>OY796854.1:15370906-16700465 GCA_963680765.1 Agrochola lychnidis
TGCAATCCACGAAGACGCGCCCCACTCCGAGAATACTGTACTGCAAGCTGAACTCTAGTACGGCGCAGAGCGGAGTGGGGCGCGTCTTCGTGGATTGCGCGGACTATAACAACCCTGACTCTCGCTTCACGTAACCGCGCTCCCTCCACATAGTATACTGATTATGAGACTACTAGCTCAATATTGTACAGTCCCGAGCATAAATACATTACTATATACAGCTCAGCAATATCTGATTTCCTGATTCATTCAATAATATCTGTCATCAAGATGACGGCAAATATATCTATGTCATCATTTGTGGAAGGCATTTACAAGTGGCAGCACAAATATGTGACATCGAAGGAACACCGAAACTATCTTGATGAGTCATTTTTACGACAGATATTAATGGATGAATCATGTAATCAGATATTATTGCCGAGCTGTCCATTGTAATATATTTATGCTCAGGACTATAGTCCTAAAAACAAGTGCGTACTATTCTCCAGTGCCACTTATACAATGCATGCTTCGCTTTCAAGGGTCATCCTCATCATCATTTAAAGTTTCGTTCAACGTTGAAAATATAATATTTATTTTTATATTTTCTTAGGATACGCCTGAAGTAGTTCTCAGTTCTCACAAATGGTTATGCCAAGCTTGTCGATACCAAGATCGATCTACCGTCACTGACATGACTGATGTACTCTTTGTGGACACATTATGGATAAAAGCGATTAGACCGTGGCGTAATAAAAATAAAACCATTTTTAGAAAGAATCAGCTCTTTTTGAACGTCAAAAATAGTAAAACCACCCAAAAAACCTGACTTCTAAATCAAGATTATACACGGGCAAGACGAAAATCTCTATAAGTTGAATACGGTGAAGAAAGCAAACATATCTGGGCTCTATTCAATAAAAAATCGGCAGGCGACAGGTGACAGGCGACAATCCGACAATTATTTTACAAGTTTTATTTCATTTTCTGCTTTATTAAACAAATAGCACTTTTCGTAGAAATGTGCCAATCTTGTAATTTTTTGACAACTGTGCGCGACTCATTTTTTGATAAAGCTTTTTTTGTTTTTGTTGTGTTGTTTGCTTAACAACGTGGACCCTGGAACCATTACCCTGACTAACCGTCGTCATGGCAAACGACCGAATCGATAAGATAAGGACGTCCGTGAGTTGCCTCTACTTCACGAGAGAGTTGGGTCAAGTACTTGCAACGAACTCCTGAAAACCTATGGGTCAAGCTCAAGACTGTCAAAGGGAATAAATCCCACAACTTAAATATCTGCGCGGTTTATCTTCCCCCTCCAGTTCAACATCGGACACTTGACTCATTCCTTGACAGGGTCTCCTCTGTCATCGATACAACTGGCGACGAAATCCTGATAGCTGGAGATTTTAATCTGAGTTTCATTAACTGGGAAATAGACAAAACTTGTTCCCACACTTCCAGTAACACAGCTTCTAACTATGCTAACGCATTGGGTTACTCACTGATAGACTTTATGTCATTGTGTAACATGGAGCAAATAAACTCTGTCAAAAATTGTTATCACAAAACTCTAGATTTAATATTGTGTAACTTCTATGGAGGAATTGTTAGTGTATGCAATAACCCGTTATCAACAGTAGATGTCTACCACCCACCCCTCGAAATACTAATAAAAAACACGTCCCCCGCGTTATTAAAGAGTAAGATTCCGGTTAGATACAACTTTAGAAAAGGCAATTATACTTTAATCAACGCTATAATTAGCAAAATTGACTGGACCCATATTTTCTCAGACTTGCACGATGTCGATGTTATGGTGACACACCTATATAAGCACCTTAATGATATAGTTGACGAGCACGTTCCAAAGTCAAAAAAACCGAGTGATAAGTATCCCTCCTGGTTCTCTAAACCTCTCATTAGACTCCTAAATGAAAAAGAAAAACTTAGAAAACGGTTTAAAACATATAAAAACCCAAGGGATCACTTTGAATATAGACTATTGGAGGGGAGATCGAAAACCATGATGAACTGCTGTTACAAAAACTATATGAGCTTAACTGAAAAGAGCATTAGACATAATCCAAAACTGTTTTGGTCCTTCGTCAAAGCGAAAAAGTCCAAATCTAACGACATTCCCTCGGAGATGTGTCTAGGAAATGAAACAGTATCTACTGGTGATGAAGTCTGCAGCCTTTTTGCTAAGCATTTCTCTTCTAACTTTACTCCCTCGATTGGTTCACCTACTGTAGCTCAAACAGGATCCAAGTATCATCAACATGCATTAGGTAGTGTAGTATTTACGGAACGAGATGTCCTGAAAGCATTAAAAGAACTTAACATCTGTAAAGGGCCGGGGCCAGATGGTTTGCCGCCGGTATTTGTAAAGAGGTGTGCTACTAGTCTATCCTTACCGCTTAAAATAATATTCAATCATTCGATTGCGACATCGCAGTTTCCGACGGAATGGAAAATGGCAAATGTCGTACCAATTTTTAAGAAAGGAGACTCTAATGACGTGCAGAACTACCGTCCTATTTCACTCCTTTCAGTTTTCGCTAAGCTCTTCGAATCCCTGCTATGTCCTTTACTTACATCACACATTAATCCTCAGCTAGTACCCCAACAACATGGTTTCTGTGTTCGTAAGTCTACGACTACTAACTTGGTCCACTACGTCAATGAAGTAAGTAAATTGATGGACTCTCGTGTCCAGGTAGACTCAATTTACACTGATTTCAGCAGTGCGTTCGACAAGGTGGACCATAAAATCCTCTTAAAGAAGCTTGAAGGTTTCGGCATATTTGGCCAGTTGCTTCTTTGGTTTAAATCGTATCTCTCAGAAAGAAAACAAAGAGTGGTTGTTAAGGGCTATGAGTCACCAGTTTATTTCTCTACATCTGGAGTCCCCCAAGGTTCGCACCTAGGCCCAATTCTTTTTCTAATGTTCGTCAATGACATAGTTCTCTCAGTAAAACACAGCAATTGCTCTATTTTCGCTGATGATTTAAAGATCTATAAAGAGATACATTCATCCGTCGATGTTCATTTACTCCAGGTTGATCTCAACGCAGTTCACGATTGGTGTTTAAAAAACCGCATGTCCCTCAATGTGAAAAAGTGCTACCACATAACATTTACCAGAAAACGGAAACCTTTACTTACGTCTTACTCAATAAATGGGGTAGCACTACAAAAGGTAGACACGATTCGTGACCTAGGAGTCCAGCTCGACTCTAAACTCACATTTGTCAACCACATTGATAATATCACTGCCAAAGCTGCAAAAATGTCTGGATTTGTAAAAAGAATATGTCGGGATTTCCAGTCCATCTCTACTCTAAAGGTGCTCTTCAATACTCTTGTGAGAAGTCTATTGGACTATGCATCTCCAGTTTGGAACCCTACTTACCGTATTCACGTAAACAGGATTGAACGTATCCAAAGAAACTTCACCAGATACCTTCGTTTTAGAAGCTCTAGCTGTCCACGAGGTTCTTCTTATGATGAAAGGCTCAGTCATTTTAAAATATGCTCTCTTGAACACCGTAGAGACGTAACAGACCAAATCCTTCTTTACAAAATTACTAACGGTTTACTAAATGTTCCCGATCTTTTGGCGGAATTAAATATAGCTGTACCTCGACAGAAAACTATTCGATCTGGTCGCGAGACCATTACCTTTGCCACAACTGCAAGTCGTACTAACCTTGGTAGCACCGCACCCATGAATCGACTAATGAGAAATTATAATAAAATCGCTACACGAACCAATAGCATCGACATCTTTTCTAACCCTTTTCGTCAATTCCGTACGAGACTTTTAACCAGCTCGGAGTCTCAAAACCTCTGTACGACATAAGCCGCCTATTAATAAAATTGTATCCACTTCCATTTCCTTCTTCATAGGTCTTTTTTTTTGTTATTTAGTTAAATATTTCATCTTAGTTGTGAACATAATTCATAATTAATATCCATAATTAATATCTATTTTCATTTTATTTTATTTTTATTTTGTCAATAATTCAACTAACGTTAAATAAAACTTCCTGTAATCATTAAATTCTCTGCTAGTGCTGTGCACTTCTGTAAGTGACGAGTTCACAATACCTATATAACTGTATGTGATTTTTGTGTGTGTATGTTTAAGTGAGCAAGTCGTTGAGGTGCCAAATAAATAAATAAAAAAATAAATAAATAAGAACTCCTTGAATGGGCTCACATGTGAGACACGGAAATTCTATCCACACTATGTTATTTTAGTCCTTGCTGTTCATGTCACCAGTCTGATCTTACACACAAAAGCCTTGGGGATCTAAAAAGGACATTTACTAGCTCGCAGCGTTACATAAGTCTGCACTTACGAGAGCACTTTGCTCAGAAGTTGTCTCAAGTTAAAACCTACCAAACAGTACTTCATATTACATCGCCAACGAAAAGACTTATGTCCGAGAACTCCAAGAATCCGAAGCTAGCACTAAAATCTCGGAACATAACGTAGAATTTAGCTGCTGGCATTTTGTCATGAGAGTTTGAATTTTCGTACTGGGTTTATTCGTAGGGGAAAAACTTGGGGAGATAAAAAGTTATCCTAGAATATGGAGTAACAAACACCTTTGTTGGAAATTTAAAGCTGGTACTACATTTTAGCTATGTCTGCTTTGCAAGCGGAAATAAAACAATACGAAACAGGTTCTAACTCCATATTTTCTGTTTCGTGAAATACATTGCCGACCTTTATTTTTTAAAGGTACTGCTGTTAGCCCTTTTTGGTTTTGGTTGGGAAATTATCAAATAACTTCTCCCGCTCTGGGCGGAGCGGGAGGGCGTGTCAGACTCTTGATGCCGGGGGCCACGAGCTGTTGTAATTCATATACCTACTATTGTACGTGTAGGTTCAGTTTTTCTGAGATATTCTTGTCTATTACCATATCACGATAAAAACTGTTGTAGCTTGTAATCCAAGACGATGTTAACGATAGACCTTATCCCGAAAAAATATTTTTTCTCTGATACCCAGGCCACGATAAACAAAAATCTCTCAAAAGATCTCCGGGTTAGTTTCGAACAGCCCTTAAAAACCCTCAGTGGCGGCGTTAGGCGTCGGCGACGTCGTCGCGTCAGCGACCGCTAATGGCCTCGCGTCTGTCCCCCCGCCTCGCAAGTTTTACAAGTTATTAAAACCTAAATTATTCGTATTTATTTCCCCCCGGCACCCGTTCCTGAGGGGCCCCCAATCTCGAGAAGTACTTTTTAATGAAATCCCAAACAAGGCCAAAATATGCTCAGTACTATGAGGGAGTTTGTTGTTGTAGACGTTGGAGGTTAAATATGCAAAAAAAATATATAAATTACGTAGCATGCTTCCAAAATTTTTGAGCTCATTACGCTCGCTTTTCCATTGTATATTTTCTTAGTTTTTAAACTTTTCTGCATAGGTCGACAAAATAACTACCATTTCTGTACAAATGTTCAAAACAAAATTTTACCTATCTAAGACTGGGTGCTAAAATGTTTTGCGCTCGCTTCGCTCGCTCTATCATCCTATAATCTTCTCATACCCTTCTCAAACCTTTCTGCATAACTCAACAACGACAAAGTTTCTCCTACTTCTGTATGTAGGTAGGTATGGTCAAAAGAAAACCTTACCTTTCCGAGGCAAGGTGCTAAAATGTTCGAGGTCGCTACGCTCAATCTTACGTCCCTGCATCCTCCTAATTCTCAATATTTTCTGTATAACTTAACAAAATATCTCCTATTTCTGGAAGAATGGTTAAAGTTAAAATTCCCTGTAAAATCCGTGAGGGTGCTGTTAAGTATCGTACTGAGAGTCGTAATTTATGTGGTAATTTTCAGAAAAAAAGAAAAAAAATACGCCGCATTTTTTTCAATGGGGAATTTTACCGGGTTTATAACATGGGGCGCGGGCGGCCGTGCGTCGTTTAGTGCGTGTCTACAAGTCATAACTTATGACTCCTGTTAAAAATTAGCAAATTTTTTATGGAATTGGGGTAAAATTGGTACTAAAAATGTGAATTTTAAACAGCAATAACTTTTTATTTTCAAATTCTATAATAATAAGATTTTTTTATTACTTTTTGGTAATGTTATTGCAGTACCTAATGTACCTATATGCCCCTTTCGTGTCGGACAGGATTTTTTTTTTACATAATGTATAATCTTGAAAAAATTCAGTGAGGCTAAAAGCCGAAAAGATCGTTTATTTTAATTTTTGTTTGTTTATATAATTGTTGTCATCATTTGATTAGCAATAAAACTCATACATTAGTGTATAATTCAGCTCATTCAATTTAACTTTTTTCTTTCGTATGGGAAATGAAAGAGGCCTCGTAAAGCTGATGTTGCTGACGTCCACGTTTGGTCGAGCGCCACCACTGCAAACCCCTTTCGTATCTCTCACTAGATAGATCGTATCGGGCGGCAAAAACGTATTGGCCAAATGTGGCTTAACGCCTACTCTCGGAAATAAGTTTTTGCGAGGTTCAAATCAACGACCCCCAACTTTACGTAGGCAGACCCAGAGCCCTGTAGCACTTCGACATTTGGGCCACCCCCCGAAGCATCCATTCCGAAGCATTTTTCGCATCCTACGTTTTTATTTAGCTCAAGTACTACAATCTGTCTTTTACTTACTGAAAATATTTAGGCCTTGTTTGGGCCTTTACTTGAGATTTGGGGGCCCCTCAAGACCAGGGGCCCGGGGCGAACCGCACCTACTGCCTATCCTAGTTATAGATATAGACATAGATCGGAGTTATCTATTAAATTTGTAATTATTCATTCGTTTTTATATCAATTACAATTAAGGCTCCTGGCTGTGAATTCACTCGACAGAGTTTAGGTAAATTCTTGCGATGCTATGTTTGTGTGCACCGTTCACGCACACACGCCTAAACATCGAGCGTAGTGATCGCTTAAACAGTTTTGATCCTATATACGGTATTTTGTTAAGTTACGTAGGTACGCTTATGAAATAAGTCTGGAATGTTTGTGTATATTCGTTTAGTATATTTATAACAATTCTGTTTTATATGGAATTTTATACTTTTTGTATGGAAAACATGAAAAATTATTACCTACATGTTGAGTTTTATGGGTTTATGGGTTTCATAAAGGGGGTCGAAATTTTCATTATTTTTGCGATAAGACACAATTTTCGAGATATAAGCAAAAGAACAGAAAAAAGATAAAGTACAGTTTTTGCAACTGAATGAGTATTAATTTAGTGAAAATGAAAAATTCGCTATTCTGAATTTGACTTTTTTCACCTAAAATTTTGATTGGTGTCGATTCTCTTATACACCGAACTAAACTAACTAAACTATCACTAAAATTTCTTACTTTTGACTATGAGAATCTCAAAGCTATTGGTGCTGATTCCCTTGATCACAAACTAAACAAAATTTAAGTTCAGTGCATCTTTTTCTTACAATTTCATTAAGAAAAGGATAAAAGATAAATTTTAGTTTAGTCCTGTCAAATTAATCACCGCCTATCACTCTCCATACAAGTTTAGACGTGATTAAAAACTTGCCGACTAAAATTACGTCAATTAACGTCAAGCGCTGATTAATTTGACAGGACTAAACTAAAATTTATCTTCTGTCCTTTTCTTAATGAAATAGAAAGAAAAAGATGCACTTAAATTTAGTTTAGTTTGTGAACAAGGGAATCGGCACAATTATGCAAAATAAATTCTCTAAGTTTAAGAAAATTTTTGACACATCTGAATCAAATTTGACAATCGCGATTCCACACGTGATATCTAACCATGTGAATCTTTTTAGAGCCGGAGGCGCGCATGCTCGACGTGTTTTATATGGAACTTTTCACTTTTTGTATGGAAAATAAGAAAAAATATTACCTACATGTAGAGTATAAGGGGTTTAAGGGTTTTATAAAGGGAGTCGAAATTTTCATTATTTTTGCGATTGGACACACCGTTTTCGAGATATAAGCAAAAGAAAAAAAATTATTCAGTACTATTTTTGCATGTGAAATCGAGGTGTTGGTGTGAATTTAAAGTTCATGACAATCAATTTTATTCCACACGTTTTTAATCGCGAAAAATAGTCAGATTCGGTTAGAAAATCTAAATTTTAAGTGAAAAACGTCAAATTCAGAATAGTAAAATTGCTATTTTCACTAAATGAAAATGTCAGTTCCATCTTAGTGCTGTCAAACTAAAATCTAGTTAAGTTGTGTCACTTTAGTCTATTTCAGAATGGGAAATCGTCGTTTGACAGGAATAAAACAAAATTTTGGTGATTTTTAGTCTAGTTTAGAGGCATTTGTGACAAGAGAATCGGCACCATGTCTAACTAAATCTGACTATTTTTAATCGCGATTAAAAAGGTGCGGAATAAAATTAGTTATCTTGAACTAAAATTCACACCAACACCTCGCTTCAGGTGCAAAAAACAGTACTGTATCTTTTTTTTTTCTTTTGCATATATCTCGAAAATAGTGCGTCCAATCGCAAAAATAATGAGAATTTCGATCCCCTTTATAAAACCCTTAAACCCCTGACACTCTACATGTAGGTAATATTTTTTCTTATTTTCCTTACAAAAAGTAAAAATTCTATATAAAACGTCAAGGCTGCCCCCTGTGCGCCTCCAGCTCTAAAAAAAATTCACGGGTTAGGGCAAACAAGTACCACGTGGACTCGCGATTGTCAAATATAATTTTAGTGTGTCAAAATATATTTAAATTTAGAAAATTTTTGTTGCAGAATAGCTTCAAGATTTTCATAGCCAAAAGTAAGGAATTTTAGTGATAGTTTAGTAAGTTTAGTTCGGTATACAAGAGAATCGGCACCATATTGCCATCTTAGTGCTGTCAAAATAAAATATATTCTATAATTATTTCACGATGGGAAATCATCGTTTGACAGGAATGAACGAAACTTTGGTGATTTTTAGTCTAGTTTTGAGGCATTAATTTGTGACAAGAGAATTGGCACCAGTATCCATAAAGGGATCTGAGACACTTGCGCGAAATACATTTTCGCGAAAGACACTTGCGCGAACCCACTTGCGCGAAAGACACTTGCGCGAACCCACTTGCGCGAAAAAGTTGCGAAAATGAGATTTCTTCATAACATCACGCCATCAATTTCAAAGGGCCCAACACTTTGAAATTGATGGCGTGATGTTATGAAGAAATGTGAAAATTTTCGCAGCCGCCATCTTATATTTACGTTTTGACATCAAAATCTGCTTTAGAATCCTCAAAAACTATGAAAAAGACACCCATGACGAAAAATCTGAATATTGTCACAGCCGCCATCTTGGATTTATAGTTTGACCTCACTATCAGCTTTAGCATCCTCGAAAACTATGAAAACGATACCCATGACGAAATATTTTTAAATGTTCGCAGCCGCCATCTTGGATCTTTATTTTGACTTAAAGTAGTCTTCAGTAGCGTTAAAGAAACTTCGTTCCAAAAATACTTCACTTATTGCTACAACAGCATATAGGCGCGGGCATATCGGTGACGCGAACCCATAACTTTTTCCCCTACCAAAAATCACTCAAAACTATGAAATCTAAAGTTAAAATATAACTAGTGAACCCAGCAGGCAGATGTTGTCCTGCGACAACAGCGCCACGCGAGTCCAACTATAGTTATGAACCATCCAAGTTACACAAAAAGAATTAAAAAAAAAAACATCTAAATCAGTCAAGCCGTTTAGGATAAGAAGAATTACGAACACACGTACACCGGTATTTTATTTATTGCCAGGCATGCAAAATTTTAATGTTCTTCAAAAACAAGCAAAGTACTTTAAAATAAAATGCGGATCAAAATGTGGTAGTCGACGTACAATTTCTGGAATATGTTAACATCGGACACGTACGTGCGTGTGTGCGTGCTGCGACGCAAAGTGATACGTCCTCACGCTGGGAAGGCCCGTTCGCTACTGACGGAATAGATTTTCCGCGATCGTTTATATAGTTCACTTTGCCATTTATTTACGTAATGAAGTAATTGTTTATTTATAAAATAAAATTTAGATTCTATTAAACAATTAACTTAAAATTAATATAGAATTTTTTAAATTACTTAAAAGTGTTTCTAAGTATTAGAAAAAAATATTTATTTGGCTTGAAGTTTTGAGAAAGTTACGTTATTTCAACATTTTTTTTCTGCTATATTTTGTATGAAAGTTGAAAAAAGTGGTTCCCCTATGTACAAGTAGACCATATAATGATGTTGATGATATTTTTTAATTTTCAACATCAAAAGCAGTTTCTTCTAACGAAACGATCAAACGTCAGTCTCGCGTCATTTTTTGGAAAACTTGTTGCGAATTTTAGTGATTTCCCACGAATCCTTAATTTATTTCAAAAATCCCTTTCCCCTATGTACAAGACGAAGAATTGGACTTTTCAAATCACAAATAATTTTGTTTAAATTCTCGTCCCCTTTCTCACAACGAATAAACAAAATTGATCAAAATCAGTGATTTCGTGCGGTGCGGCGGCACGGAGCCTTAATAAATGAAATGAAGAAGCTACTTTTGACACAACCCAACTGCACTATTCAAGTAAAATATGAACCTACTATTTGTTCTTGTTTTTTTCTCTTTCTGTGTGTAATATTAATTCCGCCTGTCGTCAGGCAAGCAAGTTGGTCGGGGTAGCTGGGTGGATGGGGCCCCTAGGCCAGTGTCTTGTGTGCCTAACGTAAATCCGGAGATGTACGTAGGTCCAACTTTCTGACCGAGCGGTGACCGAAGGTGGCGACGGAACAAATTGTGGTTTATAAAAATGAACAGTTGGTAATAACTTCCGAAACTACGTAATTTTTGGAGTCGCAGACTCAGCTGTTCTTATTTTATGGCAAAAAAAGATCTCTATCAAATTCGAAGCTAATTGGGTTCTTATTCAACTGTACGGTTAGCAAAGGGGATAAACCAATCAATCCGTACCATAAATGGCTTCAATGTCCACCCATCTATTGAAAATCCACAAATACACGAACATCTTTAGACTAACTTTGGTGTCGCACTCCGATCGAACAATATTTAAACTATTTATTTATTTACAAAACATTCGTTTCGTGTTTGTAAACTTTGCACACAAGACGTATAGTCGACCGCACGTTAATGGTAACATTTTGACCTCAAGCTGGCCTAGCGTAGAACCACAATATAAATAAATAACAGTATTATATCTTCATAGAAAACAGCCGAAACGCCGCGCTTCGAAATCTCAATGCATACCAGCACGCGTAGCATGACCATAGTATAAAGAGAGGAAGTAAGTTATCTTCATAGAAACGCACCGCGCGCGGCTTGTATCTATGCGTCGCCGCACGCACACTTAAGGTGATATATTGAAAAAAATGGGCTTTTTCTTTATCGTGTAACTTTCAAAGTATTTGGAATAGGGATTTCAAATTTTGGTGTATGATTTTTGACTATATCATCTAGTATCCGGAAAAAGGAATACACGATACAATGAAATTTTCTCGATACAAAAAATTTGCAAATGTCTATCTATTTTTATCTTTTTTTGAGTATCATGGCGCAACGCTTATGAGTTATTCAATGGAATTTACTTTAAAACATAGAGAGTAAGCGTTTCGAGTTTTAAGAAAAGCAGTTTTTTTTTAAATAATACTTTTCATTTACAAAAGACGGCATTTCGTTTTGGCACATACGTTGTTTTATTCCGAGCGGACACACATTATCGTCATCTCTTCTTTCGCCTATCAAAAGTATTGTCATCACTCTCGTTCATTCATAGATCAGTCGCCCGATGGGGCTCATCGACGAAGAATCTATGTCACTTTTTTGCAAATCGGTGCGATCAAATTTACGTGATTTAAAGAATTTTGTTTACAGAAAAAGTTAGTACTTCAGCAAGTTAAAGTAATTATTGAATGCAATTAGTGTTGAATAGGTATTCAGACTGTGTGTGTGTATTCTTGTGAGTCCTGCGAACAATATAACATTATTTTTCTATTATGATTTCGTGGTGACATTTAAATTATTTATAAATATAGAAAGAAATATAAAATCAAAACTGAACAGTACCTGCAACGTTTGGAGTGCACAGGGCTATCAATGAACTCATTTTACAGGAATTCAATAGCAATAAGATGATGATAATAGTGAGTCGAATTCTCCACCTTCACTAAAGCACAACCAACACAATCTATTCCCGCTTTTTAATGTATTATTGTGTAAGCATTTTATTTTCTAAGAACATCTATTTTTATACCTACAACTTTTAATAATCTTTTATCTAAAGAAATAGGCTAAATAAAATTCGTTTTTAGGTTTTGAAATACGTCAACAGTACATCAATATGTCAAGTACTGTCACTACGAATCATAGATCACAAAAAAGAAATGGAGTCGCATTTGAATTGTAAAAAAGGAGAGTTTTTACCCGACTACGGCAAAATCAAAGGAGGGTTATGATTTTAACATGTATGTATGTATGTATGTAACAGGCTATCAAATGCAAAATAAAATTCAAGTCAGACTAGTAGTTCCAGAGATTAACGCGTTCAAACAAACAAGAAAACAAACTCTTCAGCTTTATTATTAGGACTAGCTGCACTCCACAATTTCACCCGCATAAGTCCCAATCCCGTGGAATATCGGGATGAAAAGTATCCTATGTCCTGAAGTCTAAACTAATTTATCATCACTGTAATATTTTCAACACAATGTATTTTGTTATGAAATAAATTACTTATGATTATGACTTAACCAGGTCATGGTCTACCCTTTGCCAAATTTCAAATATTATTCCCTCAGAACTCTAAAAAAATCAAGCTTCTAAGTCAACGCAATAAAAAAATACGGCCCTTTATGTGGCATATTTTGATAATCGCAAGTAAATCAAAAACTACAGGGTACTTCCAGTTGACCTAGAATTATGAAATTTTAGCAGGAAGCAAGGTCTCACAGCACAGGTAAAGGAAAAAGTCCGAACATTGATAATAATTTGTAGATTTATCACATATATTTTTTTTTTGCGATTACAAACTTGCATTTGAAATTGGAGAATTGACCGTGACGTACCTATCGATGTATGGGAGAACATGTTTCTCAACTACTAAGTTAAGTTTTTTTTGGGATAAATTCATCCCAACTACGGAACCCTTCATTGTGCGTGGTCTGACACGCACGTGGCCAGTTTTTTTTGTATGTTTGTTTGTTACGCTTTCATGCAAAAACGGCTGAGCGGATTTGGATAAAATTTCGCACATGGGTAGACCATGACCTGGGTATGTCCTACATAAGATACTTTTTATCCCGATATTCCCAATGGATCGAGACTTACGCGGGTGAAATCGCGGCATACAGCAAGTATTATACAGGATGTCTCAAACGTAGTGGTCCAAAGGCAAATGGGGTAAAGTAGAGGTGGCCACCCATCATTTAAAAAAATTAAAGTTTCGATATTCTCAATAGTTCAGAAGATTTCACTAATTTAAACATTTTCTTTTATGGAACAAAAAACTTAAGTGGCCAACTCAGAACCAAGTCAGAAATCGCAAAAAACTTTTCCCATACGTTTTGTGTGTGGGAATGTCACTCTGTAAACAATAAATATTTTTGCTGATAATTAAATATTTTGTATTATTTGTCTACTCCATAGTTCGCAAAATTTCATAGACCGAGATAAATTATTGTTACTTAGCACGCGCTTTTATGTTAGATATGTTTCTGTCTTTATCATGCACTTTTAGTATGACAGTTGTGCGACAGTGACAAGAATAATTCTTAGCCAAAGCCCATGCTAAGTAACTAACGTTTTCAAATTCCGGTCAGTTATTTCGTTAGTTCCACTTTTTGCTACTGGTTCAGATACGTTTGTGGCAGCGCGATGACGTGGCGGCCAACCATCGAATATAGAACCGCCACTCCCCGCGTGCGGGGGCAATAAGCCACGCCCACCAAACTACTATTTATTTTCAATATAGGCCCTTAACAAAATCAAGCCCGTTTATGAGTGCGCCAGTCGGGGCTAACGCCGTACAAGGTTTGCGCGTCGCGGCTTTTCGGCACTGCTAAATGTATGAAAAATGAGTGATAATCGCAGGAGAAATTATTGCTGTGCGTTTGGGTGTCTAAATAATTCATCGATTCCAGAGTTGTCTCTGTTCAGATTACCTACTGAACAGAAAAGGTAACTAAGTCACTTATTCTAGCATATAATTTTTACTTGATGATAAGATACCTACTTATTTTTTGTTGTATTAGTTATCTATCAGACAGACGAAGTAGGCAGGCCTACTTTCCCACTAAAATGTATTAGGTACCTACTTTTGATCTGTCAATTGACATGCCGCTAATGCTTTGTTTCCGTTTACCTAATCATGCCGATTTCTCAGTAATGTAGGTATAGTAAAGTAACTAAGTACTTACTTACAGTTATAAAATCGTAATTTCAAATATTTGGCGAATTGTGAATCAGATAAATAGAGCAAAGTTCGAATCGTAACCATTCGTAACAACAGAACAAAAATTGATTATAGTCCTAGAGACGGGCGTTATTTTTTTTAGGTTGTTATTCGATGTTTTTTTAATATAATATTTTAGTCACTTTATTCAACTTTTTATGATAGATACCTAATGTATATTAAATGTGCTTTCCATTTCAGACGCCTTCAGTGGCTGCGCTTAATTGACGATTAAGATCCGAAATTATATTTGCAAAAGTTATTTATAAGGATGCGGATATATTACACATTGAAGTTTAATAACAAGGCATTTCGTAATAGTCGAAACCGAAGAAAGTATTTTTCTGTAGCTAATTTGTAGTTTTGTTATAAATGTGTGATTTAATATGTGTTTTATGTTTGCTTTAATTTAAAAAAAATTGTCCTTTATTTGCAAAAATACTACATTATGCCTATTAAAAAAAAAACTGACTAGTAAAATAATTTACTAACCAAATAATTTAAACACAAGCTCTTAGTCAATAAATACAAGGCGTTTTTTTTTTTGGTCAGTTGCAAGCACGAAACCACAGCTTTTATTCATAAAACTGAACAACTTTCCCCAAGAAACATGGGTTGAAATATGAAAAAAAAATTGGACTTCCCATAGCACCTAAATCGATCACACATTGAAGTTTAATAACAAGGCATTTCGTAATAGTCGAAACCGAAGAAAGTATTTTTCTGTAGCTAATTTGTAGTTTTGTTATAAATGTGTGATTTAATATGTGTTTTATGTTTGCTTTAATTTAAAAAAAATTGACCTTTATTTGCAAAAATACTACATTATGCCTATTAAAAAAAAAACTGACTAGTAAAATAATTTACTAACCAAATAATTTAAACACAAGCTCTTAGTCAATAAATACAAGGCGTTTTTTTTTTGGTCAGTTGCAAGCACGAAACCACAGCTTTTATTCATAAAACTGAACAACTTTCCCCAAGAAACATGGGTTGAAATATGAAAAAAAAATTGGACTTCCCATAGCACCTAAATCGATCACGTGATCAGCAAGTTTTGTATGGGAAGTCCTAATTTTTTTTTTGGGGTGTCTATGGATAGGTCTTTAAAAATGACATTGAGGTTTCCAAAAACATTTTTGCTCAAAGTCAATCGTTTGAAAGATAAACTCTTCCGAAGTGGTAAAATGTGTGTCGCATTTTTATTAGAGAGTAAAACTCTCTAATAAAAATATATGCTGTAGATGTCAAAAAACACTTTCAACGAAAATTGGTTTGAAGGAGATATAGTTAGCAGTTTTTGAGATATAGCACTTTTTCAAAAACCGTAAATATAACTTTGCCATTCATACAAACAGGTAAAACCGACCTCACAAACCCTGAACCCAGACAAAACATAAGTAAAAAAACTTTTCACAAAAAAAAAAAACAACCGACCTCCAAAAAAAACACTACAAAGTGAAAAATAACTTTAATTTCGGAAGTCGGTGTCTTGGGTTTTGTATTTTCGTTTTTTGCCACCGACTTCCGAAATTAAAGTTATTTTTCACTTTGTAGTGTTTTTTTTGGAGGTCGGTTGTTTTTTTTTTTGTGAAAAGTTTTTATTTTTCACTTTTTAGTTGTGGTATCTACCCCACACACATTCGAATACCACTACCTGCTACCAGTGACAGAAACTTATCATATCATCTCCATACTAAGTGGGAAAAAAAATACGTTTTTGTAGCTAACTCAAAAACTATCCAAGCAAAGTTAATAAAATTTATATGGGACCAATTCGAGAGCACACCCTTTCAAACAAAAAAAGAATTTTCAAAATCGGTCCACAATTGACGGAGAAATCGGTGGACATACATAAAAAAAAAAAAAAACAAACATACGCGACGAACATATAACCTCCTCCTTTTTGGAAGTCGGTTAAAAATAGAACTTCCCGGCCCTTGCCAATTTCTAGGCACTGAATTAAAATTTAGCTAAAAGTGACAACCCTGAGACAGGCAAGTATGGTAGGCAATTATATCGCGGATTGGGCCTGAGATAGCCTACTTGAACTCTTTATACTATGGCATGACCACCGTAGAAACGAGTTTTGTCGACGGAAGAACAGACAAAATGACAGATTGTGATTGTTTATCTGTCATTTTGTCTACTCTTCCGTCGACAAAACTTGTTTCTACGGTGGTCATGCTACGCGTGCTGTACGCAACATTATCGAGTGCGCAGCAGTTACGCACGGACGCGGAAGGTATATCTACCGAGCGGCCGAAGGTAATTATTTCAAGGTCACTACTGCCAATCTATAAAAAATACTGTACTTAGTTATACTGTGGTAGTACGGAGAATCAATAGAATAAGGTCAATTCACATCGAGATGACGCGACGCTGCGCGCACTTTTTAAGATGGCGATACAAAATCAAACTTTAAATTACACAATAAGGTGCACTATGCACTGCGCAGCACGAGTGTCAAAAATAAGTTAGATTTGTGTCGGTATTGCTTCGTGTTGCGTCACGTCTGGGTATGAACTGGTCAGCTTATCGTGGTTACCACTAACATGGGGTCGTGGGGCCACCGGCCTTCTGTACTTAGAGCGAAGTCAGTATAGCTATTCTATTATAGCATCTCGGCAAAACCAGATAGTTAGCCTCATCGCTGTGCCTCAAGATCTCATAACCGGTTTGATCTCATATTTTAGGTTTCATATTTGACTACGTGATTAATTCAAGACTTAGCAGTTTTTTGGTTACTACTCCCGCTAAATTCTTACATTTTATAAAACAAAGTCCCCCGCCGAGTCTGTCTGTCTAAACGCGATAAACTCAAAAACTACCCAACGGATTTTCAAACGGTTTCCACCAATGGACGGAGTGATTCATGCGGAAGGTTTTGGTGTATAATTCATTAAGGTTTTGTGTAAATTGGCTGAAATATGACGATGATTGTTGAAGATGTCGGAAAAAATCATGCCGACTGGAAGCTTTACTGGCGTGCGCCGCGTAAACCGGGAAGAGAAGAAGAGATACATAAAATTAATAAAGTTCAACAAAAAAGTCCGCGATAGCATATTGTCTATCTTCTAAGGATGACCCACAGTAACCATTTTTATCTTTCAAATTTGATAAAAATTTCGGGCAAAAGCTAGTAAGTATTATTTAAAATTCACAATACCTACTGCAACAGAATAGATCAAAATATAATAAAATGTCAATGAAATAAAGGAATGAGTAGGTTACAAATTCTAAAGGTCACAGAATTGAAATAAAATGTCAAATGTAATTAAAATAAACGAATGAGTGGGGACAAATTCTAAAGGTCACAGAAATAAAATAACATCTCAAATGCAATTAAAATAAACGGATGAGTAGAGACAAATTCTAAAGGTCACAGAATTAAAATAAAATCTCAAATGCAATTAAAATAAACGAAAGAGTAGGGACAAATTCTAGAGATCACAGAATTAAAATAAAATGTCAAATGCAATTAAAATAAACGAATGAGTAGGGACAAATTCTAGAGGTCACAGAATTAAAATAACATCTCAAATGACAAATTTTAAAGGTTACAGAATTAAAATAAAATCTCAAATGCAATTAAAATAAACAAATGTGTACTTGTACTACTCATTCGTTTATTTTAGTTGCATTATAAATTATAAGGTCACAAAATTGATATAAAAAATAAAATGTCAAATTATATGGGTCACAGAATTATAATGAAATAAAAACTGTATTTTAAAAGAATACAATACAAACAAGGGAACCACTGTACACTTTAACACCCGGTGCTTTTTTATAGTAGCAATATTTATTGGGTAGACCCTTTTTAGTGTTTTCTTGAATACCCCAAAGTGCGCAAAACCAGAGGTGACGAGAAAAAAATCTTCAAAATTTATTTCGACATTGGCGGGATAGAGGAAGTATTAAGAATGGGGAAGATTACGTAGCAGATCGGTTGTTTCCAAGCTAATAAGGCGTAGTCGAGCCTTGAGGCTCCTATTTCTGAACGGTTTTGTAAATAGCATTCTCAAAGAGATGTCAGCACAACTGACGGGTCCGCTAGGGTCGATGCCTGCCGGGATCGCGGGAAAGTCCGAAAGGGATAGCGTAGCCCCTGGCAACATACAGGCAACTGAAGGAACATGGGTGGGTTTTAATCAGTAAGAGTCTGACACGCCCTCCTGCTCCGCCCAGAGCGGGAGAAGTTATTTGATAATATCCCACGCAAAAAAAAGGTTAGAACTGTGACCAAACGCGTGCAAGCCGAGCAAGCGCAGCGAGCGGTGCCGCGTCAGCAGCCGGCGAGCGCTATTCGTGGTGGAGTGCTCAAATTTTCGACCTCGCTTCGCTCGCTCTTGCATCCTACATTTTCTAACTTTTCTATGTTGGTTGACAAAGTAATTCCTATTTCTGTATAAATGTTCAAAAGAAAATTTTAACTATGCGGGTGCAAATATTTTTGAGCTAGCTACGCTCGCTCTAGCATCCTCTTTTCGTCTGATGCTCTAGCTTTTCTGCTGTCGTCAAAGTACCTCGTATTTATTAGTGTATCAATTCAATAGTCAAAACAAAACCTCTTTTCGAGATAGCGTGCTAAATAGTTGTTACACGATTACTCCGCCAATTATGAATGGATTTTGATGATTCTTTGTTTGATCAGATGTGGTCCTATATAATTTTATTAACTTTGCTTGGGTAGTTTATGAGTTAGCTTCAATAATACGTATTTTTACGATGATGTTATGATATCTTCCTGTCACTGTTATTTACATAGCAGGTAGTGGTATTCAAATTTGTGTGGGTAGGTACCACAACTAAAAAGTGAAAATTCAAAACCAAAGACACCGACTTTCGAAATTAAAGTTATTTTTCACTTTGTAGTGTTTTTTTTTTTGGAAGTCTGTTGTTTTTTTTTTCTTGTTAATGTTGAATGTTGACGTTCAAAAGTGCCTTATAATGACTTACTTGAAATAAATGATTTGACTTTGACATTTGATGTTTCATGGTTCTGATTCTCTGTCAAAGTTGAAATATAACTCTCAACTTTAGTTTTGTTATTTGACTTCGTTGAATACTAACAGCCAACTAGTTTATCCTAACTAACCTAACGTATAGGTACCTACTTTTACAATGCTTGTAAATATGTGAACACCATGTATCCATTACATAATTATTTTTTCTGGCATTGCTTCATTTTTAATTATTTTTACCTATTGTGTTATAGTAATCTTATTCCAGGTGCATCGTCTTCACATATAATTATATAATTTATGTATACAAAATATTGTAAAATATTTTAAAAGAGTAACGGTGGAGTTTCTTGCCCATTCTTCTCCATAGGAAAACTACCTTTTGGAAGGGGCGACTAGAATCAATTCTATTTTTTGTTTTTGACGTTCAAAAGTGCCTTTTTGTGCCTAATTGAAATAAATTATTTGACTTTTGACTAACGTGAGCGATATTTCTGTTCGTTTCCTGTGCACCAAGATAAGAAGAGGTATACTGGCCAGTTTTAATATCAGACGCGTCGCTCGAGTTAATGTTCATATTTGTTTCTTTCCTGTAACCTAATTGCGTAACTTATTTTCGTAAGCAATTTTGCCTAATTTGTTTCATTTTTACAGTTCAATAACATTCATTGCGTTATTTACGTTTTTGAGCAGTTTTTTTTTTTTCAAACTTATGAAGCAATGGATTAGCAATCTGTTTCAAATCGAAACAAATTGTGATTGTGTTGTATTACGCAATTAGGGTACGGGTTCACACGACAACAACAAAATTATATTTAATTTTTCGATCATTCGGTTGGCGTGTGAAAGATGCCGAATGCCGAAAATCGATTTTGGTTTTCGGCACACTAATGAATGCATTTTTCACTTTTGATTAATTTTGTGTTCAGAATTTCAGATGTTTCTTCTTCGAGTCTCTAATATCTGCTTAAAGGTAATTTAAGTTACTTGACTAATTTAAGTGGGATGTACCTATGGTTTCATATGTAACGGTGAAGTAACAAGTAGGCGATAAGAACTTGCACGGTCATAATTATGAGCTCAGCCATATTTGTTTCAACTGTGGTAGGTACCGATTTAGTCAGCAGTAGTATAACTGCTGGTCAACATTTTCAGGTATACTCTCAACAAATAAAATTATATTATGCGCTCACCTGATCTATGTTTGAAAAGGCTCATAATATTGCGCAAGGTAGTTCCGGTAAGATGGTCAGACGAAAAGAACCGACCGGTTCTCACCTCATAAGACCGCATAGCGATGAAGAAGTGTGATCTCAAAAGATCAGACCGCCAGACTTCCGAATAAATTAATTTCTTAGTGTCGCTTTTTTAAGCACTGTACGTAACGAACATCACTTTAGAACAGGACCTTGTGACCAGTAACGTTGTGAAAGACATCATGTCTTTTTATTATACAATTTTAGGAGGGCCAATATGAACAACGAATTTACATATATAAATAAACTGCAAAAACGTCGTAGGAGAATCCCAAAAAAATAAGCCAAAAATTCAAGCCAAGTTTTGGGGCGAGAGTAGGAATAACAAGCTAAGAATAATTTCTGGCAAGACGAAAGAGGGAATTATATGACGCAGGAAGGCGGGAATTTAAGCCCTCTCCTAGTGGATCGTAATGATAAAGTATGGAGAGACGGTGGCGTAAAAGGGGGATTCTTAAACAATATTAATGATTGTACAAATACGGAGATTTTTGGTCCTTCGGGCATTCAATAAACTTGGGAGAGGTTTATGATGATTCGCTCACAAGAGAAAAAAGAAAAAAACCCTCAAAGATACTGAAAACACGAACAATATCGAGCCACTTAAGACGCCACTAAATGCCAATGGCCTTGAGTAGTTAAGTTGTGGTACAATACGACCGATATAACTTGGCAGGTCTGAACATGGGCTCTGCGAACTTTCACGCATCTTCTCTCACTCACACTCGCCTCATATCACCATTTAGTTCCTTAAAATGTTACTGGACAGCCTTCTGCGCGAAGTTTGGAACTGCCAAGTTATATCGGCCGTATTGTACATACGCCACGTAAAATTCGTACCGCTACTTGCAATGTAAATAACAGTGACAGGAAGTTATTATAACATCATCAACATACACCTAGTGGAAAGAATACGTATTATTAAAGCTAACTCAAAAACCACTCATTAGAACTTGACCAAATTTATATGAGATAGGACCAATCTGGAACTACATCCATTGAAATTTTAAAAAAATCCAAATCGGTTTATATCTGAAGATGACTGACCAAGACTCGTCAGTGATTCAAATGGTAAAAAAAAATCTGCGAACAACTTTGAAATAGCGCTCGCCGGTTGCTGCCGCGGCACCACTCGCTACGCTCGCTCGGCTCGCGCGCGATTTACGGCTCGTACAGACCAGCGCGATATCGCGGGCGCGACACGGGTCGCGCTGCCTGTCGCGCCCGCGATATCGCGCTGGTCTGCACGAGCCTTTAGTCACAGTTCTAACCTATTTCACCCAGTTTAATTAAATGACTAGACGACAGCCATCAGCCATCTGGTTAAACGTCGCACTCAATGACTTGGCTAGTTGTCCTTCAGCTATTTAATTGGATGCCGGCGTTTAATGAATGGCCTAGGCGTGCAATTAGCTGGCTAATTTAACCAGATGGCTGCGATATATGTATACACTAAAACTTAATCTAAATTTACTCAAATAAATAAAATTTAATTTAGCCCACACTGTCTTCAAATATATGTATAGTTCAAAGTAAAAAATAAAAAAATTCGCATTAATATTAATAACTTACTTTGATATTTTTGTTTATTAAATAATAAAACGCTTTTTTATTAGCTTGACCTATATGTATCTATCTATCTATCTATGTAACGGAATCTTTCAACGTAATTTTCACAAACTTCAAGACGTCTGATTAACTTGAAAATTTGCACACGTATCAAGGACCGATGACAATACAATAATTTGGTATCTTGGAGCTGATCTGATAATGGAGCCAGGAGGTGGATAGTGGAACTCTTCAGCGGCTTCTAGTAAACCCCTCGAATTTGGGCTCATATGATTCGTTTTGACGAGTCGAATAGTTTGGGCTTGGTGTCGAGGGTCTGATGATGGAGCCAGGAGATGGATATTGGAACTCTTCAGTGGCTACAAATAAACACTTGAAGTTTTGGGTCATAATGATTCGATTTGATGAGTTCAATAGATTACACTTGGTGTTGAGGGTCTGATGATGGAGCCAGAAGGTGGATGTGGATAGTGGATTTCTTTAGTGGCTACTAGTAAACCGGTTAAGTTATAACTTCTTTGACTTTAGTAGACTAATTAACTAAATGAAGAATATACTAGACAAAAAGTATAAAAATAAAAATTGTAGTTTAAAAAAAACAAATAAACACGCCGCTGGTTTCGTGCCCGCCCACTAGTTGGTGATCCCTCGGTTTACCTTATCTATACAATTTAAATCTGTATCTGCGCACGTAGCATAACAACCATAGAAACGGTTTTTCCACGGGTTTTTTCGACGGAAGAATAGACAAAATGACAGATTGTGATTGTTTATTTGTCATTTTGTCTATTCTTCCATCGACAAAACCGGTACCCTAATTGCGTAATACAACACAATCACAATTTGTTTCGATTTGAAACAGATTGCTAATCCATTGCTTCTTATGTTGGACAAAAATCTGCTCAACAACGTAAATAACGCAATGAATGAAGCAATATCCTTCAAAATGATTTAGATTATGATTGATCGTGTGTGACGCAATTAAGGTACAGGTGGGTGGACGACCTACAGAAGATCACGGGGAAGACCAGTGCCCTAATTGCGTAACTTATTTTCATAAACGATTATGACAAATTTGTTTCATTTTGACAGTTGAACAACATTCATTGCGTTATTTACGTTGTTGAGCAAATTTTTTTTTAAATTTATGAAGCCATGGATTAGCAATCTGTTTCAAATCGAAACAAATTGTGATTGATCGTGTATTACGCAATTAGTGTACTGGATAAGACTCGCACAGACCAGGGAAGCATGGTACAAAAGGGAGGAGACATACTCGGCAGTGGGTGGAAAAATCTGCCAATAATGATAATGAACCTGATTTAATCGATAGTAAAAGTGAATCATTCAATGTCAGTCTTACCCTTCATTTCTGCGCGTGCAATCAAACCGAATCAATTCCGTTGTGCTGGGTATTGTTGGTTTGACTAGAATGCTAGATAAATAAACTCTAAACTGAAGAAGTCAATCACTGCACGTTTTTTCGGGATCTCACAATAATATTATACGATCTGAGCTGAGTTTTTTAACACCCGAAGCAGTTTTGCTTCTACATGATCGAAGCTTACATAGTTATTTTTATAAAAAGTGTAACATTCGTAAAAACTTGTGAGTAATTCACGAAATTTTTTACAAAATTAATATGCTCGGACTGACGTGAGTTATAATTTATAATATAATGCCGCATGTCTAGCCAAACGCGTGTAAAATAATATATACGCCCATCTGTGATTCATAGAGATAGTATTTACCTACACGGGCAAAAAATACTTAATTTAATTATTTATTTAAAGATAGGTCTATTGTCAAGTCCTGGCACGTGTCAGAAATATCTTGTTAACATTTAAGTAACATACCTAACATAGTGATTTTTTTATTTAAGTACTTTTTGCTAGTTATGGTAAAATACCAATTCATGTTAATTTCGATAATTTTAAAAGAATAAAGTAAGCGAACATTAATTATTAGTTTTCATTATCCATTGTTTGACATAGGTATTCAAGTACCAATAAACATCGTCTGATGCATTCAAGTATCAATTTAAGGGGACGATAGCTGACTTTTAATGATTTTATACTGAAGATGACGTCTGAACGAGTAGTGTTAATGATTTGGAAAAATATATGTTAAATTAGAGCATTTTCTCAATATTTTAATATAGGCATATTTCTGATTATGTTTATATTACATAGTGAAATTAATTTGTAAAGTTATGTCTAATGCGGATAAAAAACTGAGAATAACGCAAAATCCATCAAGCGTATTTTTCTGAAAACTTCACCATTTTAAAGATAGTTAAATTATTGATCTTTTAGTATACGTTTTTTATTAAAATACCTTTTGTTTTACGTGTAATAAATTAATAATGCGTCTAATTTGGGACAGCGCTCTTTGATGGGCGAGTTCTATTACTGGCTGGACGTACGACGCGTTGCGTGAGCTCAGTACAGAACACGCAAGCTAACCATTCAAGGTCACTGTCATATATCTGCGTCTTAACATCCGTCTGACATATTCAAGAATCAATTAACTATCATCTGACACATTCAGGTATCGATTAACTATCATCTGACACATTCAAGTATTAACTATCTGTCGTCTGACGCAATCAAGTACCAATTAATTATCGTCTGACACATTCAAGGTTCAATTAATTATCATCAATCAAATACGGCAAGTACGTATCAACTATAGTCTGACATATTCAATAATCAATTGATTATCATCTGATATATCCAAGAATCAGTTAACTACTGTCTGACATATTCAAGAATAAATTAACTTTTGTCTGACGCAATAAGTATCAATTAACTATCATCTGCCAAAGTCAAATAATTGATTTCAATTAGACACTTTTGAACATCAAAATATATAATTAAATTATTATTATATTAAAATATATAATTGATTTTAATCATCCCTTCCAAAAGGTAGTTTTATTTATTTAACCATTTATGTGCACACATATATACACAGACAAGACAAAAGGAACAGAAAATTATGTACAAAGATGATGAGAGTTTTTCAATTCAATTCAAAATATTTTATTTCACATAAACCTACATAGGCAACGAAACGAAACGTAAACGAAACGTATGAAGCAGCATGGACAGAATGTAAAATCAATGATAATTTTTTTATAAATTATACAATTAAATTGGCAACCAGTTTGATTTAGTCTAGGCTCTACTAAATTATCCTATGGAGCAGGACCAGCATGTTTCTAAGCATTCTTATCTTGGATATAATCCTCTTTGTAATATTATGCTTGTTTACAAAGTGTACTTTATTCAGGTTCTATATTCAGGTTCATCACAAGGTATTTTGTTGTAACATTTAACCTCAGATGAATAAATCTGAGCATTTAACACAGTACCCCATAAAAGATGCATCTATGTACTTTAGACAATCTGAGAAATGGTTGATCTATTTTATCTTTATTTCTAGTAAGTATTAAAATTATTTCTATCACTTATTTTATTGAAAAGATGTAGATTTTTTCTTACATACATAATATTTTCATAGATGAACTGGCAAGGTACCGTCATAATATTAATCTTTTTAAATAGTTCCCTGAGAGATTCGCGATGACATAGATTATAAATGGCTCTGTCAGCTCTCTTTTGTAAAATAAAGATGGATTCAATGTCAGCAGCCCAACCTCACAGTAAAATGCCATACGACATAATACTGTGGAAGTAGCTAAAATAGACCAAACGCGCGCGCGCGCAAATGTCGTATTAAGTATCAATTAACCATCGTCCAATTAATTCAAGTATCAATTAATCATCATGACACATTAATGTATAGGTTAACAAGAGTCTAAAAATTTTATTATAAATACATAATTTGATGCCTTAATTCAACTATGTACTATACTTAAATTGTAAACATTTTGATGCATTGAACTACTTACTAAAAATTATTTAATGCACTTAACTACTAACTAAAATAATTGAAATCACACAACCCCTTACTGAAAACAATTTAGTGCACTCAACTACTAACTAAAATACATTTAGTGTACTCAACTACTAACGTAAATATATTTAGTTGGTACACTAAACTACTAACTAAAATATATTTAGTACACTAAACTACTAACTGAAATATATTTAATGCACTAAACTACTTACTAAAATATATTTAGTGTACTAAACTACTAACTAAAATATATTTAGTGCCCTAAACTACTAACTAAAATTTATTTAGTACAACTACTTAAAATATTTTTAGTGCACTAAACAACTTTCTTTTTCTTTACTAAGGAGCTTTGTCACAATACTAAACGACTGACTTAAATCATTTGATACACTCAAGTACTTGAGTGTATCAAATGATTTTAGTAAGTCAAAAATACAAATCACAGTACATGTACTGTAATTTTCATTTAAATAGGTCGACTTAAAGTAGAATTTAAAATAATTTGTTCAAAATTTAAATTCTTCAACACTCATCTCATAAAAGCAATATTTTGGCATGAAAATGCAACACTAAATGGTCAAGGTAAGACATGGGCACTATGGGAATAACTATAGGGTGGATTTTATAGACAACAGATTTCGGATAAATGGTACAGTCAACTAGAAAAACGCAATTTAACACAATTTATTTTTATAATGCCTATCACTACAGTTTTACTTTCATGTAAGGATTAAAAGATTTCTAGAACTACTACAGTTTAGAGAACTAGAAAAGTTACAAATTGAAAAAAAAAATCCCAATCCTTACTGCTCATCTCAAAAATCCACCCTGTATGTTATGCTGTTTATAATTTGCAAGCTGTCCACAGTCATCAATCAAAAACTATACTGGGCCCATGACCAATTTGTTTAAATGAAGCGAATACTCTAAAAGTTAGAGACAACTTTGGAAGTAAGTGGAAAATGATAAGCGTGGTTACTAGCATCACTAACACTACATATCTTGAAGACAAAGCACACTAAACATTTAAAAGAAAAACATCTTCATGGCATTAAAAAAAACAAAACCTTAAAAACTAACCTGATTCATTGTTCGTAGGTGGTGAGGAAATAACAGGCTCATGCTTAGTAGCCATCATCTACGATACCTGTGAACAAGTTATAATATCATCCTTATGCATCCCCTTCGGACAATAATAATTTTGTATTTTGACAGAAATAGCTTTCTCTATCTATGATTTTGTGCTTAGTATTTTTCATCAGCTATGGTGACATAGGTATTCTCTTATTTGTTTGGGTATGCACTTGCACAAGGTAAGTCATCATACAGCCTCTTGGAAACTTTTCATTATTTTGTATGCTGTTGTTACTTGTGTTGGAACCGAATTTTGGATTGTTATTGATTGGTGGTGGATATAAATAATGTTATGAACTCATTCACAGATAGTTTTTGTTAGTAAGTAAACACAGCAATATCAATCACAGACACTAGTTTCAAAACATTACAATTTCTAAACAATTAATCTGATAAGCTTTGTGAAGTGAGTTGTTTTGTTTGTAGTTGAGGTTGATTTTGATAAGTTGCTTAGGTACCAAATTTAAAAGAATTAAAGTAGGTATTCAGAATTAGATACCTACAATAAAAGTTAATAATATATTAATATTTGAACATTCTGAACTTCAAATTAATCTCTCTCAACTTCATACACATTGATGAATTATAACTAGAAACACAACTCAAAACATTGTACAATAAGTAGACAGACATTCATGCCGCAAAACTATAAAAGTAAATCTTTTTGTACTCACGATCATAATCTAGTTTTGATGAAATCGTAGCCGATTCTTACACGTAGTACATCGGTTTATTTTGGTTCAGAACCACACAATCAACACTTGTCTTAATCCGGCACAATCGTGTATGTTACTTTACAATCCAATTTTAACACTCAAGAGTTTTCTTCACGCTACAACAAAAACAACAACATATTCGACCGCTTTCCCGGTTTTCACTGTTATATGATAACCTTGAAAAAACTATCACAAATTCACAAACACTGGGGAAATACAAATAATTTATTTTCCACGAACTTCTGTCACTCACTTCGCTTCTGCAGGAAAATACAAAATGGCCGTCCAAATAAACGAGCGCTGTCAAAAAAGTCAATCAAATGTACCGATAACCCGGCTTATCCACTGAACGCAATCAGCGTTTGTCTCTGACATCTTGCGTCAAACAGGTTAAGTTTACAATTACTGTAAACCAATTATGTAAATTATACTATTATTATGTTCAGGTTTAAATTAGCTGAGCAAAGTGGCTGACCTACGTCTTTCGATCTAAAATTCGAAACGCACTCTCAGTTTGCCGAGGCAGACCGAAACTCTGTTCCTTTCACTCACAGGCAGACGCGGAGAGACGCGGTTGCCAATGCCAGTATGGCGGACTGCCAGTATTGGTCGGCTGGCAAATTCCTAGCGGTTGTCGGCAGTAGCGTGTCCTATCTCTGTCTAACCAGGTAGGTGGGGAACACAGTCGATATATCTATCTCTGTTGCTCAGTTCGTAAGCGACGACATTCAACATAGGTATAAATAACTCTCTGGGCAACATAGTGGTATATTATCGGAATGGTTCGCCCCCATTTTGTCCGTAATGACCTCGCTCGCTCGCTCGGCTCGTGCTCATGGCTCGAGTGGCAAACAACGCTGAACGCTACGTCGAGAGTAATAATAATACTGGTTGCGGATTGAACCGAAACGTTGAGTCACGGAATGTATAAATTGAACCAAGTGGGCTAAGCCGAAGCATAATTATTCGCTTTGCTCCGCTATGCTCCGCGATTACATTGATTGATCGAACAGCCGAAATGTAAATTAAATTGAATTATGATTTCTTGCTTCTTCAATGCTAATTGCACAGTCGGTGCTAATTGGCTTAAGTAATTTACCGAGAATTTATCATGGTTATTATTATGATAAGTATAAAGTGTTTCCTAAATATCGGTTAAGTACTTACCTACCTACCTAGGTAAAACACACTTAGGCGTTAAGGCGCACTTTTAGGTCAGAGTGCCTAAAAGTGCGCCTTAACGCCTAAGTGTGTTTTCGCCCTATGATATGATGACATAATATTAGCATTATTATCAATATTTTGCATTATTTTGAATACTTACCATGGTAAATACAAGTTAAATATTCAAATGTTATTTTCAAATATTGCCTGGAAAAGAATGTAATTTTTCGATTCTCGTACAATACGAGAAAAGAAAAAAAAGGTCTTCGTTTTGTTTTGTAATTTGTCGTCGGGCGGGCCTCCCACCCAACATGCATCGGTCGGCCACGACGGCACTGTAGTCTGGTTCAAACCGGTTCACGAGCAGTCAAGCGAATATTCTATTTCTATCTCTCTCTAGCAAGCAGGCAATAACGATTTTAGTATTATTATTGAGATGTTTTATGCCATATAACGTTATGTTTTATGCCACACCGACGCAGTGAAATCGAATGTAGGTAAGTAGGTAATAATAAAACTCTAGGAAAGCAGTCAATCTATTTCTTGGCAGCTCATATTTAATAATTAGATTGTTATTCTAGCTACGTAGGTACCTACTATGGTCTTTATCATGTGGCTTATCCTTAATGGGTTTATCAGTATATTTTGCAATGTAGCCTGACCTTGACGTGTTGCTAACGCTGACGTGGCCTTTAGGAATGTAAATGAAGTACGACAACTCGTACTGATTTACGAATTGGCGTTTTAGGGTTAGGTAGCCCGAAACGCATGCGTTCTTGGAAAGATGGGGTTACGTTTCGGGTTTGTTTCGCACGGTTTGCATTTATCTCGTTTAGTTTGTTGTGCTGTAACTTATGATACATGCCCCCGTAGGTTACCTACCTTTCTATGTTTAAGGAAGCGTCATGGTAGCCCGCGAAATTCAAATTTTCTTACGTTTTTTGAATTTTGCAGGTCAGTGTCAGGTTTTATGTTGATTAAAATATGATTCGCGGTCGTAACAAACATGGCTTTACTCAATTATAATCATTACAATCAGCAATAGTCATTAAGAAAAAGATAAAGGTGTCAAATGTCATGATTTCATGACATCATGACATTTGACACCTTTGCTAACTTATGTAGTTGTATTACTGATTGTAATTATTATAATTGAGTAAAGCCATATTTGTTACGACCGCAAATTATATTTTAATCAACATAAAACCTGACACTGACCTGCAAAATGCAAAAAACGTAAGAAAATTTGAATTTCGCGGGCTACCCTGACGCTTCCCTCTTAACAGAAGTCTTTATCTTTTGTTGGGTAAGTAGAATACTCTGTCTGTAGGTAATAGAGGTAAGTAGTTAAATGCTAATCAACAAAATTGTAGGTAGAATCGACCGCACGCCGGTGGTACTTTGAACTTGACCTGAGCTAGTGTGTACGAAGTTATAATAAGCCGACACCAGACAACAACAATAATTTGAACACTTATTTGAACTCTTTGTTTGAACACTTGTAAGGCACGGTTATTTGGGTCAGTCAGTAGGTACAGACGCCAGCACATAAAGCTACTACAATCTGTCAAATTTATTTAATGGACATTCAACTTTATCGCTGATATGTAAGGTTCAAAGTTGATTGGGAAAATTTGACGGTTTCGGGTAGCTTGATGTGCTGGCGTCTGCACCTATTTGTTCAAAGTTTGATAAATTCAATTCAAAATATTTCTCACATTCAGAAAATAGAAAGGAATCGAATCAAAAGATAAATAAATTAATAAAAATAAAAACCTAATTATTGCTATTACAACTGTAACAAATCAGAATGATTATCATGTCCAGAAAAGCCACTAATAAAGAGTTGAAATTAAATCGTAAGTATATAATGTCAAATAATGGAATAATTATGTCAAGGACGAATTTAAAAAACATGGTAATTAGCGCAGTTAATAGACTCTTACATAATTATGCTGTTAATAAGGTACCAGAGAAGCCACATGTGCAGACGGAATTATTGCCAAACTTCCTTGTCTTCAACCATTTTGAAAGAACAGCCAGACTATATGTGTATGTGATCTGTATCTTTCCTGTCTATTTAAAAAATAAGAGAAGTGTCGTCAGCAAATAGAATTATATCCAATGAGTTACTGAATGTCAGATACAATCCGACATTTTACTACTGCTGCCTTCGATCAATAATACTATTATTGATCGAAGACTGCAGCCTGACTGTCACCACCCTCCATTTTCTGTTTTAACCTCCCCGGAGACACCATTCACATTTCACACCCATGAAGCGTCATTCTACAATAAAATACATATTTTTTAAAGCTAATTACCAAGAAATTAATGTAAAACTAAGAAAGTTGAACTGGGACGAGCTGTTTCTTAATCTCTCCAGTGAACAGGCCGTAGATGCTTTTTATGACTATATTTAAGGAATCATCAGACTACATGTTCCGCTGTCATGTCATAAATCAACAACCTTCCCCGTTTGGTTTAGTGCATCCATAACTAAAACTTTCAATAATAAAGAACGCGCGTGGATAAGATGGAAAAAACTGCGCAATTTATCTGATTATAAAAAGTTCTCTATTCAGCGTAAACGTTTCAAACTGCTTTGTGAACAGTGTTACAATAAGTACATGCAAACTGCTGAAGAAAGCATTCCTATTAATGTCAACCACTTCTGGACGTACATCTCTAACCGAAAGAAAGGTTCTGAAATCCCAACTAACATGCAATTCAAAAATAAATCATCTAACTGCCCCGCTGAGATATGTTCACTGTTTTCTGCCTTCTTCAACTCGATGTACGAGCCCTCAACTTTTGACCCTAACACCTGGACACCGCACCCCCAGAAATCTGTATGCATTCCGGATATTTACCTCGAAGTGAGTGTCATGCTTAAGGCACTTACCTCACTAGACTTAGCCAAAGGAGCAGGTCCGCAGGCCTGCCCCCTTCTTTCTTTAAGAACACTGCGCAAACCATCTGTGTCCCGTTACACATAATATTTAATAAATGTCTCAGGGAAGGGATTTTCCCTTGTGTTTGGAAGAGGGCTTTCATCACGCCCATTTAAAAAAGTAGTGACAAAGGAAACATATCTATCGTGTCCACCTTGTTTAAGCTTTTTGTGGGTCTAGTATACAGCCACTTATTTCCACAGTTAAATCACCTTATTATACCCGAACAACATGGCTTCGTTAAATCCAAATCCACTACCACAAACTTTTACACAATTTATATTTGAAAACATGGACATGCGCACGCAGGTTGATGCTGTATACACTGTTTTTCAAAACGCTTTTGACAAAGTGGACCACAAATTTTTTCTCGATAAAATCGCTTTCAATGGCATAAGAGGCAGTTTACTCAGATGGTTTGCTTCATATATATTTCATAAGACTCAAAAGGTTGTTATCAATGGATTCGAGACTGATAATGTGGTCGTCGAATCAGGTGTGCCTCAAGGATTTGTCTTAGACCCATTGCTTTTTATCTTGTTCATAAACGACATAAAATCCTGCATAGTCAACTTTAAATTCCTAATGTACGCCGATAACATTAAAATCTTTAAGACTTGTGCGAACACTCAGAATTGTTTGCTACTACAAGAGGACTTATGCAGGCTTTCATAATACTATCTAGTCAATAAACTTCATCTTAGTCTTCCAAAATGTCACTTTATTTCTTTTACTAAAAACAAAAATACCATTAACTTCCCATATACCATGATGTTAAAAAAGTTAGCCATCATGTAAGGAAGATCATTTATATAAACTAGAAATAAGAAAGGGCCGAGAATTAAACCTTGAGGCACGCCCATTTTAACTAGAGACCCCGAAGACGTTGCCTCATTAGAGTTTACTTTTTGCTGCCTGTTTGATAGATAGGAAAGAACAAGATCAGCAGCTTGTCCACGAATTCCGTAGTGGTGTAATTTACAGATCAGTGTATTTTGGTCAACGCAGTCAAACGCTTTTGAGAAGTCACAGAAAATGCCAATTGCATCCTGGGTCTTCTCCCAAGATTCCAAAATGTGACTGATGAGTTTTACTCCAGCGTCAGTCGTCGACCTACTTTTCGTGAAACCAAACTAGTGACTGTAAAATCCTATTTGAATTAAAATGTGTGACAACATCTGGTCTAGCATGATTTTTTCATATATATTACTCAATGCTGGTAGCACAGATATTGGTCTATAATTAGAGGGATCACTCTTACTACCCGATTTTAAAATTGTTCCACACGGCTATACATCAAGCTATACTTTTCCAGTTTATTCTGATCTCGCATTGTATAGGATTTCCGTACAATATGAGGTCAGCGTATACTGGAAATTATAGCTTGATGTGTAGCCGTGTGTACTACTTTACTTTGTTTAATTAAATTAGAAAACGTACCGCTATCTAAACATTGATTAAATATGCCTGTTGGGACAGCGGTGGAGCATACGGTGGAGGTCTGCCCGGCTTGGGCGGAGCATCGCCGTGTCCTCGTGCAGGCAATCGGCGGCGGTGATCTCTCACGTTCGGCCATGATTCGGGCCATGGTACGGAGAGAGAGGAAATGGGAGGCCGTCACCTCCTTCTGCGAAGCAGCAATGCTTGCGAAGGAGGAGGCGGAACGCGTGAGGGAGAGGCAAATTTCGCGCCCTCGCGGCCCTAACCGCCGTAGGACCCGCCCTGGGCGTCGGGAATCACAGGCAGATTTCCGGTCACCGTAGGCGCGAGCATGCGGACGGTAAGCAATGGGTAGCTCGCCGTCCGATAAGGATCAAACCCGGGTCGACGGCGCGTTGTGTTCCACGCGCGCCTTAAAAAGATATCAGCAGAATTGACGGGGTCCGCTAGGGCCGATACCTGCCGGGGCTGCGAATAAGGGCCGAAAGGGAAATCGTGGCCCCCGGCAACATGGCAACTGAAAACACGGGTGGGTTTCAGTCAGTAAGAGTCTGACATGCCTTCCCGCTCCACTCAGAGCGGGAGAAGTTATTTGATAATTTACCACCCAAAAAAAAAAAAAAGACAGGGGAAATTGTGTCAATGATATCTTCAAGAACCATAACGGAAATCCCCCATAAGTCTTCAGTGTTTTTTATGTTCAGACTTTTGAACGCTTTTTTAATTGTGACAATAGAAATGGGCTTGAATTCAAAACTTGGAATGTCCTTACTGAAGTGTTCTTTTAGAAGAGATTCAGCTAGTATAAATGATGAGGAGAGAGATTCCATAACCTCTATTGAGATGTTGGTAAAGAAATTGTCTAGTGTCTCAGCAACTTTTATCTTATCTGAATGGTTTCATTATCAATTTTTAAAGATAATTCATTCTGATCTCGCTGTTTTGTGTTTCCAGTTTCTTTGTTAATTACCTGCCACACAGTTTTTATTTTATTGTTAGAAATATAATTTTGTTACTTATTCATTTAGATTTAGCTTGGGCGTAGACTCTTTTAAATTTCTTAGAATAGTTTCTTACATAATGATGAATTGCTTGATCAGAAGCGTTATATAAATTACATAAAATATCTCTGCTTTTTCTAATGCCAGGAGTGGCCCATTCAATATTCTACGTCACACAAGCGATCAACAGAGCAAGCAGTGATATCCTACCTTTCCTTATATCTGAGAAAACTATTACATAATATCCAGGTACCACCTCCAATGAAGACCGGTTGTACGCACTGACAACTGAAAAATGTTTTAAAACATAAGATATCCAGATTTGTCTATTAACATTTCCAGGATTTCCACATTTTTGCCAGAGAAGCGATTTATATTTTGGTGATAAAGTATTCTTATATGCTTCTGTTTTGTCGATTCTAAAAATTTAAAGAATTTATTACAGTATTATTAGAACTACTAGATAGTACTGTTTCGTAACTTAAACTAATCACAGTTAAAACATTAATAACTGCGTGAATCACATATTTATGCGAGCGCCAAACACAGACACATATTTAACAAAGACTTTGATAGACTTCTTACACATTTGTACACATGTTTGCTTTATCTACCAAACATGCTTTGCAGCACGTTCGCTTCACAGTTCTCAAATAGACAACAAACAGGATGGACGACGATTTTGTGGACGCGGTAGATATACCTTTATTATTTAAATGTATATAATTATTTACTACATGTGCAAAAAAATAAACAAAAAATTCCGAGAATAAGGCGCAAGTGGATGCCTGAAATGTATCGTAATCGTAATAGAGCAAGGTAGGAGTTTATTTAATGAATGAAATTATCTACGTTTTTAATTGATAAATTTATAGACCAATGTACTGAAAATTTATTATTTATACTGATTAAATTAAATTTTTTATGATGTTTACTTTTAGGGTTCCAAATGCATGGTTCTACTTCACCTTCAAGCAACTCAATAAATTCCAGGACACTCGTTGCTCCAGTCCATCTTGCGACTAAACAAAGTGACCGTTCCGCTCAGTGATTTACAAGCAAAGTAACTATACTTTATGCAAGTGCTGCAGGCTACGCACACATTTGAACTTTGAACGCCTTGATGTGCGCTCGAAAAACCGACACCAAATGGCAAAGTTGAAATATGTGATCAAACTTTGAACCCATGCCTCACAAGTGTTCAAATATTGTTGCTGTGTCTGGCGCATAACACACATAAAATGACAATTGATCGCAATAGGTTTCATTTTGACAGTTCACCCACGTTTATTGCGTTATTTACGTTTTTGAGCAGAGGAATTTTTCAAACCTATAAAGCAATGGATTAAAACAAAACTGATCAAAACTGTCGGATTGTGATTGAAAGAGTGTTGCGCAATTAGGGTGCAGTTTATACCTACAAGTTTTGTCACCACTGACGTACAACCTACTGTACCTACATACGAATAGAAGAAACAGAAAAAGGAGAATATAAATATCGCACACATACCAACCCATGGCTGATATTCAGTCTGCAAGTAAATATGAACAAAAATGAGAGATGGGATGGGGTGGGTTTTGTTGGGAGTTTTGGACTCGGGAGCCCTCAGCCCACCGAAACAAAACAATCTACCCTTCTCGCCCTTTTTCGGTGAAAAGCCCCAAGGACAAAGTCGCTAGTCCCTTCCCTACGTACTACATAAATATCAGCCAAAAAGGGACGGAAACTAATGAGTACGCCGTTTCGGGTTTCACATCGAGTCCGAATTGTCGTACTCAAAATTTAAATTAATAACGTAGCTAAAGTGGTGCTTAATTGATTTTTTGTCAATATTTAACATGAGTTTTGCTATAACTTTCTGTTTATAGTTTTTTCAGGTAGGTAAGTAATTATTTCAAAATAAGTATCTAAGTATTTGTAGTTACCATTTTAGCTAAATAGCTGATAATAACTTTAGTATTTTGTCAAACTAATTAAAATTACCAGTAGATACAGTCGACCACACGTCAGTGGTAACATTTTGACCTTGAGCTGACCTAGCGCAGTACGAAGTTTCAATTTCATAACACTGACGTGCAACTTACTATACCTAGGTTTATATTAAACTCACACTGTTAAGTACAGATAAATTGAGAGATAATCATACCAACGTCGTAAATAAGGAAAATGAACCAATCTACATAATTTAATAAGTGCCTGGGTGTCTACTTATCAGACGTGTAAGTATTTGAACTTTCCTGCAATTTACTTACCTCCTAAACTTTATGTATTTCGAACCAGAATTAGATAGGACACGTCCTTTATATTCGTATCGGATTTTTGTCCAAAAATTCTGGATTTCAATTTGTTGTAGGTACATTGATAACTACCTACATTAAGTAAATACCTACCATACCAACTAGTTTGAAGCCAGAAGCTGATATTTAAACTTATTTTTTAATCTGTAGTTCCGATCCAAAACTACACCCGAGTTTTTGTGTGTGTTCGTGCTGTATATGATTTTATGTGTGTGCGTGAGACTGTGCTGCTGTGTGAGCACCCACGCGAGCGCGACCCACAGGGGGAGACCTTGCTTAGGTGCCCAATATGGGTTTGAGCGTATTATTATTAGCAGTGTAACGAATAGGGTGACGCGTTCACTTTTAGATTTTGAACAAACTTAAAATGCAATATTGGTTTATTATACATAAAATATGGTACGATTAAACGCGGATACGATACCGTGAGATAAATTATATGACAGATTATAATGTCACAAGACAAGACTGAATACCGGTTCTAAACAAGAAAAAAACAATAAAAAAATTGGTTTTTGGTGCCTACCTACCTCAATTCAGGTGTAAATGTTTGATATGTTTATTGCTTATTCTTAGCTCATTGTGTTGTCATAGCCGCGTTGTCTTTTTATTACCTACTGAATTCATTTTTAGAATACCTACCCACCTAGGTAAAGCATACTTAGGCGTTTAGGCGCACTTTTAGGCAACCTATGACTATGATATAATGACATATTAAGTAATAAAATGCAATAACAATCATTTGCATTATTTTAACTAGCTTTTGCCCGCGGCTTCGCCCGTGTGAATGTCGGAAAATATCCCACGGGAACGTACTACCGATACCGGGATTACGTAAGTACCTAAAAGCCGAGGAGAAGGTCATTGACTCCTACCGCTGCGCCCGCGTTGCCGTCAACCATAATTATTTTGTTACGCGTAATTTTGTATCTGTGATACCGTCAACTGCCCTAACTTTGCCTGGCGTCCTATGTTTGCCTATAATGAAAAAGCTGTAATATCTTGTAAATTTTACTTGTATGACAATCGAAACTTAAAGCTCTCTATGAAAACTCAGCTTTGATTGCCATAAAGGAAAATGAAAAAGATAACTACAGTTTTTTTTATTATAGGCAAACATAGGACGCCAGGCAAAATTAGGGCAGTTGACGGTACCTTTTAAATCATTCATATATATAAAATTATGCCAAGGCATATTTTAATCTAAATTAACTCATTATCTGTCACGATGCCTCATTGAGGTGGATAACAATTAAAATTCTATTATGTCTCGATAGTGACAGTTGAAAGGATAAATGCTAAATTTAAGTAATACAGTTTATTGGATAAGGATTAATATAATACCGGTCAAAATAGCTTCGGAAATAACAATATTTTTTTTATCAAATTCTGACAGATAAAAATGGTTATTGTGGGTCATCCTTAGAAGATAGACATATGACATCGCGAACTTTTTTGTTGAACTTTTTAAGATGAACAATACTGTAGAACATAAATTTAGGTACTTATGTAAATTTTATGTAACTTTTACAATTTCCGCGGCGCACGCCAATATTGTTCAGTCGGCATGATTTTTTCCGACATCTTCAACAATAATCGTCAAATTTCAGCCAATTTTCACAAAACCATAATGAATTATACACTAAAACCTTCCGCATGAATCACTCCGTCCATCGTTTGAAAATCCGTCCGGTAGTTTTTGAGTTTATCACGTTCAGACAGACAGACAGACAGACGTGGCGGGGGACTTTGTTTTATAACATGTAAGGATAATGCAAATTATTGTTACCTATTGCATATTTTTTATAGCCTATTTAATATTTACTGAAAAATAAATTGTTAGGTAACTATTTATTTACCCAGTAAATAATAAATAGGCTATAAAAAATGTGTATTGGACACAATATTAATCAAATGATTATTAGTAAAAATAATTAAAAAGTGTTTATTAATTAAACCCATTTTAAAGTGGTTATTAATGAAATCCATTTTGTTGTGGTTATTATTGAAACACATGTTGCAGTGGTGGCTAATAGAACTCATTTTACGATGGTGATTAACATTACAATTGTCACATTATATTAATTGGTACTTAGGTATTTATTTAGTTTGTCGTCTGCCTGTTCATTCCATAAATCAAAAATATTTTGCCTATTTAAGTATTAAGTTAAGTATTATCTTTTCAGTACCAAACATACGAGTAAGTGGTATTATCAAACATAAAATAAAATAATATTTTCATTTTTTTTTTTTTTTTTTTTTTTCTCAAAGGAGAGATGGCGCTAGTTGCCACGTCAACATTGGCTCCGTATTCAAAATATCATAAAAAATACTAATCATCAGTTTTAAAGTATAGTTGTAATATTTATCAGTAATTTTACATGTAGTGAATACCGTCCATTGTTGGCAAGAGAGTATCTAATGTGATTTGTGAATAAAAGTGTGATAAAAGAACAAAGTCTTACTGAGTGTTCATAATCAAAGTTATTCACTAAAATACATAAACAGTGTATAAACCGAGTGATAAACATTAACACCTATAATTCTACAGTATAAAAACAGTAGCATAATAATGTTTAAAGCTAAAAACAAGTGAAACTGTATCGTTAACATAATTCAAAAGTGCGACGCTAAATTCTCGACCAATCAAAACAAAATATAAAAAAACGAACTTTTATTCCATTCAATAAAACTCATGACATATCCACCTATTTCGACACTTTAAGTACGTGTCGATATAGCTTATTACAACGAACGTCGAATCATCGGTACCTGGACTATGCGTCCTAAGTTCAAACCCGACCCAATCCGATAACATTTTGTTTTTTTTGGGTATTTGTTTTTGAAGACTAGAGTCGTTATTTAATTTTTTTTTGCTACTTTTTATGATTTTCCTGCTTTTCTTTTAATGATTTTCTGCAAATTTTGTTAAACATTCTCTGAAAAGATGGAAAACTTCAGTAACGTTACTATAAGGAAAAGTCGAATGCGACGTTCTCTTTCTTATTTGCCCAATGAATCCATTGACAGTTTGGCATCAAACTTAAGCGCTAAAAGTATGATGGACCTATCAACACACCTAAAAAGTGATGAAACATTACACTTAAAAAATACAATTGAGAATCTTATGGAGCAGATCATGAGCCTTCATCTTGAAATTGAAACGCTAGGTTTAGCGAATGCCTCATTGAAACAAAAATTAGCTGACGAAAAACTTAAAACTGAGCACTTCAGGAAAATATGCACCAGGAGCACACATACCAATTGTACAACTTCTTCACACAATACAGTAATCTCCAAAAAATATTATCCTAATAAAAGCAAAATATCCGCTAGAAAATTAGACCTAGACATCAACTTCCATACGCCTGAACCATCTTCCAGCAGTACCGTTACAGATATTCTCAGAAAAGAAAATAAAAATGAAACCAAAGAAACTGATGCCAAAGATTCAACAGAAACGGATTTAATTGCAATCACCGAAGAGAACACACAAGAGCTAAGTAAGCCGACCCTACTAAAACCAAAATCACAGGCAGTAAGCAGCAAACCTGGAAATGGAAACTTACTTATTTTGTCGGATGACCAAGGGAAAGGTATAGTTCAAGGGCTACTCAAAAAGGAAAAAGAAAATAAATTTATTATTAATATATACTCCATAACAGGGATTAGGAAACCAGGTGCGACTACAGAAGAAGTTTTGTTATGTTGTAATAAATTAGCGGAAAACTTTTCAAAAAATGACAGCGTAATTATAATGACCGGTAGAAATGATTCCAACCCTATTAAATTTTTGGCTGAAATGGCTGCAGCAATTAAGCTACTGAAGAACTGTAATATATTTATTGTAAATGTTAAGTACAATGCATTTCTGAATGAGCGTAAACTTAATTATGAATTGAAATTACTTTCACAAAACTATCACAACTGCAACTTCATTGAAGCAAGTACCTACAACAGCGTTATAGAACAACTTTTATACAAAATAAACAATGTCCAATACTACAATAAATATCTTCTTTATAACAATAATAACGTAGTAATAAAGGAAAAACCAATATGTTCAGAGCATATTAAACAAGAAAATTCTAAAACTATTTCGCGGTCGGTAGACGATATATTGGAACCTGTAAATCTACCAGTTAAGGGAACTATTCCATATTATTTTCCTCAGGTTGTTAAACCACAAATGTCACGTATAAACACTTCTTCAGACAACGTTGTAGTAAGTAAAGAACGTTTTTTTCGTAGCTAATAATAACCATAAGAAAAGTAGCAGTTTAAAGTATAGTAGAAGTAGTTTTTCAGTACTACATCAAAATATTGCAGGGGCTTTAAACAAACTACAAGATATTGATTTAACTATTAATGAAATGCGTGATTCTCAAATAAATATAGACGTTTTGTGCCTGAGTGAACACTTTGTTATAAGAGGGGAAGAAAAATACCTCAAACTTAATAATTTTTATGTCGGTGCCATTTATTCACGGCCTGATCAGCGGCGAGGGGGAACATGCATACTATGCAAAAATTATCTCCAAAGTACTGAATTAAAAGAAGTAAAAGAATTCTCCATTGATAAACACTTTGAGATTTGTGGATTAGAAATTAAATCAATACATGTGATCATAATTTGTATATACAGGACCCCCTCATCTAATCTAAATATATTTTTTGAAAACTTGAACAAAACTTTACTGAAACTACAAAATAAAAAAAGTAAAATAATAATAGCTGGAGATTTTAATATTAACCTTTTAAATAATGACACTAATTGTACAAAATTTAAAGAACTCATTTCAAACTATGGTATGCGGTGCCACATTCAAGAAGCCACCAGGTTGAACACATGTATTGATAACATCATCAGTAACATTCCAAATATAACAGGTAAAACTTATAATGTTTGTTTATCTGATCATAATACAGCACAGGTTGTTAAATTCGAATATTATCAAAAACCCATATCTGGCTATTACTTCATGACCGTAAATGACCTGAGTAAAGACAATGTCAATAAATTCATTGAACACATGAGTAAATTATCTTTTTCCGATGTTTACAACATTTCAGACACTAACAATGCTTTTGATAACTTTCATGACACAATCACCTTATTTTATAAATTATGTTTCCCTCTCATAAAAGTAAAAAAACAGTTCAGTGGTAAATTAAAATGGATAACAAAAGGAGTTAAAAAGAGTAGTAACACTAAACGAACACTCAGATTTAAATATTATCTAAATAAAACCAATGAAAATAAAACTAGGTTTAAGGTATACTCTAATATGTTAAGAAAATGTATTCATAACTTACAATCTTTATGTAATCTAAAGCACATTGCATACTCAAAAAATAAGGGTAAAGCTTCATGGGATATTGTTAAACACAGTACAGGTAACGAAAGGTCTCGAGAATATATTAATAGTATAGTTGACGATGATATTACTGCAACATCAGGCTTGGATATCGCAAACCTATTTAACAATTTCTTTATAGATATTGTTGAAAACAACGCAACCTTTCAAAACAACACTTATGACCTAAATATTAAAAGTAACAATAATAGCATATTTTTAAGACCTACTAATCCTGCTGAAATTTTTAGCATCCTAAAAACATTAAAAAACACTAAGTCGTCTGGCTACGATGGTATATCTACAGATCTTCTAAAACAAATCGCTCAATACATTGCAGAGCCTCTTTCATATATTATAAATTTATCATTAGAACAAGGTTGCTTCCCGGAAAAACTCAAAATATCTATAATAAAACCGATGCACAAAAAAGGATCCAAAACAGACAAAAATAATTATCGACCTGTTGCGCTTATACCAATTCTATCAAAGGTCTTTGAAAGAGTTATGTACAAGAGAGTCCTTTCTTTCTTGGACAAGTATAATATGCTTGCAAAACAGCAATATGGTTTTAGGAAAAACAAATCCACCTCATTAGCAGCATTTAACTTAGTCAAATCCATCCTAAATAACATCAATTCGAAAGTTACAACTTCAGCTCTGTTTTTAGATCTTAGTAAAGCTTTCGATTTCGTAAATCACTCCATTCTCATTGATAAACTGAGTAAAATGGGTATAAGAGGTTCAGCCCTAGAATGGTTCAAATCTTACTTATCAAATAGAACTCAGATCACAAGAATCACAAAATTTGATGACAAATTAAATATTATCACCGACTTTAACTCTCAGCCTCGACCAAATTACTTCGGAGTTCCACAGGGAAGCATCTTAGGGCCACCACTATTCCTTGTATATGTTAACGATCTGCCACAAGCTATAGAACAGGATTGTGTTCTGTTTGCTGATGACACAACGGTTATTCTTGATTGTAAAAATGAGGAATCATATGAGTCTGATATAAATAACACTTTGAATAAAATTATTACTTGGTTAGATAACAACGCTTTAAAAGTTAACGTAGAAAAAACTAAAATAATCAATTTCAAAACACATAAAAATAAATATACACACTTTAAAATATCGCATAGAGATCAAATAGTAGAACAATTACATAAAACAAAATTTCTTGGTATAACACTTGATGAACATTTCACCTGGAAGCAGCATATCGATGAAATATGTATGAAAATCAATAGGTTTGTTTTTGCATTAAAGAAAGTTAAAAATGAGACATCCAGACAAACTGCTTTAATGGTGTACCACGCCTATGTTTGCTCCGTCATCCGGTATGGTATAATTGTCTGGGGAAACTCTTCTGAAATTTCTAGAGTTATGTTAGCACAAAAAAAATGCATACGAGCAATTTTCAATATGGACTGGACTGATTCCTGCAGGCCAGTGTATAAATCCCACAACCTTCTCACAGTTCCTTGCATTTACATTTATGAAATCGCTAAGTTTGTTAAAACAAATCATTCACTTTTTGAACTTAATAATAATACAAATAAACGAAAAGCCACACAATATTTATTAAAAATGCCTGTTCCTAGGATTGAACTATTCCGACGCAGTTGCGTGTATATGGCGCCACTTATTTATAATTCAATTCCAAATTTTATAACTGATCTACCTTACAGAAAATTCTGCGTAGTACTAAAAAAATGGCTCATTTCACATAGTTATTATTCAATAGGTGAATTTCTAAAAAAAACTTCTTGTCGGTCCTATCATTACAGGAATGCATTGTAGAACAGACTAGAATATATTCAAATCTATGATTGTAGTATTTTTATCCTGTTATTTTGTGTTGTCCCAAACATGGACATAGTCCCAAATGTATCATATGTATTTTTTTTTTAACTAGTTGTGTTGTGTAAATTGAGGATTAATTTACTTTAATTCGTGTCTAAACAACATTTTCAACTTTAGTTGAAGATAATTGCTTTTAGCCTCACCATAATATTTGCATGCCAAAATATGGCGAAATGTGTCATCGCACAAGAATACTTAAATAACATCTTTGTAACCGCATTTAAAGCAAATAAATGACTTTGACTTTGACTTTGACATATATAATCTATAATTAAATATAGCTAGACTAACTTTAAAATGGGCCTGTACTTCTGCTTACCCTACTTTACCAGAACCTCACAGATTTTTTTTAATCTAGTCTATTTTTAACAAAAATAAAGAAATTATGAAACACATTTCCAAACAAAGTTCCAGATGAGAGTACCTAGGTATAGATTTTCTATACCTACCAGAGTTAGTCCCTGATCCCTGGGGGTGCTAGAGTTTGTGCGGGAATCTTTAACACAGGACTGGGGTGGGCCGGTGGGCCATTCCCTCCCATTGCCCACCACAACACACCTCCACCCTGTCTGCGTTATACTGTTCTATAAAAAATACTTATGTTAGGAGCGGCGTCACGGAGTTTTGAAAGCATTTTTATTTCAATGGTTCTCTTCTATCACCAGCAATTTTATGATTTTTATGTTAAGGTGCTGTTAATATGTCCAACTGCACATAGCAGATCTTTATTAAGCCTATTGATTATTATAATTGAATACCTAACATCTCGTAGCTCCAGTAAGTATGTGTAAAATACTATTGCGTATCCAATGTTTATCTTTCGTTTTAAAGAACTTCGCAATTACTGTACATAAGGGTTTTTCTTCTTCTTCTTCCCTCTTATCTTTGGGTGAAGAATGTTCATAAAGAGATAAGGCAACAAACTTAAGTAGTACTTAGCCAAATTATTTAGATAAAATCCTTATCTTACTTGGTCACCAAAGATAAAAACTTCTCATATTACTTACAACGTGGTCTGCGAGTCTGTGTTCATTATCTTTTCGACCTTCATAACGTACCATTTTTTCTTGCAAAAGTAACTATGTAGATAATTTAATTGATTCAGCTTGGCAAAAATAATTAAACCTGTGGCCGAAACAATGACTGATAATTATCAACACTAATATCATAAAGAGAAAAGATGTGTTTTACTATGAAAATTAGTGAAGTCGAACTTATGAAGCAATGGATTAGCAATCTGTTTAAAATCGAAACAGATTATGTTGTTGTGATGCAGGGGCGCCGCGGGTGCCCCTTCATATCCCCTCACTCAGTACCAGCGAGCGTAAGCGGAGGGCACGCATGGGCATCCGCCCAAGGCGCCAGACATGAAGGGGCGCCCAACGCGAACCACCGCCTTTTATTTTTCTATATTTTCTATTATTTAACTCTTTTTTTACCCGATTGCGGGACAGCAAAGATAGGGTTATGTTTTACTCTAACTTTTCTGTACAAGTCGACAAAGTTTAGGTACTATTTTATATGAATGGGCCAAAGAAAAGACGCAGCATGGGGGGGCTAAAAAATGTTGAGCTCGCTCTTGCACCGTGCGTTCTCTGAAGTCCGAAATCTCAAACTTTTCTGCATAAAAGATATCCTAAGTTTTCCGTGGCGCATGGCGGGGTGCTGAAATTTTTGAGCTCGCTTTAGCATCCTGCATTTTTCTATTCCTCAAACTAGAACAAAAGCTAAAAGTTTCGCCCCTCTACTCTCCAAGAGTAGTGAGGGGCTCCACAGAAATTGTATTGCTAAAACCGGCACTGGTACGGAGCAGGCGCCCGCGTGGCGTGCTATTTTCTATTATCATCTTTAGAGCAGCGCAGCACTGCGTGAGGCGAGTCTCCTGTCGCACGCGGCGCGATAGAAAACAGCACGCATAGTGGGCGCCCGCTCCGTGCACCCGCTTAACGCAGCGGACGGCCTTACCCTTTGTACCATTCTTGAACCCCACTCCTAACCCAAAAAAAGCTTACTAAAGCTTAGTAAGCAGTTATCGGGTATATCAGTAATCCTCAAGTATCCAACCCGCATTGTACCACAGTACAAAACAGATCATCACAGGATCTTGACAAACTCAAACTTAGGCTGCGCGCACGAATTTGTATCGTACGTAAACGTACGATCGTGGTCGTATGAATTCAGTGTGCACACTGAACACGTTTTTCTCTGTCAAATAGGTAATGTTCTGGTGATATCATATTTGTGAAATCCTCTTTTGAGCGCGATGAATAATCTGTATCTTCAAGATAATAATTCTCCAACTCGGAGACTGCGGCGGCGTCTTCGCTATCGTGGAACCGAATGGATTTAAAATATACTTAAAAAGACATGAATTCGATGAAATTTCATAATAACTTGAATCACTCTAATCCCATAAAAATTACACTTTTCTACACCCATTTTTAATTTTCAACGCACGAAAGTGTCGTAAAATCCCAACAAAATCGGATCGTTTTCGGACGTTGGAACTAATCGTAGGTACGTACATACGTGCGACTAACTCGCACTCAGTCTGCGTGCTCCCTTAGTACTTGGAAGATCGGGATCATTCGTGCATGTTCGTATGTGTTCGCACGAGTAAAATTCGTACGAAAACGCATCCAAAGTGTGCGCGGCCTTAAACTACAACGTCCTTCTGTAGATTGAATAGGAGCAAAATCTGTATTCTGAAGAGGAGAAGCGAGGGTGGGAGACATGCGCCGATAGTACCCCCGGCCCCAGGGTACAACAGCCAAGGGTGGATTCAGGGTGGGAGTCAAATAGGGGAGAGCGTTCCCCCAACACCCCAGACTCGACGTTAATAATAATAATCCCCAGTTGGTGAGTTTTATTTGATAGATCCCTCGAATGAAATTATACGTAGCGCTATTATTTTCATCATGCATTCTCGTGCTTTATATAAAATTAGAAATGAATCGAATTATGAACTAACTTTACCTTTTTTTTTATTTGACCCGTTATTATCACGAACTTAATCTAAACGGTTCTTAAGTGGTGATACAGTTGAAATCTAAGTATTACCGTTTTAAGTTGGTGATTATTGTAGGATTACTCTTTTGTTCACCGTTTTAAAATGGTGATTTAATATTTTTATGAGAATTTGGTCTTTAGTACAATTAAAGTACCTACCGGTTTAAACATTAAAGTAACATTAAATGACGATAGGTAAAATAGGTTTTAAAAAAAAAGTTAGGAAAATTTCTAAAATGTCTGTAATTTTTATGGTGTATATGTCACGGCTAAAACCCGAAGTGCGGCTACACCTAGTTTTAGCCGGCTACAACTAGGTGCGGCCGGTAACAGTTGGTTAAATTTAGTTGTATCAAATGAAAATGGTTGAAGAGTAGGTTAGGTTAGAACTGTGACCACATAACACACCGCACGAGCCGAGCGAGCGAAGCGAGCGGTGCCGCGGCAGCGGCCGGCGAGTGCCAGGGTCCATTTAGGCAAGTTTAACTAACTGCTACCGACCGCACCTAGTTTTAGCCGGCTAAATCTAGGTGTAGCCGCACTTCGGGTTTTAGCCGTAACATATACATAATAAACAACGCGACACGCGACGCGACACAAGACACCGCTCGTCGCTCGACGAGCGGTGTCTTTGTGTCGCGTCGCGTGTCGCGCCTGTTTGTAGGACCCTTAAAGAATATTCTATCCATCTACATTCTATCTATAGTTATATACTTATAGCCTTACTTTTTGATAATGTAACACTCGAACACGACCCTCTTTTGCGGCGTCAGGTAGCCAGCCCGCGGCGTTAAGTCATCGATGAGTCATCGCGGCCGCGTCTTTCCATTCTATACAAGGCCAAAACGCAGCCATAGGAAACTGCTCGCGTATAGATTGGAAATCACTTTTTTACTTAGGTCTTCCAATCTATACAAGAGTAGTACGCAAATACTCGCGTATACTTCGTAGTGACCAAATTAACTACCTCATTCCATAGTATACAGTGCCAGTACGCATACGGATTAATCAAGTTTAGATTGCGAGAAATTGTGAACTGGTAACCAACTTGTTTACGACGTAATGCACCTGCTAATATTAAATAGCCTGTCTGGCTGCGAGCAACTTGGAAGTAGCGCTCGCCGGCCGCTACCGCGGCACCGCTCCCTTCGCTCGCTCTGCTCGCGCGCGTTTGGTCACAGTTCTAACCTAAGCCATTTCACCCAGTTCACACTTTTGTTCTTTTCTATTTTTTTGTAGTCTATATCTTTTAAACTCTTATCAGGCGTAAGTGATGTAGTATAGTTTGGAACCAGGACGCGCTCGTCCACGTTACAAACTATACACCAGCAATACGCAAAATTCGTGTATACATTGTGATCACAGATTTAAAAATAGCATTACAATGTATACCCGAGCAGTTTCCTATGGCTGCGTTCTGGCCTTGTATAGATTGGAAATACGCTGCGCGGCCGGGGCGGTCAATTCTATAAGGCCTATTTTCACTGTAAACCATGTTTTATATTACTTGAAGGTGCAAATAAACAATTTTTTTTTATAGAAAACGGCCGAAACGACGCGTTTCGAAATCTCAGTGTACTTATAATCAGTACACAATAGTATCGAGTGCGGGGCTGTGACGCACGGACACGAAAGGTTTATCTACCGAGCGGCCGTAGATAATCAGCCTCGGGTCAAGGTTGCCTGCTGCCTATATTACGACTGCACTGCCATAGCGCAGAATAGGGACGTTTTTATATTTATCTACATAAAAAGGTACATCTACCTATGACACAAGTCCCCGGCCTTCCGCACGGAGGGACACTATAGGAAGGTCACTGCACTCTGCGCTCACTGCACGCGGCGCGGCGCCCCATTGTTCCCTACCATCTTGTCGAGCGACTCAATGGTGCCGATTCTCTTGTACACCGAACTAAACTATCACTAAAATTCCTTACTTTTGACTATGAGAATCTCAAAGCTATTCTGCAAAATAAATTCTCTAAATTTAAAAATAATTTTGACACATCTAAATCGAATTTGACAACCGCGACTCCACACGTGATACCTAACCACGTGAATCTTTTTAGAGCCGGAGGCGCGCAGGGGGGGCAGCCTCGACGTGTTTTATATGGATTTTTCTTTTTTTGTGTGGAAAATAAGAAAAAATATTACCTACTAGTAGAGTGATAGGGGTTTAAGGGTTTTAAAAAGGGTGTCGAAATTTTCATTATTTTTGCGATTGGACACACCGTTTTCGAGATATAAGCAAAAGAAAAAAAAAAAAATTCAGTACTGTTTTTTCATCTGAAGTCGAGGTGTTGGTGTGAAATTTAGTTCATGACAACCAATTTTATTCCACATGTTTTTAGTCGCGATTAAAAATAGTCATATTTAGTTAGAAAATCTAAATTTTAGGTTAAAAACGTCAAATTCAGAATAGCAAAATTGCCATTTTCACTAAACTAATATCTCAGTGCCATCTTAGTGCTGTCAAACTAAAATATAGTTAAGTTGTGTCACTTTAGTCTATTTCAGAATGGGAAATCGTCGTTTGACAGGAATAAACTAAATTTTGGTGATTTTTAGTTTAGTTTAGAGGCATTTGTGACAAGAGAATCGGCACCATTGACTCAAGAACTTGAGCCGTGAATATTCAGAATATAGTCGTCGATGCACAAACTCGACCGCATGTCAGTGGTAACACTTTGACCTTGAGCTGGCATGGCGTAGTACGGAATTTCAATGGAATAAGGGCCTATGCACAAGGCATTTTTTTACTACGGAACGCAAACAAAAAAAAAAAAAAAACGTGTGCAATTCACACGTGGTAGAAGTGAAACCTTCAACAATTTTGGCTTTGAGATAATGAAAATTTCGGAAAGAGGATAATTGTAGGTTTAATCTTATTTCACGCCCTTCATGCACATCATAAATGCGCGCGCAGTACTTAATCATTATTTTGCTTGCGATGTTATTTTAAAACTGCGATATCTCCTAAGATATTCATTGAAATTGAATGATGTAAAGGGAAATTTTGTTTTAAATTAAATACTTGTGATGAATAATGTATTTATTTTGATCATGTTTATAAAAACATCTTCGCAAATAATGCATTATTTTAGAACAAAGGTTAGCATAAAAAAGGTTATAGTGAGCCAACCTTAGAATATAGACATATGCTGTCGCGGACTTTTTTTTAGAACTTTTATAGGGGAACAATTCTGTCATACATGATTTTTGTGAAACTTTAACCGTTTACGCAGCGCACGCAGCGGAAGCTCTCAAAAGAAAAAAATAAAACCCCCAATTTTGAAACATTCTTCATTGGTGCTCCGCTCCTATTGGTCTTAGCGTGATGATATATAGCCTTTCTCAATAAATGGGCTATCTAACACTGAAATAATTTTTCAAATCGGACCAATAGTTCCTGAGATTAACGCGTTCAAGCAAACAAACAAACTCTTCAGCTCACGAACATAAGAAACACTGTATGATGCTTCCTATCTCATTTTCCTTATGAATTTGTGTCTATCTCTTTTAAATATCGCTTTTTCGTTTCATCGACTTTCAAATCACAACGATGCTAAAGTTTTCACTTCAAAAATAGTTTCATTCATAGAATTTGTAAATTAAAAAAAAAAATATATATTCTGAGATTTACGTTAAAAAAAACGATGGCGCGAAAAACATTGTGCGTGCGTACACGTGTACGGTGCTGCACGCACAATTTTTTAATTAAATAGTTCAGAACGAAAAATCTTTGAGCACGCAACTCGAAGGGTTACTATGGGTTTACTAGTAGCCACTGAAGAAATCCACTATCCACCTCCTGGCTTCATCATCAGTCAGACTCTCGACACCAAGTGCAATATATTGGACTCGTCAAAAATCAAAAAATCAAAATCAAAATATTTTATTTCACATAAACCTACAAGGGCACTTATGAAACGTCAGAAGCTAGGTGCACGGTTCCAATTGGTCGCTTCCTATGGAGAAGAGCCGGCAAGAAACTCCACGGTTACTCTTTTCAAAATAAATTGTTTCTACAATGTTTTCAAATTACAGTGTTAATAGGTATGGGAAGACAGTGTAGGCCTATCAACAAGTACCAGGTACTTAGTAAAATAGAAAATGGTCCACAAGTCTACAGCCTACAACGTTCTCACATTCACAAAATCTAAAAGAAAAGAATCTATATAAAAGATAAACAAAATAATAAAAATAAGGACCTATTTAAACCAAATGACATGATTGCCTAGTGGCATGATACAGCTGTAACGAATATGATCCTAAACTCAAGGGGCTTACTAGTAGCCAATAAAAAGTTCCACTATCCACCGCCTGGCTTCATCATCAGATCAGCTCCAAGATACCAAATTAGAGTATTGTCATCCGAACTACATATGCATACAAAGTTTCATTTCGATACGACAACTAGAAAAAGGTTATAAATGACTTCCAAGATTTGATTACAGCAAATCGTGTTTGGATAAGTTTTTATAGAAAACTTAAAGTAGTAGCCACGAAACAAACGTCTGGCTAGCTGAAGAGTTTCACCAGTCAGTGATAAAATCAAATTGAGGATAAACCAGTACCCTAATTGCGTAATACTTACAACACAATCACAATTTGTTTCGATTTGAAACAGATTTCTAATCCATTGCTTCGTAAGTTGGAAAAAAAATCTGTTCAGCAACGTAAATAACGCAATGAATGTTGTTGAAATGTCAAAATGAAACAAATTTCGCGAAATTGTTTACGAAAATAAGTTACGCAATTAGGGTACAGGATAAACCTTGTAGATTTTTGTAAAAAAATAATTGAAAATCACTAAAAACGTGCAAAAGGCACTGCCGTAATTTGATAACTTTAAAAGAAGTCACCTAAACAATTAAGACAACAAAGAACAGTGAAAAAATTCGGAATTTCCGGAATTTACACGGTCACAAAAATTTTATATTGACTTGACGGTGAAAATTCAGAAAATTTCCGAACATTTTACGCAAAACAGAAATAATGTTAAGGAAAACAGAAAAAATCTGTGGGTTCACTGTTCTTCGTTGTCTTTATTTAAGCATAATAATAATTGGCTGACTTCTTATTTTCGCTAAAGTTATCAAAATACGATAGTGCTTTTTGCACGTTTCTTGTGTTTTTTTTTTATATTTTTTACTGTAATCTACAAGGTTTATCTTTAATCCGATTTTTTCATTGACTAGTGAAACTCTTTAGCTAGCCAGATGTTTTTAGGGTTCCGTACCTTAAAAGGAAAAACGGAACCCTTATAGGATCAGTCGAGTGTCTATCTGTCCGTCTGTCACAGCCAATTTGCTCCGAATCGAATGGACCGATTAAGTTGAAATTTGATACACATATGTATTTTTGTGATCCAAACACGGACGTGTAACGTAAATAAATGAATTTTGAATATGGGGATTACATTTGTGGTGCAAATAAAAAAATAAAAGTTTTGCCAACTAGGTATACCGTGTGGACATATCAAATAAAAGGAATTGTTGCGAGGATTTTTTTTTTTTATAATTTGAAAATAAATACATTTAAAGATATTTAAGAAAATAGATGAAAATTTACCTTATCTCCGAAACTACTAAGCCTAAAATAAAAATAAAAAAACAGAGAATGGTTCTTTACCCATAGATTACAGGAAAACCTATAAGAAGTCTATGGTCTTAAAATAACATGGTAAATCTCTCAATATTGTGCATACAAACTTACATTTGCAGTTGGAATGTATGTGAGAACATGTTTTTCAACTACAATGTTGTTTGTATTTGAGATAAATTCATCCCAACTACGGAACCCTCCATTGTTCATGGTCCGAAATGCACTTGGCCGGTTTATTTTCGTGGCTATTACTTTAAGTTGTCTATATAAACTTATCAAAACCCAAAACACGTTTTGCCTATAGCCGACCCTTAAAATCGCCATGTGCCTAGGATGCCAGCTGTGGCATAGACAATAATGTGTAACTGAATTAATCCACATCATAAAACGAGTTTGTTAAAAATCGTTTACTGAATTGATTTCTTTCATTTTCATTCATAAAGGTATTAATTTTTCCCAAAAATAATTAAAACTACGTAAATTACAGTCACAGTTCGTTATACAGTTAAAAGAAATCGAAATGGAACAATTACCTACTACGCTAAACCCTTATATGCAGAAGCACAAGATGCTATTGAAATCTGTTGCGACCTCTCGAATGCGTTCGATTGCGTAAACCATGAAACACTTCTTCTGAAACTAGAGCACCATGGGATTAGGAATACAGCTCTTGATTTACTAAGATCGTACCTGAAAGATAGAAAGGTTAAAGTTTAAGTAAACGGCGTGAATTCATTAGGGTCTGAAATGGCAATGGGCGTTCCTCAAGGTTCGATATTGGGTCCATTCTTCTTTTTAGTTTACATTAATGATTTACACCAATTACTTCAAAATCAACCGAAGATGGTGTTATTTGTAGATGACACATCATTGATCTTTTTAATAGACCGACCGATGGTCATAAAATCTTGACGACGTGAATAACTCTATTTTTCAGGTCCAAGATTGATTTACGGTAAATAATTGGGTACTAAATAAAAAAAAACCAAAGGCATTCGATTTAAATTACCGAATGCTAGAAGTAGCGAATGTGACTTCATATTGAATGGAGAAAAACTGGAATTTATTAATCAAACGGTTTTCTTAGGATTCACGCTAGACGAGAAATTACAATGGGGACCTCTTATAAAATCTCTTGTGGGGCGGCTAAGCTCTACCGCTTATGCTGTTAGAAAGATAAGACATTTTACAGATGTAGAAACCGCGCGTTTGGTCTATTTTAGCTACTTCCACGGCATTATCTCGTATGGCATTTTACTGGGGTCGGGCTGCTGACATTGAATAAAGAGAGCTGTCAGAGCCATTTATAATCTGCGTCGTCGCGAATCTTTCAGGGAACTATTTAAAAAGATTAATATTATGACGGTACATACCTTGCCAATTAATTTTTGAAAATATTATGTACGTAAGAAAAAATCTACCTACATCATTTTAATAAAAATAAGTAATGGACATAATTTTTTATACTAGAAATAAAGACAAAATAGTTCAATCATTTTTCAGATTATCTAAAGTACATACATCTTTTATGGGGTACTGTGTTAAATGTTTCAACAAAATACCTTGGATATATTACAATTAACTGAAAGAAAATTTAAAACTCATATTAAAAGTACACTTTGTAAACAAGCATATTTCAAATTAGGAGTATTATATCCAAGATAATACTGCTTTATGAGCTTGTGGTAGGCCCCCTAGTGCTGCTCCATAGGACAATTCAGAGTCTAGACAAAATCAAACTAGTTGCTAATTTATTTGTAAAATGTATTATTTTATAACATTGATTTTACATTCTGTGATTACTTGCTCACACACTGACCTTAATAGTATTACTTGTAAAATTTTTAGGAACATCGTATACTCTTACAATGTTTGTAAATATGTGAGAACCATGTATCTATCACATTTATTTAATTTATTATCTGTCATTGCTTCATTTTAATTTTTTATTCTTTTTACCTATTGTGGTATAATAATTTTATTCTAGGTGCATCAGCTTCACATATTATTTACATATACAAAATATTGTAAAACATTATAAAAGAGTAACGGTGGCGTTTCTTGCCCATTTTCATTCGTTTTTCTTTCAATCATTTTTTTTTTGTTGTAAATTTTGACGTGTAAAAGTGCCTTATATGCCTAATTGAAATAAATTACTTGACTTTGCCTTTGATACTGGGGTTATACTATAGAATAAGAGTCCAGTAAGTATATTATACAAGGTGGAGACGACATTACACGACCATAAATTTTACTACGTATAGGTAACTAATGACGTTCTTAGTCCGCATACGAAAATTCAATCAAATATATCTAATAGTTTAGTCACTATAGCTAGTCAAAGATTGGCAAAACCCATAGTCGGCGCATCACTACTATTTAGTTTGAAAAAATCCCTTTTTTGATTTCGATGCTAGGATTTATTTGATGGTTCCAAAATACTCTTATGTATTAGTATTGCCAGTGTTTTCATTTATTGTCGTATTGTTGTCTCCACATTGTATACCCACAGCATGCGTAGCATGACAACCTTATAACGGGTTTTGTCGACGGAAGAATAGACAAAATCACAGACTGTGATTGTTTATCTGCCATTTTGTCTATTCTTCCATCGACAAAACCCGTTTCTATTATACTCATTGTAAGCGTGTTGGTTTTGTTACCACTGACGTGCGGCGGATTGTACGACGTTCTCGTCTGATAGCCACAACATCACTGATTGGGTAACTTGGGTGAGTTAACTGTTACATGAAGGTCACTGAGAAAACGATAATATTAATCAGTCATATTTTGCTCAAATCATGAGGTACCTCCGTCATTTATTAGCGACTCTGGATTCACTTCGTTACGTTCGTACGTTTGGGTTGAGGAAAACACATAATATCACGCCTGTAACCCCCGAATGGTTAGGCAGAGATGTACCTATACGTAAGTTTGCCAACCGTCCTGTTTTCCCAGGACATCTCCTGCTTTTTGGGATGTCCTGGGGTGTCCTGGAGAGTTTTTAAGTAACGTCCTGTGTTTTTTAAAGCATTCTGTATTTTAAATTTCGCGCCTTCAACCTTACGTTTATCGGCGCGTTTGAAGGTCATAGAAAATTATTTTCTATGACCTTCAAACGCGGGGCGCGGGGTATTTTAAAAATAAAGATGTAACGTGCACTCTGCTTGTTGTCTCTTTCTCACTACGATTTTCGCGCAATAGAGCTCTCACTATCTAATGGTTAGATAGAGAGCTCTAGTGTGCGAAAACTGAGTTTCATTGAACCTGTTTTCATTGCGTGTTCCTATTAACTAGGTACTGCTCTTATACCTGCGTCCTGTTTTTAATCCGAAATGTCCAGGTATTTCCACCTTCTAATCCAGGTTTTCAAAATTTGGGGATGGCAACCCTAACCTATAGTGCACCCACATTTCGCATTTCGATTATGTTTAAGTCCCATGTAATATCGAGCGAGCCTATTGCCATCAACCGGGCACAAATCCAGGCTGCTACTGAGAAATTCTTAATAATTCTTAGCCTGACCTGGGAATCGAACCCAGGACCTCATGCTCATCAGTAGAGCTTGCGACCACTAGACTAACGAGGCAGTCGAAGAGTTGATTCACAACTCTATTAATTAATGATTCTTGAATTATGATTCTCTACTCTATTATCTAGTACAGACGCCAGCACATCAAGCTACGACAATCTGTCAAATTTATTTAATAGATTTTCAACTTTATTACTGAAGTATAAGGTTCAAAGTTGATTGGGAAAATTTGACAGTTTCGGGTAGCTTGATGTGCTGGCGTCTGTACCTAAATCTTGAATTCTGGATTCATTGCCTCTGATCAAAAGGGCTTTAAGAGAGACTATCCAAAACTCTATTAAATAAATAAAGATTTTTGAGTTTCAATTCTCAACTCTATTAGCTAGTAAATCTTGAATGTTGTATTCTTTATCTCAGACCAATAATTCGGTCAGACTGACATGATCAAGTGTCTTGCAGATATGCTTGTTGTGCAAAGGATGACCACATCTATATTATATCCAGTCCATGGACTGATAGGGACCATGTCTCCAAAAGAGCATGATGCCGTCGAATGTCGTTGGAACTAGCCGCTCTGTTGTTAGACGAGACGGTCACACGGTTGCCGCAGGGAAAGCCGCTTCGTCACATTTATCAGTTCGAAAGAACTGCTAGGGACTATGTCTCCAAAAGAGCGTGATGCCGACGCAATATAGAAGTGTTGCTCTAAGTACTCCGAGTGCACATGTGAGGTATTGTGTGAGTAATGACTGACCAAATATCTGTTACGCTAACGTAAAGGTTACTCACAAGTTTAATAATAACTTTGCATCCCTCTATTATTTATTAGTTTTCTAAAACCACATCCAATGTATTTTTATAACTATGTATTCCTGTCTTATTTACAATCTCATTCAATCCTTTCCTTGTCTTATTAATGGAACAAGCTATCGGACTTATTCTTATATGGGAATTTATTTCTTTCTTATAGCGGTGGGAGAGTGTCCAGTCCGGAGACGAACTCTACTGGGCCGTACGGGGTGGAGTGCGGCCATTCCCCCTAAGGGGGAAACCGACTTAAACACTAATCAGCCTAGGTATTCAGGTATATTCAGGTACAGTCACACCTACATTGATATCAAAGACCTACGCCATGTAAACCATGTAATTGGTTTATTAATTACTAGTCGTTGCCCTTGACTTCGTTCCCGTGGTACTTAGGTACCATCGAAGAAAAGACTATCTATCTATTCACCGAAAGGACTATTTCTGCTTGCAGCGCTCGGCCAATATTTGTAGTAACGCTTACCTACGAAGAAAAATAGGGTCGTGTGCACAGGATTTTGTTTTCAAACTGCTTAGATATGCGTTTCTTCGATAGTACACACGGCTACACATCAAGCTCTGATCTCGCATTGTATAGGATTGCCGTACAATGCGAGGTAGCAACTTATACTGGACATGTATAGCTTGATGTGTAGCCGTGTGTACCTACCTACCTTCGCTGGTGTGCACAGCATAATCCCACTGCTGAGACACAGACTTCCCTCTTCGAGAGGGAGTAGACTATAATCTACCACGCGGGCCCAGTGCGGGTTGGTAAATGTGACAAATGTCTTTGAACTTTTGGTTCTAGGACACGCCGCACAGTGGGTCGAAACTATGATTTTAGTGACTTAGGGCTCAACTTTGCTTTTTTACTTTTTTCTTCATGTGGATGGATAGAGCTCATTAACCTCAACAATAATTGTTCTGATGTATTTTTTCCTAAACTTTATACTTTGGGTAGAAAAATGTGTTTTGTTATTTTTTTGTATGGAGCGGATCAAATAACCTTAAATTCCTGCTAAGTAGCGTGTGATCCCGCGTTGAAACTTTATTTTTCATATACCTTGTCTAGTCTATTATCATTTGATGCTATTAACGTGTGCATAAAGTTGCAACTCTGCCAAATAAATGGATCGAAAAAAATGAAAAAATATATCGAATAAAAAGCTACATTTTTTACTTTCGTAAGTTCTTTTAAGTTAAATTTGATATGGAATAGTAAGTAAAAGCACGTAATAATACACATAGTTACTTAACAACTAACAACAATACATTTAAAAGGTCCCTAATTAGCTTAAATTTACTAATATATGTAGTATTAGTAAATTTGTAAATTTAAGCTAATCACACTAATCATAATACATTTAAAAGGTCCCTAATTAGCTCAAATTTACTAATATATGTAGTATTAGTAAATTTAAAGCTAATCACACTAATCATAATACATTTAAAAGGTCCCTAATTAGCTTAAATTTACTAATATATGTAGTATTAGTAAATTTAAAGCTAATCACACTAATCATAATACATTTAAAAGGTCCCTAATTAGCTTAAATTTACTAATATATGTAGTAGTAGTAAATTTAAGCTAATTAGGGATCTATGAATTTCAATTTCTTTGTTTTAATGACTTTAACATGTTTATGAAATGTTATTTTAAGTTAGATTTAATACTGAATAGTAAGTAAAGATAGGTACATAATAATACAAATTAGTAAAGGTAAACTAACATTACTACAACTAACACAAGCAAACTAAAAACTAACTATAAACAACATCAAACATTACTATTTCCTTTCAATTATGAGTTTGACATTTATAAACTAATAAAAAAAACAAGAAACTTACAAACTACCAAAAAATCTTATTCACTATCGCTATGACTATCTTGTAAATTATCTACATCAATAAAATCTATATCGGATTCTGTGGGAAAAATCAGCAGAAGCTCTTTGACTTTTGGAGAGAGAACCATTATATTTTGTTTCACCATTCGAGGTCTTAGACTTGTGATCTTTGGATCAGAAGACAAAAGAAGATTGTGTATAATATCCTCATTTGTCGCCGTTCTACTTACCTTTCTAGAATGACTCTCTCTATATTTCCGGAAATCTTTATTACGAGCTTCCGCTGCCTCTTCCGACAGTTTACCTATAGGTATGGCACCAAAGTGCTTAATTATATCACTCCCATGTACTAACAATTTATGTATACTGGAAGGCATATAATACCAGGGATATAAGTGAACGTACAATTGTGCAGTATCTCTACAAAATTCGAAAAACTTAGAAAGATCCACGCTCTCTCCAGATGCAACCGTCTGAAGAATCACATGAAACCTTTCTATTAAATCTTTATCTATTCCTGTTATGCGAGCTGTTGTTTCTGCATCCCTAAAAAATCTTCTGGCAGTATTGCCATCATTGGTTGTGCCTACTCCTTGCTTGACTACGTCAATAAGTAAACCGCATTCTTTCTTAAACGCTTGCTGTATAGCGCTCTTTCTGAGTGACATTTTTTCTTTGTCATCGCCCCTGCAACTCCATTTTTTGAAGTCCAAACGATAAGCTGCAAACAAAAAGAAATATCACTTAAATAAAAATCTCACAAGTAACTATATAACGTGAAAAAAATTATGAACTAATAAAATTATATTTACCGATATGAAGTAAGCACTCCATGCTTCTTATCCAGGCATGTAAAGATGACATTCCATACTGGAACACTTCTTCGTTGTTCTCTTTTTGAGCAAGTGACTCTAAATTGTTCATCTCTGACGGTTTTGCTTTGCAGATATCACAGACAGCTGAAGATGTGTCTGACAAATATGACGATATTTTGCCGTCTATCATCGTCAAGTGCAATTGATGCTTAACTTCAACTTGATTGAACTTGATTGGCTGAAGTCTTTCTATTTCTTCGGTTATGCTAGCTTTTATAGTTACCACTGTTGACTGCGTTTCTTTGGTAAATTTGAACATTATCGGACGGCAATAGAAAGTTGATGAGGGTCGATCGTTTTCCCAAACAATTGTTCCATCACATTGTTGAAGCCTTATAGGAACTAGACTGGCCATGAAGATAGTTGAGTCATCAAACTCTGCTTCAGTCTTTTGTTTATAATTACTTTGACCTGAGGCTCCATCAAAACCCCATTTGCTTATTAGCAGTAACTCAGTTGGCGAATCCAAATCTAAAGTAATCACTTCTAAAAGCCTAGATACCGTCAAGTTGAGTAAAGCTTGCAGTTTAATAGCAGCTCCTTCTTCAGTTATAATTATGTCTTCTTTCCCTGGATAACATTTTGCCTTCGCTTGTTTTATTTTATAATAAGAAGGGTATAAATCAGACCTATTTTCACTTGCTGCTTCTCTTAGGCTTATATACTGCCACTTACTTAATTTAAGTGAAACTAATAAAGACAGTGCCTTATCGGGTGAATATGTACTACTTTTCGGTTTACTTGTACTTAAACACTCTTTAACTTTTTCTAGATCTTCGGGGTGATTTAGTAAATGGTTCATAATTTTTCCTACATCCTCATTTCCGGTGTTTCTTAAACTAGCAATTGTAGTAGCTTTAAGTTCATCCGGGGATAACGAAAGCGATTGGTTAATTTGATCAACGCGTCTTCGTTTTTGCCTGGAGCCCAATTCCTCGAAAGGTTTTCGAGGTGTAAATGTAGATGTCGAAGCTTCTGTAGTAGATGGTGGTAGATTTTCGACATCTTCAGTATTACAAATCTCGAGCCTTTCCTGTTCAGTGTTCACAGCTTCAGGTATCATTCCTTCGGGCCAGTTTATTGCACGTTCCAACCAATCACCATTTTTTCTTACAAACTGTGCTAACGTGCGACTACTTCGTTCCCATCTTGCACTTATATTTGAACAAAAGCGCGTACAGAATTTTTGGAGCTCAACACTGTTCTCTTCGGTCACGTTTATTTTATGTTGTAGGAATTGAAAGAATTTTTGACTATCCGACAGTGACTTGACCTGCTCTCTTAAAATCATAAATAAATCTAAATTGTTAACTAAATTATCCATTATAACGAAAAAGGGACGATCAGAATCACGAGATGTTAGTAGTAGTACGAATAAACGAACACTAGTTAGTATATAATAAATTATGGTCATTTTATACTTCCAGAATCCAGTGACAAACAATGTTTACTAATTTTTCTACTACCCTCATTAACTAATTATCCTAATTAATATTACAGTAATGACTAAAAGTGAAAAACATTGTTTTTTTATAAGGTAAAAGGTTAAGCTAATTACAGTAATTAAACACACAAATAGAAATTAATTGATTTCATATCCACATTTTTAAATAAAGGTCCCTAATTAGCTTAAATTTACTAATATATGTAGTATTAGTAAATTTAAGCTAATTAGGGACCTTTTAAATGTATTGTTGTTAGTTGCTAAGTAATTATGTGTATTATTACGTGCTTTTACTTACTATTCCATATCAAATTTAACTTAAAATAACTTACGAAAGTAAAAAATGAAGCTTTTTATTCTATGTATTTTTTCATTTTTTTCGATCCATTTATTTGGCAGAGTTGCAACTTTATGCATTTGTTTATAGCATCAAATGATAATAGACCAGACAAGGTATATGAAAAATAAAGTTTCAACGCGGGATCACACGCTACTTAGCAGGAATTTAAGTTTATTTGAGCCGCTCCATACAAAAAAATAACAAAACACATTTTTCTACCCAAAGTATAAAGTTTAGGAAAAAATACATCAGAACAATTATTATTGAGGTTAATGAGCTCTACCCATCCGCATAAAAAAAAAAGTGAAAAAGCAAAGTTGAGCCCTAAGTCACTAAAATCATAGTTTCGACCCACTGTGCGCCGGTTTCCTCACGATGTTTTCCTTCACCGTTTTGAGAGCAGTGGTGATGAAATTATTTACACAAAGTAAAGCGCCTGCCAGGGTTCGAAGTGGGTGTGTGCGACCTACAACTCGTAAGTCGGGGCTGTTACCACTGGGCGGGTATGCGCACGACAACTTATCAAATTTTCACCGCAATCGAATGAATGGTTTAAGAACGTATACGCAATAAATAAACGTTATTTTTTACGTAATAATACCAGCCTATTATTGTTCCACTGCAGGGCAAAGGCCTCTTCTCATACAGAGAAGGCACGAGCATTGATCACCACGCTTGCTCAGGACGGGTTGGCGATTTCAGACTTAAATAAGTTATGGTTACTTCACGATGTTTTTCTTCACCAATGGCAGTAATGTCCAAAACGAACTCAGAAAGTACCATCGAAGAAACCCATACCTAAGCAAATCGAAAACAAAATCCCGTGCACACGACCCTTTTTTTCGTAGGTAACCGTTACTACATCGGCCGAGTGCTGCAAGCAGAAATAGTCCTTACGGTGTATAGGTATGGGTTTCTTCGATGGTACGTGCACAAGAGTTAAAAAAGTCACATTGGTACTTGCCCGATTTTTAACCACAACGACGTGCATGAGGGGCGAGGCCTTAACCACTAGGCCCTCACGACTTTTATACAGGGTGGCAGGGACATCGAAATGTTTACCATGGATTCAGTAAGTATGTACTTGTTTCTAAAAAAAATCTGCTGTTTCATAGAAAAGTGTAATACCTATACGCGGTCAAAATGTATGGAACAGCAGATTTTTTTATATAACCGACGAAAAATTTCAACTCAGGGGGGAACTTCAGAATCTTGTACTGAATCCATGGTAACAGTTTTAGCGTCGATGTACCTTTATAGATTCAAGCGTGCTCTTATTCAGGCCATCATCTTAGCCCAATGGTCGCCGCAAACCGTGGATCAAGAGCCGCATGCGGCTCGTTGGCGTAGAGTGCGGCTCTGTACAAATGTCGATGAACGTGAGCGTAGAAACGCGCGGGCCCGCGGGGGTCGGGGTTTCGATCATTAAGCAAGGTATCAAGTTTTATTCAAAATTCAAACTTTATTTTATAGGTAGTTAATTCATTCAGGCGTGATCTTGCGGAAATCCATCAAATCCATTCTTTCAGGGTTTTTTATGGCTCTTTAGAAATAGCTAAGCAGAACAGGTTAGGTACCTACTAAATATATCCACGTCCATTGTATTTTATATTTTATAGATTTATTTCCGAAGTATTTTCACAAGAATTAACAGGACATCGAAAATTAAAATTAATAATTTCAAAGTTTTCCAAGGTTAACTGATATAGATAAGTAAGAAACAACTTATAACTATGTATTGATAAAAATAACAAAATTACATACTTACAGTTTACTTATCTATATCATTTATGTCTATAATATAGATATTAATTGAGTAAAGAACCTGTGAATGCTTAAAAAAAAAGGTTTACTTGTTAATAAGTATCTAAGTAAAATTCGTCGACAAAATTAAGTTTTTTTTTATATGAAGTGTAAAAGTGATTCCGATATCCTATTTACAGAATAAACAATTTCATTTCATTTAATTTCTTTATAGGTATCTTAGAAAGTATTTTGTATGTTCGTAAAAACTTAGGACTTTTCAAAATAAGAAGCGATTTCCATAATATAATACACGTAGTAGACATGAAATTGTGATACCCAAATTTAGATTAACTAAAACAAGCAAGTCATTTCTTATCAACAGTATCCGCTTTTATAACAAGCTGCCAAAGTCGGTGACAGAACTTAAATTCCACGGTAACTCCGTGGAATTTCTTGCCGGCTCTTCTCCATAGGAAACGACCAATTGGAACCGTGCACCTAGCTTCTGACGTTTCATAAGTGCTCATGTAGGTTTACGTGAAATAAAATATTTTGAATTTGAATCTAAGTACCTACTTCTTAGCAAGTTAATTTTAGAAAGCGTTGTGGAGTGAAAGAGGATGGGAGTTGAAAAGTGTATTGAGACAGTTTGGTCACACAGAAACGATTGGCTCTCTAAGAAATCTTAGTCGTTAGTATTTATATTTGGCTCTATTGACTAATGAATGAGTTTTCCGACCACTGTCTTTGCAGAAAGACGTGCACTGCTGGTCTGCTGGAACTGCTGGTCAAAGGCCTCTCGCAAGCAGCACCACGAAGAACAGTTCTAAACTTCTGATAACTCAAATTTCGCAAAAAAACAGTATCCTAATTGCGTAACTTACTTTCGTAAATAATTTTGCCTAATTTGTTTCATTTTGACAGTTCAACAACATCCATTGCTTTATTTACGTTATTGAGCGGATTTTTTTTCCAACTTATGAAGCAATGGATTAGCAATCTGTTTCGAATCGAAACAAATTGTGGTTGTGTTGCATTACGCAATTAGGGTACTGGTCTTTCACACTTTTGAGGTCAGCTTATCTCAAAAAGCCTCAATATATTGCCTGTACTTGGCCTGTACGATAAAAATTAATGGGTTAACTGGCTGACTTTTGAATTAAAAACTGAAACCTGATAAGAAACACCACGTTCTACATTGTGATTAAAATTGTAGGTATGGATATATTTTATTAAATAAAAAAAAATACTATATTTTCTTCTGAGTCGCTCTTGTGAATGTAATAGGTAGTACCTGGGCGACCGAGCGCTGCTCTGGTTAAAATAGAGAATGCTTATTTAATAGTATAGGAAAAGTTCATACTAATCCATGTATAGATAGTAAGTAGGTACTTACTAATTCCATGCTGCCATGTCATTATTCTAATGTCATTATTCATAATCTTGTTCTAAACTTTGGGCGACCGAGCTCTGCTCGGGTGAAAATACGGAGAAAACGAATTTTCCCAGATATGAGACCTATGAGGCTAGATCGATTTTTCGCCCCCGTAAACCCCTATATTGCAACTTTCATTGAAATCGTTAGAGCCTATTTCGAGAATGTGAGTACAAACATATCTATATATATATAAGCGAAAGGTCACTCACTCACTCATCACGAAATATCGAAAACCGCTTGACGTATAAAGATGAAATTTGGCAGGGAGGTAGTTTATAGTTAGTAGACGTCCGCTAAGAACGGATTTTTGGAAATTCGACCTTTAAGGGGGTAAAAAGGGGGGATTTTGTTTGTATGAAAAATCTTATTCCTTGAGTTAATAAACTTGAAACTTAGCACATATACTTATCTATATAAATTATAAAGTTTGCCATTTTTAGTTTACTCAATATCTTTATTGTTTTTCTAAGCTACCCCCTAAATGTGAATTGGAGGGTGTCAAAGTTTGTATGGCAGAATTTTAATGAGCGGTCTGATTAACTCGAAACTCAGTATTTATAATTGAAACTGAAAAGAAATGAAAAATTATGTCAGGGTTTTTTGAAAATGTACCCCTAACGGGGTGAAACGGGGTACCTATTCATTTTTACAGTGGAGGATTTTACTGTGTGGCTTGATTACCTAACTTGAAAATTGGTAAAAATAATCTATGAGTCAAATAATGGAAACGCCAAAATAGATTTTTCAAAATTATTATAACGCTATTTGCTATGGGGAATGAGCAATATTGCATTATGTTTGTATTCTTCTATAGTTTACCGCAAATTGTATTACCTTTTCATGCCGTAACAGCTGAACGTATTTACATGAAAGGCATACGAATAGGCCATAAGCTGGGTTAGGACATAGGATACTCGGAATTCGGTAGCATGTTTCTGTGAGATATTTTCCGACATCCACGCGGGCGAAGCCACGGGCAAAAGCTAGTAATAATATATACATATGTAAATACAAATATTCCTCGTTTAATAGTATAGGATAGGAAAGAAAGGATACTGTTGATACTAATACCACATACCATCAAACTGAACAACTGAATAAGTTACGATGTTAGTTCCATGGAGGAAGGTTTTCAGCTTGATCGTCTGTTCCAACCACACTTTTAAAATTAGGACCACACCTTTTTCATACATGCTGTAGGAGCCCTACCCATTTTTTTTACCTACATTGTTCTCACATAATAGAAGCAACAAGAATAATGTACCCAGGATTTTGTAATATCTATATTTAAAAGAGTGTCCTTGGAGTTTCTTGCCCGTTCTTCTCCATAGAGATCTACGTTTTGCAATGGGCAACTAGCTTCAACTTTCTGACGAACTGACCGACTCTTTGACAGTTCAAAAGTACCTGAAATGGTTTAATTGAAATAAATGCTTTGAGTTTAAGAGTTTGAAAAGGCATTGTGAGCATGTATCGTAGTTGCACTAAAGTCTCATGACCGCGATAATCTGTGCGGTTGAAACAATCGATCATTAGCTAATCGAGTCATCCTTACCCAATATACCTACTTACTACTTTCAATCACGATCCGAAAGATTTGAAGTAAATTGTTAAATTGCTAATCCTTTGCTTCATCCGTTTGAAAAATTCGTCTACTTAACAACGTAAATAACGCAAAGAAATTTGTTGAACTGTCAAAATTAAAGGCATTGGTGCCGATTCCCTTGTTCACAAACGAAACTAAATTTAAGTTCAGTGCATCTTTTTCTTTCTATTTCATTAAGAAAAGGACAGAGGATAAATTTTAGTTTAGTCCTGTCAAATTAATCAGCGCCTGTCACTCTCCATACAAGTTTAGACGTGATTAAAAACTTGCCGACTAAAATTACGTAAATTTACGTCAAGCGCTTATTAATTTGACAAGACTAAACTAAAATTTATCTTCTGTCCTTTTCTTAATGAAATAGAAAGAAAAAGATGCACTGAACTTAAATTTAGTTTAGTTTGTGAACAAGGGAATCGGCACCATTATCCAATTTGCAGAGCACTAAACTGGTGCGCTAGCTAGTGCACTAGATGAGCAAGCGCGGCAGAACCCATACAATCGCATTAGATTGGATCACTAACTGCCTAACTACCTTTAAACCATCCAATTTTGGCACGCTAGCTCACCTAGCGCTCTGCAAATTGGATAATATAATGTTCGCATATGCGAGTTACGCAATTATGTACCTACTCCATTGGCCCGTTGGTCTGTCTATAGTTTATAATATAGATAGACTACGGGGTAATTTGCCCTATAGCAATATACAGGGACATCGACGCCAAAACTGTTACCATGGATTCAGTAGGTACATAAATTTAAATCTCCCTGCATTGAAATTTATCGTCGGAGATTTTTTTTTTATCAGCTGTTTCATAGACAAGTTCTTTTTTTTATAAATAACCGGCGAAAAATTTCAACGTCGGGGGTTTCAGAATCATGTACTGAATCCATGGTAACAGTTTTCGCGTCGATGTCCCTGCCACTCTGTAGTCTATAGAGTATAGACTCTTATAAGTCTATACTCTATTGTGCTTTATGGCAATACCTCTTTATAAACAGAGGAGGAACGAGCATTACACCACGCTCGCGCCAGTCAGTCTTTTCTTCTGTAGCTCATCCTAGAAGGGTAGGTAGTGGTAGGCTGGTGGTATCAGTTGAGTGCAGACTAGCGTGACATGTCGCGTGACGCGACACCGGTAATTGTTCTACCGTGAAGTTTTCTTAGATGTTTTTTTAGTGAAAACTTCTTTAGGCTTGTTGGGCATTTTTGAGATGGGACTAAACCATTGATTTCGCGACACCATGACGACACCTCTTTTTGTAAACGCGATTGTGCTCTTTATTTATATTACGTTACGGATCAATGTTCTATGCAAGTATTTTTACTTTAAAGGTTTTGTAAACGCGATTGTGCTCTTTATTTAAATTACGTTACGGATCAATGTTCTATGTAAGTATTTTTACTTGGAAGGTTTCGGAAGTATTATTTTTGTCGTGATAACGTCTTATAAATCGATGAACGCCGGCTGCACGCACGAAAAAGTAGCACGTTCCGCCTGAGCAGAGTGTGCAAGCAAGAGCGCGGAACAAGCGATAGAGAGGCACGATCGGCCTAAGCGTTCGGCTTGTGAAGTTATCACATAAAATTATCGTCCGTAAACCGACTTTACAGACAACCAATTTTTTTTGTAAACGCGGTTGTGCTCTTTATTTAGATAAGGTTACGGACCAATGTTCTATACAAGTCTGTGCCTCCTGTGACAAGTGATACAAGTAAAAAATCAACACTTTACAGGAGAATAAAAACAAGATTGAAAAAATTCTAGTTCGTTAACTAGGTGGGCTAGGTTACACATAACTACCTTATTTTGTAGATAAAAAAATTCACTTTCACTGTACATTTTTATTTTTAGGTTATATATTATAGTTTTAAAGTAATTCATGAAAAACCTGTAAGTTGTACCTTTTTTATTTCCAATATGTGCTAAAATTACGTCATAAATGATACAAGTACAGTTAAATTATGTTTCACCTATAAGTTGCCTTTGTGTAAACCGATATACAAGAAGTAAAAAAATCTAATAAGTCATTAGAAAATGTTCCTAACACAACGTTGCTCAAACAAATGATAAAAATACTACCCTAAAGATTACACTGTTTTACTTATATTATGGGTATTTTCATAATTTACCTGAATTGTATCAGTTTGCTAAAATTCTAGTTTTTAAAATATGTGTTAAATGATACAATTCAAGTTATACCCCTAAAGAAAATACATAATTATTGTGTAAATAAATACAAGTCTTAGAAAAATAATTAACGTTTATTAATCTTCTACAAAACCATTAATTCACTTACAAATAAGGCACAGTTTTATCAAAATTCTTAAGAGAGGTAACTTAAATACTAAGAAATGGCACAGATCAATCTTACGCAGGTATCACAATAAGCCATGTGAACCTACTCAGTACTAAACATAGTATCACAACCATAGTCTGAATCTTAAAAAATCTATAAAAATAATAAACATAACAAAAGTTGCCAACACGTTAAAACTTACACAGCACAGTTAACAGCTTAAAAGCTGTCAACCTATCCTATATGCAGTAATTCCACTCTTTGAGATGGACAATTCGTAGTAAATGAATAAAGAGAATAAAAAAGTACGTAGGTAGATACATAAATCAACAAAAAATTTAAAAAAAACCTAATAAGTCTTAGGAGTTAGATGAATTAGAAATTACTCATCATCAGAATCATCATCATTATCTGGAGGAGTGTCTTTAACATCACACTTGCAGCTCAGACTTCTGTAAAACTCATGAGCGCCGCTCTCATGAATAAAGCACAGAAAATCTAACAGATCCTTCTTCTTTTCGGTTGAAATAGTAATCTTGGAGTGGTAGGCTTTTGGTAGGTACCGTATTTATTGTAATCACATCGTAAGCTTTACCCCGTTTAGACCAATCCACGGTCATGTATTCAACATTCTTGAATTCTATTCTGTAAGAAAAACGGGATATGTTTTCTTTGGTATACAAAACAGATCGAACGTCGCACCACAGAAACTTTTCATTGGCGGTATTGGTTTTTCTAATAGTAAGAAATTGGTTTGAAAAAATGTTAAAATCATAAAACATATCACGAGTCATCTCAATAACAATAAACTTTGCTGTTTTGTTTGAAGCTGTACGTACTAGCTGGTACCAATCTCTTGGCAAGTGAATATCCATACTCGTGTGCTTCTTCTTACGCTCAATCGACGCATGGTCGGTGTCAGCCTCCATGTGAGTATGACCGGGTACGAGATATTTATGTTCAATAGATTGTAATTGTGGGGATAGTTTAGCAACCAGCATCAACATTGTTATAATAATCGAATTCTTGTTTTAACCCGGGCAACTATCAGAGTACATGATTTGTTTGTTTGTTTGTTGATTTGTTTGGGTTTAAATGCAGTAGCTAATTTATAACAAAATTGTATAGACATGAAGCTATGTCGTTTGCCCCTCTATTCCCTTCACACTCCGGCCACATGTAACAGAAAGCTTTGTTTTTAAATCATGTAGGTATGGTCAAATTGAATGTCTAAAGCTGTCTCTTGTAAAATGCTACATTCGTTTGCAAGAGCGGGGTGGATAAACATTGCAAATCAAATGTTATGACTATTACATCTTCGCATGACTGCGACAGTTGTTTCTCTTTTTTCTTTTCTTCGTAAGCAGCCTTAAATGCTTCTTGGTGCTCTTGGAGTATCTTCGTCAAATTTGCCTGTGCCTCGGATGCGTACTTAAGTTTCATATTAATGCGGTCAGATTTTAAACAAGTATCTACTGATGGCTTTTTGAAGGACAAATTCATGGTATCAAATACGTTTTTGAAATTGACCCCGCGTCACTTCACTCCTGTGCCGCCTAGGGTACCCCTGCCACCCGCATCATGTTCGCACTTGTATCATTTAGCACATCGTGTTCTTCATAAAAAAAAAATTGATTTGGTTTGAGTTTTAGATACAATTTATTTTATATTCGATTACACATTAAAATTGATATGTGTAGAATGATTTAAGTCGAGATGTATTAGATAACACAAATTAGGCATAAATTTAGATTTGGATTTGTAGGTACATGTTGAATTGTACCCTAATCATTATTGAGAAAAATCGGTTCAATGTGATATAACTTTAGATATATCAAAATTCACGATAAATATACTGAAAAATAAAATGTGAAAATGAATATAATCGCTCTTATACCACGAAGCACGAAAAATAATGTGTGTAGCAATTACTTAAAGGGGTAACAACTTGACATGTATCTAAATTCACGATTTTTTTGCCAAAAACCTGGCAGTTATATCACTTTGCACCTAACTATCTCCGAAACTATAGCAGATAGAAGAACGTGAGTTAGACCAAAAAAACCGCAATTTTTTTCTGATAATATCTGTTTTAAAATCACAAAAAGGGTACAACTCGACTAAGATCACTCATCACAGGAGGCACAGAAGTATTTTTCTTCAACCAAAGCGATCTTGTTCAAGTTTTCACTTCTGTCTTCTGTCTTCTGTTCTTCTGTGAGTGCCACCACTTTTTTTTTATTAGAGTCGCATCGCTGTTGTTTGCTGAAGCGAATTAATCAATATAGTATTCACAACATTTGCTTGCTACCCGTAGCAGATATTAGTATAATATGTAGGTAGATATATATAATATGTAGGTAGGTACACGTCCCGTGCACCGTTACCGCACTTCACTCGACGGAGGGTCGCACCGCAGTCAACCGCAGACCGCAGAGCATCGTGCTACAGAAATGAATGCATCCTGCTTCATGAATAAGGTCATTCTACAAATACCTAGCTATCTACAGACTAGAAATGGAATCATTCTGACTTATTCAATCATTCCACTTTGGCCCAGCAAGTCGCCCCACTGACGGGGCAAAGTGGAATGCTTAAAAAATTTCAATGGAATCTGCCCCACTAGGGTTGGCACCTTAGAATATTATGTGTAGGTAGGTATGCTTGTGTTTTATATTTGTTTGGAAAAGAAAGAAATTTTTTAATGTATATCTAAGTAAAATGTAACTAGGACTGGTAACGTTAGACTTAGTACACACGGCTACACATCAAGCCGTTCCCAGTTTATGCTGATCGGATTGTATAGGATTTCCGTACAATGCGAGGTCAGCTTATACTGGAAATGTATAGCTTGATGTGTAGCCGTGTGTACATACCTAGGTAGTATTTTTAAATAAAAGTACAAAGTGTAATGATTCTTACTCATTAGCTTAGAATGTATGTACACAGGGGAGTTGTTCCAAAAAAAAAAGTTTGATTTCAGGTACACACGGCTACACATCAAGTAATACAAATCCAGTATATGTTGATCTCACATTGTATAGGATTTCCGTACAGTACGAGGTCAGCTTATACTGGAAATGTATAGCTTGATGTGTAGCCGTGTGTACATTCTACCATTTCATCAACATCATCATCATCAGCCGAAGGACGTCCACTGCTGGACATAGGCCTCCCCCAAGCACCGCCACTTCGCCCGGTTTTGCGCTTACATTATACAAGGTGGCAGCATAGTATAAAGAGAGGTAGTAAGCTATCTTCATAGAAACGCACCGCGCGCGGCTTGTATGTGTGGGGCCATAGTATCTATGCGTCGCCGCACACTTAACAACTCTTACTACCTCTCTTTATACTATGGTGGCAGGGACATCGACGAACACTGTTACCATGGATTCGGTACATGATTCTAAACACCTCGCATTGAAAATTTCGTCGGTTATTAAAAAAAATCTGCTGTTCCATATATTTTGACCGTGTAGGTATTGCACTTTTCTATGAAACAGCGGATTTAAAAAAAATAAACGGCAAATATTTCAACGCAGCGCACGCAACGCGGTTTAAAAAGTTTTCGCGTCGATGTCCTTGCCACTCTGTATTGGCATGCAAAGTGCCTACTTATAACTAATACATATCTTTTTTTGTCGCTCAAAAAACCAAAAAAATTTTCTTCACCCGCAACATTTTATAAAATAAGATTTTAAATACAGAAAGGTTTTTTGAACGAATTCGGCTATGGTCTGACGACCGATTGGCGGTTGCAAGTAGAGAAAAAAAAGGGGGAAAAAATATCGAAGGGGTCTGGGTGTCGGTGGAATTACAGGCTCATAAGGTCATCAGTGAACACTGACCATAAGATGTCTGTCTGCTGGTTTGACACAAAAATAAAACTCTATAAACATACTTACACAATCAACGTTTAGCGTCTCCCCACAGACCTATCTTCCATCCTGCATCGCATGCTCTGTCTCCTGTGCACTTGATGATCTAAAGACTAATCCCCGTAATTAAAAACGTTCAGTCGCAAAGATATAAATATATCTAGATAGACAGTCAAAGCTGTGACCTCATCGAAAAAAATTGCATCCAACATTAAGATGGTTTTATACCGGCGAGGCGAGGCGTGGATGCGATGGGCGAGAATTGAAATAACGCTTACCTTTTTATACCGATAGATGCCCAGCGCTGTCTCGCGCCGGCTCGCGATGTCTCGCGCCGGCTCGCGATGTCTGGCGTCGGCTCACGCTATCACGCGCCGACTCGCACTATCACGCGCTATCACGCGCCGGCTCGCGCTATCACGCGCCGGCTCGCGCTATCACCCGCCGGCTCGCGCTATCACGCGCCGCCCGTCCAGCCGTGTCTGGCGCACCGGTCAGCCGAGAATATAGTATACAGAGATGTCTCGCGATGGTCTGAGCGAGCCGGCACGTGCCAGCGCGTGCCAGCGCGAGACATCGCGAGTCAGCGCTTGACAGAGAGAGACCGTGCGGGCAGGCCTCCGTCACTCCATGTACTTGCGCGCTATAATTACCTACCGCCCGGCCGAGCGGTCTCGGGCCGTTTGCGGACCTTATTCAGTGCGGTTTTCGCAAGCGAAGCGCACGCACGTTGTTCAATTTTAATCGTTAGACTATCTACGAATCTAATCTACGAATAGACTGTTTATCCATTTTAAAGCATTCAATAAAACATCGTCTTTTTACGGAAAGTTAAAAGTGCCAACAGATGCGTTTCATAATTATGTAAGAGAACTCGAGACTATATTTATTAATAATTTTGAAAAAAATATGAAACAAAGGCCGGGTAGTACTCTTTATGAAATTTTAAATGACATACATTTTGATTCTCCCTGCCCTTGTTTCCCAAAACAATATTTAATAAAACTTTTTATTAGATTCAGGATTTTTTCTACATTAAAATTTAATAACCGAGAATTTAGAAAGGGTAAGAAATTAAAAAAAAAATATATAAAAATAAAACACATGTAGCTTTAAAAAAAAAAAATATTTTACCTACACACTGACCTCTATAATTATGTTTTAGATGTATTTGCACAGTCAGCACCAATTTATTAAAAACATATTTTACCTTTATACGATACAATTTTAAACTACCGAACATATTCACAGTTCTCAATAAAATAGACACAAATAGTTATGTTAATTTAATTTCATCGAAGAGGCAGCCCTGCGATTGCTGTGGGATCGCGCAGTGCGAAGCAATCACAACTGTACGCTTGAGCATTTAGGCACATTTTAGCATGCAGCGGTTGCTGACGCGACGGAGTCGGCTATTATAGCAGTAGGTATTGGAAATATTGTACTGAGTGAACTATCTGTTACGTAGTAACTATTTAGTAATCTGCGGTGCGGGTCCTCGATGGCCGGTGCGAGATTTGTATATTCGTTTTACAGAGTAAATAAATGCTCTATTTACAAAGGAATAAAGTTCAATATTGTACTAACAAATATTTCAATTCTCGCCTCGTACATCCTCGCGCATCTAGACCTTTTACATCAAAGATGGGCAGGGCGTGGATAGAAATTTTGCCATACAAATTTCAATTCTCGCCCATCCCATCCACATCTCGCCTCGCCGGTGTAAAATCATCTTTAGCCGCTAAATGCACGCACACTAGAAAGGCACAATGACGTGGCGCGAGTGTAAGACGTAGCTGTCACACACACCAGCATAAAAAAGTTGGCCTGTTTGTTTTAGTTCTTTTGCAGCGCGACATTGTATCTAGACATAAAAATAATCAAAGTTTAGTCGCAATCTCATCTCGAGCGACAATCCATGTCAAAAACTTGTAAAAAAGTAGCGAAATTAGAGCTATTTTTGACAGATAAGACATCAGACTGTGAACGTTCTTAAATGGGAATAGCCTCTCTGATGACTGCATCAGTGAGCGTATATCACGCAGCTGAATTTTCGAACATGTTTGAATTTTTTGCCGTCGATACGCTAAGAAGGAAAATCAACTTTTAAAACAAACAAACCGAAATCATTAACATAAACATTTATTAAACAGATCCAATACATTCAACCTCACTTCGCCCCTTAAATATTAAGATTCAAGCTCTCCAAATAGTAGCCTTCATATTCCTTAAAAGTTTTTCCATCAACGGTTCTGTTACAAGAGATATATTTCTTCATGTCGTTGTCATTCCATAGTTGGAGATGCTCGTGGGCTACGTCTAATGTTTTTGTGGTCTTTTGAAGGCTGATCAGGTTCTCGTTTAGTTGTTTCTTCATTTTGTCTAGGGTTCTCTGTTCTTCTTCTGTTTCTAACGATATGTCTGAAATTATGGTTTGAAATTAGGAAGTGAAAGGGCAATTTATTGGTCGTGGCAAGTCGTGAGTTTAATAGCCATTCGTAAAAAATGGAGAAGATTCTATGTTCGTCTGTATGTATTTTTTTTTTAAATGTATGTTCATCAATTTCTCCGTAATCATTTTTTCATTTGGTAGAGGAAGCTTGCGCGGTGATGCCATATAAATTTTATTAACTTTGCTTAGGTATTGTACTTTTCGAGTTAGCTTCAGTAATACGTATTTAAAAATAAAGCCCCCACCCTAATGTAGATTGCGTTTCATCAAATAGTTCCTTTGCCGTAATGTTGGCTCCACTGTTAAACTTTAACAACGGACCAATTACGTGACGCCGTAGAGTATTCGTGTTCGTCCTACAACAGTGCAGCCAACATTACGGCAAAGGAACTATTTAATGAAACGCACTCTAATGTTGTAACCTTATCTAAATAAAGAGCACAATCGCGCTTACAAAAATGAAGTGTCGGTAACGGTGTCGTGCGTTCAATTGTTTTTTTTTTCTATCTCAAAAATGCCCAACGCGCCTAAAGAAGTTTTCACTTCAAAAATCCTCACCTATAGCCACATTCTTTCTCTGACTACCCTCCAACGCCTTCAAAATCCCCTCCATGTGTTCCTTCTTCTCCACCATCTGTATCAGCCGCAGCAGATTGCGCGAAAGACCGACAGACGGACAGACTAGCGAGCACGTGACGTCATCGCGTTGCCAGCTCGAGTGTAAGCGGTCCATCGAGGATTGGAGGGTTTCAAATATCCAGATTTTTTCGCCACTGTAAGAAGAAAAGATTATTGGTAACTATATAAGAATGTTGGCCCACAAAAGGGATGAATGAAAGGCAATTGCATGCAGCTGAGATGAGAATGTTAAGAGGGATGTGTGGTGTTGGTACTCCCTTTCTTCTCCTAAAATTGTTTTCCCAACTCTCTCCTTACGAAAAGTGCAATAACTCGAGTTTTGCGCCGAATTGAGATAAGTACATATTTTGAATTTGCAGAATGAGATCTATTTTTTCTTTTTACCGACTTCAAAAAAAGGAAGGTTATCAATTCGACACGTATGTATGTAATATTATTGGAACTGCAATATATTCACATATGATAATCTATTAGGGCTTCCAAACAAATATACAAATTTTTATAGGTGTATGTATGTATGTTTGTCCATGCATTTCTCCAAAACTATTTATCAAATTGTGACCATTTATTAGACATTTTTTACGTATCTATGACGAATTTGCCTTGTATACCATGTATAGTGTTGAAGATACCTACAAACAAAACGAAAATAAAATCTTTACCCGCGTTTTTCTCGAAATCAGGTTTAACCTAGTTATTGCACTTTGCGTAAGGACGGCAGAAATGACGGCGCCCGTTCACGAACATGACGCGTGAAAATGATTCCGATATTCTATTTATAGAATAAACAATTTCATTTCAGTCTGGATCTTGATTAGTGACCGGTTAAATCAAGATTAAATAAAAGCTGTGAAATCTCGCCAATTAATCTAAAAAACCATGTAATATGCTTAGTATTGCTCGTGGCTAAGTACTAATAGCCGCTAGGTTGATCTGTCAGGTTAAGCTACGCTTGCCGGGGTTGGTCCGTGGATGGGTGACCATTTCTACATACCGAGACTCCTCCGTGCCTCGGAAAGCACGTTAAGCCGTTGGTCCCGGCTGTCATTCGCGATCTTTGACAGTCTTTACGGGTCGTCAGAAGCCCGAAAGTCTGACAACCAGTCTTACCAAGGGGTATCGTATTACCCAGTTACTGGGTTGTGGAGGTCAGATAGGCAGTCGCTCCATGTAAAATACTGGTATTCAGCTGCATCCGGTTAGACTGGAAACCGACCCCAATATAGTTGGGAAAAGGCTAGGCAGATTAATGCTTAATATTGCTTACCTATCCAACACCAATTTTCTGTTCTTCTCCAATTTGAATTTCTTCAAGTAGATTTTCAGCTCATCAATGAATGTTGGGTTCGCATTTTCTGAAAAATCAATAATCAACAGGTTCAGTGCCGGGAGCCCTCCGGGAGGGTTGACTCAAGTCATATATGGGATGCCGGGAGCCCTCGCGAAGGGCTCATTATAAATATAGGTTTTTCTTGGTGAATTCGGCATTATAAACTGTGGAAATAAAATTTGTTGTATATTTAAAAAAAAAAAAACAAACCTAATGCCGGTAAAACTCCTCGAGGGTTAAGTTTAGCTCAAACGTAATGCCGGTGACCCTCCTGGGGGCCTACCACCAGCTCATAAAGCAGTATTATTTTAATATTACTTCAGTGTGGGAAAGAGATGAAACTCTACAGGACGTGTAGCTCTATCTCTTTCTCCCACTGAAGTAATATTAAAATAATACTGCTTTATGAGCTGGTAGTAGGCCCCCTGGAGTCAACTTGCAATGTGTATGGCGGCATGGCGTATGAAAAATGTGTGAAGTCGAAAGTGTTAACGTCATGCCAACGCAAGGAGTATTTAAAGTTTTTAACTTAATATGCCAAGGGGCCATTGTGTTACCCGGTAACTTGGTTGTGGGTTAGATAGGCAATCGGTCCATGTTAAATACTGGTATTTAGCTGCATTCGGTTAGACTGGAAGCCGAAGTCAATACAATGTCGCCCATCGCCCATCGTATTTTTCATATTTAAAAGCTTATGAGTTATTTTATCGGATTAAGTAACATTTTTATTAAAATTCGTGGAGGTGAATAAATTATTTTCTAAAAAAAACACAAGTGTAAGTTCATAAAAGCATAGGAGAATTTAAAAAAAAAAGCTATAGCCCCCCTTTTAAAGTTATTTTTCGATAATTTTTCATGAATATTCACACATGCCCATGGGCGACATTGTATAGTTGGGAAAAGGCTAGGCAACTACGCTCCACCTCCTATATCCTGCCCTCTGTGTCCCGAAACATGGAATCAAAGTGACAACTGCGCCGCCACCGATAACACCGTGGAAGTGCCAAGTTTTGAGCCGACAAGATCTGAATATCTGTCGTGCCAGCGACACGAAGAAGAAGAAATTGATGAGGCCAAGCGGCATTGTCCAATACGTAGTTTGCAAAAAAGTGCGTGTCGGACCACGCACAATGAAGGGAATTTATCCCAAAAACAAACTTAACTTTGTAGTTGAAAAATGTGTTCTCCCATACGGAATGTATGGGAAAATATGTTTTTGCAACTGCAAAGTTGGTCGATTATTACTCGTTAACCTGTAGAGCCTACTTAGCTGTGATAGTTTTCCTTTTAATTTCGTTATATAAACTACTGCTGTGATTTTTTCACATATTCAAAACCAACCATTTAGCTGGCAGGGGAGGGACACTTGACTCTAACAAAAATTAGCACTTTAAAGCTTAATATTTCGCAAACGTATCCCTGAATCCAAAAATGGTATTCACATACTCATAATGTTTTTGAAGGACCTTTCCAATGATACCCGTCACCATGGGTTTAAAAAAAAGTCACCATTTTACGTGTATGAGAGTTCATAATTTTGTTTTACCACTTTGTCGGCGTAATTAATATGTATACCTATGCCAAATTACAGCTTTCTAGTACTAAGGGTCTCGGAGCTAGACCGCGGACAGACAGACAGACAGACAGACAGACAGACGGACATGACGAAACTATAAGGGTTCCTTGTTTACTACGGAACCCTAAAAATCAATCTTTATTTTAGTTTCCTTTACATTTTGATCTAGAATTTTTATGGTATGATGGTGTTTACCTGCAGCATCATATGAACAGTTCTCTGAAGTATCGAGGTCCATACTTAGGTTGACTTTGTTTCTATGCCTCTCTCGTGTCTCCTCGTAGAACCGGCGAAGAGTTGATACTGAATCTTGTGGAAGTGATAATTGACCTTAACAAATAAAAAACATTGCAAAGCGGTAGACGACGAAAAATAAGATAGAGACTTTTAAGAAGATAATTAATCTTTCATTAATAAATAATCCTGTTACTAGTCACAAGTCCGAAAGTCTGACCAGCCTTACCAAAGGGTATCGTGTTACCCAGTAACTGGGTTGTGGAGACCAGATAAAATACTGGTATTCAGCTCCATGTAAAATACTGATATTCAGCTGCATCCGGTTAGACTGGCAGCTGTTCTAAACTTAGTTGGGAAAGGGCTAGGCTAATCTTAGTTTTACAAAAATAATTTTACAAGTTGTGTGAGATGAAAGGAAAGACCATACTATGTGCTAACAAATTATATTGGAAATAGCTCAACGGCTAGGTTACGGACTAGCAAGTAAAGGGTCGTGAATTCAATACTACACATTGCGCAATTAGCGTGAACTTACTGCTACCTCCAAGAAAAATTAATTTATTTGGACATCTACATTTCAAGTTAATTAGAAAAATAAAACAGTGGCACTCCGGGAGTGCCAACAGAAGTGAAATCTTAAAAAAAAATCGGCACCGCGGTAATCAATGCGTTGATGTCTTATACTCCACGCACCGCGGTAATCATCGCGTTGATGTATTTTTAATGGTCCTTTTGATCATTAAAAAGACATGAACGCTGGTGTCGTCACAATGTCGCGAAATCAATGGTTTAGTCCCATCTCAAAAATGCCCAACGCGCCTAAAGAAGTTTTCACTTCAAAAACAGTTACATATAGGAGCCTCCAGACCGGTCCTTCTTCATATACCAGGCTATGAAAGCTGTTGAACACAGAGATGAGACACTTTCGCACGTTCTGTATCTTGGACTGTTATAGGGAGAGTCGTATACCAGTAAACTATAGGATATGTACTAGCTGTAGCACGTACCTCCAAACCTGTCGTTCTCCATGTACCAGGCATCAATATGGAAGCTGTTGAACAGTGATGAGACACTCTCGCACGTTCTGTATCTTGCGTTGTTATAGGGAGAGGAGAGTCGTATACCAGTAAACTATAGGATAGGTACTAGCTGTAGCACGTACCTCCAAACTGGTCGTTCTCCGTGTACTAGGCATCACTACGGAAGCTGTTGAATACAGTGATGAGACACTCTCACACGTTCTTTATCTTGTGCTGTTATAGGGAGAGTCGTATACCAGTAAACTATTGGTACTAGCTGTAACACATACCTCCAAACCGGTCGTTCTCCGTGCACGAGGCATCACTATGGAAGCTGTTGAACACAGTGATGAGACACTCTTGCACGTTCTGTATCTTGTGAGTTGTGCTGTTATAGGGAGAGTCGTATACCAGTAAACTAAAGGTACTAACTGTAGCAAATACCTCCAAACCGGTCGTTCTCCGTGTACCAGGCATCACTACGGAAGCTGTTGAACACAGTGATGAGACACTCTCGCACGTTCTGTATCTTGCGTTGTTATAGGGAGAGGAGAGTCGTATACCAGTAAACTATAGGATATGTACTAGCTGTAGCACGTACCTCCAAACCTGTCGTTCTCCATGTACCATGCATCACTATGGAAGCTGTTGAACAGTGATGAGACACTCTCGCACGTTCTGTATCTTGCGTTGTTATAGGGAGAGTCGTATACCAGTAAACTATAGGATAGGTACTAGCTGTAGCACGTACCTCCAAACTGGTCGTTCTCCGTGTACTAGGCATCACTACGGAAGCTGTTGAACACAGTGATGAGACACTCTCGCACGTTCTGTATCTTGTGCTGTTATAGGGAGAGTCGTATACCAGTAAACTATAGGTACTAGCTGTAGCACATACCTCCAAACCGGTCGTTCTCCGTGTACCAAGCATCACTATGGAAGCTGTTGAACAGTGATGAGACACTCTCGCACGTTCTGTATCTTGCGTTGTTATAGGGAGAGTCGTATACCAGTAAACTATAGGATAGGTACTAGCTGTAGCACGTACCTCCAAACTGGTCGTTCTCCGTGTACTAGGCATCACTACGGAAGCTGTTGAACACAGTGATGAGACACTCTCGCACGTTCTGTATCTTGTGCTGTTATAGGGAGAGTCGTATACCAGTAAACTATAGGTACTAGCTGTAGCACATACCTCCAAACCGGTCGTTCTCCGTGTACCAAGCATCACTATGGAAGCTGTTGAACACAGTGATGAGACACTCTCGCACGTTGTGTATCTTGGGCTGTTATAGGGAGAGTCGTATACCAGTAAACTATTGGTACTAGCTGTAACACATACCTCCAAACCGGTCGTTCTCCGTGTACCAAGCATCACTATTGAAGCTGTTGAACACAGTGATGAGACACTCTCGCACGTTGTGTATCTTGGGCTGTTATAGGGAGAGTCGTATACCAGTAAACTATTGGTACTAGCTGTAACACATACCTCCAAACCGGTCGTTCTCCGTGCACGAGGCATCACTATGGAAGCTGTTGAACACAGTGATGAGACACTCGCACGCTTGTATCTTGCGCTGTTATAGGGAGAGTCGTATACCAGTAAACTATAGGTACTAGCTGTAGCACATACCTCCAAACCGGTCGTTCTCCGTGCACGAAGCATCACTATGGAAGCTGTTGAACACAGTGATGAGACACTCGCACGCTTGTATCTTGCGCTGTTATAGGGAGAGTCGTATACCAATAACTATAGGTACTAGCTGTAGCACATACCTCCAAACCGGTCGTTCTCCGTGTACCAGGCATCACTATGGAAGCTGTTGAACACAGTGATGAGACACTCTCGCACGTTCTGTATCTTGCGCTCCGTTATAGCGAGCGACGTTATCAGACGCTTTAGCTCTTCACGCTTACTTTCCTGTAAGTAATCATTCATATATTATTCAGCCTCTTTAAAAACCATAATTAATTCATGAAATGCACCGATCCTAGCGTGGTTTAACCAGACTCGATAAATCGAATGACCCCCAAGATTTGCACTAGCCCTTGGAGCCCCTTTTTTTATCCCGGGGCTACAGAGCTCATTGCATATCAAGGAGTAGACTGGGAGACGCCGTAATGGTAGGGAAGACGTGCCTTCAGGATATAAAAGGATTTACAAGCCGTACCGGATATGCATCCTAATTAAAATAAAAAAAACAAAATGTATTCAAATTTGGCTTAAAATCATTTAGACGTCATAAGTATTGCTTCCAATACCGGGATCCCGGTATTGGCTAATACCGGGATCCCAGTTTTTTTTTGTCATTTTTCAATACCGGTATTGTATATCCAATACCGGGATTCCGGTATTGATGATTTTATTTTATTATCACAACAGTGAAACAATTTCTTTTTATTGCACATTACATTTCCAACCAATTTTTTATCTGGGTAAGTTTAAAAAATTGCGTATTTTAATTATCTCGTGGTTTACTTAGACAGTTAGTTAGTTCCTCGGTTACATATTTGTGCAACCGTTTAAGAAGCTCCCTACCTCTCAGATAAAAGTTTAGATGCTCATTCCTTCCTACGAATTCATTTTCAGGAAGAGAGCCAAAACAATTATGAATTTGTGACTGATTTATTTGATTTAAGTAAAAAAATATATTATATTATTGTTTAATTGTTAATTTTAAAGAGATTATGTGCATGATATTACTTTATAGCTCAAGATACTATGTTCCACTCAGTAATAACTTTAGCAAGTCAGAAAGAAAGAGCCTTAAAAGCACAAAACATCACCATTTCTTCATGTTTGGCTATCCCCGATTTGGGTTCGCAGTTCGATCTGGGAATATTTATACATCAGAAGATTTCTCTTTTCAATCGCTCTCTCACTGCTAATAATCGTGACTCCGTATCAAATTGTCAACGGTCTTTTTCCATCGATCAGTGGCCTAGTGGAGTGCGGCGCTGATAGGTATCGTCAAATGTTCGGATATTTGATCCGACCATCTCTTTGGGCTTCGGCCTCTAGGTCTTCTGCCATAAATTTTTCCAGTCACCATTAGACGTTCCATGTTATTGGTAAGTACCTCTGCCAACAATGTAGCCGAAGTATTTCACGACACGTTGCAGGCAGGTACGGCACGTTGCAGGCAGGTTGAAGACAGTTGTTGTACATCGGAAGATAGAGAATATTATACAATGTCGCCCATCGGCATGTGACCGCCCGCATTTTTCTGAATGTTCATGAAAGATTATTGAAAAATAACTTTAAAAGGGTTTACTATCTTATTTTTTTTTTGTTTTCAATTTTTTTTTTTCCATTTTTTTTTTTTCAAAATCCCTCCCTTTTATTTTATGAACTTCTTACACTTGTGTATTTTTTTTTAAATATGATTTTTTTTGAAAAAAAATATGTTATCACCTCTATTATTTTTGCATGGTTGACAAATTTTAATAAAATGTTAGTTAATCCGATAAAATAACTCATAAGCTTTTAGAAATAATAAACAGAATCCAAATCGAGCCAATAACATCAGAGATATGGCAAACGCTATTCAAAACATAAAAAATTGTATAACATGAAAAATATTAAAGATAGACCCCCCTTTGAAAGTTATTTTTCGATCATTTTTCATGAATATTCAGAAAAATTCGGGCGGTCACATGCCGATGGGCGACATTGTATATTTAACTGGAAGTTACTTACAATAGTCTTATCAATAATTCCAATCTGCTTGCCAGCCTGCCTATCCCCCGCACTGCCCCCGGGCGCCTCGAACACGCCGCGCCGTGATGTCATCTCGTCGTGCAATGCACGTAGCGCGAGCACGCGTGCCTCAGCGCGGGCACGCTCGCAGCGGACCACTAGGAGCTCGCAGGATGGGCTTGTTATGTACTCCTAAAGAGAGAAATAGTTATTTATGCAACTGTTGTATAATATGGGGTATTAAAAGACGAATGTGGGTTTAAGGATAATAGTATCACATGAGTGTTTTAATACCTAATTATAACAGTTGCATACAAGATTTTATCTACACCTATGATATGAATCCTCTATAAAAGTTTCTGAAACCATTGGGTGTTTGTAATTCAAGATCAAGAATAAAGAAATTCCCAGGAAATTCAGTACAAGTCCACGTATGTATATCGCCTGCAGCAGCACATCGGGTGCTGCTGTCCCCCGTTTGAACATTGAAACGAGTTGCATAATGAAATTTAGTACAACATTATAACAATCGTTTGGATGATATAATGGTTACTATGTCACTGACTGTTATAATGTTGCCAATAAGCTAACTGTTTCAGAAACTTTTATAGAGGTTTTATAGCATGGGTGTAGATAAATATGTTTATTTGAGTCTAAAATGACGCATACACAAAAAAAAAACTAGTGGGAAATAGGAAAAAGGAAGAAAAGGTAAAGTGTTGGTGCGTTTAAAGCGCTGACGAGCGGAGAAGAATGGAGATGTACAGGAATCGATCAATCACAGAAGAGACGCGTGACGCGATGTGGTTTTCAACCTCCGCTCCGCAACCGCTTTACGCTACCTAATTTTCAAGCGTAAGGCTGCCTGTCCTGGAGCGGAGCGAGGCAGCGGAGCGGAGAAATGTGCCAATATTAACCAATAGAATCTAGACTCCGCTTCAGAGCTCCGCTCCTATTGGTTAATATTGGCACATTTCTCCGCTCCGCTGCCTCGGTCCGCTCCAGTGGACTGGCAGCCTAAGGTGTTTATTACTCGTTTATTTATTCATCAATCAGTTTCATCAATCATGAATAAAGAAAGAGAAACGAATCTAAAATGGCGGCCGAATAAAGGAGCTTATCTTTCACTTGCAAAAAAAAGTGATTGGATTTATTAGCGCCGCCATTTTAATTCGATTCTTTACAGGCACGGGTTATAATGAGGTTTGCCAACCCTACTATATAATGTAGTATCCTCCTTTATTAGATGCCTAAATATATTTTTTTCCAAAAAAGTTAATATTGTATTCGAAACTTAAAATGGCGAGATGTGTATTATTTAGGTATTAGTTATGCATTTGCATGTTTGCGTTAGCGTTATCGCATATTTTAGTACTTATTCAAATTAATGCTATTCTATATAAAAACCTGGGTATCGAAGGAATAAAGAAAGTTAACGCATTTAGCAACGGTACTGCCCAAACTCTGCCTGAAGAGATTTCTGCAGAAATGGCGCCAAATTTTCCAGTAACTTCAGTTGACTATTTTATTGTTGACATAGTCTACTCATTACAATGTTTTTGTTATGAGTTGTATTGCAATTTGTGGTTAGCTAGCGACCTCAACAATTGATCATATTATTTTTTGTCTGAGCAACCGGCAGCAAGTTCGTCATACTCCCTTAGATGTTACTGCTTGCGGTAGCATCGGGGGTCGGGTTGCCTCCTTCCCTCAAATATGGCGAGGGGGGTAATGGCTGACCTTTGCGTTATGCTCGTGAACGGGTGCTGCTTGTGGTGACTGATCGTCTTGCTGATCATGGTTTTGTTATTGTTACTAGTAATTAACTGTTCATTTATTTTACCTCGATGGTCCTAGTTTATCATTTATAACTTCCAATTACAGCTTTATGTAAGCGGGCACGCCCTTTATGCCTGGAGGCTTTTATTTAGAAATTTAGTTCTGTTTACGTTTAGTTTTTATTTATTTTATTAATTCTGCTTGAGTATAGTTCTCGATGTATTTGGTTGGTATACTGGCGTGTGGTAGCTGACATAAGGCCAATAATTTATCATTTAAATTATGTTTTGTGTTGCATAATGTAAGTTATTTTGCATACTATTGTATAGAATCTTTTTTTTTTCTAACTTGAACTGACAGCTGTGCTGCTGGGAGTTTGTTGCGCCACTTCTTCTCCCCAGCTAAAGGCACTAGGAAGTGGTGAAGGGTGGGCGTTTTTGGGGGACTGTCTGTAATACTGACTGTCAAAAAGTACTAATTCTCAGCCTAGTTTGAATAAATGACTTTTGAATTTGACGTAGAGAGGTCATTTTCAATAATATTAAGTTCAAATCCACGACTATCCTCTCGTGATAGCTCTAGGGACGCAGCAAGGACGTGTTTTAAACACTGAACGTTTATACCAGCGGCGACCCTCTTGTGGAAGCTCGTGTGGTGTCGTTCTTATACAAGTATACGGCACAATTAATGTTCTCATAGTTAACCTCCTGTGAGAACTCTAGAGACTGATGTGCGTATTACGGCATCCAAGGTAAGTTTGCTCTAGAAAATCTAGAAAAACATTAATTGTATATTGTCACAAGAATTACAACTTATTATTATTAAATCGCTAAATCGAAATAAGGTATATTTCAATTCTCGCCGGATCGCAAGATTAAAAAAAATTCAGACCATAGACTTCCTTATACCTAGGTTTTTCTGTACTCTATAAGTATGAAACTATTGTTTTTTTTTTTTCAAAATTTTAGGCTCAGCAGTTTCGGAGATAAGAAAACATTTTTTTTTTTTTTTAATGGTACATTTTTATCATCAGATAAGAATACTTGGAAACATGCTGCTCCATAGGACAATTTAGAGTCTAGACAAAATCAAACAGCACACTAATTGCGTAATACAACACAATCACAATTTGTTTCGATTTGAAACAGATTTCTAATCCATTGCTTCATAAGTTGGACAAAAATCTGTTCAACAACGTAAATAACGCAATGAATGTTGTTGAAATGTCAAAATGAAACAAATTTCGCGAAATTGTTTACGAAAATGAGTTACGCAATTAGGGTACTGGTTGCTAATTTAATTGTATAATTTATTATTTTTATATTTTATATTATATTATTTTTATTACATTGATTTTACATTCTTTGATTACTTGAACTCACACACGACTTATTAGTATTATTTGTAATTTTCAATACTTATTTACCTATTACAGAATTCGGAATGACAACCGGACTGCGAAAAATACTGATCAGTATTTATTGAACGTGTAGCCCTCGCCTTACGTTCAATCTTTACTGCAATCCATCAAAGTAATCTGTCTGATCACAATCCGTCTGGTACGTTCGTGTACGTACGTTCATTCAATATTGATCGCATGACGCGTTATTCGCGTCGCGCTCACCGCACGTTGTCAGTCGTCACTCGTCAGTATGGCGTTGTGCTTCGTACCGTGCACACGTGGAGAACTCGGTACAGAGACAAAAGTTAAAGCTTGTGTAGTTAATATTCTTGGCAATTGGTAAAAAAAAGAAAAATAAACAGAAAAGGATGGACTTTCATATTTCAATTTCTAAATCACCTTTATATAGTTTATGTAAAGCAAAGTTTGCTTTTCGTGTCACGTACGCTTGGTTCGTTGAATCTAAACTATCCAATGGATTTTGATGCAGTTTATACGATTATTTAAAGAAAAGTTTATATAAATTCATTTTAATCTGAGATACAGTACGGAAATAACGATGTTTTGACAAGAATTGAGTGGAAATTTTGTTTAAAAAAACAAACAAAACCTGTTTGATTGATTGATTGATTGATGGCAAATTGATAGCAATGGAGAACACAGTTTTTAAAATTGAAAGCACGGAACCGGAACGCACGCCTTCACCGGAGGTCTCGGAGATCGAACCGGCTACAATGGAGAAGATTGTTTTAAAAGAGTTTATTTTAAAGTACGAAGCACTCCCCGAGCTCTGGGATAATTTCTCACAACATTATCAAAATTCAATTAGAAGAGGAGTAGCATTGAGCAAGTTACTGAAAATCTATAAAAAAATTAAAAATGACGCAACCGTTGACGATGTAAAAAAGAAAATTAACAGTATAAGGTCAAACTTTAGGAGAGAATGGAATAAGCTGGAGGCATCCAAACGATCACGAGGGCGCACCGGTGTTGTGTACAAGCCGAGATCATGGGCGTTCCATTTATTAACATTTTTAAAAAAGAAAGGCCAACCATTGACTCGGGTGAGTGTCTATGGTCTATTCTATTTTTTGTTTTTTTTAAGGCGGTGCAGACTGGCGGAACTAGTCGCGCGACGCGACACATTGTCGCGATAAGGCGAACTACAACTACGCGGGCTCTCTTTCGTGCTCGACGTCTCGATGAGACAAAGAGAGCGCGCGAAGTGTAGTTCGCTTTATCGCGATAATGTAGCCGTAGCATAAATTGTTCTACCATGAAGTTTTATTAGAAATTGTTTTATTAGAGTCGCGTCGCGCTTGTTTGCTAAAGCTTTTACTTATTGGTTACAAATAATAAAAAAAAAACAATAAAACGGGGTCATTTGAGGGGCGTAATATATGGCCGTATTCAGCTAGAAACTGCTGCCTAAATGTGGCCTATGGTGCGCAGGGGCGACTATCCATACAAATCAGAGGTAAAGACCTGCGCTAAACAATAGTACCTACGCAAAAAAAAAACCAAGTCAAAATAATATAAAATGAAATGGCAAAACTAACATGCATACAAGATAATGCAGCGTGAGCTGCTGTCGACCAGTCGCGCTGTCTAGGGTTTGTTGACCCCAGAATTCACTTAAAAGTAGCACATTCACGAGCGACGTAAAACCATTAGTAAGTCATTGCAAAGTAACTCTTATCTTGGTAAAATAAGGTATAAATTAGAATGATTGCCTAGAGTTTTATCCAACTCACGGCAATCATTCTAACATACTTTATTATTGAGATAAAGAGTTTCATTGCAATGACTTACTATTGGTTTTACGTCATTCAAAGACCGTGAATGTTGTACTTTAGCTTAGTTCAGCCGAGAGGATTAGGTGACCATTGACTACGATCGATCGTATGACCTTTCAGGGTTTTAGTTATTTGAGATACTGTGTTTCCATTTCATGTCCTAATTAATGCAGAATAATGGGTAAAATGCACCAAATTTCAGTATTTTTGAGGAATTTTATATTTGACCACGTGAGTTTCGGTTTTGGCCGAAACTAAACCCACGGCCGAATATTCGATTTCGGTTTCGGTTTCGGCCAGAAAACCAGTTTCGGTCGGACTCTACTTATTGTATACAGGCTGGAACAATACAGAAAATGCACAGGTTGTCTAAAATAAAATAGCACTAAAATTTCTATACAAATATTTAAAATGTAACAAGCGGTGCAATTTTAAATTAGACCTCTTCCTACATTTAAATAAGTATAAATTAAACCGTATTTATTTGTATTTTTAGCGTACTTCTACAGCATCAGAAGATTCAGAATCAGAAGGGCAACATCGAGAAAGACTGGCAACTTTTACTTCCCTCCCGCCGCCTCCAAAACGATGGAAACAGCCAATATCAGAACAAAATGAACTAGAGGACAAAACATTTAGTTCATTCGCATCTAAAGTGAATGCACCATTGGATCAAACCCCTTCATTCTTACCTCAGTCTGTGAATGCAGCAGTAGAGCAACCACATTCATTTTTATCTCAATCTGTGAATGCACCATCAACCGTTCATACATTAACCCCAACAGCATTGTATTGGAGTCATAAATTGGATAATTTAAATCGCACACAGAGACTGTATGCAGAAAAATACATTAATGAAATTTTACTAGAAGCTGAACTTGGAAATTTAGGGAGGAACTCTGTACTCATTAATTCCCCTGATCAAATTGATACCCCCAAGCTATCAGCTGTGTATTCAGTTTGCCATTCAACACCATCTTCTCCAGATAAATAAGTTAATAATACGCAGCTATAATGCAACTTTGTGGTTTTTATAAATAAATGAATATTATTTTATAACATGAATTTTAATTAATTTACCTTAAGTACTTGGGCGACCGAGCTCTGTTCTGTTCAAAATAGAGAATACTCATTTAATAGTTCATGAAAGGTCATACTAAATCCCTGCTGCCATGATAGTGGGTAGTTACTAATTCCATGGTGCCATGTCATTATTCTAAGGTAGCCATCTTGTTCTAAACTTTGGGCGACCGACCTCTGCTTGGGTGAAAATAGGGGGAAAACGATTTTGTCCAGATATGAGACCATGAGCTAGATCGACTTTTCGCCAACGATTTTTTTCGAAATCGTTACAGCTGTTTTCGAAAACGTGATTGTATATATGTATATATTATATTATACACAAATCTGGCTCATTAATAGTATAGGCTATAATCAAGGGCGTCGCCAGCCGATGGCCCAGCGGGGGGGGGGGGGGGGGGGGGGCAAGTTGATATATGGAGGATGGGAAAAGTATGATTTGTAGGTACAGTCAAAAGTCAAGAGCATCATGAAGCTTTACTCTTGTAGTGCGAGTCTTATTACCTCTACGGAGCACAGTGAGGCCAAAATCGATGCTGGAGGAGATACGAATATTACGTCCCCGGACTCCGGATTAGACCCCGTTTAGGAGATATATGGAGCTTTAAAAAATCAAATAAAAGTCGTCCAAATAAACAAAATTGGCTTAGATAAGTTTGGAGTTTCTTTACATTCAAATGCCTTGTATTAAAAAAAAAACATGGCTAGGGGGGGGCAGCTGCCCCCTTTGCCCCCCCCTTTGGCGACGCCCTTGGCTATAATCGTGTAACTGGGTTGTGCAGGCTAGTGGAAATGGATGTTACTTATGATTACATTTGTTTTATGTAGTGATGCAACGAATACGAATACGAATATTCGTATTCGCCGAATAGTAGACATTTACCGAATATTCGTATTCGGCGAATACTAATACGAATATTTAAAAATTAATATGTTTGTACGCAAATCTAATTACTGGCAGACTTGGAAAACGCGCGTCGTCGGCACGTAAAAATACAACGTGTGCAAGGGCCTTAACCGCAACGACGACGCGACGGGGGACTCCCCGGCCATAGTTTATACAGTGCCGCGGCCCGGGAGTTTTCCTATCATTACGAACCATGGACTGATTGATTCATTCATTCCTTTCATTTCATTTGTCAGTCGAAAGCACAAGTCAAGCAAGAGAGTATTGTTTTATTTATTTTCTGAGGTTGCTGCGAAGTGAAAGGAGTTGAATAGAAAATGTCTTCTCGTAAACGAGATCAAAGTGACATATGGAAACACTTCGATAAATTACCAAATAAGTAGTTATATGGTCTGTATTTCTTTTGTATGAACAAAAGGTAGGATAGTAAGTCCTAAGTAACTTAGACGAACGTTAGTAATAAATGCGTCTATGTAGTACTAGACTATTAGTCTTTTATTACCATGGCGAGATATTCGTATTCGTATTCGCCGAATAGTAGGTTTGATATTCGTATTCGTATTCGTAAAAGTAGTATTCGTTGCATCACTAGTTTTATGGCTTTTTAATCTGTTCACGGATTGTTACGGGTGTATAGTTCGTGCGCGATTGGTAGTCACTACTTGAGGTACGTGAGCGGTTCGACGGGGGAGGGCGCTATTGACAAAATTGCCGGAATGAGTGAGCTTGGCCTTTGTCTACCTCCCCCGTCTCACCGCTCACATACCTCAGGCCGTGACTAACAGTCGCGCGCGGACTAGTTAAAAGCCCGTTAGTCTGACAACACTCTTACCAAGATGTATCGTCTTACCCAGTACCTGGGTTGTGGAGGTCAGATAGGCAGTCGCACCATGTAAAATAGTGGTATCTAGCTGCATCCGGTTAGACTGGAAGCCAACCTCAATATAGTTGGGAAAAGGCAAGGCAGATGAAGACTTAACTTACCTTTATGCAATCTCTAAGAACACAGATCAAAGCTGAAAAAAAAAATTATGGCACTCCGGGAGTGCCGACAGAAGTGAAAACTTGAACAAGATCGCCTTGGTGGACGAAAAATATTTGTATGGAACATTGGTCCGTAACGTGATGTAAATAAAGAGCATAATCGCGTTTACAATAAAAAATACTTCCGAAACCTACCAAATAAAAATACTTCCGAAACCTACCAAATAAAAATACTTGCATAGAACATTGATCCGTAACTTAATATAAATAAAGAGCACAATCGCGTTTACAAAACCAGTAAAGTAAAAATACTTGCAAGGAACATTAATCCATAACGTAATATAAATAAAGAGTACAATTGCGTTAACAAAAATAAGGTGTCGTCATGGTGTCGCGAAATCAATGGTTTAGTCTCATCACAAAAATGCCCAATGCGCCTAAAGAAATTTTCACTTTAATTACAAAAAAAAAAAACAACCGACTTCAAAAAAAAAACACTACAAAGTGAAAAATAACTTTAATTTCGGAAGTCGGTGTCTTTGGTTTTTAATTTTCGTTCTTTGTCACCGACTTCCGAAATTAAAGTTATTTTTCACTTTGTAGTGTTTTTTTTTGAAGTCGGTTGTTTTTTTTTTTGTAAAAAGTTTTTATTTTTCACTTTTTAGTTGTGATACCTACCCCACACAAATTCGAATACCACTACCTGCTATATAAATAACAGTGACAGGAAGTTATCATAATATCATCCACATACTAAGTGAGGAAAAAATACCTACGTATTATTGAAGCTAACTCAAAAACTACCCAAGCAAAGTTAATAAAATTTATATGGGACCACCTCTGAAGTATGATCTACCAAACAAAAAAAGAACCATCAAAATCAATTCATAATTGACGGAGTAATCGCGTAACAAACATACAAAAAAAAAAAAAAAACAACATACAGTCGAATTGAGAACCTCCTCCTTTTGGAAGTCGGTTAAAGAAAGAAGAAAAAGTTTTAGGGCTATTTAGGGGCTTCACCCGAGTGGAGGTCGGAAATTATCCCACGGGAGCTTACTAACAAAATATAAAGTATCCTACGTCCTAACCCATAACACAAAAAAAACAAATAGGGCTGATGCCTGCCGGGGTTGCGAAGAAGTCCGAAAGGGATACCGTGGCCCCCGGCAACATGGCAAGTGAAGGAACACGGGTGGGTTTTAGTCAGTAAGAGTATGACACGCCTTCCCGCTCCACTCAGAGCGGGAGAAGTTATTTGATAATCTCCCAACCCCAAAAAAAAAAAGGTCATGGCCCCATTTTGTTCGTAAAAAAAGTTATTGCGCAGCCTCCTGCGCGAAGTTCGGAACTGCCAAGTTATATCGGCTGCATTGTACACATTGGCTACACATCAAGCTATACATTTCCAGTATAAGCTGACCTCGCATTGTACGGAAATCCTATATAATGCGAGATCAGCATAAATTGGAAATGTAATAGCTTGATGTGTAGCCGTTTGTACCTATGTGCCAAACTTCACCCGTTCAGCCATTAAGCTCTTTGTACACGGCACGATTTATTTACGGTACGGCGCACGGTGGGCTGAAAATCAGCTTTCATAGACATGGATTTCCATTTTTAAGTGTCATTTTTTTAAGTGAAAACTTCTTTAGCATCGTTGTGATTTGAAAGTCGATGAAACGATAAACCGACTGTAAAAAGAGACAGAGACAAATTCATAAGATTTAACGTGGGAGAAAATGAGATAGGAAGCATTAAACAGTGTTTCTTATGTTCGTGGTTCTCTGAAGCTAAGAGTTTGTTTGTTTGCTTGAACGCGCTAATCTCAGGAACTACTGGACCGATTTGAAAAATTATTTCAGTGTTAGATAGCCTATTTATTGAGAAAGGCTATAGGCTATATATCATCACGCTAAGACCAATAGGAGCGGAGCACCAATGAAGAATGTTTCAAAATCGGGGGGTTTTATTTTTCCTTTTGAGAGCTTCCGCTGCGTGCGCTGCGTAAACGGTTAGTTTCGCAAAAATTATGTATGACAGAATTGTTCCCCTTTAAAAGTTCTAAAAAAAAGTCCGCGACATCATATGTCTATCTTTTAAGGTTGGCTCACTATAACCTTTTTTAAGCCAACCTTTGTTCTAAAATAATGCATTATTTGCGAAGGTGTTTTTATAAACATGATATTAATCCTTATCCAAATAAATACATTATTCATCACAAGTATTTAATTTAAAACAAAATTGCCCTTTGCATCATTCGATTTCAATGAATATCTTAGGAGATATCGCAGTTTTAAAATAACATCGCAGCAAAATAATGATCAAGTACTGCGCGCGCATTTATGATGTGCATGAGGGGAAAGGGCGTGATGTGATACAAGATTATAAGACCCGGTACTTTTACCTAACGTTTTAAAATTCCACTTTTACTGATAAAAGCGTGATTACGTTAAGGAGCTATTTTAGGTACCTAAAACTAAATGTTTGAAGGTTTCACTTCTACCACGTGTGAATTGCACACATGTTTTTTTCTTCGATATGGCTATTATTTATCATTACTATGCTTAAATATTCACACAAGGTTAATTTTGCATATAAACTGACAATTTGTATGAAGCTCGTATGAAAAATCCGCTTATCTTTGGAACCATACGTTGAACCGTAATATCCTAACAGGAGGTTGTAGAACTAATTATTTATCTTGATATACCACATAATAAAACCATTATTTCCGCAGAATAAAAAAAATATGTTAATATTTTTTATTGAAGTAAAAACTTCTTCAGGCGCGTTGGGCATTTTTAAGATGGGACTAAACCACTGATTTCGCGACACTGTGACGGAATTTAGCGACACCGTGGAGTAAAAGACATCAACGCGTTGATTACCGCGGTACGGATTTTTTTTAATGTTTTCACTTCTGTCGGCACTCCCGAAGTGTAACTGTTTTTTTTTTATTCTATAACGACTCATTTTAAAGCACCAAGTCAAAATACCAAGTATTAATTAGCTAATTAATACTTAACATTTTGATCTGGTGTAATATTTTAAAACCATAGTTTTAGGTGTAACAAAGGACCTCAAGATGTGAAAGATTAACATACAGACAGGGCTACTTTTGCATTTATGATAATAAATAGTATAGTACAGATAGTGTTATCCAAGTAGACGCGCCCTACTCTTTTTAACCGACTTCCAAAAAGGAGGATGTTATATGTTCGTCACGTATGTTTTTTTTTTTTTTTATGTATGTCCACCGATTTATCCGTCAATTGTGGACCGATTTTGAAAATTCTTTTTTTGTTTGAAAGGGTGTGCTCTCGAATTGGTCCCATATAAATTTTATTAACTTTGCTTGGATAGTTTTTGAGTTAGCTACAAAATACATATTTTTTTCCCACTTAGTATGTAGATGATATGATAATTTTCTGTCACTGGTAGCAGGTAGTGGTATTCGAATGTGTCTGGGGTAGGTACCACAACTAAAAAGTGAAAAATAAAAACTTTTTACAAAAAAAAAAACAACCGGCCTCCAAAAAAAAAAAACACTACAAAGTGAAAAATAACTTTAATTTCGGAAGTCGGTGGCAAAAAACGAAAATACAAATCCCAAGACACCGACTTCCGAAATTAAAGTTATTTTTCACTTTGTAGTGTTTTTTTTTTGGAGGTCAGTTGTTTTTTCCTAATTGCTTACGTGCGAGTGTGCATCCTTTCGCTAGTGTTGTAGTGCTGTCGATACGTACTAATTGCTTATGAGTACTTGAGTACGCACGCACACTACAATGAATGGATTAATCACGAGAGATCGTTACGGTCAACTAGCAAGATGCTCTACTTCAATTTTATATTTTTTGCTATTTGCTTTAAGTTAATTTAACGTAATATTACCATTTTAATAGGAAGCAATTATAAACATTAATGTAAAACAAAAAAAAAAAAAATTATAGAAGTTTATTGAAAAGTTACATTATTCTGAATCTTATTTCAGAAATATCTGATTCAAGGATCAAGATCACAGTGAGTTAGGTACTCGTCTTATATTTTTTCAAGTAACACAAGTATGGAATCAGACATCTTTATTTACTCGATCAATTTTCTCTTCTTCGTAGGTGACGTAAAATCGGCAGCTCTTTTGCTCGTCGAATTCAAATCTGACGTGCTTGCTTCATTTTCAGACTCGATATCCGCTTCCGTAGTTGGCTCTATTGTATCCTCCGTAACAACTGACGCATCCATCGCTTTGGTATTCGATTCTACAGCAGGTACTGCACTTTGCTTTTTTGCCCTTCTTTCGCTTAGTATTCTAGTAACCGTGCTTTCAGAAACTCCAGCAGCCTGTGAAGTTCTCCAACGTGCGTCGGTGAGTTTTTCTGCATAATTATTATTTGCTTCTTTTTTCATAAAATCATACACTTTAGAAATAATTTCTCTGGCCTAAAATAGAAAAAATACAATAAATAAAAAAGTAAGCTACTCGTACAAATATAGCCAAATTGTTTTGATGTATTTATATGCTGCTACTTCTAAACAATATAAAATTATCATATTACATACCTGGCTATTAAGTACCACACGCTGAGATTTTCTAGACATTATAAAAGTATTAAGTAGAGCAACTATCGTGCCAAGTCTGTATTTACGCAACGTGAGATATGAGACTCATGTGCATCGAACCGCATACGGCTCGCGACTGACGCTCGGAACAAACTCCCCACACCCCGCGGCCCCCTCGACCATAAATTGTGGGGCGCGTCTTCGTGGATGACAATATCCGTATATAGATACGAAAGGACGTAGTATGGATGAACGATACGAAACACGCTACAATTTTGAAAGAGTTTTTTTTTTAGGTAGGGCTTCTCGTAGTTGATCTCTGAGATCATGACTACTTAACCGGCCTTTCCTGTGGGTGCCTTAAGCTACTACACTTAAAACCTCGAGCCAGGGGTTATTCAACTATGCTAATTAAAACTAGGTGAACGCTCGCTAAGGGCACCCCCTGTGGGGTACGAACTTCGGATTAGGGCGTCAACCGGAGGGAGGACATCAAGGATGGGACGGGCTGGATCAAAGTTTTGATCATGATTATTAGTCGGGGAATTTAAAGCTACGTGCTCAGCTGCAACAACTGCTGGCACTTCGTTATCGATCGAGCAAGGGTCGGGGGAGTAACATTTACTCAGGGACGCGGTCTCGATCGCAAGGGACCTCGGCGGCGAGGTCGGAATGACGGGAGGCGTCTGTTTTTGTACACTGCTGGTTTCCCTACTACTCTCCTGGAGGACGGTAAAGGGGTCGTCAGGGTCGGTAAGGAGCTGAAAGAGTATAGTGAGTCTTATCTATGAATACAGATTGCGATCATTCCGATCCGATCAAATTGAATGGATCGCAGTATTTTTTATTGAAAGCTTTGGTTTTCTACGATAGCGGTGGTCGCGACATAACGGTCGCAGTGACAGCTGCCATGAAAACCATGGAACCGGGGTTTGACTTTATGGTGTAAAAATTTTAAAAAAAAAACAACAAAAAAAACACAAACAGTGAAAAATAACTAATTTTGGAGGTCAGTATCTTTGGTACTGTATTTTCGTTTTTTGCCACCGACTTTAAAGTTTGTTTTTGTTTTTTTTTTTCAATTTTTTTTCGTGGTACCTACCCTACACAAATTAAAAAGAAGTAAATAACAGCGACAGGAACTTATAACATCATAGGTACGTATTATTGAAGCTAATTCAAAAACTACCCAAGCAAAGTTAATAAAATTTATATGGGACCACTTCTGAAGTATGACCTATTAAACAAAACAAGAATCATCAAAATCAATTCATAATTGGCGAATTAATTGCGTATCAAACGTATAAAAAAAACATACAGTCGAAGTCGAGTCTCCTTTTTGAAGTCGGTTAAAAAAACGCTCGGTAGGAAAACATACCAACTAAATAATTTTTTTTTTTTTTTTACAAAAAATACAACCAACTTCCAAACTACTAAGTGAAAAATAACTTTAATTTCGGAAGTCGGTGTCTTTGGATTAGTATTTTAGTTTTTTGACAAAAAAGTATTGTAAAAAAAAGTTTTTTTTTCACTTTTTAGTGCGTTGGTTTGTAATTTATCTAAGTTACAATAGCTTAATGTCAACTGCTCATCATCTCATCCAAATCGCTATAGATGTGGCTATAATATTTGAAGAGTTCCCTCGATTTCTCCAAGATCCCATCATCAGATCGTGACCAAATGACAAAGGGACCAACTTGAAAGTACACCCTTTCAAACAAAAAAAAAAAGAATTTTTCAAATCGGTCCAGCCGTCTTCGGGTAATCGGGGAACATACATAAAAAGTAAAATATTTCGACAAACTGAGAACCCCCTCTTTTTTTGAAGTCGGTTAAAACTAAATTTTAGTGACGTCATTCGACGGTATATTGCGGACGCTATGTGGCGTCACCGCAGTCTTAGCCATAACATAATAACCATAGCTTAAAGGAAATATGCTCTTCAGTAAAGCTCTGGCCACACGCGACTACTTGCGTCGTTTGTGATTGGCAAGCCACACGACTCTTCGCGCCAATTTGAACACCGCCATACGTACAGTACAAGTATGTTCTTAATGTCCCTCGGCATACCTCGTGTTTCGTCAGTCGTCGGATTTCTATCAGTTGTCCTTTGTGCACTTGGTGCAGACCGGACGCTCTCAATCGACTTGGAAGTATATGGAGTTGTTAATACTCTTTTAATTTAATGTAATTTATTTTAACAATGGTAGGAAAGCTGCTAAAGTTGCAGGCACGACAGATAGGAAAATAGTTTTACAGCTCTATATAGTTCACACGAAATTCAAAACAAAACAACAACAAAGTACTTAGTTCTGAATCCAAATTATTACACAAGATAAATCTAATAAATGGCCAGTGTCCAAAAAAAACTTTTTTGTCTTTCTTGTAGATTATTAAAAAATATTGAACACGTATTTTTTCTTTTTTGACGTAATCAAAAGATTACGGCGATACATTCCGTCTTATTCCAAAACACGGTCTAAATTTGGTACTGGGATAAGTACTAGCTTTAGTCCCATGACTAAATAAAACGTTATTATAAAATGAAGTTTATCTATAGTTCCTCAACTATCTATGGTACTAAAGTTAGTCCGCCGAGTCCCCTAGTTTATCTTTGGTACTTATTTATTTGACGTTTGCGTTGATTATTGTTGTGTATCAAATAGTACAAAAATCGTTAAAAATGGATATTAATATGGTTATCTTGATGGATTTTGAAGATTTGGATAAGCTGGAGACGTCTCGGCAATTTTACAGACATCGTCGTCGTGTGAATCCTTTTGAATTGAGTGACGAAGATTTTAGAATAAGTGTAGGTTCACAAAACGTTTTGGAGAAAAACTAGTGGATTTTTTACATGAGGATTTATCCCACGACCCTCGAGGATGCTCATTGAGTCCTGAAGTGCAACTGGTTTGCGCATTACACAACTGGGCTCGTCATTAAGTATGTAAGTACCTAACCTTGGTCAATACTAACCTAACATTAGACAAAATCCAAATAATATACTAATATTATTGTTTTATTCGTAGATTCAAGACGATACAGCTGATTAACAAGGTGTGTCTCAACTAGTTTTCAGCAAAACATGTAAAAACTCGTCACGGATGGCCTGAAGATTTATAAAATGCCTATTACTCCAAATAAACAGGAGGAAAGCATTAGGAAATTCCGCTATATTGCTTATTTTCCTACAGTAATTGGGCCAATAGAATGGACACATATTTACACACAGACACATTTCCTACATAAATAATGTAAAGTATCTAAAATCGATCAATTTTAATTAAATTTTATATGAACTGTATATGAAATTTTATTTACCAATGCATTGCTATCGTAGTCATTTAACATCACGCCTGTTTTCCCCGAAGGGTTAGGCAGAGGTGTACCATATAAATAGTACACATTTCACCAGTTATGTTTGTCTGATAGGGGGCAAGCCTATTGCCATCAACCGAGCACAAATCCAGGATCCAGACAACTTCAATGATATGAGGAGTAATCATCATTATTTCCAAGTCCTCAGGAGAAGGTGATGGTGGTTATTCGCCACAGGTGTCTTTGTTTGTTCCCTTCTTTACGTAGATAAGTTGGATTCAAATCGCGAACAAACCATGTCGGGCACGGGTCAGTACGGCGGGCTTGTATATATTGTAATTCCTTGTTGTATTATATGGATGTCAGCACATGAATTTTGGCCGGCTGGAGTTGTGTTTAGATGTTACAGAGAAGCATGACCAAAACTAAACTCCCATGTGTGGTGTGAATACGTTTTTGTTGTTTATACTTGGGTGTACACTGAATTTATTTATGAGTCTATAAGGTATTTATGTAAAGGTTCTTTTATCACTAGAAACAAATAATATACCTACCTACTCGCCTATTATTATTGAACCACCAACATGATTCAAAAGCATTTAAAAAAAACGAAAGATTTCAAATGTTTTTGTTTTATTTTTTTAATGTAAATCTTATATAACTAAAAAAAATACTACACGTAAACAATACATTATACACAATATTCACAAGTTCACACGAATAGTCGACGTATATGTATCGCGCGCTATCCGCGAGCTTAGGAATCACCATTTCACCTCTCGCCCAGTCTTCATGAATTTCGATAGATGTTGACATATGTAAGTACAGCAGCGTTGGTGCAGTAGGTACCCAGTGCCGCACTTTTTACGAAAACCACACTTCTTCTTTTCTCGATCTTGATGACCCTTGATGTTATTGTGATAATCATCAGCTCACTTATAATAGCATTGTTATTTCAGTCCTTCTGTTTTTGTAAAATTACTTAATTTATGTAGATAGCCAAAGTAAACAAACAATAAAATTATGACTTAATTGACGTGACATCTTATCGTTGACATTAACAATTAATCAGCCATGCATTCCGTTATAAGAAATATGTATCAAGGAGAACTTATTTCAATGTTAATAATAAAATATAAGTTGGATAGGTATATTAAACAAAACATCTTATTTTAAACAAAAAACATGGTAAATATCCCGTTGTAAATAACTTTTGTGGTATATTAATTGTTGTAAAAATGTTTGTGCTCGCGAGGTCTACTGTTCGCAGAAATACTAGTATTGTCAACATTTAGAGAAACAGAACGTTTCTTCAAATAAAGCCTGTGTGAACGAATGAAAGAATGCCATTTTTGTTGCTTATCTGTGGATATTATTTAAACTATGAACCTTCTTTGGTACTAACTGATCCTCGAAAAGTCTTCGTTTTGTAATAAGAACGCTTTTTGAGTATGGTACTAGCTTTATTACCGTAACAATCCTAGACCTATAAGTCTTGGTTTAAACCAGTACCTAAGCAGTTTTTTGTAATAAGACGGATTGAGTTAAAATGTGGCATGACGTCACGCCTTGCTAGATTTAATACTGCGTTGTGACGTAGCGAGACCCCACTCCCCAACTTTAATGCGTGTTTATTAAGTTATTTTTGATTAATATGATAAAGCAAAAATTACGTGTCTAATATTTTTTTATTATCTGAAAGACGGACTTAATAGTACTTCTTTTTTTTACCTAGGCAACTACCCTATTGATGGACATGGAAATTAGCATTCGTTTGTATTCGGAAATGCGATGATTCCCGAGGGACATTAAGAAAATAGAAATATTGTGGGTATGTTAGAATTGGCGTGAATTTCGTCCCGCATCGCTTCAGTTTGGTCAAAACTTTACAGTGTTTAAGGATATAATTTAAAGGGGCTTGTGGTAATAAATGACGCACGGGTCGATCGATCAGGTTAAGCTACGCTTGCCGCGGTTGGTCCTTGGATGGGTCCATCTTATGTGACCATCTTTACATACCAAGATCCCTCCATGACTCGGAAAACACGTTAAGCCGGTGGCCCCGTCTGTCATTCGTTGTTTTTTAACAATCGTTACGGGTCGTCAGAACCCAGAAAGTCTGACAACCAGTCTTTCCAAGTAGTATCGTATTACCCAGTAACTGGGTTATGGAGGTCAGATAGGCAGTCGATAATGTAAGATACTGGTATTTAGGAAAATTGGTAGTTGCGAAAAGTCTAGGCAGATGATGATATCATTCAAAACGTAACCAATATATAAATGTGCCAGCGGGTAAGAAAGCAAATATTAGTAGTAGTATATAGAATAGTATTCTTAGTAGTAGGTTAGTCACTAACCACACGCAAAGAAGACTATTTTCTTTCGAGAAATAATGTCCTTGTAGCGGTTACACCGCCCAGACGCGGTCCGAGGGGGGGGTCCTGGGGGTCATGACCCCCCCAAAATCTTCCACGCTGTCGGGAGCCTTTATGATTTACTTATATTACTAACTTTTAAAACTACTACAGCCCCGGGTTACCGTGGCTCAAGAACCTGCAGTTACGATAGGCATATTATCCAAAATAGATAAGCATGGGGACTGCCGATAGAAGTGAAAACTTAAAACTATGAAATAACAGTGTTTTCTTCAAAAAATCCAATTCATTGTAGGACCAAAAATTTAAAAACAAAATTTTTAATTTTTGGTCCTACAATTAATTGAAATTAACATTAGTCTGGTTTTCACATTCGGCACTCCCGAGCAACAACAAGCGCAACACGTCATTACTCATAGGTGCTGTGCTGTTAACATTAGCATATCGGTGACGCGAGCCCATAAGATTTCAAAAAGTCAATTATAAAAATAGAGTATCTTGGATGCAAGCGACGCAAACTCGGTTTAGGCACCCTGCTCGTACGTAAGGTTTGAAAGGGTAAGGCCTTCGGATTCCAAAGCCCAAACTGTTGTAAAACTGTTCAGTATAAGCTTTTCTTCATAACTCGACAAAGTAAGTTCTGTTTTTTTATTCCTTTTGGAATGATTAAAAGAAAATAATACTTACTATCTATCAAAAAGTGCGACCAATTTGACGGCACACTCAATAAGTATTGAACCACCCGTTAACTACACCCCCCCCGCTTCATGTAAAAGATGCGCGTCCCTGAATAGCATAAGTAATGGTTGGTCTAGTGGTCGCAAGCGCTATTCGCGTGCTCTTTTGGGAGGTACCTCTCTAAAAGTATTCCTCAGCGGCACCCATGGTGACCCCCCCCAAAATCTTGGACTGCGACCGCGCCTGACACCGCCACATACGAGCTACGCATCATAGACATGACGTCACACAAATCCTGCATCGCGCAGTTAGAGTTTACCGAGCGATCGACACAGATACAAGATTTCAACTTCAAACCGACGGGCAGTTGCCCGCCAGACACAACACCCGTCTGGTCGGAGGATCCTCCCTTTTCTATGGTGGATGAGTGAACTTTACACCCTGTTGCTAATACCACTAAATCCTAATCGTAAACATGTTTTACTACTTAGATTAAACACTAGACTGCTGTGCGAGTTTGAAAATACCAAACTCTTTTATTTTTTTCATTCTAGTCACGCATAATGACGGGCTCCGTAGTTGAGAGGAATTTATCCCAAAAACAAATTTGACATTTTAGTTGAAAAACATATCATACATCGATATACGTCACGACTGTATTTTTTTATTATTTTGTGCTCCATGGGATCGTAGAACGAGTATTCCATACTAATTTCAAATTGATACGTCCGTCTGAGAAAAACGGTTTTGACAGACTAACAGATGGACGGACGGACGAACAACGAAGTGATCCTATAAAGGTTCCGTTTTTCCTTTTGACGTACGGAAAAATGGTCAAAATGGCCTTATTTTCCGTAAGTTTATTTATTTACTGATAATTATGATAAGCATTTTTTAGGGTTCCATACTCAAAGGGTAAAACGGGACCCTATTACTAAGACTCCGCTGTCCGTCCATCTGTCTGTCTGTCCGTCTGTCACCAGGCTGTACCTCATGAACCGTGATAGTTAAGACAGTTGATATTTTTACAGATAATGTATTTTTGTTGCCGCTATAACAACAAGTACTAAAAAACAGAATAAAATAAGGGGCTCCCATACAACAGACATGATTTTTTTGCCGTTTTTGTAGATAATGGTACGGAATCCTTCGTGCGCGAGTCCGACTCGCACTAGGCCGGTTTTTTTTTAGACACTAAATATCTCAAATCTCAAATTCTTTATTGCGTACCATAATGTATATAGTTGGTAGGGAAATAATTATATTAGTCACTAATCAATAATCGAGGCCTGAATAATTTATTTTCTTAGTATTGGTATTTTATGGGAACTTACAAACTGCAGTTTGGTAAGAATACCTTTGAGAAGGAGGTTAACACAAGAATTCAGCTGGGCTGGGCAGTGTTTGGGAAGCTTCGTCGAGTCTTCTCGTCACTTTTTCCACAAAATTCAAAAGTCATTAATTATTCAAACTAGGCTGAGAATCAGCACTTTTCGAACGTCAAAATTACATAAGACAGTCCCCCAAAACGCCCACCCTTCACCACTTCCTAGTGCCTTTAGCTGGGAAGAAGCAGTGGCGCAACAAACTCCCAGCAGCACAGCTGTCATTTCAAGTTAGAAAAAATGATTCTATACAATAGTATGCAAAATAATTTACATTATGCAACACAAAATGTAACAAAATTGATAAATTATTGGCCATATATGTCAGCTAGCTAGCACACGCCAATATACCAACCAAAAACATCGAGAACAGAACAAGCAGAATTAAAAAAAATAAAAACTACGTAAACAGACCTAAATATATATGGTTTAATAATTGTATTCTGTTTTTCCTCAAAAACAGAATACAATTATTCACTTAGAATGAGAAACACTGGTTACATACATAAACGTTCTTTGGAACGAGTATCGGAACGGTATGTTATAATTAGAAGTAGGTATAATATTGTTAGTCGCTAACTTATCATTATGTTAGTGAAATAAACTATGCTAAAAAAGATCGAGTTCAGAAGGTATTTTATATATATTTTTAAATATTTTGGTAGGTGTAGGTAATCTGCAAAAAATATTGAAGCTATGAGTCCATATTACGTATCGAAACACAGTTTCTATCATAGTTGCTATTCAAAGTGTCTTTTAACTTTTTAATGTTTATTTTTTATTTAAACTTAGGTTAAATTTTGCATTTAGTTTACATTTTATTGTATTTGTTGTGAATATAAATATATGTATATAGTTTTTATTATTGATATTATAGTTTATGTAAATATTGCGAGTTATTATGAAATATACTTAAAATAATTGAAAACTTTTCATTATGTGGAATTTTAATTTCTTTTTAAATAGGGGAAAAGATTGTATTTCTTTAATATCTTTCGGCAATTCGTTATACATTTTGGCACCCTCATACTTAATATTTCTAGTACCGTAGTTGGTTCGTGGTCTACTATATAGGCAGATATCGTTAGCATTTCTCAGTAACCGAGTCTGAATTTGCGCTTTTTTTGTAAAAATTATTTGAGAATGTGTATCTTTTGTCAGTATCTTCCGTATAAGGATGCAGGTATGGAATTTATATATTTGTGCAAGTGTCATTAATTTGGTTTTATGAAAAACAGTTTCGGTTGGCGTTAAGTAATTAAGATGAAAGAGTAATTTAATTATTTTGTTTTGAGTGATTTGTAAATGTTGTATGTTGGTTTTAGCTGCAGAGCCCCAGACTTCAATTAAGTAGGGCAGGTGAGATTTGATGAGGGAATTATAAATAATATACTTTACTGATTTTGGAAAGCAACTGACGGTACCTCGTAGTCTAAATATTTAAATAAAAGCCTCCAGGCATAAAGGGCGTGCCCGCTTACATAAAGCTGTTATTGAAAGTTATAAATGATAAACTAGGACCATCGAGGTAAAATAAATGAACAGTTAATTACTAGTAACAATAACAAAACCATGACCAAAAGAAAAAAAAGAAAAGAAGATCAGCCACTACCCCCCTCACCATATTTGAGGGAAGAAAGCAACCCGACCTCCGACGCTACCGCAAGCAGTGACATCTAAGGGAGCATGACGAACTTGCTGCCGGTCGCAGGCAAAAAATAATATGATCAATTGTCGAGGTCGCTAACTAACCACAAATTGCAATACAACTCATAACAAAAACATTGTAATAAGTAGATTATGTCAACAATAAAATAAAATAAATACACGTAAAAAAAAAAATTACTTATAAATTCAAATAACATAAACAATTATATAAACTCATATAAACTGTCAGTAGGTAAGCTAATTCTGGAGAAAGAACATAAACATTGTCTTGAGTTAATCACAGCGACCAACTATTCTTATCATTTAAGTAATCGTTAATACAATAGTATGCCTTTGACAAAAAGCACAAAGCCTAAAGACGAAGGTCTTCAATCAGTGCAATCAGCCTGTTATGACTTACGGAGCCGAAACGTGGACAGGTACGACTGGTCCATAAATTCAAGGTCACTCAGCGAGCTATGGGCTATGCTTGGAGTCTCTCTGAGGGATCAAATCCGGAATGAGATGATCCGGCAGAGAACCAAAGTTGTCGACATAGTTCACAGCATAAGCAAGCTGAAGTGGCATTGGGCCGGCCATATCAGCCGTAGAACCGATGACCGTTGGGGTTCACGTGTTCTTGAGTGCAGACCGCGAATCGGTAAACGTAAGGTAGGACGCCCTCACACTAGGTGGAGCGACGATCTTCGCAGGGTGGATAAAAGATGTCCAGCAGTGGACTGCTACAGGCTAATGATAATGGGTTACTTATATACAGTGTGAGTCTTCATAATGTGCACATATCGAAATGAGGGAGTCTATGCTTAATTTTATCGACGGAAAAAATGGTAATTTTTTTTTTTAGTTTAAAAAAAAAAAAAAAATTTTACAAAAAAATTTTTTTTAAAAAAATTTTTTTTTGCTCTCTTTTTATTATTATCTTATTTATAAATTTTACAATTAAAAATTGAAGAAAAAAATACAGATTTTTACTAAAAAAACATGTTTATTTTCAATTGAGGGTAGTTTTTTTCTCAATTTTAATTTTATGTGGACGGCTACTTACTTTCAATCATTATGGAGTTTGTTTCATCGCGATAGCTGATTCAGTTTAAAAGTTACACAGTTTTGTTACAATTTTTTTTTTAATTTCATAAAAAGTATAAAAAACAATATTTAGATTTTTTAAATATTTTTTCTGTCGTTAAAATTAAGCATAGATTTCCTCATTTCGATATGTGCACATTATGAAGACTCACACTGTATACTCCAAAGGTTTAGGTAGTTAAATAAAGGTAAACAAAAAAAACCGTGACGAGACAGCTGTCAAGTAACCGACTAAATGTAATACCTGTCACTTCAGTTGTCATGCTACGTCACAGTTGTACTCTTCAATTTAGCAACGATATAATTCGTTGACGTTTAGAGTTTGGGCTCTTTACAATAGACAGATTACAAAATATTGTATTATTATTATAAATCTAACAAAATAATTGTGCTCAAGCATCTACGAAGAGTAGTTTAAGAATAAATGATAAAATTTTAATTTGGTTTATAGCATTTTTAAACAAGATAAAAGCTTTTTACAAAAAAAAAAAACAACCGACTTCAAAAAAAAACACTACAAAGTGAAAAATAACTTTAATTTCGGAAGTCGGTGTCTTTGGTTTTGAATTTTCGTTCTTTGTCACCGACTTCCGAAATTAAAGTTATTTTTCACTTTGTAGTGTTTTTTTTTGAAGTCGGTTGTTTTTTTTTTGTAAAAAGCTTTTATTTTTCACTTTTTAGTTGTGATACACCTACCCCACACAAATTCGAATACCAATACCTGCTATGTAAATAACAGTGACAGGAAGTTATCATATCATCCACATACTAAGTGACGAAAAAATACGTATTATTGAAGCTAACTCAAAAACTACCCAAGCAAAGTTAATAAAATTTATATGGGACCACCTCTGAAGTATGATCTATCAAACAAAAAAAGAATCATCAAAATCAATTCATAATTGACGGAGTAATCGCGTAACAAACATACAACAAAAAAAAAAAAAAAAACATACAATCGAATTGAGAACCTCCTCCTTTTGGAAGTCGGTTAAAAATGGTGCCGATTCCCTTGTTCACAAATTAAACTAAATTTAAGTTCAGTGCATATTTTTCTTTCTATTTCATTAAGAAAAGGACAAAAGATAAATTTTAGTTTAGTCCTGTCAAATTAATCAGCGCCTGTCACTACTCCATACAAGTTTAGACGTGATTAAAAACTTGCCTATTAAAATTATGTCAATTTACATCAAGCGCTGTTTAATTGCACATTGACAATTATTGCTTGACGCGATAGTACTACTGTACTATCGCGTCAAGCAATAAATGTCAATGTGTGCGTGGTAGTATTGCTCCCTGTAGGCATGGGGTCTCAACTCGAACAAATTATAATTAGTTCTGAAAAAAAAATCATAGATGGCAGCATAGGTAACAAATATGAAATTAACAATCACTAAAAAGCGATAAACGGCTGATTTTGGCGTAAGTATGATTAGTAAAAATCAAAACTTCTTGTTTAATGCTGATTTATCTATATAAACTCATAAATCATCTATTTTCAACAAAAATGATGAATGAAACATTTTGTTCAGAGCTCTATGCAATAAATAGATGGCGTATTATTCAATTTGTCATCACATCTGTCGCTATTATTTTACGTTTAGTAGTAAATTAAACAATTTTTGAAGTGAAAACATCTTGGGCGCGTTGGGCATTTTTGAGATGGGAAAAACAATTGAACTCGCGACACCGTTACCGACATCTCATTTTAGTAACCGCGATTGTGCTCTTTATTAATATCACGTTACGGGTCAATGTTCTATGCAAGTATTTGTACAAAGGTTTTGAAAGTATTTTTTTTTGTAAACGCGATTGCGATCTTTATTTAGATAAAGTTACGGACCAATGTTCAATACAAGTATTTTTCTTCCACCAAGATCTTGTTCAAGTTTTCGCTTCTGTCGGCACTCCCGGAGCGCCACTGTTTTTTTTAATAATCTATTACCTACTTTACGTAGAAATATAATATCTGAAAGAAATCTATACATGTTTTTGGCAAGTACCTACCTACTTATATTTTTATCATTTTACTGAAAAACCGGCCAAGTGCGAGTCGTACTCGCGTACGAAGGGTTCCGCACCATTATCTATAAAAACGGCAAAAAAATCAAGTTTGTTGTAGGGGAGCCCCCTTAGATATTTATTTTATTCTGTTTTTTAGTATTTGTTGAAAAGATTGTAAAAACTATCTTTGCTTTGTTTAAATTCAATCTCTTTTTATTGTATGTAATTGCATATCACGTGTGCACTGTGAACATGTACATTCTATAACGCTACCAAATACTGGGTACGTCTTTCATCGACTTGAATATGCCCTGGCGGCTGAGAGTATGTCATGCTCACTCAAATGTCTCGCTGATGGTGGCGTGTGTGTTGCATCACTAAGGAGACGATAACTGACTTTTCATGATTTTATACTGAAGATGACGTCTAAACGAGTAGTGTTAGTAATTTAGAAAAAATATATGTTGAATTAGAGCATTTTCTTAATATTTTAATATAGGCATATTTTTGATTATGTTTATATTACATAGTGAAATTAATTTGTAAAGTTATTTCTAACGCGTATAAAAAACCGAGAATGACGCAAAATCTATCAAGCGTATTTTTCTGAAAACTTCACCATTTTAAAGATAATTAAATTATTGATCGTTTAGTATACGTGTTTTATTAAAATACCTTTTGATTTACGGGTAATAAATTAATAATGCGTCTAATTTGGGTCACCGCTCCTTGATGGGCGAGTCCTATTACTGGCTGGTCGTACGACGCGTTGCGTGAGCTCAGTACAGAACACGCAAGCTAACCATTGAAGGTCACTATAATATATCTGCGTCTTAAGTTCCCTTCAAAATGGTTGAGCTAAATGGTGCTGATCCATGCGTCATGTTCGTGAACGGGCGCTGTCAGTAGGGACTGGTCATCTCTTAGCTGCAACGGTTTATTTTAATTTTTGAATTGTTTTTGTTTTATATTTTTATTACGGACGCTTTTAACGTGCACGTCTTTCCATATTGTTCTCACATGTATAATTTCAACATGAATGATGTAACCAATATTTTGTAACAACATTTTTATTTAAAAGAGTGACCATGGAGTTTCTTGCCCGTTCTTCTTCATAGGTACCTACTACAATTAGGAATGGGCAACTAGCTTCATCTTTCTGACTGACCGACCCCTTGACAATTCAAAAGTACCTGTAATTGGTTTATTTGAAATAAATGCTTTGAGTTTGAGTTTATAGCGGCAACAGAAATACATCATCTGTGAAAACAACTGTCTTAATAGAGACACAGCCTGGTGACAGACAGACGGACAGTGGAGTCTTAGTAATAGAGTCCCGATTTACCCTTTAGGTACGGAACCCTAAAAAGGATTGCACGAAACATTTTAAAAGTAGATAGGTAGCTAATGGTGCCGATTCTCTTGTACACCGAACGAAACTAACTAAACTATCACTAAAATTTCTTTACTATGAGAATCTCAAAGCTATTCTGCAAAATAAATTCTCTTTTTAAAATAATTTTGACATATCTAAATCGAATTTGACAATCGCGACTCCACACGTGATACCTAACCACGTGAATCTTTTTAGAGCCAGTGGCGCGCAGGGGGGCAACCTCGATGTGTTTTATATGAAATTTTTCACTTTGCGTAGAAAAAATATATATACCTACATGTAGAGCGTTAGGGGTTTAAGGGTTTTATAAAGGGGGTCGAAATTTTCATTATTTTTGCGATTGGACACACCGTTTTCGAGAAATAAGCAAAAGAAAAAAAAAACATGTGTGCAATTCACACGTGGTAGAAGTGAAACCTTCAAAAATAAAAAAATAAATATTTTTGTACGCGCACGAACACGTATTAACACACGTCCACACGGCTACACATCAAGCTATACATTTCCAGTATTAGCGGACCTCGCATTGTACGGAAATCCTATACAATACGAGATCAGCATAAACTGGAAATGTATAGCTTGATGTGTAGCCGTGTGTACAACGCTGAGGCCCAAGCAAACTCCCACTATGCCTTGGCAAACACGAGTGGAGGGGGTACGAAGCAGAGCATAAAGAGAACCACGAACATAAGAACACACACAGACACACCCCCACACACACAGACACCCCCACAAACACACAGACACCCCCGCATACACACACAGACACACCCCCACACACACCCTCAGACACACCCCCACACACACCCTCAGACACACCCCCACACTCACCCCCACACACCCTCAGACACACCCCCACACACAACCTCAGACACACCCCACACATACCCTCAGACACACCCCCACACACCCTCAGACATACCCCCATACACACAGATACCCCCACAATCACACAGACACACCCCCACACACACACTCAGACACACCCCCACACACACCCTCAGACACACCCCCACACTCACCCTCAGACACACCCCCACACACACCCTCAGACACACCCCCACACACACCCTCAGACACACCCCCACACACAACCTCAGACACAACCCCACACATACCCTCAGACACACCCCCACACACCCTCAGACACACCCCCACACACCCTCAGATACACCCCCACACACACCCTCAGACATACCCCCACACACACATACACCCCCACAAACACACAGACACACCCCCACATACACACAGACACACCCCCACACACACCCTCAGACACACCCCCACACACACCCTCAGACACACCCCCCCCCACACACTATAATGCTTCCTATCTCATTTTCTCCCACGTTAAATCTTATGAATTTATGTGTCTGTCTCTTTTTCATTCCATCGAGTTTCAAATCACAACGATGCTAAAGAAGTTTTCACTTCAAAAAAAAGATTCAGTACCTACTGTTTTTGTATCTGAAGTCGAGGTGTTGGTGTGAATTTAAAGTTCATGACAACCAATTTTATTCCACATGTTTTTAGTCGAAAAACGTCAAATTCAGAATAGCAAAATTGCCATTTTCACTAAAGTAATATCTCAGTTCCATCTTCAAAATATAGTTAAGTTGTGTCATTTTAGTCTTTAGAAACTATTCCGCCAACTCGAGATATTTTTTTGTTGTTTTGTTATTACACTTGTCCTTGAACGTACCGTGCGATGCAGAGAATCTAAAATATCTAAGTCGACTCCTAGATGGCGTTGTAAAAGTCGCTTATGCTACCATCTGTTAATAAAATGGAGGAAAAAAATAGCCAGTTCAATAGCCAGTTTTAGGGAGGTGTCATTTCCTTGTATGGGATTGGGTATCTGTACGTAGTATTATATTATCTGTGCTGTAGGTGTATATCGCTCCGACAGGCACTCACACTAGTGCAACGTGCTTGGAATTGAATTTTGCAAACATCTCGATTTGCCTCTTAACCGCCATTTTATTTATATGGCGGTTAAGTAATTTTGCCTTTCCAGTGACGATATATATTTTTTTATTTAAAAGGTACCTCAAGCACAGAAATGTACAGAGGCGGACTTAATGCCTTAGGCATTTTCTACCAGTCAACCTTTGGGTGATGCAGAGACAAAACATGGCAGGTGCAATTACGAAAAAGGAGGAATAAAAAAAATAAAATATTCAAATATGAGGATACACATATAGTATATGTCCGGCAGTGTATAATAAAAGGCATAGTACTCACGTTAAGTTGTGCGAGTGTGAACGCTAGCTTCTTCTGTGTATGTTTCGTGTGCACCTTGTTCTTGATCGCGTTGAGAGCCAGCGAGCAGTGCAGTGATGCCGTGTGGGAGAGCACCCATTGTGGAGTTATCCTGTCCAATAATACAGGCTCAAATTTAATTAGCTACCTAAACTTCGAGAGCAGTGGTGGCCCAGTGGCAACGGCCGCGACTTACGAGTTGTAGGTCGTAGGTTCGAACTCAGACAGGCGCTTTACTTTGTGTAAATTGTTTCATCGCCACTGCTCTCAAAAACGGTGAAGGAAAACATCGTGAGGAAACCGGTATGTCCTAGAACCAAAAATTCGAAGACATGTGACATCTACCAACCCGCACTGGGCCCGCGTGGTAGATTACGGCCCACTCCCTCTCACAGAGAGGAGGCCTGTGTCCCAGCAGTGGGAACATTATAGGCTGATGATGATAATGACCTAAACTTCATACACGTGATTCTTTTTTTTTGGGTCAACGACTGCTGGTAGTGTCAGCCTATAATGTTCCCACTGCTGGGACACAGACCTCCTCTCTGTGAGAGAAAGTGGGCCGTAATCCACCACGCGGGCCCAGTGCGGGTTGGTGGATGTCACATACATACATAAACTCACGCATTCTTCCCATGGGGGTAGGCAGAAACTACAGAACGCCACCTGCTACGATCCTGATATACTCCTTTTGCCTAGTTTACGTTCATACATCTGGTCATACACGCACGCCGGTTGCGAGTACTATGCACCTGGCCTTTCTGAAGAACATCACCAATAAGGTCAGTAATGTCCTCCTAGGGCGTCCCCGCCCGGCCTTTCCCTTCACATCAGCCTTGTAAATACATTTTGTTAGTCGCCTTTCATTCATCCTCTCAACATGCCCAAACCAGCATACCCTTTTCAATTTTTGTCACTACATCTTCTTTTAAATCACACCGCTGTCTTATCACATCATTCCTCAGCCTATCATTCATAGTCAGACCACACATGTATCGCAAGGAACGCATTTCTACAGCATTTATTCTACTTTCAAGCTTGTTTTGCCACACTCAATATTCACTTATAAGCATACAAGCGTGGGCACCAGTACACCATTGTGCCTGTAACAGCCAGTCGAGCCTTTTTAGACATCGACTGGTTGGTCACAATCGCATGCATAGCACCATTCACTTTATTTCCCGCATTTACTCTCCTTTCCACATCTCCATCAATCTTCCCATCCCTTGTAAATAGACTCCTAACAGTGGATGTCACATATCTTCGAATTTTCGGTTCTAGGATTTCCTACAACCCAAAAATTCGAAGATACCGTTTTGAGAGCAGTGGTGATGGAATAATTTACAAAAAGTAAAGCGCCTGTCAGAGTTCAAACCTACGACACAACTCGTAAGTCGCGGCCGTTACCATTGCTCTTTAAGGTTTACACTACATTAATTAACCAATGTCATACCTGTTAGTTTCAGTGGTGTCATGTACAGTGGGCGCGGCGAGTGCGGCGGTGAGCGCGGCGCGACGTTCACACAGTTGCGGCCACAGCGACTTGCCGCATTTTACCAGAGAAGATAATAACATCTGGTCTTCTGTAGTGACAAAAAAGAAAGTTTGTTTACAGCGAAATCCTCAGAAGTTTAGCAATAGAAGAACATACTAAGCGTCCAGTTCCGCTAGCTAAATTAATTTGACCTTGCTAGTGAAAAATGATACGGGAATTTACCAGAATAATTAAGATGATTAGAGAACTTACCAGAATCATTAAGATGATAAGGGAACTTACCAGAATCATTAAGATGATAAGGGAACTTACCAGAATCATTAAGATGATAAGGGAACTTACCTGAATCATTAAGATGATAAGGGAACTTACCTGAATCATTAAGATGATAAGGGAACTTACCAGAATCATTAAGGTCTCCATTGCTAGAGGCGGCTGACGAATTCGCCAGAGGAGCGACGCTCACAGATAGAGCGGCAGGCGGCCGACTGTTCTGACGACGAGATGTCACCCTGTCCAATTTGCTCTAAAATTGAAAGAAAAATAATTTGTATATCTTGGTCGAGTTTATTGCAGAGGAAAATAAATTTACAAAGGCCCATAACCATATAAGGTTTGGACAGAAATTGCAAAAGATAAAGAAAAATGGAAGGTAGGCCCTGCAGTGGGAGTGGTGCGTGAGGGAGAGGCAAATTTCGCGCCCTCACGCCCCTAACCGCCGCAGGAGGAGACGCCCTGGGCGTCGGGAATCGCGATCCGATTTCCGGCCGCCGTAGGCGCGGGCTTGCGGACGGTGAGCTATGGGTAGCTCGCCGTCCGATAAGGACCAGGCCCGGGTCGACGGCGCGTTGTATTCCACGCGCGCCTCAAAGAGATGTCATCAAAATTTACGGGGTCCGCTAGGGCCGATGCCTGCCGGAGTTGCGAAGAAAACCGACGGGGAGATCGTGGCCCTTCACCTCGTATATGTTAGATTTTCGTTTGTACATCATACAAGGAATAACTTTGTTAACTTATGCAGACAAGCTAATAACCTAATCTCATCATCATCATCTTCCTGCCCTTGTCCCATGTTACTTGGGGTCGGCGCAACACGTTTTCTTTTTCCACTCTCCCCTGTCAACCGTCACGCTATCATTCACTCCCTTCTCTTTCATATCATTCCTCACACAATCCATCCATCTTTTCTTTGGTCTTCCTCTCCCGCTCCATCCATCAACATTTATGTTCATCACTCGTTTAGTCGTTTCTTCTCTCCTCATCACATGCCCATACCAGGCCAAACGATTTCCTTTCAACCTAATCTAATTAAACTAGAATGCAAGAACCACCGAAGCTCGCTCGAAAATGTTACAATATTTGTGGGCTATTGGCAGCCAGACAGCCTGGTTGTCGCAGCCACGCTGCCTTGTGCGCGCCTACCCTTAGCCGTCATAGCTCTATTATTTACTGAGTCGAGATATTGCCAGCCGCAGGTGCAAGTTGCCCGCCCTAGGCCCGGGCCTCTTTGGCCTTAGGAAAAATCCGCCACTGGCTATACTCCTCGAGCTACTGCAGTACCAAGCATAAGATAGTGTATGAAGGTATAGTTACCTCAACATCCTCACAATCCTCGACGCTGCACAGCGCGTCAGCTATACTCCGAGCTTCTCCCAGGTTGTACTTCTTGGACCGCAACTCTTCGGCGAGCTGCTGGAGGAGCCAGGCGCGACGCTGTGCGTTCTGCACGCGACCGCGGGACAGGTTGCGGTGGGATACTGCAGGGGATGGCAAGATGGTTTAATATTTTAGAACATTGTTAAAAAAAACTATCCTAAAAACGTACCTCTAGGGTGCAACATACCTAAGCAGCAGTGAGAGCCTAGTGGTATGACCGTCGGACTGCCAAGTCATAGGTCAAAGTCAAATAATTTATTTCAATTAGGCACAAAAAGGCACTTTTGAACGTCAAAATTTACAAAAAATAGAATTGATTCTAGTCGCCCCTTCCAAAAGGTAGATTTCGTATGGAGAAAAATGGGCAAGAAACTTCACCATTACTCTTTTAAAATGTTTTACAATATTATGCATACATTAATTATGTGAAGACGATGCACCTGGAATAAGATTCATCATCATCATCATCAGCCTATAATGTTCCCACTGCTGGGACACAGGCCTCCTCTCTGTGAGAGGGAGGAATCGTGAGGAATCGTCTCTGTGAGGGGGGAATAAGATTACTATACCACAATAGGTAAAAATAATTAAAAATGAAGCAATGACAGAAAAAATAATTAAGTAAGTAATGGATACATGATGTTCACATATTTACAAGCAGGTTTCGAGTCCGAACCCAAGGCACGCACCTCTGACTTTTCGGATTCATATGCGTATTGTATAATTATCAATTGCTTCAAAAACGGTGAAGGAAAACATCGTAAGGCAACCGGCATGCCTGAGAGATATTTCTCGGCAGCATGTGAAGCCAAGTCAGAGGCCCATGGGCGGCTTTAAAACTCTGACACCAGGTTAGTCACTAACCACACAAAAAGTAGAAGACCTCTATGGTGTCTTCTTCTTTTTTTTGCAAAGGAGTTTATATGTGTTTGTTAATACAAACACCTAAACTCATTTGCAAAAAAACGGGCACCTTACTGTCATTGGCTTTTCTATGGATAATATTAATATTTTTAGTATGTCATTAGCATCATCATCATCATCATTTCAGCCGAAAGACGTCCACCGCTGGACATAGGCCTCCCCCAAGCACCGCCACTTCGACCGATTCTGTGCTTTCCGCATCCAGCGGATTCCTGCGGCCTTCACAATGTCATCGGTCCATCTTGTGGGAGGCCTTCCAACGCTTCGTAGTCATTAGCATAAATGACTAGAAATTTCTTATTATCTGCTATGAGGCGTAACATTGGCTACACCCCTTTTCCAGCAGCGCTATAATTTTACTAGCTCGTATTGCTTTTTCTGCCATTACAATCGACACAAAGATATATGTTTGAAGTCACAATAAGGCAGGATTATGCGACAAACATAAATTATTCTACTAAAAATAACGAGAAGTTAGTTTTAATTGCCTGATAACCTTTTAACCGCAAACCCGCGAAAAGTAAGTAAAGGTCACAAACTGAAAAAAGGTTTTTCTTTTTTTAAACGAATTTCTAATTTGGAATTTACTTTTTTTCATACCCAGACTCTTTATTAAGTGCCAGTAACATAGTTTGGCTATTAAAACCTCTTTAGAACTAAATGATTACCAATAATGTAGAAAAATCAAAACCACCCGTTTTTTTGCAAAGGTGTGTATATTTCTACTTACACCTGCTAGAAACTTTATCCACCAGCTGGTTCAACTCCTGCCTGGCTTGCAGTACTCTCGCCTCTGCATCTTGTACTCTCTCTCTTAGTGCAGTCTGTTGCTTCCACAGTGTCAGCTCTTCAGGCACCACCACACTTGGGTCAGGCTGCAAAGGTGAAATGGAAGTTTTGGTAATCAAGAATATTGAAAAACTGTTTTTTAGAGAAAATAAAAAATAGGCAGTCATGGGGACTGTCGATAGAAGTGAAAACTTAAAACTGATATTAGCGTCATCTATATTCTATAGTAGAGCACTACGGCGCGAGGATGTCGGTGACGCACATCCCTAAGTTTACCCCCTACCAAAAATCGCTCAACGCGCCTAAAGTAGTTTTCAATAAAACTGTTATGTAAATTATTGAAAATAAGTACAGTTTTAGCTGAAAATGCTACAAATATGAGAATCTATTATTACTGCTTTTTAACAGTTAATTACTGATGTTTATATGAGTGTACCTTCTTTAAATAACTATTGGTAAAATATAGAAACTGGGCATAAGTTTCTCAGCAGAGTCTGGAAGATGCATAGAGAATGTAATATTACATCTTTCACTACCCCAGAATAATTACCACAGAATACATAACAGTACAAGTACAGAAGATTGACTCCGCAATATAATTTAAATAAATAGCGACGTTTGCTACAACACAATAAAGTGCAATTCAGGTCGCACAGCGCTAATTACCTACAGTTATATTCACCTAGAAGTTCCCTTTCTATCGCGTAACTCTTATATCTTCTGACTACGTTATGCCCACTAAATTGGCCCGACAAGGTGAGCCCGCCGCGTTCTTGTAGCTTCATAACTAAAATGCGGAGTGCGCCTGGCCTGTTATTACCGAAGATCTTGGTAACCACCATGCCTTTTTATGATTTAAATATGGGGTATGATATGATACAAATTCATGCACAAACCTTGCAAAAAGCATTCTTCTTCTGGCAGCGCTGCACATCATTGTTGAAGACTTGCAGCCTCTTCTGTCTGATGGTTTCCTTGGGTTCTACATGCTCCATCAAACTGCGCCACACCATGTAGTACTGGCCACGGCATATCCTGTAAAGAATATTGCAATAAATACATAAATTATATTGACGGTTGAAAGGCTAATTGATCTAAGCGACATTTTGTAAAACTTCAGGAGGATGGATTGGTTGTTTTTTTAATTTAAGTAAGATTGATTTAAGTAAATAAAAGTCTATCATCATATATCATCAAATAACTATGATCCGTCGAGGACGAATCATAAAATTGCAGGAGCAAGTTTTACAAAATGTAGCTTAGATCAATTAGCCTTTCAACCGTCGATATGTACAAGTATGATATGTGAATGTGAGAGGAGCTCGTGGCTAAGTAATAACAGCCGCACGGGTCGATCCATCTGGTTAAACTACGCTTGCCGGGGTTGGTCTGTGGATGGGTGACCATCTTTACATACCGAGACTCCTCCATGCCTCGGAAAGCATGTTAAGACATTGTCCTGGCTGTCATTCATGGATCTTTGATTGTCGTTATGGGTCATCAGAAGTCTGAAAGACTGACAATCAGTCTTACCAAGGGGTATTGTTTTACCCAGTTACTGGGTTGTGGAGGTCAGATAGGCAGTCGCTCCATGTAAAATACTGGTATTCAGCTGCATCCGGTTAGACTGAGAGCCGAACTCAACATAGTTGGGAAAAGGCTAGGCAGAACAGTATGATATGTGAATGTGGACGAAGCAAAAGGAGTATGTTAGGATCGTAGCATGTGGTGTTCTGCAGTTTTTGCAGACCTCCATGAGAAAAAGGTGTGAGTTTATGTATGTATATACCATCGGGGTAATGCATATTGATTATTGTAACGAGTAGTTTCATAGGTTGCAAGCAAGAATAGTCCTTAAAGTGTACAGATATGCATTTCTTCGATAGTATCGGAAGCATATATTCTTAGGATTGACAGCTATAGGAGCTGATTCACTATAGTTTCTGCTATGGGATACAAATACTGTTGCATTTTGTCATCTGTGTGTATTGCAAGGGGAAAAAATTTTGTTTGTTGTAAGAATGTGTAAAAATACATGAATGCACTAACATAAGGGAACCCCAAAGGTTCCCTTATGTTAGTGCTTGAGCCAAAAATGTGAAACTGTAAAATTTAACATAACATATTCAGTAGGAACTTCATATCACAAATAATGATTATGAGCCTGCTTGTGATAAATAGCAAAATTGAGGTTTTACAACAGTAGCATATTATTATTTAAGAAGAATTTATTTTTCCAAGTGTGTAAGTTTAATGAATGAGGTTTATTTTAAGCCAAGCTATTCAAGTTACAAATAATAATATCTAACATGTCCCCTGAGACGACCCACTGATATTTTTTTTTGTTTTTCAAAGAAAACTCCATAATAGGTTACATACTTAATCATAATGTATCAACAAGAACATAAAATCATAAAAAATTAAAACCTTTGCTTTCAAATAGCCAAAGTATTGCTGAATTAGACATTATTGAGGTGAAGACTGCAATCAATACAGTGAAATTCATCAAAAATATTTATTTTAAAGTTCTCTTATTTTCTTAGAATTCTAAGTACACACTCCAAATACTATTAATTATAACATTTTGATTTTCTAAGGGAAAATGGATAATTTTCATCCAAGTACCAAAACAAAATATATTTACCCAAAACTCAAAAAGGAATTTCCCGTACCGGGAATCGAACCCGAGCCTCCTGGGTGAAAGCCAGGTATCCTAGCCACTAGACCATACGGGATATGAGAGACATTGCGAATTTTAAGTTTAATACCTAGAGCGTAGAAAAACATAACCAAACTTAACAAAATATACTCGTAAATATTATATTTCACTATTAAAAAGTTTCACAAGAAAGGTTCTAACGACATTGGTTATTGCAAAAACGTTGAAAGAGACTCACTCCGCAAGTTTATCTACGGAAGGGACTTGATCCGGCGGACACCCCATAGACAGAAGCCATTCTGCGAACTTCTCGGGCACTTTATCACCACTCAATTTTTCTTCATTCATTTTAGTCAAATAACGTTTTCTACAGTTACAAAATTGCTAATTTGCAGACGATAAACAGAAAGCAACAACAACCAACAGACGAGAATTCAAATCTATCATTGTTGTGACAGATGACAGTTTATTGTAATCCATTGACAAAATATACTGACATTCTCGCTATGTTGGAAGTAAAGTATGCCTCACACGTTTGAAACAGTCATAGTAGCCGAAATTGGCATGGGATGAGACGTGAGTTAAAATCACTAAAACGCGCCACACAAAAAACATGGAAGATATTTCTTTGCGTAATTAATTATAAAAGGGTATAAACTTCAAAGCAACCGCATTTTAATTGCGGTGGCCTCGTCAACATTTGCCTTTGGACCATTACGTTTGAGACACCTGTTTATGTGGTGATACCGAAATTATCGAATCGCCGTACATACCATCCGAATGGACCATAAATGGACGGGAGCGGAGGCATGGGGGAGGAGCAAAACATAAAAAATAAGCCCGCAAGGGCTCGTTTTTTTTGCCTGATAAATCTGAGACATCGAAATTATTAGGTAGTAAGCATAAAAGGATAGTTAACGATAGGAAATAAATATGGTGAGGGTGACTGTTGGCGTGTTGGCTGTTGGTGCCAATAGGCGGTCTGACCCACCGCTATAGATGTTTCACATCAAAAATTGACAAGCCAACCGGATGGAAATGAGGTAGCTAAAAAAAAAAGTTTTGAAGCATCCGATCCAAAATTGTTGAGCTTATTTTGTGGTATCACTTCAATCAATCTGCAAGACCTAGATTACCACTCACCATCCGGTTGCCCCTCCTATCCAAATTTTACGTGCCATTGTTTATAAAAGCTATTTTTTTTTTAGGTCAACATGATGACGATGACACATTGATCGTCGAACCTCATACTAATTCCATGCGTGAGACGGCCGCATTCCGAGTTACGATAAAAGTGATTATATCGCGTATCCGACTAAATTTAATAGTCACAAAATAAAAGGGTTATTGAGTAATAATTGTGACTCTGGACTTTGGTCGGATTCGCGATATTATCACTTTTAACTTAACACGGAATGTGGCCTAAGTAAAACTGGCAACTGTCATGAAAATGTAGACGTCATAAAATGTATGTCAAATTGTCTGAAATTGTCAATGTAAACAATGTTGATGTTCTTTTCCCAATATTTTTATTAATTTTAAATAATGCTAGGTAACCTTAAGGACTTTATTTCTGTTGTGCAAGATGGGATAACATCTAATAACAATATAAGGCAAACGCTACAAGAAGTGCAGAGGGTAACAAACATATTTAAAGACAGGCAAAAAGTTTCTCACGAACACGAAAGTAAAGTAAATTACGGCGCTGGTGGTGCTTTACTGGAGAAATATCAAGAAGATTGGGCTAAAATACATGAGAACGCTGACACAAATGCTAAGGCAGCTGATGAAGTAGATAAATTAATTGTAGAATTACACGAAAAGGCAAAAAAACGTTTACAAAGTGCGAATGAGTTGGCGCATAATTTGTCGTTTATTCCTAATTTAACTGCTTCCGTGGCGCAATGTATGGATAGTCTGAAGAATGTTCAGGTGCTGCTGAAATCTGTTGAGGAGGAGCTAGTGGAATTTGAGGATATTGTTGAGAGGAGCAAGATGGAAAATTGGAAGCTAGACCATCACTATCATCTTACTGTGTATAAGGAAAAAAAAATGGGTATGTAATACGGAAGTAATATTATACTAACATGTGACCAAGTTAACAAGAAATAGTCTGATAAACATTTTTTTTATCAAATGATTTTCTTCTGACCTACTTGAAGTGCAGATGAATTTTGATAAGGATTTGGCCTTGTTTCGGCTTTAGTTCTATAAAATATTCATCATCATCTGCCTAGCCTTTTCCCAACTATGTTGGGGTCGGCTTCCAGTCTAACCGGATGCAGCTGAATACTAGTATTTTACATGGAGCGACTGCCTATCTGACCTCCACAACCTAGTGACTAGGTAACACGATACCCCTTGGTAAGACTGGTTGTCAGACTTTTTGGGCTTCTAACTACCCGTAACGACTGTCAAAGATCTACAAATGAAATATTAATATATTATAAAGGTTTAAAAGATGTCTATGTAAGTATAAAAGTGGTCTTTTGCCTACTTGACATAGTTTATTAATTTAAGGGAAAGGAAGGTACAGACGCCAGCACATCAAGCTACCCGAAACTGTCAAATTTTCCCAATCAACTTTGAACCTTACACTTCAGCGATAAAGTTGAAAATCTATTAAATAAATTTGACAGATTGTAGTAGCCTGATGTGCTGGCGTCTGTACCTACTTCCTAGTAATGCAATAGAATAACTAAGACAGTCTTTCATGATCCTAAAAGTTATTTTTTCTGAATGTAATCCAGTCACAACATTATAATTTATAAATATCTGAATAGTTTTTAGTTTCTATTTACTGTACTCTGGACACTTTTAACATGCATGTCTTTTTTTTATAATGTTCTCACATATAATAATAAATTCAATATTACATCAATTTATGTAACAATATAATTTAAAACAGTGTACAGTATTTCTATTTTCTTAATGTACCTCGGCAAACTCTGTGTTTCGTCAGTTGCCCTTTGCACTTGGTGCAGACCGGACGCTCTCAATTGACTTGAAAGTATACAGAGTTGTGAATACTCTTTTAACTTAATCTAATTTATTTAAAAAAATGGGAGGAAAGCTGCTAAAGTTGCATGTACGACAGATAGGAAAATAGTTTTTCTTCTCCATAGATACCTACTACGCTTTGAAATGGGCAGCTAGCTTCATATTTCTGACCGACTGACTCCGTGTCAATTCAATTCTTTCTACCTATTGTTGACTGATCCTGTCTCCCTATAGCAGTATCTCTCAGATGAATTGAGCAAAACTTATCTGGAGCTGGTGAAGTATACCATAGCAAATAACAGCAAACTCGCATAATTGTAAATTGTCAATTTCAGTGGCACTAGAAGAAGTCCGTAACAAACTAGCAAAGGAGAACAGCCAGCGGAACTATGAGAGAGAGAGACAACAACTGGCAGAGTACCAAGCTAGAAGAGAGCAGAGTTCTAACGCATTCCAGCAAGATGTCGCCAAGTACTTAGCTAGCGGTGCAGTGTCCACGAGTAAGTTGTTGAAGAATTAGTTGTCACCTTCATTTTCATAAATTCTTTAACCCTAGAGTACTACTAATCATTGCCTCAGGGGCCGCATGCACCTCACCTTCCGCCTGACGCAGGTCCTTACCGGACACGGCTGTTTCGGGAGGTTCCTGTTCAGGATAAGGCGGGAGGAAACGCCCGGGTATCCCCACTGTGTGGATCGCCCGGAGGACACGGTGGAGCATACGGTGAAGGTCTGCCCGGCTTGGGCGGAGTATCGCCGTGTCCTCGTGGAGGCGATCGGCGGTGGTGATCTCTCGCGTCCGGCCCTGATTCGGGCCATGGTACGGAGCGAGAGGAAATGGGAGGCCGTCACCTCCTGCGAAGCAGTAATGCTCGCGAAGGAGGAGGCGGAATACGTGAGGGAGAGGCAAAATTCGCGCCTTAACGCCCCTAACCGCCGCAGGAGGAGACGCCCTGGGCATCGGGAATCGCGAGTCGATTTCCGGCCATCGTAGGCGCGGGCTTGCGGACGGTGAGCAATGGGTAGCTTGCCGCCCGATAAGGACCAGGCCCGGGTCGACGGCGCGTTATGTTCTACGCGCGCCTCAAAGAGATGTCAGCAGAATTGACGGGGTCCGCTAGGGCCGATGCCTGCCGTGGTTGCGAAGAATACCGAAAGGGAAATCTTGGCCCCCGGCAACATGGCAACTGAAGGAACACGGGTGGGTTTTAGTCAGTAAGAGTCTGACACGTCCTCCCGCTCCACCCAGAGCGGGAGTAATTTCCCACACAAAAAAAAGGGGCTGCATGCAGAAAGTGTTATAGTGTATTCGAGGTAATAATGGCAGCAGTGAACAAGTGCACTGTGTTTAGTTGTAATTATATAAAACTACCAGTCCGACGATATTGTGACGTTATCGTTTTCGTCCAATGTGAAAACGGCCAATACCGCGCGCGATGCGTGACAGAATTCGCTCATTCTCGATGGAGGTGTTTAAACGCGCTAACAGTCGCGTGACTTCCTAATCATTAAAAAACTTTTTACAAAAAATACAACCGACTTCCAAACTACAAAGCGAAAAATAACTTTAATTTCGGTAGTCGCTGTCAGTATTTTAGTTTTTTGACACCGACTTCCGAAATTAAAGTTATTTTTCACTTTGTAGTTTGGAAGTTGGTTGTATTTTTTGTAAAAAAGTTTTTTGACGTGATAACATTTTATAAATCGATGAACGCCGCCGGCGGCTGCACGCACGAATAAGTGTCACGTTCCGCCTGAGCCGAGCGTTCAAGCGAGAGCGCGGAACAAGCGATAGAGAGGCACGATCGGCCTAAGCGTTCGGCTTGTGATGTTATCACGTAAAATTATCGTCCGTAAACCGACTTAACAGACAAATATTTTTTTTTTTACTTTTTGGTGGTTTGGTTTGTAATTTATCTTAGTTACAATAGCCTAATGTCAACTGCTCATCAAAAATACCCAAATCGCTATATATGGGCCTATAATATTTAAAGAGTTCCCTCGATTTCTCCAAGATCCCATCATCAGATCGTGACCAAATGACAATGGGACCAACTTGAAAGTATACCCTTTCAAAACAAAAAAGAATTTTTCAAATCTGTCCAGCCGTCTTCGAGTAATCGGGGAACATACATAAAAAATAAATCCGACGAACTGAGAACCTCCTTCTTTTTTTGAACTTGTTAAAAATTCGAAACAATCTACGCGAGCAGTTACGCTCAGCGTCCCGCACGGGATTCGTCTGTTCGAATAGTCCTTGATGATACCGCAAAAAGGTCACAAATAATGTTTGTTTTTCTCCTGTTCCAGGTCAGCCTACAACACCAAAAATAACCCTCGAACAAATCCAACTAGATGACGACGGCACGGATCTGGAGAAATTCCTCGACAGCTGAAGTGACCGGTCTCGCGGTGGAGGGCAACGGTATAGTGATATCAGAGCTTGTACAATTAAGACTTAAGCATTCTATTTTATATTCCAAAGTTAATATAATATTGTTGAATATTTTACTAATGCATTTTAATTATAAAAAAATCACTGACCTTTTATCCACCCCAAAAAATTCACCCTAAGGTGGATACTCGGAAACGTATATCCGAGAATCCACCCTAGACCAAGTGGGATAAACGGAATTTATAGGCTTAGGGTGGATTCTCCGATATACGTTTCCGAGTATCCACCTTAGGTTGGATTTTTTGAAGTGGATAAATGGAATGGCAACCTAATAGATTAAGGCGCTTTGCAGATGGAGCTACTTTAGTTGAGGCAACTATCAACTTTTAAAAAGTTTCCTTTAAAAGTTGCCAGTTGTTACAACAAAATAGCCCGGTTTACGGTTGCCGCAATTTTATGGCAATCTGTGAGCAACTTTATAGCCGAACTGCTCAATCTACGCTACGTATAGTGTGATGATGGATATCGAAGAAGCAGCACATGTTCTCATTATAATACGTCGCTGCCGTCGACGGCGTCAACAACGAAACCAGCAACTTTACACAACCGATACAAATTCGACAGTTGCTGGCAATTAGAAACTAACTTAGTCATCGATTGCAGCAACTGAAAATTGTTGTCTATCACCGGAACACGCAACTTGAGTTGCTACGTGTGCGCAGTTCCATTGAGATATATGTAAACAGCTAGTTGCCAGTTGCTGCAATAGTTGCTCCATCTGCAAAGCGCCTAAAAATTTAGAAAATGTTTGCAAAGTAGGTAGTGGTGCCGATTCCCTTGTTCACAAACTAAACTAAATTTAAGTTCAGTGCATCTTTTTCTTTCTATTTCATTAAGAAAAGGACAGAAGATAAATTTTAGTTTAGTCCTGTCAAATTAATCAGCGCCTGTCAGTCTCCATACAAGTTTAGACGTGATTAAAAACTTGCCAACTAAAATTACGTTAATTTACGTCAAGCGCTGATTAATTTGACAGGACTAAACTAGAATTTATCTTCTGTCCTTTTCTTAATGAAATAGAAAGAAAAAGATGCACTGAACTTAAATTTAGTTTAGTTTGTGAACAAGGGAATCGGCACCATTGTTGGATTTACATATACCTAGGTTTAAAAATTCTCAAAAAAGACACAGTCACTTATATGAGAACAATGTTTCTAAACTAAATTATAATCATATACCTAGTTCGTCACAGTCTTCACTGTATCAATTACTAGCTGCGCCCCGCGGTTTCACCCGCATAAGTCTCGATCCCGTGGGAACATCAGGATAAAAAGTATCCTATGTCCTAACCCAGGTCATGGCCGTTTTAGCGTGAAAGCGTAAACACACAAAAAATCAAATCTTGTCTTTATATGTATATAAATATATTAGTTTAGATGTACACCCATACAATGCATTTAGTTTTTAAGAAGGGTGTTATTTGCCATTAAATATTCAGCTAATTGTGTCCTGTCCGGAATGCATTGAACGTGTATTTTTTTTTAAACATGAGGGTATTTTGCAGTACTAGTACTAGTTTTTCGCGGTATTTTTGTTTTAATTTATGTTCTATAATGGCACCTCTTTAACTTAAGGCTTTAGTTATGAGCTAACCGAATATCAAAAAACTTTTTTACAAAAAATATAACCGACATCTAAACTACAAAGTGAAAAATAACTTTAATTTCGGAAGTCGGTGTCTTTGGATCAGTATTTTAGTTTTTTGACACCGACTTCCGAAATTAAAGTTATTTTTCACTTTGTAGTTTGGAAGTCGGTTATATTTTTTGGAAAAGTTTTTTTTTTACTTTTTAGTGTGTTGGTTTGTAATTTATCTAAGTTACAATAGCTTAACGTCAACTGCTTATCAAAAATACCCAAATCGCCTATAATATTTTAAGAGTTCTCTCGCTTTCTCCACGATCCCATCATCAGATCGTGACCAAATTATAATGGGACCCTTTCAAACAAAAGTCGTTTTCAAGTAAAAGGGGAACATACATAAAAAAAAATATCCCGAATTGAGAACCTCCTCCTTTTTTTGAAGTCGGTAAAAAAATATTTGGCCTACGTTTAGACTTAGGCCAAATATTTTTTGACATTCGGTATTTTTTTATATGCGCTGTGTTTGGCTATTTTCGCTGCGAATAGATTCATTCGCCGCGTATTAAGCATGTTCAATTTTACTCGCTGCGAGAATTCGCTGTGTGACAGGGATACTCATTGTGAGTAGTCATTCCACTCAGCGCGCCGCTCGAGACTACACGCCCATGCTACGCTACAAGGTTGTTTCATCGCTGCAATAGATATGTAGAACTCGCTGTGTGTGACAGGCAGGCAGCGAATTGTCGCTGCGAGCGTTATTCGCAGCGAATACTCGCAGCGAGTATTCGCTGTGTGTGACCGATGCTATAAGGGGAGAGGCGTGAAAATTGATTCGCAGTTGCAATGCATAATAGATGGTGCTCCTTTAGAAGCTAACAGTTTTTTGCCAAACTTAGATCTCATCTTTGGTAACATCGGAAAACTAGCTCGGCGATTGTACGTTGGGTAACTTGTTTTATCTACACCCATGCTATAAAACCTCTATAAAAGTTTCTGAAACAGTTTATTGGCAACATATAACAGCCAGTGTCATAGTATCCATTACATCATCCAAACGAGTGTTACAATGTTGTACTAAATTTCATACGCAACTCGTTTCAACGTTCAAACGGGGGACAGCAGCACCCGCTGCACGCATGTGTGTGTGATGTGCTGCTGCAGGCGACGTACATACGTGCACTTGTACTGAATTTCGTGGGAATTTCTTTATTCTTGATCTTGAATTACAAACAACCAATGGTTTCAATAACTTCTATAGAGGATTCATATCATGGGTGTAGATAAAGTATTGTATGCAACTGTTATAATTAGGTTTTAAAACACTCATGTGAAACCCACATTCGTGTTTTAATACCCCTTATTATACAACAGTGGCATAAATAACTATTACTTTTAAACAATAAATTATTAGTCTGTGTAAGTGTGTACTTTTGTTAACCGTTTCTTTGATCTAGTGTTTAGACCCAATAGCTACCAGGTTCTACCGGGGTTGCGGGTTTGTCCGAAAGGGTTACCGTGGCCCCTGGCAACATACAGGCTACTGAAGGAAAACGGGTGGGTTTTTAGTCAGTAAGAGTCTGACACGTTCTCCCAGAGAGCGAGAGAAGTTATTTGATCATTTCCCACCCAAAAAAAAAGAAAGAAAAAGAGGTACCAGGTTCGATTCCCAGTGGGCATTATTTTTTGTTCGGTTTGGTTGGTGTAAGGCTTGTTCTAAGTCCGCCTGGCTACCTACCACCTTCTTATCTAAGTCTGTCGCCATAACAACAATGTTAACAGCATTGTTGTGTTTCGGCAGTTAGAGGTAAGATAGCCAATTCCTCTGTGGTTAAGGATTCCGGGTGAAGCTCGCTGCCACCTTTGGCCTGATCATAACTTACCATCAGGTGAGATGCAGGCTAAGATCTTCCCCGTTGTTTTATTTTTTATTAATGCGTTTTGAATGAAAATACATGTAAATATATGACTATCTTATGTTCATAATTTTGGTTCCTTCGAATTATGCTTGTTGGTGTTTATAAATATGGGTAGTTAATATTAATTTAAACTTATTTTTCTTTCTTTCATTTTTAACCGACTTCTAAAAGGACGAGGTTCTCAATTCGACAGTTTTTTTGAAGTGAAAACTTCTTTAGGCGCGTTGGGCATTTTTGAGATGGGACTAAACCATTGATTTCGCGACACTGTAACGCAGTTTACCGACACCGTGGAGTAAAAGACACCAACGCGTTTATTACCGCGGTGCGTGGAGTAAAAGACATCAACGCGTTGATTACCGCGGTGCCGATTTTTTTTCAAGTTTTCACTTCTGTCGGCACTCCCGAAGTGCCACTGTTTTTTTTTTGTATGTTTGTTACGCGATTACTCCGCCAATTATGAATTGATTTTGATGATTTTTTTTTTTGTTTGGTTGGTCATACTTCAGAAGTAGTACCTTATAAATTTTATTAATTCTGCTTGGGTAGTTTTTGAGCTTAGCTTAGCTTCACTACTATTTTTCATCTATAAGGATGATGTTATAGTTCCTATTCGAATTTGTGTGGGGTAGGTATCACAACAAAAATGTTAAAAATAAAAACAAATATAAAAGAAAAACCGACTTCAAAAAAATACACAAAAAAAGTGAAAAATAACTTCAATTTAGTTCATAATATTACAGTTTTCGTTTTACATAACATCTTGGAGACTTGCTAGCTTCGTCTTGTCCGCACTGCCCCAAATTTCAACCAGATATAGTAGGTGTGGTTTTACTAAGGCGTTATACGTGTGACGCAATCTAAGTGAAATACATCGAACAATGATTCGGAGGGATCCAAAGTAAGCTTTGTTTTTATAAGATCCAAGTAAACAGTCCACGATAGAGAACTATCCATTCTTAAGCCAAGATATTTTTTAAAAGTTTTTGCTGTAAAGGCACATTGTTAATATCTTCTTCTTCTTCTTCTTCGTATCGCTCTTGACAGAGCGGTCGTGGTCACAATAAACTATGTCCAATCGCATGTGTAGTTGTATTGTTAATATAACTAATGGTTAATGTGGAGGTATCATTTTACTTTTTGCTTTAAAAATATAGCTTGTTTTAAAAATATGTAGGTATCGTTAACAAGATAAATTAAAACTATGAAAGCACACCCGTTGCTGTTTAAATCATCTTGAGCCTTAGAAATTAAATCATGAATGGGGAAGATCCGAAATAAAATAAGCAAGTGTCATCTGCGTGTAGAGTAAGATGGCCATGTAGTTTAATTTTCTGAATAATATTAAGGTAGATTAAAAAGAGTAGAGGCCCTAAAATTGAACCCTCGGGAACTCTACACGCGATAGGTAATTTGCCACTTTAATCATTACATATTATCCGTTGTAACCAACTGCGACCTAGGAAGGAATCGAACATTTCTAAGGCACTGCCTGTAATATTGATGATATCTAGTTTTGTAAGTAGCAATTCATGACTTACGGCGTCGAACGCTTTTTTGATATCAATAAAAATAAGGACTATGTATTTTTTCATCTACATTTTGCTAAAGCTTTTGTTTATCCGTGCTATATATGCTATCAAAATCAAAACCCTGAAGTTAGAACAATTCATAAACAATTTATTTTAATGTTAATACCTAAAGAATTCAATTTATGTACTGTTAACCTTTTTTTTTAACTGAAATTATTTTTCTTATTCAATAATAAAGTCAAAAATACAAAAATATATATACAAAGCATTTATGACTAGTAAAAATAAGCACATTGCTAAAACAGCTCTATCGGAACAACACGGTTCACGCCGTTCGCGACATAGTTCGATACAGGTTTACGGGGGATCCCACAAAAACTCCATTCACAGCAATAATTATATATCAAAAACTGACTCCGACCACTAAGAGTTGACGGACGTATCATATAAAACAGTCAAAAATATATCTGTACGCCACAAACACAAGGAATTTACTAATACGACAACTAGCACTGGGGAAGCTTCGTCAGTGGCCGGCCGCGGGTGCCGCAATTCACAATTTTCCACTGCTCTTCAACTGTCAGTGGCGGGAGTGCGTGTAAAGTGTAAAAATATATTATATGAGTAGCAATCGTGTAGGGTTAGCTGGACGCCGCGGGATGGCGGCGTTTCGTTTACTCTGCTACGTTTTCCTCATGATCGGGTGCAGGTCGCCGCCGCCGTGCGCTGACATCTTGACCTTCCCCGCGACGTGGTTCTTGATGCACGGCCCGGCGTCCTTCATGGACACGCTGCCGTCCTCGATGTCCTCGTCGGACGAGAAGTCCGTCACGCACAGCGTCAGGTGCCGCTTCTTCGGCGGCACCACGTGCAGTGTCCACCGTACAGGGCCCTTGTGGTTGCCCTTTAAATTCTCCCGAGCTTCGTAGTCCGTATCGGAGGCCGCTCGCTGGGACTCACTTTTTAAACTCCGCAAGTTCTTACTCGGTCTATGGGTTTGCTCCTTTTTTTCCCCCCTCGGGGGGGTGTGGAAGTTTTTTAAATTCATTACACTGGACGTTTGTCCCTTGGAATTAAGGTCGGGAAAATTCTGGGAGTATATCACGACGCTGTCTACCGGTTTCTCTTTATGAAATTTTGCCGGCTGCTTGCTTTTCGTGTCGCTCTCCGAGGGCGAGCTGGAGGCTCGCTTCTCTGCCGAGGTGCCACTGCTACAACTAGTGTTACTGTTGCTCGTACTGTATTGCTCAACAGCCTGCTTTTCTAATTCTCGAAACTTGGTGTCTATACTCTCATCAGACGCTTTGTACTGCTCTAGCGCTTCTTTCTCCAGTTCTTCGAATTTGTGATCAACAGTCGGTGGCCGCACCCTCGATCCAGGGAGCACCATCTTTGGATTCAGTTTCAGGAGGCCAGGCGTCACTAATTTCTGCGCCAGTCTCACGACCGGAGTGAGTCCTATCGGCGCGGGCGCGCTCATGCTGAGCACTGTGCTGTAAAGGCGCTTCTTCCTCAGTCCGGTGTCCATGGCGGCTGCGCTAGTGGACGGTAGCTGGCCATCAGTCACGATTTTGTCTTGTGTGTTCGGACTTTCTGGCTTATCACTTTGTGAGGTCTGTGGTTCGATGACAGGAACCACAGCCAGTTCGATAGTAGTGCTGCTGCTTTCCTTCTCCTCAGGAATGTCTACCTTCTTGCCCTCTTCCGTTTCCGTCCGATCGGGTGCCTTGGTGGTGGCGGGGATGGCGGAGGCGGAGGCCTGGACGTGCGTGAGGTGGAACCTGTGGTCGAGGCGCGGGGAGGGATGGTCCCGCGGCCACCACACGCCGTAGCGCCGCTCGGGGCAGCGCGCGGGCCGCGGGGCTGTGGGCGCGTAGCGGCTCACGTTGGTGCCGCGGTAGGGAGGGCACCGCGCTGCTGACGCACGCATCACGGCTTGCACGCTAGCCGACAGCCGCCCCATGGCGCGCTGACACTCCGTCAGCTGAGGAGGCCGCGGCGGATCGAACTGAAACTGACACATGACTAATAGGAGCCCATTCGGTACAGGTATGCTCGTTACGAATAATAAGAATTACCATTTTGTAGCGAACCTTTTAATAATCCAGTTCGATAGCGAATCGAACGGTTGTGAATAGCTGAATGGTTACATAGTAGTTCGTGTTGGACTGAAACCATAAAGTTCTGGTATTTTCGCTAGACATAGTACTGCTGGGGCCGAAAAGGAAAGTGTAAAAATCATCACTGTTCCAGTGCGAAAACGAGATGGAGCTACAGGTACAGAACGCATAGCGCCATCTCTTTTCCCCACTTAAATCACTCAAACTACCAATTAAACTTACTTTGCACGTCGGGTCGCAGAAGAGTTGGGCAGGCATGTCGAGGCAATACGCGGGCGGCGGAGGAGCAAGTGCTGTCAACCGCCTCGGCTGACGACGTCTGGCCCGCATCTTGCGCGAGACGGCCGGAGGGCTGGGTGTGCGGGGTCCCTGCGCGTGCGAGGCGCCCCTCGACGTCTGGGGAGGGGCCCAGAGTGCCCGCACGCTGAGCACCCGCGCCGCCAGCGCCGCTTCTTCGCCTGCGGCTCGCGCCCCACTCGGGCCCCAGCGCTCGCTAGCTGCCGATCGGTGCCAATTAATTCCTCTACTCGTTAAACTTAGACTACTAATTCCTCTGCTCATAAGATTTAGCCAAAACTTAAAGTCAAATAATTTATTTCCATCACTTTTTAACCTCAGTCTCCCCAGAGAGAGTTATATCTCTGCAGCGCTTAATAAGAAACTTAAAGAATCAACAAGGTTCTGATGACTAAATAATGGTAAAATAATAAAATTTCCATTTTTGCTTTTTAGCAGTATCCATCAACCACCAGAGATGGTTTAATTGCTCAAGAACCTCCTCGCTGAACAAAGTGAAAGTGAGTAGGTATTATATGCTCCTGATCTGCCAGAAGTTCTACCGAGGACTAATAGTCAGTCTCAACTTGTCTACCTTAAAGAAAGGCATTGTACTGACTGACTAAAGTAACATATAACTAAGTAAGTTAGTAAGATAAGATGGACGCACAAATCCTCGTCGGGCAGCATTCTGTACTGACGACGCCGGCGCGGGAACATGCTGCGGTCTGCTGACTCGTCTACCAGCTTGCGAAACCAGTACTCCACCTGTACAAAGTACATATGCTTTTAAAACCACGGATATAAAATAGTATAACCTGAAGATACAAAAAACAAAATACCCGGTACTTAGGGTAAGGCGTCGTCCTAGTTGGCTACGATTGTACAAGCAAACGATGCGATTTCGTCGCACGACGAGATTAAACACACACATTTTATTAGAGAGCAGTGGTGGCCCAGTGGTAACGGCCACGACTTACGAGTTGGTCATGGGTTCGAATCCACGCAGGCGCTTTTCTTTGTGTAAATAATTTCATTACCGCTGCTCTTAAAACGGTGAAGAAAAACATCGTGAGGAAACCGGCATGGTCTAGAACTAAAAATTCTAAGACATTTGACATCTACGAACCTGCACTGGGCCCGCGTGGTAGATTACAGCCCACTCCCTCTCGAAGAGAGGAGGCCTGTGTCCCAGCATTGGGAACATTATAGGCTGATTATGTTACGTTATGTTATTTCTTTAGAGTGTCCTAACTGAAGCTTGCAAGTTATCGCGCGAGCACAGGAAATGCTTAGTGTCGACCGTACGATGGGTTTGATCGTACGATCGTGCAATCGAAGCTACAAATCAATTGAGTGTCCTAATTGGTCACCCCTCATCGCGCGAGCACAGCAACGCGGCGGCATCACGTGATGCCCATCGCGCGAGCTATTAGGCCACCTGTTGGACTATCGCACGATCATTTTCATCGAGAAATCGCGTCGTTAACTCGTATAATCGTTAGCCTATTAGGACAACGCCTATGGGTAGTGCGGCCACGACTACGACAAATGTTCATCAGCACAAGGCTATGTGCCTCATCTGCTTGTTCAGTTAAGGTGTTTTGAGCGTAATCCTACATGTAACTCTGGATATAACGAAGCACCGCAAATATCTCGGCTACACGCCTATCAGGACAGTCATTTTGAGCGCAATCGTGGCAAAGCAGACTAGGCGACCACATAGCCATAAGTCCGCTGTGTCGGCCATGAACCAGCTTAAAGCAGCGAAAGCTGAAGTCGGGATAGGCACCCATTTTGAAAACCCAAATATTGAAGACCAGTCGTAGCAGCGACGTTGACCAAGAGGACTGGACTACAACGAAGGCCACTACTCCTTTTGAAGAGAATCCTAGCCGGTAAGTTAGGTTATATAAGCTCTTAACACAAATGATTACCTCAGGCAGCATCCAGCATTCCGTGAGGTCAGAGTTTTCGCAGCCCTGTCCGTTGTACCCTCGCAAGTTTGTTCTTTCGTTCGTACTTGTATAACATTTCTCTCTTGAAATAGAAAACATGCTAGATAAAATACGCGGTAAAATTTAAATAAAAAATAGCCAGACGGAAACGATTTCATGACGTAATTTTAATTAGCTTCTGTCATTTTTCTAAAAGTTTTCCCGCCAAAGTAGTTAGTGCCCTGCTTTTCAGTTTGAAAATAACGTTTTTGGAGTGAATTATGTTTTTTTTTGTTGCGTTGCCTCTTTATCTTGGCTCTGACGACAAACGCCAGTCTGATAAAGGCTTTAAGATTCGATTGTCAATTCTAGACGCTAGTAGATTCTCTTCCTGATAGGTTAGCTATGCTAAGAGTGTGATAAGTTGATAGAAGCAAGCAGTACATGCCGGTTTAAAATGGTTATTGGAAAGATAACTGTGCCTCTACATTGGCTTATTTCTCATCTGAAAAACGACTACTTAATATTATTAATGGACAACCTGACTTCGTCGTAATAAAAATTTCCATAGAATTGTGCCAATCTGGACTCTGGTATCACGTCTTTCACACTTCTTCTGCCACTACTGCTTCCATTTTCTTGGCTTTGGCTTGATATTGCGCGCTTATTATCTACAATCGACGTTATTCATTATTAGATTAATTAGGATAGGCAGTAATCATATACCAATCATGATCTTTAACTAGCGACCCGCTCTTGTTTCTCACAGGACCAATGGTGGACATGTCAATAAATCGATATTTCTGTGCTTTATCCAAGTTAAATATTAATGTATTTTATACACAGACTCAACCTTCTGGAATAAATGTTTTAACTTATGATGAAAACAGAATCAAAATCGATTGTGTAATTTAGAAAATCTAAGCCGACACGAAAAACGTCTTGTTCTATAATATGTTCATCGTTCGAAAGCAGCCTATCGCAGAAATAGAGTATATAGCATGTTTCTGTAGAACTGTGCTCTTAAAGACCTGGATTTACGTACTGTATGGGCCGGGAAAGAAGACGGCTGAGAAAAGATTGCATGTTATGGAGATGAGACTATGTGGACTGACATGACTGGATAAAGTAAGAAATGAGTATATTGGAGGAAGTTTAAAAGTGGCGCCAGTTACAGTACAGGAGTCTTGGTATGGGCATGTGATTAAGAGGGATGAAAAGCATGTAACGAAAAGAGTGATGAATATTAATGTTGATTGATGGAGAGGGAGAGGAAGACCAAAGAAGAGATGGATTGTGTGAGGGATGCTATGAAAGAAAGTGGAGTGAATGATAGAGTAACGGCTGACAAGGAAGAATGGAAGAAAAAAACGTGTTGTGTCGACAGTAAATAACATGGAACAGGGGCAGAAGATGATGATGATTGTTTTCGAATCCAGACTGCCTCATTCTACTTTATGAGCAAAGAACTAGCAGTGTAATATCTCCTCGAAAAGCCTACGTTGTTTTTAGGTATGGTTAATTAAATACGAGTGTTGCGTATTCTACCTTAGGACTTACAAAACTTAATCAGACCAAATAGGAGGAAAAAGAAGGAACAGAGGCTTTTCATTTTATTTGGAGTAGGTTGAGGAATGAAAACCCTAGATAAAAGTCAATAGGTTGAGTTACAATCTTCTATTTGGATACATTCACTACAAACCACCAAGATAAACCAGTTCCATTAACAGACACGCTAAGACTTTACGGAAATTCGTTATAGTAACGATATAAATCTATTTTATTTGCTATTCTAAGTTCTAACCTGTTAATTCGCATTGATTATTCGTTTGCAAACTTTGTGATTCCAATGATGTGTCTTGCAGAACTTGGGAGACACGACAATGTTGTGTCCAGAGACGCTGAAAACGAAGAAACATCATACCAGAAGTAAAAACTTACGTCTGGAGAAGTTTTGTCCAAAAAAATCAGAAAGTTTCGGGATTTTCTGTAGAGTACCTGATTAGCTATAATGAATTCATCGGGAGGTTCCGTAGCCCATGTGAGATCCGCACAAAGGGCTATATGTGCCCACGCAGACGAGTACCGATCCACTTCGAAGCTCATTCAATGTGACATTTCACACATACAATTAATTATCTTTAGAATAAGAAACGAACTAATATAATAAATAGTCACTAAATTTTAAGAGAAAAATTAACGGTAAAACAATTAATAAAAACGAAGAGAATTTGAAAGACATTGGTGGTTAAATCTACAATAACAAAATTTTCCTCTTTTTTGATAGATACATGATATATTTTTTTCTTTTATTTTAAATCGCTTTTCGAATTTCGTACCAAATGAAATGAAAGAAATTGTCATCGCATTGGCTTGGACGGATGTCCGTAAGCAGTTTTTATTTGTAGCTTTATGGTGGAAGCTTTCTCTTTACATTATTTTATGTTAAATTGCTCTGCAACTGTTTCAACAGCGCATTTACAATGAGCGCATACAATTTAGATTAGGGTTTTTTAGATCATTTGCGGTTTACTTGAACTGAAATTTTTTCTTTTGTTTTCGTGTGGCAACATACTGTTTATGGCGTGTGTTTTTCGCAGCTTGCAACATAAGCGGTCCCGCCCGCCAGCGCCTGCCAGCGCCCGCCAGCGCCCGCCCGTCACCCGCTATGTCAGTTTGGCTTGCGCAGCCAGGTGGCATTGTCCTTACGGTCGAAACGCGCAAGCGCGCACAGCTGAGGTGGCTGAATGAACATTGACAGATCAGTTAAATAATTATAATTTATTTTATTAAATAAAAATAATAAACCTTAACAATTAAACAAACTTGGGCTTTTATTACAAAAAGTGTTACAAAGTATTGGCATAATGGAGTTTGTATTGTGAACAATCGGAGAAAGAAGAGTTTAAAAAATCGATTACAAACGACAGATCGTATTTTCGTTAATATTTCTGTGTGTTAAACGACTTTAGTTTTGCAACAAGTGTGAGCCCCGCTAGTCGTACTAAGAACGGGTTTCGGGACCGTTGGGTTTTTTGTTTATGTATATTTGTTTGTGGTATATATATTTTGCGAGTGAGTGTGGTGTGTCGTGTCCGTTTGTGATGCTGCAATCGGGTGCAAGTGGTCACCGCTGAGCCGACATCTCGCCACCTCTGCACGGTGAGTGATGATCCTCTACTGCTCGTTATATTTGTGCTATAACACTGGTTATGCAAGTAACGTCACTGGAAAGTCCGCTCAGTTTTGTACTTGTTTGAGTTCAGTTCGTTTCATCAAGTAACGTGAACTATCTACCTGTACCATGTGGATGTACTTGTACCTGTTACTTTTGTTTGAGTAACTGTCCTTTCTAAAGTAGAAGCATGCCTAATATTTATCGTATCTATCTAAGTATTCATAACATTTATTATAGTTCTACTGTACCCACATTAAAACAATTAAATCGTTCGTATTGTTTCACGACTGATTGGTACATCTATTCTTTGGCCAAGTTCAGTTGTGAATTTCAATAGGCTTAGTGTGTGTATCTATGGTTATTTTGTCAATGAATCAATTCAAAACCCTCTTTTTGAATAACACAAAGGAATATTTGACAAAAAAAAAAGATTTCGATTTACGATAATATTAGAACACTGTCTTGTTTATTATTACTTATCTATACCTACTTACTATTACTGATGTTTATTTACATAATAATCTTGGTTAGCTCTTGTATGCAAATTGTTATTAGTAACATTACAATAGATGATCGACATTATTCATCATTTGTTATGTAGGTTACCTAATAGCACAGTTTAACAATCTGATTTATTTGATAAGATACGCTTTGAAGAGGTTTTGGTTGTATTCATATTATTTCTTAAACATTTATATGTACCTTGGAATACAATGAACAAGGAACACCTCAATGTGCACCGCTGTTTTTATTTAGCTTGGAAAGTAGTGAAGTATAGGGGAAGACCAAAGAAACGATGGATGAACTGTGAAAGATGATATGGCTAGAAGAAGAAACTAATAGAGAAATATGGAAGTAGAAGACAAATAAATTTGGATAAAGACAAGAGAATGATGATGAGGAAATAAGTGAAGTCTGAGGGTAGGATGACTGAGACTTACGTTTCGACCTAACAAAATCACGCCAAGATGCACTGATTTCAACAGATCTAAGCGTAAGTTTCATCTCGGTATCTTGACCCTCAGATGACGATTAACGTTTGTTAGAAAAAGATGTGCTTTGTGATTAGAAAGATAGAAAGAATATCATTGATTTGGCAACAGTTCGTGAAGCACGAAAATATACAAATAACACCAACAGTGTGTGCCGCATTAGGCTAGCAAGATGATGATGTATATGCTCCTATATAATTGTGGGACGTCTTTCTGCAAGGTTCATATTATTTGTCCGCTTCGCCCACGTGGATGTCGGATTTTATCCCACAGGAACGTACTACCAAAGTACAAAGTATTCCATACCCTAACCTCAGTCATGGTCTGCCTGTGTGCCAAATTTAATCGAAATCCGTTCAGCCGTTTAGGCGTGAAAAATACAGACAGAGTTTCTTTCGCATTTTATAATAGTAATAATGGATAAATCAGACTGCTTCAACACATCTATAACATCTCCTATATCTATTCATGTATTGTAGTATATTATGCCAACCATTCCTGAAACTCCTCCTACAAAGATTGTATCAATGTTTCCAAGTCTCTCTTCTTCATCTTTACCATCCCAACTATCCTGGCCGCAAATTCCAGTCTAACCAGATGCGAATGCACCATTTTTTTCCTTTTTACTGTCATTAATTTTATGTTTTGTTTTGTTTAGGTTGGTTGAGCGCTGACAATTGACTTGGCTTGAATTGGCGATAATTTCATCACACTAATGAATGCTTGCTTTTTTATTAACTTGCTTGCTTTTTAACTCATTGCTAACAGTACACTAATTTTTGTGTCCGATCGAATTGGTTCACGACAAATAGTGGTCCTTCTTAAAATTAATAACTATCCTTTTTTGGCTTCGCCGCAGTCCGGTAAAAATAAAATGAACGACCAAAATCTTTGAAGATCATAAAGCGTGAACCTGAATTCGACCAGACATGCTTTGCATTCGAATGATGTAACCATTATTTTGTAACAATATTTTGGTTTAAAAGAGTGTCCGTGGAGTTTCGTGCCCGTCCTTCTCCATAGGTACCTACTACGCTTTGAAATAGGCAACTAGTTTCAACTTTCTGACTGATCAACCCATTGACAATTCAAAAGTGCCTGTAATTGGTTTATTTGAAATAAATGCTTTGAGTTTGAATGGAAACTAGGTTGTTTAAATTCTTAAAAGAACCTTATTAATCGTTAGCACATACCTACTTGATAAAAAAATGGGTTAATTTTAGTGTTTAAAACAGATTGTTGAATCCTTTACTAGTGCTTCCATATTTTTGGCTTATGTTGCATGTTCTGTAACTAAAATCGAACCTGTATTGGTTTAATAAAGAAAACTAACATTTTGTTGTCATCATTTCCTTTGCTTTCCATAATTTCACTCCCATTCATAATTTGCACATTGCAATAAGTAATGATTTGTCTGTACGTATTCGTTATTCGTGGATCTTTGACAGTCGTTACGGGTCGTCAGAAGCCCGAAAGTCTGACTATCAGTCTTACCGTACTACCCAGTCACTGGGTTATGGAGGTCCATGTAAAATACTGGTATTCAGCTGCATCCGGTTAGACTGGAAGCCGACCCCAACATAGTTGGGAAAAGGCTGGGGAGATTGATTTTTTTGTCTGTACGGAGACGAGTACAAACACAAGCATGTAAAATAAGGAGCTAATTAACTAAAACTACCCTACCGTTCTGCATAAATCCTCACTTACAAAGAGCTCTGACTGTTTACCTACTCTTTGTTATCCATAAAAAGGGTCCACATATTGTTTGCCACAAGATTACGTACCTCGGCGTATAATATGACGTAAGCAGCCGCCCAAACATTACATTACTGGGTATGATCCCGTGCTAGATCCCCTAAACACAGCCAGGCCGCGGGGCTGGCCTTGGCCCCATTTCCCAATCCAAGCCATCTCTAAGGACAGCCTTGGTAAGTATATTTCGGAGTATGTAATAAAGCTGAATTCTCAATGCGGTATAATTTCACCAAAAGAAATGGGTGTATGAAAATTTTGGGACATCTTAATCTGACAAAAGGTTCTTGCCCTACTTTATCGTACTTAAAAGCACTGACAACTACAATTGAAGCGAAACCTTTTATACTATTCGGTCAACTATGTGTATTCCACCAAAAACGTTCAGTCAATGAAATGAAAATACTTTCTTTAAGCATGTTATTTCATTGACTGACGAATTAAATTTAGCACAGACTAAAATGCTCACAACATAAAAAATTAGCAGGAATGTAAAAAAAAATACTGCAATTTTTTTAAACTTTGTGGATCCATCAGCGTATGCAGTTATTAGAAAATCGACTAATCATTTCGATAACATTTGCTTTTCTGTAGCCCACATTTCAAACTACATATTTACAAACATTCTTATCACACCCAATCTTGTCCCTGACATTTTATTGCACTATTTGCCAACCCTCGTCCGAACTCACCGAGTTTTTCATACGAGGAGGCTAAATAAATATGTTTCAATTTGACTCCCCAATTTTTTTGTTGCGTCTTTTTACGTCTGCATGCAGTATAAGGCCCTTTGTACACACACGTTTTTCTTGCCGTGCCAAACTACGGTTTGTTCGCCATGTGCTACGCACAGTCGTCAGTGTTGTATGTGTCGTAGGATGGTTTGATATTTCGAATTTTCACGAAAACCCTAGGGATATTGCGAAAACACGGATTGCGAAAATCTGCCTACGACTAGATAATTAGACGATGGTGAAAATATTTCTGCAGCAAATTGTATGATTCGTCATATTGAACTGGGTGAAATAGGTTGGGTTAGGTTAGAACTGTGACCAACCGCGCTTCTTCTAAGTCGCTCGCAGAAATGTTTACACCATTGTCTAATTATCTGTGTTTTCGCAATATCTCTAGGGTTTTCGTGAAAATTCGAATTATCAAATCATCCTACGACATATGGATCACTATGGAAGCTTGTTGACAGACACGTTTTTTCTGCGGCGCGGTTTATACCGTAAACAAACCGTGCCGTGTACAGAGGGCCTTAGTCCCGGCTGATTCCGACCTTGCCTCATTTTGGGGAGCTACCCGCTAGGATCTTTTCATATGGCTCTTATTTAGATAAATTATTCTTCGGATGTAACTGAGGGCAAGCGTGTATGTTTTTTTGAGAGGGTTAAACGCGCGTGCCACGTTTTGAATCGATATGCCCGGGTTACACGGGGCTAGTTTTTTAAGTTAAGATAACAAGTAAGTAATATCCTTGCTAACTATCCTGGCTTGGCACATGCTACAGCTATTTACACGATTAAGCGGTGACTTAGTTCGTAAAATAAAATGATCCTATTGGGTACTATCTTCACCAGCCACATGAGAACATAACACAAGCCAGGGTAACAAGTACAATTTTAACAGTTAAAATTTTAAAAACCCCCGACAAACATTTTCTCACTTTCTCTTTCCTACTCTATCACCAGACACTGTTCACTATGTTCATCTATCTATAACCTAATCATTCAGACCATTCCAATGAGCGCAAACACGATACCTGTGCTGTAAGTTGGTAAAGGAGTTGGTTATCCCCGCAAATTCCAGGTGATGCTGCAGCATCAGTTCAAGGTTCCTATGTTCTTCTAATATCACAGAATACCAAATTTCAAATCGATCAGACCTGTCGAAGATATTCACATCCATTCATCAACTAAAAAAGCTGATAAACTTCAAATCAAACGGCTGGACCGATTTTGATAAAGCATGTCTAAGAACAATCACTAGAAAACCCGATTTCAAATTAAAAACCGCATTCAAATCGGTTCAACCGTTTAAGAGCTACGGTGCCCCAGACACACACATAGCGGTCAAACTTATAACACCCCTCTTTTTGCGTCGGGGGTTAAAAATATCAGTGAAGGGGGCGCTATTAGCTCAAAAATAGAACCCCTTCCTATTAAACTATCGCACTAGCTTACTACTTCTCTCACTGGTTTACTAGCTTAAAAATCAGGATAGTTCTGTACGCGAGGCAAGAGTGAATAGTTTATAGTTTACTAGCACTATCTTGCTATCCTAGCTTGAAAAACTAGCTTCGTGTAACCCGGGCATTAGTTTTATCGGGGTGAGAGAAAATTATACTGTGCAATGTTTTTAGATTTTTTCTTACCTTTACAATTTGCATTGTACACGAGAGTTGCATGTTTGCATTCTTGGCATGATTGTTACTACAGTATTAATTATAAACAGCATTATGAATTTATTACTGTTTGCTAAGTAATTAAGACTTCATTTTTTCAAGCAACTTGAACTGTTTTCTAAATTTTTTCCTAACATTGCGTAATCTATTATGATTACAGCCCATTACATACTTTACCTAGCGTGAAGATGTAAATCTTGAAATCACCTACTTATGGTACTCCGTAAATAATGGGCTCAAAATAGTGCCTTGGTGAATTACTTTTACTTCTTAGTTTAGGGCCCGTAAAACCTAGCCTTTTCCCAGCTATATTGGGGTCTGCTTCTAGTCTAATCGGGTGCAGCTGAATACCAGTATTTGACGTGGAGCGACTGCATGTCTGACCTTCACAACCCAGTTACTGAGTTTCACGATACCTCTTAGTAAGACTGGTTTTTAGACATTTGAGCTTCTGACTACCCGTTACGACTGTCAAAGATCTACGAATGATTAACGTGCTTTCCGAGGCACGGAGGGGTCTTGATATATAATGGATGGTAACCCATCCACGAACCGACCGCAGCTAGCGTAGCTTAACCTTTGATCGACGCGTGCAGCTGTTATTATTCAGCCAAGCCAAGCCCCTAATATATGGCATTACGGATGAGATTGCCAAGACTATTAATTCTCTTAATCACATTGCTTCGTTCAAAGAACCGGCCACCGTCAGTTACAGAATACTTAATTAAAATTCTCATAAAAAGTTGCGTAATGAGAAGCCTCATAAAAACAGTATTGAACAAACCGTCGATTTTATGGCGCCCATAGCATGGTTGATTCGCGTAGATACTGCTACTGTTTACCGCTGACCTACTTAGGTTAATTTTTCATTTTAATGTAAACCGCCGGATGATTGAATTATGGTGTTTATGTAGTTATTACAGAGTCTAAAATCGTTGGGAGTGTGTCGGATATTGCAATATTTGATTTTATATCAGGTCATTATGATGCAAACATCGACGATCGTGCCTGATATAATTAGGCTCTGCAGGAGACGACGACGGAGGTTGACGACGATAAAGATAATCATAAGAGGGAATTGTTTCAATACAGCTCTACTCTGATACTGGGACAAAGAATAAAACAAACAGAAAGGAGGCTATTTAGCGATCTGTAAATAGAGATGGACAATATGCTTGGCCAAACCAGAATAGTGCGGCGAATAACCATCGTCTAAAATGAAGCGTAGATTACCTACTGTGCCACATAGAATTACATCACATCACACGCAGCGTTGAATGGCGATAGGTGATTAGCGTACTAGTGGGTTGATGCAGCGCTGAGCTTATACTAATTAACAACATCATTGATTGGTTACTACAGAATCTTTGCTGCTTGAGTGACTTCTTAAAGGTTAACTATATCTAAATCAACATCAATATATATCACGTATCTGTTTCCTATAATGAGGTCAAAGAGAAGGCAAACAATGTAAGCAAAAATATTTGAAGACATTAGAGATATTCAAGTTGGCCTAATCTGTACTGAGGCAGTGTTGGCTTATTGCCCATAGAGAGAGGGTATTTAAGATTAAAGTGGCTAGATAAAGCTGCTGAATGAATCTTATAAACATGGAGCTAAAGATAAAACTCTTTGTTAAGAAATCGGAAAAGAAAACAGATTATCATTAAGTTCTTTCCTATAATGTCTTAAAACAATCAAATAAATTGGGATAAGGTCAAGATTATGATGAATTTCTTAACAGTCATTAAGAAGAAAATGATTATGGCGCATATATCTAACCGTATCAGACTGCAACATTCGAAATTGAACCCAACATGATGCACTATCGATGTGAATCTGCTTGCTAGCACGAAAGACGAATACATTGCTGTACCAACTGGTAGCCTTTTGAATAATTAAAACTAAATAACAATTGTTTCGCCAAAGGAACTAGGAAGTTAAAGACTACAAAGAATAGCAAATTGTGCTGATCGTATCAAAGTGTGATGCCGTCAGTAATGCATACAATGTACATCCGAGACCTTGAAACTATGTTTCGCATAACGTGCGTAATAATTTTCTTTGCAGTGTTAATAAAATGCGATAATTCGACCGTACTTCCTCAGAGTGTTGATATTAACAAGCCAGTGCTAGCAATCCAGACATGACAGATATGTAATACATTGATTATGTTAGCAATGCTTACTCAGAAGAGAATGTTAATAAATAAATAATTATCATCCGGTTGTCGTTACAACTATGCACATCGTATTGGGCTGAGCCCTTGCATAATTGTATGCGTCGGTGGTTTTGAAGGGTGCTCCAAAAGATGTCGGGTTTAAAATTAAAGGTTATGAAAATAGAACCCTTACCGCAGCTATTCCTGCCGCCAAGCATACTGTATTCTAGTTTGAAGGGTATGTATTTCAGTGTAATTACCAGCATTTCAGCTTTGTCTCTGGGATGCCAACCTACTTTGTCTCTGGTATTTCAGATGACCATAAGTGGTGGTGAGCACTTACCACCAGGCCCAAAAAATAAGCTTTTGCAAACAAAAAGTCAATAGCAGACCTACAGCGTAAGAAGTACGAACCAAATTTTAAATTGCCTCTTGCAACTGTATTCTGCATCGCGAAACTTTCAACCGTAAATCCAGTCGTGTTGGAAACTTTCCCAATAAAACTACTAGGACTACCGAAGTACCGAGGAGCCACTTCTGTGCAGTAAACAGTCGACTCGTCCACTGTTTTTCAATGTTTATTTTACTTGCCCTCTTGAATGCGCTCGCGTTATGAACTCGTTGCTTATTTTAGTCTTCCAACGCTCTTTCAGCTGTTAGCGGAGTACTTATCATAAATTTATTAATAGTGACTGCATGAAAATTATTATTATGGTTCTTAAGCTGGGATGGTTTTACTTTAAAGTGTTACGTTTTATGTGTTTTATTATAAAGTACCTAATGATAATGTTGGATTTGCTGTTTGCTGTGTGGTCTTGTGCTAACAATAGATTATTCTATCCTATTCGTTACCAACATGCTACACATGGGCTACACCATTGCATTATTTTAGATAACTTTACTGTTTTTTACTTCGTAGTTCTAATTTTGTCCCAGTCCTATTTCAAGATAATTTTATGCATTTTTGACTGCACCAGATATTTTTCGTCCTTGGCAACTCAAAAGCTTGGTTACTACAAATTAGTTATTCAAATAATTGTTAGTACCTGGGCGACCGAGCTCTGCTCTGGTGAAAATAGAGAATGCTTATTTAATAGTATAGGAAAGTTCATACTAATTCCATACTGCCATGATAGTAGGTATTCACTAATTCCGTGCTACCATGTCATTATTCATTATCTTGTTCTAAACTTTGGTCGACCGAGCTCTGATCGGGTGAAAATACGGAGAAAACTAATTTTTCCAGATGTAAGACCTAGCTAGATCGATTTTTCGCCCCGTAAACCCATATATTGCAACTTTCATCGAATTCGTTAGAGCCGATTTTGAGAACGTGAGTACAAATATATATACAAACAAATACATACACATTATTCGTTTAATAGTATAGGAACGTTCTAAGAAACCCCATGTATCCAAGATAATCTAACCTTACTCGGCTCAAACGTCACAATACAAAACGGTACACCATGCTACGGTAACTAGATACTTAATTCGCTCTCCCACGCGTTCCCATCATATTCCCATAACCTACTGATTCACTGTACCTACATTATTCACTAGAATTATATCGATTTGATACGATTCTGAATCCTATTGCTTTGAAGTTAAGGAAGGAATTAATATTTTTAGACTAGATTGTGACTTTAAGGAAACATGACATTGTGTTTTGATGAGATATGAAATTAAATTAAACAAAGTAGGAGAGAGTGAGAAAGGTTTAATTGAAAAATATGGAGAGAAAGAGAGAGAGAAGAACCTCAAAAGTTTTTGACTGTTAACGGCGTATAGTTGCATTATATTATAGAACAGAACTCTGCCACAGTCAATTTTGGGAAGATGGTTGTCATTACATCATTGCGGCATACACTTGTATTGGGCATCATCATCTATTTATTCATCACGCTGCCCAGGGCCGGCTTGTTCATATAGGCGAACTAGGCGACGGCCTAGGGCGCTCGTATTAGGGGGGCGGAAATCGGCGGCATAGAAATTAAAAAATAATACTGTACATTAATTTTTATTTACCTACAACTTGAAAATACTCCCAATCTTTCTTCCAAAGTCAAAAAAATTTTTCTTCCAAAATGCGCTCATGGACATTTACGAAACCATCGGTACGGAAATCAAAAGCGAGTTTAGTTGATAGCTCAACTCGCTCCATTGCTAAAAAAAAATCGCGATTTCAAATTTATTGCTTCTCTTGTTGTATGTTATATAGTGTTTTGTTCAAAATTGATTTGACTATTATAGTTTGACCGCGATCGTTGTACCGATCGCGCCTGAGAGATATTTCTTGACGGCATGTGAAGCCAAGTCAGATGCCCATGGGCGGCTTTAAAACTGACACCAGGTTAGTCACTAACCACACGAAAAAGAAAGAACATGGTTTTATTTTGTCACGAATTTTCTTAAAAGGGCGCCGTTCCAGTCTTTTGCCTAGGGCGTCAGGAATTCTCGGGCCGGTTGACGCTGCCTATTCACATATCTACATCAACATACTTTATACCATCAACCAAAAAAAAAAATTAAGTAAAAAGATTTAGTTGAATCCGTTGTTATATTAAACTCGCTTCACTTTCATAAAATAATACCGAAACTTCTGACCGAATGTTGGTTTTTCATAATTACGAGTACTTATCTATTTTAGTTGAAGGAACTGAATATTGTAGTTCGTTCCTCGAAATCAGTAGACCTATCAATTCATCATCATCATCACCATCATTGGCAGATTTGTTCTACCCACTGCTGAGTATATGCCTTCCCCCCTTTTGTGCTTCCCTGGTCTGTGCGAGTCTCATCCAGGTTTTCCTCACGATCTTCTGTAGGTCGTCCACCTGGCCATTGGTATGCCAACGCTCCTTCTACCGTTACTCAGCAACCATTCCGTTAGGGCTTTGCTCCATCTGCCATCACCACGTCTAGCCAAGTGTCCGGCCGAATCATATCAATTACATAATATACATAATCAGCCTATGATGTTCCCACTTCTGGGACACAGGCCTCCTCTCTGTGAGAGGGAGCGGGCCGTAATCCACCACGCGAGTTGAGAGCCCAGTGCGAGTTGGTAGATGTCACATATCTTCGAATTTTTGGTTCTAGGACATACCGGTTTCCACACGATGTTTTCCTTCACCGTTTTGAGAGCAGTGGTGATGAAATAATTTCCTATACTACACTATTCACTGAACTGAATTTGATCTGAAAACCTAGGCGGAAATATTTAATAGATCATCGGTTTATTGTAATTGGATACTTGCTAGCATTTCTTTTAGCCATTTGGTATAATTGAATAAAGTCATAATTTATGTATTTTATGAAGAGGATTTTAAATAATTTGCAAGAATTTTGCGGAATCTTACAACTTTCTCTGAAAAATAGTCCGTGATATATAGATAATTAATTGATTTATTTAAATAAATGAAAATGAAATGCTGTTCGTCGGTAAGCGTATCACTTGGGAACGGCTAGCTCCACCGATTTAGCCATTTTTTGTTTTAAAATGTTCGTAATAAATAGTTCGAAACTTTTCCAATTTTTCTTTCCCTAAAATAGATTTTTAGGGAATGAAAAATTGGAAAAGTTGCCCGGAAAATTGGAAAATCGTAACGTCCTTTTTTCTATGAGATTTTGTATGAATGATTGAAATTTGAATATATAGAACAAGCGCCTGTTACGTCAGCTAGTAGTTATTATTTCACTACTTAATAAATTAATTTCTCTATTTATAAGATTAGGATAGTTTTCGCCATATTAATCTCATAGTCTTCTTTCATAATCTCAAAACATAGTTTCTTGACTTCTACATGTACAGAAACTATTGTTTTCTAGAATCAATTTGAATGGCACAGCTTTAAAAAATACGGATTCTTGAAAGATAAAAACAATGCATACAAAAGCATTGCAAACATCTGTTTCATTGTTTGTCATTGAACGGATAGCATGTGGGGTGGAAACTGTATTATTAGTTCAGTTGCACTGAGCAAAAAATATGAGTCTTATATGAGTTGAGTAGCGACCGCAAACATTCACAGATGTTGCAATAATTGGACATTTAGTTTTTTCATTTTATTAATTTGATAGGATTGTCGGATGGATAGCTGAATTCATTGAGGCTTATTTATAAGATTTATTCGTGAGAATTAGTTTCTAAAACTTGAATCTGTTTTGTGCTATCGTGAGTTGAGTCATTAGAAATTCATTATTTATGTCTGGGAATAGGTAGATATTAACAAACTTTTACTCTCTTTATCAAATTAACTTTAAGTCAGAAAAAATCAAGCCGAGAGAACAATCTTGTCTAAACCCATTTGTGAATTATAATATATTGACGAATTTTGTCGAAATTCTGGAAGATCCCGAACTTGTAATTGCCTCAATAATTTGCTTTGATTCTACCTAAAATCCTGGCAAGTAGAGAGACCACACAATAGTACCTATGACGAATGCGTGTAGGCAGAAGTTATAGAACGCCTCTCGCCCCTCAACAATCGTCCCGTCAGTGCCTTGTCAATACTGCTTTCCACACAATTATGGTATTGTCTCCATCGACAATAGATACTGGTAGTCTTCTCCGGAAGTGTCCGAGAGGGGCCTTGAAAGCTGCTCTTTCAATAGTGCCTCTTGGCATTTACTTAGTAGTTGGTGGTTAAATGGCGAAGGCTTCTTCCAGAGTTGCAGAGCCATCATGTGATGTGCAGTTTGTTACAAACTTGTTTGTTCTTGACGTTTGTTCATTATTACAATCAATTTGTAAATCGTCTAATACTGATTACTAATATTGAAGCCTGCTACTCTAATTTCCTAATTTAAAACTTTAATAACGGTTGATGGCTTTTCACAAATCTGGTCCTTTTTTCCGAGGATTTGTCTGTCTGCTGATTGATTGATAACCGTTAGAATGAAACTCTGGATTAACTGCTCTGGTGATAAATCTTTCTAAGGAATCATTAATTTCATAGGAACAACCGTCTACCGAGCTCATCTACTAATCCTTTAAGGCTGAAATACCCATGCTATTCAAAGCATGCTCTCAGATTAAATGATCAAACTCTTTTTGTATTCACATGTTAATTATGTGCTACTAGGTAGCATCTGCTTGAAATTAGCATGCTTTTGGGCTACGTAGCATGTGTCTTCCAGGCTATATTTTATCCACACGCCCTTTCTTCAATAATAGGTGTCTATTATCTCCTTACCATAATTCCCACATTAATAATTTCCTTTTATTATCATCTCTCTCACAATGGGACTTTTTAATTAGTAGATCGTTCCATCGTTTCATAATGATTCGTTCGGAATATTGCTCGGTGGCAGTTTTAAAATTGAACTGTCGATATTATCGACTTTGCACTTTACCAGTGATTAATGAGAAAGCTATTGGAAACTTTGGATCTCATATTTTTGGATTTCAAGTTGAAATATCAAGTTAGATGACAGTTGTTTGATTAGGTGATCATTAGCTTGATACTTCTCACCTGATATCTTTATAGATTTTGATTATAAGTACCTTCAAATTGGGCAGAAGTTGATAGGTAATTTGTGCAATTACATAATTTCTAACGTGACTATATTATTATCGTGAACGTCCACGTTAAAATGTATGGAAATATAACAAAACACTTTTAAATTCCGCGCACGATATCGTTGTTACGTACACGTATTTCCATGCATTTTATGGTCGTTAGAAATGATAAAAGCACACATTATTTAACGTAATTTTCACACATTATTTATCTACCAGCTTGTTTTTGGGATCGCTAATAATTCTTCACTGTTACCGTTGATTGCGACATGAATGCCACTACGAATTTTTTAATGATAAGTGCTTCGCCACATGTGACAGAAATTAAAACTAGCGAAACACATACTGTGCTCTGAAAAATAAAACATTTCAACCTATAAACCTACATAAACTATAATAACCATCTGTTCGTATTCCTCATTAAACAAGCCATTAATTGAACTGTCATCTACCCTATAAATTTTAGTGTCATTAGTGTCAAACTTTCCGATACGCCAGCCATACATAATACGTTCTCCAAGAACCGTCCATATTTAGTAGTCCAACAGTGATTGAATGTGAAATTAATTTCAACTGTTATAAATTCTGTACACAAAAGATATGTTGAACACATGTCAACATCTACTTCCATGTAAAGTATAAATTATAATATTCATCAAAACCACAGTACTTCTGTATGAATTACTAGCATTGCCCGGGGCGCAAACCACGTGTAGGAACTACATAATATCTAGCTAGGACTTTCTCGAAATAGAAAATAGTTTGTTGTCTAGGTAATACAGTAAGCAGGTTCACAGGTTATGACCAAGTTGAGACAACATGAGTAGCTTAAAATATGACCTATTGCTAGGTTACAAAGTATAATTTTATTTACCAGTGAGCCCCAAACTAGACAGTCTGTATCTTGGGGCTCGGGGTACGAATTCCAGGAATGGAGACTAGTGTGGTGATTTCTGTTGTGGTATGTTGTATGTGTGTGTTTGTGGGATGTTTATGTGGTTTGTGTGTGTGTGTGTGAAATGTTGAGCAGGTACGCTATCCTATCCATATCTTTAGGTAACCATGGCTGTCTTTATAAAAGAAAAACAGAATGCATCTTCCTGGATTTATTATTAACTTGCTTCTGCCCGCGACTTCAGTCTCGTGGAAGTCGATAAAATACAGCCCATGTTACTCGCTGATAACTATACATATTAAAGGTGTAAGAGCATTTAAAATCGGTTAACTCTTTTTGAGTTTATCCATTACAAACAAACATACAAAAAATCAAATATAAAAAATAAAAAAATATTTATGTTAACATCAGCCCGTTTGCTAAATGTGGTGATAGTGAAAATTTCGGTTGACTTGAAGAGGTCTATCAACAGCAGAAGCCATCAGCAAACGACTCGCTGATTGCACCTCCTTCGTTTTAAGCTTCATTCGAATGTTGCTGCAGGAGCACATGTCTCCTTATTGATAATGCACTTTCTTCTGGTTCTTAAAAAAACAAACCTAAAACTGTTATCGCCAATTTGTCTACCAATACTGATAATTTGTGACAATATTATGTCCTATAAACCATTAATAATTCTGGTCTATAAACAGCAGAAACCGTTAGCTAACACCACACGCATTGCACCTCCTTCTGTTTTTAAAAGCTTCATTCAGTTGTTGCTGCGGGAGTACACGTCTCCTCACTGATAATGCAATGTGCATTATCAGTGAGGAGATGGCTTCTGGCTCTTAAAATAACAAACCATAAATTGCTATCGCCAATTTCATGTACCAATACTGATAATTGTGACAATATTATGTCCTATCAACCATTCAGAATTCTATCCGTAGCGCCTTATGGTCTGATATAATCATGAATATCAGCAATATTTTCTGCATACAGTATGACCCATACATATGCACGCCAGACATTGTTGCGACATGTTTTATAAAGTAGTTCTGCACATGCGACACGATTGTTGTACTAACATGTGTTTCTGACGTGCATTTATTGCGGTATAGGCTAGCAGACCTCTAATGTCGCATAATTTCTAAAGGATTACTTTGAACCCTGACAGAACAAACATAGGGTACAAAGTTTAATTGCTGGCCAAGTGTAACAATACTCGACCATGTCGTTTCAAAACTACGTAGGTATGTAGGTACCTACTATTCCTAAACTGGCATTAGGTAGTATCTCCCAATCACATTCATTCACACCCAAAATGGAAAATAGGTAAGTGCTTTTTGGTATCCCAAAATAACCAATTCTTCATGAAGAATTAAAAGAATCCACATTGACAAATGAGCAGATTTCGTCGCATGACGAGATTAATACATTTCATTAGAGAACAGTGGCCCAGTGGTAACGACACCAACTTACGAGTTGTAGGTCGTGGGTTCGAACCCAGGCGGGCGCTTTACTTTGTGTAAATAATTTCATCACCATTGCTCTTAAAACGGTGAAGGAAAACATCGTGAGGAAATCGGCATGTCCTAGAACCAAAAATTCGAAGACGTGACATCTACCAACCCGCACTGGGCCCGCGTGGTGGATTACAGCCCACTCCCTCTTGAAGAGAGGAGGCCTGTGTCGCAGCAGTTCCAACATAGGCTGAATATGCATTGACAAATGACTGACAACTTTAATAACCAATTTATAATTGTACAACGCTACAAGATTCTTTTGGCGCATGGCCTAAATCAGAACTAATTAATGGGCCTACCACACGCTCAAGCTTCACCACACTTTTGCCTGCGCAGGCCGGTTTGTACACGGAACACCGTGCGTGTGGTTGGTAAAATTCGCCGTTTTTTACACAGTGTTCCGTGTACAAACCGGCCTGCGCAGGCAAAACTGAGTGAAGCTTGTGCGTGTGGTAGGCCCATAACATCGCCATCTTGTTTTGTCAATACAATTTCTGTGACAATTCAAAATTGTTTACCATTAAATGCCCCCCTGTCAATGTCATTCAGGCGCCAAAAATACTCTATTATTTAACTTAATGGTGCTAAATAAAAGTGTTTAAAATTCAGACTGAGATACCGAGACCAAAATGCAGTTGACGTCAAAATTATCAAAACCATCGAAGAGAAAAATTCTCACCAATAGGTACACACGGCTTCACATCAAGCTATACATTGCCTTCCAGTATAAGCTGACCATGCATTGTACGGAAATCTTATATAATGCGAGTTCACTTTAAACTGGAAATGTATAGCTTGATGTGTAGCCGTGGGTACCATCGCGGACAACTGGCGGTGAACCACTTTTCAACCTTATTACTAAGGGGTGAAAAGTCCGCAAATATCCGCGGTTGTACATAAACCTAACGTTCTCCCTTAAGAATCCGCAAAGCTAACCCACTTCTAACTGATCGTGCGCGGGTAATGGTGCAGTGTTTAAAGATCAAGACACGACTGAGCGACCATCTGGCTTCATGGACTTATTACCTGTCACAGATTTGCAATAAATGGACTCGCAGCTATCTTCAGCAACGGTGTGGATTTTAATGTGGGTAGTATTTCAAATGGTGTAACTTACAGTGGGTATCTCGTAAGTGAGTGATTAGTCAGGTTAGGTAAATGTCAGTGGTTTTAGCCGAGGGTTTCTTAAGTCTCCCATTGCCAAATCGTATTAAGACTTTCTTCTCTTTTCCGGCCGTTGACATGACAGCATCATCCTTCTCCCAAGTCCCCTGAAAGACAATGGCCTCATCTCAAAAGGATCTTTAGGGTTGGTTACTAAACATTGGTGATTTAAAAAACCACGCAAGATCTTCAGTTCACGACATGATCACACTTCAATAGAAACGGTTACTAATAAGACCATTATAAGACATTTACTTCACATTATCGATCTCTTCTCTTCCATTAACTCAAGAAAACTGCGCCAAAACGGTGTTAGCCGAGTACCTACGTGCGCTGGCGCAACGAACGGCGTGAAATTATAAATTTCTTATATACCCACTAATGATAGGAACATGCCCGCCATTGTGATGCTCTAATACGTTTCATATGAAAGCAGTATTGGGACTTAACGGTCACGATAATGTTTCGATAAGTACGGCCAGCAGCAACAACAAAAGTCGATTATCACTTCAGTTTTTTCAAACAAAATTTTTAAGCAAATAACAAAAACAAAAAACGGGAGTGCCAACAGAACAGAAAACTTGAAAAAAAATCCGCACCTCAGTAATCAACGTGTCTTTTACTCCACGCACCGCGGTAATCAACGCGTTGATGTCTTTTTAATGGTCAAAAGCTGGTGTCGTCACAGTGTCGCGAAATCAATGGTTTAGTCCCATCTCTAAAATGCCCAACGCGCCTAAAGAAGTTTTCACTTCAAAAACAGTGGCACTCCGGGAGTGCCGACAGAACTGCAAACTTGAAAAAAAATTAGCACTGCGGGAATCAACGCGTTGATGTCTTTTACTCCACGGTATCGGTAAATTGCGTTACATTGGTGCCGATTCCCTTGTTCACTAACTAAACTAAATTTAAGTTCAGTGCATCTTTTTCTTTCTATTTCATTAAGAAAAGGACAGAGGATAAATTTTAGTTTAGTCCTGTCAAATTAATCAGCGCCTGTCACTCTCCATACAAGTTTAGACGTGATTAAAAACTTGCCGACTAAAATTACGTCAATTTACGTCAAGCGCTGATTAATTTGACAGGACTAAACTAAAATTTATCTTCTGTCCTTTTCTTAATGAAATAGAAAGAAAAAGATACACTGAACTTAAATTTAGTTTAGTTTGTGAACAAGGGAATCGGCACCAGTGTCGCGGAATCAATGGTTTAGTCCCATCTCAAGAATGCCCAACGCGCCTAAAAAAGTTTTCACTTCAAAAATGGTACAGAGGTGTTAAATTCAGATAATTCATTGCACAAAATAGGGATAACATTAGTAATTTTGGGTCTTTTAATTTATTTAGATCGAATGTTCTAGTAGGTAGCAACCTTCGAAGCAAAAGGAGTATGCCTATGTATAGGATCGTAACAGGTGGCGTTCTGTAGGTTCTGCCAACCCCCATGAAAATAACGTGACTGTGTTAACCTACTGCTGGTGCTGACCGTACCTGCCTTGTATGCGATCGTTGCGCATGAAATCAAAGACAGAGGTCACATCTCATGACCTGAAGGTGGAAGAAATTTTTGTGGATTAATGTTCGGTTTGATAAATGCTGTTTATGAGGTTTGTCAATTTAGGTCAGTGGTTTTCTTACAATTTGATAGAATGTAGACATTTTTGCATGATAGTTTAAGCAATATTTCAGGGAAACTAAAAGTAAGGGTCCTGGGTTCGTCTTTCTAAGTCAGGCAAAGTGTTATTGAGTTTTTCTATTAAGGGGGAAGCGTCAGGGTAGCCCGCGAAATTCAAATTTTCTTACGTTTTTTGCATTTTGCAGGTCAGTGTCAGGTTTTATGTTGAATAAAATTTGATTCGCGGTCGCAACAAATATGGTTTTACTCAATTATAATCATTACAATCAGTAATAGTGATTAAGAAGAAGATAAAGGTGTCAAATGTCATGATTTCATGAAATCATGACATTTGACACCTTTGCTAACTTATGGAGGTGTATTGCTCATTGTAATGATTATAATTGAGTAAAACCATATTTGTTACGACCGCGAATCATATTTTAATCAACATAAAACCTAACATTGACCTGCAAAATATAAAAAACGTAAGAAAATTTGAATTTCGCGGGCTACCCTGACGCTTCCCCCTTAAGAATCTCGGAGTAACAGCCCAGGAGTCTGGATTTGGGCCCGTTTGATGGCAAAGGCGCCCCCTGTTTCATGCCACTTGTGTGTGTAATAGGTACCTACCTCTGCCTAAGTTTTCGGGGATTATAGGTGTTTTTATTATTATTATAGGTATACTAGATATATTAGACTACCTATATATTATGTATGTATAGGTAAGAGAAATTACTAGTTCGATTCAGAGTGCATTGAACTAATAAGTGAGAATCAAGAAATGGCTAGTTCGATTCGAAGTGCATTGAACTAATAAGTTCCTGCTGCGTCTAGTATTTTTTTTTAATGTCTACAAACTGATTCTTAATTAGCAAAATTCGTTACAGTACGACACAACTAAGATGTAGCATAAATTTGAAAATTTGCATTCATTTATTTCAATTTTATAAATGTATTTGGCTATATGACTTTGCAAGTTATTGCGTCTACGTAAAGATAATTTTCACTTATAGCAGTAAAAATGGTTGATGATTTTGAAGGCGCACAAAGTTCGGATGGTGATCGTCTTTACGAATTTTGCCGATGCTACATCTAAGTTGTGTCGTACTGTAAGTACCTATTTGTTATTTTTTTATGACAATGAAAAGATTATATATTGGCTCGTAATTTAGAATTAATAGAATGCACACTATGTTTCGATTTAAATAATATCTAGCTCTGGTTCATCTATATGTACTTACTTACTAATATTATGTAGACGTATTTGTGAGTTTGTATCTTCGGAACTACTAATTCGATTCTGAAAATTATTTGACTAATAGGAAGCTACCGAATTACCGAGTGTCATAGGATATAATATTTTATGTTAAAACAAGAAATTTCACACGGACGAAGTCGCGGGCAGAAGCTAGTCACTTGTAAAACAGTCAATAAAAATCCATAAAATTCATTCTTCGATTTGTACGAATTATAACTGCCACGTTCAATGAACTTAAAACCATGAATACCATTTGGAACTCTATTCAAACCTCAACATAAAGGGGCTTTAGATAAGTTGGAAGGCTCTCCAAAGAGTTCTGAAAGCAGGACGCGGTAACTGGCAACTTCCTGACCACATCGCAGAGCGTCCTTCCGCTCCTGAAGCCGTTAGTCTGCTATCTCATTCAACTGTTTTTAAAAGTCTTGCAATAAATAAAAGTAGTGACGTATTTTTTTTATCTGGCAACATTTTTTTTTATTCTGTTGCGCATTTTTTTTAGGGTTCCGTAGTAAACAAGGAACCCTTATAGTTTCGTCATGTCCGTCTGTCTGTCTGTCTGTCTGTCCGCGGTCTAGCTCCGAGACCCTTAGTACTAGAAAGCTGTCATTTGGCATAGGTATACATATTAATTACGCCGACAAAGTGGTAAAACAAAATTATGAAAATCATTTTTTTTTTAGGGTACCTCTCATTCACGTAAAGTGGTGATGTTTATTTTTTTATTTTTTTACCCCATTGTGAGGGGTATCATTGGAAAGGTCCTTCAAAAATATTGTGAGTTTGTGAAAACCATTTTTGGATTCAGGGATTCGTTTGCGAAATATTAAGCTTTAAAGTGCTAATTTTTGTTAGAGTCAAGTGTGTCCCCCCCCTGCCGGCTAAATGGTTAGTTTTGGGTGTGTGAAAAAAATCACAACAGTAGTTTATATAACGAAATTAAAAGGAAAACTATCACAGCTAAGTAGGCTCTACAGGTTAACGAGTAATAATCGACCAACTTAACTTTGCAGTTGCAAAAACATGTTTTCCCATACATTCCGTATGGGAGAACATATTTTTCAACTACAAAGTTAAGTTTGTTTTTTGGATAAATTCATCCCAACTACGGAACCCTTGTGCGTGGTCCGACACGCACTTGGCCGGTTTCTTACGATATGCAATTTTGAGTGGCCAGTGGCATTTTGTGTATTAATGTCGAAAAACGACAGGAGCAGAAAATTGTTAATTTTACACTACATGCACCGTTATTATTTGTACGCCAGGTGTACACAGCTTCCGCAGGAGACGCCCTGGGCGTCGGGAATCACAGGCAGATTTCCGGCCACCATAGGCGCGGGCTTGCGGACGGTGAGCAATGGGCAGCTCGCCGTCCGATAAGGACCAAGCCCGGGTCGACGGCGCGTTGTGTTCCACGCGCGCCTCAAAGAGACGTCAGCAGAATTGACGGGGTCCGCTAGGGCCAATGCCTGCCGGGGGTTCGAAGAAAACCGATAGGGACATCGTGGCCCCCCGGCAACATGGCAACTGAAGGAACACGGGTGGGTTTTAGTCAGTAAGAGTCTGACACGCCCTCCCGCTCCGCCCAGAGCGGGAGAAGTTATTTGATAATTTCAAACCCAAAAAAAAAAGGTGTACACAGCTTTAATTTGGCTCACAATGTAGCAAAAAAATACCGTGAGTAGGCAGGTATAAAAAAAAATACAAGGCATGTGGCGACGTGTTTCTTTATTGTTACTTACAGACAAAGCAATTCCTTTTTCGTTCTGTCCTGTTTGGTCCTTCAAAACTCTTTATGGAGTTTAAAAGCATGTTCTATTAAAGTGACACCTACGATGTAAGCCCAAAAAGACCAAAAAAGAATTTGCCTTATTTAGAGATTACCTTTTCAGTCAAAATAATGAGACTCACTCGACAAATAGGTGCAAGATTGGGTGCAATTTGTATTGTTGTCATTGTTTTCTCTCGACTGTTGTGAAAACGAAAAAAAGCGGCCAAGTGCGAGTCGTACTCGCCCATGAAGGGTTCTGTAGCAGTAAGTAACATTGAATGAAAGGTAAATTGCGGTTTACGATTTATGACGTATTAAAAAAAAACTACTTGCTAGATCTCGTTCAAACCAATTTTCGGTGAAAGTTTACATAGTAATGTACATAATATATTTTTATTAGTTTTATCATTCTCTTATTTTAGAAGTTACAGGGAGGGGACACACATTTTACCACTTTGGAAGTGTCTCTCGCGTAAACTATTCAGTTTAGAAAAAAATGATATTAGAAACCTCAATATCATTTTTGAAGACCTATCCATAAATAGGTACCCCACACGTATAGGATTGATGATTTTTTTTTGTTTTTTGAGTTTCAGTTCTAAGTATAACTCCAAAATTATTTGTTTTTTTTTTCTATTTTTGTGTGAAAATCTTAATGCGGTTCACAGAATACATCTACTTACCAAGTTTCAACAACGTAGCTCTTATAGTTTCGGAAAAAAGTGGCTGTGACATACGGACGGACAGACAGACATGACGAATCTATAAGGGTTCCGTTTTTTGCCATTTGGCAACGGAACCCTAAAAAGGATGATTTTAACTAGCTTATGTATATAGTTAATACGGTATCTTATCTTAGGTAACCCAGTAAGGCTGCCTGTCCACTGGAGAGGAGCGGAGCTGTGCCAATATTCACCAATATAATCTAAACTCTGAAGGGGAGTTAAGATTCTATTGGTTGATACAGGCACAGCTTCTCCTCTCCTCGCTTCTCCGATCGAGTGGACAGGCAGTCTTAACACTTTGAATTGAACACACACATAGACACTTTGAAGTGCGTTTAAAATGTTGGTATAGTCCACTTATAAACGTAACTGTTCTACTGTTCATTTAAATTATGTTTTGTGTTGCATAATGTAAATTATTTTGCATACTATTAACAGTATAGAATAAAAAAAAACAAACTTGAACAGACAGCTGTGGTGCTGGGGAGTTTGGTGCGACATTTCTTCTTCCCAGCTAAAGGCACTAGGAAGTGGTGAACGGCGTTTTTAGGGGACTGTCTTATGTACATAATGTTCGAAAAGTGTTGATTCTCAGCCTAGTTTGAATAAAACACTTTTGAATTTTTTGAACTGCTAGGCAAGTCTCCTCCTAAGTTTTTGAAGTGAAAACTTCTTTAGGCGCGTTGGGCATTTTTGAGATGGGACTAAACCTCTGATTTCGCGACACTGTGACGACACCAGCTTTTGACCACTAAAAAGACATCAAAGCGTTGACTACCGCTGTGCCGATTTTTTTAAAGTTTTCTCTTTTGTCGGTACTCCCGTAGTGCCACTGTTTTTTTTCTACGCCTCTTCCTGTGTTGCTTTTGCCAAGACCCTCCGGATACTACTATGTCGATGAGAGCCTACATTATATCTTATTGGTGAAAATATCTACTTAGTCAGAATACCTTAAACAGGTGGCAGTAACCTATACCTACCTAGCAACAGACATAGTTTAGAGTATACAGGTTGTCCGGTAAATAATGGATAACCTTGAAATTGCATTTATTAGACCTTACAGCCGTTCTATTAAAAAATACCAAAAAAAATGTATATCCCAAGTAGTACCTAATATACGATAAAAACTATAAAAAACTGTGCAATTTCTGGTCACATTATTTACTGCTTCTCTGTCGGTATATTCAACGTACAATATTAGAACAACAAAACAATCGATGGAATTCATTCATTTGTGGTTATGGTGAAGAAGAATGTAAAATAAGGTAAAAAAAGTTAGTTATATTTTTTTTTTTTAACGGCCATAAGTATATTATTTTGTAATTTTTTTAGAACGGCCATAAGTATATTTTTTTGTATTTTTTTCAGAAAGGCCGTAAGGTCAAGGTTATCCATTATTTAACGGACAGCCTGTATAGTTCAGTTTTTATTGCTGAATTTGGATAACAATAGAATCTACGTTTTTACATGTGCATTATGGCAGTTAATTCAGACTATAGTCCATTATATGGATCAACGTGTGGCGGCCAGGTGTCAGCCACGCGTTCAACTGACGCGCAACCGACCGTGGAGTGTAGGGCCGGCATCTTTTTGGAAGTTTGTGGACAATTTTTGAAGTGAAAACTTCTTTAGGCGCGTTGGGCATTTTTGAGATGGGACTAAACCATTGATTTCGCGACACTGTTACGACACCAGTTTTTGACCACTAAAAAGACATCAACGCGTTGATTACAGCGGTGCGTGGAGTAAAAGACATCAACGCATTGATTACCGCGGTGCCGATTTTTTTTCAAGTTATCACTTCTGTTGGCACTCCCGGAGTGCCTCTGTTTTTTTTTTGTTGGGGTCTTTATTAGTTGGCAAAATTGATTTGATTTGGATGGTGGCCGCCTAAATATAATTAGAAAAATATATTCTGACAGCTAAAGCACTAGGAAGTGGTCAAGGGCGGGTGTTTTGTGCGACTGTCTGATGTAATTTTGGCGTTCAAAAGGTGCTAATTCTCAGCCTAGTTAGAATAAATGAAATTTAATTTAATAATTGAAGAAGCCGTTTTGTGTGTCTCAAATTCAATCGATTGAAAGAAAATATGCAAGGTTTTAATTATGTTTAGCACTGTATTGTATGTAATCGTACATTTCTGGTATTTTACATTAAAATTAGTAATTACTTAAAAGAACTGCACAAGTATTTATTTTGCAAATGTTTCAGCAAAAAATTGTCGAAAAACATTTATTTCTAGCATTGTAGACGTACGTATTGTCAGTCTAGACAATTGTTTATTATTGTATATTATTTCATGCTTATTCTCCAACTCTTGGATTAGGTACCAAGGCCTTTTAAATACTGATGATTTGTGTAAATATATCCTAGATTTTACCGTTATATCGTCAATTTAACATGACTTAACTACTTACCTATTTAAATATTCACAATTCAGGTTTTAACATAACATCACACCTGTATACCTCGAAGGATTAGGCAGAGGTGTTTGGTACAGCCATAATTCCCCAGTTATATTAGTAAAGTTAGTCCCAATATCAATCTGCCTAGCCTTTTCCCAACTATGTTGGGGTCGGCTTCTAGTCTAATCGGATGCAGCCGAATACCAGTATTTCACATGGAGTGACTGCCTATTTGATCTCCACAACCCAGTTACTGAGTAACACGATGCCCTTTAGTATGACTGTACTGCTGACCCATCACGACTGTCAAAGATCTACGAATAACAGCCGGGACCAACGGCTTAACGTGCTTTCCGAGGCACGAAGGGGTCTCGAATTCTCGATATGTAATGGATGGTCACCCATCCACGAACTGACCGCGGCAAACGTAACTTAACCTTCGATTGACTCGTGCGGCTGTTTTCATTTAGCCACGAGTCCCTCAGTCAAGTTAGTAATAGTTAATAGGTGGCAAGCCTGTTGCCATTACTGCTACTGTGAAATTCCGAATCAGGTTTTGATAATTTCCAGTTTTTAATGGTTTTGTTCCAAACTTGTCTCACTCATCGCTCCAGACAACAGGCCACTAAAGAATTGTTTTTATAAAGCCTACCGAGCGAGCAAAAAACCTGTTTAATTACACCTAATAGGTTTTCTTTACCATATTAATATTGACTCTGTGTTCATGACCGTTCAAACTGCGTAAAGTAATGTCAAGGATTTTATACCCAGATCAATTACTTCGATTGTTTTACTTCGTAAATTTACTAGAATACTTGATATATTTAATGTTAGAAAAGGTAACACACGGGGAAGAGTGGAAAGCTATGGGGAGACATTTAAGGCCGTATTCTCGGCGCCAGCGAGCACCGGGGCGGAGGTGACATTATAATATGGAACTGTTCTCAATAGCAGCGGCGCGGGGAGCGAGGACAGTTCCATATAAAACTATGCATTTAAACACGCCGCACTACACAACTGAAGGTAGGTTTTTGCAAATCGGCTAGTTTGACAATTAAATCGAAACGTTACTTTAATCGAAGGCTTTACCAGTAACATTGTTGCCGATAAATTGGTTTCTCAGTATAGATTTATCTATTTCCTTGCCTTAGTAGAAAATATCCGTTTATGTACTTACAAGAAGTAATTATGTTTCATGTTTGATTTAAAATTATATTTATCTTTCTTGGACCCTGGAGTGTGGTCACCGTATTTCTTATGAGCAGCGGTTGCACAAACCCTTCACGGTGACTGAATGTCTATGGGCAGAGCGCGAAGATACGCGCTGCATCAATAATAATAATTAAATGTAACTGACCTTTTGATCAAAATTATTATTTGTTCCGTTAGATATTTTAAAACTGTTCATTGTAAGTTTTAATATAATTGAAATCGAGACAATTCTGAACATCAAAATCCAACATTCCATTTTCAAATGCTTTGATCGGCAGAAAGAGGATTTTTTTGCAATGGCAGGTGCCTAATGCAGTAATTTGGCTAACATTACAAAAATACATTTTAGGATAAAGTCAGTTTTTTTTAAATCTCGTAATTTCAAGTGATCGTTTTTTTTCAATTTGAAATTTGACATTAGCACCTGTCAAATTAGTAGGTATATGCATGGACCTAATATGAAATTAGAAAACAGACTTTAATGTCAGTTTAGAACTCGATAATATTTCTTGGTACTTAGTGTAGGTACCTACTTTTGAGTAGTTGCATAAACCCTTCACGGTTGCTGATCACGTTTGAAGGCAGGAGAAGATGTATTACAAACAGTGTTGCCATTGTACAATATTGTTGCAGAGTTTTAAAGCTGTGCTAAGTAACTATTGTTTAGTAAACGTTATTATAACTTGAAAATACGTTAAGTTGCTGTTATGTAAACATAAAGTGCCTTTAGTTATGTAGTTTGAGAAAACAATAGTAATAATAATAGGAAAGCGCTTGAGGATGTTACATTTTGTTTTTTTGGTCCTGAACTGACGACATTTTACTAAGGATCTTTGTGCTAATGATATTCTCACTTGCGTCTCTTTTCTAGTTAATGTTGGTAATGCTTTGGTTTTCTATAGGAAAGCGGTTCCGTCATATTATAGCGGCCGTCATGAAAATCTGACATTTTCACCAGTATTTGACATTAATGTGTCAAAAACGTTCTTAATTTGTACAGCCGTTATTGTGTGACCGTTCACCGCCTTCATAGGGAACCAAAACATAAGTTGAAAACGTCCCTTCTTATTAACCTTGCTTCAAAATCATGCCACTGGTTCATAAACCTCTATCGTGCTTGGATTCAATTATACACCTCGTATATTCCGCTAGGCTCTCCAATGCTCCATTTCAAACAACGTTAGATGATTAGCCACAGTCGAATTGGCGCGTGTTCTCCGGACGATCATAGAGATTAGTCTACACGATGAATCATCATAGACTTAAGACACACTTGTGACACCCGTCGTCACAGCACTCGAGATTATTGCCAGAATGTTTCCGTCATGTGGTGCGGAGTGTTACAAATCTGCTACGTGCTTTATTGATGGATGTCTATTGGACTAACTGCCAATGTTTACAGTTTGAAAAGATGTTAGTGCAATAAAACGGTTTGTTTATGTTTAACTCCTTCCGGGACATAGAGTATGTGCTCGTTGATTTATTATGACTGTGGTCGTCTTTTATGATGGAAGACCACCGTATCCATGTATCATTTTACACGACTGTCGTTTAGTTGGCCGGTTCCTATCGTCGTAATTTTTGTTGCTAATGTAATACCCAAATCGTCCCCATGACGGCCATGACGCAGGTTTTACCCGCAGATATTATTTTTCTATAACCAATCGGCAAGCAAAGCATGCCGGTATCGTGCCCTAGAGACGACTAGGCCGAAAGGTTGCCTACCAAATATTTATTTTTTGGGTTCGGATTAACGAAATCCATACATATTTTAGTCCTATGAAATATTAACTTAACAAGGACTATGGAAGCTGCGAAGTTGACTTACCAAAACGCTGCCTATTTTAATTAAATACACAACTGAATTTTTTGGAAGAAAATTGGTACCTAGGTATAGAAAGAAACACCATTGCTAGGTTTTTTTATAAATCGCCTGATTTATTGTCACCCCTATGGTAACATTGGTATTTATTTCATAGCGTGATATTCGTACTGCATAGAAATTCAAAATGGCTGGCGTGACAACCCGCGATAAAATATAACTCTAATAAATTGGTCGAAATAATTCAGCACGCTAGGTTTTAAAGGCATTTAACCTAACTGTATTTTGTTGTTTTATTTTTTATGGTTTACAAATTTTAATTTCCTGGTTCTGATAATAATTTGAGGTTAGACCTTAAAACATTTGAAAGAACGTGCCGTTCGCGTTGGTCCCGGCTGTCATTCAAAGCGTCAGTTGGGATAAGGCTAGGCAGAGTGATTGACCTCCAAATATTTGATTTGCCTTGTTAGGTTAGCAATGACAATTCTAATTTCAATTTTTCACAAGGAAGTGAACTAGCTCCTACCATTCGAAACAGTTTTTTATTGGCGCCAATTTCCGTTTTACATTTAATATAAAACGACATTTTATGCTTTTATACAGCTGCCTCGTTGATCTTAGTGGTCGCAAGTGCTACTGCTGATTGATTTTGAGGTCCTATGTGCGATTCCCAGGTCGGGTAAAGTATAATTTAGTTTTTTCATCAGGAATTTCTCAGTAACAGCCCGGAGTCTGCATTTGTGCCCGGTTGATGGCAATAGGCTCGCCCCCTATTATATGGGACTTCAATATATCTGGCGAAATGTAAGGTGTACTATATAGTACACCTCTGCCTCACCTTTCGGGTATTACTGCACGCGTAGCATGACCACCGTAGAAACGAGTTTTGTCGACGGAAGAATAGACAAAATGACAGATAAACAATCACTATCTGTCATTTTGTCTATTCTTCCGTCGACAAAACTCGTTTCTACGGTGGTCATGCTACGCGTGCAGGCGTGATGTTATTTACGTATCATCCAGCTATTACGTATAAAGACATTGATTAGAAACCTGACAAATTACAGTTTATTACCACGAAAACATTATTAAACAGGCATAACTGTCCGTTTTAAACGTTACAATTGATTTCACAATGCTTAGTTTTGAATAATTATGAAATTAAATTAGCAAAATCAGCAATTTTATGTTTAGGTATTACATTTATTTCTTTGTTACTTCATTTGTTGCAAAATTGTTATATTTTTTAGAACAGACAAGCATTGCATTTTGTATGACGTGCAAAACTCTTGAAGTAAATTGCTGACAGCAAGTCAGCACTAGACAGTTGGTCTATAAAGTTTTCCTGACCAAAGACTATATCAAAATACTGCATACTTCTCTTCTATGTAAATTATACCTTTCTACCTACTTATATACAATTTGAACGTTGCTACAGTCCTAGAACAGCTTGAACTATGGTGAAAATTTAACACTCAAATCTTTCATTATATTGGCCTATTTTGAGAGTTCACTTTCTCATTCTATTCTATTTTTATTAAATGGCAAGCAAAGCCGATGTCGACTATTCTGCCAATGTCTAAAGTGCATTGGAAAAACAAGTGTGTATGGTTGAAAAAATAAAAAAAATAGTATATCATAAATAAAAAAAAAGGAAAACAACAACTGCAGACACAAGTAAAATTCTTCGATTGATACAGTTGAACACAATGTAGATCTTGTTGGGTTAGTACGGGACTGAAACAAACAAAAAATAAATAAATATATTGTTAGTACCTACATAAAATATACGCATACCACACAAACAGTTTTTTTTATTTTTTATAATTTAATGTTATTGTGACGGATGAAAGTCATCAGCGCCACGAGCAGTTCAGGAGAAGAATGTGTTAGAAAGGAGGGAAAGTTAGTCGGAAGAGGAATTTTAAATTTAGGGAGACGACTATAGAGATCTAGAGGTGGAACGTTGTTTGAGCATTCAAAGAAGATGTGATCCAGAGTGCCACTTTCTCATAATTGTTGTTTACCAGCTTGACACTATCAGTAATAATGACATTACATTCAAGTAATGTCATTACAACTCACAGTTTGGTGGTTGATGATGTGATCTAAATATTTTTTGTTAGTTTTACGTCAATATTGGAAGGAATGACAGTAATATTAATATTAATGTAATGTACTGATAGTGTCTGGTCCGCAGAGATACATCACAAGATACTACGCATTTTGATCTTTCAAGGCATTTAATGTCCATTTTGATCAACACTAGGTGACACCAATGGTTATCAACGCTCGACTCGGCACCGAAAGTTAAGAATTCAACAGCGCGCTTTTAATCAGGCATTCATTTAGTTAAAACGGACATAAATCTGTCACAAAAGCTTCCTCAATCGATCACACTCCATCCACTCCGTTTTTTGCAAACCCCCTCAATTTTCAATCGTGTACCACCAAGTTCATTGTACCAGCAGATTGAATTCGCAGTGATTGTGTGATTTTCGACATCCATGCCCGTTAAAATACGATGTTGGATTTTGAACGCTCGGTTCAGGGCCAAAAGTTGAGAATTGCACTTTTATTTAGTCATTCATTTAAGGTGTCGTTTAGTGTTTGTGAAAACGGGCATCAGACCCATTCGTGATCGAAGCTGGCGTCTGTTCCAGCGGTGAGAGTTTGTGACTTATTATCTTTTTGTTTGGCACTATGAGGATAGAAAGAAAGTGTTTGAGAATATAATAGTGAATAGTGTTGAAATTCAGTAGGTGTTACAACAGAGGTTATGGTTACGACTACCTCTTACTAAGCGGTACTGCTGAGCATGATTGACTGCAAAACTGACCCAGGACGGGTCAGTTTTGTTATCGTAAAAATCTGAGCTGCCGTATTTCACAGTCTGGTTTGCCGTATTTTAAGGGAAAAATAATACTAAATTGCCGTATTTATTTAAAAAAAATCTATTCCTTATTTGTTTCTTTTCCTTAAACGTTTCTTATCGTAAGATGAGAATCGATAAAGTACGATTCCAACTCTTAACATGTCTCATCCAGTCAATTTTCAAAAATGATCTATTAGTCCAATTTATTCTCACAATTCAAAAGTTCAATATTTTTTGCAGCGATCTTGCTCCGTCTGACTCTGAAGTGAAGTAAGCACTTATTTCAGAGCAATTCATGAAAAGAGAAAAAGTAGTCTGCTACTGAGCCGTACAGTCGCCGATCGCTCCCTCCCCTTCCGTCTGGCATACGCTTTGTAGCAGTTTTTTATTCACTTTAATATTTCTATCTAGGTTCATTAGAATTGATACTTTTTTCACTGTCATCTATAATATTATTCAGTTCTTAGAATTTTATTTTCTCAGTATCAGCCTTATTTTTTACTTTTTTTCTGAGTGGGAAATTATCAAATTACTTCTCCCGCTCTGGGTGGAGCGGGAGGGCGTGTCAGACTCTTGCTGACTAAAACCCACCCGTGTTCCTTCAGTTGCCTATATTACCAGGGGCCACGGTAACCCTTTCGGATAAAAACCGCAACCCCGGCAGGCATCGGCTCTATCGGACCCCGTCAGTTCTGCTGACATCTCTTTGAGGCGCGCGTTGAACACAACGCGCCGTCGACCCGCGCCTTATCCTTATCGGGCGACGAGCTAAACCCATTGCTCACCATTCGCAAGCCCACGCCTAAGGTGGCTGGGAATCGGCCTGCGACTCCCGACGCCCAGGGCGTCTCCTGCAGCGGTTAGGGGCGTGAGGGCGCGAAATTTACCTTTCCCTCACGTGTTCTGCCTCCTCCTTCGCGAGCAATACTGCTTCGCAGAAGGAGGTGACGGTCTCCCATGCCCTCTCGCTGCCAGGGCCGGACGCGAGAGATCACCGCCGGTCACCTCCACGAGGAAACGGCGATGCTCCACCCAAACCGGGCAGACCTTTACCGTATCTCAATAGCAGCCTGGAGTCTGAATTTATGATCATTTGGTGACAATTATAGCCTCGCCCAATTTTAGAAAATTTTATAGAACCAGCAATAAAGGCTTATTTTATTTTATAGTCTCGCCTACTATTACGTCATCATTATTATCTTTCTCTTGTCTTTCTCGCCCTCTATTCAATCAATCTGCCTAGCCTTTTCCCAACTGTAATGTTGGTTTCGGCTTCCAGTCTAACCGGATGCAGCTAAATACCACTATTTTACATGGAGCGACTTCCTATCTGACCTCCACAACCCAGTTACAGTGTAACACGATGCTTACCCCTTGGTAAGACTGGCGACATGTAAGTGTACTATACAATATACACCCTCTCTGTATACGTGGGAAAACAATGATAATAATGTTGATCTATAAAGGCGTGTAATCACGAACGAACAAAACATGGTGAACACAAACATCGAACACAGAACATTTGGTTTGTACGTGTGGACGTAAATGAGCAAAGCGAACACGGACACCATACGAACACAGTTCGACGTGTGTTCGCGTTTAACCGCCCCGCTCTTAGTAGCCATGGATTCGAAATTGGATCGCCACGAACATTTTTGACGAACAGTGTTTGATGTTCGTTAGTGGTACGCACGTGCGAACAAAGTGTTCGATGTTCCTGTTCACCATGTTTTTGTTCGTTCGTGCGCACACAGGGATTTCGCGCACTAGCTGGCCACGACCCCGACCGCGACCAGGTAAACTATAAAAACCGATACGAATCGCTCAGTTGGTCGCAACGGCCAACTAGCCGCACACCATACAATACCACTATAGACGGCCACGACTGGTAGGAGTCGTGGCCGTCTATCTTCATCTGTGCATGTGAGATGTGTGTGATAACGCACTCGCATTGTAAGACACAATACTAAACGACTTCTATTGCAGGGCACCATTTTTTAAGTAAACATTTCTTTAGGCGCACTTTGAGCTCTTCCTGGGGGCCTACCACCAGCTCAAAAACAGTATTATTTTAATATTACTACAGTGAGAGAAAGAGATGGAGCTATACATCCTGTAGAGCTTCATCTCTTTCCCACACTGAATTAATATTAAAATAATACTGCTTTATGAGCTTGTGGTAGGCCCCCAGAACTGTGAACGAAACTGAGCCGTCACGCTCGGGTCGGTGACGCTGAATCGAGTTTACTCGGCTCCAGTCGGTTGGTGACGTTGAATCGGGTTTACACAGTTCCAGTTGATCGGTGACGCTGAATCGCGTATACTCGGCTACAGTCGTAAATTTTCACTTCATCTTGTGGTCATAAGCACACTCCTTTACACCACACCACACCTTACCTTGTTTTTCGATTTTCAATTGTCTTCCCCAGCCATTAAGGTCACTTCCATTGATCTCCTTTCGGAAGCAGTTAACACGTCTCTAGAGGTTAGAACGCAAATTGTTGCCACTTATACAGTGTTATTGGCACGCATTGTAATACAATCAGTGTTGACAGCCATGAGAAAACCGCATGGAAATCGGTTCAGTGGCCCAGGGAACGTCGGCCGTTCTACAAATTGCTTCTCTCATTTTTTGTCTCTTAAGAGTGTTAGGTCAATTTTGTTGTATGGATATTGCCATAATTATAGGTACTGCTGATTTGTAGGTACAGACGCCAGCACATCAAGCTACTACAATCTGTCAAATTTATTTAATAGATTTTCAACTTTATCGCTGAAATGTAAAGTTCAAAGTTGATTGGGAAAATTTGACAGTTTCGGGTAGCTTGATGTGCTGGCGTCTGTACATTGATTCATGATCATGGTCGTGAGTCATACTTAGAGGCGGTGTTTTTTAACTTTTAAAAGTAACAAGAGGTTTGATTCGCTGGTGAAATAAGGCCTTTTGTCTTATTCTAAAAGTGGTCCTTGGAAACTTGGTCCTCTAGCAAAATAGGAAACAGCACAATGATTTCTTGTATGTAAGTACCTACTTATAAAATTATTTTTAGTCCTTCAAGATCAGCCGACTTTTATAATCGTATCGTAACCCTTTTATCAACCACTCTATTGATAGGATGTACTTACAAGGATAAGAAGCCATTTTGAAACACTGCCGAATCAGTACCCTCCTAACACATTCTTACAAATTATATTATCGACGGTTGAAAGGCTAATTGATCTAAGCGACATTTTGTAAAACTTGCTGGATGGATTGGTTGTTTTTTTTAAATTATAATAAGATCTTATTATGATTGATTGATTTAAGTAAATAAAAGTCTTTTAAATAGTTGTTTTTTTTTAAATATGCAGGAGCAAGTTTTACAAAATGTCGCTTAGATCAATTAGCCTTTCAACCATCGTTATTTACTTTTGCTTAGCTATGTACACAGTTCTAGCGGTTCATAAAGCACGGAGCATTGCCTCTGCGTGACGGTCACTAATCTTAATTTACTTGATTACCAAAGCATGAAAATTGACGTCTGATTGGCTTAATCGCTTGTCACAATTAAGTTCTTTTTAGGGTTCCGTACCCCAAAAGGAAAAAAACGGAACCTTTATAGGATCACTCGTGTGTCTGTCTGTCTGTCCGTCTGTCACAGCCAATTTTCTCCGAATCTAATGGACTAATTAAATTGAAATTTGGATCACAGACTTGTAACGTAAATAAATGAATTTTGATATGAGGGTAAGTTTTGGGGAGCAAAAAAGAAAATTAAAAAAAAAGTTTTGCGAATTATACCTACTGTGTGATATATCAAATGAAAGGTATTGTTGCGAGGGTCTCAAATATATTTTTTATATAATTATAAAATAAATAATTTCAAAGAAATAAGAAAATTTATGTAAATTTACCCTTTATCTCCGAAACACGTGAGCTTAACATTTTTAATAAAATATAGAGTGTTTTTTTACTCATAGATTACAGGAAAATCTATAAGAAGTCTATGGTCTTAAAATAACATGGGAAATCTCTCAATATTGTGCGTACAAACTTACATTTGCAGTTGAAATGTATGGGAGAACATGTTTTTCAACTACAATGTTAAGTTTGTTCTTGTGATAAATTCATCCCAACTACGGAACCCTTCATTGTGCGTGGTCCGACACGCACTTGGCCGGTTTTTTTTTGTTTCTAAGGCCAGTACTTGGGACATCAATTTAAGCCTGAGATTAGAAAACGCCAAACTAAAATATTTAGATAACTCGATGATTTTCAGTTTCGTGTCCTTATCTTACTAATATTATAAACGAATAATTTTTTTTTTCGGGTGACCACTGGAAATCAGCGCTGTGCTGTGGGTCCCCAGAGCACTGCATCATGCTGAGTGGAAGCCTTCTTGTCACAGTCATGTCGTGCAGCTGCTGCCTAAGTAATTTCTGTTCTATGCTCGTGATTTGTTATGTACTTTGTGTTGTTCTCTGATTACTCTTGTCTTTTATGTATGCACGTGTTTCTGTGACAAATAAACCTATTTTTCTTTCTTTCTTTTCTTTCTTTCTTTCTAAACGCGAAAGTTTGTGAGGATAGATGGATGGATGGATGTTTGTTACTCTTTCACGCAAGAACTGCTCAACGGATTTGGATAAAAGTCGGCACACAAATAGTTTATAACCTTGATTAACACATAGGATACTTTTCATCTCAATATTCCCGCGGGATCGAGACTTATGCGGGTGAAACCGCGGGGCACTACCAGTTTTTCAGGTGCAGTTATCCTAGGCATGAAATAGGACCAAATTATTTCAGACTAGCTGCGCCACGCGGTTTCACCCGCATAAGTCTCGATCCCGTGGGAAAAAAAAAAGTATCCTATGTTCTTTTCCAGGGCATCATCTATATATGTGCCAATTTCATCCAAATCCATTCAGCCGTTTTAGCGTGAAGGCGTAACAAACAAACTTACTTTCGCACTTATAATATTAAGGATAAGGATTTGTATCCAAGGACCACGATAAAGCTTCTTCTCGGGAACTATCAGTAATTACCATACAAGATAAACATAAGCATAGGTAAAATTGTCAACAGCTAGGCATAACTTCCAGCCTACCCAGACTCCAGCCTTCGTCCTAAGACAATATATCAAGTTCCGTTTACATAGTTGTCTACATAATCTCAATCTATCCGAAACAGAATCTCCCAATATATGCTGTCCTTGTCAATTGATGTTAAGACAACAGGGTCTGACCCTTACTGGCTGTCAGTCGGCCATTTTGGAATGCGTGACTGAATAATGCCTGCGTTCCACGAGGTTATAGTTTTTGAAGCTAGGATATCAAGATTGTACTAGTAAGGTAGCATTGCTAACAAGCTAGTCACTCTGGCTTCGTGTAAACAGAACTATCCTCATTTTTAGGTTAGTTAGGCTTATATAGTAAGCGTAAATTCGTTTTTTAATCCCGTAGACTAATTTAACAGGTGAAAAAGTCAAACTCCAAATTGAAAAAACAAACAAAAATCATTTGAAATGTCAAATTAATCTACAGGATAAAAAACTAACTTTAGTGAGACACTAATAGGATGGGGGTTCTATTTTTGAGCTAGTAGCGCCCCCCATCACTAATTTTACTATTCTGGCTTTTGTATTAGCCTCGTGTGACCGGCAAAGCCAGTATTCAATCGAATAATTTTACTCTACGGACTTTTATTGTAATGTTACCTACTGGCTTAAAATTTCCTAGCATCGTGTGAACAGCTCTAGCATGTGCCAAGCCAGGATCGCGTTAATCGCGTTTACAAAATATAATACTTCCGAAACCTTTAAAGTAAAAATACTTGCATAGAACATTGATCCGTAATGTGAAATAAATAAAGAGCACAGTCGCGTTTACAAAACCTTTAAAGAAAAAATACTTGCATAGAACATTGATCCGTAATGTACTTAAATAAAGAACACAATCGCGTTTATAAAAATGAGGTGTCGTCATGGTGTCGCGAAATCAATGGTTTAGTCCCATCTCAAAAATGCCCAACGCGCCTCAAGAAGTTTTCACTTCAAAAACCTAATATTTACCCTTTTTATTATTGGGGAAAAAGTAAAACAATAGCTGCTGCTAGAAATGCGACATGGCCAAATAAGGGTGAAAAAAGCCCCGCGTCTCTGGTCTCCCCTTTTTACATTGATAAATGCCCTTTAACAAACGCCTCTAAGGGAGAGGCGTTTCATAAAACTTTGTCAGGTTGATATTCCTGATATTAATGCTGTCTCACTCATTTTTTAAATGTCAAAACCATTCCTTTGCCCACTGCCGGAATGTGACGTCGCACTGACATTCCCAAAGAGGTATTCTATTCGAAGAATCGTTGTTTGTTTGTTATTGATTTCATTGTGTTAATGTCCAGAGTTAACCCACTTTTAGATGTCGTTCAGCGAGCATTGTCTTTTACTCTCAATAGACGTCGTTATGTAGAACAAGACAATTTGTAAAGCGAATTAGGGACTTAGCAGACTATCTAACATTAATCACTGAGTTACTGTCTCTTCCCTGTGTATCAGTAAATAAGTTCAATAAAATAACATCGAATTGATGGACTAGATATAAAACCAAACTGAAAAACACGACCGATGAAATCCGACGTTCCGAACCAACGACCACTAGGCTAATGAGGCGGTCAAATTATAGTTCCTATTTCGAATTCAAACTTCAACTGTTCTACAATTTTATTTTTCGAATGTAGTGACCATTAAAGTTGCCAGTGTAAAGTGCCTATTAGACACTGAGAACCAATGTACTTACATAATGACGTAATTTGTTGCCAGTGTCAAAATATTATAGACTATTAATGAAGCGATACCAGTAATTGCAGTGGGTTGTTTTATGATGATCCAAATTATTGTAGGTTAACGTGGCAATTCTCCGCTGTTGTTTTGTCCGTTGAGGCTACGCAAGATTCTATTTCAGAGGTATTGTTTACTATTTAAAATGAGGTTGCTTCATAGTTTTAAGAGAATAGAGTAATATTTAAGATTGCTTTAAAATGTGATTTTAGAAGGACATTGTCGCCGGATGTGCACAAAATTAAATGACCACATTATTACTTTACTCGTTTTCTTAGTATTACGCCTGAGGCCATGCGTCTATTGCAAGAGTTTGCTTTTAGTCGGCTTCCAAAAAGGAGGAAGTTCTATGTTTTTTTTAAATGTATGTGCATCGATATTTTCGTCAGTTGCGGACCGATTTAAAAGAAAAAGTTATTTCATTTGGATTGCGCGGTGGTCCCATATTTTTTTTTAACTTTGCTTGGGTAGTTTTTGAATTAGCTTCAATAATACTTACGTATTTTTCGCGCTGAGTCTATATAGATGAAGTTATAAATAAGTTCCTGTCACAGACATTTACATAGCAGGTTTTAATTAAAAACAACTAAATTTCATTAAATCGATCATTTGTATCATCAGCTGGTTTTCAGTTATCTCCATGTTGGTTCGTCGGCCATGTTGTTACGAATAATCTCTGATTTGAAACAGCAAAGAACTGCTGTCTGCAGTAGCTATGTTAATAAGGACTTTGTCTGTAGTAAGTAGTAGTCGGTATAGATTACTGTTGTAACATCATCATACGATACTGTGTTAAGGCGACGATATCCGACTTTTAATGATTTTAAACTGAAGATCACGTCTAAACGAGTAGTGTTAATGATTTGGAAAAAAATATATGTTAAATAAGAGCATTTTCTTAATAACTTAATATAAGAAGATTTTAGATTATTTTTATATTACATTGTGAAATTAATTTGTAAAGTTATGTCTAACGCAGATAAAAAACTGAGAATCACGCAAAATCTATCAAGCGTATTTTTCTGAAACCTTCACTAATTTAAAGATAATTTAATTATTGATCTTTTAGTATACGTGTTTTATTAAAATACCTACCTTTTGTTTTAAAAAAGAAAAAACTAATAATGCGTGTAATTTGGGACAGCGCTCCTTGATGAGTGAGTCCTATTACTGGCTGGGTGTAAGACGCATTGCGTGAGCTCAGTACAGAACATGCAAGCTAACCATTTAAGGTCATAGGCATATATCTGCGTCTTAAATAAACGTTTTTTATCAGCCAGGTAGTCCGTAGTATAAATCAGTTCTTTTTATGAATTACCTACCTATTTCATTAATGCACTGTTTTAATTTTGTGTTCCCAATCTATACCAAATATACTGTAACTATTGATCAAAAACCTATCAATTCTCTCGTCCTTCTGAACTGTCTACCAACATACTTTGCTTCTAATTCATCACAATAAAGATAAGTTGCATCGTTTAAGTCAGCTGCCTATAACAATGACAATTTATTAAGTGCCTTCCGATTGGTCCAAAGTCCACACTGCTTGATATAACTATGGTAGAAAGTCGCGAATGGCAGGTACCTTCCGTGTGTACTCAGTGAATTACAGCCATTAAACGATTTTTTTACCAAACTGTGGCAGTACGAGGCTTCAATCACGAATAGGGCTGTCTCTGATCTGGTTTGAACCGGCTCATCCGGCTTAAATGTGATTTGTTTGAGTGCAGTACAGCGAAATCTTTTTAATTTTGTCGTTTTACGAAATTTGGGAATGCAGGTACGTTAGGAAAAGTTTTCTGTTTGGATAAGTGGCTTCAGCCTTTTATTATTTATAATTTTGTCTAGATGCGAGTGTTGCGCTGCAAAAGAACTTAAAACAAACATGCCAACTTTGTCGTCGTCTTACCTACACTCGTGCACGTCATTCTGCTTTTCTAGCGTGCGTGCATTTAGCGGCCAACAGTTGGACGCAATTTTTTTTCGACGAGCTGACGGCTTTGACTGTCTATCTAGATAGACAGTCAAAGCCGTCAGCTCGACGTATTTATATGTTTGGTTTCAGCTTTACGACTAGGTTTCTGGGCCTATCATTGAAGTAGTTGGGACCTATAATCCCTACCAGATAAATACAGATTTTTAGGTGATAATTTGAATTTAGTTCAGAACTTGTAATGTTTTTGAATAAAACTAACTACCTCTAGTTTTATTAAAAAATAAACTTGCTACATTTAAGTTCCAAAGCTTTTATCGTTTTTTAGGAGTCCTTTTTTGCCCCTGTCCTATAAATCTGGACTGGAATTTAGCAGCCCTAATCACAGAGCGAATCAAAGCCCGGAGGCGTAACGAAGCTTTTACAAAAAGTCTCCAACTCGTGGGTGCACCAAACGTGACTGCCGCTAATCGCAAAAAATATACAAAATGGACGGCGCTTGTCGTGGAAATCAATAATGGCGGCAAAAAGGCGGGTGAATATTTTTGAGGTAATGTTTTCGGCGGTTTTTACTATCAAATGTGGGTAATTTAGGCAAATCAAAATATAGTTCTTTTTAAAAGCTTTTAAAAAAAGTGGTAAATAGTTATAGAAAGTTAAAACATTACTATTGTCATGATTCCGTACTTTCCCGACATTCGTTTTTGTTGTTACATTGACAGGCAGAAAATTTAATTCAACATTTTAAAATTCTGCTTGAAATTGTCGTCTTCTGCGAAATATTGAACCACTATCTGAGTATGCCAAGTGCATCATTTTACGGAATGAAACAATGACTTCACTGAAAGTTATTTACAGACAAATCATATATACTATTTATTTAGGTATACTCTACAACTTCAACGTTAGAACGCGTGCTGTCCCAATATCTCATTTTCCTGTTATTTTTCCAAGAAGTGTCTCTTTATAAATTTTTCCTGTGATTCTTTACGTCAATATTGCTTCACTGCGGTTTTGTAAAAGTAACACAATACACAACAGCTTGTGCAGTGTGCTATTAAGTATAATGGTTTGTCCTGTAATGGCAGTTTTAAGTAGAAAAAATAAACAAATAATTTTAAAAAAACTTTTTTTTTCGGACTTTCGGAACGGGTAATAATGGGATTGTGTGGAATAAAGAGAACATAACCATGAAGTTCCTAATTGATGATTCAAAAAGAGGATCAAAATCGAAACTTGCTAACGTCGACCCAAATTTTTGAAAACCTAATCAAAACTGCTGTCAAAACTCAGATGCTACCCGAAACCGTTCTAAAACACTAATAAGTAATAACCAATCTATCCTATTGACAATAAATTAGAATCAATTGAGCAGGCAATTAAAAATTTGGAAGCTAACGGCCGCATTCATGGTAGAACGCTGCTGGTAACCGGCATGATATGCCAGCGCTTGACGGCGCCGATAAACACTAGCTTCTATCTGATAAGTCGGTGCCGGTTCGCGCTAATTCGGAAAGAAGTGTGAAAACTGCCTGACTGCAGCGTGGACAACCAGAGCTTGCTGGCGCCTGTTACCAACGTTCTACACGAATGCGGCCGTCGGCAGTAAAGCTGCTTTGTTTAACCATTGTCTGTCTATACATCATTATATTTTCTAGTCTAAACATATTTAGTCTGGCAAACAAATGAGCATCAAAAACTGACAAGGCATCATAGTTAGTCGTAAATACGAGTATAGCATCACTATTTAATCTTAGGACGCTACCCTTTCACTATCTGCCCAGCCTTTTCCCAACTATGTTGGTGAGTTGATGGTTAAATGGTAAATGATATTTATTTCTGTAAATTGGTTAAAAAAAAAAACAGTTTTACACGTCAAACAGAACTTGTTTTAAAAGTAGATGAGTTCGGTGTTTCTTATCTGACTACTCTGAGAAGAAAGACCGAAACAAACTCAGAGGTCACAGTCTCTTTTAAAGTTCACACATAATTTTCGTCAAGCCCATGCAGGTGAGGACCATGCAGATGAGATGGTCTTTTGAGGAAAAAACCACATAGATTTGAGAAGACCTGTCCAATCAGTGCACGCATAATTATCAGTAATCGTATAGCTCAAGCTCAACTCAGATCTTCAAGAGCTCAATGACTCGACGAACAATACCAAAGAAAGGACATTTGGACACTTTATGCGACCTCATTACATAAAGTACTCAAACGACCGTCATTAAAACTACAGAAAAAGAAAAAAAAAAACATAGTCCTCACATTCACAACAATTAAAGTAAAATAGTAATAAACAAAGTAAATATTCACGTCATTTTGCATTGACCCTTTACTTGGTAATAATCAATTCGATTAGGTATTTTACCAAGAATTTAATGTTTTGTGAAATCTAAATAAACTGAAACAAAGCTATTTACGATCAGATATATTGGCTTCTGTTGATAGTAAACTGATAGTTAAATGTTTTAGTTCGGTTTACGGCGGCCATTGCTTACGGTAGGTCAGTGACCGACGAGCTGAATTGATTGGAGAGAGTACATGTTGGATAGTCGACTAAAATGGTACTGTTTGGTTTATTTATAGGATTAATAGGAAAGTTTGGTGCTAAGGGATGAGTAAGGTGATTGATAACTGCCCATTTATTCTGTAAAAATCTTACCGTGAAAACGTATGTGAAGTGAGCTGTCATTCAATGTAAGTAAACTTAAAAGAAAAAAGAAAGAAAATTCGTTTGTTTGCGGTAAACATGACGCAAAGAAAGATAAAAAAACACGTAAATAACAAATTGGGGGAAAATATGCGTCACATCCACTCAAAATGGCCATCGCTCAGCATAAAGCTGCGACCCCATGCGAGACAGAGACCCAGCGCTGGTTTTCAGCGATAGCCGGCGCTGGCGTGATGACGTTAACCGGTGCAGCATATAGTGAAATAACAAATCAAAAATAAGATAAATACAATACTAGTCCTAAATGTTTATATAAATATAATATTTAAAATGGCAACATTTCTTATTACAATCTGTGCGCGTAGCTATCAAAAAATATTTGCTTGACGTTTAGACTTATTGGCTAATTATTACATGTACTCAGTACTGGTTACGTAATAATTATAACTTAATTAATTGCACGCTTGCTTGCAGGCAAAATACAATGACACTTGAAATAAACGTTTGATTTAATTTGATTTCCACCTGATGCTAGAAATTGACACTATTGACAGCTCACTTCAAAGTTTTCACGGTGAGCTCTTACAATTGCAATTTTCAATGAATTAATGAAATGCACCGATCCCAGCGTGGTTTAACCAGACTCGATAAATCGAATGAACCCCAAGATTTGCACTAGCCCCTGAAGCCTCATGTTTTATGGTGCTACAGAGGCCATTGCATATCAAGGAGTAGACCGGGAGACGAGGTAATGGTAAGGAAGACGTGCCCTTAGGATAAAGAAGGATTTGCAAGCCATACCAGATAGGCATCCTTGAATAGGCAATGGAATAGTGGAGAGACGGGTGTTATTTATCTATGGATGGACATCTTTTTGCGACGTCGCCGCTATGTTGGTTCAGGTTCATCTTCACCGGTGAATCTTTTGACGGGGTTACGCTAATTTCTCTCAAATTGGAAAATTCTATCAGGTCCTGCTTGCCTGTCAATTGCATGCTAGACAATACTAGTATTGATCATTCTTAGCTTACCGCATTATTAGAAGGTGCTTCAGGGCTTCCGAGGTGTTAAAAAGTGAAAAGAATTATCAATAACTTTCATATATTGAGAAATTCTCAATAGCAATTTTATCACTCTTCTAAAAGTTTAACACTATTAAAAGATTTCATCAAAGTATACTCCCTATTTAGTCGTATTCCCATCTTCGGTTATGCAAATAACAATATGACTTGACATAACACCGAAAGGCAATAAATTAAAGATAAATACGGTTCCTATTTTCGTAACAGATGATATCATTTTGATTTATAGGCATGAGCGGTGAACAAACTATCTCACATTGATTCGGGAATTAATTCTAACTGTACTTGGACGAAAGCCGCTATTTTTGCTTTGTAATGTACCGCCCCATTTCTTTTCTGCGTGGGTGTAGTGTCCGATTATTGGAAAAATGGGAGCAACATCCCGACAATCTGTCGCCAAGTATTGCTAGCTCGTTTTGTATGGTTCTGATGAAATTACATGTCAAAATTGAGACCTAGATTTTGTCTCTATCAAAGTCTAATCATTGATTTCAAAGAGGCACATAAAAGACTCTATTGAACGTCAAAATTTACACGAAAATAAATTTGATTCTGGTTGTCCGTTCCAAAAGGTAGTTTCGTATGGAGATTTAAGGGCAAAAATCTCCATAGATTACTCTTTTAAAATGTTTTACAATATTTTGTTTTCTGAGGTCTATGGGGACTCCCATTGGTGTTGCAAGTGAATACAGTGGTGGTAACCACTGCCCATCATGGCCACGAGTATTTTTGTCAGCTGTAGGCTGACGAAAAAGCCATAGAATGAAATCTTGGTTTTTGGTGCTTTGATCCGCAATGCAAAACTGCACACTTCAAACGCATGATCTTCTTTTGATATTCTATAAGTAAACTGAACTTTTAGGCAGAACTTAAATGAAAGCAAGTTTTGGACGGAGATGGTTAGCTTATGTAAGCTCTTACATCCAAATAGTAGGTACATTACTGTTGCGGCCTGCAACAAGGGCCTTGATGGATGATTGTGAAAATGTGGACCGAAGCGAAGCCGAGGCACACGTTCAAGGCCTGGTTGCGGCCAAGACTTGTATAGTATTTTTTTCAAATAATGTGCGGAAATGCAAACTAAGTAAATTTATTATAAATTCCAGAATCAATGACGAACAACGATAATTTGTCACGCGCCATTATGTTCGTTTGTTTCTTTTTTACTATAAGCCATACCAACCAAACTATTTGCAAACCTAATCGAAATTTAAATAAACTCTTTGATTTGTTACCTTCTTGGTTGCCATGTGTTGAAGTAAAAACTTCGTTCCATTTTTTAATAACACGATAGATATGAGTTTTCATAGTAATTTATTCGGCCGCTAAACACGACAGATATGGATTTTCATACAAACATTGCCGGCTGGGCGTTCGTATACCTACAGGGAATTTTTTTAACTAGTGCGCAAACTTAAACACGTGGTTAGTTATCAAAATAATGCTCGAATTACCAAGCATGTTTAAGAAAAAACACATTTCAATTTAAATGTAAGGAGTATTTATTACAAACGTACTGAAAATAAACCTTAACACAGCGTTAAGGCAAAACCGCTCACATAACCAATCCAAAAACCAATAAAAAAAGATAATAGCTGCTTGAATGGCATCAGATTATTCGTTCGAATCAAACTGTGGTGTACATAAGTATTGAGCGACCAGTTGCTATAGCAACCGCCCGACAGATCGATATAGCGTCAACAACTCTGCATCCCAGCGACTTTCATTGAGGCTGGGATCAGTTGTGGAATAAATTATAGAAGAAACTAACTGTTGAAGGCGACTTCCTTTGCATACAAACTTTAAATCCCGTTAGAGCAGGGAGTTGGGATTTGCAATCATTTCTTAATGCATCTCTACACCCTCTATAGGGCTAAGTTTCTCTATCTTCGGAATTGTCTTTAAGGCCAGAAAAATTATAGATATTATTCCTCAGCGTCGCCTCGACTGTTGGCCTAGTCTATCTTTGTTTAATTCTTGTTCTGAATCTTGGCTATTCTCGATCTTTCACTGTTGAGCTTATAGAGTAGTTCAGCTCTATGATTCGATTTTAATTGCTTATTATTATTTTACCACTGAAAATCAGCGCTGTGCTGTGGGTCTCCCATAGCACTGCATCATGCTGAGTGGAAGCCTTCTTGTCACAGTCATGTCGTGCAGCTGCCGCCTAAGTAATTTCTGTTCTATGCTCGTCGTGATTTGTTATGTACTTTGTGTTGTTCTCTGATTTCTCTTGTCTTGTATGCACGTGTTTCTGTGACAAATAAACCTATTTTTCTTGCTTTCTTATCACCTACTCATACCGACATGCGACGCATTAATTATTTTATCATAATCTTTCTCTTCTTCTTCTTTTCTTTCCCTTTTTTGTCTGTCCAAATCTCAAATCGCCTTTTTTCCCAGAACCAGTTATGGTAGATACTAGATATCGTTTTACTAACAGAACAGGTTTCTTAACTGTAAAATACATTAACAAAATTAGATCTCATTTACATTTAAACTCTCATCATTGTAATCTCCCACATTTCTCTCACTCTTTCTATCCAATATCACCTCACGCATCTAAGTTTGGTAAAGTAACATTGAAAACAAAATGCTTAAGATAATTCCGAGTGAGATAGTAAGTTAACATCAAGTTTCGACACCAAGTGGGCGTGTGTGGGCAGGCCTGTTTGAAGTAATCTAACCGAATCTTGTACTGTCGGTTATCAAGGACGCCGTTATTTATTGGGTTAGTTAGTAATCGTATTTGGTTTACTGAGTGGTAGTTAGATTTGGAACTGGGAATAATTAAATCGAAGTTACGAAAATAGGCAGATCTAAGAAAGGAAAGATAGATGAAGGATGATATGGATAAGAAAGAAAGAACCATAGATCATGCGATGACGACTGATGGAGAATATGTTGGGAATAAAAAGACGCTGCAGAACCAGTCCCAAATAAATTTAGATCAGGAGGATACCGATGAAATGATATAATGAAAGTCATCATTCATTTTCTGGTAGATAGTCACAGATTCCTGTTATACTCTTCAATAGTTATCATTAAAGACAAATAATGTCAGGTCCTAGACTCCTGCGTTTATCTTTTTCATTTCAATATAGACCATCAGAATTAAAAAAAAATATCTGTGGAACTGTGTGCGAATTCATACTCGCTCAATTACGTACGCCCAGCCTTCTTCTTTCATTAGATCGATGTGAATTCAGAGCTGTTTGTCTAATTTGTTTTGTTTGTCTAATTCTTCCATATTACGATCAAACTCAGATAAAAATAAAAACAAAAAAAAAATTGGGATTTCGAAAGTGAGCTTGTTAAATGTTGATTTTCGTTTCATAAAACGGCGTGCCTTAAATCCAGCTCCCGCCAAAATGGCTGTTCGTTTCGGAGAAAAACTTTTGTTAAAGCTTGTTAAAAGTTTTTAATTAAATTTTAATCAATGTTGGGTCCACAGTCCATGCATCCTCTGGGGCTGATTTGTGGTACTGAAATACCTTTTTAACAATGGATCTTAGTTAGTATATTGAGATTACTCATGTCTACTTTACTTTCCTTTGTTGTAAACTTATTCATTTACTTCATCGTATATTTTGCGTCTATACCTTCACAATAATCTAATTTTATCTTTGCATCCTTGATACAATTAATATGTTGGACGAACCGTTGGGATCCTAATTGCTTTTTGATTATTTTCTACATCATTGCTACGACGCTATATTTCATAATAGATCGAAGAATCTTCAGGCCAATATACTGGATTCTATGTCTTCTAAGACTGTACCTTAGGACCAGTCCATATATACAGGGTTATTGGTAATATGTCGGCAATCCGTTAAGGGGATGTAGGAGAGCTCATTTGCAACCAAATTACCTCGAGTAATTTAACATTTTATATTTTAAAATGTATGAAATAAAAATGTAAAATGTCAAATGACTCGAAAATTGTTGACATTTGCATAGGAGTCAAAAGGTGTCATTTGGTTGTAAATGACACTTCCTACATCCCCTTAATGTATTGCCGAAGTATAACCATTAACCCTGTATTATTGGGTACCTGTATTACCTGTATTGTTGGGTACCCTGGGTTATTGGGTACATCTTATATTTTTAATTCATACAATAAAAAAAAACTCAAATGTGGTAAACATTGGCATAGGGGTCATCAGGGGTAATCTGGTTGCAAATGACCTCTCCTAAATCCCCTTAACGGATTGCCGACGTATAACTAATAAACCTGTATATCTGGTCCTAAGATACCTTTATAGTTTTATCCAGTGTCGATCCGCACACTTCATTATGTCACTCTATCGAATTTTGGGTTCCAAAAGCTGTCTCACTTCTGTCAAAGATAACATATTATGACTACGCTTCTGTTGGCCACCATTAACACACTCCATGTAAATAATTAAGTGCCTTACCTACTTACATATTACGTAATTAATATCTAAGTAGGTATGTATATTTTCCGCGTTTTTCCTCGTATATACGTCATATACTTTCACTTTCGATCGCCGACAGGTCTCACATTGCATTGGATTATGTAGTCGATACTACCTTTAGGGAAAAGTTGGCATCTTGCTGCCTATGCTTTCCCTATATTCAAAATGACATGATTATTTTGTAAAGTATTATATTATTTTAATTATTGTGAATGTGAGGACTATGTGGATATTATTATTATTTTTTTATTTCTCTGCTAGTTTCAATGATGGTTTAGCAGTTTGAGTAGTTTATGCGGCCTACCCATATGTCCTTTCTTTAGTATTGTTCGTCGAGTTGAGTGCCGTCAGTTCTGAGTTGAGCTCCACGATTACTGACAAATGCTTGCACTGACTGGACAGGTTCACTCAAATCTGTGTGGTTCTTTCCTCAAAAGACCATTTCAGACACTAATCTACATGGTCCTCATATGGCCTGACCAAGATTATGTGTCTGGACTTTAAAAGAGATTGCGACCTCTGAGTGTGTTTCGGCCTTTCATATCAGAGTAGTCAGATAGGAAACGCCGAACTCATCTAGCAAATTTTTAACATTACGTTTAAAAGTGATTCCGATATCCTATTTACAGAATAAACAATTTCATTTCATTTAATGCGCGGTTCCAAGTACCCAAAAACAGGTCGTTAATCTTACCAATCGTAGCGTTCATCATCATCATCATCATCATTCTCCTCCTCCTCTTATCCCAATTTATTCGGGGACAACACAATATTTCCTTTTATCACATACTTCTCTATTACTTAGCCGTCATTTCGGTAGTCACCTCCTTTTTAGGGTTCCGTAGTAAACAAGAAACCCTTATAGTTTCGTTATGTCCGTCTGTCTGTCTGTCTGTCCGTCTGACTGTTTGTCTGTCTGTCTGTCTGTCCGTCTGTCTGTCTGTCTGTCTATCTGTCTGTCCGCGGTCTAGCTCCGAGACCCTTATTACTAGAAAGCTGTAATTTGGCATAGGTATACATATTAATTACGCCGACAAAGTGGTTAAACAAAATTATGAAAAACATTTTTTTTTAGGGTACCTCTCCTACTCGTAAAGTGGTGATGTTTTTTTTTATCGCATGGTGTGGGGTATCATTGTAAAGGTCCTTCAAAAACATTGTGAGTTTACCAAAACCATTTTTGTATTCAGGGATGCGTTTAAGGCTCCTGGCTGTGACTTCACTCGACAGAGTTTAGGTAAATTCTTGCGATGCTATGTTTGTGTGCACCGTTCACGCACACACGCCTAAACATCGAGCGTAGTGATCGCTTAAACAGTTTTGATCCTATAGACGGTATTTTGTTAAGTTACGTAGGTACGCTTATGAAATAAGTCTGGAATGTTTGTGTATATTCGTTTAGTATATTTATAACAATTCTGTTTTATATGGAATTTTATACTTTTTGTATGGAAAACATGAAAAATTATTACCTACATGTTGAGTTTTATGGGTTTATGAGTTTCATAAAGGGGGTCGAAATTTTCATTATTTTTGCGATAAGACACAATTTTCGAGATATAAGCAAAAGAACAGAAAAAAGATAAAGTACAGTTTTTGCAACTGAATGAGTTATTAATTTAGTGAAAATGAAAAATTCTCTATTGGTGCCGATTCTCTTGTATACCGAACTAAACTTACTAAACTATCACTAAAATTCCTTAATTTTGACTATGAGAATCTCAAAGCTATTCTGCAAAATAAATTCTCTAAATTTAAAAATAATTTTGACACATCTAAATCGAATTTGACAACCGCGACTCCACACGTGATACCTAACCACGTGAATCTTTTTAGAGCCGGAGGCGCGCAGGGGGGGCAGCCTCGACGTGTTTTATATGGATTTTTCACTTTTTGTGTGGAAAATAAGAAAAAATATTACCTACATGTAGAGTGTTAGAGGTTTAAGGGTTTTATAAAGGGTGTCGAAATTTTCATTATTTTTGCGATTGGACACACCGTTTTCGAGATATAAGCAAAAGAAAAAAAAAATATTCGGTACTGTTTTTTCATCTGAAGTCGAGGTGTTGGTGTGAATTTTAGTTCATGACAACCAATTTTATTCCACATGTTTTTAGTCACGATAAAAAAATAGTCATATTTAGTTAGAAAATCTAAATTTTAGGTTAAAAACGTCAAATTCAGAATAGCAAAATTGCCATTTTCACTAAACTAATATCTCAGTGCCATCTTAGTGCTGTCAAACTAAAATATAGTTAAGTTGTGTCACTTTAGTCAAGTCTAAGAGATTCTCTTGTCACAAATGCCTCTAAACTAAACTAAAAATCACCAAAATTTAGTTTATTCCTGTCAAACGACGATTGCCCATTCTGAAATAGATTAAAGTGACACAACTTAACTATATTTTAGTTTGACAGCACTAAGATGGCACTGAGATATTAGTTTAGTGAAAATGGCAATTTTGCTATTCTGAATTTGACGTTTTTAACCTAAAATTTAGATTTTCTAACTAAATATGACTATTTTTAATCGCGACTAAAAACATGTGGAATAAAATTGGTTGTCATGAACTAAAATTCACACCAACACCTCGACTTCAGATGAAAAAACAGTACTGATTTTTTTTTTTTCTTTTGCTTATATCTCGAAAACGGTGTGTCCAATCGCAAAAATAATTAAAATTTTGACACCCTTTATAAAACCCTTAAACCCCTAACACTCTACATGTAGGTAATATTTTTTCTTATTTTCCACACAAAAAGTGAAAAATCCATATAAAACACGTCGAGGCTGCCCCCCCTGCGCGCCTCCGTCTCTAAAAAGATTCACGTGGTTAGGTATCACGTGTGGAGTCGCGGTTGTCAAATTCGATTTAGATGTGTCAAAATTATTTTTAAATTTAGAGAATTTATTTTGCAGAATAGCTTTGAGATTCTCATTGTCAAAAATAAGGAATTTTAGTGATAGTTTAGTTAGTTTAGTTCGGTGTACAAGAGAATCGGCACCCATGTCTAACTAAATCTGACTATTTTTAATCGCGATTAAAAAGGTGCGGAATAAAATTAGTTATCTTGAACTAAAATTCACACCAACACCTCGCTTCAGGTGCAAAAAACAGTACTGTACCTTTTTTTTTTTCTTTTGCATATATCTCGAAAATGGTGCGTCCAATCGCAAAAATAATGAGAATTTCGATCCCCTTTATAAAACCCTTAAACCCCTGACACTCTACATGTAGGTAATATTTTTTCTTATTTTCCTTACATAAAGTAAAAATTCTATATAAAACGTCAAGGCTGCCCCCTGTGCGCCTCCAGCTCTAAAAAAAAATTCACGGGGTAGGGCAAACAAGTACCACATGGACTCGCGATTGTCAAATATAATTTTAGTGTGTCAAAATATATTTAAATTTAATTTAGAAAATTTTTGTTGCAGAATAGCTTCAAGATTTTCATAGCCAAAAGTAAGGAATTTTAGTGATAGTTTAGTAAGTTTAGTTCGGTATACAAGAGAATCGGCACCATATTGCCATCTTAGTGCTGTCAAAATAAAATATATTCTATAATTATTTCACGATGGGAAATCATCGTTTGACAGGAATGAACGAAACTTTGGTGATTTTTAGTCTAATTTTGAGGCATTAATTTGTGACAAGAGAATTGGCACCAGTATCCATAAAGGGATCTGAGACACTTGCGCGAAAGACATTTTCGCGAAAGACACTTGCGCGAACCCACTTGCGCGAAAAAGTTGCGGAAATGAGATTTCTTCATAACATCACGCCATCAATTTCAAAGGGCCCAACACTTTGAAATTGATGGCGTGATGTTATGAAGAAATGTGAAAATTTTCGCAGCCGCCATCTTAGATTTACGTTTTGATATCAAAATCTGCTTTAGAATCCTCAAAAACTATGAAAAAGACACCTATGACGAAAAATCTGAATATTGTCACAGCCGCCATCTTGGATTTATATTTTGACCTCACTATCAGCTTTAGCATCCTCGAAAACTATGAAAACGATACCCATGACGAAATATTTTTAAATGTTCGCAGCCGTCATCTTGGATCTTTATTTTGACTTAAAGTAGTCTTCAGTAGCGTTAAAGAACTTCGTTCCAAAAATACTTCACTTATTGCTACAACAGCATATCGGCGCGGGCATATCGGTGACGCGAACCCATAACTTTTCCCCTACCAAAAATCATTCAAAACTATGAAATCTAAAGTCAAAATATTACTAGTGAACCCAGCAGGCAGATGTTGTCCTGCGACAACAGCGCCACGCGAATCCAACTATAGTTATGAACCATCCAAGTTACACAAAAAGAATTAAAAAAAAAAACATCTAAATCAGTCAAGCCGTTTAGGATAAGAAGAATTACGAACACACGTACACCGGTATTTTATTTATTGCCAGGCATGCAAAATTTTAATGTTCTTCAAAAACAAGCAAAGTACTTTAAAATAAAATGCGGATCAAAATGTGGTAGTCGACGTACAATTTCTGGAATATGTTAACATCGGACACGTACGTGCGTGTGTGCGTGCTGCGACGCAAAGTGATACGTCCTCACGCTGGGAAGGCCCGTTCGCTACTGACGGAATAGATTTTCCGCGATCGTTTATATAGTTCACTTTGCCATTTATTTACGTAATGAAGTAATTGTTTATTTATAAAATAAAATTTAGATTCTATTAAACAATTAACTTAAAATTATAATATAATTTTTAAAATTTCTTAAAAGTGTTTCTAAGTATTAGAAAAAAATATTTATTTGGCTTGAAGTTTTGAGAAAGTTACGTTATTTCAACATTTTTTTTCTGCTATATTTTGTATGAAAGTTGAAAAAAGTGGTTCCCCTATGTACAAGTAGACCATATAATGATGTTGATGATATTTTTTAATTTTCAACATCAAAAGCAGTTTCTTCTAACGAAACGATCAAACGTCAGTCTCGCGTCATTTTTTGGAAAACTTGTTGCGAATTTTAGTGATTTCTCACGAATCCTTAATTTATTTCAAAAATCCCTTTCCCCTATGTACAAGACGAAGAATTGGACTTTTCAAATCACAAATAATTTTGTTTAAATTCTCGTCCCCTTTCTCACAACGAATAAACAAAATTGATCAAAATCAGTGATTTCGTGCGGTGCGGCGGCACGGAGCCTTAAGAAATATTAAGCTTTAAAGTGCTAATTTTTGTTAGAGTCAAGTGGGGGGAGTCTAAATGGTTGATTTTGGAAATGTGAACAAAATCACAGCAGTAGTTTATATAACAAAATTAAAAGGAAAACATGTTCTCCTATACATTCCGTATGGGAGAACATATTTTTCAACTACAAAATTAAGTTTGCTTTTGAGATAAATTCATCCCAACTACGGAACCCTTCATTGTGCGTGGTCCGACACGCACTTGGCCGGTTTTTAGGTATATCATCTTTCACACAGTAAATCCACTTGATCATATAAGAGGAGGCTCCCTAAATTGTATGTTAATTTGCATTCATATTCTGAAAAAGTTACGCATACAATCAAAATGGAACTTGAATATGATTTATTGGATCTTTTTCTTTCCAAATATAAGACAGTTACGTAATAAACATTTTCACTCGATTCATTTTTTATTCGAAAATCATATCTTTTTTAAAGATTATTTGAAACAATAACAAGATTATTCGGGTTTTATGTTTAAAATAGATATTGACAGTAAGTATAATATAGTTTATTATCCAAACGTAAGATATTTTTTCTCTAGATCAATTATTACTTTAAAGTCCCCGCCACGAGAAGCTATAAATTTTGTAAACACACATTCAGGGGTTTGCAATCTATGGGTAAAATAAAATAAAAACAGTTTTGTACTATTTTTTTACAGGGATATAATTATATTACCACACACATCTAATTACAAACAAACAATATAACCTAATCCGCGAAAACACCACAAACAAACAGACGCATTCGAAACTCGAAAGACAGCAGAGACAACGTCAGCGTGAACTAACTTCAAAATCGTGGTCCAAATGTTTACGTTCCATGAATCAGATGCGTTCCAGTACCACAAAACCTTAGACGACAGCGCTTTATATCGCTAAAATATAACCCGATCAAGTAAAATTGCTCATTAGTTTCGTATAACACGTATGTTACTTTGATTTCATTGAATTTGGGATTATTTGTTGTTGATTAAATTGTCGCTACGTAACTTGGTAGAAGTTCTTTATTTACAAAAAATATAGCTTCTCGTGACGGGGACTTTAGTTATAAATGAAATAAGAATTGAGACTTACTATATTTAGTTCCATGCTCGAACACGACTAAAGAGCGCACGCGATATTCAACTTTGTTACTAACGGCTTAGCGTTTAGCACATAGTGGAGTGGTGGGGTGCGGATGGGGGCGGAGTTTGCGTGGAAATTGTCTTTGGAGTGCCTGGTCTAACATTATTTATTTGTAACATCTTTCCACCTATGTTCTGCTAATAAATACTTGATGATATTGAGATCATACTTATTGTGTTCCTGCTGAGCATGTGTTATTGGGTTTTTCAATCTGGAATTTCTCAGTAACAGCCCCGAGTCTGGAATTTTGCCCGATTGATGGCAATAGGCTCGCCCCCTATTACATGGGACTTAAACATAACTGGCGAAATGTGGGTGTACCATCTCACATCTCTGCACAACCCGTCGGGGAAACAAGGCGTGATGTTATGTTATGTGATAATGATTTAAAATCGCTAACTTGTTGTTTGAAAAGTTTTTGGAGGTAACTTTACCTTTAACGGCCGAACCCAATAACCTATTTTCAGTAAAAGAGAGATCGCTATTGATGGTAGACAGTATAATTCTGTATGTCATTGAATGTCGTCCCACAATTCCGTTAGATTCCTTATTCTCTGACAGATTATTGGGACGTTAAAGCCATAGATATGTAGATAGGTTTTTCTATCTTCAGTATGCCAGAACTGGTGATAGATAGGTTATTGGGTGCGGCCGTAAATTGGTTAAGGATAAAAAGGTTACGCTTAGCTTTGAAAAGTTTATTACACAATTGACATCATTACTGCAGGCAGCCTTTAGATCCTCCTATGTATCAGTTATGTCTGCGTAAAGTTCAAATAAATTTGCATTTTTAATATCTAACTAGATATCGATTTCATCATTTTTTCTAAGGCTTATAATATATATCAAATGTCATTCTCGTTTCCTCTACCCACATTAATTACGAAAAGGTCTCTGACATCTTGTCTCAAGGAAAAATCAATTACGAACAATAAGTGAGAAAAGAAGACATTTTGCTGATGTGTCTTAAATATAAATTATGTCGTTCTTTTCTTACAGTCTATTCAAATCCTTGTTTCTAATTGATGTTATTTCCACTTAAACAAGTACCTATCAACTTTATGTCAGTTTTATTTCAGAATTACTATACTCCATTTGAAATAAGATTAGATATTTAACTAAACCTTTTTTACAGTCCGTTCAACCGATTTTGACTTCTATTGTTGGTAGCATGAGAAATGGCAGCTGCAGTAAACAGTTGGTTTGTAACCACTTTTTTTGCTTTTAATGCCATCCTTATGCCTACGCAATAGAAGTCAAAATCGGTTGAACGGGCTGTTAAAAAGGTTTGTTTAAATGTCCTATCTTATTTCAAACGGAATATAGTAGTATTAAAAAAGTCATTAAAAAAATTGAAGTTGTATCGCAAACTAATCTTTATGTGAGGATGTTAAAATGGTTTTTCCAAAAAAACATATTAGTTTATATGTTTGGAAACGAAATCGCAAACGCAGTATAACTCTTTTGGTCCTACAGCTTCCTTTTAACCTCGCAATCGCTCCCACTTTCTATAAACCCTAAAACATGTTACATAATAAGTGCAAAGCCTTTAATTGCCTTCTAATACATTAAAATCAGTAGAAACTACGTTATATTGCCGATTAGCCGGTGACAGCGAGCAATAGAGTGCACCAGACCAGTATTTACGTAAACCGCGTCTGTTCCGATCACAAACTCTTGAGGCCTACTATGAGTTTTAGAAAATGGAAAAAGTTTTCTTTATGAAGGTAGAGCATTAAGAAAGAAAAAAAAAAATTGTTTATTCAACATACATTAGAACAAAAAATGCCACGTTTTAGTTCTCAATTGAGAATTGCATAGGGTTCTTCCTGTTTCTTATAAGATACTGTATTTTTAATTACCTACTATTGCAACCTCTTCATTTTATAGTCCTAAAAAATTAATGTAATAACATAATTTTTAAATAAAGTAATAACATTTTCATCCGCCGTCTTTGATACAAAGCCAGTCATAATACTGTCCGAAATTGCACGCCACTGAACTCGATTCTCGGCCACTCTCTATAATCCAGACCCTGATTTCAAACAGTTCAGAGCAGTCTACCTCCTGTCTCAAAGATCACTTGGGCTTCGATCATAAGCGAAGCAATTCAATGCCGACTTAATGGTGGACGATAAAAATTGCATTGTCTATTACTCCAATCAGAAAACACTTGATTTTTAAAGAATGACAGTTAATCTGATCGGACATTACCTTCGATGATCTAAGCATTGCATAAACAATTCGTATTGTTTTTGTTTGAAACTCGTAAAAGGCGTGAAGTGTTTCATTCGAGAACTATGACTTGTATTTTCACGCAAATTTTCTCCTTTGCGATTACGAATAACAGGTCAAACTATCTTGACTGATCGCTGACCGATTTCGCGGAAACACTCGATTCGTTTCAGACTAAGATGTAATAATAGATAATTATAAAATGACAAAACTCAAAAGGTAGGCAGAAAATAAGAGATCGCTATTTTTTATTTTGTGGCACGATTTTATGTTTAAACAAATCATGCATTATGGACTCTTCCTCTTCCAGTACTAAGGTACAGGCGCCAGCACATCAGGCTACTACAATCTGTCAAATTTATTTAATAGATTTTCAACTTTATCGCTGAAGGGTAAGGTTCAAAGTAGATTTGGAAAATTTGACAGTTTCGGGTAGCTTGATGTACTGGCGTCTGTACTTATTTTCGTAAACGATTATGATTATTGTTTGATTTTGACAGTTCAACAACAGTCATTGCGTTATTTACGTTGTTGAGTAGATTTTTTGCCAACTTATGAAGTAATGGATTAGCAATATGTTTCAAATCGAAAAAAATTGTGATTGATTGTGTACAATTAGGGTACTGGATCAAACCATGTAATTTATGATGATATGAGTTGAGTATGTTAGTCCCCATCTGTTCTTCTTTGTTATCTCACTTATTTTTATTCGCATCTACAAGTTTCCAGCCAGTCTTCAAATATCCTTACTCATTCAAACAAATCCAATTCGCAGTTCCATGGTAGCCCTCTAGGACGGTTGCAGGCAGTGCGACCGGTTCCCACGGTATACGTTATAATATATCTGGTCAGGCAAGCAGTTTGCATGCCTGTCCTATCCCAGCCACCAGCCCAGTGTGAATGTAACGACGCCATTCTCAACCAATGGCGGCGGTGCGACATGTTTGTAATTATTCGCCCACTTGCACCACAAATCCCTAAATGCATTTTACGCTAATCAAATTTAAACGGTCAGGTAAATTGTTTATTGGGTTTTTCCGTCCGAGATTTCTCAGTAGCAGCTCGAAGTCTGGATTTGTGCCCGGTTGATGACAATAGGCTCGCCCCCTATTACATGGGACTTAAACATAACTGGCGAAATATGGGTATACTTTAAGTACACCTCCATCCGACAAGTGGGAACGGGCTGTTACCTGTACCCTTCAGGGTTGAACATAACGCCTGTACGTTATGTTATGTGAATTCAAATAATAGTTCTATTTCCACAGACCCAGAGTAATTTTCAAAGTTTAGCGCTAAACACATAGTGATTTGTGGTAAAAGCGGGCCTTAGTGTGCTGTGTATTGAGGTTGTTTTTGCAAGGCGAGGGTCGAAATTACTCCGTTGTTTTTCAATTCTAGGTGTATCCTGTACACTTTTCACCAATTAATTATCCAAACCCGAAACAACTAGGTATCTGTAAGTGATACAAATATTTGTTTAATTTTGGAAAGGTACTCTCAAAAAGAATTAGAATTTGCTCTAACGCCAACAATGACTCTTCCTTCTAAAATCGTAGGTAGAATATTCTATTCGCTCTAAAAATATTAATTTTGTACCATGCATTAATATAGAAAGATAAGATAAATGATGGTCTTGAGAAAATTCATCGTTGAATGTCAACAATTTAGACATTTCCCAATTACTGCCAAAAATTTTGACATTTCTCAGGTCCAGTCAAATGCATCGGCGATGAATTACTGTGAAGTTGTACAAAGGTCTTTGGCCTTAGAGTGCTATAAGGATCCTTATAGCACTCTAAGGGCGAATTTTACCAAAGAAACTGAACCCGATCAACACATAAACCACGTTTAAGCGCTGCCAGTGTCATAAATTTCTGTGGAATATTGACACTGACAACTCTTGAACGTGGTTTAGATGTGCTGATCGCGTTCAGTTTTGTTGGTGAAATTCGCACTAAGTAGTTACACTGCGGTTTGACCTGTAATATTGAGCAATACACAAGACCACAAGATTAGGTTACTTACCTTTAAACCTAAGTCAGCTATATACAATTAAGTATACCTTCTCAAGCAAAGAGTCTTTCTAGTGATAAGATTTCTAAAACGAAAAGACGTTAAAAATGCACCATCATGATAACAGCATCCTTTTCTGTCCGCTGTCTGTAACAGACGTAAGCTTGAAATAAGATTATAATTTTAAAGACAAGAATAAAAACCAGTTTTTAAATGAATGAGACTCGTCGGAGTTATCACGTTACAAGTAAGATATGAATGAAGCCGTAGGAAATCAAGTGGTGTGGAGGTAAGCCAGATTTCCTGCCCTTATTGGATATGCACAGATTATTTAACGGATTAAACAAATGTCAGCAAAGCGTTGTATAAGAGGCAGGATTATGAAGGCACTTTTGCTTTAAAAAAAAAGTAACGATGATTATACTTAAGTACGGTAGCTAGCTGACATTATGGCAAACATTTTAATTTAATGTTTTGTAATGCGTAATGTAAATTATTTTGCATATTAAAGAATCAAGTTTTACTAACTGAACAGGCAGCTGTGCTGCTGGGGAGTTCGTTGCGCCATTTCTTCTTCCCAACTAAAATTGTTTTGTTACATTGTTTATAAAATACCTTTTGTCTCTGAAAGTACTGATCCAATTACAATTATTTTTTCTCTGATAGAGCACTACATTATTGCCGACTGTCATAGGATAATTTTTTATGTTAAAACAAGAACTTTCACGCCGAAGTCACTTTTTGACGTTAAAATTTATTATAAATAATAAATATATATTATAATATAATTGATTCTAGTTGCCCCTTCCAAAAGGTAGTATCGTATGGAAAAGAATGGGCAAGAAACTCCACCGTTACTCTTTTAAAAATGTTTTACAATATTTTGTATACATTAATTATATGTGAAGACGATACATGAAGAAGTCATTGGCAGAAGCTATTAAATAATATAATACCTTAATTAGCATATAACGCCAGCTACGCAGACGTGTAATGCTAATATATCCGTTAGAGCTTTTGTCTTTCAACTTGCATTATAAATAACGGTAAATCTTTATAGTCTATGCTAATAAATTTTAATTCAGTGTACTTAACTCATATGACGTTTGCGAGGTGTTAAGTCTTTTTAAGAATAATTTTGTTGCTAAGCACCTAATTTGGAATGATCGGCTAGCAATTTTAGCACTAATAGTGATAAAAGCAACACTGATGGAAGGGAAGAGACCAAAGCAAACAAGGATGGATTTTGTAAGGGATGATTTGAACGAAAACGGAGTGAATGAAAACGTGACAGCTAAAAGGGGAAATCCGAAGAGAGAAATATATTTTGCCGATCCTAGGTAATAAGGGCAGGCAGAAAAGGAGGTACCTAAAGAAAGAGATTGTAATGAATCTAGGATTTAATGGTCTGAAATTGCCAATACCTACTCAGACTTAGAGTAATGATAAATGCTCTATTCTACTCTGCGGAGAAGAAATCTTTGCTGCAGTGGGACAAATATACAGGTTGATAATCTTAGGTTTTGTGACTAACAAGATTCAAGTTCGATCTTCTATGTTTCTCTCACCCTGTGGTGCTGTTGCATTATTCTTAATTTTAGGAAAAGCCCCTTATTCTTTAACTTCTGAATATACTACATTAAGCTCAATAACATGTAGTGGTATTCATCCCTTCTAGGACCAACCCAATTCGGAATAAATATTGGAGTCTCGCCAAAACTGGCTTCTGCTACAAAAGCTTTTAACTCGTCTCCAGCATAAGTTTCGTTTGCATCATATTGAATTAAATGTCCGTTAAATAAAAATACATTGGTAATTTAAATATTCAGTTTGTTCGCGTTTTTATTCAACAGAACTTTTTTATTTGTTTTCCGTTTCATATTTTTATTCTTTTTCGTATTGCAGACTTCTTTTTAGGGTTCCGTGCCCAAAGGGTACCAATGGGACTCTGTTACTAAGCCGACGTTCGCACGGACGTAATAAAATCTCGGCCGGATTTTATCGTGCACTGGATTTTCAACTCTCGGTGTTAAGTCGAGCGTTGAGAATCCAACGCGCTGGGACGCACTCTCGTCCCAGCACGTTGAAAAAACAGTGTTGGATTTTCATCTCTCGGCGCTAAGCAGAGCGTTGAAAATCCAGTGCACGAAAAAAAATCGCCGCGATTTTATTACGTTCGTGCGTACGTCGGCTAAGACTCCGCTGTCCGTCCGTCATCGTAATAGGTAGACATTTGAAATTTTCACGAAGTTTGAATTACTATGGTCGCTATAACAACAAATGTTTAAAATAAAATAAGGTTAAAGGCGTTTTTTGTAAAACGCCAATAAAAACACGTTCCTTGTTTGACAGGAACATGTTTTTATTGGCGATTTTTGTTCAATAGTGTTAAATATTGTACGGAACCCTTTATATGCGAGTCCGACTTACACTTGGCCGCTATTTTTTTAATCCCCCTTTCCCGTATTCAAAGAGTAAACATAAAACATGGGTTTATAGAATAAATAAAAGTTTTTTTTGCTATCCTATATCTCGTCATGTATTATTTGCCTAGCCGCTTGCCGGAAGTCCGGTCATTCATCTATTGCCTCTCTGATATACTGGTTTTTATAAAAGTATAATATTTCTATGCGTATTTACAAGCATAGTCTTGTTGTTTGTATCTACTTATCTCTGTTGAAGTGAAAACTTCTTTAGGCGCGTTAGGCTTTTTTGAGAGTGCACTAAACCATTGATTTCGCGACAATGGTGCCGATTCCCTTGTTCACAAACTAAACTAAATTTAAGTTCAGTGCATCTTTTTCTTTCTATTTCATTAAGAAAAGGACAGAAGATAAATTTTAGTTTAGTCCTGTCAAATTAATCAGCGCCTGTCATACAAGTTTAGACGTGATTCAAAACTTGCCAATTAAAATTACGTCAATTTACGTCAAGCGCTGATTAATTTGACAGGACTAAACTAAAATTTATCTTCTGTCCTTTTCTTAATGAAATAGAAAGAAAAAGATGCACTGAACTTAAATTTAGTTTAGTTTGTGAACAAGGGAATCGGCACCACTGTAACGCAATTTACCGACACCGTGGAGTAAAAGACATCAACGCGTTGATTACCGCGGTGCAGATTTGGTTTCAAGTTTTCACTTCTGTCGGCACTCCCGCAGTGCCCTGTTTTTTTTTGTATTTTATTGATTAAAATGTTTATCCACTCTGTTGTCTGTTCATGATTGACTAACTTTTACCCGCGACTTCGTCCGCGTGGAAGTCAACATAACCTACTATGTATAAAATATCCTATGACACTCGACAATAGTGTAGCTTTCTATCAGTGAAAGAATTTTTGAAATCGGATGATTTGTTTCGGAGATTACCCCCTACATACAAACACACCCACTTTATAATATTACTAGCTTCCGCCAACAGATTCGTCATATCTTCATAATTTATAGCCTATGTTACTCAGTGATAACTGATAATATAGCATCCTACTGGTGAAAGAATTGAAAAAATCGGTCCAGTAGTTTTTGAGTATATTCATTACAAACAAACACACAAACATACAAAAAATCGAATCTTTTGTCTTTATAATAATTATTAGTTTACATAACCCAATGGTTAGGGCCTCGACTGTCATGCACGAAGGTGTTTGTGGGTTCATACCTGGGCAAGTACCAATGTGACATTTTTCATTTCATATGTAGGTGCTTTACTTTGTGTAAATTATTTCATCACCACTGCTCTCAAAACGGTGAAGGAAAACATCGTGAGGAAACCGGCATGTCCTAGAACCGAAAATTCGAAGACATGTGACATCTACCAACCCGCACTGGGCCCGCGTGGTGGATTACGGCCCACTCACTCTCACAGGAGGAGGCCTGTGTCCCAGCAGTGGGAACATTTATAGGCTGATAATGATGATGATGTAGGTACTTTCCGAGTTTAACTTATTAATAATTCTGCAATCGCCAACCCATCTTGAGCAAGTGTGGTGATCAATGCTCGTACCTTCTCTGTATGAGAAGAGGCCTTTGCCCTGCAGTGGAACAATAATAGGTTGGTATTACTAGAAGGATTTATAGCAAAAAGAAGTACCTAATTTCCTTACAATTATTACTTTTAATGCGCATCGTCTAACCGGACATCCGGCGATCCATCTACGATTCCCCTTCGATTACTCACCGGGAGCCATTTGAAACGGTAATGGCATTGTTTTGTGGCCTTCGAAGGATGGCAATGGCGGCGACGGCCATACTTAACAGTTGACACTTTGATTGTTTGATGTCATTTGTCGGCCATTGTCGATGGATTGATACAATCTGTGGTGCGTTTGAAGGAGAATGTGAATTATGAAGATACCTATTTTCTTATTCTTGATTTTTGGAAACTAGTACCTACCCTAATTGCGTAACTTGTTTTTGTAAACGATAATGACTAATTTGTTTTATTTTGACAGTTCAACAACATTCATTGCGTTATTTACGTTGTTGAGCAGATTTATTTTCCAACTTATGAAGCAATGGATTAGCAATCTATTTCAAATCGAAACAGATTGTGATTGTGTTGTATTACGTAATTAGGGTACTGGCCAAGTCTCCGATCAGTAAAATGCTGCTGTGTTTATTATAACAGCAACCTATACTCCGTTTGAAATAAGATTAGTTATTTAAACAAACCTTTTTTACAGTCCGTTCAACCGATTTTGACTTCTATACCGTAGGCATAAGGATGGCATTAAAAGCAAAAAAAGTGGTTACAAACCAACTGTTTACTGCAGCTGTCATTTGTCATGCCACCAACGCAATAGAAGTCAAAATCGGTTGAACGGACTGTAAAAAAGGTTTAGTTAAATGTCTAATCTTATTTCAAACGGAGTATAGGTATGCTTGAAATTCTTTGAGAAACCAGTATTAGAAATGAGAATGCATACCTACGTTCTTTCTTAAATATACGGGATTTTTAACTGCTCTAGACGGACATATAGTGACCTTATTGGTGATGTTCTTCAGAAAGGTCAGGTCGTACTCGCAACCGGCGTCAAATGTCAATCTCAATCTGTCTAAAAACCCTTTTCTCTACCTAAATTTTTGACAACTTTTTGACATTGTCGCTGAGATGAGATTGCGATTTGAATTTGAACGTTTTGTAACGACGAGAATAAGGATGAAGAATAAAAATTGATTTTTTATCCGTCAGAAAGATTATTAAAAAATATTGGACACGTATTTTTTACGTTATCAAAAAATTACGGCGATTCTTTGATTTAAAATATGCCATGACGTCACAAGTATGTAGATTTTATACTTACTTGTGACGTAGCGACCCCAACACCCCTACTTTAATGAGTTTTATCTCAGTATTTTTTATTATTAATATGATAAAGCAAAAAATACGTGTCTAATATTTTTTTTATTATCTGACTGGCGAACTAACTAGAATTTAATTTTTTTTGACCTAGGAATCATACCTAAAGCAAAAAGCCATCATTGAACGTTGAAAAACTGAACACTGGTTTCTGGCAGTTCAAAATCGCATCAAGAGAAATTGACAAATTAACGTTATTCTACGCAACTGTTTTGGCCAGACAGTTACAAAAACATCTGAGAACAGCGAAAACAACAAGGCGATGATTGATTATGTTTTCGCTCTTTAGGCTACCCTATTTCTAGAAAAACAGAATCTCATATAACGAAACGAATGTTTTTAGACAATGCGGCACAACGTTCTATCTTGGCCACATTAAATGTATTTTCGGATTCATGTGCGGATTGTATAATTATCACTTGCTTCAAAAACGGTGAAGGAAAACTTCATGAGGAAAGCCTGAGAGATATTTCTCGACGGTATGTGAAGCCAAGTCAGAGGCCTATGGGCGGCATAAAAACTCTGACACCAGGTTAGTCACGAACCACACGAAAAATAAAAATAAAGAATGTTAATAACCTACCTTCTAAGAGAGGTTTATTTAAGAATTAGGAAATATTGTTTTCTCGACTTTTCTGGTAATAGTTGGTTAGAAATGTCCTTTGCTGCATAAAAAATATCTGGTGGAGTGTTATCAAAGCTTGTATCACTCATTTTTGTAAACAACATGCCATTTCCTCTCGCTCCGTACCATGGCCTGAACCAAGGCCGGACGCGAGAGATCACCGCCGCCGATCGCCTCTACGAGGACACGGCGTTGCTCCGCCCAAGCCGGGCAGACCTCTACCGTATGCTCCACCGTGTCCTCAGGCCGATCCACACAATGGTGACACCGGGGTGTTTCCTCCCGCCTTATCCTATACAGGAACCTCCCGAAACAGCCGTGTCCGGTGAGGACCTGCGTCAGGCGGAAGGTGAGGACGCCGTGGCGTCTCTCCAGCCACTCCTCAAAGAGGGGTCTTATCGCCGCAATTGTGGCGTGCCCAACACCATTAGGTACCATACTATACCTAAATCCTCTATTATTACACCCGTAAATAAATACCTAAATTATGCAACAACATCGCAAAAGTAAGTTAAATATTTCAAATAATTTCGTTGATTTACACAAAAAGTCTTCAACAAAGTGAGCTTTGTGTCACTACTAATTTAATATTATAAAGAAAAAATTATTTTATTTTTGAATAAACTCAAAACCCACTGGATCGATTTAAAAATTCTTGTCGAGGGCGGAAGCTAGTAGCGAATAAACGTTTAAAATGATGCTTAGGTCTGTAAGTATGTATAGGTATTCACTCCACCGCTGCTGCACCGACTTTTACCAATCTAGGTCATCCGATGGCTTGACTTTTATTACCTACATAACGATATTTCCCATTATCATTTCATGTTCCACTGTGGAACTGTAACTCATTAAATTAATGCCATGCCCTCAAATTGTCGAATTTACAGAATTTACTAAAAAGCAGTTAGAACATAAATAGATTATATCCACATAGTAAAAGTTCAGAACAGCAACAAAAGGAGACTTCATGAAAAAATTAAAATGGCAGCGTCCTTCTTTCTAAAAATCTATTTAAATTAAAATCAATTGCCGTGCCTTAGTCTCGCAAAAACTCGAAAAAACTCGGCCGATTGTGATGAAACTTTGGTAAGTTGTGTGCGCGCCGGAGAAGGTTCGTTACGAAAACAAATGAAAAAAGGCATTTGCAACGCATCAGGTAATAAAATTTTGGTACTTAGATATGTGTGTGAGTAATGTGTACGCATAATAGACAGATGACAATGAGCTCTCTTTTAAAAGGCGGTTAAAAACGTCTGTCATCTTCAAATGCCAGAGTGCCAGTAACCTCGAGCACAGTTCGAAACTATGTGACATATTCAGCTCTGAATGCATTCCGCTGTCACTTGGAGACAATGGCTACCGAATAACGGCGCCCGCGCAGCCAAGCGGGCGTGCGGGCTTCGAGATATTTATCAAGACTGAAGAGTTACTTGAAGGATTATGAAATCCTATACTATTAACCGAGCAATATTTGTAGGTATATTTGATTGTATATAAATTTGTACTCACGTTCTCGAAATCGGCTCTAACGATTTCGATGAAAGTTGCAACATAGAGGTTTCAGGGGGCGAAAAATCGATCTAGCTAGGTCTCATATCTGGGAAAATTCGTTTTCTCCATATTTTTACCCAAACAGCTCGGTCGCCCAAAGTTTAGAAGATGAGAATAATGACATAGCAGCATGGAATTAGTAAGTACCCACTATCATGGTATAAGTATTACTTTAAAATTAGTGTTTTATGAATGGTGTATATAATTATATAATTGCGGAAGAAATTCTTTAAATTATGGTGAAAACCGCGTCAAAATCCGTTGCGTAGTTTAGAAGAACAACACGATCACACAGACAGACAGACAGACAGACACGAAAAGCGACTTTAATTAATTAGGCATTGATAGATTTCAAGAGGCACAGGCGAAGCAAGAAAATTGAATAAAGATTTAAAATGAGGCCGGTATCGAAAACATGTGTGCACTTAGTGAGGTGTAGTTTGATTGTAAATGTATGCGTGTGAGCGTGTATGCATAGAGCGGAGGTGTAATTTTGACATGCTTCACTGTATTGTTCGCAGTGCTATGTCTTGGTTTTTTATACGGTCTGAGTTTTATTTTATCTATTATGTTTCCGAGCAAATTGTTTGACACCGAAGTCAATATTGTCATTCCATGAATGTTTGGTTCAGATTACTTCATTTGCTTGTTAATTAAAAATGTCTCTCTCATTAAACTTATAAATTATGCAGTATTGTTTTCTTTTATCTTATTCAGTGCAATGTCAATACTGGTGTTGGCTGTTGTACTCACGATATGGGGGAATAAACTAATGTAAATCTATGTCATCATCTGCCTAGCCTTTTCCCAACTATATTGGGGTCGGCTTCCAGTCTAACCGGCTGAATACCAGTCTTTTACATGTTGCGACTGCCTATCTGACCTCCACAACCCAGTAACTGGGTAACACGATACCCCTTGGTAAGACTGGTTGTCAGACTTTCGGGCTTCTGACGACCCGTAACGACTGTCAAAGATCTGCAAATGACAGCCGGAACCACGAGCTTTCCGAGGCACGGAGGGGTCTTGGTATGTAAAGATGGCCACCCATCTACAGACCAACCGCGGCAAGCGTAGCTTAACCTGGACGATCGACCCGTACGGCTGTACTTAGCCACAAGCCCTTCCCTCAAAATAATGCTTCATCACTTTTGATATCAATTCCAGAAAATTTAAACTTCAATAAGGTTGAAAATGTCACACAGACAAATATTCCTTGTCGATAAAGGACGTGCAATCACTTGCACGTCATAAAATGACAAGGAATATTCAACCTTAGGGTTATAGCAATCAAAAAGTCGACTATACTCACTATTTGGGGGGTAAAATAATGTAAATCTAAACCCAGTAGATACTTAAAACGAGTCGGCTAAGTAGTGTCATATGTAAAACAGATGTATTGTCGCAGTTATCATGTAAAACCGGGTACACAATGTTTGTCACGATGTGAACGAACGGAGAGGCGTCGCAGTGAATAAATAATGCACTTCTTGTACACACGCACGCAGCGTACGTTGGTACAGCTGATTGTAATCTTTTGACAAATGAATTGGAAGAAAAGAATTTGTAATAATAATCTTAGAAATAGTCGTCTGAGACTGGAAATAATTTTGACACTTTTGAGGTGACGGGTTGTTAATCGTTATAAGTGTGATAGGGCCAAATAAGTAATTTATATAACTTTTTGGCAAGTTTTATACCTTTAAAAAGTCCTTGACCTGCTAGGAAGGCTGTAGTATATGAAAAGTCATTAATTTTTGTTGCACGAAGTGAAAAGCACCATTAAAGTTACCTTAGTGCCTGCACTAATTGTAACCAGAATAAATGTGCATTATAAGGTAAAAATATTTGCCAGATAACAGGGTTCCAGTTTCTAACGGCACCTACCCAGATCTCATCACTCATGAAGATGGGAAATCAAAGAAAACAACCCCACAGTCACTCCTATGACACTACATCAAAGGACATTTTAAACATTATCCACACTGTACTATTCAACAGACCACACAACAAGAAAATAAAATAAAACAGGAATATCGTTAGAAGTTCACAAGAAAGATTGTCGGTAACCACAAGTGTCTGTTTCTTTTAAAGTTAAAACACACTTGGAGTAAGGATTACTCTTTGTTCGTCTGTTATTTGTATCTTTTACACTTTACACTATTACACTGAATTAATGAGTGCATACCATGCTTTATGTTGTGTAGGGGGAACAGTAGGTTAAACTTGTTACTTTAAACTTATTTTATTTATTATTTATCTTGATGGTATGGCTAGAAAGGGGATTGGGGACTGTTGAGATGAAGATCAATATAGAAGTATGGAATAAAAGGACATGTTGCGTCGATCACAAATAATTTGGGATAAAGGCAAAAGAATGATGATATTTAGCTTGATGGGGTCAAGCGAGAGCGATGGACCAGCCGATTGTTCTGATGATTTAATTTTAGAAGTAGTAGAAGTTTTCCAAGCAGCCAAACTGTGCGGAAAGTGTCACTTTTTCGTACTAGTGCTTTTTACTTTTATTTTTATTTTAAGTCCGTCGTCAGTCCGACGTAAAGAGTTTTTATTATTTCAGAAAAGTTTTACAAAGGATAGTGGGCAAATAAAAATAAAAAAACAGTGGCACTCTGGGAGTGCCGACAGAAGTGAAAACTTGAAAAGAAATCAGCACCGCGGTAATCAACGCGTTGATGTCTTTTGAATGGTCAAAAGCTGGTGTCGTAACAGTGTCGCGAACTCAATGGTTTAGTCCCATCTCAAAAATGCCCAACGCGCCTAAAAAAGTTTTCACTTCAAAATGTATGGTGGCACACCCACGTCCGCCACAGTTAAAACCACTGTAGTTTTGAAAACATTACTTCTCCCTTTACTCACGCCAAAGCGCATCAAAATCTGTCCCGGGGTTATTCAGTTCCGACAATGTTAGGTTAGGCAAAATACAGCCAGCTCCGCCACAGATAAACCTACTGTATTTTTGAAGACATTACTTCTTCCTTTACTCTTATTTCAAGAGAATGGTGATATTTAGCTTGACAATATGATTTCTTCTAAAAAAAAATACCTAAAGGTATTACAAATATCGAATGTTTTATGTGAAAAGCTTCGCTAAAAATTAAAACTGTCAATTGCTTAGTAATTTATTAACATCGTAGTGTAGATGTGGCTAGATAGCGTATTTACCGGTTGCCAGTCTACAGTGATGTCATATTTATTTAACTTTGTAAGCAAGACTGGTGCTTATTTTGACATCAAGCAAAATTGCTACGTATTTTACGGATTGAGGATAGAATTATTTATTATCAAATAATTTCTTTAAGTTTCTGAGAAATAGGTGAGACTGGGAACTTTTCAAATCAAATCCGTTTTGTCAATAATAATTATTATTTTTCATATTTATTTTTAGTAAAATTATATAAGATTTGATTTTTAAGAGTTTCTGGTTCTTGACCAATCAATCTGCCTAGTATTTTCTATCTATGTTGGGGTCAGCTTCCAGTTTAACCGGATGCAGCTGAATATCAGTATTTTACATGGAGCGACTGCCCATCTGACCTTCACAACCCAGTAACTGAGTAATAATGATACCCCTTGGTAAGACTGGTTGTCAGACTTTTGGGCTTCTGACGACCCGTATCGACTGTCAAAGATTCTTGATATCCTATACTATTAAACGAGCAATATTTGTATGTATATTGTATATTTGTACCTACTCAGATTCTCGAAATCGGCTTTAACGATTTCGATGAAAGTTGCAATATAGGGGTTTACGGGGGCGACAAATCGATCTAGCTAGGTTTCATATCTGGGAAAATTAGTTTTTTCCGTATTTTCACCCTAGCAGAGCTCGGTCACCCAAAGTTTAGAACAAGATAATGAATAATGACATGACATTATTGACATTAGAATAATGATCATGGCAGCATGGAATTAGTAAGTACCTACTATCATGGCAGTATGGAATTAGTAAGTCCTATCCTATACTATTAAATGAGCATTATCTATTTTCACCAGAGCAGAGCTCGGTCGCCGGTAGGTACTAGGTAATTAGACAACTTCGTAGGTATATCTAATGACGTTACCAGTCTGCATACAAAAATTCAACCAGATATATCCAATAGTTTAGTCACTATAGCTAATCAAAGATTGGCAAAATATATACTCGGACAATCCCAACTACTTAGTTTTTTTGAAAAAAAACACTATTTTAACTTCATTCTTAGCATTTATTTAATAGTTTCAAAATACTCCTATGCATAGTTTTGCTAGTGTTTTCATTTGTTGTCATATTTTTGTTTCTACATTGTATATCATTTTTCTTTTCAATATCTCAAGCTACTGCATCACACAGCGAGAGTATCAGAACGGTACTTTATGTCGTAACTCACTGCTTGTCAAAAGCTCCGCGACTGATTTCGGTCACGTTCGCAACGGGCGACAAAAAAACCTTTTAAATGTCTTCTGGGGTCAAGCGAGAGCGATGGACCGGCCGATTGTTGTGATGATTTAATTTTAGAACATCTTTCGAGTCTGGAGTCTATGGATTTGAAAAGCATAGAGTTCTTGAAAAAGGTTTTTATCTAGAGTCGTAGACTTTGAAGTTTTTCACTGCTCGTGGTGTGTTTTAAAAATATGGGCTAATTATGAAATTAATAAAGGTGGCCTATGTCGTACTTCTTCATGTCGATATCGTCACTCACCGTATTGGGCAGCTATGGATGGTATCTTATAATTTGGAAGAAATTCTAGTGTAGGCCCTTCGAAGTTAGTCATCGGTTTGATGTTAGATTGCCTAACTCTCTTTTATTAGCAATCAGTGTGCACAATATCGTCATCTCTCCCCAGTGTTTTATTGTAACACCACAAACCTTTATTATCAAAAGTCTTTTATTCAAACAAGGCTGAGAATCAGCACTTTTTGAACGTCAAAATTACATAAGACAGTCCCCCAAAACGCCCTTCACCACTTCCTAGTGTTTTACCTGGGAAGAAGAAGTGGCGCAACAAACTCCCCAGCAGCACAGCTGTGTTCAGTTAGAAGATATTCTTACAATCGTAAACTTTATTTAACCAAGATGCAGCCGAAACTGCTACAACTCCACTAGTTCTCAAAGAATCCCATGTGGCGGTATTTTGATACAAACAGTAATAAAACTAATAAAAGCGCCGCAGTGTGGCGTCGTGTCGCCTGTACACATCCAGATATAACGTGCATCTGTGTCATAGTTTATGAACACCATGAGGACGTGAATTTATGGAACTTTTCTTGGATTTTGGAAGTGCATTCTTGCGACTTTTTCGAGGGACTTGATGTTTCTCTCAAGTTTCTATGTTTTGGATGCAGCTCTGCAAAAAGATCAATACGTCTTTATCAACGGCTCGGTTACAATAACAACGGGTTTAATAGTATCTATAGGTCAGTAGACTTCAAGATTGCCGGCTTGCCCTTATGCTCTATTATCTTTTCTTCATTTTAATTTCACCCACTTGCGTGTCTATCTTCACCTAGTTTTTCAGCTTTCTGATCTTCTAATAGTTTAATACCTATCGTCAGCTATTCTTGATCATTTTCCCATGTAATTTTGGTACCGTTATCCTATTTTGCTTTTGTATAATTCTGTCTACTTTCTTTCTCTACTACTAACTCTATAGTCTATGACAATAGGTACTAAATGTTGTATGCCAGAATGTGCCATAAAAACAGCTTTACAGTCTCAAAAATCCTCTCCCATACTTCCAACGCGAGCCAAAGCCCAACAAAATGTAAATACAACTAGGAACCGTCCCATTACCGCAGTGCATTTGGTCTCCCGTTCACCCCGCGGATGACCGGGCGAGCACCGATAACTGCTCAGAAATAGTATCGATTACATTCTGCAGCTTCCGTGTTGTGTGTCACAAATAATATGTAGTTATCTGACGTTTGTCGTGATTTGTATTACATGCTACACTTATGTTACTGTCTCTAGCTTGCATTGAATGTTACAATAACAACAGTCTGTTTAGGAAAGGATGGGTTGCAAGTGTTGCAAGACCCATGCCAAATGCTTATTTTAGTCCTTTTGGCATGACAAAGTAATAGAAAGTTTATTTCACAATCTTTGGTTTTTATTTAGGTACTATGTTCTGTTTGCGATTTTATTTCTGCTTGAGTAATTTTCAATGTTTTTGTTAGTATATAGGCGTGTGCTAATTAAATTTAATGTTTTGTGTTTCGTAATGATAATTACTTTGCTTGTATAGAATCAAGTTCTTCTAACGTAACAGACTGCTGTGCTGCTACGCTACTTTTTCTCTGCTAAAGCACTAGGAAGTGGTGAAGGGTGGGCGTTTTGGGGACTGTATTATGTAATTTTGACTTCCAAAAAGTGCTGATTCTCAGCCTAGTTTGAATAAATAAACGACTTTTGATTTTGAATCTGTTTTTATTACTACGCCTTTTTTTGTAGCGATATTGATTTAACTGATAAAGTAAAAAAATATTTTTGAATGTGTCACGTAAACTTTAAAAGAAAATGTCTAAATCAATATTTTCTTCTTTTTCCAGGTAAATAAGGCGAACTTAGGAACAATTGAGATTGTCAGGTATAATTTAATTATCCAGGGGGAACACGAGCTATTTTTAACAGTGCCGATTTGGACTGGATCGGGGGAATGAAGTTCGACTTCTTTGCTCTGCATAATTTAGGGCACTGTTAACACTTCGGGGTGAAACTCAGTGTTTAAGAATAATTGAAATTACAGAGGTGCATAACCTCTGTGATTTCAATTACAGTACAATTTTAATTTAAAGTTTTTATGATTTATATTGTTAAAAAATTATAATTTATTATAAATATTTATTAAAAAAATAATAAGATAAAAATTGATATACTTACCATTTAGTTATACATAACCAACCTATGTAATGTATAGTGTATCAATTTAGATTGAAAAGGGATGTGGCTAGCTCAAGAAATCTGGACTTTGTGGATTCTATAACTCCCGGTCAAATCTGTTGAAAGTATCTATTTCTATTTAAACCGCGACCACGATGAAAACGAAAAATAAACAAACAGTTTAACGAATGGTAACAAAACTAACAGGTAAGTTAAACTGTGATTACCGTTAACAGTTTAACTATGATTACGTTAATGTATATAACCGTGTTAACTATCTGTAATGAAGGCTAAAAGCCGATAATGAGGCAGACTGTAATGGTTTTTATTTACATAAATAATTACCTACCTAGGGGTCGTCGTTTAATCACGTGAGGTTTGAAAAGGGGGGCGGGTGTCAGAAGAAAAACACGATTAATCACGATGAGGGGGGGGGTGGGACAATGTGACAATCACTTGTACTTTTTGAGCGACAAAAAAAAAAATTAATGTGTGACGTGTAAAATAGTTTTCACTAATAAATGACAATTAATTAATTGTGTTGTGCGGTCACATCAAAATTCTACCTCAGTGTCTTTCAGTTTGCAAACTAACAAACCTGTAAATGCAATTATAATAAAATACTCGTGATGCTGGGAAGGAGGGAGGAGGGGTAACCTAAAACCTCACGACGTTTTACTAAGACAAAAAAAAAATCAGACCAAGGGATCCATATAATGTTAGTTTGAACTTAGCCTATGTTAGTAAACTCAATAACTTAAAAATACAATAATTATAAAATAATTGGCTCCATTAACATGTGCACGAACATGTCTGCCAGCCCTGAGCCTGGTTAATGGTCCATCAACCTTGTCCGCCAGTGTAGCTAAAATACTGTTAGGGCTACCCCTGAATCACCGCAACATTGATGCACACCGCTTGCGCATGATGCTTCAGCAAACATGCTCGATGCACTGCAAAACCGAGGCAGCCCCAACAATAAAATTGGTATAGTAGTAGTATTAATTAAAGTATGGCCCCCTAGTACCTAAAAACATTTGTGGATCGGGATTATTTATCGCTTTTTTGCTTCCCTTGACCGATTGGTCGCCTTTGTATTGCAAATTGGCTCTTACAGCCAAATTACTTTTTGACAGGATATTTTCCTACTTCCGAAAATATACAGGGTGACAATTGAATTTTCCTTCTCTCGAAAATCGTGGCCTGCAATTTTAAGGAGACATTGGAGCTGATTCTCTTGTTCACAAACTAAACTAAATTTAAGTTCAGTGCATCTTTTTCTTTCTATTTCATTAAGAAAAGGACAGAGGATAAATTTTAGTTTAGTCCTGTCAAATTAATCAGCGCCTGTCAGTCTCCATACAAGTTTAGACGTGATTAAAAACTTGCCAACTAAAATTACGTCAAGCGCTGATTAATTTGACAGGACTAAACTTAAATTTATCTTCTGTCCTTTTCTTAATGAAATAGAAAGAAAAAGATGCACTGAACTTAAATTTAGTTTAGTTTGTGAACAAGGGAATCGGCACCATTGCCTCTCAACTCTTTTAAACTGATTCATGTAATTGAAATGAGAAACCTAACTGTGAAGTTATCACTTAGCTCCATAACTTAATAAAATCCCAGAGATATCGTACAAAGAAGTAGCTTATTTTTGTTGATAACAGATTGCTGCCAAGCAGAAGATTATACAGTTAAAGAAAAGATATGCAGGTTAACTTATTGACGATACAGTATAGTACATACGGCTACATATCAAGCTAAGAATTTCCAGTATAAGATTTCCGTACAATGAGAGGTCAGCTTATACTGGAAATTAATAGCTTGATATGTAGCTGTGAGTAGTTGAGTACGCTAAAAAGTAAGCTACAGAGGCGAACAAACCATTTCTTTATTCCTTATGCATTACAAGATGAGTTTTCATTTGGTGGATTTTTGGCAGACCATAGACAAGTGTCAAAGTCAAATCATTTATTTCAAGTAGGCCCTAGACCTTCACAACCCAGTGGGTAAGACGATACCCCTTTATAAAACTGTACCCTAATTGCGTAACACACGATCAATCACAATCTGTTTCGATTTGAAACAGATTGCTAATCCATTGCTTCTAAGTTGAAAAAAAAATCTGCTCAACAACGTAAATAACGCAATGAATGTTGTTGAATTGTCAAAAATCAAAATTAAACAAATTAGGCACAGGTAATCGTTTACGAAAATATGTTACGCAATTCCACTGATTGTCAGACGTTTTGGGCTTCTGCCGGGAACAACGGGTTAACATGCTTTCCGAGGCACGGAGGGGTCTCGATATGTAATGGATGGTTACCCATCCACGAACCGACCGCGGCAAGTGTAGCTTGCCCTTGGATCGACCCGTGTGGTTTTTATCATTTAGCCATGAGCCACTAGAACCGGCAGTAAATATAAAAACCTACGTTCGCACGGACGTAATAAAATCGAGACGATTTTTTTTCGTGCACTTGATTTTCAACGTTCTTCTTAACGTCGAGAGTTCAAAATCCAACAGTGTGTTTTTTCAACGCGCTGGGATGAGAGTGCGTCCCAGCGCGTTGGATTCTCAACGCTCGGCTTAACACCGAGGGTTGAAAATCCAGTGAGCGATAAAATCCCGTGGCGATATTTTTACGTCCGTGCGAACGTCGGCTAACTATTATAAACCTACGTAAACAGCCAAAGGGATGTAAGTTTGTTTTAAACATAATTATCGGTCTGTCAGGCTGTGGAGTGACATGCGGTGATAACTCAGATAAGCCCCCTGTGTGCTGCTCTGATATAATTAACGAGTTCGAGCTCGGGGCTTTACCGATTTAATTATGAAAGCTAGGGTGGCTGTTGGTAATGTAATTTATACCTACGAAACTATAATGCAAAACCTACTTCAGTTATGGTTTACTAAGAGGTTTGAAAGGTTTTCGATAGCCACTTTTGTAGGTATCTAAAAAAAAGAATGGTAAGTATCAAAAAGGATCTCAGATCAGATCTAAAGTCTAGATTTAAGAGAAACAAATGCCCAAATGAAAATAAAAGTGGAACCCAACTATCATCATATTCTGTCTAGCCTTTTTAACAGACTTCAAAAAGGAGGGGGTTCTCTGTTTTTGAAGTGAACATTTCTTTAGGCGCGTTGGGCATTTTTGAGATGGAAAAAAACAATTGAACTCGCGACACCGTCACCGACACCTCATTTTTGTAAACGCGATTGCGCTCTTTATTTATATTACGTTACGGATCAATGTTCTATGCAAGTATTTTTACTTTAAAGGTTTTGGAAGTTTTTTTTTTTAGTAAACGCGATTGTGCTCTTTATTAAGATAAGGTTACGGACCAATGTTCTATACAAGTATTTTTCTTCCACCAAAGCAGCACTCCCAGAGTGCCACTGTTTTTTTTAAATGTTTGTTACGCGATTACTCCGCTAATTATGAATTTATTTTGATGATTCTTTTTTCCCCTACCATGTTGGGGTCGACTTCGTCTTTCTGGATGCAGCCGAATACCAGTATTTTACACGAAGCGACAACCTATCTGACCTCCACAACCCAGATAATGGATAATGCGAAGTAGGACCTAACTGACAAATTTATTAATAAAAATAAAGCATAAAAAAGCCATACAGAAAAAAATTGTTCATCCCTAGTTCTTACTAAAACCATAAATATGAAACTTAAGGACTATAAACAATATTCCCACATTATTAAATAATTATCTTTCTTCCCAGAAGTAATCGCAATAATTAAGAGCATTAAATTCTCTGAGATTTATGTGCAACAGGCTGTCCCATTGAAGACAGATCAATGGTTCATGAGTATGTTATTAATAATTTAATTTAATGGGCTTATTAATAAACTGATTTGCAGCCTGTGGGGTGAGCTAAAAATAGCGATGTCACCGTTACAGTTAGTACAAATGTTAAGGTTTGAATAAGTCTTTTAATAAAAATAGTTATGTAATATCTTGGACGATTTTCATTCTTTTTGACACTTATGGGGAGAGCTAGTAGATATGACATGTCTAATACGATCTAATCATGGATGATTTGGACCACGTGCAAAGCGGACCATTTGCAAATTGGACCATTCGCGAAATGGTCCTTTACACAAGCTTAGTTTTTGTTTACACTAAACCTCTTAAGGGGTCAGTGTACTCATCATTACGAACAACTTTCACTATGGCCAAACGCTGAAAACGCGAAAAAAAGTAGATATATATATGCGAACATAAATAAAGGGAACAGCTGATATTTTTTCGTTATTTCAGCGTTGGTTCCATAGTTGGGAAGGTTGTATATTGTACCTAGGTACGTTTTTTGACTATTTGACGAACTGAGAATTGGACCAACTACGCCCAAACCTTATCAAAAACAGCGAAAACCTATACACAGATACACAATATACAAAAAAACCGTCAAATTTTTATAGAACTCACAACTCGCATCGCCCGCCCGCGCTGTTTCTTCATCGTTTTTGCTTAGCGTCTTTTTGACTTCGTTTTTCTCGGCTCCTAATAGTCGTAGCGTGATGTTAAATGCCTATAACCTTTCTCAATAATAGAGCTATCAAATGCAAAAAGATTTTTTCAATCCGACTGATAGTTGCAGAGATTAGCGCATTCATACAAACAACTGTTCAGCGTTATTATACTACTAGCTTCTGCCCGCGACTTCGTAAGACACCACAATATACTACAATAACAGTCACATTTGTATAAAACTTCCCTGTATACTACGTTTGTAGTTTTATTCTCTGCAGCCAAAATATACAGAGAGTCAGGAACGGTGACTCGGGAGCAAGCGACGTACAGTTGACCGTATGAGATGCAGCTTGTCCTGATGTCGACACCCGCAGCCTTCAGCCTTCGGTGTCGGCCCCTGTGACTTGTTGATAATTATCGCAAAGCATACGCTTACAGGGAACTGCACGCTCTTAAACTAGTAATTGTGGAGAATTTGTGGAATACACGGTATAAACACTGTCTCGCCAATTTCCGCCTCGATGACGTTTCTCTGCAAAGACACGACTTTGAGCCGGGTTCCGTTACACAGCTTCGGCGGAGTTAATTATACTATATGTCTGTAGCGGGGATGTTAAGGAGCTCCGTAACCGTAACCGAATCAGTTATAAAGTTTTCGGATAATTTCGGATTAGGGCGGTGTCTAAATGAGACACATTATGACAGGTTTTTCTACCCGACCGAGCCGATACAATAGCCGCGCGCGTCACTTGCATGTTTGTTTATTATTGCTATTATTTAGTCATTACTAGTCAGTCATTGCAGGATAATATTATAACATTACAATTTTAAAAAAATCTAATAATCCGTAACCGAAACTAACGGATAATCCGATAAAATCTCATATCCGTAACCGTATCCGAAATCGGTATAATATCATTTCTATATCCGTATCCGTATCCAGATCCGAAATTTCTTATCCATAACATCCCTGGTCTGTAGTATTCTCAAAAGTCATATGCAGACTTATGACGTCATAAACTGTCCTATTGAATCCAGATTATTAGTTCATAACTAATACAACATCACGATCACGAAACAATATTTATTAAATAATTACTATTCTACACACAAACATAAGTACAGACGAACGAGCCGTGAGAAATATACATAATAGAAATGATAATGTTTGTAAACATTTTGATATTTTGATCATCATCGGTATATAATACAAACAGAATGTTTGTGGCTTATTGCAATATTTTTAAAGAGTGTTTTTAATATATAGAGGTATGAGGAACAGGGTGTAAAGTTCACTCATCCTCTGTAGAAAAGGGAGGACCCTCCGACCAGAGCTGTGTCTTACACACGATTACTGACAAATGCTTGCACTGACTGGACAGGTCCACTCAAATCTGTGTGGTTCTTTCCTCAAAAGGCCATTTCAGACACTAATCTACATGGTCCTCATATGGCCTGACCAAGATTATGTCTGGACTTTAAAAGAGACTGTGATCTCTGAGTTTGTTTCGGCCTTTCTTCTCAGAGTAGTCAGATAGGAAACGCCGAACTCATCTAGCTTAAGCTTGAATGGTGGGCGTTTTGGGGGACTGTCTTATGTAATTTTGACGTTCGAAAAGTGCTGATTCTCAGCCTAGTTTGAATAAATAACTTTTGAATTTTGAATTTCGTATCTTTAATAAAAAAATGATAGGTATGAGGTGTAAAAGTGATTCAGATATCCCATTTGCAGAATAAACAATTTCATTTCATTTCTGGTGGGCTACTGCCCGACGATTGATGTCGAGACGTTGTATATATGCTAGTCGCGCGGTAAACTTCGCTTGCGCGATGCAGGATTTTACATGACGACAGTGTTATGCGTAGTTAGCACGTGGCAATGTAGACTTCTTGATAGAGATAAGACATTTGTGTAGCCAGATAAACGCAGTAGGTACTGCGCCTTTGTCTTACCTGGGACAAAGCCCCATTCCCAAAAAAAAGTATTAAAATGTAAACTCTTTTACATTTTAACACGTCCGTGAAGATTCTTACCCATGCTTCTCCGTAGGAACCTACTACGCTTTGGAATGGCAATTAGCTTCATCTTTCTGACTGACCGACCCCTATTGACAATTCAAAAGTGCCTGTAATTGGTTTAATTATAATAAATTGTTTGACTTTGAGTTCGATATAATATGCAACTGTTTTAATAATGGAACTAAATTTAGTACACCACTGTCAGTCAATGCAAAAGCACAGCTACAGAACGGTGTCCCTAAGTAAAGAATGCGATGCAAGATAAGAAGTGAGCCATTGTCCATGGAGAGACGCCGCATACGCATTGGAGATCTAAGCCGTCCATGAACCCCCACTTGTGGCGGTTGTCTTTAATTTTACGGAAAACGCTGGTAAAATACGGATATTTTACGGTCATTTATATAAATTACGGTAAAATTACCGGCGACTCATGAAGTTTTAAATTTTAATTTGTGCTGTTCTCTGCTCTGCCTCTGCACATAGATGATATTATTATAATCCATGATATGGTGTGTTTCATGTCTTGAATTCATGACTTGAGAATGAAGTTTTAGGGATTTTTAGTAAGCTGAGTCGCACGAGCCCAGTTTTCTGTTTTGTTTTAAGTTCCTAATTTCCTATACTGCTTATATCACTGGCAAAAATTCAAATCCATTTATACGTCAATAGTGAAGTAGTGACAATACACACACAAACATACTCACTTTCGTATTTGTAGTGTTTTAGTGGGTATGACTGTATGAGTACGTTTAGTACGTTTTTTTACCGAAAATTACATTTTTTACCGTATACCAGGGTAATTTTACCGTTTTACATCTCTAGGCCTACCTCCCATCTTGCACCGCGTTCCTTGTCACCTGCACACATGAGGTTCTAATGGCTGCGTCAGCAAACGGTATTCGCGTTGCTGAATTTTGGGCCGAACAAATTTAAATATTTCGAAAATCCAAAAGTGTACGCCTCATAACGCTCATTTAAAAACAGAAAAATATTTTAACGACTTTTCATGCTTTTTGCTTTTTTACCCATCAATATGGTAATTAAGCTACTTCGAATAAAAGATCCATTTTCAATTGAGTTCCTCCCATGACTGTGACGATTCTATAAAAAAAATAATTACTCGGTTAATTGATTTTTTTTTTGCAAGCGTTTACGTTTTCAGGTTGCACACTTGATGACGGGATTTTTGTAAAACTATTTTGATGTTTTTTTCGTTTCTACTGCATTAAATAAATTTTTTGAAAAGTACAGAAAAAATCTCCATTAAATTATCTATACAATGGTATATATATTAATTAAGTTCTGTGTACTAGCAGGAGTGTAACAATAAAAAAAATTACAGAAAGGAGGCAAAACAAATTTTTCGATCGCAAAGCACTCTCTAATGCTTCGCATTATAAGTCGTGCAATACCTATACTTCATAAAAGATGGCTTGATCTCTGCGACAGCTGTCAGTAAAATCACGCCTATGAAGTCCTGAATTTCATAATAGTACAGACAGTACCTGTCAATGTCATACTTTATGGGCATGCCGACCTAATTAGTGATGGGCGATAAATCATCGTGACCACAGATTATGAACTATCGATATTTTAAATAAAACTTAATTTAAAATTAATTTATCTTTTAATTTTATTATATATTTTAATATCATAACATTATTTACATTTGTACATACTTGATCTAAAATAATAGTAAGTAAATAAAATCCAATTTCTCACCTACTCATGTAACATTCCATTCGTCAACGTCCCATCCTTGGGTTTCGGGAGAAGACACGCTACGTTTGGCTCACAGGCCGTGTTACCAGACCAAAATAAAGCCAATTATGTTACATTAGCATCGATAATAGTAAGAAACGTCGAAAATTTCTATCGAAATTTTTTTACATCCTGACAACCCTAGGAATGTTAGTTTGACATATGTCGCAGAGATCAAGCTATCTTTTATGTAGTATAGTTATAATTTATAATATAAATCGTGTTATTTTTGCCAAGAAGAAGAACTAAAGAATCCTTTCACTGTGCAATTCCCAAAATAATTGGAATAAAAAGGTTTACTGATGTGTGAAAAAGCACTCTTCCTTTCTACCCGACTGCAAAGAAGGGTTGTAGGTTTTTTTTACTGGTCTTTTGTGGCGCATTTCAGTTCAATCATGTGTACGTACTTACATAGGCTGTGATTTGACGAGTCTTATTTCGTCGGCTCCATTATATTTTGATCGCCTGTAAGTCCTGTAACCACACCGAGGTCGTCTGATGGTGTGGCGGATGTGGATGTCATTTCTCCTACGCCTTTCGCTATCTCGCAAGATGCAGTCATTTCCTTCAACATATTCGCCGTTTTAAACAGCACGCAATTCTCTTTACGCCAGTGTGTGTGAGACACTTAAGTCTCTTCCACTATCTCATTACGTATCAAATTTTCGTAAATGATTAATCTGTTTCATTTTGACAGTTCAACAACATTCATTGCGTTATTTACGTCGTTGAGCAGATTTTTTTTCAACTTACGAAGCAATGGATTAGCAATCTGTTTCAAATCGAAACAGATTGTGATTGTGTTGTATTACGCAATTAGGGTACTGGTCTGGTCTATGTGTCAGTCCGTGATTTGATCGCACTATTCAATACTTATAGGAAATCCATATTTAGTTTGATCCGACTCCTATTCACTCAGAACTGGACTCTTTTCTCAATTTATAAAAATATCTCAGTTACCAAGAAAAATAAATTGTTATGGACAGCAGTTTCAAGGTCATATACTGAGAATAACTGATGGTTATTTTTAACTGCCATCTCTTAACCGATTTATTGAATTTAACTACATTATTTCATGGTTTTGCTACGGCTTGTTGTATTTAACGGGACTCTACGGTTTAATTAATAACGGTGTGATGATGTTTATGTTATGTCCGTGAAGAAGGTGATTGAAGCCATTACTTTGATCGTCCGAAGAAGATGATAATGAACTTTAGCTGAAGTCGCTAAAAAACGAAAACATACGTAACCTAGATATTTTATTTAAATCTGTGTGTGTTAACACGGAATCAAGAAATCCATGATTATCTCAACACTCCTACTATTCTTGAGGAAATTATAAAACATAAAAAGCGGTATGCTGATCGTCTCGCCATCCTCCCAAATCCTCTGGCTGTTAAATTACTGGACAGCAGTGAATCTGTCAATCGACTTAGGAGAGGTCAAGTAATATAAAGAGGTAGCAGTGGCAGTGGCGCCTGTACCTGAAACGCCAATTATATTCACGCAACCAAACTGATAATAGTCCAGAAAGGACTGATGGCAGTTGTTAAATAGAAAAAAAAAAAAAAACCTGTGTTTCTCCAGAACTGAAATCAATCAATCTAGCCTTTTCCCAACTATGTTGGGGTCGGCTTCCATTTTACATGGAGCAACTGCCTATCTGACCTCCACAACCCAGTAACTGGGTAATACGATACCGCTTGGTAAGACTGGTTGTCAGACTTTCGGGCTTCTGACGACCCGTAACGACTGTCAGAGATCCATGAATGACAGCCGGGACCAATGGCTTAACGTGCTTTCCGAGGCACGGAGGAGTCTCGGTGTGTAGAAATGGTCACCCATCCACAGACCAACCCCGGCAAGCACAGCTTAACCTGACAGATTGACCCGAGCGGCTGTTAGTACTTAGCCACGAGCTCCTCAAATTGTTAATCTTCGGAACTAATGGGATGTAATGGGAAGCTACAGTATTGCCGAGTGTCCTAGGATAAGCGTCAGATGAGGGCCATTGGATAGGGAAAAATGGAAATAATTGTGCACCAGCTGAAATGGCTAGATTTTGTGAAGCCGCAACAATCGGCGATCTAAATATTTGATTTCGTGGAAGAGTACCTATAACCCACTGACACATTACATTGACCAACTCCTTTAAAGGTCAAAACAAAATAACACGGGTCCCTTTAAAATTGATTAAAAGCCGTCCATCAACAAAGATCATCGCGGTTTTGACCTTGCCACTAATTCAACCACCATGAAACTAGTAAATGGTGTACAAAATAACCATGACATTACGTAGTATTCAATTAATGGGAAGTGCTGCCATCTCGTTGCATGTTTTGGTAACTTTGTTGTGAATATGAATGAACTTTTGACATTTGAATTGACAACCTTTACAATGCTTAACGGTAAGTTATGAGTAAGTGCTTTTTGACCTAACTGAATAGATATAGTAGATCTCGTAACTGCCTATCTAACCTTCACAACCCAGTTACTGGGTAAAACGATACCCTTTGGTGAGACTGGTTGTCAAACTTTCGGGCTTCTGACGACCCGTAACAACTGTCAAAGATCTACAAATGACAGCCGGGACCCGTTGGTAAATGCTTATCGTGTTTTCCGAGGCACGGACAATCGGAGTCGACTACACCTTACAAATAATAAAGCACTAACTCGTTTTAAGTCATTCTATATTTAGCCCAACTCACTCAGCGCAAAAGTGTAACGCAATTAACAATAAAATTGGAACACAGGTATCTATTGTTACAAACTCGAACATTAGATGTAGGTGACAGATAACAGCAAGTGCTAAGATCGTAGTCACCTGTACACTATCAAATAACTTATTGTTTGTGGTAGCAGGTGAACAACTTGTAGACTCAGAAACACGTAGACGGCTAATAAGGATGATGCCTGGGTCTAAAAAAAGAAATTCTATTTAGGGGGCCGTGCACGAAATCGACTGATTTTGATCAATTTTGTTCATTAGTTGTGAGAAAGGGAAACAGAATTTAAACAAAATTATTTTTGATTTGAAAAGTCGAATTCTTTGTCTTGTACATAGCGGAAAAGGATTTTTCAAATAAATTAAGGGTTCGTAGAAAATCACTAAAATTCGCAACAAGTTTTCCAAAAATTGACACGACACTGACATTTGATCGTTTCGTTAGAAGAAACTACTTTTGATATTGAAAATTAAAAAATATCATCAACATCATATAAGGTCTACTTGTACGTAGGGGAACCACTTTTTTCAACTTCCGTACAAAACATAGATGATTTTTTTTAAATAACCATTTGTTTTTTCCTCAGCTATCCTTGAAATAAAATCAATATTTTATTTTATAACTAGCTATTTAATAATATAACTGACGGACCAAAAAAAAAAGGTTTTATTCATTATCCGTATTGAGATATAATATGAAAGACGTCGACATGCTGCGTCTATTTCAAATAAATTGGGAAAAGTGCCGGAGAGTGATGAATTGATGATACATTTTGGTCAAATCCGTGAGTGTTGTTGAGGTTCACCATCGCCTAAATCCTCTAATTCATCTACCTCATTGCTCCCTGTATTAAATAGCTGGATACGCATAATCAGCTTATAAACGTACTCACAGCTGGGACACAGTGATCCTGCTCTCTGTGAGATGGTAGGCCGTAATCCACAATGCGGCGATGACACATCATGTTTTAGATTGCTCAGTTCTATGAAATGCCGGTTTCCTCACGATCTTTTCTACTTGCAGGATCATCTTTGTTGTCATCAGGTTTTATGAGTTGACCTTTTAATTTATTGGTCCTTTCTTCGCTTACTTTATAGGTATTTGTATAAAATAATCTTCCTAAATAAACAATAAGGTGATATATAATGATCTACCGACCTATAAACACCCATACGCTCGCAAGTACTATTGTTACCTGGGCTCTTTTCTGTATGAAAAAATTAATAAGCTTGTAGATATACACCAAATGTAAAAAATCTACGGTAGTAGATTACATTTGCAAGCTAAACTACAATGAGACCGAAAACATGTTGTCTACAGTAAAGTAGCTTTTAATAATACTCACCCTCCTACACACACATCCACTCATTTACACTCTACTCACCGGAGGCCATATTAACTACATAAATTATTATTGTAAGATTATTCCCCTTCTTTTTGTCGCTTTCTTTTTATTTTTGTCTTACTTTTTAATAAAAAATTATGTGTTTTATAAGATGTGTATAGAGGTCAAACAAAGTTATTTGCTAAGTGTCGTCTACAACAGGGGAGAGCGCTGATGTCTGAAATACAGATATTATATATCTAGTTCAGACACAGATGTTCAAAATCTGTTCATAGAAACAAGTGTCATAGAGTGTATCACCATAATAATTAAACTGATGTATATTTTTGAAAAATAAATTATACTTATATAATACTTTATATATGAGTACTAACTAAATCATTAACATATACATTTTGATCTTCGTTCGTCATTTTATTGCACTAGTCACATACAAATAGGCTGTATCTAGATTCTAGTTGGATCTCATGCTCGGTCGCGCACGCGCAATATTTTGCAATGTACAGTTACTCTGTGGCGATGTGTGTGTGTGTGATATAATTTTGTGTCTGTATGTGTTACATGAGGTAATATATCTCGGTTTTACGGGTTGTTTATTTTTGTTAGTGTAGATTTATTTGCAGAAGCTAAATTTTTTGAATTAAAATTTATTTAGGTGCATTTTGCGGTCTTTCTGAACAGTGAACGAAACTGAACTGTCATACTCGGGTCGTTCATGCTGAATCGGCTATACTCGGCTCCAGTCGGTCGGTGACGCTGAATCGGGTATAGGTACTCGGCTCCTGTCGTCATCAGCTGTCATCGGTCACGTTTACTGTAAGGCCGCATTCCGAGTTACGCTAAAAGTGATAATATCGCGAATCCAACCAAATTTATTAGTCACAAAATATAAGGGTTATTCAGTATTAATTGTGACTTTGGACTTTGGTCGGATTCGCGAAATTATCACTTTTGGCGTAAGTCGGAATGCGGCCTAAGTTTTCACTTTTACCGTTTGCTCATATTTTTACTGGACTACGGCGAAGCAAAAATGGAGGGTTATGATTTTGACCAGTATGTATGTATGTATGTTCATCTGTTACCTCATAACTTCTATATAATCATTATAATTTGACAAATGAGGTATCGTTGGAAGCGTCTTGATCGTCCGAATTTGAAATTTAATATGGCGCCCTCTAGACGACATAAAGTCATGAACAAAAAAAAAAATATGCCGTGTTGGGAATCAAATGAAAGGACTTCATTAGCACATTTCAGAAATAAATGACCGCAAAATAATTTAAATAAAAATTAAAGTTATAAAACTCAAACCCAACTACGACAAAAAGTTGTCTATAAAGGTATAAACATCATCACAGACAGACAAATTAAAAATCTAGAGTCACACCACAAGACTACGTAATCTGTTCGATTTACGCCCTAAAACGTGACTCCGGGTTTTTTTTTCGTGGGACGTCCCCTCATACGACCTTCCCATATGTAAAAAACGGAAGATTATGTATCTAGAATCAAGATAGAGTGACGATCTAGATACAGAAATACATGATCTAGATTCTAGATTATGTTCCTCTTTTGGTTGGTCGTCAACTCTGAATAATGTAAATAATTTTTTGTCTTATCAATTCCCACCAAAGGACATTATATGAAATGCGTAGGTCCACTTTACGACAAGCATTCTGATAGCTATAAATAGAATAATTAATGCCGGTCCCACACGCCGCCATCATCTAAGTTTTATAAATAGTTCCTCGCTTATCAATTTATATTTAAAGGCACAGGAAACAAAACACAATGCCTCTATTAACTAATAGAGATGCAGACGTCAGAATCCCACGCCGAGTTAGGCCTACCATCTTATAAAAATAACAATAATAAAAGATAATTAGGGGGTAAAGTAACCTCTTATTTGGATAAGGTACCATCCTAAGTTTGAATATCACTTGTACGCCATTAAACAGCACCCTAATAGCGTAACACACGACCAATCACAATGTTTTATTTTGACAGTTCAACAACATTCATTGCGATAATTACGTTGCTGAGCAGATACATTTTTCGAACATATGAAGCAATTTTTTTTTTTTTTTGGGTGGGAAATCATCAAATAACTTCTCCCGCTCTGGGCGGAGCGGGAGGGCGTGTCAGACTCTTACTGACTAAAACCCACCCGTGTTCCTTCAGTTGCCGTGTTGCCAGGGGGCCACGATTTCGCCGGGGCTTAACTCCGATGCCGCAAGAAGTCGCGGCACAGCGGACAGAGCTCCGGCGGGATCTCATGGCGGAATGGAGAGTGCGATTGTCGCAACCCAGCGCTGGGCACGCCGCAATTGCGGCGATAAGACCCCTCTTTGAGGAGTGGCTAGAGAGGCGCCACGGCGTCCTCACCTTCCGCCTGACACAGGTGCTCACCGGACACGGCTGTTTCGGGAGGTACCTGTTCAGGATAAAGCGGGAGGAAATGCCCGGGTGTCATCACTGTGTGGATCGCCCGGAGGACACGGTGGAGCATACGGTGGAGGTCTGCCCGGCTTGGGCAGAGCATCGCCGTGTCCTCGTGGAAGCGATCGGCGGCGGTGATCTCTCGCGTCCGGCCCTGATTCGGGCCATGCTACGGAGCGAGAGGAAATGGCAGGCCGTCACCTCGTTCTGCGAAGCAGTAATGCTCGCGAAGAAGGAGACGGAGCGCGTGAGGGAGAGGCAAATTTCGCGCCCTCGCGCCCCTAACCGCCGCAGCAGGAGACGCCCTGGGCGTCGGGAGTCACGAGACGATTTCCGGCCACCGTAGGCGCGGGCTTGCGGACGGAGAGCAATGGGTAGCTCGCCGTCCGATAAGGACCAAGCCCGGGTCGACGGCGCGTTGTGTTCCACGCGCGCCTCAAAGAGATGTCAGCAGAATTGACGGGATCCGCTAGGGCCAATGCCTGCCGGGGGTTCGAAGAGAACCGATAGGGACATCGTGGCCCCCTGGCAACACGGCAACTGAAGGAACACGGGTGGGTTTTAGTCAGTAAGAGTCTGACACGCCCTCCCGCTCCGCCCAGAGCGGGAGAAGTTATTTGATGATTTCCCACCCAAAAAAAAAAAAAAAAAAAAAGGGGGCCACGATTTCCCTATCGGTTTTCTTCGAACCCCCGATGAAGCAATGGATTAGCAATATCCTTTATAATCATTCAGATTATTATTGAAAGTGTTTTACGCAAAAAAAAATGTTATCATCCCGATAATATTTTTTTTTTAAGTGAAACTTTTATTATTTTTCTCTCAGGTAGGTTATTAAAAAATATTGGACACGTATTTTTTCTTTTTCTGCGTTATCGAAAGACTACGGCGAAATGTTGAGTTAAAATGTGCCATGACGTCACGAGTATGTAGATTTTATACTTGTGACGTAGCGGCTCCCACTGGGCAACTTTAATGCGTTTTATCTAAGTAATTTTTTATTAATTTTATAAAGTGAAAAATACGTGTCTAATATTTTTTTTATTATCTGTCTGACAATCTAAATAGAATTTAATTTTTTTTAACCAGGCATCATCCCTATTAGGATGCAGGTTCGTTTTTGCATGACAGTTTCAACCATAGTGAAACTTAAATTTATTGGGAGTTCAAGTGATGGAACAGTGACTACTCTTACCCTTATGTAACATAACATAACAGCAGTGCTATTCTGTAAAAATCTCACCGTGATAACTTAGGTGAAGTGAGCTGCCAATAGTGTCAATCCTCAGCAACTGACAGCTCACTCCACGCTTACTTCACCTAAGATAAAATGGTGAGATGGTTACAGAATAGCATTACAGGTCAACTAGAGTTGTTCCTATAAGTACACCCACATTTAACATTACCCTGTGTAAAGTTAAAATCATGCCTATGATGGCTTTTTTATGAATAGGGATTTATAATAAAACTAGCTGACCCTGCAAACGTTTTGCCATATAAATGTTTGGGGTGGACCATCTTTATCACTTACTACCCTACCTACCCTACTCACCCTAGCTACCCTACCTGCCCTACCTGCCCTACCTGCCCTACCTGCCCTACCTGCCCTACCTGCCCTACCTGCCCTACCTGCCCTACCTGCCCTACCTGCCCTACCTGCCCTACCTGCCCTACCTGCCCTACCTGCCCTACCTGCCCTACCTGCCCTACCTGCCTTACCTGCCCTACCTGCCCTACCTGCCCTACCTACCCTACCTACCCTACCATAATTTAAAAAACACGATTTTTCTTCATATTTTTTTTTTCCTAAATTAAGATGTAAGCTGTCCTATCTTTCAAGTTGGATCAAACTGCACACGGTGTGTAAATTTGATTAAAATCGGTTAAGTAGTTTAGGAGTCCATCGCGGACAAACAACGTGACACGTAATTTATATATATTAAGAAGAAGATAATAATAAGCGAATAATTTGAAATAGGAATAGTTATTTTTTTCTTTTTAAACCGTTGGAAGTGCGATATCGCGGGCGCGACAGGCAGCGCGCTTGTCTGCACGAGCATTAAAAAGTATCTAAGTAATATTAAGTATGTATTAGTAATCGCAGTGAATAATAGAAAAAACTTGCTTAAAAAAAAACAAAAACGTTTTAAAAGCACCTGCAATTGTTACATCGCTCACGAAATTCATGAAATCACACAAGGCACCGAATCGCGACAGTTTCGCTCTGAAATCGATACCACTTGAAACGGCGACTTATCATTATCAGTTGTCATAGCATTGAAAAGCCGATATTCCTGAAATAGGACACCTTCTACTAATGAATAAAAATATAAATCTTCGAATTTCGACTGAAAAACGAAACTAAACAAAACGAGTTGCAAGAATAGACGTTCATTTTGGTGTTCATTTTAGGTACTTTTTCTTAGTAGCTTTACTAAGAAAAAGTACCTAAAATGAACACCACCATGTCCCTAGTAATTAGGCATCCCGAATTAATAGTAATTAACACATCAAAGAATTTTGTTGTGCTAATTGTTGGTTCTAATAACTGCGTACAGTAGGTAGGTCCTAATTAGAGTAGGTACTTCGTAAACCCTCATTTATTGTACGGTCTTTCGTGCATTTGTTCAGTACATAAATTGATATTGCAAATTGACCATTCATTTATTAACGTTTTTGCGTCTGAAGTGAACGCACCCGCTAATCGCTACTGATATTGTGAGCAATTAATTGAATAAAAAAAAAAAACATAATGGATCTTTGTGGGTGCCACAATGATGTTCTAAATTGAAATTCGAATACCATAGTATATGTGATTTGTGTTTACGAAAACGTCGAAATGAACTTGGAAATAATGTAAGTTTTTAAATCTTCTCCATTCCCGCCTAAATCTTTCTCTAGATTACAGATTTTTGTCTCAACGATCTTCTTGGTCTTCTAAAGGCTAGAATTATCTCCGTTTTGCAATAATTTTTTGTGACGTGAAAATTGTCTCAGACCTTCATAGTACATTTAGGGCTTTACCTCTAATAATTTTATCATCGGTATTGGAAAGAAAGATTGAAAACTACTGTGAAATATGTTTTAGAATGACGTAAATAACTTTTCACAACAAAAACTAAGCACCTACTTTCTACAATTCGTTCCGATCATACGTGAATAAAAAAAGTAGTGTTCCACATTTGAAATTAATAAAATGGTGTGCAGTGCTCCACTTGCTAACTAGGTAATATTAACAAGTGCGATGCTCAGTGCATTATGCTATAATGTGAACGTAAACATACATTCTTGTTGGGCTACGAAATAAGCGCGAAGTTACAAGCGGTAGCGAGAATATGAGCGGGAATTAAAATTTCAAAGGCGTTGTCTTTGGAAAACCACGTTAAGCCGTTGTTCCCAGCTTTCATTCGTAGATCTTTGACAGTCATTACAGGTAACACAAGTTTGACAACCAGTCTTACCAAGGGGTACCCCTTGGTAAGATTGGTTGTCAACTTTGGGAACACACGAGAATGTAAACCCTGTTTACCGGGAATTACTATACACAGGGCTGAGTTTTTCAACGTCAATCCAAGGAATAAATGTTTTTTTTTAATGTTTTCCCATACGAAAACTGCCAGATGTCAGTTTTACTCCACGGATAAAAGATAACTGGGTTGTAGAAGATAGGCAGTCGCTCCATGTAAAATACTGGGACTTATTCAGCCGCATCCGGTTAGACTGGGAACCGACCCCAACGTTGGGAAAAATCAGGCAGATTGAATGGGTGTTGTCTTTGGTGTGAAACCAAAAAAAACCTGAACTCTAAACTTTTTAGTAAATTAGATCTTGGAATTTGTATATATTTTTTCACAAATAGCTAAATGCGTAAATTCCTTTTAAATGTTATCAAATAAGCAATTCCCAGAAAATAATTTTCTTTTCCCTAATGATCCTCAGAAAACGAATGGCAAATTGGCAACACACCACTTCAAAAAGTTATTTTATCTGCTAATGACTCGTTAGCTGATAAAAGTGGGAACTTTGTATCTTCAAAGTCAAATCTTTTTGGTCATTAGGAATTTAAGTAAAAAACTGTACTTGGAATATTTTGTTATTCCCAAAGCTGTCTGGCTAAAACCTCTTTTCATAAAAACAACGGCTATCGCAAAATGGCGTGGATTCTATTTCCTAAAGTATCAAGCTAGATAGATTATAGATCCCGTTTTCTTTCACAGATGTCAACGTCAGAGGCAGTCGGATAGCACATAAAATGAATAGGCTAAACACAGCCGTTGCTGTTTCTAGTAATTGGTCCTCCGAGCCTAAGTTAGATGAGCTTTATCTCGCTAATAAATTTGTAGATAGAGATTCATAAATAAATGATGTGGTTATTCAATCATCTCAATGGTTTTTTAACAAAAGCCCTTATCATTCACGGACTACTTACTGAGAAAATATGTTTTTTTGAAGTGAAAACTTCTTTAGGCGCGTTGGGCATTTTTGAGATGGGAAAAAACAATTGAACTCGCGACACTTACCGACACCAGCTTTTGACCATTAAAAAGACATCAACGCGCGATACATTTTCTTTGGGATAATGACATTCCAAACATTGAGACATGACAACGACATGATTGACATTTCCCTTTTTTTTTCGACTTCAAAAAAGAAAAATATTTCCTGCACAATAAAATTGTTGAAGTTTTCACTTCTGTCGGTACTCCCGGAGTGCCACTGTTTTTTTCTCTTGTTAGCCTGCGCTATCCCGCTCCCAGGCAAAGGCCGTCCTTCCAACGTTCGCGAGCCCGCGCGTCCTCCTTCCAGTTTTGCCGAAATCTGTTGGCAGTTGTTGAAACTAATTGGCTTCTTATAAAATATCCATATGTTTTCACAATCGCTCATTTCGTGGCCCAACCCACACATAACGAACATCATACACTAAAGATTTTTATTTATATATGCTAATTTATTTAGTAACATCCGACATTATTATCATATGGACCGTTAGTCCATTCTTTTCATTTAAATCTCCATTTTTATTGCGTGAAACAATATGAATAACTTTAATTATTATTAAGGAAATAGGATCTAATAAAGATTTACTTTATAAGTGATGACGCGTGTGTTAGGTAAGTCTAAACATGGTTCAAACTATCCAACGACGATTAAGTCCGTTAAGACGCGATTAAATATCAATGACCTTGAGTGGTTAGCTTGTGTGTTCTGTGCTGAGCTCACGCAACGCGTCGTACGTCCAGCACGCGTAGCATGACCACCGTAGAAACGAGTTTTGTCGACGGAAGAATAGACAAAATGACAGATAAACAATCACAATCTGTTATTGTTTATCTGATAATGCTACGCGTGCAGCCAGAATAGGACTCGGCCATCACGGAGCGCTGTCCCAAATTAGACGCATTATTAATTTATAATACATAAGACAAAAGATATTTTAATAAAACACGTATATTAAAAGATAAATAATTAAATTATCTTTAAAATGGTGAAGGTTTCAGAAAAATACGCTTGATATTCTTTGCGTGATTCTAAGTTTTTTATCCTCGTTAGACATAACTTTACAAATTAATTACACTTTGTAATATAAACATAACCTAAAATATTCACATATTAAGTTATTAAAAAATTACTATTAACATATATTTTTTCCAAATCATTAACACTACTCGTTTAGACGTGATCTTCAGTATAAAATCATTAAAAGTCAGATATTCTCGCCTTAAGACCGGTACCCTAATTGCGTAACTTATTTTCGTATACAATTATGAGTAATTTGTTTCATTTTGACAGTTCAACAACATTCATTTTCATTTTTTTTTCAACTTATGAACCAATGGTTTAGCAATCTGTTTCAAATCGAAACAATTGTAATTGATAATGTATTACGCAATTAGGGTATGGCGGGTGCAACGTCGCCGGCACCGCGCCGCCCGCTGCCACGCGGGCTATTTTGCCATAAGTTCATAACTTTTAAAAATCTTTCAGAAGAAATATATTATTATCCGTAACATTTTAGCATAACAATGAAAGCCAATAAGTTGCACAACGTCGTTACGACTGTACCTTGTCGTCGTGACATCTTGTTTGTAATTCTCATTTACGTGCGTTTGGGTCAAGGATAAAAGAATAAAATGTGAGTAATCTTTGTGTTTATAATTTATTTATTGCGAATGTTATATTATTTTGATGATATAAGCATTTGTTGACCGTATCATAGGTAGTAAGAAGCCCAAAAGTCTGACATCCAGTCTTACCAAGAAGTATCATGTTACCCAGGAACTGGGTCGTGGAGGTCAGATAGACAGTCGCTCCATGTAAAATACAGATGTTCAGCTGCATCCGGTTAGACTGGAAGCCGACGCCAACATAGTTGGGAAAAGGCTAGGCAGATTGATTGATCATCATAGGTAGTAAGTACATATAGCACTGAAAAGTTTTAGCAAAACTAAAGAACACCGGTTCTTCAAAAGATTTTCAGTCAGTTGTGCAAGCTGAAACTTTTAATCAGACAAGCACATTATTACCGAAAACAGAGGATCATATCAACTGTTATTCTTAAGAGTTAATTTTACCTCAGGTCAAATTCCCTCCTTATCTCGCTCGCACGATACTGGTCGCGGACTGAGTAAGAGCGAGACTGAGCAGCTGAACGGCTGGGGAGAAGGCTTCAAAGCGCCAATAGTTTAGGTAATTTCTTTTTACCGCGAAAATAATGATAATTTAAAAAAAAAGTTGCATGATCTAATTTGAAGTATTTTTTTAATACCAGCGCTTTATTGTTCGGTTTGGAGGTAACCTTGGATTTTTTTTCTATAGAGAACATTTTATGGAATCGTGTTTTCGTCAAATATAGTATTTAACACTAATCCTTTTATCATATATTTGTTTCAAAATAAATGCTGCAATATTTAATAGGAGGATTATGCTAAGCAATTTGACGTATTATAAGACTCTTAATAAATTGGGAAGTCGATCATTTCCTCCAATGAAAGCCGAATCTTAAAAAAAGACTAAAAGTCTAAGCAATGCCTAAATGATGATCTAAAGATGTCGTTTGACCAAAAGCACCACCCTTCAAAGATTTAGAATCTGTACTACATAAAATTAAACAAACGCTGCTGCTGCAGCTACACGTAGAGGTCTAAGACAAGCACATGAAATCCGAAAAATAACATATAATAATACACTCAAAAAACCGCTTACATTCACAACAATACAATTACTTAATAAAAACAAATGAGGCACAATTGTTAGCCACAATGATTCCCGTTATAGATGACGCTGCGCTCGCGTCACGTCTGTGCGCTTGCGCAAGCCTCGGGTGTCACCGCAAACTACTGATCTAACAACTAGTGCCCACATCTGCTGAATACGTAATTTGTTGGTTGTTTATATTTCCTTGACCAGCATCTATGATATGTTAGCAATTTTATTGATCAGTTCCGCGGTTTCTAGATTACTTGATGAAATTGTGTGATCTGTTTGGTTAGAAATTAGTTTGTCACCATGAAAAACTAATGCGTCATCCTCCTACGACTCCTACCCTTAACTCCTTTTTATTTGAGGTCGGCGCTGTACCTACCTTCGGCTTTTTTATATAAATCAATCAACTGTTATGCTCCCAACTTGAATATTTGCCCCCAACTTGTTCTTTTTTGTGTTTATGTTCTTTCTATGCGTCATGTTTACCGCAAATATAGATTTCCTTTTTCTTCCTCAGTGTTCACTGAGTTCCTTTAGTTCCATGTTATCTACTTATGTATATCATCCTTCACCCAACAGTCTAGTTACCTATTTATCTTTTATTCTAACTACATAATTATATCTGCAATGATGTTCAAGAATGAATCTTGAAGTTTAAAATACCTATTATGTTTGGTTTGAATGTTTGAATCAATTAAGAGTCACTTTACATAGGGCATTGGTGTATGTCATCAATAATTATTTATTTATTTATATTCATTCAGTAGTATACTTATATCTTTATACATAATAAGTTGGTGCAAACATAAACTCATTAGAGTTTTACCGTGCACCAAAATCATCGACCACATGATTTAGAGTTTTAGACAATTAAAACAAAAATATAAAATGAGACAATAACAAAAACACAATGAGGGTAGTAAGCGAAATATTTATCTCTTACTAACGAGCGAACATCGGTGACCAATCTATTGACCGTCCTTAAGGCTCCTGGCTGTGACTTCACTCGACAGAGTTTAGGTAAATTCTTGCGATGCTATGTTTGTGTGCACCGTTCACGCACACACGCCTAAACATCGAGCGTAGTGATCGCTTAAACAGTTTTGATCCTATAGACGGTATTTTGTTAAGTTACGTAGGTACGCTTATGAAATAAGTCTGGAATGTTTGTGTATATTCGTTTAGTATATTTATAACAATTCTGTTTTATATGGAATTTTATACTTTTTGTATGGAAAACATGAAAAATTATTACCTACATGTTGAGTTTTATGGGTTTATGGGTTTCATAAAGTGGGTCGAAATTTTCATTATTTTTGCGATAAGACACAATTTTCGAGATATAAACAAAAGAACAGAAAAAAGATAAAGTACAGTTTTTGCAACTGAATGAGTTATTAATTTAGTGAAAATGAAAAATTCGCTATTGGTGCCGATTCTCTTGTATACCGAACTAAACTTACTAAACTATCACTAAAATTCCTTAATTTTGACTATGAGAATCTCAAAGCTATTCTGCAAAATAAATTCTCTAAATTTAAAAATAATTTTGACACATCTAAATCGAATTTGACAACCGCGACTCCACACGTGATACCTAACCACGTGAATCTTTTTAGAGCCGGAGGCGCGCAGGGGGGGCAGCCTCGACGTGTTTTATATGGATTTTTCACTTTTTGTGTGGAAAATAAGAAAAAATATTACCTACATGTAGAGTGTTAGAGGTTTAAGGGTTTTATAAAGGGTGTCGAAATTTTCATTATTTTTGCGATTGGACACACCGTTTTCGAGATATAAGCAAAAGAAAAAAAAAATATTCGGTACTGTTTTTTCATCTGAAGTCGAGGTGTTGGTGTGAATTTTAGTTCATGACAACCAATTTTATTCCACATGTTTTTAGTCACGATAAAAAAATAGTCATATTTAGTTAGAAAATCTAAATTTTAGGTTAAAAACGACAAATTCAGAATAACAAAATTGCCATTTTCACTAAACTAATATCTCAGTGCCATCTTAGTGCTGTCAAACTAAAACATAGTTAAGTTGTGTCACTTTAGTCTATTTCAGAATGGGAAATCGTCGTTTGACAGGAATAAACTAAATTTTGGTGATTTTTAGTTTAGTTTAGAGGCATTTGTGACAATGTTTGTGAGAATCTCTTGTCACAAATGCCTCTAAACTAGACTAAAAATCACCAAAATTTTGTTTTGCTATTCTGAATTTGACATTTTTAAACTAAAATTTAGATTTTCTAACTAAATATGACTATTTTTAATCGTGACTAAAAACATGTGGAATAAAATTGGTTGTCATGAACTAAAATTCACACCAACACCTCGACTTCAGATGAAAAAACAGTACTGAATTTTTTTTTTTTTTTTGCTTATATCTCGAAAACGGTGTGTCCAATCGCAAAAATAATTAAAATTTTGACACCCTTTATAAAACCCTTTAACCCCTAACACTCTACATGTAGGTAATATTTTTTCTTATTTTCCACACAAAAAGTGAAAAATCCATATAAAACACGTCGAGGCTGCCCCCTGCGCGCCTCCGTCTCTAAAAAGATTCACGTGGTTAGGTATCACGTGTGGAGTCGCGGTTGTCAAATTCGATTTAGATGTGTCAAAATTATTTTTAAATTTAGAGAATTTATTTTGCAGAATAGCTTTGAGATTCTCATAGTCAAAAATAAGGAATTTTAGTGATAGTTTAGTTAGTTGAGTTCGGTGTACAAGAGAATCGGCACCCATGTCTAACTAAATCTGACTATTTTTAATCGCGATTAAAAAGGTGCGGAATAAAATTTGTTATCTTGAACTAAAATTCACACCAACACCTCGCTTCAGGAAATGGTGCGTCCAATCGCAAAAATAATGAGAATTTCGATCCCCTTTATGAAACCCTTAAACCCCTGACACTCTACATGTAGGTAATATTTTTTCTTATTTTCCTTACAAAAAGTAAAAATTCTATATAAAAACGTCAAGGCTGCCCCCTGTGCGCCTCCAGCTCTAAAAAAATTCACGGGGTAAGGCAAACAAGTACCACGTGGACTCGCGATTGTCAAATATAATTTTAGTGTGTCAAAATATATTTAAATTTAATTTAGAAAATTTTTGTTGCAGAATAGCTTCAAGATTTTCATAGCCAAAAGTAAGGAATTTTAGTGATAGTTTCGTAAGTTTGGTTCGGTATACAAGAGAATCGGCACCATATTGCCATCTTAGTGCTGTCAAAATAAAATATATTCTACAATTATTTCACAATGGGAAATCATCGTTTGACAGGAATGAACGAAACTTTGGTGATTTTTAGTCTAGTTTTGAGGCATTAATTTGTGACAAGAGAATTGGCACCAGTATCCATAAAGGGATCTGAGACACTTGCGCGAAAGACATTTTCGCGAAAGACACTTGCGCGAACCCACTTGCGCGAAAAAGTTGCGGAAATGAGATTTCTTCATAACATCACGCCATCAATTTCAAAGGGCCCAACACTTTGAAATTGATGGCGTGATGTTATGAAGAAATGTGAAAATTTTCGCAGCCGCCATCTTAGATTTACGTTTTGACATCAAAATCTGCTTTAGAATCCTCAAAAACTATGAAAAAGACACCTATGACGAAAAATCTGAATATTGTCACAGCCGCCATCTTGGATTTATATTTTGACCTCACTATCAGCTTTAGCATCCTCGAAAACTATGAAAACGATACCCATGACGAAAGATTTTTAAATGTTCGCAGCCGTCATCTTGGATCTTTATTTTGACTTAAAGTAGTCTTCAGTAGCGTTAAAGAACTTCGTTCCAAAAATACTTCACTTATTGCTACAACAGCATATCGGCGCGGGCATATCGGTGACGCGAACCCATAACTTTTTCCCCTACCAAAAATCATTCAAAACTATGAAATCTAAAGTCAAAATATAACTAGTGAACCCAGCAGGCAGATGTTGTCCTGCGACAACAGCGCTACGCGAGTCCAACTATAGTTATGAACCATCCAAGTTACACAAAAAGAATTAAAAAAAAAAACATCTAAATCAGTCAAGCCGTTTAGGATAAGAAGAATTACGAACACACGTACACCGGTATTTTATTTATTGCCAGGCATGCAAAATTTTAATGTTCTTCAAAAACAAGCAAAGTACTTTAAAATAAAATGCGGATCAAAATGTGGTAGTCGACGTACAATTTCTGGAATATGTTAACATCGGACACGTACGTGCATGTGTGCGTGCTGCGACGCAAAGTGATACGTCCTCACGCTGGGAAGGCCCGTTCGCTACTGACGGAATAGATTTTCCGCGATCGTTTATATAGTTCACTTTGCCATTTATTTACGTAATGAAGTAATTGTTTATTTATAAAATAAAATTTAGATTCTATTAAACAATTAACTTAAAATTAATACATAATTTTTAAAATTTCTTAAAAGTGTTTCTAAGTATTAGAAAAAAATATTTATTTGGCTTGAAGTTTTGAGAAAGTTACGTTATTTCAACATTTTTTTTCTGCTATATTTTGTATGAAAGTTGAAAAAAGTGGTTCCCCTATGTACAAGTAGACCATATAATGATGTTGATGATATTTTTTAATTTTCAACATCAAAAGCAGTTTCTTCTAACGAAACGATCAAACGTCAGTCTCGCGTCATTTTTTGGAAAACTTGTTGCGAATTTTAGTGATTTCCCAGGAATCCTTAATTTATTTCAAAAATCCCTTTCCTCTATGTACAAGACGAAGAATTGGACTTTTCAAATCACAAATAATTTTGTTTAAATTCTCGTCCCCTTTCTCACAACGAATAAACAAAATTGATCAAAATCAGTGATTTCGTGCGGTGCGGCGGCACGGAGCCTTAAAACAAAAAGTAGTGGAGGAATGTGATTTAGATTGATACAGGTTGTTCCTAAAAAGTATGTTATTGTATTAGTAATTCAATCAGATATGCCCATCCTATTGTCTAAGTCTTCAATAAGATTATCTATAACGCCATGAGCCCACGACGACACTATGCTTTATCCGCCTTCCTCTTGACAGACTTTTCTTTATTCAAAAACAATGATGTTGATAGTAACATCCTCTATTACATAACGTATGTACAATGAAGCGTCATTCATCACAAACAGTTCAGTAGTTTAAGAGAAAATAACAAAAGAACTCTAAAATTATTCTGATACAAAGGGCTATTAATCTATATTTTTTTATAATTCTTTGTACAGATTATCTATCTCTTCTAAGATTATTTTGTGTTCCTGTGTGTAGGTACTTATTATTCTGCCAACAGTACCTAATGTAGGTAATTTACATATACAGTCAAACTTGGGTAAGTGAGAACTGGGTAAGCGAGAAAACTCTATAAATGAGAGTAATTGCCAGGTCCCGTCATTTTAACCGTCTGAAACCTCTATAAGTGAGAAACAGAAACCTCTATAAGAGAAAGTCGTTTTACATCCGTGGACCTCTATTATTGAGACTGCTACTTGTCTGTACCTCTATAAGCGACAGTCGAATGTAATTTAACATCTGCTATTTATGACCCATTCTTAAATTTTGCGGAATAACATTGTTTTTTTTTTCTTCTCTACCTTTTCCAACCAGCCTCAACCTCTATAAGTGAGAAAGGCCACTACCGTACCTCTATAAGCGACAGTCGAGTGTAATTTAACATCTGCTATTTATGACGCATTCTTAAATTTCGTGGAAATAACATTGTTTTTTTTTTCTCTAACTTTTCCAACCAGCCTCAACCTCTATAAGTGAGAAAGGCCAATACCGTACCTCTATAAGCGACAGTCGAGTGTAATTTAATATCTGCGATTTATGAATTATTCTTAAATTTCGTGGAAATAATATTGTTTTTTCCTCTCTACCTTTCCCAACCATCTTCAACCTCTATAAGTGAGAAATGCCGCTGCTGTACCTCTATAAGCTAGAAACTAGAGTTACTGAGAAACTTCCATAAGCGAGAAAGAGATCACGGTCCCTTGAACTCTCGCTTATCCAGGTTCGACTGCATGATAAAATTTTTCTTTAGTAAGCCTACATTTATTTTATTTAGACGGAATTAAGGAACAGTCGCTGATAGAGAAACCGAGGGTCGAGTCGTCAAGATACATGAAGTTCGATTGGAGAGGCCTATGTCCAGCAGTGGATGGCTATAGGATGATCTGCTGAAGTTTCTGAAGGCAGACCGAATTGTGGATTCTCAATACTTAGAGAAAATATCCCAATATCCATAGTTAGGATTTCATTTCTTCTTCTTAGATGGTTCTACTTAATTGATGAGCCGTAATCCACGCATTGAGTGGGCCGTAATCCACCACGCGGGCCCAGTGCGGGTTGGTAGATGTCACATGTCTTCGAATTTTCGGTTCTAGGACATGCCGGTTTCCTCACGATGTTTTCTTTCACCGTTTTGAGAGCAATGGTGATGAAATCATTTACACAAAGTGCTTGTCTGGCCGTTACCACTGAGCCACCACTACTCTCTTTGATCATGAAATGATCAAAACTCCTCAAGAAAACCATCAATTCAACCTACTTAATACAACCGTCCACTGCTACACAAGGTCAGCTTAGTATCAGTAATTTCCTACTCTACTTTCTTAAAACAAACAGATTTTTTCTAAATACTCTTAAAAAGGTAAAATTATCAAAAAACGACTCCATAATAAGTGCCCTAAAGACTTGTAATCTCAGTTACTTTGTGTAAACTCATTCAATTGAGTCAAGCGTGGCATTAGCCGCCTTTGTTTACCGAGAAGTTTCTCATAAACGCGGGTAATTTGTGAGGAAAAAACTAGATAAACACTATGTGTACTTTCGTTTTCCCGTGACTGGCGACTGCTGGCAACTTTCTATACTGCATGGTGTTGTGGATACAGCTTTATTTTTATGAGTATTTAGTTCATATCATCATAATTAACATCACGTTGTTGTTATCATCTTGTTGCCCCGACCGAAGGGTTTGGCAGGAGTACACCCACACTTCGCCTGTTATGTTTAAGTCCTATGTAATAAGGGGCGAGCCTATTGCCATCAATCGGGCACAAATCCGGACTAGGAGGCTGGTACTGAGAAATTCCTAATGGGAAAACCCAATATTACTTTGCCCGACCCGGGAATCGAATCCAAGACCTATGAGCTCAGCAGTAGTGCTTGCGAACACTAGACCAATGAGGCCGTCAGTATTTAGTTCAGATTACGTTTATTTGACAGATAGCCTTAATAGTAGTAATCAAATTCGCTGCTGAACTTACGAATCTAAAAATGATTTCTTAAAATGAAATAAAAAAATAAGCACTAGAGAGTTTTCGAAACACGTTATTAAGCCGTTGGTCCCGACTGTCTTTTGTAGATCCTTGGCAGTCGTTACGGGTACTCAGATATTACCCAGATACTGGGTTGGGGAGGTTAAAAAGGCAGTCGCTCCATGTAAAATACAGGTATCCAGCTGCATCCGGTTAGACTGAAAGCCGACCCTAACATAGTTGGGAAAAAGCTAGGCAGATGAACTCCCGAATCTGATTGTTTTTACTCTAGAAGCACAACCTCCTGAAATAATCGAAATTTTGATAGGACCAAGAACGACCCTCTTTTTTGTTTAAAATGGTCCTTTTAGCCGCACTTACTAAATATGTTCTAAATCTCAAATGTTTTTGGGGAGTTACAAGCAAAGAGCCAGCAAAGAGTGAGAATGATCAAACCGGGCTGCTCTGATAATGGAAGCCAAAGTTAGTTGGACTGTACTCACTGAAAGGATCCACAAAAACCCGTTAAAAGTTTAATTGCAACCGCGTTCATACGAGCGATGGCGCACAATAACCTCATTATGGAGCGGTCAGTATTGTCACTCGGCTTAATAAAGCTAATATATGAGCGGATACTATTCATCAATATTATGGCCAGCCCGAATTGCGGGACGTGGCCCGAATACCGGCCAATTGGGGCACTTGTGTTTATCTGTTTTAGTAGTATATCCACCCTGAAATTTATTCTGTAGGGTAACTCGTAGGCCTGAGTTTAGTTCACATAGATTTTTATTTCAAGCTTGCTGAAGGTTTAAGACGCAGATATATGACAGTGACCTTGAATGGTTAGCTTGCGTGTTCTGTACTGAGCTCACGCAACGCGTCGTACGTCCAGCCAGTAATAGGACTCGCCCATCAAGGAGCGCTGTCCCAAATTAGACGCATTATTAATTTATAACACGTAAAACAAAAGGCGTTTTAATAAAACACGTATACTAAAAGATCAGTAATTTAATTATATTTAAAATGGTGAAGTTTTCAGAAAAATACGCTTGATGGATTTTGCGTCATTCTCAGTTTTTTACCCGCGTTAGACATAACTTTACAAATAAATTTCACTATGTAATATAAACATAATCAAAAATATGCCTATATCAAAATATTAAAAAAATGCTGTAATTTAACATATATTTTTTCCAAATTACTAATACCACTCGTTTAGACGTCATCTTCAGTATAAAATCATTAAAAGTCAGCTATCGTCCCCTTAACCCATTTAACAATGATCTGGGAATGATGTTGATGATTGGAAGAAGAGAAGGAATTTAAGGAAAAGATGCATGAATTGTGTGAACAAATGATAAAAAGAGCTAGCGACTAGAGAGTAGATGAACAGGTGACGAATGAAAGAGACAAATGGTAGAGGAAAAGTATTACGCCGACCCGAAGGACTATGGGACAAGAGCAGACAGAGGAAGCTAATAGATTTATACTCTTGTTTATCGTCAATTAGCAGGTCGTATGGTCACACATATAGGGTCCTGACTGTCTCATCTCCTGGTACCAGGTCATAGATTAGTTAACTGTTTATTCCATCTAGTATTTTGATATAGTATTCCATACAAAGTCGGCCGTTCGGCCATATGGCCATTTAATCCATACTTCCTTTATTTTTTCACGCCTATACTACTGAACTAATCGTTATTAAATTGAACAGTTAGGTAGCCTGCGAACTGGAGAACTGTTTGATAGTAAGGTAGCCTGCAAACTGGAGAACTTAAATTTGACAGTTAGGTAGCCTGCAAACTGGCGAACTTAAATTTGACAGTTAGGTAGCCTGCAAACTGGCGAACTTAAATTTGACAGTTAGGTAGCGTGCAAACTGGAGAACTTAAATTTGACAGTTAGGTAGTCTGCGAACTGGAGAACTTAAATTAGACAGTTAGGTAGCCTGCAAACTGGAGAACTTAAATTAGACAGTTAGGTAGCCTGCAAAGTGGAGAACTGAAATTTGACAGTTAGGTAGCCTGCAAACTGGAGAACTGAAATTTGACAGTTAGGTAGCCTACAAACTGGAGAACTGAAATTTGACAGTTAGGTAGCCTGCAAACTGGAGAACAGTTACTGGGCTACTTTTGTTTTGATTTAAAAACAAAAATACATGCAGAGGAAGTCGCAGGCAACATCCAGTACTACATAATATGAGGTATAATAAGCTGTCGATAGGTAATTAGATATCCCCGATGTGACATGACAGCATTCGCTAGCAGTTTCACATAATTTCGCAAATCATGCTCGTTTAAACAGACAGTCATCGAATGAGTATAAAACATCAGTTACGCTTCACTTTTTAACATCACAGTATAAGTTTTCTTTGCTATTGTATTAGTCTTAACTGTTACCTAACTGTAGGTAGCAACTGTCGCGTCATTCAGTGAAAGTACTGGGTTCAAATATTTAACTTTATTACATACTAGGCAGGTTATGTAAAGATTAACGAGTTAAATTAAAAGTAAAGCGGTTTTTTTTAAAATGGCGGTTAAGGTTTAGGCAGAGTTGGTTGGTTGGGTTTATATGTTTATGACAGGTGTCAAATGAAAATATTTTCTTTAGTATTCTTATTTTTATTTTTACTTATGAAGCGTGATATAATGGTGCCGATTCCCTTGTTCACAAACTAAACTAAATTTAAGTTCAGTGCATCTTTCTATTTCATTAAGAAAAGAAGATAAATTTTAGTTTAGTCCTGTCAAATTAATCAGCGCCTGTCAGTCTCCATACAAGTTAAGACGTGATTAAAAACTTGCCAACTAAAATTACGTCAATTTACGTCAAGCGCTGATTAATTTGACAGGACTAAACTAAAATTTATCTTCTGTCCTTTTCTTAATGAAATAGAAAGAAAAAGATGCACTAAACTTAAATTTAGTTTAGTTTGTGAACAAGGGAATCGGCACCAATAGCTAGGAGATCTACACATAGTTCATTGCCTCTTTTAGGCTTTTTATTAACATTAACAGTTATGCCACCATTAATAATTAAATATTCTGTAGGCATATGCTTTTAAGAATACATAGGCAGATAATAAAAACTAACTATATCTATTATTACGACATAAATATCATATTTTATGCACGCTAAAAAACTTTTTAAGTAATACGAAACCAATATGGCCATGGACACCATTAATTTCTAAATGATACAATGGTTTCCAAGTCAGCAGTGAGGTGATTTGGAAAACTTATTTTTTTTAACCGACTTCCATAGATGTACTCTTGAACCCATTTTTATAAGGAGATATAACGGTGTAAAGGTACCTACCAATCTATTTTGGGGACTGATTAATTACCTACTTTTGCAAACGGTTTTGCAAAAACACAAAATGGAACCAGAATTTCTGCATTTATACAGGATTATTGGTTATAATTATGTCGGCAATCCATTAGCGGGATTTAGGAGAGGTCATTTACAACCAAATGATCCCTTTTAACTACTACGTAAATGTCAACTATTTTCGACTCATTTGAATTTATTTTATTTTTTCATTCATTTTAAAATATAACATGTCAAATGGTTGACATTGGCCTATGCCAATGTCAACCATTTGACATGTTATATTTTGCAACCAAATGGTAATTTGAGGTAATTTCCAACCAAATGACCCCTTGTGACCCCTATGGGTCATACCCATAGGGGTCACAAGGGGTCATTTGGTTGCAAATTACCTCTCTTACATCCCCCTATCGGATTGCTGACATATAACCAATAACCCTGTATACTTACATACTTTACAGTTTTTAATGACTTATTGAAGAGACCCTTTGTATAGGTACCAATTAGACAACACTGTTTCTCAAAATAATCAAAACATAAAACTGCATAAAATACTCATCTCGCTTGAGACAATCCTTCCACATTGTGGAATGCAATTGAGTAAGCACCGATCACGTCCATCTTTGTTATCCTAATTTAAAAGCTTTCAACATTCTAACATAAGCTCTTTGTTCTTCCAGAAGCCAGTGATAGTAGCGGCGGTGACTCCTGTGCGCGGTTCGAATGATGAGCGGCGCCGGCGGCGGCCCCTGCACCCCGCGCCTCCCCCGGCAGCCCCGCCCGAGACATGGCCGCCCTCTCCTGCTACCAACCCTGCAGGTCGCACCTCGCACAGCCTGCTAGGTAAGACTCGGAAGACCAGAAATATTATGCTCTTTGTAACTCCCGCCCCAAGGACCAGATTGCACCGCGTAACCGACGAGATAAAACGTAAGAAGAATCATATTTGTTACGGTAGCGAATCATATTTAATTAACATACCTACAACCTGTCCCTGACCGCCAAATTGCAAAAAACGTTGAATGAATTTCACGGGCTACCTTAGCGCATCCCCCATAAGACTCAGAGGGATCAAAAATATTAAGGTCTTTGTAACTCCCGAAGGACTGGACTAGATTGCATCTCGCAACCCCTTGGATAAATATTGGAAGGACCAAAACCGTTCGGGCTTCTGTTTGAGGGTAAAACCGTACCCTAATTGCGTAATTCACGATCAATCACAATTTGTTTCCATTTGAAACAGATTGCTAATCCATTGCTTGATAAGTTGGAAAAAGAATCTGCTCAACAACGTAAATAACACAATGAATGTTGTTGAACTGTCAAAATGAAACGAACTGGACAAAATTGTTTACGAACATAAGTTACGCAATTAGGGTACAGATCAACAACCGCAAACAAACTTTTTTTTAATTCCCTTATTATTGCTCGTAAAGTTAACGTTCTTTCAAAAGAACGGAAATAATTTTCTCAGACCGAGAGGTCCCGGGTTTGATCAGTGGGAGTAAAATTTTCTGGTTGGTAGCTTGTTCTAAGTCTGGCTAGCTGCCACCATCTTATCTAAGTCTGTCGCCATAACAACAATGTAAACAGCATTGTTGTGTTGCAGCAGTTAGAGGTAAGATAGCCAGTTCCTCTGTGGTTGAGGATTCCGGAATAAGCTTGCTTCCATGATCATCACTTACCATTGGGTGAAATGCAGGCCAAGAGCTCCGCGTAGTGTATAAAAAAAAAACAGTGGCATTTCGGGAGTGCCGACAGAAGTGAAAACTTGAACAAGATCGCCTTGGTGGAAGAAAAATACTTGTATAGAACATTGGTCCATAACCTCATATAAATAAAGAGCACAATCGCGTTTACAAAAACAAAATACTTCCAAAACCTTTAAAGTAAAAATACTTGCATAGAACATTGATTCGTAACGTAATATGAATAAAGAGCACAATCGCGTTTACAAAAATGAGGTGTTGGTAACGGTGTCGCGAGTTCAATCCAACGCGCATAAAGAAGTTTTCACTTCAAAAAAAACGATTTCTTTGACAATGAACTTGACTCACGCCCATCAAATTATGATCATTCACTTCCACGTACTGTCTCTAGAAAATTACATTGAAGCACTTAAAAAAGTAATTCAAGTATCAAGGCTAAGCTGCAGACATGCGACACTGCACAACCAGTGGATGCCAGTCGATTGCAGTGCTAGTGACTGCATGACACAACACTAACACGCCTTTCTGCGTAGAATACAAAAACTATTCGGTTTACTTAGATTAAGCATTTGAATACCAAGTTCCAGTGACATTGTGGAAAAAATCTAGATCAACGCAATTATTTCGGCAGCCAACTAGCCATTGTTATCGTGTTTCGTCAACTGAACAATTTTATCGTCTGTCTGTGACAATTTCTGGGCCCAAGTAAATTTCTTCGATAGAGTAAGTTGAAAAAGTGCATAGCTTAGAAATAGTATGCGCTTCAGTAATCCTCGTGTGCTCCTTTAATATTAACCCCCACAGAGGCAATGCTTCTTATAAGTTTCGTACTACCGCGCTTTGTAGTAGTACCACAGATAAATACAGATGGTCACTCGGCAAAATCATTTCAATAAAAAGCGACTCTTGCTACGACATAATAAAGTCCAATTCAGGTCACACAGCGCTAATTACCTACAGTAATGCAAGATGGGACCGCTGCATACTTGTAGAATCATACTTAAAATGCGGAGTGAACCATTTGTATTCATTTGCGGTAGTGCACCTATCATTGCGCGTTTGTATGATCATCATCATCAGCCTATAAATGTTCCCACTGCTGGAACAGAGGCCTCCTCTCTGTGAGAGGGAGTGGGCCGTAATCCACCACGCGGGCCCAGGGCGGGTTGGTAGATGTCACATGTCTTCGAAATTTTGGTTCTAGGACATGCCGGTTTCCTCACGATGTTTTCCTTCACCGTTTTGAAAGCAGTGGTGATGAAATAATTTACACAAAGTAAAGCGCCTGTCTGGGTTCGAACCGACGACCTACAACTCATAAGTAGCGGCCGTTACCACTGGGCCACCACTGTTCATACTGCTCACTGCTGTTTGTATGATGGGGTTACCTATTCCGGTCGCAGATCGTCATTTCCAAAGTTAGACGATGCTTTCCGAAGCGCATACTTTTCCGTGGAGATAGATCTGTAGGTACCTCTTCTTTTGACTCTGATAGAAGTAAGTATCAAATCTTATTCTCATTTCTAGGTGTCTAGACGACGACGAAGACCATCACCAATCAGTGAACTTCTCGCTTCGGCGACAACAGTTCATCGAGAGATGCCACGAGGCGCGGGGCCTGCGCCCCCGTGACACTATCCCCGAGGTGTCGGTCAAAAGGACCAGAGAAGAGCTGGCGAAGCATGCGTCGCAAGCCACACCGCTAAACCGCCGGCTCAACGTGGAAGCCGGCTGGTCAAAGGTCGAGGAAGTGCGGAAGAAGTTTGAGGGAGCTGCCAATTGTCCGGCGTTTTCGAGGTCCTTTGAGTCGCCGCCCAGGTAAGAAAATAAAACACCCTGAGCTGTATTTTATTTCAAACTAAGTGCCTTTAGGTTTATCTACTACCATGTCAACATTATGTAGGTACCTTTTTTATATTTTTAAATGTAATTGGTGTTGTACTGTTTTAATCATACTTTTATAATAAATAAATGTTTTCCCTTATTTGTAATATGGGGAGGTCAATATCAAAATACTCCTTGAAAAGAAGACTTGTCTTGGCTTAACAATGAAGACAAATTCCTTAGTCAGTGTAAGACCATTCAGTTCTAAATGCCCATTCCTTTTTGCTCAGAAGCACTCACCTAGGAATCTAGGCAGACTAATCAAATGATCACAGTTTCTCATCGCTCCCCAGGCGTCGTCTCGCAGACTCATTGTTCGCGAGCTTCAAACTCCCGCGCAAGTCGAGGGACGGCATGGCGGCCCCGCGGTCTCTCGCGCAGCCGCAGCAGCAGAAACGGAAGTCTGCTGTGGAACTGCTGGCTGAGACTAAGGCTTTCTATGTGAAGTCGGAAACTGTGCTGGATCGGAAGCAGGAGTTGCCGTTGAGGGTGAGTTGATTAATGAAGTCAGATTTGGGAGGCTTTTAAGGAGTTATGGAGAAGTTTTCATTGGCCTGCATCGTTGGTCTGGTCTTTCGAGTGTTGTATCCTCGGTTTGATACACAATTCGGGCAGTGTTGTTAGGGTTTCCGAATAGAGCGGTGAGCAATGGGAAGCTCGCCGTCCGATAAGGACCAGGCCCGGGTCGACGGCGCGTTGTGTTCCACGCGCGCCTTAAAGAGATGTCAGCACAATTGAAGGGATCCGATAGGGCCGATGCCTGCCGGGGTTGCGGTTTTGTCCGAAAGGGTTACCGTGGCCCCTGGCAACATACAGGCAACTGAAGGAACACGGGTAGGTTTTAGTCAGAAAGAGCGCCCAGAGCGGGAGAAGTTATTTTATAATTTCAGACCAAAAAAAAATGGTTTCTGAATAGGAAGCTCGGTATTAGCACACATTAGTACAGACAGTTCACTCCACAAAATCATTTAAAAAAAGCGACTCTTGCAACGACACAATAAAGTGCAATTCAGGTCGCACAGCGCTAATTACCTACAGTTATATTCACCTAGAAGTTACCTCTCTTTCTATCGCGTAACTCTTATATCTTCTGACTACGTTACGCTCACTGAATTGGCCCGACAAGACGGGCCCGTCCTGTTCAGCTTCATACCTAAAATGCGAAGTGCTTTTTTATATTATTCTGTGGTAGTAGCCAGGAGTCGACTCCCTAACTCTACAAGACACTTAGAATTATAAAATGGTAAAATTTAATTGATCTGCACATACATTGAAATACGGGCTTTGAAACATGGCATCACAAGATGTTGATGTTGTTGAAAAATTGATAATTTTTAACTGTCAATGTCTACGAGAACTTCAACAGTTTGATATTGTTCGACAGATGAGCAGTGGGCTGGGGCAGGCGATAGCTGCCGGGGGCTGCCACCTCGTCAGCTCCGGCACTTTGAACAATGATGCCTGCTGCAACCCCTGTAAGTATATATTTATACTAGCTTTTGCTGTGTCGGAAATTGTCCCACGGGAACATGCTACCGGAATAATAGTAGATTGTTATACGAGGGGCTAAAATAACCCATTATATCGAGGGAGTAAATAGAAACCGAGCTATAATGGGTTTTAGCGCCATGTTTTACACTCTACTTTTCAATACGATTGCGAGAAAAAAAAATCCAATAAAATATTAAATATTTTATTGTATTAAAAAAATATACAATTTGTTCAATCTGAATTTTTAAGGAAACTTTTTATCCCGGTATGCGGGAGTAAAAAGCTAGTTTTACATAAGAATAAAGACTTTCGTTTTTGTAGGCTCGTTGGTTACAAAAATTACTTTTTCCCCTAGAGCAAAATATACTATTTTGTCACCGCTCTGGTACAATACAATGACGGACTTTTTGAGCAAGAGGAGTGAAAAAAGTATTCTGTCTTAATTCATCGAAATCCATTCAGCCTTTAGCAGAATCAGCCTATAATGTTCCCACTGCTGGGACACAGGCCTCCTCTCGGTGAGAGGGAATGGGCCATAATCCACCACGCGGGCCCAGTGTGGGTTGGTGGGTGTCACATGTTGTCTCACGATGTTTTCCTTCACCGTTTTGAGAGCAGTGGTGATGAAATAATTTACACAAAGTAAAGCGCCTGTCTGGGTTTGAACTAACGACGTGCGATTCTTAAGTCGCGGCCGTTACCACTGGGCCACCACTGCTCTCCAGCCAGAATACAGACAGGTAGACAGTGTTTTTTTCGCATCCTTACTAATATTATAAATGCGAAAGTGAGTTTGTTTGTTTGTAACACTTTCACGCTAAAACGGCTGAACGGATTTGGATGAAATTTGGCACATGAGTAAACCATGATCTGGAGAGAGACATAGGATACTTTTATCCCGATATTCCCACGGAATCGAGACTTATGAAGGTGAAACCGCGGGGCGCTACTTGTTTATAATATACTAGCAGACGTCACGCGGTTTCACCCACGTAGTTCCCGTTCCCGAGGGAGTACCGGGATAAAATATAGCCTATGTTACTCGCTGATAATGTAGCTATCCATTGCAGAAAGAATTTTTCAAATCGGTCCAGTAGTTTTTAAGTTTATTCGTTACATACAAAAATACAAATCTTTCCTCTTTATAATATTAGTATAGATGTGTGGATTAGTTGGACGTTGGTGTAGTGGTCTGCTGAGCGTGGGTTTTCTCCCCAGGTCAATTTATTATCATTGTGTTTCCAATAGGAATTTCTCAGAGTCTAGGTTTCTGCCTGATTAAAGCATTAAAACATACCTAGCGAAACATGGGTGTACCTACTATACTTACCTACACCACTACCCATGCCTTTGGGGAACGCAGGTATGATGTTTTGTTATGAAGACAATATAGTCTGAGTCTGGATTTGTGCCCGTTTGATGGCAATAAGCTCGCCCCCTATTTCCACGCAAACTCCGCCCCCATGCACCCCGCCACTCCACTATGTGCTAAACGCTAACACATCAGTAATAAAGTTGAATATCGCGTGCGCTCTTTGGTCGTGTTCGAGCACGAAATTAAATGGCGTAAATAAATCTCAATTCTTATTTCGTGTATAACTAAAATAATAATTGATCTAGAGAAAAAATATCTTGTGGCTGGATAACAAACTATATTTTCTTACTGTGAATACTTATTTTACACATATAAGCCGAGTAATCCTGATTAAATTAAAAAATATTATAAAAAAGGCACGATTTTCGAATAAAAAATTAATCGAGCAAAAATGTTCAAAATATTGTCTTATATATGGAAAGAAAAAGATCCAATAAATCATATACTAAAGTTCTATTTTGATTGTATGTGTGACTGTTTCAGAATATTAATTCAAATAATATACAATTTAGGGAGCCTCCTCTTAAACATAACTGGCGAATTGTGTGTGTGTACTTTAAGTAAGTACACTTCTGCCAAACCCTTCGAGGGAACAAGGCATTATGTTATGTTATTACAATATAGACAAATCTATCTTCCTTCGCTACGCACTGCATAAAACTGCCTTGTTTTGACATCTCGTCTAAGATTAATTGCGAAGTCTTGGCATCGATAATTCATGGCTCTACGTACACTATCAATCAGTGTCAACCGCATTCGAATCGGAACAGATTTGTGCATGATGTACTACTTTCGTTATTTGATGGTGTTTTCAGATTTTATGGGTTTGAAAAACATCTTTTTTGATAAACATCATTTATTATCTGATACAGCTTAGCTATTAGCCTATTAGTATCTGTGGACAAATTATCTTATACCTTTTAAATCTTAATATATATAAATTACGTGTCACGTTGTTTGTTCGCGATGGACTCCTAAACTACTTAACCGATTTTAATCAAATTTGCACTCCGTGTGCAGTTTGATCCAACTTGAAAGATAGGATAGCTTACATCTTAATTTAGGAAAAAAAAAAGATATGAAGAAATATTATGTTTTTATAAATTATGCATTTATGATATCCCGGTATTATGCCATAATTCCTAACAAAAAGTAGGATAGGTAAGGTAGGTGGGGTAGGTAGGGTAGTAAGTGATAAAGATGGTCCACCCCAAACATTTATATGGCAAAACAACGTTTGCAGGGTCAGCTAGTCCTTTATATGTTCTTTGGGTGGTTCTAAGCGATGTCTATGATATAAAAATTTTGAAACATCTATCGGAAAATAATGTGTTATGAGCGTTTATTCTGAAAGTGGGCAACGTCGCAAATAGATGTCAAATATTATGTCATCTCTTTTGATTTATTTGGCAATATTACTCAATAAAATATTAAATGTGGCGAACTAGCGAACTAGAATAATAATAATGAATTGCAATTATAACACTGAATTTGATGTTGTAACCGTTTTAGGTGTAAAAAAGGCATTTGGAAACTTTACAAAAACTTTTTTTTACATCTACAACTAAATATCCGGTGTTACTACATTAATTATTGCATTTCATAACATATTTTAGTGCACCAGTTAGCCACATTTCATATTTCCATACAGTAATATTGCCAAATTAATCAAAACAAGTAAATATTTGACAGCTATTTGCGATGTTGCCAACTTTTAGGATAAACGCTCTTAATTACATACATAACATAATCAGCCTATAATGTTCCCACTGCTGGGACACAGGCCTCCTCTCTGTGAGAGGGAGTGGGCTGTAATCCACCACGCGGGCCAGTGCGGGTTGGTAGTGTTAAGTAACTTTGTGCTAAACTTAAAGAAAATACTTATTATCCGCTGGATGCTTATGTCCTGCAATTAGGACGTCTCTCGACTAATGTGATGAAATAAAATAAAAATAATATAAAAAATCTTTATTACAAAAAAAAATGGGTTTTACAGTAAATCTCCTTAATACTAATTTGGTCATAAGTAATGTGCACTTGGGTGTCAAACGAGTGCTTTGGCTCGTACTAGGATAACCCTGTATCACGAATGCCATCACCTTCCTCCAAACCAACTAGGATTGTTCTTTTGAGTTACAATTAAATTTTGAATAAATTCTAAACAAAAATACAATTAACTTATACAAACGAAGGATATACACAAAAGGAGTATGTGTATTGTGGGGTGTGTGTATGCGTATTGTGGGGTATGTTTATGTGTGTATTGGGGTGTGTGTGTGTGATTGGTAGTGTGTGTCCAGAAGGTATGAATGAGTATGCGTTGGTGAAAAAATCAGTTCGTGAAGAAGTGTTAAATATATCCAAGAGTTGCTTACACACCCCAATTCTACCACGTCCCACTACACCAGTGTGATCATAAAAATACAGTTCAGATACTTTCCTCTAATTACTTAAAAAACCTGTAATTCAAGAGTTCATAAATAGGATTCTGACAGTCAATTTATAATTTCCAGACGCCACAACCCGCAGCATGGGCCCCGCCCGCCGCGCCGTGAGCGCAGGCGAGGGGCTGCAGAATACACTGAGGCGGCTGCTCGAGCATGCCGACAGCAGGGAGAACGTTTACTCGCCGCCTTTTGCTGTTTGTAAGTATAAGAGGTACCATCGCAGAAACCCATAACTAACCACTTTGAAAACAAAATCCCGTGCACACGATGACCACATCTGTTACCGCCCCGGTTCTATAGCGGCCGAACGCTGCAAGCAAGAATAGTCCTTATTGTGGTTAGTTATGGATTTCCGCGATGGTACCAATTATAAACTGACAGATCTGTCGCTGAGAATTTTGTTGCACCACTTCTTACCAACTCAAAAACATAGATATTTCCTGGTGTTTGAACTGACAGAAAACAGCCCCCAAAACCCTACCCTTCACCATTATTTTGAGTTTTTTGTCTTTTGTAACTTTTGACGTTCTAGAAGTGCTGATTCTCAGTGTAATTATACTTAGCATCTTATTTAAGTACATAAAAATGTGAAACGAACACGGCGTGTTGCCACACCGAGCGCTGAACGCAGAGTTTAGCTATTCGCAGTTTCACTCTGCGTTCAAGGCTCGGCAACACGCCGTGTTCGGGTTCGCGACAAGTCAATCGTCATCCTGAGAATGCCTCATTGAGAGGTGAAACACGTGTCGATTTCTTTCAGGAGTTTTTTATGGCTCTTTAGAAATATCTAAGCGGAACAGGTTACTAAATATATCCACGTCTATTGTATTTTATAAAGGACTTCTATTAAACCTTACCATTTTCGCTAACAGGTACACTTTCAGCGCATAAAGTATACGCTGACACAAGACGGCTAAAGGACTCCTACCCTGAACGGGAAACCATTCCTCGCTCACAGCACAACTCGGGAACCTTCTCCGGAACCTTCTCGGGAACCTCCTCATCAGGAACCTCAGGCTCTAAGGCCCAGAAGTCAGACCCTGACCATAGAGAGAAGATGAACAGGCCTTTGAGCTTTGGCGACGCGAGGGTGTTCTTCCCGGAGTCTTTCGTGATACCTCGGCAGAGGCCCAATGAGGTGGTGATTAAAAGTGGATATTCTATGCGTGAGTATTCTGGTCCTTTCGATTTTTGGTAAAATTACTTGTGACAGTTTTTGGTCCTTCGATTCTTGGGTTTCGAACTTTCAATAGATGCAAGAAACTGGTTTCTCCTTCTTCTCATGTCAAAGAGTATATTTTGTCTGATCAGTACGTCTGGACAGCTCTCTTGTTTAGAACTATCATCATCATCATCATCATCAGCCTATAATGTTCCCACTGCTGGGACACAGGCCTCCTCTCTGTGAGAGGGAGTGGGCCGTAATCCACCACGCGGGCCCAGTGCGGGTTGGTAGATGTCACATGTCTTGGAATTTTCGGTTCTAGGACATGCCGGTTTCCTCACGATGTTTTCCTTCACCGTTTTGAGAGCAGTGGTGATGAAATTATTTACTCAAAGTAAAACGCTTGTATGTATTCGAACCCACAACTTACAACTTCCTCAATGGACAAAATTAGTGATCACCTAATATTCTTTCGTAATTTCAGTATTAGGTTGTGTAGCGGTTACACCGCCACATACGAACTATGCATCAAAGACATGACGTCACACAAATCCTGCATCGCGCAGTTAGAGTTTACCGAGCGATCGACGTACATACAAGATTTCAACTTCAAACCGACGGGCAGTTGCCCGCCAGACACAACACCCGTCTGGTCGGAGGATCCTCCCTTTTCTGTGGTGGATGAGTGAACTTTACACCCTGTTCCTCATACCATTAAAGTTGAATATCGTTAACAAATTATTTCTGATATTCCAGCGAGTTCTCACTCAAGTCCCGAGAACATGGAGCTCCCTGAGCCTGTCGTCAGTGGCTCGGGCTCCCCCGCGGACCCCGTGGCCGCCATAAGTCCGCCGGCACAGTACGCACACTCTGCGCCGCGGTACATTAGGTATGTTTTAACATAACACAGAATATTATGAGCTCCCTTAAAACTAAAATCGTGTTGGTGTAATTAAACATCGATACTTAAGGGGGAAGCGTCAGGGTAGCCCGCGAAATTCAAATTTTCTTACGTTTCTTGCATTTTGCAGATCAGTGTCAGGTTTTATGTTGATTAAAATATGATTCGCGGTCGTAACAAATATGGCTTTACTCAATTATAATCATTACAATCAGCAATAGTGATTAAGAAGAAGATAAAGGTGTCAAATGTCATGATTTCATGAAATTTGACACCTTTGCTAACTTATGGCGTTGTATTGCTGATTGTGATGATTATAATTGAGTAAAGCCATATTTGTTACGACCGCGAATCATATTTTAATCAACATAAAACCTGACACTGACCTGCAAAATAATCTCTAAAAAAACAATCTCTATCATAAACTTCCTACTGTTTAGTATTTATTTCTAACTATTCGAAGTATTTCTTTAATAATTAGTGCGCAGTTGTATGTGCAGGTCCAACTCGCACTCCCAGCCGAGCATGCGAGAGGAAGACAGCGGCTGTCCCAACATCAACAGTCACAAGTCTCTGCCGGATCTGCACACGCAGACCAGGTGCTACCCTGAACAGTGAGTATCAGTAACATTTCATATTGCCTGCTTAAATTATGTGCCATACACAAATCTGGGCAAAATACATGCTTTGCTTTAGTTAAAATACAAATTACAAAATACTATCTCGCACGTATTTAAAATACGAAATACAAAGTATTTTTAAGTCGTGTATTTGAAATATAAAATACAAAATACAGTCAGGTGTTAGGTTATCTAAATAGAATAGAACTAATACAGCCCAGTGTTGCCGACTTTAAAGATTGACATATTTAGCGGTCGCCATTTTGCTTACGAAAGCTATCGAGGGTAATTTTTTGCAGAACGCACCCATTAATAAGATCGCTAAATGTATTTATAATCAAATGTATTTTGAAGTCATAAGTATTTAAAATACTAACTACAAAATACCTCAGCGTCAGGTATTTGAAATACCAATTACAAATTACATTTTTAAGAAGTAATTGAATTACAAGTACTAAATACATATTTGTATTTCAATTACATATTTTAATTACAAGTAATTCAAATATCGCCCAACCCTGGCCATACAAACCTAACCTAATGCAAATCATTTTGCCGGGAAATAATATTGTACTGAATTTCATTCAGTATAATCCGTTGGTCAATAATGCGATTTAAAGTAGGCACCACTAAAAACACGTAAGAATTTTTTTCCAAAAAAAAAAAAACAAAAACGAATTGCATCTTATTATCGCGCAAAAGGTGTGAAAAGTAGAGTATTCTTAGGTATAAAGGTGTCATCGTCTTGGGCCAGCTTGAATCGATTCAATATAGCGCTCGTGACAAAAGACACTGCTTCATCCCCTCGTTGAATAATCTACTATTTTTTTATGGTAATCATTTTCATGTAATATACATTTGATTGCCGTCTAATGCGTCCATAAAAGCTAGTGTTTGTTTCTTTTTAGGGTTCCGTAGTAAACAAGGAACCCTTATAGTTTCGTCAGGTCCGTCTGTCTGTCTGTCTATCCGCGGTCTAGCTTCGAGACCCTAAGTACTAGTAAGCTGTAATTTGTCATAGGTATACATATTAATTACGCCGACAAAGTAGTAAAACAAAATAATGAAAAAAAAAAATGTTTTAGGGTACCTCTCCTACACGTAAAGTGGTGATGTTTTTTTTTAACCCATGGTGTGGGGTATCATTGGAAAGGTCCTTCAAAAACATTGAGAGTTTGTGAAAACCATTTTTGGATTCAGGAATCCGTTTGCGAAATATTAAGCTTTAAAGTGCTAATTTTTGTTAGAGTCAAGTGTGTGTCCCCCTGCCAGCTTAATGGTTGATTTTGGATGTGTGAAAAAAATCACAGCAGTAGTAAACTACTGTTGTGATTTTTTTTTTTTTTTTGCCGGCAGCGGGGGGGGTAATTTCGTTATATAAATATAACGAAATTAAAAGGAAAACTATCACAGCTAAGTAGGCTCTACAAGTTAACGAGTAACAATCGACCAACTTAACTTTGCAGTTACAAAAACATGTTTTCCTATACATTCCGTATGGGAGAACATATTTTTCAACTACAAAGTTAAGTTTGTTCTTGGGATAAATTCATCCCAACAACGGAACCCTACATTGTGCGTGATCCGACATGCACTTGGCCGGTTTTTTTAGTTTTTTTATGGTTTCTTCAAATTGCCTGTGCTTAAATTATTCTAGCCTTTCTAGATATTTCTTGAACACTTCCTAAAGTATCTTTTCCTCAACCCAGCGTCAACGTGGGCCACACAGACACTCTGGGCCGCTCCCCGCGCCGCCGGCGCCACTCCACGCACCAGCGCACCGCGTCGTGCTCCTCCAAGGGGACCAGGTCCAACCACTCCTCGCTCATGTCCTCGTGCGATGCCTTCTCGGAGCATCCCTCGCCGGGAGAGGACAACTATCAGTCTTACAACAGGTAAAAATGGTCCTTCTTCTTCATTCAGCCGTAAGACGTCCACTGCTGGACATAAACATCGCCATAACGGCCGCTCCTGTGCGGAAATGCAACCATGGGTGGTTATTCTATACAGAGTAAGTTTTTATCCAGTGTGCAAACTTAAACACGTGACTTTACACATCGACGGTTGAAAGGCTTAATTGATCTAAGCTACATTTTGTAAAACTTGCAGGAGGATGGATTGGTTGTTTTTTTTTAAATCATAATAAGATCTTATTATGACTGATTGATTTAAGTAAATAAAAGTCTATTAAATAGTTGTTTTTTTAATTAAAAAAAAAATAATTATGATCCGTCCAGGAGGACGGATCATAAATATGCAGGAGCAAGTTTTACAAAATGTCGCTTAGATCGATTAGCCTTACCGTCGACATAATTATAAATAACTTTTACTACGGGACCAAACCTGAAATCGCGAAAAAAATATCAACTCTTCCCTACATTTACGTTCGCATAACTCGTCAAAATGTAGGGAAAAGCTGATTTGTTTTTCCAATGCGTCCATAAAATCTAGTGTTTGTTTCTTTTTAGGGTTCCGTAGTAAACAAGGAACCCTTATAGTTTCGTCTTGTCCGTCTGTCTGTTCGCGGTCTAGCTCCGAGACCCTTAGTAATAGTAAGCTGTAATTTGGCATAGGTATACATATTAATTACGCCGACAAAGTGGTAAAACAAAATTATGAAAAAAAAATTATTTAGTGTACCTCTCCTACACGTAAGTAGTGATGTTTTTTTTTTTATCCCATGGTGTGGGGTATCATTGGAAAGGTCCTTCAAAAACATTGAGAGTTTGTGAAAAACATTTTTGGATTCAGGGATCCGTTTGCGAAATATAAAGCTTTAAAGTGCTAAACACAACAGCTGATTTGTTTTTCGCGATTTCAGGTTTGGTTCCATAGTAAAAGTTGTTCATAATGATGAGTAAAGTCACGTGTTATAGTTTGCGCACTGGATAAAAAAAAACCTGTATAATTATATGAGGATAGACAGCAAGATCATCATGTGTTTCAAGACCGTAAATAAAAAACATTTTTTATTGTTGCACGAGACATTTTAACAATGTCTCTCTAAGCTTATGAAAGCATTGGGATAGCCAAGGTTTTTAAAACAGGCGAAAATTTCAAATTATCATCTATATTAGTGTTACCTATTTATTTTAGAAGTATGTATGTTTGTATGTATGTAAGTAAGTATATTTTCATATTATTAGTTTTATTTCATTAAGTGAATTGTTTTGATTTTATGTATTTTACTTTCTCTTCTACTCTCACACACGGTGTCTACATCTCTTTTTATCCTCTGTCCTATCGCAGGTATGCTGGAAGAGATTTCATTAGAAATAAGCATCACCTTTGTACGTATTTTTCTGTTCCTTTTGTCTTGTCTGTGTATTATTTGTGTGTACATAAATGGTCAAATAAAAAAATATAATAAATTTTGTTATATCTATAATATTGAATACATAACACACCTAACATCATGCCTTGTTTCCCCGAAGGGTTGAGCAGAGGTGTGCCTATAGTACACCTACATTTTACCAGGTATGTTTAAGTCCCAGACTCCCAAATGATAGGGGGCGAGCCTATTGCCATCAACCGGGACAGATCCAGACTCCGAGCTGCTACTGAGAAATTCCAGATAGAAAAATCCAATAACACTTTGCCCGACTTGTGAACCGAACCCAGGACCTCATGCTCCCGCAGGAGAAGACGCCCTGGGCGTCAGAAATCGCGAGCCGATTTCCGGTCACCGTAGACGCGGGCTTGCGGACGGTGAGCAATGGGTAGCTCGCCGTCCGATAGGGACCAGACCCGGGTCGACGGCACGTTGTGTTCCACGCGCGCCTCAAAGAATACAGAATCGACGGGGTCCGCTAGGGCCGATGCCTGCCAGGGTTGCGAATAAGGCCGAAAGGGAAATCGTGGCACCCGGCAACATGGCAACTGAAGGAACACGGGTGGGTTTTAGTCAGTAAGAGTCTGATACGCCCTCCCGCTCCGCCCAGAGCGGGAGAAGTTATTTGATAATTTCCCAACCAAAAAAAGGGACCTCATGCTCAGCAATAGCGCTCGCGACCACTAGACCAACGAAGCAGTAAATATAAATATTTACTTAAGATTATATCTATTTCAGTCGTTGCGGGTCGTCGTTCGCTCGTGACTCAGGCGGCTCGAGCGGTCACTACACGCAACGCAGCGCTCCCGCACAAAACACGCCGCATCAACACAGACGCACCGACTCCGGCTCCTCCACGCAACACGACCATGAACACGCCAGGTGAGCACTACATACACAAACATGTAATAAAAAAAAAAAACAGTGGGACTCCGGGAGTGCCGACAAAAGTGAAAACTTGAACAAGATCGCCTTGGTGGAAGAAAAATACTTGTATAGAACATTGGTCCGTAACCTTATCTAAATAAAGAGCACAATCGCGTTTACAAAAAAAGTACTTCCAAAACCTTAAAATTATTTTTTTTTGCATAGAACATTGATTCGTAACGTAATACAAATAAAGAGCACAATCGTGTTTACAAAAATGAGGTGTCGCGAGTTCAATTGTTTTTTCCCATCTCAAAAATGCCCAACGCGCCTTAAGAAGTTTTCACTTCGATAAATGTTTATAATGGAGCAGTTGCTAATCCGGCTCGAAGGACCAAACAATACTATGAAGGACCAAAACGGTAACTTGCACATGACAAATAAACAGCTAAGATCTTTCCCACCCAATTGATTAATTATTGTAATTTTAGTCGACTTTTATGCATGCAAAAGCTTTTTATCTCCCAATAAAATTATAAACATCGTTCAAATAATACAAAAAACTAAATTGTAGAAATTAATGCTCGGCGCTATGGTGACCTAACACACCGTTCTGGTATTAATGAGGAATGTAAATTTGGTGTCCTGAATTATTAGGTCATAAATTAGGTATATTGAATCACTAGATCACTATTGGTAACAAGAAATGGTAATGGCAGGCCCACATTTTGATGGACGTGCGAATGTGCATAGGTACTATCGAAGAAACGCATATCTGCACACTCTAAGGACTATTTCTGCTTGCAGCGCTCGACCGCTATAGTATCGCTTACCTACGAAAAAAAAGGGTCGTGTGCACAGGATTTTGTTTTCAAATTGCTTAGATATGCGTTACCCAGATGGTACTTGCGTTCGATGCAATTATGCATTTTCGCTGAGTGTTCGATTAAACCTCGAACATTCCTGAGAGCGAGAAGAAATGCGAGATGAAATCTAACTTCCATGTGATCTCCCCAGCCGCTACAACTCCTACGTGTCAGAATACGGCGCATCCCTGGAGTGCTACGTGTCAGCCCCCCCACAGTTCCAGGACGGCGCCCCCGAGCCCCCCGCCCCGCCGGCCCCCGCAGGCCCCCCACAACACCACGCTCATCATCATCATTATACGCATGCGCCTAGGGTCGGGATACACTTCCAGGTAACTATGGTTTAGCCCATCTAAAATCAGGGTTCAAACAAAAATTCTGGCATCATAATCAAGAAAAATAGATTGCCACCTATTTTGTACTATTTTAGACCTAGAATGAAAACGTATTAATCCTTATTCCCAAACCATTATGAATTCCAAAATATATCTTACGACAAAACAAACAGTGGCACTCCGGGAGTGCCAACAGAAGTGAAAACTTGAACAAGATCGCCTTGGTGGAAGAAAAATACTTGTATAGAACATTGGTCCGTAACCTTATCTAAATAAAGAGCACAATTGCGTTTACAAAAGAAAATGTTAGAGTTTAGCAAAACAAATCCATCCTACTTCAACAGTCTTTCTCTTTCTAACTCATAAATATTACTTTTTAATATCCGAGCCGAGTTTTTATTAACCACTTGATGAAATCCTTACTTTCTCATAGTGGCTGTACTATACTTTTAGCCTTGTGCAGGATCACACGTCGCACATAATACTATTAAAACACACCTTCCTATATATAAAGAAAAGGATAATAAACGTATTATTGAAATCCTTAGAACGGTGTTTCTTTTAGTGTCCAACCTTAAACTCTAACAGAAAATACTTCCAAAACCTTTAAAGTAAAAATGCTTGCATATAACATTGATCCGTAACGTAATATAAATAAAGAGCACAATCGCGTTTACAAAAATGAGGTGTCGGTTACGGTGTCGCAAGTACGTACTAAATGATACGGAAACAGATCCAAAGCCCTAAAAGTTGAAAATGACTAACAGAGATCACAACAGAGCGAAACATTCGTGAATTCGAGATTTTTTTTGGAAGAATTGATATTTAATAGAAACCTAAAACACCTTTTAAAAACCTTGCTATGTTATGTGCTTCACCATTACTTCTCTTCACCAGGCTAGCGCCCCCCCGCCGCAGTTCCAGGACGAGCCCCCCATGTACGACTACGGCGACTACGAGTGCACGTACAAGACTCCGCTCAAGTGCCTCAACGTGGGCCGCAAGGAGTATGCGAGGGAGTATACTAGGTAAGGACTGAAGGACCAACTAATACCTATGGCACTGCAAGACCTGGGCAAAATTGGGAACACTTATTTTTCGAGAGGATAGCCGTGTTCCTAAGGTCGGGTGAGGAATAGGTCAGATTTTTTATAACGCAAACCAGTGACGAGCCCCCCATGTACGACTACGGCGACTACGAGTGCACGTACAAGACTCCGCTCAAGTTTCTCAACGTGGGCCGCAAGGAGTATGCGAGGGAGTATACTAGGTAAGGACTGAAGGACCAACTAATACCTATGGCACTGCAAGACCTGGGCAAAATTGTCAACACTTATTTTTCGAGAGGATAGCCGTGTTTCTAAGGTGGGGCGAGGAATAATAGATCAGATTTTTTCTTATGCAAACCACTACTGGTTCATGAAGGAATTATTCAAGGGTGAGTTGCCTATGGTACTGAAACGCAGGCTCATGGACATGTGTATTCTTCCCGTCTTAACCTATGGTACACAGACTTGGTCTTTGACTAACATCTAGAAGTCCAAACTCAAGGTCTGCCAACGAGCAATGGAGCGCAGTATACTAGGCGTTAAATTAACAGATCGTGTTCGAAACACAATACTGCGCTCCGAAACAAAAATAGCTGACGTGGCTCAAAAGGCTGCCCAACTTAAATGGGACTGGGCAGGATATGTCTGCCGCATGAAGGACAAACTGTGGGCCCAAATAACACAGAACTGGAGCTCTGAGATAGTGAGGCGGGGTCGCGGCAGACCACGTAGGAGATGGCGGGACGAGCTGGATAGGTTCCGTCAAAACTGAAAGGAGGACGTGCGGGCTGGCGAAAGGTGAAAGGAGCGTTGAGAGGCCTTTGCCCAGGAGTGGGACAGCTTAGGATAGTAAAAAAAAAACAGTGTCTTGTGAAAAACTCTTTAGAGGAGCTCTAAAAACCACTTCTTGGTCCTTTTGATTATTTTGGTCCTTTCATCATCATGCTGTGGCCCATAAACCAATTTATTTGGAGTACGCGCAACATATATTTTTCTTCCATACTTCACTATTACTTTGATCTCCTGAAATGAGGTTTTACGTTTTTCCTCTTTTTGACAACGCTTTAAAAACTGGCTATTGAAACTACCTTGCATATAATGAGAAGACCAAAAGCTGTATTTCGTCAAAGTGTTAACAAGGACTACAAGTTAATTAATGCGTATAATAATATTATCCGTGTACAATAAAACATTGATCAGACAGGGGACATAGCTCTTCCATAGTTTAAGGTAACCAATCCACTATAGTCACCCAAACCCATAGCCCAATATGTTTTATTTCCATGTTCTGCAATAGTCCTGCACCAACCAAGGATTGTCCTTGGCTGCCGTCCTTTAACTAGAAAGCCGTTAACCCTCAAAATAGCCAATTTTTACTTTTTAATTAAGAGTTCAAAATTCTCTATCTTTCTGTCTAAGAAACGTTTTTACAATAGAAATAGGAAATATGAAAACTTTTGTAGGCCGTTAAGTAACACAATTTATGATGATTCCATCACTAGAAAGCGTCTAACCCACACTTCTTCTTTAAGAGTTTCTGGACAGAAAGGATTCTTTAGGATAAACAAAAAAGAATATCAATTAATATATGTCCAAAAATCATAGTTTTTAAGGAACAACGATTCCCGCGCTTTTTGTTTTTTGGCATTTTTTTGGAAATAACTTTTTGGACTTAACGGCCTTCTAGTTAAAGGCATTTGGATGCACTAGCATAGCGCGAACCGGGATAATCGTCGGTTGGTGCCTCTTTTAATTAAAAACGTCTAATGAGCCTCTGCGAGTTGGCTTCGGCCCCTCGTACGCCTTCCAAAGGTCCGGGACCCCGATGTTCGGGTTCCGATATATGTCAAAGACATTTGAAAAATAATAATAATTATTTATTTACTTCCAGGTACCACGAGCCGAGCACAGAAGTAGTGAACAAACAGCCGCAGTACCAGGAGCTACGTATGAGACCACGAGTTGACGACAAACAGGAGTACGTCAATGCCACGCAGGTCAGTACTGACAACTGGGCAACTACAGCCTATCTAAAACTAAATGTATGTAAAGGCTTAAAACTCTCGATTATCAGGCAACTGAGAGTCTTCTGATCCCTATTCGCTAAATTTATATTTCCTTAATAAATGTTCACTATCACACATACACACCTCCAGACACGCACACAAACACACACACACACACCCATAAATACTTCACTCCACCACTACTCTACACTTACGTATACTACATATTAACCTCCACATAGAGTATATTCTCTTTTTATTCCTTTTTTGTTTTTATTTTGTAATTAATTAATTAACTTTCTTTGGGAAGTCTGTAACAATGTCCTTGTGTATATATTTTTTTTTGGGTATTTTACTTTTGTGGCTATCTTCGTTTTCCTTTGTAAATTGTAAACTTAAGTTGTTCCAAATAAAACTTTTATTCTTGTTCTTTTTATTTATATATCCCGCCGCTCATTGGGCAATGCTAGCACTAATTCCTAAAGCACGAAACAGTGGTCTCGGTCAACCGATGACCTTGTGAAGGCCGCAGGAATCCGCTACATACGAGAACCACAGAACCGGTCGAAGTGGCGGTGCTTGGGGGAGGCCTATGTCCAGCAATGGACGTCTTTCGGCTGAAATTATGATGATGATGACTAAAGAAGAAACTTTCTCTTTTAGATATGCCAGCCAACAGAAGAGGTGACGTCACCGCTGGGCACGTTCAAGCGACAGCGATGTCTCCGGTACAAGCAGCGGCGACCCCGACCCATACTGCGCTCCAAATCTGACATCTCTGATAGGTAAGATACTCGAGGACGAGCTCGTGGCTAAGTAATAACAGCCGCACGGGTCGATCTATCAGGTTAAGCTACGCTTGCCGGGGTTGGTCCGTGGATGGGTTACATACCGAGACTCTTCCGTGCCTCGCCGTTGGTCCCGGCTGTCATTCGTAGATCTTTGCTGTAGTCAGAAGCCCGAAAGTCTGACAACCAGTTTTACCAAGAGGTATCGTATTACCCAGTTACTGGGTTGTGGAGGTCAGATAGGAAGTCGCTCCATGTAAAATACTGGTATTCAGCTGCATCCGGTTAGACTGGAAGCCGACCCCAACATAGTTGGGAAAAGGCTAGGCAGATTACAAATACACAATTTATTAGTACTTGTTGAAACAGCTCTCTATTAGATCTCATCATTGCGAGTTCGTCAAGGTGAGTCCTACCTGATTGTTTACCACCCATCTCTTGCAATACAATAAGATTAAAGACACGAAGCAGAATATTTGACAGTATCTGACATCTCACCTTGGTAATAAGCAACATTAAAAGGGCGGGGCCACGTCAAGGTCGTTTCTGACGATCAACTTTAACACCGCACGGGCGCATTGTTCAAATCAAATAGCGCGCGCTTCCCCGGCTTCCTGTTACACACTTCCGTCCCTTTTCACGATATCACTCCCACAGATTTTTAGGGTACCTATTTATGTTCTGTGCACAGATTGCAGGAAATCGAGAGGAAAGATACACATATTTTTTTTTTTTTATAAAAAATGCAACCGACTTCCAAACTACAAAGTGAAAAATAACTTTAATTTCGGAAGTCGGTGTCTTTGGATCAGTATTTTAGTTTTTTGACACCGACTTCCTAAATTAAAGTTTTTTTCTCACTTTTTAGTGTGTTGGTTTGCAATTAATCTAAGTTACAATAGCCTAATGTCAACTGCTCATCCAATTTTCCCAAATCGCTATCGGTGTGCCTATAATATTTGAAGAGTTCCCTCGATTTCTCAACGATCCCATCATCAGATCGTGACCAAATGACAATGGGACGAACTTGAAAGTATACCCTTTCAAACAAAAAAAGAATTTTTCAAATCGGTCCAGCCGTCTTCGAGTAATCGGGCAAAATACATAAAAAATAAAATAAAATCAGACGAACTGAGAACCTCGTCCTTTTTTTGAAGTCGCTTAAAAACAACCAACTAACATTCAAACCCACCTTCCAGATACCGTCGCTCCGACGGGCGCAGCCCGGCCTCCGCCCCGTGCGAGGGCGAGGACTCGCCCGACAGCCCGTCGGAGGAGGCGTCGCGCCTGCAGGAGTTCTTCGAGAGGCTCGGGCTGGAGCCGCGACAGTACGACGCGCTGGTGCGGGACGCGCCGCCCGACAGTCCCGTGTTCTTCTCGTCCGCTTCCACTGTCGACAGCAACCAGTTGGCTGCCACTGCTGATTATACGGTGAGGATTTTTTATAGGTTTGAAAACTAGTATGCTGATTGTACGCGACAGAGCGATGGCGGGATGAGCTGCTAATCTTTAAAGTTCAGAGGTATGTGGAACAGGGTAAAAAGTTCACTCATCCTCTATAGAAAAGTGAGGATTCTCCGACCAGACGGGTGTCTTGTCTGGCGGGCAACTGCCCCACGATTGATGTCGGGAAAGTTATATATATGGTGTTCGCGCGGTAAACTCTAATTGCGCGATGCAGGATTTGTGTGACGTCAAGTCTTTGATACGTAGTTCGCATGTGGCGATGTACGTAGCTGCCGCCACAATAGCATAAGCATAATCAGCCTATAATGTTCCCACTGCTGGGACACAGGCGTCCTCTCTGTGAGAGGGAGTGGGCCGTAATCCACCACGCAGGCCCAGTGCGGATTGGTAGATGGCATGTCTTCGAACTTTTGGTTCTAGGACATGCCAGTTTCCTCACAATGTTTTCCTTCACCGTTTTTAAGAGAAGTGGTGATGAAATTATGACCTACAACTCGTAAGTCGCGGCTGCTACCGAGCCACCACTGCTCTCTATAGGATCACTATTTATAGGATTGGTCAAAATCATAGTAGATAAGAAAACATGAAAAAGGAAATGGGAGGCTTTTGTACTGCAGTGGAAAAGTGTAGGCTCATTAAAATAATGATTCTGTATAACCATTTTGTATAACCATTCCGTAAACCATTCTGTATAACCATTCTGTAGATTCATTCTGTATAACCATTCTGTAAAATCATTCCGTATTACCATTCCGTAAACCGTTCTGCATAACCATTCTGTATAACCATTCTGTAAAATCATTCCCTATTACCATTCCGTATAACCATTCTGTATAACCATCTGTTCACGAAAGTTGGCCAAAGGTGGCTTTCTTTGATCAGCTATCCACCGCGTATGCGTAATCTAGGGAAAAGCCAAAAACTCTAACTCTCCTATTTAACAACGATCGTTCGAAATTTTTATTCGGTGAACCTGAACGCGTGGTCGCGCCGACAGAGGACGCATTCCGGCTTCTCGAACAAAAAGTGACATATGCACGCGACGATCACTGCCTAAAGCTGCACTGTCGGAACATTAAAAAATTCTTGATAATTGTTTTAGGTTGTATATTTTCTCACACTTATATTTATGATAACTCCTGCAGCTTTTTCGCACACTTATATTTATGATAATATTCCAGGTGCAAGGCCCAGGCGTTCAGAAACAGATCTATCGCAACACAGAGCCCCCTAGCGTCGTAGAACGGAACGCGCGCATCATTAAGTGGCTCTGTCAATGCCGGAAGACGCAGATGCCGCCACCACAGTGAACATCACTAGTACATAGATAGCACCGCCCCAAGGAAAGATTTAGATAGATACAACACTAGTACACTTAGATTGACCTGACGTAGGAATATTTTGCAAGGATAGTCCCGCTGTAGAAATGTTTGTAAACCCTGCTAAAGATGCTATGATATTTATTAATTAGATTTCAGGATAAAGGATGTAGAAAAAATCGATTTGATACTCGAGAATCGATTTGAATCTCGAAATCGATTTCTAAAGATACGCTCAATGACTGACTTATAATAATCGATTTATGAATGACTATGAAATGTCAGAAACGAGATTCATACGTGTATTCGATATTCATACTCCTCATAATCGAAATGTGAAGTACCTTTATAGGATGCGACTAAAATTTTAATTAAGCTACTCGACTAAAAAGTCACTCGACTAAACTGAATAATCGACTATCGAAATGTTACTATAACAAAAATGAGAGAACCAAATGTTGCTCATACGTCAATGTAAATGACGCTTAATTCTAATTCCTAAAACTAAGACTAGATTTATAAATTAATAAAAGTTAGACTTCGATATTTAATGACTTCTTCATTTATAAATTAACGTCTTCGCAATGATAATAAATAAATAAGTTTTAATATTGAGATGATCTGGTCCAGATAACACACGCTCTTGACTAAATGAGCCCGAAGTAACTGTTTCATACAATATTGTGGTTTGTACCCATATATTCCATGCTTCGGGAAAAATAAGTGTATTCGCTAACTCAAGGAATCACTCAATTTTGCTCCACACATAACTTATATTCGTGGCAAATCAAAGCTCATCAGCAAATGAGCAGTGCGACTAACTTACTAATGCCCAGTTTCACGAACACTAGGCGAAAATGCGTTATTGGACTTTCAACGCTCGGCTTAGCGTTGAAAGTTGAAAATCCAACAGCGCGCTTTTATTTAGCCATTCATTTAGGTATGGCTTAGTCTTAGTGAAAACAGGCATAACTATTATATGAGAAGGCTGTGCGTATCTGGACGGGTGACACGGCGAGCGATCGCCGTCGACTGCTGGTATTTGATAACTAAGCGATACTAGTTCACTAGTCTGTACGGTTCTTAGAGTAAGCATCGACATAATAATAATATTCTAAAGTCTAAACCTTTTAATAACGAGACTAAATAATAGCATGGTTGGGATTTTAAAAGACTCTGGGCCTAATGTAGCGGATGGCCTTACTAAAACCCCAATGCATTTTGCAATTTTATTCTTCGTCTGTATTTTAGCTATAATGCAGCATGCTCAATTTTAACGTCTTGTTTTTTTAATTAGCTGTGTAGCGATACAATGGGAATAAAAAGTGCCACTTGTTCAGTTCAGATGTCACTACTGTCACTAGTCTAAGAATTGGACAGCTAGCTGTCACTGTCCATACATTTTTTGTAAACAAGCGACTTCTTACTTCACAAGGACAGAAATAGTGGTTTCTGGACTAACAACAGTGGTGCCACCTATAACGAGCATTCAGTTTTAACCCCATTAGAACTTCATCATGTGTGTTACAGTTTAGTGATGTAGGTTATCATCTAATCGATTAACTAGTCGATTTTAAACTGATTGAAAAACTCGTTATGAAATCGACTAAGTTAATTAATGAAAATCCAAACATGTGTTATTATTTAGTTTCAACTAAGAATACGTACGTAAACATTTAATTATCTCCAATATTTTTGGTCAAAAGGCCATAAAAAGTTAAAAGTTTTGATTGTAAATAGTAAAACGTATTTTTATCTCGACAACTATGTACAAGTCGCGAGCTTAGTAAGGCGGGAAAGAAGTTATTTTCGAAACGGAAAACATAAAGCTCTGGCAAAACTAAAGCGAGTCTCGCGCGGGATGATGGACGAAATTCGCTTTCGCCGATTGTATTAACTAACTTTTAGGGAGATGTTCAAATTGGCGCGTTAAATCAATCGACGCGCGCGTTCCATGTCTGGCGCGGTATATGCCTCAGTCTGGCCAGAACTTAATTCGATAGTTCGACTAGCCTACGGTTTCTACTGTTTTAATAGTTATTTATATAAAATACGTAAATTCTTTTCACCAATGTTACTTTTTGTTAGCTATTATTTTGATCTAATGTTAGCCCAGGTACGCACGGGCGATGTTTTTTCGCGCACGTGATTTTCAGCGCTGTGCTTAGCGCCGAGAGTTAAAAATCCAACAGGTGTTATCTTGACGCGCTGGGATGCGCTCAATGCTCAGATCAATACCGAGAGTTTAAAATCATGTCTTCGAATCGCCCTTGCGAGCGTGAACTTACATTACCCGTGCGATAATATGACACATCGGGCTTTAGAAAGAAACAGTCCCATAGATTAGAGTGACAAAGACAACACTCTACACAACCGTTCTTTTTCTAAAAGTTGATGTGCCATATTATTAAAGGCCAGCCGGTCTATTCTATAAAAATCTCACCGTGAAAAGTGTTAGGTGAAGTGAGCTTGAAGTGAACTGTCATTCCACGTGATGACACTAATGGCGTATTGATGCTAATGACAGCTCACTTCACCTTTGTTTTTCACGGTGAATAGACCGACAGGTACTATCGAAGAAACGCATATGTAAGCAATTTGAAAACAAAATCCCATGCACATGACCCTTTTTTTTCGTAGACAAGCGTTACTATATCGGCCGAGCGCTGCAAGCAGAAATAGTTCTTATGGTGTATAGATATGCGTTTCTTCGATGATACCGTTCTTATTGTCGATTATGACTGCCTTAATGTACAATAAACTTTGATGGCCTCTGTCTGTTGATTTGTCTAGGTAAATAGAAATTCATTTTTTTTCTAAATAATGGGCCTCAGATCAAATAAACAACCAAGACATAACGCTGTCAACGGTGACGTGAAGCCGGTTTCGTAAATATGTGTGCACTTAGTGAGGTGTAGTTTGATTGTAAATGGTTGTAAATATGTGCGTGTGAGCGTGTATGCACAGTGTTGTTCGCAGCGCTGTGTCTTAGTTTTATAATTGGTCTGAGTATTGGGCTTTCATATTTTTATTGTATTGTTGAAGGTCTACTCATGTTTTAATTAAATGAATATCTAAAATACACTTTGTAACTGTTTGTCAGTATGACAGCTAAAAATGGTAAAAACGTTCTAAGTCTAAAAATAAATTCTCACAGGCGCAGTAGAAACCAAATGAAATACGAAATATTTGTAAAAAAATGTTCCTGTTATGGATTTGTCTTAAATATTTTCAAGTCTGTATTTATCTATATTATTTATATAATAATGTTATTCTAGCTATATAAGGCATAACATAATTATGTACCATCGAGGAAACCCATAGCTAACCACTTTGAAAACAAAATCCCGTGCACACGATGACCACATCTGTTACCGGCCCGGTTCTATAGCGGTCGAGCGCTGCAAGCAAGAATAGTCCTTACGGTGGTTAGTTATGGCTTTCCGTGATGGTACCTACCCTCATCCCCGGTTTGGGAGCACAAAATAGATCAAAATATCTGATGCTGTATTTTTGGGCCAAAAATATTTACCTTATTATCTATTTAACTATGTTTTTACTTAAATACAGTGTTAGTGGACTTAGTTCAGTTGTTAATAGTGAACTTTACATATTTCCAATGTTTCAAATTAGTCATGTATGTAATTCCGAAGACCTGTGCTGTTTCACGATGGAATGACTAAGGGCCCAATCACACGTAGCACAACCACACCTCAGCCACACCACAACCACATCACAACAACACCACAACCGCACCACACCACACCATAACAACACGTAGACGGGCTCTAATTTGTATGAAAATTAATAGTTTATTCACACGGACCACATTTGACCGTCGAAATCAACCGAGTGGGCGATACCGACCACATCAAGGTCACGTCGCAGCCACAACGCAACCACAACGATCAGTCTGTCTGCCAAACATTAACTAAATAACCACATCGCAACTGCAAGAAGCTACAGCGTTACTATTCACATGTAACCACTGCTTGCCCACATTTTGTCGCTGCGATGTGGTGTGGTTGTGGCTTGTGGTACATGTGAACGGGCCCTAAACCATGTCTATAAGAAAATTTATAACTTTTGTTGTTAATGCTTCTTTGACTATTATTACACGTATTGGTAATATTGCATTTCATCGTAAAATGCCACAGAGGCCTAAACTATTACCTACCAAGGTGAATAATTAAACATAATTTTTGCTTCATCCAGTAAAAGGCCATTATTTTAACATTATGTCTGACAACTACATTGATTTCAAAGACTCTTCTGCCCGTTTTTACTAACACTGACCGAAATATAGGTAATGCCAAAATATTATTGCACTGTTGGATTTTCAACTCTCAGCCTTGAGCTGAGCGTTAAAAATTCAACTGTGCGCCTCTCGGCCTACTAAGCTTCAAATAAAGCTTAGATCAACCTCATTCCCCATGTTTTTCTACATCATCGTAGTTGTCAAACAAAATAAAAACGGTTACATTCAAAATCATAGACAATAAAACAAGATCGAAACATGTTTTATGTCTTAAAGCATAATATTTAACGATAGTTCCAATAACGCAACAATTAAAGTATTTAATCGTTCATAATAATATGTAAATAACCATTAGACTGGTCTAATCTCAATAAGTTAACATTAGAAGGTAAGAATTCATTGTTTTTCTTCCATTACCGCAGTTACTGATGCTACTTTTAATCCGTTATAGAATTTCTTGTTCATAGAGACTGTCGTTTCAGTTTTAACTGACTTCAATAAAGGTAGAGGTTCTTAATTTCACTTTGTATGTTCTGTGATAATGATAGGAGAATCTAGATTTTGTGTAGACATTGCTGTATGACGATCACTGCCTTTTTTGTGTGATTTGTAACTAACCTCTGCCCTTCCAAGACAGAAGGAACCCATTTATCCATTATGAGCGCTGTTACAGCCCGATTCAAACTCTATGGTGACTTTGAAATGCGCTTCTCGCTGCGCAGTACCGCACCCCTCACCCCCGCTGACACGTGAATTTGTTACTGCCTCGTGTTCCGAGCCGCCTTAAGTTTGAATCGAGCTGTACCACTGATGATGTTTACTGACTAACAAATCATTATGTCGATAACAATAGCACAGTTACGCTCAACACTAGCACTGATTCATAAGGGTCGTAAGTGCGAGCGAGAGGTCCGATGAAATGATTTAAAACTCGTAACTTTGCGTTTGATATGGCCCCACTATATAAAAGGTAGATTTTAATTACTAAAGCTCAACTCATGTAGATTATATTGACAGCCAGTTGTAGTGTTACATTTAATTTCTCACATAGTTGTTTTTAAAAATGGCTTCTTTCTGCATTGTACTTTTCGGTCTAAAAGAGAGAGGCTTATCTCGATGTGATACCGTAATTTGTTTCACTATTCTAAGCGGGATACTTTGACACTAGATTTCAAATTAACTACACTTTCCATTTCGCATTTACATAATATTTTTAAAATTAAAGTTTAGTCGATTGTTTCCAATTGATAGTCGATTCCTAATCGATATTTGAAGAAGACTTTGTTTACTCGTTTTCTTCTATGATGTGATGTAACATGAATAATTTTATTGTGTTTGTTTCTTGACTATTATTAGATATGAAATCGAATGAATAAGAATTTCTCGATTAAGGAATTTTACCTTCAATTTTATTATTCTGTATAGTTTTAAAATGTATTGGCAATGGTTAGCATTACAGTATTAGAAAGTTTAGCATTCGATGCTTCCATTAATTGTGTAAATAAGATTTACGTAAATTGTTAGAAGTTTATCGTGAAGAAAGAATTATATTGTGGTCTGATATTCTGCTGTTTTATTTAATTAGTCAGAAACCTGTGTCGCTTATTAACTCACTATCTGTTACGATGTCTCATTGAGGTGGATAACAATTAAAATTCTATTGTGTCTCGTTAATGACAGTTGAAAGGTATGCATAATGTTCCCATTGTTGGGATACGGACCTCCTCTCAGTGAGAGAGAGTGATCCATATCGTAATTCACCATGCAAGCCCATTGCGGGTTGGTGAATGTCAGTCTTTTTCATCCCAATACTTAGTGGAGGTCTCATCCACCCCTTACACGTTTTTTTCGGGGCCTTGGGTGGACCTCTCGCGGCCTAGTCTTTCCTGCTATCAATAGTAGGTAAATAGTAATAGTTCAGCCTGATACCTTGACCCCAGTCTTCGGTCCATATTACATCAACTAAATATCACATCACTGATACCGAAGCTTAGTTGACCCCAACTGTGAATAATCTAATATGGTCTGTTTTTTTTTTCTTAAGTTAGGGGTATGAAAATTCAAATTTCTTTCAGAATTCTCAATAAAATTATGTTTTTTAGGCATTTTCCAGTCATTGTAAATATTTTACATGTTATAAATAATTATTTTGATTGAAATCGAAATGATCAAGTTGGTCAAAGTATAACGTGAACGCAGCTTAGAAATCTAAATAAATTGTTTCTGAACGCTGCTTTTCTAATGTCAGTCACGTTTGACAAAACGTCAAATAGGGATGTCCTAGCGACTTCGCATCCGATCCCAATGTCGATAATACTAATATTATGAAATCGATTAAATTGATTAATGCTTATTGTGTTATTTATCACCAGCAGCTTCACCCACGTGATATCTTTACAAAATATAGCCCACGTTACTCAGTTACAAACAATAAAGCATTCTACTGGTGATTTTTTTATATGTCCATTCGTTTTTGAGTTTATTCATACCAATCAAAAATTATAATGTTGTTGCTTTACACAATATTATTAGTGTAGATAAATTACATAAACTGCAACATATTTGTTTATTTATTATTAGGCTCTTCAACAATGAGTACACTACTACTTAAATTACTAATAATTATTTTTTAGTAATTTAAGTAGTAGTGTACAGTGTAGTTACACTTATAATTAATTATTTCATCTTTCTCTACATTGCTTATTTTTTTAAACATTTTTACCAGCAGACCTGCGAAAGGAAAAATTAAAAACAAATGTTAACCTTAATGTTTTAATCGATAACAAATCTTTTTAGAATCTTTTTGTTACGAATGATGAAATCCCTACGACTAGTGTCGTGATGACGTCAAAAACTTGCTCAAATGACGTCAACTGACATTTACTGAGCTATTTATATTTTTGCTTTCGAGTATTACGCATCAGGAATTAAGTAAACATGAGTAAATAAACGAACAATTTGCAAACGTGTTATTGTTGTTTGTGTTTTCAAATACAGTGAAACAAGATACCATTTTATGAGTTTCTAACTTATAAATGCTAAAACTGTCTTGCATTGTGAAGTTGTGCAATAACACACAGTAAAAGTGATCCAGTTCACCAATAGTGTCTCAATTTCTCGTTAAAACTAGTAACAAAATCGTCCTGTAGTTCCTTAAATCTATTATTCCTTTGTGTTTCAATTATTTTTTAGTAAAATTTGTGGGCAAAGCGCGGCTTTTGTCGTATAAACAATTTGATGATATTAGACGAGCTCGAAGATTTCTTTGACATGGCTCCTAACAAGCGTGGGAGACGAGGAATCAGTGACGCTGACGATGAAGACGACGACTACCGACGGAAGAGGGACAGAAATAACGAGGTAAGGTTTTACTTATTTTAGAATAAGAAAGCTACAAGCTTGAAACCAGCCAGTAAACACTCCCACTAGCTAAAACAGTATATCTGAGTAGAGTAAGATCATGATCATTGTTTGCAAGTAGGTCAGGTATGGCATATCGTCATAGGCAAAGTCCTCTGGGAGCCCAAGAAATCAAAATATATTTGATTTCTTGGGCTAATCATATTCTTGCTGTTTTCCTGTGAGATGAACCTGGGTTTAGAAATGGGCTCAGTATATAGAGATCCATTTAATGGGATACTTTTCTATCCATTTGATATGAGTCTAAAAGAAAAGTTAAAAAAAAAACATTAAATCATAGTATGTTTTTTACAGTTACCATAGTTACTGATTTTTTTAAAAATATATATTGAATTTTGATGTACCAGAATAATTCCAAAAATAAAACGGTCTGCTTCTTTACTGAATGAGTATTCCCGGGAATTACTCAACCACATTTGGAAGGAACCAATAAGGAAAATAATGTACATAAATTATGAGCACATAAAATTCTGTCATTATTAATTATTGTGTAAGAATTTTTTAAACCCAGACATTTTTTATATAAATAGCTACCAAATATTCTCCTTATCTCTGACGTATTATAGAGTAGTTGTTGGTACTATTTCCTATAAAAAGATTGTAAAAAAATATTGTGCAATTTGTTGAGTATTTTCTGTAATCATTATGCAATAGTACCACTATAACCGTTTGCGTTACTGTCATTGCATTGTTTATTTCAAAATGGCTCTACAAGGCTTGTACAATCCCACAGTTTGCTTTAATTTTAATTTAGTTTTTGTGATAATTTTGTAATTAATAACAGTGACCATGTTGTTTTTGTAATAAGTATCAAACGATATCGTAGTTATTATTAGAGTGCGGGTTTTCTTATCAAAAAAGAATGGTACTTATAAATATTAACTGTTTTTACGTCATTACTCTGTATTGTTTACAAAGACCTCAAGTGATGCAATAATATTATCATCTGTTCTCAGTGAAGTGTTAAAAGTGATAATAATCAATCATTTTAATCTTTACAGGCAGTAAAGAAGAGCAGATTCAAGACAAAACAGCGGACGCAGGAAACATTCTCAAGGGTCACCAAACTAAAACAAGAAAACCAAATGTTGGAAGAAAAAGTGAAAACACTAACGAAAGAGCTGCAGTTTCTTAAAGAACTGTTCTTAGCTCATGCATCAAACGCATCCAATCCAAAACTTGAAGGGATAGACCTGGACAAACTGCTAGAAGAAATACCAGAGGATAAGAAATAGATGTTTAAATTATTTTATAGACTTGCCGTAAGTAGTGGTTGAGATATCAAAATATTGTGAAAGTGATCACTGGGACAGCTAAATTCAGTGTTCTGTGGCTCAATTAATAGAAATTAATAGCTATTATGTACTGGCAACTGTAAACAAGACGACTATACTATGTATACATACCTACTTATACATAATATTATACATATTTGAATTGTACGACTGTATAAGTCAACAGTGATAAGGTCGCAAGTGCGTAGTAGCAATAAACCAAGATTATTGTATACTATGTATACTGACACTTATTTTGTACCATGAGGTATATTAAATTAAAATTGTCTCGTAAAAGGGTCATTCTACAGTTTTTATTTGTATACAGTTTTCAATTTAAAGTAGAAGTTTTCGGACTATAGAAGTGATCAATTCACCTAATTTATGTTCATATTTCAGCAGAATGACCCACTAATTAATAATTTGTTTACATATAATGCCAGAGATGTAGCGAAATAAAAATTAAACGTATTATAAATCATTTATGATCACATCAATGTCAATCAACAAATAAAAGCAAGAGTTACTATTATGCTTGCCTTTATAAATGTATGTTTATCTATATGAGTTTCAATTATAATGCCTATAATTTTTATTTACGCGAGATGACAAGTACATTTCAAAAGCATTTTAGATAAACACACCTGTTTTATAAATTGATAACAAAGTCTGTATTATTAATAGTGCATTTATAAAATACATGATTATACACTGCTAGAAGGATCTTTTGGTTTTGTAAAATGGATTAAAAACAGCAAGATAGCAGCGTTAGTTCCATTTTGGCCACGCTCTAAAAATAACCTTATAGTGCTATAATAGGTACATATACTATGATTTTAATTACGACAAAAACAAACGAAAGCATTTTGTTATTAATGTTTTTTTTTTTAGTTTCTACATTCATGTTTTTTTGAAATTTTTTTTTTTTATCTGGCTTGTATTGCTGAAAAAACTGATTATGTTATCATAAAAGTTTGTGATATCTCTTTGTTTGAGCTGTTCTTTAGCCAATAAATGCACCTTTAGTAGAGCAAAATGCTGAATATTGGTCATATTTGTAGTTCCTTATCCTAAGTAACACTAGTACAAAAGAGGTAATATTTTACACTAGCTTAGACAACTTATTTTTTTTATGCGGTAAAAACAATGTGGAATAAAAACTTTTACACTAAATACACTGTGATTAATTATTCAATTATCTTAATAATTAAAAAATATTATAATTTACCAAAAAGTGGGATTCTTTCTTTTGATTACATATTATTATATCAAAATCTCACAAATATTTTAGAATATTTTACCTTTCTGCAATTATATTTATGCAGGGACATTTTTCTTTGTATTACAAAGTTTACTGTTTTTGTAGAATGCATCTACATTATGAAAACCGCGCATACTTATATGTTATTTTGCGACTTGAAATTTTGAGATCGAAAGCTTATTTATTCTTTAGTGTAACTGCTTGTATTAAACAGATCAAACAATATCATAAAAAAACAACATAATTAAATAAACATATTAGATAACATAATAATTTATTTTTGAAAGAAGGATTAAAAAACAGAAACACACAGCCACACCCCACTGAGCATTTTATCGCGTTTTTTTTTTCTTTAACACCACATATCTATACTGTGATATATGAAATGATTGTATGAGTTTTTCTTTATGTACCTAATAGTCCATAACAGTGAATAGTTATCTGTTTATGCATAAGAATCTTTACATTATTTTAAGTTCTAAATGAAATATCTGACAACTGTGGTAAAAGAATCTTATTAAATTAAACAAACAATGAAATAGAAAATACATTTTTCAAAACAATTTCTGTCGTTTTAATTTTGTAAATAACCCTATAAGTATAAGAACCTTTTTCACCGCCACTGGACAAACAGTATCCACCGGCCGAATACGTTTAGAACCTTTGAGAAATTAATTATCTTCCAGATAAGTGGAACATTATCCGGAAGATGGTAAAACATGCTCTCTTGAAGTCTCCCAAATTTTTCATTTTGGTGTTAAACTCCATCTATTGTAGATTTGAAGCACCACAGAACTCAGCGCTAATAAACTACACTAGGTCACAACAAAGAAAAAGCAAATGCTTGCATAGTAACCTGCAATTTATCGAGTATATTCAACTAACTCGATTCTTTACATATCAGCTTTCGATTGTCGATACCAAAATTATACTTGTGGGACATCCCATCCCTATCGGTAATGACGTCATATCTTTTTGACAGATCGAAAGTTATCTTACTCACCAGAGGAGAGTTCCCATGTTGGTGGGTACAAGAGTAACTACCGTTTTTAAAAGTCAAGTGCTTGATTACGTCTAAACTCAGCTTATTTTGGCTAAAAATAGTTTCATAACATTTTATAGATATTTATTTTTGAATCGCTTCACTAAGTATTTATGATTTTCATAAAAAAGTAAACGGCAGCATAGTTTTTTTGGGAGTCCGAAAGCATATAATGGCAACATTATTGTGTGATATTTTTTTGGTAGACATCACTGTGGTAGACATTCTGAAATAATTATTCATATTCATTCACATTCACACAAACTTTTTCATTCAAACAAGTACCTATCGTGCATTGATAATTAAATGAGCATTGTTTGATTTTTCTACAAATTCAGTAAATCAAAACTATCGTCAGCATAAGCGGTATCTATAAAGCATAGCTTAATTTGGTACGTATATTTCAAAGAATTGATGTCGTGTTTCAACAACAAAATTGCGTCATAATTTCATGGAAACTTTTAACTTCTCGCATAATAACTTTCGTATTCTTTTATTTTATTGCAGGAGTGTGTTAAAAGTGATTAAAAGTTAATTTCTGTAAAGAGTTCGCGGCATTAAGTCGTTTGTAATTTGATGACATTATTCGATTTGGAAGACTTCCTCAATATGCCGCCTGTGAAGCGAGGAAGACGAGGAGCGAGCGACGCTGATGAGGGAGATGATGACTACAGAAAAAAGAGGGAGAGAAACAATGAGGTATGTTTTTGATTAAAATTTTAAATCATAGAAAAAGTGAACTAAAAAAACTTTTTACAAAAAAAAAACAACCGGCCTCCAAAAAAAACACTACAAAGTGAAAAATAACTTTAATTTCGGAAGTCGGTGTCTTGGGTTTTGTAGTTTCGTTTTTTGCCACCGACTTCCGAAATTAAAGTTATTTTTCACTTTGTAGTGTTTTTTTTGGAGGTCGGTTCTTTTTTTTTGTAGAAAGTTTTTATTTTTCACTTTTTAGTTGTGGTACCTACCCCACACACATTCGAATACCACTACCTGCTACCAGTGACAGAAACTTATCATATCATCTACATACTAAGTGGGAAAAAAATACGTTTTTTGTAGCTAACTCAAAAACTATCAAAGCAAAGTTAATAAAATTTATATGGGACCAATTCGAGAGCACAGCCTTTCAAACAAAAAAAGAATTTTCAAAATCGGTCCACAATTGACGGTGAAATCGGTGGACATACATAAAAAAAACAAACATACGCGACGAACATATAACCTCCTCCTTTTTGGAAGTCGGTTAAAAATAGACTTCTGCTGAAGTAAGGATGCTTCTCTTTTAAACAGGCCAACCAGTCTTATGATAACAAACTCTTGTTGCTAGACTAAGCAATAGTCCATTCTACATTATTAACAAAATCTCAGATGCTTTGCATGAGATATATGCAAACACAATCAACTCCTATTAATAAATCATATAAAAAGACTGATGTAGTTAATTTTCATTCAAGAAATTGAAAATAGTGTTATCTTGTATTACATTTAACAAAATATTGTGTCAAATGCTACACTTGTATCACAATTTTCTTGTATTTCTGTTTACCCCTTGTTATATTTTTGATACCTGGTCCCCCAAAAGACGTTAAATTACCAAAATGCACTATGCATTTTCGTAATTTAATGTCATAAATATGCTATGTAGGAAATGCTGCATCAAATAGCATAAATATTGCGCAATTGTTTACATCTTGTAATGATGATGCAATGATTGTAATATCCTAAACTTAAAGTTTCATGACTTAACATGACTTTCTTTTTCGTGTGGTTAGTGACTAACCTGGTGTCAGAGTTTTAAAGCCACCCATGGACCTCTTGACTTGGTTTCACATGCTGTCGAGAAATATCTCAGGCATGCAGTTTCCTCAAGATGTTTTCCTTCACCGTTTTTGAAGCAAGTGATAATTATACAATACACACATGAATCTAGAAAGTCAGAGGTGCATGCCTTGGGTTCGAACTCAAGACTTATGACTTGGCAGTCTGATGGTCACACCACTAGGGTATCACTGCTATGATAGTATGACTCAAAGTGGTCTTTTAGAAGAACTAAATTTATGCTGCTGATTATTTAGTCTAGTTCTAAATTATTTGTCTTTTCTTAGTCACATTTTTATTGAATATTCTCATGGTGTTGTTTGTTTTTGGAAATGATGAAATTGGTGTGATTATGGTAACTGATCTGATCATTCCTATTCTGATAAGAAAATAATAATATAATACTGCAGCATAGATTAGCATTCATTCAACATGGCATTGATTTATTCTTCAAAGTTAAGTTACTTTCTAAATAAGACTGTATAGATTTTTACTTTCAAACAAATACACAGAAAAAATACCTGCCAAAATACATAACGTAACTCCTTTTTATAACTCAGTTAAAAATTGGCATTCCAATTACAATTATTATTTTTTTCCATGGGGGTAGCCCAAAATCAAAGCATGCACATTGCACATGTTACAAACCTTACAAATACTATTCCAATTAATATAAAATCACCTGTTTTCTGAAAGGGTAAGCAGAGATTCATAGGGCAGTTCATCCACATTTTGTCAATAATTTTGTTACCTCATAATCCAAATGGTTTCATTTGATTTGTAATCCTATCGCAAAGGGAGCGAAATTATTGATATACTCCAATAGAGCGCGTTTTTTTGGAGTGAGCAGAGATGCATAGGGCAGTAACATCGGGGTAACACATAGCTAACCAATTTGAACCGTGCACACGACCCTTGTCGTAGGTAAGCGTTATTATAGCGGCCGAGCACTGCAAGCAAGAAAAGTTCTTACAGTGTACAGCTATGCATTTCTTCGATAATACATCCACATTTTGCCAATCATTTTGCATCAGAATCCAAATGCTTTAATTTGATTTGTATTTATATTTCATAGGGAGTGAATCTATTGCTGTACTCCATTAGAGCGCGCTTTTTTGGTGTTTGTCATAACTTTTCCTAACCCTTTTTTTGTTAGCCTACATTGCGGCTCCCGCTGGGCTGCCGCCCGTATGTGCTTCCAAAACTCTGTTTTGTGCGATCTCTCGCCATGTTGGCCCCCCAAAACATGATCACACCACCTTCGCCGCGGTCCACCTCAACGGCGATGTCCTCCTCTCCCCGCCTTACCCTTATCTTATTATTTTATTTTTATTTTCAGGCAGTCAAAAAAAGCAGAGTGAAGTCCAAACAGCAGACTCAAGACACATTCTCTCGGGTCAAAAAGCTGAAAGAAGAGAACCAACAGCTTGAAGACACCACAAAAAGACTGACAAAAGAACTGGAGTTATTGAAGGAGCTCTTCATCGCTACTGCAGCAAACAAAGCTGATCCCAAGTTTGAAGGTTTGGACCTTGAGAAGCTGTTGGCAGATACGCCTGATAGCAAGTAGTATTAGCTATTTGGTTAAGGAGGTTGTATATGCAGAACAAAATGTGAACTTTATGCTTTGAAAAGACTGAGGCGAATCCCGCGCCGGATTAGGGAAGCAACACAGTCAGCACATCAGTGGTATCACTTGTATTAAGAAAATAGCTCTTACTGCTACGACCTTTCAGCACTGTTGAGTCGCAGCAGTATGAGCTATTTTTCAAGTGTCAAATTGTTACCATAAATGTGTGGTTGGCGCATCCCCAAGAGGCTTGATGATGGGGTTGCTGTTGACGAACAAAATATTACAGACTTTGTCCACTCGTCAGTTCCTTTATTAAATCCACTGGATCAGATGATATAGTGGCTCTATCCACAATATTCATAGTCGCCATACACTGTATGACGCGTTCCGTGCGGGATTCCCCTGAGTAAGTCAAGCTGGGTGACGCAATTGACATTATCTCTTCATATGCAAAATACTCGAAATGAAAGAATTGCAAATCAACATAATCAAAAACCAAAAGTCATTTATTCAAACTAAGCCGAGAATCAGCACTTTTCGAACGTCAAAATTACTTAAGACAGTCCCCGAAAACGCTCACCCTTCACCACTTCCTAGTGCCTTAGTTGGGAAGAAGTGGCGCAAAAAAACCCCAGCCCCATGGAGCCCAGTTTATAGTAGATTTTGCTAGTTATGATTACGTCCCACTCGGTTCTGCCCGCGACCTTGTCCGCGTTAAGTTCTTGTTTTGACATAAAATATATACTATGAAACTTGGACATACTGTAACTTTTTATCAGTGAAGATATTTTTTAAAAGGATGAGTTTCAGAGATTGCCTTTTACAAACATTTATATGGAAATAATTTTACCAATCTCTGCCTAACCCCTTTCGGCGCAAACAGGCGTGATGTTAATGTATAATATTACTTTACATGTAATATTTCTTTCCCATTCAGCATTAACAAGATATAAAATAATGTTGACTTGAATTTCGTTCATTTAAAAAATGTGTTTCCTGTATGAAGAAAATAGAATATTAAGTAGGCCGTCATCATATTTTTATATGTAGATTTTGCCATAAGTACCTAGTTTGTAAGAAATTGTGGAATTGATTGAACAGTACATTGGTTTGTATTGTTAGAAATTATTATTATCTGTGATAGTTACGGCTAGTTACCCAAACGAAAAATATCGCAATATTAATGTGACAAATTGTCATGCGCGCGTAATCTGCTGTGATTGGTTGTTGATAAATCATTTAAAGACGTGTACGCACGAACGGACAAACCATGGTGAACACGAATATCCAACACGGAACATTTAGTTCGTATGTGCGGACGTAAATTACTTATTACAATCATCGGCACGATTCTTGAGCGCTGACCTTCACCTGCGCAAAAGTGAGTTATTGGGTCCCTTTGGTGGTATGAAGTGAGGCGCGGGGGCGGGGTAAAGTGTGATTGGCCCGTAGCGCATCGCGTCATAGCCGTTACTCGGGATTCGTTCTTTACTCCTGTTGCACGTACCTCACGACGACGAGTACAATTCCGGCCAATTTAATTGACACCAATTTTTAAACTGCATCGTTTTAATTATCTGCCAAGTTAGAACTCAAACATTTTATGTGAATTTGTTATTAATTAGACCTTTGTAATTATAATAAAAGGTGATATTTATCGAAAGCAAAGTGGGGAAAAAAAAAATTATGTCAGTTTGTAATTATAGCAAAACTATTTTTCATTCAATTATTTTATTTCTTCGGAAGTATATTGAAGAACGTTGTTCGATACACGTGGGCATTTGTTCTTGGTTACTTACCATACTCGGCGCTGCGCGACTCGTATGAGTATCTCGTTTCGAATGCAATAACAAACTTCCCCACTTGTTTCGAAATGTACTATAAATGAAGTTTTTATCTACACTAATATTATAAAGAGGAAAGATTTGATTGTTTGTATTGAATAGGCTCCAAACTACTGGACAGATTTAAAAAATTCTTTCACCAGTTGAAAGCTGCCTTGGTCCTGAGTGACATAGACTATAAGGAGGGGGGGGGGGGGGGGAGCGGAGCGAAGCAGATACATGTGTATTAAAATTTTTTTTAGGTATAAGATGCCAAGAAAAAACACTGTTTTAAATAGACAAGCCAGAAAACTGATTTACCATGTAAACTGTTTTATGAAAAAGGAGGCTGAAGAAGGAGTCAGAAATTTAAAACAAGTTCAAAAAAGAACAGCGGAGGCTACAAACACATCTATTGCAACTGTGAGGCGAATTGTGAAAGAAAGTTGTGGTGATGAGTTTCTTTCTGTATTTAGAACACCAGGAAAAAAACGACCTAGAGCGAAACCTATCACAGGTGTTGATAATTTTGACCAGGGAGTAATTAAAAGGTGTATACACAATTTTCATATCACCGAAAAAGAATTGCCCACTGTAGAAAAACTAAGAAGAAAACTGCAGCAGGATATACATTTTCAAGGCTCTGAACGAAGTTTGAGGAGAATTATCAAAAGTTTAGGGTTCAAATGGAAGAACACGGAAAATAATAGGCAGGTGCTGATAGAGACCTCAAATATTCGATTAAAAAGAATTGAATATTTAAAACGAATGAGCCAGTATAGACATGAAGGAAGGCCTATAGTATATACGGATGAATCATATGTAGATTCTTCTCATTCAACTACCAAAGCCTGGTCAGGGGCCGTACTACGACTTGTTAAAGCCATCTTTGTTTCAGTGTGAGAGAGAGATGGAGCTATACAGCATAAATAGCACTGTCCCATTTTCACACTGAAACAATGATGGCTTTAACACGTCGTAGTACGGCCCCTGATGAGTCAACTAAAGGTATTAAAAAACCTATTTCAAAAGGACAGCGGATAGTCATTGTTCATGCTGGGTCCGAGACAGGTTTTATTCCAAATGCATTACTCACATTTAAAGCAGGTATTAAGACAGGCGATTACCACGACAATATGAATTTTGATAATTATGAAAAATGGCTGCGAACTCAATTAATACCTAATCTGCCAAGTAATTCCGTCGTGGTAGTTGATAATGCTTCCTACCAAAATATACAGTATGACCCGGCACCAACATGAAATGCCAAAAACTCTGAACTACAGGCCTGGTTAACAGAAAAAGGCACAGAATATAGTGAGGATATGTTAAAACCGCAGCTATACAACCTAGTAAAATCTAACAAGAACAAGTACAAGAAATTCAGCATAGACAGAATATTGGCAGAATATAACCATGACGTAATTCGTCTACCTCCGTATCACCCAGATCTCAATCCGATTGAGATGGCATGGGCTGCGATTAAAGGGTACGTATCCAGGAAGAACGTTACTTGGAGCGTCAAAGGAGTGACTGAATTAATTAAAGAAAAGGTAGAATTAATGAGTGCAAGCGAGTGGAGTAAGTTGTGCGAAAAAGTTAAAAATATTGAAGAGGAGTACAAACGAAGTGATCATGTGGTTGATACTTTAACAGAGGAATTGATTATTCGAGTTAATGCCGACTCCGATAGTGATAGTGATGACGACGAGGAAGATGATGATGAAATGCCAACTGCTAGTACTAGTTTAATTGTGGAAAGTGATTTAATGGAAGGTGTCACACCTATATCACCGTAACGTTTTGTCACTACGACACTCGACTACAGAGGGTATAATTTCTTATAAAATATATTTTTCTTTTTTGTAAAAAATGTTTTTCATTTCATTAATGAACAAATGAAATTTGAGGTCAAAAATGTTAACAAAAAAAGTACGTAGGTACGTAGTAGTTTTTTTAGTAATTTTTGACAAACTACAAGAACTAAGTTATAATTTTAAATTAGAAACACTTGTTAACTACCTACTTCTTTGATCTCAATTTCCATTTCTCAATTTAATAAATCATTATTAAATTTTTCTTTCAACCATAGAACCAGTAAGAAATTACGTAGGTAACTTAGAAAAAATAAATAATAAACAGGTGTGCGTTTTATTTTGTCATAAGTGTACGATGCGCAAAGCGATCCCCACTCCTCCGCCGAGCGCTCAAGAACCGTGCCGGTATCTGTAAAAACCAACTTATATTAACAGTTAAGTAAGTTGAATAATTAATTACACATACAATAAAAATAAATAATAATAAATTAGCTGGCAAAGCGAATACGAACACAGTTCGACTTGTGTTCGCGTTTAACCGCCCCGCTCTCTGTAATGTCATGGATTCGAAATTGGATCGCCTCGATCATTTTTGACGAACTCTGTGTTTGATACACGTGCGTACAAAGTGATCGATGTTCGTGTTCACCATGATCATGTGCGTTCGTGCGTACTTTTAATTATTTCTGTAATTACGGCATTCAACCGGTAAACCAATCACAGAAGTGTACGCGCGCTTGACAATTTGGCACATAAATGTTGCGCTAATTTTCGTTCGGGAAACTGGCTGTTAATCTAGTTCATATTGAACAATGTTCTATGACATGAGAAATTATGAGCACAAACTATTTGAATTGTTGTTGTATTGAGTAAAATAATGGGTGATTGTTATAGTATTATAATAGATGCAGTCGGAGAAATTAATTGTTATTGACTTCCTATGTTTATAGACATTTCATATCAATGGAATATTGAAGTTGGTAGTCAATCTTAACAATTTATTTTGGCCGGCTTTATTATCGTCATCTTAGTTCTCAGATGGGTGAAACTAGGGATTATTTTGAGGTATTCCTTAGAAAATACCAATTAAAAGCACATCATTTTTGACATGTCAGCAGTACAAGGAAAATAATTTTGTAAATAAAACAAAAAAAAAACCTGATAATATTTTATTATGTAAAAATAGAATCTTACTATCTACAATTGTGATGATTATGTACGGTTTCACACCAGTGCGTGAATTTAGTTCGACTAGTTTCGAGATCGAAAGAAAACGTGAACCGAATCATACACATGACTAATGCCGAACAAAATCATAATTATGAATGTTATAATATTAATTACTATATAGGAATTAAGAATAACAATTTTTTAAATAAATTGGATACGATTTTATTATTTATTCAGTCGTTGTCATTTTTCATAACTCCCTTGACTGCAAGTGAAAAATTAATTTAATATTATGCGCATAGTATAAAATATAAGGTGGAGACGACAATACAATAAATTATACTGCGTATATACAATGTCGTCCATCGGCATGTGCCCGCCCGTATTTTTCTGAATATTCATGAAAAATTATCGAAAATATTTTTAATATTATTCCATTTTTTATGTTTTGAGTAGCGTTTACCATATCTCCGATGTTATTGGCTCGATTTGGATTCTGTTACAAGCTTATGAATTATTTTATCGGATCAACTAACATTTTTATCAACATTTGTCGATTATGCAAAAAAAAAACGGAGGTGAAAACATTTTTTCTAAAATAACTGTTTTTTTTAAACACAAGTGTAAGTTCATAAAATCACATTTTGAAACAAAAAAAAGTCAAAATGGATCCCCCGCTTTTTAAGTTATTTTTCGAGAATTTTTATGAATATTCAGAAAAATGTGGGCGGGCACATGCCGAAGGGCGACATTGTATAATGCCGGCCCTAGTCTGTATACAAAAATTCAATCAAATAAATCCAATAGTTTTGTCACTATCTATACTCCGTTTGAAATAAGATTAGACATTTAACTAAACCTTTTTTACAGGCCGTTCAACCGATTTTGACTTTTATTGTGTTGATCGCATGACAAATGGCAGCTGCAGTAAACAGTTGGTTTGTAACCACTTTTTTTGCTTTTAATGCCATCCTTATGTCTACGGTATAGAAGTCGAAATCGGTTGAACGGACTGTAAAAAAGGTTTGTTTAAATGTCTAATCTTATTTCAAACGGTGTATAGTCAAAGATTGACAAAACCCATAGTCGGCCATCACTACTACAATTTAGTTTTTTAATTTCGATGCTAGAAAATTATTTGATAGTTCCAAAATACTCTTATGCATTAATATTGACAGTGTTTTAATTTATTGTCGTGTTGTTGTCTCCACTTTGTATACGTGAGTAAAATATTAAAGATCACAGATAAACAAATCTAAGGAACTAATCAATATTACAAAAATAAAAACAGTGGCACTCCGGGAGTGCCCACAGAAATGAAAACTTCAACAATTTTACTGTGCTGAATATGTATCGCGCGTTGATATCTTTTAAATGGTCAAAAGCTGGTGTCGGTAACAGTGTCGCGAGTTCAAATTGTTTTTCCTATCTCAAAAATGCCAAACGCGCCTAAAGAAATTTTAATAAAACAAATAATTTTTCTGTTCAATATCTGAATCTTAACATTGAATAATCTTTTACATAGAGAGGTATACATTGTTACAAACATACAAACACTCACGCCTTCTTCCCAGAGGGGTAGACAGAAACTACAGAACGCCACCTGCTACGATCCTTACATACTCCTTTTGCCTCGTTTACGTTCATACATCTGGTCATACACGCACGCCGGTTGCGAGTACTATGCACCGTATACCAGTATACAGTTTTAATTTATTATGATAATGTATTTACACAATCATGATACTGCACCATACAGCTGCAGCGCATCGCATTTCAATATTATACTCGCAAATATCTCAAAAACTAGACGTCCTCCTAGGTCAAAAATAATGAAATTTTCCTCTCCCCCTTGAGTTACACCCCCCGGGGTCTTTGTCTACAGATTCATGCATAGCTGGGCATTAACTCGTTAATCCGTTAATCGTTAATTAACGAAGTTAACATTTTGATTAACGGATTAACTTTTAAGTTAACTTTTAAAAATGTTAACGGACACGTTAACTTCCGTTAATATGCAGAAGTCCGTTAATCGTTAATCCTATGCCTACTATTTACCGCACGACACCGCGGCGCGGCGCGAAAAACAGGTTCAGACTTGTATGAAACGACAAGTGCCGGGCGGCGCGTGGCAGCGAGTGAAACAAAAACAAAACTAGATAAATTTTGCCGGCGCGTGCGAGTGAGAAAACTCGTTCAACGATGCTGTATTCCTCGGGGAACAGATATTCATAAATCTATTCATTAAATACAATACTGCTATACCCTCAAGTGCTGCAGCTGAACGTCTGTTTTCCACGGGTAAAGACATTTTAACACCAAAACGAGCCTCGCTTTCAGACGAAAACTTCAACATGTTAATGTTCATGAAGGGGAATATGCACCTTATGCCCGACGATTAAATTACACATTTGAATTACTTATACAAGTATTTTGTTTTGTTCCTAACCTGTTAACTTCCAGAACCTAAATCAACAGGTTTTATAAGTTCACTAACGCAACGATATAAAAATGCAATTTTACACATATTAACGGATTAACGATTAACGTTAACTTGCGTTAATTCTTCCGAAATGTAACGCTTTAACGTTTAACGAAGCTAACTTTTTTTGTAGCGGAATAACGATTAACGAAGTTAACTATTTGATTAACGGTGCCCAGCTGTGGATTCATGTATAACCTTTAATGACCTTGACCGTGACCTTTGTCGAACGTGGGGTGCAGGTGTAGTTACTCGAAATTATGAGTTACGAAAATCTGTGGCACTTTTGAATTGTTAAGGAATCGGTCAATCAGAAAGATGAAGCTAGTTGTCCATTCCAAAGCGTGGTACCTATGGAGAAGAATGGGCAAGAAACTCCATGAACACTTTTTAAATCAAATTTATTAAATATCTATACCCATCTCATTTGCGGAGGTTCGCTACCCAACTCATTTGACATTAAACCCGATCGTCCACCGCCGCCAGCTAAACTAACTTAGTTTGGCTCGCCAGTTTTTCATACATGTGCGTCAACCCAAAATCAATCTGCCTAGCCTTTTTAACCGGATGCAGCTGAATATCAGTTTTTTACATGGAGCTACTGCCTATCTGACCTCTACAACCCAGTAACTGGGTAATACGATACCCCTTGGTAAGACTGGTTGTCAGACTTTCGGGCTTCTGACGACCCGTAAAGACTGTTAAAGATTCACGAATGACAGCCGGGACCAACGGCTTAACGTGCTTTCCGAGGCACGGAGGAGTCTCGGTATGTAAAGATGGTCACCTGATGGATTGATCCGTGCGGCTGTCATTAAAAACTGCAAACTAAGTTAGTTTAGCTCGCGGTGGACGGTTAAGTTTAACCACTGGAGCGGGCAATATTGACTGGGAAATTCCACCTGCCGGCTCTTCTCCATAGGAAACGACCAATTGCAACCGTGTACCTAGCTTCTGACGCTTCAAAGCTGCCTGTGTAGGTTTATGTGAAATAACATTATTTTATTTTGAATTGAATTTTTAATTTTACTTCCACACATTAATAACCCCATCAGCGGCCGCGCTGACCAGATACGGCTTGGCTCCCTCCACCATGGTGAGGTCTGTGATGGGCGCCGTGTGGTAGAACGAGCGCGACTCCACGCTGCGGTATATGTTGTCTTCGATCAGGGACGCGGGCGCAGAAGTGTTCAGTTTGCAGCATTCTTGGATTACTGTGGTTCCGTCTATTATGCGGCTCCTGTGGAATAAGAGAGGTGATTTTAGAATAAAAAGAAGTGACCCTAACAAAGAGAGTTATAAATAGCAGTGGGTGAAGTCGTAGAATTTAGTGTATTCTATAGTCTATTTAAAGACATTGGCTGGAACATAAGCAAGTGGCCCGCCTGATGTTAAGTGGTAACCGCCAGCGCCGCCTATGGGCCCGGGCTTCCAATTACGTCCACCTTTAAACACCAGCGCCAAAAACCAGGGCTCGAAATACTTTCAAGTATTTTCTTTCTGCATCGAAAATAGATCCGTAGGTCCATACAAATAAGGAGTACAATCGCGTATGCAAAAAAGGATACTTCTAACTTCCAAGCCTTGGTAGAAGAAAAAACTTCCAAAACCTTTAAAGTAAAAAAACTTGCATAGAACATTGATCCGTAACAAAATATAAATAAGGAGCAGAATCGAGTCGAGCGTCGGAGGAGCGAGTAGCCCAGTGGGTTCCTAACCTTTTCAATATTGTTACCCCTGTGACCTATTAGGAAAACTGATTTTACCCCGACCTTAAAATGTTATCAATACAAACAAGACAAGCTTATAATTCTTACGTAATTTATATTAAATATAAACAATGAATTAATTAAAAATATACAGTTAGTGTGATGGTTGGTATTGTTTTGCATTCAAAAGTTTTTTATGTAAGATTTAGTTTCGCTTCAAGCGCATCTTAAGTCATGTTCCACATTGAATCGGTGCCGGCCTTTGTTTTCAGTGTAACCAAAGTTGAAAAACCACTCTCACATCTATATGTAGTGGCAAAGGGTACTTATAAACATTTTTATTAAAGCTCTGTTAGCTATTAACAGTATATTCGGCACCAGCTGTGGTCCCACCAGATTAGGTCTTAATTATTAGGTTCTTTGTCACCCCCACAGAATAGCTGATTTACCCCCGCGGGGGTAATTACCCTCAGGTTGGAAACCCAGGATTTAGTGTATTCTATAGTTTTTTTTAAAGATATTGGCTGGAACCTAAGCAGGTGGCCCGCTTGGTGTTAAGTGGTAACCCCCGCCGCCGCCTGTGGACTAGACATGGGTTATACTGGCAAAGTTGAACACCAGGGCTTCCAAGTACGTCCACCTTTTCGAAATACTTTCAAGTATTTTCTTTCTGCATCGAAAATAGATCCGTAAGTCCATACAAATAAGGAGTACAATCGCGTATGCAAAAAAGGATACTTCCAAGCCTTGGTAGAAGAAAAATACTTGCATAGAATATTGGTCCGTAACCTTATATAAATTAAGAACGCAATCGCGTTTATAAAAAAATCTTCCAAAACCTTTAAAGTAAAAATACTTGCATAGAACATTGATCCGTAACAAAATATAAATAAAGAGCACAATCACGTTTACAAAATGTCTCATTGTTCTCGTTCTCAAAATGGCTGTCATTTGTAGATCTTTGACAGTCGTTACGGGTAGTTAGAAGCCCAAAAAGTCTGACAAAACCAGTCTTACCAAGGGGTATCGTGTTACCTAGTCACTAGGTTGTGGAGGTCAGATAGGCAGTCGCTCCATGTAAAATACTGGTATTCAGCTGCATCCGGTTAGACTGGAAGCCGACCCCAATATAGTTGGGAAAAGGCTAGGCAGATGATGAATCACGTTTACAAAAAAAAATATACTTGCAAAACCTTTAAAGTAAAAATACTTGCATAGAACATTGATCCGTAACTAAATGTAAATAAGGAGCAGAATCGAGTCGAGCGTCGAAGGAGCGAGTAGCCGAATAAAATACGTAAATAAGTCTTGGGAGTATTTCGGATCGGCACTTGGTCGGCGTACTTGCAAATAAATACCTAGTATAAAAACCTGGTCGCGTAAATACGCACCTACTATGGACATCTACAACATTAAAATCGTCGTGCGTAACTACTCTAAGAGAAAAAAAAAACTAAATTCTACCTACCTATACTTAATAGCGTTGGGAGTATGCCTGAGCGCATCATTGTGTGCATACAGTAGCACGTACGAGTCCTCTGGTTGCTCGAGGTTCCAGTACCGCAGGCGCAGGTCGGAGCCGCCCGTCACCACGAACCGGTTGCCTTCCCGGGCGCCGCAGTAGATTGAGCTGATGTAGTGGGAGGCCTGGAAGAATAATTTAGGAAATATCATTAGTAGCTGTTAAGAATTATGCACGTTATTTAAATTTGAATAAAGTGCAAAATTCTACTAAAATACACTGATAAAAAACTATGAATATCTAATTGTTTATTTTATCTAGTTGTTGCTAAACAATAACTCTAACGAAAAAGTTTTTGCAAAATACGTCACACCACGAGTATTACAAGTATGACCACTTGTGACAAGAACGGCTCCGAAAATCATGAAATACGTGTGACGTAATTTATCCTTGAGCACGCCCGCACGATTTAATTTGCACTTTAAGAGCGTTTATTCTGAAAGTGGGCGACGTCGCAAATAGATGTCAAATATTTCGCTGTTTTGATTAATTTGGCAATGTTACTATATGTAAATAAGAAATGTAGCTAACTAGTTCCCTAGAACATTAATAATGAATTGCAATTATAACACTGAATATGATGTTGTAAAAATGTTTGGTGTAAAAAAGGCATTTGGAAAGTTTCCAAATAGTTTTTTTTATATCTAAAACTTAATATTCGGTGTTACGATATTAATTATTGCATTCCATAATCAATATTCTAGGGAACTAGTTAGCTACATTTCTTATTTCCATACAGTAATATTGCCAAATTAATCAAAACAGGTAAATATTTGACAGCTATTTACGACGTTGCCATCTTTCAAGATAAACCCTCTTAAGACGCTGATCATAAGGTTTATCATTAAATATCTTTAAAAATTCTCGACTAATCCCTTCTTTGATCATATTTCAACTTGTAAGCTTCCCAGCTTACAAGTGCATAATACATGCATAAGCTTCGTGATATAATACGGCGTGGGATCCCACGCCGTATTATATCACGAAGCGAGGCGGCGAAAACAGGCACTAACGTGACGCGTTCGTGGAAAAAGTACGATTCGAAAAGTCGCGGTTCCTGCACCCCAATTGCACACACTGACAATCAGAAGAATTGTGAAGGAAATTCCTAAATTATTGCTTCGGATGTTGGAAAAATTCGTTTGCTCTATAACGTAAATGACGCAATTAATGTTGTTAAATAGGGATGATGCCTGGGTAAAAAAAAGTGGTGGCACTCCGGGAGTGCCGACAGAAGTGAAAACTTGAACAAGATCGCCTTGGTGGAAGAAAAATACTTGTATAGAACATTGGTCTGTAACCTTATCTAGACAAAGAGCACAATCGCGTTTACAAAAAACTTTTTACAAAAAAAAACAACCGACCTCCAAAAAAAACACTACAAAGTGAAAAATAACTTTAATTTCGGAAGTCGGTGTCTTGGGTTTTGTATTTTCGTTTTTTGCCACCGACTTCCGAAATTAAAGTTATTTTTCACTTTGTAGTGTTTTTTTTGGAGGTCGGTTGTTTTTTTTTGTAAAAAGTTTTTATTTTTCACTTTTTAGTTGTGGTACCTACCCCACACACATTCGAATACCACTACCTGCTACCAGTGACAGAAACTTATCATATCATCTACATAGCAAGTGGGAAAAAAATACGTATTTTGTAGCTAACTCAAAAACTATCAAAGCAAAGTTAATAAAATTTATATGGGACCAATTCGAGAGCACACCCTTTCAAACAAAAAAATAATTTTCAAAATCGGTCCACAATTGACGGAGAAATCGGTGGACATACATAAAAAAAAAAAAAAAACAAACATACGCGACGAACATATAACCTCCTCCTTTTTGGAAGTCGGTTAAAAATGACATGTCGTCATGGTGCCGCGAAATCAATGTTCAGTCCCATTTCAAAAATGCCCAACGCGCCTAAAGAAGTTTTTACTTCAAAAACTTACAGCAGGTGTATACTGTAGGGGTTGCACACAGTTGGTGCTGGGCCAAAGTGCGTGCGTTCTTTGGGTAGACTCCAGGCTCCAGGCGGCTGCATCCCTGGCTCCGGCTGCCCATATGCTGCCGCTACTGCCGCTTCCAACTATGCGACGAACGCGCTCCGCTGTAGAAGAAAAATATGCATTGAAATTCTGGAGGCAGAAAAAGAGAAACAATTGTTTTTGTAACCACTAAAACTTCAAATAGGAAGTTCCAAGTCCAAGACACAGCTGTCTAAAGGGACTCCACAACTGAAACTGGACTACTGCTCTGCAAAAATGGATGTTTCTCAACGACCAGTCTTCTGTCAGCGGTTCAAGAATTGTGTGAGAAGAACAATTATCACATGAGAAAAAAATCAAGCGGTCAATCACGCGCGTAGTAGCGTGGAGGAAAGGTCACTCGATTGGCCAACCGATTTATTTTTATCATTTTATGATTGTTCTTCTCATGCAATTCTTTGACACCCTGTATACTTACCCATAAATCAACTACATAAATATCCATAAATATATATAATATGTGTATGTAACTTGAATGTTTTAATTTTTTTGGTGTCAAATTCTGTTTATGGTCAATATTTCGGGAAGGGCAGCAGATACGATTTTGAATCAAAGAAATTTTTACATACTTTTATGAACCTTAAAAATTTTAGTCATTATTTCATGTCACTATTTTCATGAAACTTGAAATTATTGAGGAAAGGTGTGCTAATCCATTACTTCATAAGTTGGAAAAAAAATCTGTTCAACAACGTAAATAACGCAATGAATGTTGTTGAACTGTCAAAATGAAACAAATTAGGCAAAATTGTTTACGAAAATAAGTTGCGCAATTAGGGTACGGGTTAGTCACTAACCACACGAAAAGAATTAAATAATTATTTAAAAAAATTAATACAACACATAGCTTTAGTAGACTAAGCTCCAACAAATGCCGCTCGCATGAAATAATTATACCATTCCTTGAGCAGACAATAACTTAGTCAAACAGATTTGTAATAACTTTGGTGGCATGAGGAACAGGGTGTAAAGTTCACTCATCCACCATAGAAAAGGGAGGATCCTCCGACCAGACGGGTGTCGTGTCTGGCGGGCAACTACCCATCGGTTTGAAGTTGAAATCTTGTATGTATGTCGATCGCTCGGTAAACTCTAACTGCGCGATGCAGGATTTGTGTGACGTCATGTCTATGATGCGTAGTTTGTATGTTGCGGTGTAACCGCCACAAACAATTCGCCTTAACTTCATTTTTACTCCAGAAGATTGCGTAAAATTATTGAAATTGAATTTAATATAGGTAGTCGCTCCATGTAAAATACTGGTATCCAGCTGCATCCGGTCAGACTAGAAGCCAACCCGATAGTTGGTAAAGGCTAGGCAGATGATGGTGGCTAATTGAATAAGTTTAAGTTACTCACAGTTGGGATGCCGCACAGACGTGATAGGCAGGTGGAACCTCAGGTCCCACACGCAGATGGCGCCACTGGACGTGCCCACTGCGAGGTACCCGCACGGGTCCGCATATAAACATGTGTAGACTCCTTGCTTTAAGTCGCCTTGTAGTTTCCATGCGTTGCCTGTGGAGGGAATAAATTATACCAAGTAAAGAACTTTATCGCGTTTTTTTCATAAAAATTAAAACATCACACCCGTAATCCCCGAAGGGTTAGGCAGAGGTGTACCTATAGTACACCCACATTTCGCCAGTTATGTTTAAGTCCCATGTAATAGGGGGCGAGCCTATTGCTATCAACCGGGTACAAATTCAGACTCCAGGCTGCTACTGAGAAATTCCTGATGGACAAACCCAATAACACTTTGCCCGACCCGGAAATCGAACCCAGGACCTCATGCTCAACAGTAGCGCTAAACCAATATAGTTTGAATTTTGAATAAAACTTGATTTCTTGCATTGACCGAAACCCCGATCCCCGCGCCTATAATATCGTCTCTGGCACTCATCGATATTTATGCAGAGCCGCACTCTATAGGCTAAAGAGCCGCATGCGGCTCGCGAGCCGCGGCTTGCCGCCCACTGCTCTAAACCAATAAGTAGGGTTCCAAAATTACGTAATTTTACGGAAAACGCTGGTAAAATACGGTCATTTATATGAATTATGGTAAAATTACCGGCGACATATGAAGTTTTAAATTTTAATTTGTGCTGTCCTCTGCTCTACCTCTGCACATAGAGGATATTATTATAATCCATGACATGGTGTGATTCATATCTTGAATTCTTGACTTGATAATTAAGTTTCAGGGATTTTTTTGTACACATGAACCGCACGAACCCAGTTTTCTATATATTTTTTTTCTTATATCTCTGGCAAATTTAATTCAAATCAATTTATCCGTTAATAGTGAAGTAGTCACACACAAACACACTCACTTCCGAATTTGTAGTGTTTTAGTGGGCATGACTGTATGAGTACGTTTAGTACGTTTTTTACCGAAATTTACCATATTTTACCGTAAAATACCGTAAATTACGTAAAATATATATTTTTTACCGTATATAGACCAGGGTAATTTTACCGTTTTACATCCCTACCAACAAGGCAGTCTTATTCTATTTAATAATTCTTATTATATCCTAATGTCTACCTGGTGCTCTCAAGTCCCAGCCTACAATAGTGGCGAGTAGCGTGGCGTAGGATATGACGGCGCCATGTGACGGCGCCGCTACACAGACGGCGTCGTCACCATCGCCCTCTAGCTGACGACCTTGGGAGAGGTTCATACGGGAGGATGTGCCGTCGACCCTGAGGAAGTAAGGGTAAGTTTACAAGTTGGTAGAGACTGGTTAGAGGTAAGATTAAAAATCTGAAGCTAATGTCGTGAAATTTCTGAAAAAGAAAATGTTAATAAGGGCCTGTGCAGACTGGCGGACGGGACAGCAGTGGATTTTAAATTTATCAATTGAATTTAATACTTATTCAATCGAAATAAGGTATATATTTCAATGCTTGGTAATGGAGCTTGGAGCATCGCAGCGCAGTTTTCCGGCAATCACCGAGCATTGAAATGTATACCTTATTTCAACTGAATAAGTATTAAATTCAATTGATAAGGCCATAAGAAGCCATTATGTTGAAAATAAAATCTAAATGGAATTATTCGAAGCCATAATGTGGAAAATAAAATTTAAATGAAAGTTTAGCCTAGGAGACACAATGTAACTGATTATACAAGTAAATATTTGACGATAACATGGGGGTACCAAACGATTTTCGTAACCAAAAATTATTTTTCAGGTGAAAGTGGAAACAATAAAGAAAGAAAATATCCTTTTTTTTTTGGCAAATGTACATGAGACACGCACGTAAAAATAATAAATTGAAATGCAGATAAGGCATTGGATTAGAAAAATTCAAATTCACATGCATCATTTCAAATCTGATTTCAGTATCGCAGAATTATCTCTTTCGTGCAAGCAAAATTGAACCTCATTTCAATAGACATACGTACCTTAATACAAAGACAGACTCTTGTGTGGCCGCTACCAGAGATTGCCCGCCTTCACATGCCGCTATCGATAGTACGGGACCTGCATTCCTATTGTACATTGATTTTGATCTGCAAAAAAAAAAAAACATTGAAATGAATAAATTGTTCTACTACAGGAAAAGCCCCTTCCTTTGCGATCCAGTGATACCTTGGATTTTGTTCTTTATTAAAATAAAGTGGTATATTATATTTAATCCCTTGTAATAATAATCTTGCTGTTGCTCGAAATCAAAATGGTTGAAGATCCCTGAAATACAGTATTCTTACAAATGGAATCCGTGTCCCTAGTGGCGGACTAAGCCTATCGGGGGCCCGGGGCAGCAAACTAATTGGCCCCCCGCCCAGAAATGCAGAAAACTTTGAGAACTAGAAGAACGTCGAATATAAGAGCGAGCGAAGCGAGCTCGAAATTTTAGCACACTATCTCGAAAAGGTTTGGTTTTCGTTTGACTGTTCATACAGAAATAGGAGATACTTTGTCCACTTATACAAAATAGTTGAATGTAGAATACTAGAGCGAGCGAAGCGAACTCGAAAATTTATAGCAATCTTCATTTATATTTAGCATACGTAAAGTTTAGCAACAAAAGTCTGCCTTTAACTTACTGAACATATTTTGGCCTTGTTTGGGATTTTATTTAATTGATTGTATTTCTAAAGATTTGGGGGCGCCCCTTAGTCTGCCAGTGCATTTCCCGGACTCTACATGTTAGTATTGCCACTCGTCAAGGCTATTTTAAAGCAAAGCTTATAGTTAATATAAGTCTGAAATCGCCAACCCGTCGTGAGCAAGCGTGGTAATTAATTCTTGTGCCTTCTCTGTATGAGAAGAGGGCTTAGCCCTGCAGTGGAACAATAATACGCTGGTATTACTTACCTATTAATATGCGCCTGTGTGTGTAGCCTCGCCGCGTCCCACAAGCGAACCGTGCCGTCGTCTGAACACGAACCGAATAACGACCGGTGAGCTGGCAGAGTTACTAGCTGGTTCACACGGGCTCTGAAACAATAGAGGTTCGAGTTGTAGGTGAAAAGTGTTACTTGAACGGTCACTTTGAGACGGACAAAAAGTATGTTTAAACTACAAGGTCAAGGTCAAATTAAATTAGGTACGGAAACTCCACAGATGTGATGTGTATTGATATCTAAACACGATACCGATTAGGGCTTGAGTATCGGACCATTTTTCAATTCCGGAACTGGGTTTCGATACTAAGCAATACAATTCAGGAATTCCGGAATTCGAAGCTTCCTTTAAAAATGGTATACAAAATGCATAATATTTATTGGTTATTTGATCTTATGGAAATGTAGGGCTAGTATTTTAAGAAGGAAAAAAAAAACGGGTAAAAATATCGGTTGTTCTAGCGGCTCGCACTGTGTCGACTCGACTGCGCTGCGACCTGCGTGCAGCGTGCGCGATTCCCGAAAGCAAAATTCGCTCGCTTGAAGCTTGGCGGGGGGAAGCAGGCGTTCGAAGCGGCCGGTGGACGCGCCTCAAGCCGTGACAAAATTAAATATATTTTTTTTCGAAATCAAAATTCCGGTTTTGATCACACCAATTCTAATATTGGAGACAAACGATACTAAAATATATCGGAATACCGGAATTTTGTTAAAACCGGAATTCCGGAGCTTAAGCTCTACTCATTAGATCTGCGAAATTTCGCTAGCTAATCTAATTTGACCCTGTATACCCCCGCAGTTCTTGGTCGAGTCTTTTAGAGCTCAGTGTAATAGTGTATACGTCAGAAGATACCTAAAAACGCGTCCTTAAGGTGTACAAAACTTACAACTGACAGAATTTCGCAGTTTTTCGAGCACCATGTGAGTAGCACACGGTTTTCAGGGTTGCAAACTTGGGTATAAACTATTCTCAGGGGACCTAACAACATATGAAAAAAATCGTAGTTACTTGCGCGTTTGCGATGTTTGATGTTGTTATTGACTGGGCTATAATTATTCCGCCGGAGCTAAGAAAGCCCAAATTTCAATTTTCAAATATTTTCAGCTCCAACACTGATGTCTATCCTGGACCTCAAGTTACCAAATAAATTAACAAATGATTCAAAATAGTAAATTGTTTGCCTTGGGAGCAAACAACTATTTTAAAGACGAGAGTGTTTCTTTGAATCTTGAGCGGAGCGAAGGATTCTAAAGTAGAATCCAGAGCGGAGCGAAGGATTCTAAAGTAGAATCCTGAGCGCAGCGAGGGATGCAAAGTACGTCACTCGACCTTAAAATAGTGTTGTTCCCTAGGTGGACACTCTATTTTTTAACACCCTCTATGAGAAAATAAGTAAGTGCAACTTATGAATAAGAATAGTACCAACTATAGTACCAACAACAAATAGTACTTGAGGAAGACACATTTTTTTTTTTTTTATAAAACTTAAAATCCGAATTTGAGTAAACAATTATGAACGAAGGCAGCATGCATTTCGCGCGTTTTTATTTCTGCACAAACTTGCTTTTTTATTTTGACCCGCGCGCGTCGTTCAGCCTATTACTTGTTCATACAATGTTCGTGATTGATCTTTTAGGTGATTGGAACTTTTACTAACAATATCCACATTCCAAATTAAAATCAATTTTGGTCCCTAGGGATTCAGGAGCTATTTTGGTTCCTGTTTACGAAGAATAAACTAGCTCTTTTTGAATAGATGTGATACATTTTTTATTTTGGATGGATTTATTACATAAAAAATATAATAAAACATAATACAGCACTTACTTGTGTTCATGTAAATACGCAAGCAGTTGGTTGCCAGGCCGCCAGCCGTGTGGAGGTAAGACATCTTCATTGTTGTCTAAAGGATCGTCGTGACTCCTGGTAGCAAACAGATAACTATTAATATAATTATGCACATTGCTTTTACCGCAAAAAGAATTAATTGAAAAATAAAAAACGAGCGAGCCCTACAGTAGTTGCATATGATGTGTAACATCTGACACCTCACCTTGGTAATAAGCAATATTAAAAGGGCGGGGCCTTGTCAAGGTCGTTTCTGACGGCCCACTCTAGCACCACGCGCGCGCATTGGTCAAATCAAATAGCGCGCCTTTCCCCCCCGGCTTCTTGTGACATACTTCCGTCCCATTTCACGAAATCACTCCCACAGATTTGATTATTTAGATTTTTTTACTATTTTGATTGCAGGAAAGCGAGAGGAAAGATTTTACACATCAAAAACACTTGATTTCACGTTTACACTCAGTCAAAATCTCATTGCATTTTTAATCGTTTTTTTTAAATATACATACGTAAAGTCACGCCTTCTTCCCATGGTGGTAGACAGAAACTACAGAACGCCGCCTGCTACGATCCTTACATACTCCTTTTGCTTTGTTTACGTTCATACATCTGGTCATACACGCACGCCGGTTTACGAGTACTACGCACCTGACCTTTCTGAAGAACATCACCGATAAAAAATTGGAACACAAATATATAAAAGGCCATATTACCTCAAAGACTTCTGATATTTCTGCTGCATCCGTGACGTCAAATCTCTCAGTTCTACGCGACACGGAGCCATGCTGTCTGTAAGGAATAGAACCATTGAGAATAATTATTCCGGTGGATGTGTTCTAATATCATCCTGTCTGTTATTAACTACTATCATCTATATATAAAAATCAATTGCAGTGCATTTGTCTCACAAAAACTCGAAAATGGCTCGATGGATTTGTTTTTTTTTTAATAATTACTTTGGGATTAGAAAAAATGGGATGGAAAATCGAAATTGAAATTTTGACAAGGTAGGTATGTAGGTATGGTTGGTAGGGTAGGTAGGTAGGTAGGTAGGGTAGGTAAGTAGGATGGGTACGTACGGTAGGGTAGATAGGTTAGGTAGGTAGGTACACTATAGATAAATACTTAGTGCTACCCGTGCGAAGTCGGGGCGAGTAGCTAGTTAATTAATCTAAAAATGCGGTGATGGTAGCATTAGCTATATGATGGTGACCATCCCATCCATTGTGCAGTTAAAAAAACTAAACACACACACAGAGACACGAAAGCACGAAAAGCAACTCTGTTTTATACTATCTACTTTTTATATATAGGTAAAGTTTGTAAGTTTAGATGTAAGAGGTAATCTCCGAAACTTCTCATCCGTTTTCAAAAATTCTTTAACTAATAGTATCTATGCTATTGCCGAGTACCATAGGATATGTTTTATGTTCAAAACACGCGGACGTAGTCGCGGGCAGAAGCTAGATTAAGATAAAAAATAAATAAAATTAATTCAGGCAAAACCAGTATTACATAAAATAAAATTCCACTATACTGCAACAGAACAAATCACAATAGAATAAAATGTCAATGCAATTAAATGTACACACGGCTACACATCAAGCTATACAATTCCAGTGTATGCTGATCTCGCATTGTATAGGATTTCCGTACAATGCGAGGTCAGCTTATACTGGAACTGTATAGCTTGATGTGTAGCCGTGTGTACAAATTATAAAGATCACAGAAATCAAATTAAAATAAAATGTCAAATTCAATTAAAATAACCGAATGAGTAATACAAATTATAGGGGCACAGAATCGAAATTAAAATGATATGTCAAATTATAAGGGTCACAGAATTAATAAGAAGACAACATTTTGTCATGAAAATGGCTGTTACCCCTCACCTCACACAGAATAGTACAGAAGGCGCACTCCGTATTTAAGGCTCGGTTTGTCGGCCCACTTCAGTGAGCGTAACGTAGTCGGAAGATACAAGATTTACGCGATAGAAAGAGAGGCAACTTCTAGGTGAATACAACTGTAGGTAATTAGCGCTGTGCGACCTGAATTGCACTTTATTGTGTCGTAACAAGAGTCGCATTTATTAAAATGATTTTGCGGAGTGAACCATGTGTACTAATCTGTGCCAGTATGTAATGGAAGAAAAAATAATGTATACAGTATATTAACTAACAGAGGGCGTTCCCGTTAACCCGTAATAGTATAGCGTCCATACATGCTCAAAAAAATATTACCAATAAAACAAAAATGATTTTTAAGTGAAAACTTCTTTATGCGCGTTGGGCATTTTTGAGATGGAAAAAAAACTATTAAACTCGCGACACCGTTACCGACACCTCATTTTCGTAAACGCGATTGTGCTCTTTATTTATATTACGTTACGGATCAATGTTCTATGCAAGTATTTTTACTTTAAAGGTTTTGGAAGGTTTTTTTTTTGTAAACCCTATTGTGCTCTTTATTTAGATAAGGTTACGGACCAATGTTTTTCTTTCACCAAGGCGATCTTGTTCAAGTTTTCACTTCTGTCGGCACTCCCAGAGTGCCACTGTTTTTTTTTGTAATAGGTGTTCGCTCAGGGTAATTGTAAACTGGGGTGATTGGAAACGACTCCCAATAAACTTTTAATAATGTAGGTATAATACTCACAAAAAATATTAAATTGATACGTAAAATAAATACTGCAAACGCGCACTTGTCGCACTTGTTTTTCCACGTTGAAAGAAAAGTGCGCGTGTACAGAGTGTTTCTTTTACGTATCAATTTAATATTTTTTGTGAATATTATATTGTTATTTTTTTATGTTTTTTTTTTACATGTATACGCTATACTATTACGGGTTAACGGGAACGCCCTGTTAGTTAACATACTGTATGATAATGATCTGCTATAAATACATACACTGCACATAGCTAGCGCTGTGTCCTAGTTGAGAATGATGAGGAGGCACTGACATCGCCTGTGATACTACACCGCTACCCGACACCACTTGTGATTGAGACACACCCTCTGAAAACACGACCAAAATAAACTGCTGAGAGTCTTGAAAATTCGAAAAACTACGATCTGTATCATCATCATGTCATTCTTATTTCAAGATTCTTTAGCAAATGGAATTTATAGGAATTTTCTACTCGAACTCTAAGCCCACGTTCGCGTGGACGTAAAAATATCGGCGCGGGATTTTATCGCGCACTGGATTTTCAACTCTCGGTGTTAACCCGAGCGTTGAAAATTCAACAGAGTGCATCCCAACGCGTTGAAAAAACACACTGTTGGGTTTTCAACTCTCGGTGCTAAGCAGAGCGTTGAAAACCTTGTGTGCGAAAAATATCCGCCGCGATATTTTTACGTCCGTGCGAACGTAGGTTAATACTTATTCACGATTTCAAAACTCTGAAGTAGAATCAGTTTTGCTTGATAGTTTTAAGGGAAATTGAAGTGATATAAAATATGAAAAACTAATTGACCTTCATTAGAAGGTTAATTAGTTGGTGGTTGGTTGTTGGTGTAGAAGAACACTTAAAAAAAATATGAACCCCTAAAACTTTCAATGATGCAAACTTTTTTTTTTTAATATTCTAGCCTCTTTTATAATTTCTAGACTTTTCTTATAGTTGGTCGCAGTAACTTAGCTAGGATACCCCGATCAAACTGGTTAGGTTAGGCACAGAATAAATAAGTAGCAGTATTATATCTCGGCAGTGACCTTGAAATAATTACCTACGGCCGCTCGGTAGATAAACCTTCCGCGTCCGTGTGTAACTGTCGCGCACTCGATACTGTTGCGTACTGATATGCACTGAGATTTCGAAGCGCGTCGTTTCAGCTGTTTTATATGAAGATAAAATACTGTGATTATTTATACTGTGGTTTTGGTTAGAACTGTTACTAACCACGCGCGATCAGTACCTCAATTGCGTAACATACTTTCTTTCACATTTCGACGGATTTATATAAATTTGAAAAATTCTTCTGCTCGACAACGTAAATAACGGAATTAATGTTGTTGAATTGTCAAAATGAAAAACATTGCAATTGCTAGTGTGTTACACAATTAACCCTCTGAATTGGTCGCAGTAACTAAGCTAGGGCACCTCGACCAAATGGGTTAGGTTAGTTTTTTAGGACCCCAAAATATAAATTATTAGAGGTTCACAAAAAGAAGCGCATTCATTATATAAGAGTGTTCAATAATATTTTTAGGAAAGTAAAATGGGAATTATTTGAGGATCGATTAAACACAAGCATAGTTTTAATATAGAAATAAATAAAAATGAATTTCTACATTACCTCTTGAATGTTGTTCGTGTGATTGTCCGAACATGTGTTGCCATTCTGTATTCATGTGAGTCTCGTGTGAAACCGATGTCTTGTGGGTGCGTCTGTAAATACAACACCATTTTATTTAAAGAAGAAAGAAACAAATAAATATAATTGTGGTTTGTGGTGTGGTCAGTCGTTATGGGTAGTCAGAAACTCTAAAATCTGACAACCAGTCTTACCAAGGGGTATTGTGTTACTCAGTAACTGGGTTATGGAGGTCAGATAGATAATCGCTCCATGTAAAATACTGGTATTCAGCTGCATCCGGTTAGACAGGAAGCTGACCCCAACATAGTTGAGTTAAAGGTTAAGGCAGATAATGACGGTATAGTACGCCACCTAACATTTGTAATACCAGAGGTATTGTATGTGCGTCCATCCCGCTCCCGGGTAAAGGCCTACCTCCTAATCAAATAACGAGTGCAGAAAGATGCTTAAGGCGGATGTTCCGATCGATCGTCCATAGCCGCATTTTCCGAGTCGAGAGTCACTTGTTCTTCCTCAAGTACTTCAAGTACTTTGAATATGTAAAAACTTAATTTAATAATATATAATTATTCTGAATTTATTTTTAATATTATTGTACCTACTGTAGCTATAAAATTTGTACGCCACTGGCAAAACATAGAGAGTCAACTGAATTTTTACTGAAGACCAAACGTACCTGTACTTGTGTTTAACAAATAAATATTCATTCATTCCTAGTATTGTGTTTTTTTTTTTTCAGTGAAAACTTCTTTAGGCGCGTTGGGCATTTTTGAGATGCGAAAAAACAATTGAACTCGCGACACTACTACCGACACTAGCTTTTGAACATTAAAAAGACATCAACGCGCGATACATTTTCTTTGGGATTATTAATGACGTTCCAAACATTGAGACATGACAACGACATGATTGACATTCCCCTTTTCTTTTACCGACTTCAAAAAAGAAAAGTATTTCCTGCACCATAAAATTATTCAAGTTTTCACTTCTGTCGGCACTCCCGGAGTGCCACTGTTTTTAATGCCAGACCATATTCGGGAACTTCTTGGTTACCGAGATATTTAAGGCCAAAGTTGCAACATTTTTTTTATGTGATGGGGCTTTTTACACTCTGTATGTTATAAAATACAATAGACGTGGATATATTTAGTAACCTGTTCCGCTTATCTATTTCTAAAGAGCCATAAAAAACTCCTGAAATAAATCGACACGTGTTTCACCTCTCAACGAGGCATCCTCAGGATGACGATGGACTTGTTGCGAACTCGGACACGGCGTGTTGCCACACCGAGCGCTGAGTGCAGACTGAGCCTTATCGCCCGTTGAACCCACTTATATAGTGTCACCGTTATCAGTGCGACCGTTATTAGTGCGACCGTTGTCAGTGCGCAACAAGTCCATCGTCATCCTGAGGATGCCTCGTTGAGAGGTGAAACACGTGTCGATTTATTTCAGGAGATTTTTATGGCTCTTTAGAAATAGCTAAGCGGAACAGGTTACTAAATATATCCACGTCTATTGTATTTTATAATGGATTTCCGCAAGGTCACGCCTGAATCAATTAACTACTCTGTATGTTTTATTTTGTTTCCTTACCTGTTTTGTGTCGAGGCGTACAGTTTGTCGACATGTTGCATCGCGTCTGTGGCGCCGGTGTCCAGCTGTACGGCGCGCGTTATACCTGTTTGTTGCAGGTTCAAACGACCGGGTGCCTCTGTTATGTGCTGGAACAACAGTTTCAATAAGGTTTATATTCTTATATCGGGTATTTATACTAATAATATAAAACTTTATTTCGGGTGGCATAGACCCATGGAAACCTTAACCTAGTACATATTTTTATTTGCCATGAATCGCCACACCTACACAAGATATGACCCATTGATTCTTAAAGGGACAGTCAAAACGTACAGCTATTGCGTTCAGAATGCCGTTGTTGCTACCCCGTGTACGGGCCAGCAGGGAAGCTGTTTTTTTGCTCATGATGGCCTGGAAACTATCAGTGCGTGCTTCAGCAAACATCCCAGACGCGCTGCATCGCCACGGCAGACCCAACGACATCCTGAACGCATTTTTGTACTGAGGTGCAGGGCTCTGTCGGTTCGCTGCGTATGTCTCACCCACAGGCCGCTCGAGTAGAAGGACTGGCAATAAGCTTTGAATAGCGTAACCTTCACTTTTCTCGTGCATCATACGATTCTGCGTGTGAGCATATTAGCTATAGGATTTATAGGCATCGGGTATTTTTATTTGATTATGAAACTTTCAAAATGCATAAGTAAGAATATATTTTTCATATTATGTTTGTTACTGACCTGTGTAGATGATCCTTGTATTTTGATTAAATGCGCACTCATTGCTAAGAGCTGATTTTCTACATGCTCTGTCATACCTGAAATAAATTTGCATGATTTACAATATGTAAAAAAAAAAACCTGTCAGATCCGAAAGGGAATTACCAAAAAGTAATAAAAACATTATTATTATTATTAAAAATAAAAGTTATTGCTATTTATAAAAATATAATAAAATTCACATTTTTTGTACCAAAATTAGACAAAGTTTTGAGTTGTAGACACCTAAATGACGGCCGCTCGCGCTTCATTTAATAACCCGGTAAAAATCGTCATTGAAAAAAAATGCGGCGTATTTTTTTTTTATTTCCACGTAAATATACTCTCAGTACAATACTTAACTACACCCCCTCACGGATCGGACAGAGTTCTATATTCTATGTTATGGGGTTTGGTGTCCGCACTTAGTCCGTCAGGTGGACCATTGTGCGTGGTGGAACAGAGTTTTTTTACATGTTGTATCAGCTAATTAATAGATACTAAGTAAACAATATCCCAATGTGGAAATTGACCTATTTTTAACCGGCTTCAAAAAAAAGTAGGAGGTTCTCAGGTCGTCGGTTTTTTTTTAAATATACGTTCCCCGATTACTCGAAGACGGCTGGACCGGTTTGAAAAATTATTTTTTTGTTTGAATGGGTATACTTTCAAGTTGATCTCATTGTCATTTGGTCACGATCTGATGATGGGATCTTGGAGAAATCGAGGGAACTCTTCAAATATTATGCTATCTATAGCGATTTGGGTATTTTTGATGAGCAGTTGACATTAGGCTAGTGTAACTTAGATAAATTACACACCAACCCAATAAAAAGTGAAAAAAAAAACTTTTTTACAAAAAATACAACCGTAGTTTGGAAGTAGGTTGTATTTTTTGTAAAAAAGTTTTTGTTTCGAAAACACAGAAGGCAAGATGATTGGAGAAGGATTCATAACAAGAAGGCATCAATGCTCACCATCAGACGCAAGTCTCCTGAACAAGTTTCTAAGTTGCTGCCCCATTTCAGAATATTGCGGCACTGTTCCTTGTTTTACCTAAAAAAAAAAAAAAACCATTTACGCCATAGAAATATAAAAAACAGGAGAAGTGGCATGGGGGTGTGTCTGTGTCCGCGCGTCATGATCAAAATGCTCATGGTATAGGCAAATGGCCGTCTCCGCGAACTAGTGCGCTTTCGACCGCGATCGTACCAACATTTAAGAATACCGTGTTGTTCAGTGGTTTCTTGTAAAAATCGAAGCCAAACTACAAACCAATGTGTTGCAGCTGGGTTTAGACGGACTATTACTGCTTTAAGCCATTCGCAAGATAACGCAGCACAGACTATGGGTGTCGTTTGTTGCATCTTTCAAATTCAATTCAAAATATTTTATTTCACATAAACCTACACGGGCACTTATGAAACGTCAGAAGCTAGGTGCACGGTTCCAATTTGTCGTTTCCTATGGAGAAGAGCCGGCAAGAAACTCCACGGTTACTCTTTTAAAAATAATTGGCTTTTACAATATTTTCAAATAACAGTGACAGTAGGTATGGGAGGACAGTGTAGGTCTTTCAACAAGTATCAGCTACTTAACAAAAATGGAAAATGGTAAAAAAAACTACAGTCCACTAAGCCTACAGCGTTAGATATATATAGAATATTCTTTATTATGTACACCATAAAAATTACAGACATTAATTTAGAAATTTTACATTGGGTGACACAATAGGCGGTTTTATCGCTAAAAGCGATATTTTATAGACAACCTTTGGATGGATTTAAATGGAAAAGGAGAGACAATACTGCAGGTAGTCAGTGGTGTACCATTTACATATACAACAGATGCACAGATCTCACATTTGCATCCGCCTTTGTATTTACGCTCCCTGAACGAGTAACTTCACAAAGACATTTACTACTACCATAACAAATTCACTGTACCTTAAGTCTAGTATTTCTTCTCTCTCGTAACGTGTGCACCAGCCTATCCACGTCTCCGTGACGTAACACAGCATCCAGCACCTTACGTGGGATCGGCTCTGCTAAGCTCTCTAATAGTAGTTCTGCCCTTTCCACCTGAATAATACAGAAAAAGAATATGTCTTAAGAATTTATATAACCCGTATGGTTTTTAATAAAGCGCCGCTTGGGCTTCGCACTGTTACAAAACATATGCCTCTGATGAAAACGATATCCATCAAGTATTAGAAATGCTGAAGAAGAGAAAATCTCTTGGGCACCAGCAGTAAGGGCTTGAATCGAAATAAATTAAAATTGTTAAAATTATTTTAATAAATAATATATACAGTCAAACCTGGGTAAGTGAGAACTGGGTAAGCGAGAAAACTCTATAAATGAGAGTAATAGCCAGGTCCCGTCATTTTAACGTTCTAATACCTCTATAAGTGAGAAAAGAGACCAAGTCGTTTTACACTCTTGGACCTCTATAATTAAGACTGCTACTTGCCTGTACCTCCATAAGCGACAGTCGAGTGTAATTTAACATCTGCTATTTATGACTCATTCTTAAATTTCGTGAAAATAACATTGTTTTTTTTTCCTCTTTACCTTTCCCAACCAGCGTCAACCTCTATAAGTCAGACAGGCTTCTCCTGTACCTCTATAAGCGACAGTCGAGTTTAATTTAACATCTGCTATTAATGAGTCATTCTTAAATTTCGCGGAAATAACATTTGTTTTTTCTCTCTACCTTTCCCAACCAGCCTCAACCTCTATAAGTGAGAAATGCCGCTGCTGTACCTCTGTATGCTAGAAACTCGAGTTACTGAGAAACCTCCATAAGCGAAAAAGAGAACGCGGTCCCTTGAACTCTCGCTTATCCAGGTTCGACTGTAGTACATTACTGTCGCAGCAGGCACCAAGGGTATTGATATGATAATCGATCGTGGAAATGTGGGCCAAGGCACACATACGTGAGTTCATCAATGCCTGGTTGCGGTCAAGGTTTGTATTGTACTTTTCTCATATAATGCGCGGAAATTAGAAGATAATAATTTTTCACGCGCCATTTATGTTAATTTGTTTCTTCTTTCAAAATCAAAATATTTTATTTCACATAAACCTACAAGGGCACTTATGAAACGTTAGAAGCTAGGTGTGTTGACGCCTTGCATGTGTGCGTGCACAAGGCCTCTACACACACGCATACGGCACGGCGTGGGAGGCGACGCAGCGGTAGCAGCGGCGCGCGCGGGGTACCTGCGCAGAGTGCGCGGTGTGCGCCCCGCCATTCGAGAAAACGAGTCGACGACACCGGTCGATGTGTGTCGAATTTCTAAATTATCTTTATTCTTTACTGTTTAGTAAAAGTCATTAAATATTGTCATATTACTTCGAATTTTCATTAAGAAAAAGTCCACCCATCTCGCTGCCAGTATTCGACGAGTTCTACATTTTGGTCCAAACGAGCCGGATTACGGGCGACGCAACGCAACAAGAACAAAGAAACTGTGCACGAGGCGGCCATTACGTGGACTACGCAAGCATCGACACGTGGAGTCCTGCGAAATATCATTTATTTGGAAGGAAAATAGATCATGGATGGAATTCAAGAATCATAGTGCCAACCTTTAGTGGAAACAGAGTGCTAAGTGTATCCTCATCTCATTATAAATTCCCTACTCAACATTGGGCTAACCCACGCTTCGTCATATTACGACGTGTTCTATTCGTTTCTTATAATTCCCATTGTCAGGCCTTTAGTATCTTGTTATGCCCCTATAAGCAAGGTTATTTATTGTGTTCATAAACTCATTTTATTATTTCGTGTTCACAGCTCAGTACCTACATTGTGAAAACGTGGTCGCTGTTGCCTTCCGCGGCTGAGCTACCTGGGCAGCTGGGCAGCTGAGCTAGCCACGTGGCATGTTTGTGTGCCGTGGGGCGTGTCGCACTCGCTTGCTTGCTTGCTTGGTGGTGTTTGCCCTTGTTTCATTGCACCCTCGCTGCTCCCTTGCACATACAATTTAAGTATAACCTTGCACTTTTTACTTTAAAGAATTTCGTAGCTTGTCTTGAACTTTGTAATCATGGATTACAAATCATTAATTAAAAAACGTGGAACCTTTAAAGCAAAATTAACTCAATTTAAATCATATTTAGAAATAGTAACAAGTTGTGATACTTTAAGTACCTTACAAATTAGTGAATTAAAAATAAGGTTAACAAAAATAGAGGGGTTATATCCTGAATATGATAGTATACAAAGTGACATAGAGAATGTATCTGATATTCCAGAGCACCAGTATAAAGAACGCGAAACCTACGAGATCCAGTACTATGCTGCGATTGCTGCAGCCCAGGAGCTGTTGAGTAAGCAGGAGACCTCTGCGGGCAATGGATCGGATACAGGTGCTAGTACTGTTTCTGGAAATAAAGGTGGGATAAAACTTAAACTTCCTACAATACATTTACCTACCTTTTCGGGTCAATATCACAACTGGCTTGAGTTCCATGACACGTATGTCTCATTAATACATTTAAATGACACTATTCCGAGAATTAGTAAATTCCATTATTTGCGAGCTGCTTTAAAGGATAGTGCTGCTTTAATAATAAGTTCTCTTGACTTCTCCGATGAAAATTATGATGTTGCATGGCAGCTACTATGTGACCGCTATAATAATAGACGGCTGCTAGTTTACAATCATGTTCAAGCCATCATTAATATTGAACATGGAACGCAAGAATCCTTTAAAGTTCTGCGCAACATCATTGACACAATCAATCGTAACGTAAGAGCTTTGAAAACACTTAAGTTGCCCACAGATGGTTGGGATGTGCTCATTATACACATAGTCTCAAGTAAATTGGATTCAGTGACAAGTAGGGAATGGGAAACTTACCGTAATTCATTAGATGACTTAGCCACTCTTGCTGATTTTAACAAATTTCTTAAGAATAGAGCAGATTTATTAGAAACTATTGCGGAGGTTCATAACAATGGTTCGAAAGGAAGACATAGTGGCAGTAGCAAACAAGGTGACAGTACAAATAAGCAAAAGACATTTACTGTCAACTCGGAGTCTTCAATCAATAACAGACCGTTTAGTTGTCCATTATGTAAGGGTAACCATGCCATTTATAAATGCTCAAGTTTTAATTCGCTTTCTATTGAAGCTCGTATTCAGAAGGCAAGATCCCTTAACCTGTGCCTTAACTGCTTACGTAATGGTCATAAATCATTTAAGTGCAAGATGGGTGGCTGCAGCCATTGTCAGAAACGACACAACACCATGTTGCATTTGAATGGGCCATCCAGTACACAGGATACAAACAATGGTAGTACTGATTCTCCACCTACTTCTACACAACCTACTCCGGATACTAGTAGTGTAGTACTCTGCACAGCACAGTCAAACACACAGTTATCATCAAGCTCACAAGATAATGTGGTTCTGTCAGCCACTCATAATCCCCAATGCGTTATATTGCTGTCAACGGCTGCCATTAATATTACTGATCACAGTGGTCAGAAACACAGAGTCCGTGCATTATTAGACAATGGTAGCACATCAAGCTTCATTACAAAAAGCCTATGTGACAAACTCAAATTACCAACTTGTTCAACCTCGACATTAGTTGAAGGGTTAAATCGTCAATCTAGTTGCATATCTAAAAGATGTGATGTCGTTATATCATCACTCATTAGTTCATATTCTGAGAGCATAAATTGTTTTGTGGTTCCACACATTACTCAAGCATTACCTTGCAAACAAGTCAACCATAAAGGGCTAGATATACCCCAAAATATTACATTAGCGGATCCTTTATTCCACACACCGTCACAAGTAGACATACTGCTTGGAGCGGACTTATTTTGGAGTGTATTGTTAAATAATAATATTTCATTAGGTAAAAATAAGCCCACATTAAGTGAAACAAAGTTTGGATGGTTGATATCTGGACCCACACACTCATTACAACATAGCATTGATACAGTCCACTGCAATCATTTAAGTACACATTATGATGATCAACTTCAGGATCAATTAACCAAATTCTTTGAACTTGAAACGGTCACAGTGCACAAACCTGTATCCAAAGAGGAACAGGAATGTGAAGATAATTTCATACAAACTACTACTCGTGGAAATGATGGTCGATTCATTGTAACAATTTCATTAAAAGAATCGCCTCAACAGCTGGGTAGTTCATATGAACAAGCCTTGTCTAGGTTCATCTCATTAGAACGTAGATTCAAGCGTGACCCTTTATTCAAAAAGCAATATGCTGAATTCATTAAGGAATATATATCGTTAGGTCACATGACTGAAAATACAACTCCAGATAAGGATGAATACACATACATTATGCCACATCATGGAGTGTTACGTGAAACAAGTTTAACAACAAAATTAAGAGTTGTTTTTGATGCATCTGCAGCAACCTCATCAGGGTTATCATTCAACAATATTCAAATGGTCGGCCCTACAGTACAAAGTGACCTCATTAGTATATTAATTAGATTCCGACAGTTTAAACATGTTGTTACTGCAGATGTTGAAAAAATGTATCGAATGGTAAGGGTAATTGAAAGCCAACATATGTTACAACAGATAATATGGCGTTTTGAACCTGACGAACAGCTTAAACAGTACAAACTCAACACTGTAACTTATGGTACCGCATCTGCACCATATCTTGCAACCCGATGTCTAGTTCAGCTGGGAAAAGAATGCACTGATAAGTCCGTTTCAGATGCTATCATTAAAGGATTTTATGTTGATGATTTTATTTATGGGGACAATGATATGTCTAAGCTGATAGACATCTGCAGAGGCGTCATTAACCAACTAGAAAGCGGACAACTACATTTAAGGAAATGGAATTCAAATAATTCACACATTATACAACAACTTATAGGTGAAAATAGCAAAGATGAATTACTTAATTTAAGTAACCATGAGTATTCAAAAACGTTAGGATTACTTTGGGGTTGTAAAGAAGATGTGTTGTTATTTTCAGCAGACATTAAGCAACATGAACACATCACAAAACGCACAATCTTGTCCACCATGGCTCAAATATTTGATCCACTTGGACTCATTAACCCTTGCATATTGCAAGCTAAAATCATTCTACAAAAATTATGGACATTAAAAATTACATGGGATGAAAATGTTTCAAGTGAGATTCAAGTAGCTTGGTGTAAGTTTATTAAATCATTAGGTGACATTAGGAAAATAAGAATACCAAGACATGTCACCTGTGACTATCCTGTCATTTGTGAACTGCATGCTTTTAGCGATGCATCAACACAAGCTTACAGTGCTTGTATTTATCTACGGTCTGTGTCCCAAAATAATGAAGTCACAGTGAAATTGGTGACTGCAAAGAGCCGTGTAGCTCCACTGAAACCAATGACAGTACCACGGTTGGAATTGAGTGGAGCTCTATCAGCAGCTCGTTTAGCTGATAAGGTAAAATCTTCATTAATGGGACTTCACAGTTGCACTTACTGGTGCGACTCAACCATTGTATTAGCTTGGATTAATACTTCCAAGCCCAATCTATTAAAACCATTTGTTTATAACAGAATTCATGAACTGAAGTCTCTTACAGAACCAGGTACTTGGCGTTATGTACCTACAAAGTTGAACCCTGCTGATATAGGGTCGCGCGGCGCAGATGCTCGCAGTCTGGAATCCAATAGCTTATGGTGGTCAGGACCTGCATTTTTAACAGAACCAGAGTCGAACTGGCCTGGCCCACCAGCTACCATTAAGGAAGATGACTTGCCGGAATTCAAGGTTCAAAGTCATTTAAATGTCTCAGAGCAACAACCAGTTGAATTCATGAGCCGATTTTCCGATTTTAGTAAGCTACAGCGCATTACAGCCTATATATTGAGATTTATATATAATTGTCGTTATTCACAAAACAAGCGTATAGGGTTTTTAACTTTACATGAACTTAATCGGTCTTTAATTACATTATGTAGAATTTCACAACATGAATCATTTCATCAGGAGTATAAATTATTAAAAAATAAACAACAATTATCATTAAAAAATAAATTAACTAATTTGAATCCATTCTTAGATTCTAATGATGTCATTAGAGTTGGAGGTAGGCTCTCTAATTCACATTATAGGTATGACACTAAACATCCCATATTGCTACATGCATCTAACCACATCACAGTACTTATTTTTAAATATTATCACAAATTGCTCATGCATGCTGGTCCACAATTACTGCTGTCAAACATTCGTCATAAATTTTGGGCATTAAATGGTAGAAATCTTTCTAGAAAAACAGTACATAGCTGTGTTACATGTTGTCGTTTTTCAGGCAGGATCACACAGCCAATAATGGGCAACCTTCCTGAGCAGCGACTACATGCTGATTACCCATTTATAAACACAGCAGTAGATTATGCAGGACCAGTGATGATTTTGAACCGAAAGGGTAGAGGTAGTAATTTAATGAAGGCATATATTTGCATTTTTGTTTGCTTGGCTGTTAGAGCAGTCCACATAGAGCTTGTGACAGATCTCAGCTCCGAAACCTTTATTTCTGCTCTAAACAGATTTATTGCCCGTAGAGGAAAACCTGTCAACATCTTCTCGGACAATGGTACATGTTTCGTAGGAGCATGTAATGAACTGGCTAGGTTTTTAAAATTAAATGCAAACTATTTAAGTGCACATGCTTCAAATTTATCTATAAACTTTAAATTCTCACCAGCCTATAGCCCACACTTTAATGGGTTAGCTGTGGGTGCCGTGAAATCGGTTAAACATCACTTAAAACGTATACTTGCTCTTGCAAACCTCACTTACGAGGAAATGAACACAGTACTTACTCAGATAGAGGCTATCTTGAACTCAAGGCCTCTAACTCCATTATCCTCTGATCCTTCAGACCTAGTAGCCCTCACACCGTCACATTTCCTTCTTGGACGAACATTAACTGTTTTACCCTCTCCTCCAGCACAAGATACTACAAGGTTGAGCACTTTCTCACGATATATGAGAACTCAGCAGTTGAAGACCCATTTCTGGGATAGATTTTACAAAGAATACATTACAGAACTGCAAAAACGACAGAAATGGTGCAAAGGAGGAAGAGACCTGCGACTTGGAGAGATGGTGCTGGTCAAGGATGATCGACTGCCACCAAACAGATGGCTGCTCGGGCGAATAACCAGCGTGTATCCGGGCTCCGACGGTGTGACCAGGGTAGCAGACGTGAAGACAACATCGGGCACTCTTCGGCGCGCCTTCAATCGACTGTGCCCGCTACCAGTTGAAGATCGACCTGATGTGTCTACAAGCCACAGTCCCTTGCCGAGGGGGGCAACTTGTTGACGCCTTGCATGTGTGCGTGCACAAGGCCTCTACACACACGCATACGGCACGGCGTGGGAGGCGACGCAGCGGTAGCAGCGGCGCGCGCGGGGTACCTGCGCAGAGTGCGCGGTGTGCGCCCCGCCATTCGAGAAAACGAGTCGACGACACCGGTCGATGTGTGTCGAATTTCTAAATTATCTTTATTCTTTACTGTTTAGTAAAAGTCATTAAATATTGTCATATTACTTCGAATTTTCATTAAGAAAAAGTCCACCCATCTCGCTGCCAGTATTCGACGAGTTCTACAAGGTGCACGGTTCCAATTGGTCGCTTCCTATGGAGAAGAGCCGGCAAGAAACTCCACGGTTACTCTTTTAAAAATAAATTGTTTCTACAATGTTTTCAAATTACAGTGTTAATAGGTATGGGAGGACAGTGTAGGCCTATCAACAAGTACCAGGTACTTAGTAAAATAGAAAATGGTCCACAAGTCTACAGCCTACAACGTTCTCACATTCACAAAATCTAAAAGAAAAGAATCTATATAAAAGATAAACAAAATAATAAAAATAAGGACCTATTTAAACCAAATGACATGATTGCCTAGTGGCATGATACAGCTGTAGTCAGGTGTAACAAATCTAATTTGATTTAAAAAAAATATAGAAAATTGTAAGTATATTATGTCAAATACTGAAAAGATTATGTCAATGAAGTAGGTAAAAAAAAGTAAAATAAAATAATTTTCGTAATTTGGGAGCAGTTAACAGACATTTACATTGTTATTCCGTTAATGAGGTACCAGGGAAGCCCCATGTGCGCAAGGAATTATTGCCAGACTTCCTTTTCTTAACGTAGTATTTAATCTTATAATATGCTTTTTTGATAAGGACACGTTTGATGTGGGTTTTGAAATTTCCATCGCTTAGTTCTGTAACAGACTTTGGCAACTTGTTATAAAAGCGGATACCGTTTATAAGAAATGACTTACTAGTTTTAGTTAATCTAAATTTGGGTATCACAATTTCATGTTTACTACGTGTATTTATATTATGGAAATCGCTTCTTATTTTGAAAAGTCCTTGGTTTTTGCGAACATACAAAATACTTTCTAAGATATAAAGAAAAGGCTGAGTCAGTATTTCAATTTCTTTGAATTTATTTCTAAGGGACTCACGAGGACTCATTTTGTAGATCGCGCGAATTGCCCTCTTCTGTAAAATGAAAATTAAATCTACGTCAGCTGCCGATCCCCACAGCAAAACGCCATAAGACATAATACTGTGGAAATAGGCAAGACAAATAATAAATCAATCAATAAGCTTTATTTTAAACAGCTCTATTTGCAAGCCAAATCGAAATTTAAATAAAATCTTTGATAAGTTGCCATCTTGGTTGTCATGTTGAAGTAAAAAGTTCTTTCCATTTTCAAATAACACAATAGATATGAGTTTTCATAGTAATTTATTCGGCCGCTAAACACGACAGATATGGATTTTCATACAAACATTGCCGGTCGGGCGCTCGCATGTATTCGGCCAGTACAGCAATTTCGATTTATCTCGAAGAAAACAAAAATTATGAATTTTCGTCAAAGAGTAGCTAATTCGGAACTAAATGTAAGCTTTAATAATGAAAAAATTGAAGAAGTTGCAAATACAAAATTTTTAGGCATAACAATCGACAATCAACTAAATTGGAAGCAACATACTTCAATATTAATTAAAAAAATTAGTAAGTTTGCTTTTGCTTTGTATAAACTAAAAAAAGTAGTCAATCAAGCAGCGGCAGTCACTGCATACTATGGATATGTCGATTCTATACTACGCTATGGAGTCATGTTTTGGGGTAACTCCTGCAATAGGGAAATGGTGTTCAAATCGCAAAAAAGATGCATCAGAGCTATTACCGGTATAAAAACAACTTGTAGCTGCAAACCTTATTTTGTATTGTTAAAAATAATGACTTTACCTTGCTTGTACATATTTGAGACTGCTTTATTTGTTAAAAAGAATATGCATCTATTCAGAAAAGCATCTGAACATCGCTATAAAATGATTAGACAAGTATATAGACATGAATTATGCGTTCGACCATCAAAGACCGCCTTGATGCATAAAAGCATACTTTGCATGGCCCCAAAAATATTTAATAAATTGCCAAATGGAATTAAGGACTTAAATATTATTCAATTTAAAAACAAATTAAGACATTTATTATTGGAAAAATGTTATTATACTATTGACGAATTCCTTAATGATAAATTGTAAGTTATTTGACATTGACATTTATTTAATTTTGACATTGTATATTATCTTTATTATTATCTTCTTTTTTTTTGCTTGTTATACTGTCTCAAGTTATTTTGTGTTTATTTGTAATTATTTTATTTTAATATTTTGATTATTCTTTATAAATAACTAATTATTATGTGAAAGTGTGTACACCTTTAAGGTAGATTTTTGAGGAGCGAATTCGAATGATTAAGATCTCAAGTAAAAATGTACCAAAAATCACACGAATAAATGAATTTGAATTTTGAAGGTTGTCAAAATAATGCTCGAATTTCCAAACTTGTTTGAGAAAAATAGTTACCTGTATTAGTTTGTGCTTGAGGTGCGGCCACACTAATGGTAATATCTTGCAGTTCACGTCGATAGGGTTCAGCAGGCTCGACACACAAGATACCAAGCCGCAAACTTCGTGACGAATCTAAAAACAAATATTATATGTAAGATATAAATTTTCGTACTTACTAGAGATAACGCAAGGTCCTGATCAGAACATCTCTGTGAAACTAATTTTATTGTTGAAATAACCAAACATAACTTAAGGTTGAACTAGTCGCGGGCTCGAGCTCATTGGTGGGCTTGGTCAAAAAGCACGCTGTGTCACCTGGCATCGTATCCGACAGAGATAGTATCAGTGATGAGCAGTTAGACGCTGGTCTACGTGCACAAACTCTAGTTCGCACGCACACAAACACCGTTCAGAACGATTTTAGTAAAACGAGCGCGTAAAAAATTACGAAAAGTCCTTTGGAAGGTGGAGTTTTATGAAAAAACTGCTGCATAAATCAATTACGAATAAAGTTTATTATAATCTTTGACAATTGAGCTTTGTCGGAACGAGCTTTGTTTTGGAGATTTTATACTTCTTTTATTACTTATTTACTCCCAAAGTTGCGTTAAAATTAGCAGGAAAACGAATCTTTGTTGGCTCATAACTTTTTAATTGCTTTTTTTTATTATTCTGCTTCTGTACAGACAAAATTAATAATAAGACAAAACGATTTCATGTTTTACTTTGGATGTACTATGTGTAACAGTGGAGTAAAACCCCCCCTAAATTTGTATGGAAAAAGTATCGGCTAGTTGCGCCTTAACAGTAGATTTTCATATTATGTAACTAATAATAACGATTGGTAAAATTTATTTATTATTAACAAAACTACATAATACGACTTTACAGTTCCTGACCAATACAACAAACTTGTATGCATGCGTTGTTGTTTAAATCACAATTACTCTAACATTAAGAGCGTTTATTCTGAAAGTGGGCAACGTCGCAAATAGATGTCAAATATTTCGCTGTTTTGATTAATTTGGCAATATTACTGTATGGAAATAAGAAATGTGGCTAACTAGTTCCCTAGAATATAAATAATGAATTGCAATTATAACACTGAATTTGATGTTGTAACAATTTTCGGTAAATATTCAGTATTATCATTATTCCATTTCATTAATAATATTCTAGGGAACTAGTTAGCCACATTTCTTATTTCCATACAGTAATATTGCTAAATTAATCAAACGAGGTAAATATTTGACAGCTATTTACGACGTTGCCAACTTTTAGGATAAACCCTCTTAAATAATTGTCAGTGAAAGTTCCGTACATAGAAATTTTGTGACATGCAATACAGGGCCATATACTCATTAGTTAAGGGGAAAGCGTCAGGATAGCCCGCGAAATTCAAATTTTCTTACGTTTTTTGCATTTTGCAGGTCAGTGTCGGGTTTTATGTTTATTAAAATATGATTCGCGGTCGTAACAAGTATGGCTTTACTCAATTATAATCACTACAATCAGCAATAGTGATTAAAAAGAAGATAAGGGTGTCAAATGTCATGATTTCACGAAATCATGACATTTGACACCTTTGCTAACTTATGAAGTTGTATTGATGATTGTAATGATTATAATTGAGTAAAGCCATATTTGTTACGACCGCGAATCATATTTTAATCAACATCAAATCTGACACAGACCTGCAAAATGCAAAAAACGTAAGAAAATTTGAATTTCGCGGGCTACCCTGACGCTTCTCCCTTAAGCCTAGTCTTAGTCTATAACTTTGTGTATATCGTGCAATCTATACATATAATAAAATAATAACGAAGAATTATTGTCCATTTGTCTGTTTGTCTGGATGTATGTTCCGGATTGGCGCAAAAACGGTTGAACGGATTTGGATGAAAATTGGCACACAGAGGAGATCTAGTAAATGAATAAAAAAACTTACCCATAAGTTAGGATGTGCGAGGAACACAGCGCTCTCGGCCACAAGGTCGCAGAGTGCTTGCTTGGGCAATAACCCCAGCTCTGCCAAGTTGGTCGTAGCTCGTAAAGCCTTCGCTATTATCCACTCCGACTGGTCTGTAAGGCCCTAAAAAAATATAAATGTCAATTATATGAAGAACATATTGTGTTGTCCTGTAAGTTACATCAGCCCAACGCTGTATAGGGAAATTCAGAAAAAAAAGAAAAATGTTTGTTGTGTTTTTTTGCCTATTAGACAAATGCCTACTGCTCTGTTTAAAATACATTTAAAAAAATATCTCATAGGCAAATGCTATTATACCATATCGGAATTTTTAAATGAGCGCAATTAATTAAATAGATTCATTTAATTACAACATTTTCACAATTTGACTCTCAAATCTGTAAAAACCAATATTTTATTTAAATTTTTTATATTTTTTCCCCCTTTTTTAATTTAGCATTAGGATTAAGTTATTAATCTCATAGTTTGTTGTGTAGACTCAATTTTTTATTGGTTTATTCAAACCAAAAATATGTTGTTTTGTACGCCATAAATGGCAAACATGCAGATCTACCTGTTATATTAAGACCTTGCACATATTATTTGATGTATACTCATGTTTTACAATAAATATATTCTATTCTATTCTATTCTATTCTACAAAAAGAGCATTTAAAACAGCAAACAATTATAGGCCAAAAATGTACCCGGGTTTTTAACCGACTTCCAAAAGGAGGAGGTTCTCAATTCGACTGTATGTTGTTTTTTTTTTTCAAATACCTTTTCGCCTCAAGCTTTGTGTACAAAAGGTTTTGGCCTTGAAGAAACAACCAATATCCCAGATGAATGTTGATTATACAGGCTGGATTTTTGATGTAGAGATATTTTTGCGATTTCTGACTTTTTTATACTCAAACCTCCGTTGGACTAATAGAGTTTTTTGGTTCTTATAACAAACAGGATTGATTGGCAAGTGAAAACTGCCCATTTTCTTGCCAACTGTACACTTTTATCAAAATCTGTGAATGCAGATCAAAATATCTCAAAAAGTTGAGGACCGTTTTCCTGTAGCTACAACCGTTGAGGTACCTACCCTTACTGCCCCGGCTCAAAAATCCACCCTGTATAACATCGGGGATTTTGGGCATAAAGAAATCTACTAAACCCTAAACTCTGTACTGCCCTAAGTTTTTCATTTTCAAAGGGATGCCGTTATTGATATCCATAAGGAGAACATTTCGCAATGTAAACTTGGATGGGTTCGTGGAAGTATTTAATCATTGTGGTCAGGTCCAGTGAGTAGACATGAGGTAGATGGGAGACAGTTTTTCAGATAAGTATAGCTTTTAACCAGGGATGTTATGGAGCTTCGGTTCCGATTCCGAAAGGTCGGAACTTCCGATTAATTTTACACCTCCGATTCCGACTTTAGTTCCGATCATTTGAAATCGGAGTTATTCCGAAGTTCGAAACGCAGCGATGCACGTGACTAGAGCGCGTACAAACAAGTTTTAACTCGTCGCCAGGGTAATGTTTGTTTATTTTATACACGCTCGCGCTCGAAGTCTCAGTTTATTGTTTTGTTGGTGGATGTTGTCGCTAATATTTAACTGATTAAAGAGACTGAATAATATTTCTATTGTTATTAAGCCTTCCCTTAACACATTTTTCTTCTACTTTCGCCTCCGATTCCGATTCCGGTTTCGGTTCCAATTCCGATAAATCAAAACTAAAACCTCCGATTCCGGTTCTGGTTTCAATAAAACGACTTCCGTAACATCCCTACTTTTAACCTACCTGCTGCAGTAAAGGCACGAGTATAGGCGCGGCATGGTGCCCTACATAGGCCGCGACGCCCACAACTCGCTCAAAGAAACACCCGCGCAAAGCTGCCTCTTCTTTGTCGTTCAGAAACGTCACCATATGAGATAGAATTACGTCATTAGCTGTAATAGGGATATTATTTATATTAAAATATGGTTAATAAGGCGTAGCTACTACAGCAGTATTATAATGACAACTGTGTGAGCGAGTTTCAATGTTCATATTATATTCAACTGTACGGTTCAGCTCAGACTAAGCCCAGGTTCGTACGGGCGATATTTTCCCGCGGCGATTTTTATTCGCACACTGGATTTTCAACGCTCTGCTCAGCGCCGAGAGTTGAAAATCCAGTGCACGATAAAATCTCGCCGCGATATTTTTACGTCCGCGCGAACGTGGGCTAAAAATATTTATTGGATTTCAAATTCGATTCCTTCTCACACAGTGTTCTATTATGCTATATACAGTGCGAGTCTTTATAATGTACTCATATCGAAATGAGGGAATCTATGCTTAATTTTATCGACGGAAATTTTTTATTTGTTCTCAAGCGTCTTATTGAGAAATTTTACGATTATTGTAAAAATTGATTAACAAAAACAAATGTTTGCTAAAAAAAACATGTTTATTTTCAATTGAGGGTAGTTTTTTTCCACAATTTTAATTTTATGAGGACGCCTAATTACTTTCAATCATTATGGAGTTTGTTCCATTGCGATAAATCATTTAGTTTAAAAGTTACAAAGTTTTGTTAAAAAAAAAGAAAAAAAACTTTTTTTTTTATATTGTTTTCCGTCGATAAAATTAAGCATAGATTCCCAAATTTCGATATGTGCACATTATTAAGACTCGCACTGTATTATAATCATTACTTTTTGAAACTATTAAGCTTTGATTATAGCAAAAAGACTTTCTGATGATATTATTTGAATAGATGAATAAAAAGTTTTTTTTTGGCTCGAGCTGATACGCTTTTAATACACAGAATAGCTATTTATGATGATGGAAGATAATAATAACGAAATTGAATTAATCTTACCAGTCTCTGTAATTTTGAAAAAATAAATCCAATTTTAATATTAATTGTGCCAAATGTTTGTGGCTCGTTGCCCACTTTCAAAATTATTACTATTTACGTCGTAAATAGATGTCAAATATTTCGCTTATTTTGATAAATTTTCTCATTATTACTGTATGGAAATAAGAAATGTGGCTAGCTAGTTCCCTAGAATATTAATAATAAATTGCAATTATAACACTGCATTTGATGTTGTAACAATTTTAGGTGTAATATTTTCCAAATACTTTTTTACATCTAAAACAATTTATTCGGTATTACGATATTAATTATTAGATTTCATTATTAATATTCTAGGGAAATAGTTAGCCACATTTCTTATTTCCATACAGCAATATTGCAAAATTAATCAAAACAGGTAAATATTTGACAGCTATATACGACGTTGCCAACTTTTAGGATAAACCATCTTAATAAACATGCAACTTTCTTAAGAAAAAAAAAACTTATATTTAAAAAAGAACTTACCCTTTTGTTTCCCGAAGAATATACAAAGTTTTGTAATGCCATTTTCGACTAGCGCTCGCTTGACCACCGCTTGCGAGTCAGTCAGTAGATATGATACTGTTGACCGTACCTGACAAGAAAACAAATCATCCGACAATTAAAAATAGACCTTAGTTCTCTAGCACTATCGGAGTAGCGGAATCCGGCGAAAAGATATCTCTTCTGTACTGTCAAGATTACGGCCATAGATTTAAAAAATCTCTGCATTTTCAGACTGCACCATCATGGTCATTATGACCTCCAAAACCTAGGCACATTGACAGCAAGCGAATAACTGGCGAATTAGGTAGTCCATGTGATGATAAGCACAGTTTTTTAGGCATCGTTCACACCAAACGTGTTGTCCACCGCTGACTGTGAGCACGCGTTACGCAGTTTATCGCTTTTCAATATATATTTAACTTCTTGTTCACACCGAACCGACTATACGCTATTACGTAGTGCGTTGTCGCTGACTCTCGGTGGCCGATTATTGTACTACGCGTCTATGCACGGCGGACGCGGATTGGCTACGTTGCCGAACGTAATAGCGTATTAGATTGAAGCGCCTGTAGCGTATTGTCGGCTTGGTCAGAACGCGTACTGCAGACTGAGTCCACGTTCACACTGGGGCAGATAGTGAGCATACTCACAGTCGGCGACAGACAATACGTTTGGTGCGAACGATGCCTTAGGGTTCCGTAGTAAAAAAGGAACCTTATAGTTTCGCCATGTCCGTTTGTCTGTCTGTCCGCGGCTTAGCTCAGAGACTCTCAGTACTAGAAACGTGTAATTTGGCATGGATATACATATTAATCACGCCGACAAAGCGGTAAAATAAAATCAGGTTTTTTTTAAGGTACCTCTCCTACACGGTAAAGTGGGGATGTTTTTTTTACTCTCATCTAGCCTATAGTGTGGGGTGTCGTTGGAAAGATCGTTCAAAAATATTGTGAGTTTGTTTGGACTTAGTTTGTTTGTTTGAAACCATTTTTGGACTCAGGAATCCGTTTTTCGAAATATAAAGCTTTAAAGTGCTTTGTTAGAGTCAAGTGTCCCGTCCCCCCCCCAACCAGCTAAATAGTTGGTTTTGGATTTGTGGAAAAATTCACAGCTAAGTAGGCTTTAAAAGTTAACGAGTAATAATCGACCAACATACATTTGCGGTTGCAAAAACATGTTCTCCCATATATTCCGTATGGAAGGACATGTTTTTTTGGGATCAATTCATCCCAACTACGGAACCCTTCATTGTGCGTAGGCCGACACGCACTTGGCCGATTTGTTTACCTTTATTTATCTACCTAAACCTATGGAGTATAGGTTTATAGCACAGGTTTATAACTTAAAAATATACGAAGCAAGAATGAGGTTCAAGTTAGAGTCCTATAAGAATGTCATCATGACATACATACCATTTCATGCAGCGCAGACAACTCAGTCTCATAGTTAATGTTGGCAGCTTCTTTATCCACCATGTTCTGTGTTTGGTCCAGGAAACGTACCGCGGTCTCTGCCAGTTTAGCTATGAAAGTTATATTAGATTTAATATTTTTTGTCGTGTTTTGGTTAAAGAAATGGCACGTAAAATTTTATCGGAGAGGCAACCGGATGGCGAGTGGTAATCTGAGTCTTGAAGTGATACCGAACCCCCCCGTACCGTCCGAATAGACCTCAAATGTACGGGGGCATTTTTATTTTACTTAGCATTCAAAATTTAAGCTCTATTATGTGCAAGGAATTTGTATGTATCAATGCCATCCGGTTGCCACCCCCAACATCATTATAATTGAAATAATGTGTATAATTCTTGAACCTCCTTACCGATGATTTATCACCGTAATGAGGGTTAATTTTATCAAAACCAGAGGGCATTGATACACACAAATTCCTTGTACATAATAGAGTTTAAATTATGAATACCATGTCAAAAAAAAAAATGTTAGGCCCCCATGCCCTAATCTCCGCCCCCGTCCATTTGGGGTCCATTCGGACGGTACGGGGAGGTTCAGTATCAGTTCAAGACCCAGATTACCACTCGGCATCTGGTTGCCGCTCCGGTAAAATTTTACGTGCCATTGCCTTGAATATTTAGCGTTTGTTCTACGTACGGCGTTATCTTTGCGCGTCTGCGCTATGTAAAGCAGAGGTTGAGTAACATTGATGTGTCAGAAAGGATTTTTACGGGTCCACTTTTCATATTAAATGATAAATGATTTTATTTCTGTAAGTAGGTTTATACAAACACTTTTACACGTCAATCATATTTTAAAAAATAGATGAGGTCGGCGTTTCCTATCTGACTACTCTGAGAAGAAAGGCCGAAACAAATTCAGAGTTCAGTCTCTTTTAAAGTCCAGACATAATCATGGTCAGATCATGTGAAGACGATGTAGACTGGTGTCTGAAGTGGTCTTTTCAGGAAAGCTCCACACATATTGAGAGGGCCTGTCCAGTCAGTGCACGCATTTGTCAATTCAACTCAGAATTTAAGGAACTCAACGATTCGACATTTGGGTAGACCACATAAATTACATAACCTGTCAGACCATGATTAGAACTAACTGAGAAAAAATTAAAAACAAAATAAAAAGGAATAACCCACATAGTCTTCACATTTACAATAATTAATATAATACATTCAAAGTAAATATTCATGTTATTGTATATTTAAAATTCATTAATTCAATACATTGATCTCGATATCTAAAATCGCAGTCGTAGATACCATTAACACATGCCCCGCGACTCCTGTTGCGTTACTCCTTGATACCATACTTCCCCAAGCTATTTGAGCACTGCATTAGCTGATATTGTCGTATAGCTTGTAAAGCTTATTGTCAGAGTTTTTACACCAATAATCTTTGGGTCAACTACTCGAAAAGGTCGCTGCATGTTCTACGCGTCCAATACAATAATGTTTTTAAGATGCTGTTGCGACTGCGTCGTTTTTGCATTGCATCAGAAATGTTCGCCATCCCAACCCGCAAAAATACGGCCTCACTCATGAGCAGAATAAGAAGCAGTCACAATAGTATCCTGAAGGCTATGGGAGAAGACACTTCCTCCGCCATAATAATGCAATTTGTGCGAAGACATACCATAGTTAGACCCATTACCATTTCTTATTGTGTCTAGATGTTGGGTGTCTTCTCACAAATTCGTCTTTAGTTTTAAGTTACTAATAATAGTGGTTTAAGTGCAAACATATTACTAACAATTTATGGATCTTTTTGTTATCCAAAATAAAATTATTTTATTTTATTTATTATTTTTTAAAGCACGACAACAGAAATTTATTAATGCGAGAAGAAGATGTTATAATACAGCTGTCTGTATCTAAACCACTTTTTAAACTTACCGATATTATTAGCATAAGCGATGCGCACAGGCACACTAGGATCCGTAGCGCGGGGCGCTAGCTCCGGCAGGATGTATTCCGGGAACACGTTACAGTCGGCGTTGGGCAGCGATCGCACGAGGGCGACGGCGCGCGCGCACGTCGCTACTGCGCATGCGCGGACGCGGGATACGCTGTCGTGGGATAGGTGGATCTGGGGGAAAGTGAGATTAAAAAAAACCCCGTCAAGACTTATCATTTTAAATTTTCATCGCCGAGGCCTATATTCGTCAGAGAATTTTAACACTGCACATTGCGGTGGAGAATATTGCCATTTTAGGTCAGCGCCATCTCTTGACCGATAGTGGAACTAATGTAATTTTTGTTTATAATTTCTGAAAAAGTGTGCTATGCTATTTAGTGACATCGTTTTATTTTTACTGTAATCTTTACATAAACTTCTATCACATAGAATAATTTCAGATTTTTCTCTATGCAAACTTCGGAGATAAGGGGGGAACGGTATTTTTTTTACATTTTTTCAAGTCGAAAACAATGAGGCCTAAAAAAAAGATTTTTTTTTGAGAACGTACACACTGCTACACATCAAGCTATACATTTCCAGTTTATGCTGATCTCGCATTGTATAGAATTTCCGTACAATGCAAGGTCAGCTTATACTGGAAATGTATAGCTTGATGCGTAGACGTGTGTACAAATAGCGCTCTTTCTTATGACAGTATTATAACTGACTTGCCCTAGTGGCCCCACTTCGAATTTTCAAGACTACCGTTCAGTCCCTGTTGCAAAAAAATTGTATACATTTTTATTTCTTTCTTATTTGCGAAATAGTTGGGCAAACGTTATCTAAAACTATTACAAATTTGAAGTTGATAGCATTAGTAGTTCTTGAGATATCCAACTATGACAGACAGATGGACAGACAGACTGAGTCACACCATAAGGGTTCCTTTTTACCATTTTGGTACGGAACCCTAATAATATGTCGTGATTCTTACGAATGTTATTGTGTCGATAGGGCGATAGATTTTTAATATGCCGAACCGTCATCGCTCGGTCCGAAGTATTCTTTGCATGACAGGTTGCGGATTCGGATCGGATGCCGTGCGCAAACGACACTAAAGAATAAAAATCTACTTCAAAACTGCCAGAGAAAGATCTACATTTTTAACCCCATTATAGAATATTTCAAATTAAATTAAAGCACAATCGAAAATCATTAAATTAACTCACAATGTACGGCAAAATCCGATCCAAAATGGTCTCCGAACTAGAATTCTCGCACAGCAGCTGCAAAATCTCCAAACTATACAACTTCGACGTGCAATGATGCAGCCCCCTTATACATGACGTCACTAATGACGTAATCAGTATCAAACCTTCACTATCAGGCCCCATATCTTTTCTCTCAGGTGCTTTCTCATCATCTTCGTCAAAATCGGTCGTATTGACGTTCAAAACTTTGAATTTGTCTTTTAATTTATCTATATTGTCTATGTTCTGATGGTCTGTGGTTTCTTCGACTAAGTCTTGGTAGTTTTTGGCGTCTGATGGCTGGGTGAAGATTTTGATGATGTTTCTTATGTCTTGGTGTATGCGGAGTATCTTTTCGTCAGGAGGTAGAATGGGCTGGGCGGAAAATATCAGCATGTATGATTGTAGGAAGGAGTAAAAGTATTCTGGAAATAATCTGGAACAAAGTTTTAGGTCTTAAAATTGCTGACATAATATACTAAATCAGGGTAAGGAATTGAGTATCTTTTAGTAATAATAAAAGTCAATCTGCCTAGCCTTTTCTCAACTATGTTGGGGTCAGCTTCCAGTCTAACCAGATGCAGCTGAATACCAGTATTTTACATGGAGCGACTGCCTATCTGACTTCCACAACCTAGTTACTGGGTAACACGATACTCCTTGGTAAGACTGGTTGTCAGACTTTCGGGCTTGTCAAAGATCAACGAATGACAGCCGGGACAAACGGCTTAACGTGCTTTCCGAGGCACGGAGGAGTCTCGGTATGTAAAGATGGTCACCCACGGACCTACCAAGCAAGCGTAGCTTATCCTGATGGATCGACCCGTGCGGCTGTTAAATACTTAGCCACGAGCTCTGAATCTTTTAGTAGTAATAGTAGTGTTTTTTTAAAGTGAAAACTTCTTTAAGCGCGTTGGTCATTTTTGAGATGGGACTAAACCATTAATTTCGCGACACCATGACGACACCTCATTTTTGTAAACGCGATTGTGCTCTTTATTTATATTTCGTTACGGATCAATGTTGTCTGCTACGCTTGAATTTGTCGTCCCCTGAAGTTGGCGCCCGGGGGCACGTGCCCCGGTTTGCTCCCCCTAGATCTGGGGCTGCTTAAGTCTTGATTCGTTTTAAAAAAAAATTATAGACGGGGAATATGATATGTACCATCTGACATCTCACATTGGTAATAAGCAACATTAAAGGGGCCTTGTCAAGGTCGTTTCTGACGGCCAACTCCAGCACCGCGCGTTCTTATTAGTCAAATCAAATAGCGCGCGTTTCCCCGGCTTCCTGTAATATACTTCCGTCGCTTTTCACGAAATCAATCCCACAGATTGCAGGAAAATGAGAGCCAATCGGTTGATGCGAGCACACTAAAAATTTCTCTATTCAATTAGGAAGCCATAGTCTATGTAGGTATAATTAAATAAATTATTAGACAAATACAGGAAAAAAAACCTATACTCCATTTGAAATAAGATTAGACATTTAACTAAACCTTTTTTACAGTTCGTTCAACCGATTTTGCCTTCTATTGCGTTGGTGGCATGACAAATGGCAGCTGCAGTAAACATTGGTATTGTAACCACTTTTTTTGCTTTTAATGCCATCCTTATGCCTACGGTATAGAAGTCAAAATCGGTTGAACGGACTGTAAAAAAGGTTTGTTTAAATGTCTAATCTTATTTCAAATGGAATATAATTACAAACAAACTAAATTTATTGAATAATTCTACTCACTTCCCCCTCGCCTCATCCAGATACAGCTCAGCCGTCCTCCGATCCCTGGGGTTCCTTTCAGTCATGGAATGCAGGAGGGTCTTCAGCTGCGTTTCTTCAGTTGTCAACGTCATGGTCGGCGGCCGGTCTTCGCCGTTACGGTAAGCTAGTAGACCGGGCAGGTCGAGGGCGGGCGTGCCGTCGTTCCAAAGTTCTAAGAGGGCGCAGCTGGGGAAACATTGTGGTTAGGAAGAAAAAAGCAAATTAGAAATAGTGTACGAACTGAGTGCAAACTCGACTCGAGCGTCAGCGGGGCGGGACGTGCGACGTTCGTGTTAAATACATGCAAACACTCGCGAGTGGCAGCTTGTTTTGCGATGAGCGGGGCGTCAAGCGTGGTGTCGCGTGCAAGTTCAAATCAGTGTGTTTGGAGCGGTAACGGAAGCGTACGCGCCATTTCGTTCTTAGATATTGTTATAGAAATTCAACATACACAGACTGTGCACTAAGGCCACCTGTCGAACGCTCTTTCGCCGCTTGCACGCAACGCTCCGCTGGACGCTTTTCCACTCAGGTCCAGTAACGTAGCGTGCCTTGGCGGGGCCCCGTATAAAAATTTGTTTGGGCCCTTATGAAGGGTAAAGATTTCTCACAAAAGAAAAAAAAATGTTTGCATAAAATTAAAATAAATATTTATTCATCATAATTATCTATCTGTCACTTTTTCCAAATTTTTTACAAACAATTCAAATATACACTATCCTTGCCTTTTTTCGGCAAACTGATTTATTAAATCATTTATAAAAGAAATTGTTTGTATTGTATTACAATGTAATAAACACTGCTCTCCGTGGTTTATCATCGTATGTACATCGATTATTGTGGGATTCGCAGTCCGCGATAACCGATGTAGGGTGTTGCCAACTTTTGAACGCACGCTTTACGCGGGAAAAAAATAAATTGCTTTTTTTGACTTTTGTTATTTCTGAAATATAAAAAAATTGGGAAGTTTTTATTAATTTTTGCTTACGCACATCGGGGGCCCTGTATAATTGATACGGCAGATACGGCGGTAGCTACGCCCCTGCTCAGGTCGTACACTTATACTTTTGAAAAAAAAAAGGTGTGTAGGAATTAGTTTCTGTAGACGTAGGCACTGGCTATCTTCTATTTAATAAAATTCTTTATTTTTTTATTCATTCATACATACATTTGCACAAGAGTTCCTAATATAATGCAAGTGAGCATTTTTTTTAAGTTGTCACCGTAAGGGTTAAATAGGGATGAAAGTTTGTATGGAATTTCGTTTTTTTGCCGATGTAAAATGCCAACTAGCACATGGCTTGTTGAACCACAAATTAGTGACTGCTTATGTGGGGTGTCTTTTTTTTTTTAACGACGACGATAAAAAGAATTTGTTTAATAATAATTATCGTAAATCCGGGATATGTTAAAGGTAATAAGATTAATCAGAGATATATGCTAAAAAATAAAACCGGCCAAGTGCGAGTCCGACTCGCGCACGATTGGTTCCGTACCATTATCTATAAAAACGGCAAAAAAATCATGTCTGTTGTACGGGAGCCCCTTAAATATTTATTTTATTGTTTTTTTTAGTATTTGTTGTTACAGCGGCTACAGAAATACATCATCTGTGAAAATTTCAACTGTCTTACTATCACGGTTCATGAGATACAGCCTGCTGACAGACGGACAGACGGACGGACAGCGAAGTCTTAGTAATAGGGTCCCGTTTTACCCTTTGGGTACGGAACCATAAAAAACAGCTTACGTCATCATGATTCAAGAATGTAACAATAGCCGAAGAAAATGTGTATTGTTATTATACTTATGTAGCAACACTTACCCAGCCGAAAATATATCCATACTGGGTACCAGTTCACCAACTTTACAGGGTGATTCACTCAGCAACAGACCGCCCATTCTGTCATCACCCTGTAAAAAGTAATTATTATGATAATACTAGCTGACCCCGGCAAACGTTGTTTTGCCAATTATTTGTTTGGTGTGGACAACCCTTATCACTTAGGGGTATGAAAAATAGATAGTAGCCGATTCTTAGACCTACTGAATATGCATATAAAATTTGGTAAAAATCAGTAAAGCCGTTTCGGAGGAGTAAGGTAACTAACACTGTGACACGAGAATTTTATATATAAGATTACATACATACATAATAACATTACGCCTGCAATCCCCGAAGGGTTAAGCAGAGGTATGTGGTGATAGTTATTGTTTGTTAATGTTGAAATCATGTCAACAATTTTTTTTATAAATAAACGGTTTCGACAACTGAGAGTGTATTTATGAGTTTCGTTTGCAAATCAACAGCGTGCGTCATGAGACATTTATGTCATTTACATAAGGTTGAAATTGCAACAACTATATATACTACACAGTATGAGCACAGGTAGAGGTACACGATGACGGATGCATGCATACTGTCTGTCGGGACAGGTCAACTCGAAGTTGCAATGGCTTTCTTCATAAGGACCTTCCGACCTGCATTGTTAGACTCACAAAATATCTTAATTTAATGTTTGGATTTTAAAAGAGACCATGATCCTGTTAATTTGATTCAGCATTTCTTCTGAAGGATCAGACAGCTAGCAAATGACAGCGCCCTGAAGTTACTGACCAAGAAATGTACATGTAAAATTGTCTTAAAAGATCTACTGACAGTAATAAACCTCATTTAATATTCGTAGACAAATAAAATAACTTTTAATCCATTTTTTGTTTCATTAACTTAGATATAACAGCACAATATTCCAAGATTTTTGAGGTTGTATCCTCAAAATCTGTATTAACTTACTGCAGGCCTATTATGAGGGTCAGGCGCCCTCACGAATCTTTCCGGTGCAACATAGCACAGCCTCCTGCGAGACGTGTCGAAGAAGTAGCTGAAGTCGGCTGGGTTGTCATCAGGCAGGAAGGTCGGCTTGAACGACGCTATGTCCGTGAGCAGCACCCACAGCCAGGAGGTTACCATTACGTTTTCTAGCTGGAATTAGAGGTGTTGAATTATTGACAGGTCTTTGCGAGTAATTTGATATGTCGTGTTGTAAGGCTAGTTTCACAGCTGTGCGGAGACCCGCACGGGCTCCCGGGACGGAGACACACGTAAGGCGCTAGAACATTGTTTCACAGCGACGCGGATGTTCCGTACTAATCTCCCGTGTGCGGACGGCCCGTGCGGGTCTCCCGCACAGCTGTGAAACCAGCCTAAAGAAAACTGAGCACGAAAAAACAGTACTATACCCATGTACTTATGGCATATAGAGGGTAAGATTAGTTTTCATCCAACAAAGCCGAACTTTTTCTACAACCTGTGCCATATTTCTGGCCTTCTTTACATTACAATGCTTTTTGTTGCCAAATTCAAAAGGCTTAAGGCTGGTTTCACAGCTGTGCGGGAGACCCGCTCCTGGAACGGAGACACACGTAAAGCGCTAGAACAGTGTTTCACAGCGACCAGTGGCGTGCCTAGGGGTCAAAATTAGGGCAAGCCGCCAGATTTTTTACGAAAAATAAAATCTGCCAGGTGAGGGATTGACTTATTTTCATTTATGTTGTTCATGGTATAACATTATTATAATTTTGGTTAGAAAACCTTTCAAATGCGAAAAGGTCATGACATGTCAGGCACGTAATTGTCATAAGCGCCATCTATCGCCACGGATGCGCGTAATTACACCGCTTAGTCGAACCTTTTTACCATAATTCATATTGGCTTGTCTCATGCAAAATTTTTCGATCAAAAGTCACTAGATGGCTCCCATAGTATCGATTTGTTGTTCTATTGCCAAACGCATAATTTTAAGAGTTTAAAATTTTAATGTCGATTGAAAATGTTAACATGAGATATTACCTACCTAAACAAAATTTTATAATTTATCATAATCATAATGACAATAGCCAACTCTAATCTTTATTTCAAAACACCTATGAAGAATCTCTTCGATACGGACATTATTGTTTTGTGATCTCAATGAGATGTACTTAAACATAATAGGATGGTTTATTTTTCAGCAGTTTTCCAAAACTACATTGCCATAAAAACAACACTAGTCATATGCTTTCATGGCACCAGCTACTTACATAAGTTTGTGTAATAGACATTCGAATGCCTATTTCAATCTATTCTTCGACTGACAAAAATACATGTTTTTTTTCCGAGAAATAGGTACAATAATTTGAAGTTGGTTACGGTGAAGTAAAGAGTTACTTATTGTCAGAAAAATCAATATAAATACCTTTACGAACACAGTTTCCGAATTCCCATTTTGATGATAAAATTACCTTTCCGAGTAACAAATTCACACACTTTAGTCCTTCACAAGGAACAATTGCATGCGTTTCCGAATTAATTTTAATGATAGGAAACTTTTGAATCACTTCAAAACAAAGATAATAATCACAGCAAAAACTAATCACAATTCACAACACTTAAATTCACAGAAAATGAAAAAAATATCAAAGCAAAAAAAAAGCGCCAATAGCCGCTCAAAACAAATTTGAACTAACTTGAAAATTGTATCATTCTATAGAAAATCACGCATTGCGCAGCGTCTTGCGCAGCGTCTTGCAACGACATAGGTAGTTGCTTCACTCCTACTATTCATAATCAAATACACGATTCGTTCCATTCATAAAAAATCAAAAGCCGGGCTTAAAAATTAGAACATTTTGCGAAATGAGTACATACTAATGGTAGGTACCAACAACGTTAACAATTTTCCATGCGAAAGATGAGAGGTATGAAGCCTCATAAGAAGCCCCCTTGTGTGAGCGAGAAAGCAATGCAATGTACCACAGAATTGACGTTTTCATTCATCGATACGATCTCGCGTCCTGCTTAACGCTATAGTGTTAGAGTGAGATCGCAACTGCGGCATCCGATATAGTTTGGCAACGTGCGTGATGAAAACGGCGCAGAATTTAAATATTATTCTTTGAGTACGTAAACCTGGCATCGTAGCTTCTAAAGCGCGCGGCTGATACGGTGCAGCGCGGAGTTTAATGTTATTATTCTTATCAATTCTTGCGACATGAATGAATTACTTGGTTGCTTTACAAGTTTACGGGTGTAGTTTTTTTTTTGTGGGCTCATCTTTGAATGCAAGCCGGGCTTTTCGGCTTCTATGGAGGTACCGCCACTGACAGCGACGCGGATGGTCCTTACGGTCCGTCCGTACTAATATCCCGCGTGCGGACGGCCCGTGCGGGTCTTCCACACAACTGTGAAATCAACCTAACAGTTGAATCAATCATAACAACTTGCAAACTTCAAAAAGGTGCTAGGTGAAAAAAAAAACTGTAAATGTTGGACATGGCATGTCAGTTCAACCATACACCATGACATGAGTTTAGTTAGTGAGAGTAAAACACGCTTGTTTTCTAAATTCAGAGGGTTAAGTCTCACCAAAATATAAAACCACTAGCTTAATTTTCGTAAGGATCTCAAATTTTTTGAAGAATAAAATACAACCCATGTCACACGCTGATAGTGTAGCTTTCTATAGATGAAAGAATTTATTTAATCGGTTTAGTGTTTTTTTGAGATTATACATTACAAACAAAAATACAAAAATAAAACTTTTTTACAAAAAACACAGCCGACTTCCAAACTACAAAGTGAAAAATAACTTTAATTTCGGAAGACGGTGTCTTTGGATCAGATCAGTATTTTAGTTTTTTGACACCGACTTCCGAAATTAAAGTTATTTTTCACTTTGTAGTTTGGAAGTCGGTTGTGTTTTTTGTAAAAAAGTTTTTTTTTTTCACTTTTTAGTGGGTTGGTTTGTAATTTATCTAAGTTACAATAGCCTTATGTCAACTGCTCATCAAAAATACCCAAATCGCTATAGATGTGCCTTTAATATTTGAAGAGTTCCCTCGATTTCTCCAAGATCCCATCATCAGATCGTGACCAAATGACAATGGGACCAACTTGAAAGTATACCCTTTCAAACAAAAAAAGAATTTTTCAAATCGGTCCAGCCGTCTTCGAGTAATCGGGGAACATACATAAAAAAATAAAAATAAAATATCCCGACGAATTGAGACCCTCCTCCTTTTTTTTGAAGTCGGTTAAAAAATGAGCCGTCGCGGGACGTCTGGCAGATGTGAAACATCGAAATTATTATGTACTTACAGGTAATATGCTTATAAGGATAGTTTACCGACGCCAACATTGGCGTTGGCGTTGGTTAGGCATGCGTCGCCACGCCAACAGTCGGTCTGACCCGCCGCTATAGATGTTTCACATCAAAAATCAAATTTTTTCTCTTTATAATATAGTTTAGATATATTCTCTATGATACTTACTTTAATATCACCATGACAAATCCCAAGTTTGTGCATGCGGTGGAGTGCATATAGAACTTGGAAGGTGATCCATTTTTTCTCAAGAGTGGTGAGGAATGGACGGGTGGACATTCTGTCATATACGCTGCATTTACAGTACTCGCGCATTAGGAGACCTGCCTTGTCTGTAAGCTGTAAGGAGATGAAAATATGGTAAGTAGTTGTGATATTAAAAAATATATATACTTATCATTGGTTTGATAGTCTCTGTGATTATGTGGCAGGAAGAATTTAAAAAAATACGAAGTTGTCAAAAGTACTTTTTTAAGTAGTATACCAATTTGAAACTTTGTTGATTTTATTGAAGTGAAAACTTCTTTAAACCATTGATTTCGCGAGCTGTTACCAACACCGTGGAGTAAAAGACATCAACGCGTTGATTACCGCAGTGTTTGGAGTAAAAGATATCAACGCGTTGATTACCGCAGTGACGATTTTTTTTTCAAGTTTACACTTCTGTCGGCACTCCCGGAGTGCCCTTTTTTTCATTCTACAAATAAATATGTATTTTCAAAAAAAAGGAAAAAAAAATACATGTGTGCAATTCACACGTGATAGAAGTGAAACCTTCAAAAATATTGGCTTCAAGAAAATGAAAAAAACAAAAACATGTGACAGAATTGTTTATCTTTAAAAGTTCTAAAAAAAAGTCCGCAACAGCATACATCACGCTTTTATCAGTAAAAGTGGAACTTTAAAACTTTAGGTAAAAGTACTGGGTCTTGTAATCTTATTCCCCCTCATAACTTGCCTAGCTTTGCACATCATAAATGCGCGCGCAGTATTTGATCATTATTTTGCTGCGATGTTATTTTAAAACAGCGATATCTCCTAAGATATTCATTGAAATCGAATGATGTCAAGGGCAATTTTGTTTTAAATTAAATACTTGTGATGAATAATGCATTTATTAGGATAAGGATTAATATCATGTTTATAAAAACACCTTCGCAAACGATGCATTATTTTAGAACAAATTTCGTTAGCATAAAAAAGGTTATAGTGAGCCAACCATAAATGATAGACATATGCTGTCGCGGACTTTTTTTAGGGTTCCGTAGTAAACAAGGAACCCTTATAGTTTCGTCATGTCCGTCTGTCTGTCTGTCTGTCCGCGGTCTAGCTCCGAGACCCTTAGTACTAGAAAGCTGTAATTTGACATAGGTATACATATTAATTACGCCGACAAAGTGGTAAAACAAAATTATGAAAAACATTTTTTTTTAGGGTACCTCCCATACACGTAAGGTGGTGATGTTTTATTTTTATTTTTTTTATCCCATAGTGTGGGGTATCATTGGAAAAGTCTTACAAAAACATTATGAGTTTGTGAAAACCATTTTTGGATTCAGGGATCCGTTTGCAAAATATTAAGCTTTAAAGTGCTAATTTTTGTTAGAGTCAAGTGTCCCCCCCCCCTGCCAGCTAAATGGTTGGTTTTGGATGTGTGAAAAAAATCACGACAGTAGTTTATATAACGAAATTAAAAGGAAAACTATCACAGCTAAGTAGGCTTTACTAGTTATCGAGTAATAGTCGAGCAACTTAACTTTGCAGTTGCAAAAACATGTTTTCCCATACATTCCGTATGGGAGAACATGTTTATCAACTACAAAGTTAAGTTTGTTTTTGGGATAAATTCATCCCAACTACGGAACCCTTCATTGTGCGTGGTCCGTCACGCACTTGGCCAGTTTTTTTTTAACTTTTAAAGGGGATCAATTCTGTCATACATGATTTTTGCGTAACTTTAACCGTTTACGCAGCGCACGCAGCGGAAGCTCTCAAAAGGAAAATAAAATCCCCCGATTTTGAAACATTCTTCATTGGTGCTCCGCTCCTATTAATCTTAGCGTAATGATATATAGCATATAGCCTTTCTCAATAAATAGGCTATCTAACACTGAAAGATTTTTTTAAATCGGACTAGTAGTTCCTGAGATTAGCTTGTTCAAGCAAACAAACAAATTCTTCAGCTTCAGAGAACCACGAACATAAGAAAACTGTATAATGCTTCCTATCTCATTTTCTCCCACGTTAAATCTTATGAATTTATGTCTGTCTCATTTTACTGTCGCTTTTTCGTTTCATCGAATTTCAAATCACAACGATGCTAAAGAAGTTTTCACTTCAAAAATGTTACGTAATGTTAGCTATACTGGGTAAACTACACTTGACTTTTAACTTCAAATAAAACTGATTGGGAAAGTAAATGTGGTCACTGATGCATCTGATATAAACAGGTTTTCTTTTTATTCAGCCTGAATTTTAATTACACCAACGATGTGTTAGCAGCAGGAATAGGATATTCGGATGCATATTTACCTAAAGTTGAGGTGTTGGCTAATAGCCAACAGGATTTATATTAAGAAAAAAATAAAATAATAAGAAGCCGCTTCCATAATTTCTTAGCCAGTCAAAAATTAATCTCTGGTTATCAGATTACCTCATAAAGTAAAAAAAAATCACAGACATTATTTTGTTCTGATGACTATTGCAAACCATGTTCATCAGTTCTTCACAATTAAAAGAACACCTAACGAATACTCCAATACTTACAATAACCCTCTGAAATGGCAAACAGTTGAATGCCGAAGCCAGCTGCTCTTTGATCTTCAGTATCCTCTCCTTATGTTCAGCTAGTGGCAGTGATGGGTCATGAACTGCAAACACCTTCACTACTACTAAACCTTCACGAGATCTAGCACGAGCTACCTTCAGGAAACGGGTAGAGCCAAGGCTGGAAGGAAAATGTTTGTAAAATTAATCTTTTAAACCTTTTGAATATGAATGGATTTTCTGTATTTTTATGAAGTACTAGCTGCGCCTCGCGGTTTCACCCGCATAAGTCTCAATCCCGTGGGAAAAAAAAAAGTATCCTATGTTCTTTTCCAGGGCATCATCTATATATGTGCCAAATTTCATCCAAATCCGTTCAGCCGTTTTAGCGTGAAGGCGTAACAAACAAACTTACTTTCGCATTTATAATATAGATTAAGGATGGCATGACAGCAAATTATACATATATTATACTGTCTTGTCGTTATTGCTATCATAACTTAACAAACATGATATGAAAGCATGATGAAAGCCAAGACAAAGATGTAAAGATAACATGATTGGGGCTTGTTCTGACTCATAATTTTAATTTCAAGAAAATATGTAGCTGTCTTGCCATACAGTTTTATTAAAGTTTTTAGTTTGAATTTGATAATATTATTTGCGACGCGGATATTGTACACCTATTTTTATCAAAATAGTTATCAATATTGACTTTGTGATACACATCAATTGAATAAAAATCATACCTCTGATCGAACGACAGGTCTACATGGTCACTCAGATAATGTTCTACGGGATATATCTGCGATGGAGCGACACCCACAAGCTGATTACCCATTGTGTAATGTTAAAATTTGCAAGAAATTGCGTTCAACACATTTCCTTCTCAACGATAACTTATTTATTTTCGACCCAGTGGATGGTATAGCTTCGGGATCTTGGAGAGCACTTGTTTATCTCCTACGTTTATAACTATAAGAATTACTGCGATTTATTTATGATAAATGAATAGTGAGAAAGTGCACGTATGTATTCAAAACAAAGCAGAATTTTGCAATTTTTGACTAGTGCCTGCCAGTCAATCATAACGTTAAATTGACAAGTGCTGAAGCGTTCAAGAACGTACATTGAGGACTAATGTGTTACTATTTCTATTGAAAAAGGAAAAAAAGATGTCTCATTGTTAATAAAAACATTATTTCTTGATCTTTTGATCAATCCTGGATTTCCCTGACTGTGTAATTTTAGCCTTTATTGCACCGACTTTGTTTGAACTCTGATTTTCGTATTTTTCTCACTCTGTCAAAATTCAAAGAGTAAAATGACAACACAACTCATCAAATCTGCTGTCATTTAAGCTCTATGGTTTCTCTTTCCTTCAACAAACAAGCATTCCACCCATTTTCATTGAATTTGATATCGTTTGCTAATAATATTTCAAAGAAATGTCTTCTAAAAGTGAAAAAGATCGAGCCAAACAGATCCAGGACAGATGTCAGAACATTTTGATGCAGATGTTGAAGGATGAGGACAATAAATATTGTGTTGATTGCGATGCTAAAGGTACGCGGATTTTTTCTTTTTTTGGTTGCAAATTTTTCGATGTATCTTCTGGAATGCACTTGTAATGAGGTCATAAAAATCTTAAATGTATGTTTCTTCACAACTTTGTTTAATTTCGTCAGTATAATTGAGGTCCTTGAACTCAATTTTTAACATCAAAATTATTCAAATGACTCACGATATCTCGTAAGAACAGTCTTTCTATCGCTTCTCATTGCATATTCTCATTGCTTCCGTGCTCTCACTTTGTTAGTATTTATAATGAATTTAAAAAAAAGTAAATCACGAAGGCTGCAAGTATTTGATAAACAATTCGTTCTTGGTTGAATAATTTGTAGGAATGTTTCAAAATAGTAATTTATTCAGTGCAAACAGCTGCTGGAATTTATTGCAAACATAATAAAATCTCCCACTCTTCTTTTCAAGACGTTTAACCTTAGTAAAATTAAGAAAATACCCCTTATCATTGTTTCAATACCATGTCATTCACTTTCTTTGCTCAAGGATTATTAGTACCTACTTGATCAAAGAATTTCGTCACAAAATGTTTTTTACTGATACAATTTTTATGGAAAGACCCAAGTATACTGCATATTCTGCCTCAGAAAGTCAACCTCTATAGTGGGAAAATCCTTGCCTAGTTTGATTTATGTTAGTCCATAAACTAAGTGAATTAACTATGACATTCTTTTCAAACTGCACATTATTGTAAATAAGCACTTATATTGATGATTGTAGATAATATTGTTCACTTATACTTTTATGTAGGACTTTATAGGAGCTAAATAAACATCAAAAGTGATTGGAAAAGCAATGTTGAATACACTCTGCACGCATAGCATGACAAAATTCAAAAGTCATTAATTCAAACTAGGCTAAAAATCAGCACTTTTCGAACGTCAAAATCACATAAGACAGTCCCCCAAAACACCCACCCTTCACCACTTCCTAGTGCTTTAGGTGGGAAGAAGAAGTGGCGCAATAAACTCACCAGCAGCACAGCTGTCTGTTCAGTTAGAAAAATAAATAAAATTGATTCTATACAATAGTATGCAAAATAATTTACATTAATTAACACAAAATATAATTTAAATCATTAGCCATAATTTATGTCAACCATAGAAGCGGGTTTTCTACAAAATGACAGATTGTGATTGTTTATCTGTCATTTTGTCTATTCTTGCGTTTACAAAACCCATTTCTATTGTGGTCATGCCAAGCCTCAGTACTGTAACTGAAAATACATTTATTGTATGTATTGTATATTGGCAGTATTTTTCTATAATATAAAATAGAAATAAACATATTATTCCTTTGACTATACATATATACATTACACAAACTCACACCTAAACATGGGGGTAGGAAGAAACTACAGAATACCACCTGCTACGATCCTTACATACTCCTTTGGCTTCGTTTACATTCATACATCTGGTCTTTGGTTCCTCTGATCATTTCAGCAATATTATTATCATAAGAAACTGATGCAATCTTCAAAAGGTTGTACACTTTCATCATCATCTGCCTAGCCTTTTCCCAACTATGTTGGGGTTGGCTTCCAGTCTAACCAAATGCAGCTAAATACCAGTATTTTACATAGAGCGACTGCCTATAAAAAAAAAACAAAAAAAGCCTACTTATTTTACACACCTTTATCTAGTTAAAAATGATGCTTATATTTTGTTACTAGACAACTCTAAAGGATTATTTCACAAAGGAGGCACTATCTAACAGATAAGATTTGTATCTTTCAGATCATTTAACTGAAACTTATCTGGAGGGTGGTTAAACTGGCTATAGGGCAGTAAAAACCTCCACTTTAAATTACTATACTCAATTTTGTTCTTGAAAAATACTTTGGTAAGACTGGAAGCTGACCCTAACATAGTTGAAAAAGGCTAGGTAGATGATGATACTCAAATCCATGGATTGCTTATTAGAAGCTTGCAATGACATATGTAATCATACTTCCTTATAAATCATTCATATTAATATTCTACAGTACCTAATCATTATCATAGACAGATCTATTAATGGATTAGACATGTTTATATGTTTTGCATTACATTGTTTATAACAAATGTATTGTTATTCTAAAGTTGTTGAGCATATTATGAATAACACAATATCTTTCAATTGCAAATAATGCAAGTATTGACCAGTAAGATATGCATGGTATGTCATTTAGAAACATAAAAAAAGAATAAGGCCGTGCGCACTTTGGACGCGTTTTCGTACAAATTTTACTAGCGCGAACACATACGAACACGCACGAACGACCCCGACTTTCCAAGTACTAAGAGATAGGAGTGAGCCGTATTTATCGTAACAGGTAGAAATAACAGATATTTAAAAATAACAATTATTCCTAACAATATAACTTATCTGTTACTTAAAATAACAGACCCTCAAGAACTGTTACCGCGGCTGTTACTGTTATTCATTATAACAATCCCCACATTCCCACTGTTACTACGGCTTTTACTTACATACACACTCACACAAAAGAAGAAATATTGCAAGGTTATCAATTTCTCTCTCTTCCTCATTAAGGAATGATCCTTATTGAAAAGAGAAACACCTATTATTTATTTTGAATCATGTTTACTTCTCACTCTTACTATAGCGGTTAAACTACGTTAAAAAGAGAAGCACTTAGTATTTATCATTCCTAAAAATACAGTTGGTGGTCTTACAAAAACAAACACTTACAAAAAAGTGACTTCTAAATTAGGTCGTGTTACCTGTTATCTGTTACTGACCAGTTGCCATTATAAAAAACTTAAAACGAATAGAAATAAAGAAGATATTCAATTGATATTTAAATACGTATTTATCGTCCGTACAAAAATAACAGCCTGTTATTTAATAACAGATATTTGGATCTGTTATTTTTGTATAACAGTAACAGTAATAACAGATATCGTGTTTAACCTGTTACAACCCATCTCTACTAAGACAGCGCGCAGACTGAGTACGAGTTGTCGTACGTATAGTTCCGACGTCCGAAAACAATCCAAACTTGTTGGGATTTATCGTGCGTTCAATGCGATATCATCGGAACACTACCTATTTGAGGGGGCCACACCAACGGGAAACGCCGTTAATTATCGCGATGATAGACTTTATTCCGACGGGTTAAGGTCCATCATCGTGATAATTAACGGCGTTAACCGTTGGTGTGGCCCGAGCAACGGAGAAAAATGTATTCAGTGTGCGCACTCAATTCGTACGACCACGATCATACGTTAACGTACGATACAAATTCGTGTCCAAAGTGCGCGCGACCTAATTATAAAATTTTTGGGTAGAAAACTACACTGCATGGTAAAAGTCCTACTAAATAAAATATCAAACACAGCAAAGAGGCACAATACTAAAAGTATAATCATCAGAGGAGCTCGTGGCTAAGTAATAACAGCCGCACGGGTCGATTCTTCAGGTTAAGCTACGCTTGAATCAGAATCGGAACGTTCAGAATCAGAATCAGAATCAGAAATCTTTATTTGTGAACATAGGTCAAGTTACACATAGTGTGAGGTGTTATAAATAGGTAGATCCTCCATGTTTTGCCCAGAGGCGTACAAATTGGTGAAATTATGTCAACTTTCACGTCAGTTATAAAAAGTATAAATAGGCATAGCATATCAAAAGAAAAGAAAAATAATATTTACAATCAATTTCCAAATAGATGTCAAATGGTTAAGTTTCATGTCATATTTAAGTTAATGATAATGTCGAACAAAATTCAAGGTCATTAAAACAGGTCAGGTAGGGTGCCGGGGTTAGTCCGTGGATAGGTGACCATCTTTACATACCGAGACTCCGTGCCTCGGAAAGCACGTTTAGCCGTCGGTCCCGGCTGTTATTCGTGCATCTTTGTCATTATGGGTCTTCAGAAGCCCGAAAGTCTGACAACCAGTCTTACCAAGGGGTATCGTATTACCCAGTTACTGGGTTGTGAAGGTCAGATAGGCAGTCGTTCCATATAAAATATTGGTATTCAGCTGCATCCGGTTAGACTGGAAGCCAACATGTTACGTGGGGTTGGCGCACTCGTTTTCTTCTTCCATTCTCTCTTGTCAACCATCACGCTATCATTCACTCCCTTCTCTTTCATATTTCATTTCCATCCATCTTTTCTTTGACGTTCCTCTCCCTCTCCACCCATCAACATTTATATTCATCACTCTTTTAGTCACATGTGTTTCCTCACATACAACGCGTCTCCAAGCACTGCCGTCTTCTACAGTGTTGGTCGCTCAGTAAATGCGGCTTTCAACACCCTTCTTGATCGCGTCTGACCATCTTGCCGATGCCTTGCGCGTGTTTTTCTTCCACTCAACCCAGTATCTTAAGCCTTTCCAGACTATGCATTAAATGCATAATGCTGTATTAGGTGAACGCATAATATGTCTGAAGCTGAGGGCACACTGTAGATAGCCGCTTGGTAATGTTGAGCTTGGAGACGCGTCGTATGTGGTAGCGATTCTCAGCATGAGGGAATGACGAAGGACAGTTTCCTCACATAAATCTATCTCCCATTATTACTATTTAAAATTTAGCACCCCTTTTTTTGGGTGGGAAATTATCAAATAAAATCTCCCGCTCTGTGTGGAGCGGGTTGGCGTGTCAGACTCTTACGACTAAAACCTACCCGTGTTCCTTCAGTTGTCATGTTGCCAGGGGCCACGGTATCCCTTTCGGACTTTTCCGCAACCCCGGCAGAAATTAACACCCCTGACTTACTGCGATAGTATGTTTAAATGCAGATATTTTAAAACATCAAGATGAGGCTAAATATTTTGTTGACAAAATATTAAACAGTTAAACGGGCGTAATTATCCTCTAATTTACACTTATCATTATGAAATAGCTTTTAATGGCTCATGTCCAACACTAATATTTTTTATCACAAACACTGATATGATATCTAGAATATTACAGTTCAGTTGATTACATAATTAACTGTCAAAACTAATTTACCGGAAATGTCTGTATATTGGTAGTCTTACCAAGAAAATGTTGTGAGGAAAGTTATTGAATGTGAATGGCTATAAGAGGAGAGGAAGACCAAAGAAGCGATGGATGGACTGTGTGGAAGATGATATGGCTGGAAAGGGGGTGATAACCGAAATGACGACTATGGAAGATCTAGATAAAGACGTTGCGGAGACCTCAAATAATTTGGGATAAGGGCAGAAGAGTGATGATGGTAGTCTTACCAATACTTAAAGCAATGGCACGTGAAATTTAATCGAAAAGGCAACTGGATGGCGAGTGGTAATCTGGGTCTTGATGTGATACAGAACCCCCCCGTACCGTCCGAATGGACCCCAAATGACCAGCCTCAGACGCGGCGACGAGCGTTATAAAACCACCTGCTCCTCAGCTCGCGGGCCGCCTCACCCTTCCGCGCCTACGCGGGCTTAAACTACACTCTAGGGGTAGGGCAGACAATACTACGTCGAGTCGGTTTTGCAGCGATTCATTTGTCAATAAATTTTGTAGCACAACATTTTGACATTTCGGAGACTTAATATTTTTTTTCGGAAGTTTAGTATTTTTTTTGGAAATTTAGTATTACAGTCTAAACGTTAACTTGTTTTTCGGAAGCTTTATTATTTTCCAGTCATAATTATCATCGTCATCCATCTATTAATATTATTTACTAGATATTATTTCCCTAATACAGTAAACAATTTAATAGTGGCCTTGCATTAATTAAAAACATGGACAACAGGAAGTCTACAATTGTATTTTACCTTCTACATCATCAACGTTATTTGGAATGTTAATGCTACACACTTCAAATAATTCGCCATTCGCGTAATGTATATTATACGCCTAGTGGTTTAAGTTGCCGCAATATGATATTTAAAGATTCAAGGATAATTATAATTGTCTTTATTTATTATATAAATTTTCAAAAGTATTTATTGCTGCATGTAGGTAGTTCAATCATTTTATGGATTGATAGAAAGATAGAAAACTCCTTATTAAAGTGAAAACTTCTTTAGGCGCGTTGGGCATTTTTGAGATGGTGAAAAAACAATTGAACTTGCGACACCGTTACCGACACCACATTAAAAGTATTTCCTGCACGATAAAATTATTCAAGTTTTCACTTCTTCTTTCACTCTTTCACTTTTTTTTTACACCATAACAACTTATTAATGGAGCTTTTGCCCGCGATTTTGTCAGCGTGAAATTTCTTATTTTTAACGTAATATATCCTATGACACTCTGCAATACTGTAGCTTCCCATTAGTGAAAGAAGTTTCGGAATCGGATCAGCAGTTCCGAAGATTTCCCTTTACATACAAACTCACAAATTTTACCCCTTTATAATATTAGTATAGAAGAACACATTAAAGTTGGATTTGCAATGGAATGGGTGAATATTTATAGAAAGAAAGAAAATACGTTTATTTGCGGTAAACATGACGCAAAGAAAGAACAAAACACGAAAATAACAATTTGGGGGAAAATATGCGTCAGATGCACGCAAAACGGCCATCGCTCAGTATAATGCTGCGACCCCATGCGAGGCAGCCCCAGCGCTGGTATTCAGCAACAGCCGAACTTTTATACCTACTGGGTACAGACGAAACTATATTCCTCGGCAAACCTCGTGTTCCGGCAGTCGTCAGATTTCTATCAGTTGCCCTTTGCACTTGGTGCAGACCGGACGCTCTCTATCGACTTGGAAGTACATGGAGTTGTTAATACTCTTTCACGACAGTTAGGAAAATAGTTTTACAGCTCTATATAGTTCACACGGAAATCAAAACAAAACAACAATAAAGTACTTTGTTCTGAATTCAAAATATTATACACAATAAATCTAATAATTGATGGACATGGAAATTAGCATTCGTTTGTATTCGGAAATCCGATGATACCCGAAGGGACATTAAGAAAATAGAAATACTGTAACTTCATACACGCAAAAAAATGGCGGTCTAATCATTTGACAAAAACAAATGCGAATCACGTAACGCTAAGCATGTTGAAATATCGTTGCACAACAGCGCGCGACTTTTACAGACGGCGAGGAACATACCAAACGCATTGTTACCTGTGTATTTACTAGGCAAGACGGTATTAGGCAAAGTGACGCGCAATGTTGCATGGCAGCCTTGTTCCACCCATTGCAGAATATAGACCGCCTCCCTTATGTGCCATGCTTCCCTGGTTTTTTCGAATCTCATCCAAGTTTTCCCCGTGATCTCGCCGACCCATCTGGCGGTCGGTCTGCCAATCAATCTTCTAACGTCTCTCGGCACAGATGGCCCTGCATTGGCTCACATCTTAATAATATAATGTTTGTACTTTAAAAGAGACCATGACTTCCAAGGAGGGAGCCCAGCCCGTCCCATTCTTGATGTCCTCCCTCCGGTTGATGCCCTAAGCCGAGGTTCGTACCCCACAGGGGGTGCCTTTAGCGAGCGTTCACCTAGTTTTAATTAGCATAGTTGAATAACTCCTGGCTGGAGGTTTTAAGTGTAGTAGCTTAAGGCACCCACAGGAAAGCCCGGTTAAGTAGTCATGATCTCAGAGGTCAAGTACGAGATGCCCGACCTAAAAAAAAAAGCTCTTCGAGTTTGTTTCGGCATTCCTTCTCAGGGATCAGTCAGAAGGAAATGGCAACGCCATCTAGTTTTTAAATATTGACCTTGTAAAAGTGTCTTAGAACATCCATTTACAGAAATATAAAAAATTACATTATGTATTCTTTTTTTCATAGGACCCCGCTGGGCGTCATGGAACCTGGGTATATTCCTGTGCATCAGGTGCGCTGGCATCCACCGTAACCTGGGCGTCCACATCTCTAAAGTGAAGAGTGTCAATCTCGACTCATGGACACCGGAGCAAGTCGTAAGTTGCATTTTTCTGGCCCTTCACGACTGTATCAGAAAAAAACGAATCATATAAAAAGAAAATACAATAATTTGCACTAAACGTAACGCATAAAGAAAAAATAAGTCACAAACACAAAAACGCGGGATCATCCCTCATCACTGATTTGCTGTATTCGTTTTCTCCTCTACCTGTCGTTATTTTTACTGACGTAAGTTTATTTTGTTTATATGTATGTATCTATCCCTTATTTTGCACCTGCCATGTTTTGTCTCTGCATCACCCTAAGATTGACTGGTAGAAAATGCCTCAGGCATTAAGTCCGCCTTTGTACAGTATTTATTACTTGTGCTGGTGCATAAAGGTTTACAGATATTTACACCGTAAAAAATTGGGAGAAACATCAAATTGGGGGAAAATATGCATCACTTCCACGCAAAACGGCCATCGCTCATCATAATGCTGTGCACTGCAAGACAGAGCCACGAGACACAGTGCTTGTTATCAACCCGGCGGCGGCCGCCGGCGTATAGTGGCTACATAGCACATCTTCTAAATCCTGGTAAAATATCTGCTCTGCATCAATGGATGTAAACGCGATTATCGTCACAAAGTTACGAAAATTATAGAAAATTGCTCTCAATTCTCCTCAGCATCACGATCACATTATGACGCAAGCTATTGGTTTTTTATGATGCGGACCACCGGGACCACATTACCTCCGACAGCCTTCCTGATTGCGTCTGACCACTATCTAGAAATAGAAATATTTGAAGAGATAGGTCATACCTGCCTCATACCTGCTGAATGAAAGCAAATCACTAAAAATACAAATTCTGCTGCTAAACTAGGCAATGCTATGAATGATTCGATAAAATACCGGTCATTGCCCATTTCCACTTGTACAAGTTACCCTGATACGATTTATCGCGTTATAGTGACGTATCGGGTCGTGCGAAATTATTAAGTACCCTTTTTATCGTAGATGGCGTGACTTATAACAATAAAGGACTTACCAACGCGACGTCAATGAACGAAACACGTGTGCGGTCGTCTACTTAAAAATAAACTGTGCTGCTAAGGTTTCCTCCTTTGTCATTAGTTTCTTACAAATGTCCCCTTAGCTTATAATGAAGCTTTATTTATGTATGAAATAAAGTTTCATTTGGTAAGTACTGCTTTTACCACAGAAACCCGCAAATACAGATATTTACATCGGAAAAAACTGGAATGACCAACAATTTAATCATCCATTCGTCTTCACATAATTATAATTGATGTATACAAGGTATTGTAAATCATTTTAAAAGAGTAACGTTGGAGTTAATGCCCATTTTTCTCCTTACGAAACTACCTTTTGGAAGACTAGAACCAATTCAATTTTTTTGTAAATTTTGACTTCAAAACTGCCTGTTATATGCCTTTTTGAAATAAATGATTTGAGTTGTGGTTCCGAAAATACATCCTCTTTCATTTAATCATGTAGTTAGCATTGGCTAACTAAAAGGGAGGGGGGGGGCTTTTTGGGTGAAATCCCTTTCACCCTAACGATCAATATAATGTACCTGCTCGCAACTCGGTCCCTCCAATACACTTCTACTGGCCGATCCTTGGGAAAATGAGGTGTTGGTATGAATTCCCACACAATCCTTAATATTATAAATGCGAAAGTAAGTTTGTTTGTTACGCCTTCACGCTAAAACGGCTGAACGGATTTGGATGAAATTTGGCACATATATAGATGATGCCCTGGAAAAGAACATAGGATAGGACTTTTTTTTTTCCACGGGATCGAGACTTATTCGGGTGAAACCGCGGGGCGCAGCTAGTTTACAATAATTCAACGAAGATAGTCTTTTAGTTACAGTTAAAAAGCGGCCAAGTGCGAGTCGTACTCGCCCATGAAGGGTTCCGTAGCAGCAAGTAACATTGAATGAAAGATAAATTGCGGTTTACGATTTATGACGTATTAAAAAAAAAACTACTTGCTAGATCTCGTTCAAACCAATTTTTGGTGGAAGTTTACATGGTAATGTACATCATATATTTTTTTTAGTTTTATCATTCTCTTATTTTAGAAGTTACAGGGGGGGACACACACATTTTACCACTTTGGAAGTGTCTCTCGCGCAAAATATTCAGTTTAGAAAAAAATGATATTAGAAACCTCAATATCATTTTTGAAGACCTATCCATAGATACCCCACACGTATGGGATTGATGAAAAATTTTTTTTTAGTTTCAGTTCTAAGTATGGGGAACTCCAAAATTATTTGTTTTTTTTTCTATTTTTGTATGAAAATCTTAATGCGGTTCACAGAATACATCTACTTACCAAGTTTCAACAGCGTAGCTCTTATAGTTTCGGAAAAAAGTGGCTGTGACATACGGACGGACAGACAGACAGACAGACAGACATGACGAATCTATAAGGGTTCCGTTTTTTGCCATTTGGCAACGGAACCCTAAAAAGCCCATGTTCAGCTATGCTAATGGCAATAGACGTAAGTCGTCAGCTGACTTTCCTATTTAATACGGCATGTTGTCACCCTTGCGAAGCATGTGTGTTGTAACTATGGTGGGCTGAGGAATGATGTTATAAGGCAATGGTGCGGTTTAAAAGAAGTAGTGACAAAAAAAGAGTATGCTTCCATGGTTTGGTCATGTTGAGAGGATGAATGAAAGGCGACTAACAAAAGATATTTACAAGGCAGATGTGAGTGGAAACGCCGGCAGGAGCGCCCTGGTGACCTTATTGGTGATGTTCTTCAGAAAGGTTAGGTGCGTAGTACTCGCAACCGGCGTGCGTGTATGACTAGATGTATGAACGTAAACGAAGCAAAAGGAGTATGTTAGGATCGTAGCAGGTGGCGTTCTGTAGTTTGCCTACCGCCATGGCAATAAAACATGAGTTTATGTATGCATATTATATATGAGTGTTCAAACAATTCAACCCCTATTTCTCTACTCACCTCTTTTTTGAGAGGGAGCGGGCCGGAATCCAACACGCGGGACAAGTTCGGGTTGTCACAAGTCACAAGGTCACAGTTTTCTCTCAACGTTGCTTTTTCATCACGTTCCAGGTATCTCTCCAACAAATGGGCAACTCGCGCGCCCGCGCAGTGTACGAGGCGAACTTACCCGATTCTTTCCGAAGGCCACAAAACGACTCGTCGCTCGAAGCCTTCATCAGAGCTAAGTATGAGCAGAAGAAGTACATTGCTAAGGAGTGGGTGCCGCCTGCACTGCCTAAGGTTAACTGGTAAGTTGATTAAAGCTTGAGTACAGAAAGTGAGTTCTTAAAATGCGACTTTTGAGAACACACTAATTTTTTAAATTAAAATTTAATACTGGATAGAATTGACGTCGACCCCATTTTGTTTACTGATAAATGCAGCAGTTTGACCTTTTTATCGTTTAGTATTTCAATTAATAGTATATAATTAAAATTATGCTTCCTGTCAAATCAGTACTCAGTCGCATCATGTATACTGCTATTCAGCTGCATCCGGTTAGACTGGAAGCCGACCCCAACATAGTTGAGAAAAGGCTAGGCAGATGATGATGAGGTCTACCACACTAATCAAATCATCAATACCAATTTTAAACAGCAAAATGGATCAAAAACCGCACGATAGCCATTCACCGGACATAATGAAGGCGGTCCGAAATCTACGGTTCAAACTCAAAGCAATTAAACCATTTACAGGCACTTTTGAATTGTCAAGGAATCGGTCAGTCAGAAATATGAAGCTAGCGTGGAGTTTCTTCCCCGTAACTCCACGGAAACTATTTTAAATAAAAAATTGTTACAAAATATTGGTTACATCATTCATGTTGAAATTATACATGTGAGTTCAATGTAGAAAGACGTGCACGTTAGAAGCGTCCGTAATAAAAAGACAAAACAACGAACAATTTAAGAAAAATAAGCCATGGTAGCTAAGAGATGACCAGTCCCTACTGACGGCGCCCGTTCACGAACATGACGCATGGATTAGCACCATTCAGCTCAACCATTTTGAAGGGAGCTAAATGATCCAACACACGCGCCACCATCAGCGAAACATTTGATATTGTTCAACAAAGGATATTGAGAAAAATTAATGTATTTCAATATTATCATGTTTAACTTATGTTTCAGGGACAAAGAGATTGATGAAGAAATAGAGAGGCAGAAAAGGAAAAAGAAATCCAACTCCTCAGGCCTAGGACCCCTGCCAGCACCCACGACCAGTGATAAGAAATATAACGTAAGTATGCAAAATGAGCAATGACTAGCGGAAAAAAAAAAAACAGTGGCACTCCGGGAGTGCCGACAGAAATGAAAACTTAAACAAGATCGCCTTGGTGGAAGAAAAATACTTGTATAGAACATTGGTCCGTAACCTTATCTAAATAAAGAGCACAAACGCGTTTACAAAAAAAAAAACTTCCAAAACCTTTAAAGTAAAAATACTTGCATAGAACAATGATCCGTAACGTAATATAAATAAAGAGCACAATCGCGTTTACAAAAATGTGGTGTCGGTAATGGTGTCGCGAGTTAAATTGATTTTTCCATCTCAAAAAATCCCCAACGCGCCTAAGTAGTTAAAGCAATGGCACGTAAAATTTTATCGGAGAAGCAACCGGATGGCGAGTGGTAATCTGGGTCTTGAAGTGATACCGAATCCCCCGTACCGTCCGAATGGACCTCAAATGGAAGGGGGCGGGGATATGGGGGATGGGGGCCTAACATTTTTTTTTTGACATGACATTCAAAATTTAAGCTCTATTATGTGCAAGGAATTTGTGTGTATCAATGCCATCCGGTTGCCACCCCCTACACCGTTATAATTAAAATAATGTATTTAATTCTTGAAACTCCTTACCGATGATTTTATCACCGAAAATGAGGGTTAATTTTATCAAAATCAGAAATGCCTTGAATAAAAGTTTTCACTTCAAAAATGAAAAAACTCGGTCGGTGATCCTAAATAAGTATGCAACCTACCTAGCAGTTTACTTGGTGAGATAGATGCTTATCTCGTAGGTACAGTCACTAACTGTACCTATGAGAATGCCTCACTTTTGTGGAAAAAAACAGCTGTTTAAACAATGGGTCCTGTATTAAAAATATAGCTTCCGTTAAAAAAATATTTACCAAAACACGAAACAGCCGCTGTAGTGTGAACACAGTTTGACTTGTGATTATAAATAGTGCAAGATAGCACTCAGGTTAGGCCCTTTGTACACACACGTTTTTCTTGCCGTGAAAAACTACGGTTTATTCGCCGTGTGCAGGCACGGTCGTCACTGTTATATGGGTGGGTTTGACGCATTTGGTGCACATCTCAACTTGTACACCATGCTCAAATGGTGAACTTAGCAACTGGTGCACTTCTCATATGGCACACTTCGCAACTGGTGCACTTCTCAATTGGTGCACTTCGCAAAAGGAGCACTTTTTAAGATGAATGGAGATTTGGAAAAAAAATCTAAAAATGAAAGAATCTTTGGTTTTGCGTAGGTAATTTTCTTAAAAATACAATCAACAAAATAACTTTAAATTAACTCTACATAATCACTATAACATTTCTATTTTTTCAAAAATTAAAAAAAGTCACTCGGAAATAGTAAAAATATGTAAGAAAAAATTAGATTTACAGCAAAAAGTTATCATAATAAAGACATGATATAATATCATATTATATCAATAACCTTTATAATATTATAATTTAAACTGTACTTCTTTTAGTTATAGTTATTATTATTAATTAAACGAAGGCTTTAAACAAAAGCTTTAAATTAAATTACATAATCACTAATATAATAATATTATTGGAGAAACGTGATCTTTTCTTTTTTTTTTTCTTTTTATAGCTTTTTACTTAATTAATAGTAACAATTACTAAGTAAGAAACAAAGGTTTATCTATATTATTTACTAGCTTCTGCCCGCGACTTCGTTCGCATGGAAATCGTAAGATATCACAATATACTACAATAACAGCCACATTTTTATAAAACTTCCCTGTATACTACGTTTGTAGTTTTATTCTCAGCAGCCAAAATATACAGAGAGTCAGGAATGGTGACTCGGGAGCAAGCGACGTAACAGTTGTCCGTGTGAGAAGCAACTTATCCTGAGGTCGACACCCGCAGCCTTCAGCCTTTAGTGTCGGCCCCTGTGACTTGTTGATCGCAAAGCATACACTCCCAGAGAACTGCACGCGCTTTAACTGGTAATGGTGGGGAATTTGTACTTTATACGCGCTATAAACACTGTCTCACCATCGCCACAACCTGTTAGAATTTCCACCTCGATGACGTTTCTCTGCAAAGACATGACTTTGAGCTGGTTTCCGTTACACAGATATACAACCGCAAGTCCACTTGCCATTTAATGCTGAAATGAACCTTTTTGGCGCAGCCGTGAGGCACACACTATTGTTTTAAAAACACTATTTTTTATTTCCACTGTAATTTGTGTTTTGTGTTTCGCGAACTGTGTCCAAATAAATGTTTTTTCTATCTTTCTTTCTTTTCTTTCTATTTGTAAATTGAGAAATTCTACGGGGTGATATTTGGCATCATCTTCCTCCACATCACTATTAATGGAGGTGTATATCACTTCACTCCCTTCAATTTGTGAGAGAATACTGTGGTTGATCGCTGTAGCTTGATCATCTTCGGAGTTAAAACGGAAACACACCTAAGAATTCTCTTGGTACGGTATTTGACTGATATCCCCGTATATCAGACAAATAAGATCTTCTAAAGTGGGATCTACTCTACCAAGAGTCTCTGGTAGAGTGCTTTCACCAACTTTTAGAAGAACATCGGAGAATTCTTGAGCATTTGAATTACCGCCAAGCCGAGCTCGTATGATGATGGTCAAGCGCAGTTTATGAACTCTCGACCATAGAGTCGACCTTTTCAACGAAGTTTTCACTTTTTTTGTCAAAACTGTGACACCACCCATCATATCTTGGTTTCTGCGGATGTCCTGCAGGGTTCTGTTTACAGTTTCCACTGCTTTCCTTTTTGCCATAACGCATTCATCCCATACGACGAAGCGCAATCCCCTAAGCACACATCCCTTGTTACTGTTGCGTGACACCCCACAAACAGGTGTTTCGTTGCTCTCTAAATCGATGGGAATCTTAAACATGACGTGCGCTGTTTTGCCACCAGGAAGCAGTGTGGCAGCGATTCCAGAAGATCCACATACATATTATAAAATCGCTAGGACAAATCTGCTGTCAAAATCTGTAAAAAAACATTTTATTCTTACAGTCTTTTGCTCTAAAATGATCAGAATACAACCTTGAATGTTTTGTGACTGTAAAGTACTTGTAACTTAGTAGTTTCCCATAGCTTACGAAGTTTTCCATTTTTTGTGAATTAATACATTCTATGAACTATTACATACACAATCCAAAAAAAAATCGTTTTACAAAAAGAGTTTAAAAAAACAGATGTAAATCGAACTTACTACCCCGGGCGGCCTACCACCAGCTCATAAAGCAGTATTTTTTTAATGTTACTTCAGTGGGAGAAAGAGATGGAGCTATACATCCTGTAGAGCTTCATCTCTTTCCCACACTGAAGTAAACTAAAGTAATATTAAAATAATACTGCTTTTAAGCTGGTGGTAGGCCCTCAGGACTTCAAATCATTCGTCCAATCGCTTACTTATTCGCTTTGTTGAAAGTTAGCTAAAATAGCCGTTCCTATATAAAAGGTAGCGTGATGATAATCATTTAAAAAGTTAAATCGGTAACTACCTATCTACAATATCCCAACCTTTTGGCGCGTCCTTTTACAATTTGCAGAGAAAAATACGAACATGATGTAATATTGCTCATCCCCCATAGCAAATAGCGTGATAGTTTATGCCCTACGGTTGGTACAGACAAACATTCTAAAAACTTTATTTTCCGCATAAGAATCGATCCCAGACCTCTTAGCAATAACTTTCTTTAAAAAAAATTAACTTCGTTACGATTTTATTATATCTATAGATTATAGGTAGATTATCAAAAAAAAAAAAATCGTATAACAAAATGTGAAAAAAAGAAAAAAAAACCGTAGGTGGGAATCGAACTTACAACCCCACGTTTACAAAGCAACCGCCCAACCGCTGAGCTAATTGCTTTGTTGAAATTTGTCTAAAATAGCCGTTCCTATATATTTTTTGATTGACTGCTTAGTTCCATAAAGGTATAGCGTGATGATAATCATTTAAAAAGTTAAATCGATAACCATCTACAATATCCTAAAATTTTGGCGCGTTTTTTCCCAAAAATACGAACATAATATAATATTGCTCGTCCCCCATAGTAAATAGCGTGATAGTTTATACCCTATAGTTTGACCAGACTTATAGGGAACACCTATGCAAAATTTTAACAGAATCTATCCGGTAGAATTTGCGTCATGCTAGAACATAAAAATACAACATAATGTAATATTGCTCGTCCCCCATAGTAAATAGCGTGATAGTTTATACCCTATAGTTTGACCAGACACACAGGGAATATCTATGCAAAATTTTAACAGAATCTGTCCGGTAGAATTTGCGTGATGCTGGAACATACATACAGACAAACAGACAAAAATTCTAAAAAAAATATTTTCGGCATTAGAATCGATCCTAGACCTCGTAGCAATTACTTTTTTTCAAAAATATTCAATGTACAGTTTTGACTTCGCTACGATTTTATTATATGTATAGATAACCTGTTTTTGAGAAACAGGTTATGATTTAATTTAAAGCCTTTGTTTAATTAATAATAATAACTATAACTAAAAGAAGTACAGTTTAAATTATAATATTATAAAGGTTATTCATATAATATGATATTATATCATGTCTTTATTATGATAACTTTTTGCTGTAAATCTAATTTTTTCTTACATAATTACATTTTTATTATTTCTGAGAGACTTTTTTTTATTTTTGAAAAAATAGAAATGTTATAGTGATTATATAGAGTTAATTTAAAATTATTTTGTTGATTGCATTTTTAAGAAAATTACCTACGCAAAACCAAAGATTCTTTCATTTTTAGAAAAATTTTCCAAATCTCCACTCATCTTAAAAAGTGCTCCTTTTGCGAAGTGCACCAATTGAGAAGTGCACCAGTTGCGAAGTGTGCCATATGAGAAGTGCACCAGTTGCTAAGTTCACCATTTGAGCATGGTGTACAAGTTGAGATGTGCACCAAATGCGCCAAACCCATATGGGTCAGTCACTATGGAAGATTGTTGACAGACACGTTTTTTTACGGCGCGGTTTATACGCTGTACCGTAAAAAACCGTGCCGTGTACAAGGGGCTAAGGCGTTTCTTATCGTGATTTATCGTAGGCCTAATCTTATATATAAAATTCTCGTGTCACAATGTTAGTGACCTTACTCCTCCGAAACGGGTTTACTGATTTTTACCAAATTTTATATGCATATTCAGTAGGTCTGAGAATCGGCTACTATCTATTTTTCATACCCCTAAGTGATAAGGGTTGTCCACCCCAAACAAATAATTGGCAAAACAACGTTTGCCGGGGTCAGCTAGTATGAATATAAACGGCAATGAGTAAGGGTTTTTACAAAGGAAAGCGATAAACTTTTATTACATAAGCCATGTTTTCAGCATTTCTACCACCATTTAAGGCTTTATTAGGTTATGAACGTAACCTGCCTTCACCTTTAATTTTAGTTTAATTAATCATAATTTTTGCAGTAAATGTTACATTTAGGCTCTATATTTTCAATCCTTTTTAGAAATTACATAGGCAAAAGCCACTCGTAATTAATTGCCAAGGCGCTTACACGTGCAGCGTCTACAATCATTACACCTTTCTGATAAGGGCTTACAAGAAACAATTACGATACTTTTTAACCGACTTCCAAAAAGGAGGAGGTTCTATGCTCGTAGCGTATGTATGTTTTTTTGTGTATGTCCACCGATTTCTCCGTAAATTGTAGACTGATTTTGAAAATTCTTTCTTTGTTTGAAAGGGTATGCTCTCGAGGTGGTGGTCCCATATAAATTTTATTAACTTTAGTTTTTGAGTTAGCTTCAATAATACGTACTTTTTCCCACGTAGTATGTGGATGATATGATAAGTTCCTGTCACTGTTATTTACATAGCAGGTATTCGAATTTGTGTGGGGTAGGTACTACAACTAAGAAGTGAAGATTAAAAACTTAAAAAAGAACAACCGACTTCCAAAAATACACTACAAAGTGAAAAATAACTAATTTCGGAAGTCGGTGGCAAAAAACGAAAATTCAAAACCAAAGACACGGACTTCCGAAATTAATTTTTCACATTGTAGTGTTTTTTGTTAGGAGGTCCCGGGTTCGATTCTCGGGTCGGGCAAATTGTTATTGGGTTTCTCCATCTGGGATTTCTCAGTAGCAGCCCGGAGTCTGGATTTGTGCCCGGTTGATGGCAATAGTCTCGCCCCCTATAACATAGGACTCTAACATAACTGGCGAAATGTGTGTATACTATAGGTGCACCTCTGCCTAACCCGTCGGGGAATACAGGCGTGATATTATGTCTGTACATGTAAAGAAAAATCGTTCAACATCAAAATGTAACACAAAATGCATCCGATTTCAGAAATCTGACGTCATCCCCAGCATTCCGAAACCAAAATCATCAATTAGCCCAAAATTGGGCAGGAATACTCCCCCCACACAACCGGACCTCAGCAAGACTTCAAACGGAGCCGCAGACCTCCTCGGCCTCGACACGAGTACCAAACCGGACCCCAAACCAGCAAACGACGACATATTCTCCAGCTTCTTCTCCGCACCCTCAGAAATACCTGCAGATACGAAACCAGAAGACTTGAAACCGGACCTCAAAACTGAAGAAGAGAACTTCTTCAAGCAAGCCGCACCAACGGAGAAAGAAAAATCAAAGTTAACAAAGGACAGTATATTAGCTTTGTACAGTCAAACCCCAGCAACAAATTTAGTCAATCAATTCAATCCCGTACAGCCGGTCCAACCGGTGCAACCAGCATACCCTTTCGGCAACGTGTTTCAACACCAACAAGGTTTCAGCAACATGGTGCAACAGCCCGTGCAACAAAACGGTATGCAGTTCAATCAATTCCCCATGCCTAACCAGTTCCAGCAACCGTTCGGAGGGCCGGTACAGCAACCGTTGCAGAGTCAACCGTTCCAGAGTAATCAGTTCTTCAATCAGCCGCAACAGCCGTTGGCGCAACAGTTTAATAGTTTGAACTTAGGACAGAGTTTTCCGAACGCGTTCGCGCAACCGAACGCGAACGTTGCTAGCAACACGACATGGCAGTAAATATGTGTTGGTTTAGACTTTTTTTTAATTTACCGCGGATGTATTTTGTATGTAAGGAAGCTTGTGCGGTCATGTAGTGATGTTTTTAATTAAAGTACTGCCAAAAAACCTTTCATATTTAAATTCAATAAAGCATTTTTCTACAACTTTTAGTAACTCTGATGCCATAGACATAGTTTTGCCATAGTAACTTATTACCTCATGTCGTTCTTTTTTTTTTTTACTTAGCCACAATGAAATTTTAGTATCTAATAAAAAAGGGTGCTATACTCTTCAAGCCAGACTTTTCTGGCAGTAATCATCTTCAAAATGACGCGTTATAGGCCTGCACGTAAATTGGCTTAACACTATTTCCTATCACTCTCGCACAACTGTCAAAACACAAGTGTAAGATAGAGAAGAACATATCTAAGCCAAAGCACGTGCTAATTGTATCAATCTCGGCTGTTAAATGTTGAGGAGTGGTTTGCTAACGCCAAATTTTGAAGCGTTTTTTTTCTCTACTGGGCCAAGGCAAAATTACTAGTAAATATCTAAACAAATCGATCTCAACAATAGGTCTTCCTAACAACACTACATGGCTCTAAAGCTGAGTACATCTGCGCGGGAGTTGATAACACGTGTAGATAAGTTAGCGTGAGCGATGGCTCGATCGGCTTCTTAAGCAGTTTGTTCCTATTTATAATGCTCAGATAACTAAGGGGCTGCACTCACTAGGTGCTGTCGTGGTGGTTCTGTTTTGTTTTTAAAACGCGGTAATATCTAGCATCTATAAAACATGATGATTATTTGAAGACTCCCATGTATCTATTAGAAGCTATAAATTCTACAGGAAATAACACTTCATATTATGAAATGCATTGAAAAAGAAATAAAAACCTTAAAATACAATAGACGTGGATATAATAGTAACCTTTTCCGAGCGCTGCTCTCTGCGTTCAGCGCTCGGTGTGGCAACACATCATGTTTGGGACAAGTCAATCGTCATCCTGAGGAAGCCTCGTTAAGAGGTGAAACTCGTGTCGATTTCTTTCAGGGTTTTTTTTATGGCTATTTAGAAATAGCTAAGCGGAACAGGTTACTAAATATATCCACGTCTATTGTATTTTATAATGGATTTCCGCAAGGTCACGCTTGAATCAATTAACTAATAAAAACCTTGTAAAAAGGTAATCAGTTGACCAACTAATCCGAATGCGTACACACTTACAGAGTAAGTGTATTCGCGAGTGGTAACTCAAGGTGTAAGTCTTATGCTTGCACACTACACTTTACGTATTTGCCCAAATATTAGCATTACATTGTAAATACAAAATGAACTTTATGTCAGTATGAATAAGGTAGATTTTGTATTACTCTGATAAATACGCGAAGTGAAGTGCCAGAATTACAGCTGCGGGCGTATGATACGCCCAATTATTACACTTCAATATCTACATAATATTAATCGATTTTTGAATTTCAAAGTTAGTACTCAAATGATATCGATTTATTCATACGCCCGTGTGCATAAACATCGAGGGCCCCCTCGATTTTTTTTTACCCATCTATTTAAAAAAAAAAGGAAAATTAAACCGCACCGCGCCTGATGTGTACAGCTCCTAACACTGTTATGAGGCTTTGGGGCTTCAGAATAAGTGGAGCAAAAGGTGAAGTACTTAGTAATATTATTTCCATAAATCCTATGGGTATAAACTGCCCCGCTGTATGATGTTTTACAGTAAAAAAGTTAAGATCACACGTCAACATCCCACTTTTCATACGCTTAAAAAACAAATGCAGTGTGGTACTACCATGTGATCCCAAAATTATACAGTAAAATATTGTTCTGATCATCGCCGTGTGAATGGGGCCTGTCTGGTTCAAGGCCGAGGTTTTGTATGAACTTATTTCATCGTGTTCGGAACCGTACAATATGGCTGATTAATTATGGCCGGTGCGAACTTTGCGCAGAGGGATGTGCAATAACATTTTTTGGGAACCAAATGGTGACATGTGGCGAGTGTGAGTGAGAGACAATATGCGAAAGTTCGGAGAGCTTATGTTCAGACCGGTCTTGATTCATCGGCTTTATTGTAAATAAATTATTGTGTGGAGATATTCTTTACACTTCGTTTTTTAAATGTTTGAAGATAATGTTTTCCACTTGTTCTGAAGTTGTAACGGTCAATGCACACATTTTTGGTTGTAACTTTATGTTAGGGAAGGTTCACAGTGTCGTTTAATTTGTAAATTATGGTACTGACACTGTACAACTGATTGTTGGAAAGTATTGTTCAAAATAGGTTTGATCTAAGTGTGAAATTCCCTAGACAATATTCTGGAGTGTCTGGGGTGTCATTGTCTGAGATTTGGCCGAATTGAACATAACGCCAGTTTCAAGAAAATGAATATATACTTAATGTCATATGAAATAGAGTTCAAAATGCCAAAATGCAGTTTATATTTTTAGTTTTACACATAGTAATAGAAGGACATGTGTGCAAAGACCTAGTTATTTCAAGCTGTGTTCATTATACGTGCGCTACGGCTAAATTGTCAAAAGCTGAATTTAACAGCCCTCTAATGATGGGGCATAGTTAGTGCACAATGTAAGCTAACTAACTATATGTTCATTTCAATAAGTTTTAAGTATTATAGAGAATAGTAAATTAACATTTTAATATTATAAAGCCAAAAACGCCCGAAAACAGCTTGAAATAACCAACCAAGCTCATTCTTATAATTCTACCTGTGCAATTATGTAAATCTGATGATATTCTAATTAATTGTTTTATTTTCATTGAATAATTTATATATATATATTTATTGTGTATCCTAAAATTGTTTACACTTTGATGAATAATTTAGCACTTTTTTAACACTATTTTAAATATTTATGCACAGATAATAATTTGTGTTTGTGTAATGATCGATAATTTTAAGTAGATTTTTTATTTTTATTTTTCCGAAACGCAGGCGTCCCGGGTTCGTTTTATTCCGACAAAATAATATAAAAAATTAAATTGAAAAAAACGCAAAAAAAAATATTTACAGATATTTTATTTTTATATTTTATTTAATGATAGAAATACAACAAAAAATACATAATATTACTATACAAATTATTTAAGAGCGTATAGACTGAGAGTGGGCAACGTCGCAAATAGATGTCAAATATTTCGCTGTTTTGATTAATTTGGCAATATTACTGTATGGAAATAAGAAATATGGCTAACTAGTGAAATAAAATATTGATTATGAAATGCAATAATCCTTCTTTTCGAGTTGATGGTAAAACATGTTAAACGAGTTGGGCCCAGTAGGTGGCCACGCCAGTCGCGGCATCAGTAGCATACTTTAGCTCAGAAGTGCAGGTGTGTGGACACTTTAGACACTCCAGCATATGAGACATGGTTTGGTCAGGAGCACCGCATTTGCACTGGGTATCTGTGGGATCTATTATCCCATCCCATTTTGCTAGATTATGCTTGCAGCGGTCTACTTAGGTCCGCAGTCGATCGATTGCTTTCCATATAGACCAATGCAGGTCACGTCCGGGTGGCATATGCTCCTGAGGCTGAACAAAGTCGGGTGGTGGCGGGTGCTGTCTTTTCCATAGGTATCTTCTCACCTTAGGCGGTTGGTCCTGGATAACTTGTACCGAAGGAAACTCTTCCGGCTCTTATATCTACTCGGCGCTGTTGTGTGTTCGTAGAGAGGGTGCCGGGAATCGGCTTCTTGCTTATGCTTCTCAAGCGCGCATGTGACTTCCCTTCGAACGACAGGAGGTGCGATACTGACCAACGGGTAGAGCTTGTGGGTCGGTTTAAGACATCCCGATATAATTCGACACGTCTCGTTCAGAGTAATGTCGACTTGCTTTGCGTTAGCGGATCAGTGCCTGGGCACGCGAATTCGCCAGCAAAGAAGCATAAAGACATACCAGGGGTGCGAAGAACATTGGGTGCTGCACTCCAGTTGATGGTGCATGAAAGGAGCCTCGGCGCGTGGCATTAATATAAATCGCACTGCGATTCCAAACGCCTGGCACATCCTTTTTTTTTTGGGTGGAACATAATCAAATACCTTCTGACTCACGTCAGACTCTTACTGACTGAAACCCACCCGTGTTCCTTCAGTTGCAATGTTGCCGGGGGCCACGGTATCCCTTTCGGACTTTTCCGCAACCCCGGCAGAGCCCGGCGCACCCTGGACAGCTAGCACTCGGTAACGCAGAGTCTAGCTGACAAAACTTTTATTTTTACACCTAAAATGGTTACAACATCAAATTCAGTATTATAATTGCAATTCATTATTAATATTCTAGTTCACTAGGTAGCTATATTTCTTATTTCCATACATTAATATTGCCAAATTAATCAAAACTGCGAAATATTTGACAGCTATTTGCGACGTTGCCAACTTTCAGTATAAACGCTCTTAATTATTATAAAAAAAGATTTCGGGACGTTTGTAACTCGAAAATTGGTGCGTGTTCAACGTTTTATATTTTTTTTTATTTATAGACGTTAAAATGTTAAATAAAATCTGATAACCGTTTTCTCTAAATTGTAAAGTTTCTATATTATAACTATTTACAAATAGGAAGCCATTCCCATCCTGTATTTCTTAGGCATGTCTTTTAGTGTGGCCAAGATTTACAAGTATTACTTTTTTTTTTAAATTTTAGTTAACAAAGAGTATGTAGATGTACTGCACTACCCGGCCATAAATACAGCATGTATCAGAAAATGTGTGGTCATATTTAGGGGTCACCCAGAGGGCAATGGAGAGGGCTATGTTTGGAGTTTCCCTACGTGATCGAATCAGAAATGAAGAGACCCTCAGGAGAACCAAGGTAACCGACATAGCCCGAAGAATTGCCAAACTTAAGTGGCAATGGGCATGGCACATTGCTCGCAGAACGGATGGCCGATGGGGCCGAAAGGTTCTAGAGTGGCGACCGCGTACCGGAAGACGTAGCGTTGGAAGGCCTCCCACAAGATGGACCGATGACCGCAGGAATCCGCTGGATGCGAAAAGCACAGAACCGGTCGAAGTGGCGGTGCTTGGGGGAGGCCTATGTCCAGCAGTGGACGTCTTTCGGCTGAAATGATGATGATGATGATATTTAGGGGTATACTACTTGACTACGATACTGATTACGATGGTGGTCCCATTGAGAAAGTCCCAGTTTGATGGTCTGGACCATCATTAAATAAGACCATACATTTCTGATACACATTGTATAGCCCATTGAGTGTTAAGAGTCCGACTTTGTAGAGCGTTGTGTTTGTCACTTATTCCTCTGTGACAGTTCTCTTTTTAACTACGATATGTCCTATCAACGCTTGGGTACTGTCAATTCTGCCCGTGCACGATATACTTTTGTCATAAAAGACTGATTTCTCGTGCATCGTTCCTTTGGAACAGGGTGATATCGTATCGCGTAAACATCAATAATAATTTGACAATTTTATATGCCCGTATATTTAAACTATCATAACCTGAGCTTTTTTCAAAATGACAACTTGCAAGTCATACCTGCAACCGATCGAAAATTCAAACTATAGTTGATACCTTGATGCATTTTAATAGCGCACGTCAATCATTGCAATCTAAACCTTATTTCAATGTATGCAAAAGCCACATGATGTGCTACTTATTTGGAACGACTGTATCTTGTCAAAAACAACGCGATGAAGGTTATTTAGAGAAACACAGGGTATTTTATGGGCCTATAATTTATGATGAAAGTACGATTTAATTTAATTAAAATCGCTCCACATTCCAATGTCAGTTTCGCGCGAAAGTCATGCGTCATACTTTCATAATGAATTAAAAAAAGAACATACGCGTCACGAATGATGACGAATGCAATACACGATCAATTTGATTGAACAAATTATAGTGGCATTCATAGGGCTGGCCGATTTGCACGTCACTAGATACGAGACGTCGACAATACCTACTTTTATAGATATCTAATAAAATATCTATAAATGTGATGTTAATAGAGACTGTGAGCTCATGGAGGAAGAATAATTGTAGGCAAAAACGGAGGATTCCTATCCTCGCAAACCTAAAAAATCATTTTGTATGAGTACTCCATTTACTCACTACTCTGTTCTAGATCCATTCTGTGAAATCTCTACGAACTAACAACTACAAGAAATGGTACAGACGCCAGCACTTCAAGCTACTACAATCTGTCAATTTTTTTTAATAGATTTTCAACTTTATCACTGAAGCATAAGGTTCAAATTTGATCGGGAAAATTTGACAGTTTCGGGTAGCTTGATGTGCTGGCGTCTGTACGACAGAACACCACAAGATGTCAACGCACGCATAAAAATGTCAAATGCAGATTCAATACAGTGTGAATGACACGTGCACTCCATTTCTTACGAATCTGTGTGACTTTGTGATGACTAGAATGCCCGATTTGTACTGATAGTCTGTATTATTTTAGATCGTCATTAATAAAATCCACTTTTGATGTATTTAGTTGAAATATAAAATGTGATTCTTTAATAAGTGAATATGTAATATAGTAAAACTAACGGGCGATTAGTCATATTGGCTGAATGTAGCCCTGATTGAGCCTGTATTTCGTTTACATACCTAAATAAATATAATGCCAATAGAAATATTTTTTATTTAACATTGGTGCCGATTCCCTTGTTCACAAACTATACTAAATTTAAGTTCAGTGCATCTTTTTCTTTCTATTTCATTAAGAAAAGGACAGAAGATAAATTTTAGTTTAGTCCTGTCAAATTAATCAGCGCCTGTCAGTCTCCATACAAGTTTAGACGTGATTAAAAACTTGCCAACTAAAATTACGTCAATTTACGTCAAGCGCTGATTAATTTGACAGGACCAAACTAAAATTTATCTTCTGTCCTTTTCTTAATGAAATAGAAAGAAAAAGATGCACTGAACTTAAATTTAGTTTAGTTTGTGAACATGGGAATCGGCACCATTATCCAACTGCAGTCCTCGATCGAGTACACCTGTTACGAAGAAGTGAAGTATACGGATGGACAGATCTAGAATATGGCATGAATCATGGCCAGTCTGAACATAGGCTTTCCGAACTTACGCGCATATGTTCTCTTACTCACTCAAGGAACATATACTCACCTACTGCTCACACTCACCTCATGTAACCATTCGGTTCTTAAAAATCCGGCCGTATTGTAATAAGGCACTTTAAAGCTATTCTACAATAACAGATGATTCTTGACATAGTATGGCCACATCCCTTTTAGATCCTACAAGGGCAGAACAGCCTATGTGTATGTAGAAAGAGAAAGTGGCCAATGATAAAGTAAGAAAGGTGTTGTAAACAGGATACAACAAACCCCGTCACCAGAAACTGACACCTTTTCCGTTTGTAAGACCGGGTATGGGGCGAGATTTGAGAACGTGAGTAAAGGATCTCGCGCACTAGACGGCCACAACTCCGGCCAATAGTTATTCGTGGTCCGTGGCCCGGTCTATGGTTAGTTGACCGTTGTGACCAAGTGCGCGATTCGTATAGGTTTCTATAGTTTACCTGGTCGCTGCGTCCACTGGTGGTCGTGGTCGTGGTCGCGGCCGTCTAGTGCGCGGTGATTTAGTTTATCAGAGGGACAGAGGGCCAAAGAGTTGCTGCCATTAAAGCTGAGTGATCGAGTTTTTTTTTTTACTACCAATATGAACACATTGTTCTAACAATATAGCATATAAGATCGATAAAATAAAACAAAAAGTAGGTTGTGTAAACGAAATGTATTGAGAAACAAAATAAAGTTAATAATTCTGTGTAAAACGGAACGTGTTCAATAAGTAGCTTGGCCAGAAATCGTATTTTTCAACCGATTTTTGTAAAATCTATGTGAAAAACGAAGTGAATTGCTGCAAAATCAAAAATCATGGATTGCGGGTAAGTTATTGCGCTAAAAACAATACGTAAATCTTTTGATTTTTGTATAGTTTTAGCGATAAACATGTTAAACTTTTGTTTTGGCGCCCGCAGCCATATTGTGTCAAACAGCTGTTGCGGGACGACTTCTGTGTGCGCTCCGTTGTTTTTGTCGTTTTTATTAACAAAAAAATGTGTCTAAAATCTATACATCGTAATAAACAATGATAACGTAGTGTAAATAACGTGTTTAATAAATAAACGTTCACAAATTGCTTAGTCGGGATGTGTTTTCGGTAATCAGAAAATACCATGGCTTGTGGATTGCAAAATTACGAGGACAGTGAAATGCCCGCGGCAGAACTTGAGTTCCAAGCGAAATGGAGCAGGTTTTCCGACTGGTTGCACTGCATTTGTGTGGTTACGTTCGACTTGGAGCTCGGACAGGCTATGGAAAGCGTGTATCCTCCTGGTGTGAAGCTAAGTGATCAAGAGAAGTGTAATATTTGTTATTTGGCGTTCCCTGACTCAAATTCTGGGTGTATGGGAGATACCCAGTTCCATGTTCGTCTACGTTCGCGAGCGGAGCTCACACGGCAGCAACTTGTCTACAACGACGACAGCGTGCCGACGTTGCGCGCCGACTCCACGCACTACTGGGGTTTCGTCTACTTTAGACAAGTCAAGGACCCCTCCCTGCCGCGAGGATACTTCCAGAAAAGTATAATTTTACTTACTAGATTACCTTTTATAAACTTATTTTACAAAGTAATACAATTAATTGCTCCTAAGCATTTTGAAGAAGGGGAAAGGAGTCTAGAAGCTGCCTGTCATGATATTAACAGGTGGCCTTCGCTCGATGCCGGCCAGAATGTGTTGTTACCTGTGCTTGGTACAGTTTTTCAATCATACATTCCTAACCAACAGACCGGAAAGATCACTCGATCTGACATCGCCAAACAAGTGCATTCTCCGAATGTACCTCATATATTAGCATCGATACAAGATGTGAATGTATTTGATGTGTTATCTAGTGTTATTTCACACCTACATTTACTATGGGAGTTAGTGTTGACTGCAGAACCTATAGTGGTTATGGCCAGTTCTCCAACAGAATGTTCCGCAGTAGTTCAAGCCCTGACATACTTGATACAGCCATTGCCATATTCGACAGAATATAGACCATATTTCACAATACATGACAGTGAATTCAAAGAATTTACAAGGAAACAATTCAACCCACCTTGTGTAATACTAGGTGTGACGAATCCATTCTTTACGAAAACATTGCAACATTGGCCACACACTATTAAGCTGGGTGATGCTACGTCAATAAAAACTAAACTAAGGAAAGTTGGTAACCTCAAGCTTTTGGACACTGCTCCTGGTGTGTACACCCAGTATAAACCTTATTTGGAAAAAGATAAAGCTATTATAAAGAAACTGCATAATGGGATTAGAACTGATCGACCATCTGAAGTTCAAACCGCTATGGTGAAGAGACACTTGCTTGAACTGACCCAGAGTTTTATGATACCCTTAGAGAGGTACATGGCATCACTAATGCCCTTACAGAAGAACATTTCTCCATTCAGAGCACCACCAGTACCAAATCCGTTCAACCCTGAGGATTTCTTTGCAACATTACAACAGTCTGGTCCACAATTGACTACGGGTATCAAAGGTGATTGGATTGGATTATACAGGAACTACTTTAGGACACCCAACTTCAGTGCATGGTTCCATGAGAGACACAACAATTTGACAAATAAATTACATGCATTGCAGCTCGAAGCTTTGGCTGAGAGTGACTTAAAAAAATGGTCAATTGGCAAGAAAGAGGTTGAGATTGTGGATATGGTCTTGAAACTGAGAGAAGTATTGAAGAGTAACCCTCCAGTCGCTGATAATACCAGGACGTTGTTGGCGCGACGTTTAGAGGACCTAAACTGTGTCCTGCCAGAGGATATGAAGTCTATACTGAATGCAGCCACGTGACAGAAGCACTGCTGCGCCTCAAACTTGAGAGGATGCAGCGACGACTGCAAGACGCAATACAGGAAGTTAAGACATGGTCACCCTATTGTGTGCATGTGAAATGTTAAGGTTTTTATATCTACGTGCAATAGTACCGCATTTAGGGGTCGCTTGCGTAAACTAGTTGCGAGAATCAACTCATTACGATATTTTTATTACACCAATTTGCGTTACTAATGTGGTGTAAAAAACAATAATAATAAGCCATGAGTACGCATTAAAAAATTTACGCTCTTTGATTTAACTATCTCTGGCCAGAAATTATTATGTACTTTACTTACGATTGTAATAAGGTCATTTTTTAAACAATATTTAGTCAAAGACATGTAACACTAGCTTGTTTATTAATTTGTTTCCATGTGACCTATGAATTATTTTGAGAATCTTTGCTTCCATCTATGTACCTACTCTGATATTATGTATCTGATGTTAATTAAGTAGTAATTAAAGTAATGACAAAGTTTCCTGTTTGTTAGGATTGACAGATTTTTGGTTAATTTCAGGTTTTAATTTTAATACATTCCGTACCCTAATTGCGTAACTTATTTTCGTAAACAATTATGCCTAATTTGTTTCACTTTGACAGAAAATTCATTGCGTTATTTACGTTGTTGAGCAGATTTTTTTTTCCATCTTATCAAGCAATTTGTTTCAAATCGAAACAGATTGTGTCGTATTGCGCAATTAGGGTACAGGGGGCCTACCACCAGCTCAAAAGCAGTATTATTTTAATATTACTTCAGTGGGAGAAAGAGATGGAGCTATACGTCCTGTAGAGCTTCATCTTTTTCCTACACTGAAGTAATATTAAAATAATACTGCTTTATGAGCTGGTGGTAGGCCCCCAGGAATGTATGTATAAAATCCAAATTCAAGTTTGATTCTCCTTGTTTATTTATCCTGTTATGGCTTATAAAAGATGTTTTCGACGCTACTGCAAAGCATTTTCCTGTAATATTTATTATTGTAATATATATTTACTTTGGTAATGACTCGACAACGAAGTCAAGTTTATACCAAGTAAATACTTTCGACCAAGTCATTATTTACCTATGCAAACAATAATGGCATTCAAAATTGTTTTTATATTACTGTGACCAAAATATTCGATGTACAATTTTAACGGCCATAATTCTGCATAATAATTCAGTTTTGAACTGTTGAAAATCTTGCCGAGAACGCTGGGGTGAAATGTTAGTGTTTGTTCACTGATAGATAAGGCATGATATTATTATGAAACTACGTCGATTATAAATAGGTGTTGTAAATATTGTAGTTATAAAATTAATACTTACTTAATCATAATATTATTATCTATCAAGTAACCACAGAAAATGTCGGAAGACGTTTTTTTAGATAATTATCGTATGTTAAAACATTGTAATCCAATTTGTGAGACATTTGTAAGTCTGCTATTTTATTAGCTGTGTGAGCAAGGTCACAAAAAACGCGTAGTTTTTGTTTCTTACTATAGCATATTAAGTTTCACGATATTATGAATATTTATGTCAGAATACGAATAGCTATTGTCAGGTATCACTACGGTACAATTACCGTTCCCAGAGTCATCACAATAAACCTGCGCCCGCGCTGACTCAGTAATATGAATCAAGTAGCTTAGTTACAGTTTGAAAATAAACCATTTCAATCACTGGGAAATACTTCAGTGTGTCATACGTTTGAATGAGCATTGAGCATTGTCTCGCTTAATAAAATAAAATTTTCTCTCTTTATTATCGATGACTGAAGTGGCTCTGGTTAGCGGTAATCTAAATTAATCGTTTATCAGATCTTGCGGAAAAACCAATAAATTGAGTACTACTGAACATATTTATTGCATTGGATTATTCAAAGATATAGCTCAATGGTTGAATCGTTCGTGTAAAAGACTTCTTTCAAAATTAATGCTAGTTTATCCTACTAGCTTTTGACCTCTTGGATGTCGGAAAATATCCCACGGGAACGTACTACCGGGATAAAAAGTATCCTATTTGTTAATCCAGGGGGCCTACCACCAGCTCATAAAGCAGTATTATTTTAATATTACTTCAGTGTGGGAAAGAGATGAAGCTCTACAGCATGCGTAGCATGACAACCATAGAAACGGATTTTGTCGACGGAAGAATAGACAAAATGACAGATAAACAATCACAATCTGTCATTTTGTCTATTCTTCCGTCGACAAAACTCGTTTCTACGGTGGTCATGCTACGCATGCAGGTCGTATAGCTCCATCTCTTTCTCCCACTGAAGTAATGTTAAAATAATACTGTTTATGAGCTGGTGGTAGGCCCCCTGGTTATAAACTTGTGTGCCAATTTCATCCAAATCTGTTCACCCGTATTTGCTCGATTGAGTAACAAACATACAAACTTTCATATTTATATTATTAGGAGGATTCTCCATCACGGGAGTTATATCTATTATATCTCCTGCGTATAAGCACCTCAGTTTTCATAGAAAAGTGCCCATAATATCACAATTTAACTTGAAAGTAATGTCTTCTATCTACACTTGCGATTTAAAACTTGAGCTTCAATGAACACAGAAAACAGTCCAATTCCAGTTTAAAAATAAGTAATTGTCCTCGTTCGTGCTAAGTCTAGTTAAGTATACATATGTTACTTACGACCAATTACTCAAACGCTACTCAATTTTAAACCTCTGAGAAGTCTCATGCTGTCCTTGTCACTTTAAGGAGTATCGTAGCGACAAAACCACTTATAAGAACGTCTAAAAAATTAATATCGTTTGAGTATTCGGGGGTTATTCGCATTGAAGTATATTTTCGTAAACTATTTTAGTAGAATGTATGTTTAGAATCTCTGTATTGTACGTGTATCTGTCCTATCTGTATATTTATGTATCGCAAAAGGTGTGTTACGATTGTCAGGGGCGGTCAGGTAACTTATCAACACCATTATCAGGGTCTAATCATAAGTTAACCTAATCGATAGGTGAATAGTAAGGACGATTTGCCAAAATTATCGGGTTTGGTTTCATCGCCAATCTGTTTGCAACAGATTACCACCGTACAGGTGAACTCCCCTTCGAAGACTATTTGCATCGCACCTTATCTTTCAGTATAAGACACCGAAACAGGTCCGTGAAATCAAATCACATAGAGGACGGCTTCATTATCAGTTGGTAATTATCTAATACAGGACCGTGATCCCACAAGGCCGGGTCAATAAATGTGTATATATGTTTATGTAGATACTAACCAAAGCGATGCTGTATCGATTTGAAATTACATTACACTGAAGAGTTATCAGACGATTCAAATGCAAAAACAGCCAGATTAGATTCACAGATAGTTCGTAAACGTAACATGCAGAATTGCAAGAAATAACTGACAATCGGAACAGCTCTATCTAATATGTAACTCATCTATCACAAAAGTCCATCCAATTTTACTTTATTTAAAAACCGCTAAATAATGAACGGTTTTATTGTTGAACATAGATAAGTAATGAATAAGATAAATTACATTGTTATCGCTTATAGGATTTTTTTAAAGATATTTTATCGAGACTACAGTTAATGTAATATGATATTAAACGGACCGCGCTTGTTAATATACTAAAAAGTAATTTCCTTTACAATGTTAATCGAAATTGGAAAAGATGATCGATTGTTGATATTTTTTAGTGGAGTGTCTGTACTCGAGAAAAAATAATCTTTAATTGGATTCCTGCAATAATTGAGATCTATTAACCAAGTAATCAAAATCCTGAAAACTGTCTCAATTGTCTTGCAATTCGAATTACAACCACCAATTGATCATCTATTACAATACGTCCGTCGAATCATGGTCGGTGCTCTCCTCACTGACACTCGCCTCATGTCACCATTTGGTTCCTAAAAAAAATTTATTGCGCAGCCTTCTGCGCAAAGTTCGCACCGGCCATGATTCGTCGGCTGTACATACTTTAAATTAGAAGAAATTAGCGTAGGAGTTGCGTGAAACGCATCCATACTAGAAAAGTCAAGTGTGCGTTAGATAAAATGGCAGCTACATTGACTGTAGGCGGCAAAGAACGGGGTTTCCTATGTTCCTTCCTGGCATGGATTATAAAAAGTAGAACATTTAAATAATATCGCCCCCGTCCTCCGCCTACTGACGCACGCTTCACTGTTAAAATAAGTATAATTCCGGGTGTTATTTAAAAACCAGTAAGGTATAAAACCTCGTTTACATGTACCGAGAGTCAAGGTTAAAAATGCATTTCAGACATAAACACCGACCGCCCGGAAATCCATGTTCATAATTTTACAACGCTAGTTAACTAAGATAATGGATCAACCGAATGTTTATTTTACGCAAATATTTGTAAATAATTGGGTGCCAAATTGTATTATTTTCAAATATTGGATGATAATGATGGCATTGTAATTTTATTTTTTATAAGTAGCTAGTTTTATGGTATACTCCATAGAGGGCCTGTTTGCTCAATGAAATTGATTGAAAGTTTAAGCTTATGAAAGGTTGCAGACATATTGGCGAAATCGCTTTTGATGCGCAGGTATATTTTGTTTCCTTAGGCTATGGACAAGTCAGAGCAAAAGGGCAGTATTTCACGTTCTAAAAGTCTAGGTGAAAAAATTGTTTTTTGCACTATTACGACGAACAAGGGAATTAATCGCGCGAAATTCTGCCGCTGTTTTTTTCGCTCGGTCCCTAGCCTTACTCGGTGAACATTACCGCGGTCGCAGCTCATGCAAGGTGTCCAAGCGTTCGCCAATATGTACACACCCCAAGGGAGATTATTATGTCAAGGTCAGGTCGAGCTAACGCGACGTCAGTTAACATGTGCAGACGTTCCAAACTGGATTAAACTGGGGCTTTGACCCACTTGTTTTTATAGACATTAAGGTAAAAGAACTCTTTACAAATGGATATATATGGCTTCCAGCACGCGTAGCATGACCTCCGTAAAAACGAGTTTTGTCGACGGAAGAATAGACAAAATGACAGATTGTGATTGTTTATCTATCATTTTGTCTATTCTTCCGTCGACAAAACTCGTTTCTACGGTGGTCATGCTACGCGTGCTGTGTAGGTCTGATCATTATGCGTGAGTTTAGTAGTCTTCGATCACCTTTTGAGACATTTCAGATTTGGTTCTGATGGTAGCTGTTGGCAACCCATCTGCGATACCTCTGGCTGGTAGTGCAGATGCAGATATCCATTGGCGGTGGTGAGCACTTACCATCAGATGTGTCACTCAGGAAAAACCAACTCCACAGACGTCATTGATTTTGATAAGGCCATGCATGCGGGTCAGATCTATACGCGAGGTAACCCAGCTTAACTGGAATACTGATTAAGGCTCTTTGTTGCCTGTACTACAACTATTAGCGTGTAAATTTCGTTGTTTTCTTGAGTAATACAAGTTTATTCTCATACCCCACGACTGGCATTGGCTCGACTGGACTAAAAGAGATGGGATATTAAAATACCCATCCATATACCTTATGTATCGTCATTTATCGCCGTCTCCACTAGTATATAACATATCCCATCGTAATCGCCACATGTAAATACAAAATTGTACAAACTGCACCGTGTAAAACAACATAAAATAAATAAACATTATTTTTCAAAGAACTCATTTATTAACGCTTATGCATATTTGTGCGATCCTGATACGACAAGGCGGGAATATGTACGTAATACAGGGGATGAGGTATCCATAAACTGTACGTAATTTAAACAAAAAGTTTATATGCAAGGCTGCATACAGTAAATATTTGAATGATAAATAGTCTTCTGATAGATAATCCATCTTCATTATATACAGAAACTCGAAGTGTGATTAGAATTCTAAACATTTGAGCAATTCTGTACACCTTTTGACTTCCACAAAATTTTTCGAAGTACCCACTTTAGTTTTGGAGTAGAAAGCCCTTTGGTACTTTCTATATAAAGTTATAGAAGAACACTTAAAAAAGCTCAATATTGACCCAACAATATAAACATAACATAGGCAACAGGAAGAATATTAAGTACAATTGCAACTATGGCAAGAGCTGCACAACTTATAGATTTCACAGTTTATGGGTACCAAAGAGCACTATACATAAATCTAAACAGGTACGGGGGACATGGCACAAATAAGTCCCTGCGTCCCGACAGATCCTTTGGCGTCGTCCTTAACAAAATACTAAACATAACAGTCTATCAAGTATTTACAAACTATAGGCGGGTTGAATCACAATCTGTTGTATCTAGCTTTGCTCCATATGTTATCATTATCGGTTATGAGGGTGTATACTCCTGCGAGAGTGAGGCCTACTGCTGCTCCAAGGCCCATTGAGCGGAGTCCTGAGGTGCTTTTATAGATCATGCCGGTGGTGGTGGCAGCTATGAAAGTGTTTGCAGTGTCTTCTTTGTCGCGTATCCATGTGACGCCCAGCGCGATGCACGAGTAGAATGATGCGATTATTCCGAGGGTACAGCCTGTGTTTGTGCCTGGAACATTTTGTTAAGGTTTTAATGAGGGTTTGATTTCATATGTGGGGTTTAGAGTTCAGATTCTGAGGGCAGTTCATTCGTTCTAAGTAATAGGTTCAATTTAATATGTGGGGTTTATAGACACAACCTTGTAGGATTATCCATTAGCAACTTGCTCTAAAACACAGCTCTGTGGAATCGGAAGTGCCGTACTACGGGATGTGCCCGACCCAGTTCTCGAGAAAGTAAACAAAGCAAGTATCTTGACTCGCGAGGTTGTCGATATTGGGGATGTAGACTCTGCGATCATTGTGCCGATAGTCGTATCAGCCAATGATTTAATTGCCAAGAGCCTCGCCCAACACTTAAGGAGGCTCTCGTTGGGCTGCTGGATTAAGGGCTTGATTAAAAAAGTGGTACTTCCGGACACTACTTGCATTGTTAGGAGGTTCCTCTCTGGAGCCCTGACGGGACCCTATTCCCGATACTGATGGGCTACAATTTATTTTTTAAATAATTTTATATTTTTTAAATTCTATTATTTACAAAATAATTTATATATAATTAAATAAAGGGAATAATAATAACATTCAGGGTCAGGGTTGCTTATATTGGACAAAGCCCTTAACAATGTTGGGCATTCAATTTAGGATTTTGACAGATTTTGGGTGAGGTGAGCATGAAAAAAGTAAGTGACGAATACTTGTTGACATTTTGATGTCTAAATCAGTGGGTCCTGATTAAATTCTTATTTACTATCATCTGAGCACAATTTGATGAAGTAAAATAATATTATGTAGACTAGGACTTCAAAGATTACTTCTATTAATAATAGATTATTTGTTTAGTTATCATTGACACAAACTAACCTTGTTTCATTATGTAGTTGATAATTTGTGTTCGTCGCACCTTGCCTGTTTGCCCTGCTAGTGTCGTAGCCCTCAGTCCTTTGTATAAGCCTGTCACACCACCTAAGCCTGGAACAGAGTTCACACGTGTTTAAGAATAAAGCTAGTAACAGATCATTTTTTGGCCTAAGATAGTTATAATTCAGTGGCAAGTAATATAAGTCTCGTTCAGACCGAGAGATGCCTATATTTAAACTTCAACTCACAATTAGAATGGTGGTTTGTTACTAAATTTACCATGACAAATCATGGTTGAAACTCAGGGGTTTATTTATGGTTGCGAAGAAGTCCGAAAGGGAGATCATGGCCCCTGGCAATATGGCAACCGAAGGAACACGGGTGGGTTTAGTCAGTAACAGTCTGTGAGAGCGGGAGAAGTTATTTGATAATTTCCCACCCAAAAAAAGAAGGGGTTTATTTATAAAGGTTGCTTAAAGTTAAGTAATGATTAGTGACTGTTTAACCATACACTTTTGACGTTTGAACGTCACTTAACTTTAAGCAACATTTATAAATAAACTTCAATATTTCTAGAGTAGTATTTCTTATGTATTTATAATGTCAAGAGTGGGCACATATTGGGCACCCACTCAATATTTGCTGTTTAGATAGTAGGTGCCTGTGACTCAAACTATCATTACCCAGACCTACTTCTTAAATATGGTAGTGGTATATAAAATACTGAGTAGCTAATGACTCCTGCTGTCACAGAAATAATCATGTTATTCTAAATGATAAATTAGTGAAGACGTTTCTTGTTTAATAAGTCAAAGCAGACTAGATATTTGGTACAAGAATCTTATCGCTGTCCATGGTGAATAAAATGGTAATGTGCTATTACGATAGTTTTAACTTTATTGCATATTCGATGTTCAGAGGTGCGATTAGACTCCGTCAATTTTTTTCATTAATTTCCTATGGTTATTTTAGAAGTTATTACGAGATTTTAAGGTGTATTGTAATTAATCTAAAAAATCACCTTTTATTTTGGTATTTGAACAATTCTGCTATGTATATTAGTTAATAAGATATACACAAAAACTGTTTTTTATTTATCCTGAAAAATTTGGTTTTTACGATTACGATTTTATTCACCAGGGACAGCATTATTAGGATTTGACTGCAACCTAACCTAATAATTAGTGGAGAGAAGTGATTATTTTGTAAACATAAGTACAAAAAAACTGTGCAACTGCAAATGTCTAAATAATAAGTTTGTGTGTATTTTAGTTTTCAACATGTAAAATTATTTTTAGCAGTGTTTTCATAAGTTCAATGTTGTTCAGAATACTACATTATTTCGACTGAACTACATAAATATTTGGCAACACAACTTCTTATTAGTTATTCAGATTAGATTTCAAGCTCTACAGAACATGCAGCTAATACATTTTCATAATAGTCAGTGCTTTTGCTTCATTAATGATTGCACTGTTTTTTGTGGTTTCGTAAGTTTCTTAGTTCATTTATGAATTAGATGGTAAATTTATTGTGTTTATCAGTATATGTATGCAACTGTTACTGCAATTTCTCTTGGCTAGATGCCCATAATGTATAAAAACAGAGATATCCAGTGACTCATTAGAAACATTTTCTAATTAAGAGCATCTTGATTGCCTTTCACAACTCTCAAGGCCTAAGATTTAGAAAAAATCGTTTTTTGTTGTCTACAACAAATAAATACTGTTTATATATTCGGCCATACACAATGTTATGTAAAAATTACTGATCATTTTGAGGTTATGTTATAATTTCATCATCCCATTACCTGATCCGGTCATGAAGGACATTCCAATGATGGGTAGCGCTACATTAGACCTCCGTGCAGTAGATGCCATGTGACTGTCGTCAGGATACAAGAATTCTGGTTGCATTTTCGGTATAATATGAGGATCGAAGTTCAAATATGGGGATAGACCTGCTCCCGCCTGCTGTGCCTTCTCCTCATTCTTATTTATTGATAGTATATCGCCGAACAAGGACATTTTGCTAGTTTCTTTTTACACTATTTTAACTAATCTAAAACTAAAACGTGATTTGGCTATCACGCACTGAATTTGAAGAAATCGAACTATTCTGAAATGTCAAATGACTTGAATGTCAAATTTGTCAAAAGGACCCTGAAAGGTATAGACAAAAAATTATTTGAGTGTTGTCAGTGTCGAAATTCAAATAGCAATAGACAACTTATAAAGTTAGATGTTTTAATTTGATGAAAATTTTTCACCAAATAATAAATAAAAACAAAACAATAGGTACAAAACACTATTACTTTGAAAACAATTTTTAGTAATATAAGCAGTTTATTATTTCAATTTAAGAATAAAAGCGATACGTTCAAAATATTTGACGCGGGTAGTGACTATATTTTAGGCAGTTCTTCTAAAAGTTGGCAACGTCGCAAATAGCAGTCAAATATTTACCTGTTTTGATTAATTTGGCAATATTAATTAGTGATGCAACGAATACGAATACAAATATTCGTATTCGCCGAATAGTAGACATTTACCGAATATTCGTATTCGGCGAATACTAATACGAATACTAATACGAATATTTAAAAATTAATATGTTTGTACGCAAATCTAATTACTGGCAGACTTGGAAAACGCGCGTCGTCGGCACGTAAAAATACGACGTGTGCAAGGGCCTTAAACGCAACGACGACGCGACGGGGGACTCCCCGGCCATAGTTTATACAGTGCCGCGGCCCGGGAGTTTTCCTATCATTACGAACCATGGACTGATTGATTCATATATTCCTTTCATTTCATTTGTCAGTCGAAAGCACAAGTCAAGCAAGAGAGTATTGTTTTATTTATTTTCTGAGGTTGCTGCGAAGTGAAAGGATTTGAAGTTGAATAGAAAATGTCTTCTCGTAAACGAGATCAAAGTGACATATGGAAACACTTCGATAAATTAGCAAATAAGTAGTTATATGGTCTGTATTTCTTTTGTATGAACAAAAGGTAGGATAGTAAGTCCTAAGTAACTTAGACGAACGTTAGTAATAGCTGCGTCTATGTAGTACTAGACTATTAGTCTTTTATTACCATGGCGAGATATTCGTATTCGTATTCGCCGAATAGTAGGTTTGATATTCGTATTCGTAAAAGTAGTATTCGTTGCATCACTAATATTAATATATTGAATTACAGTCAAAACCGTTTATATAGATTTCTAAGGGACTGTCGTTGGTTTACGGTTGTTATAGCCGATAGTCGTTATTACGAAACACTTTGATAAATACTTGTACAGAAATGCTGGGATCTCAATATTTCGTCGTTATAGCTGGTATGTCTTAAGCGAAGTCGTTATAAACGGTTTTGACTGTTTGAAATATGGATACCTACCTAGTGAACTAAAATATTGACATAGTATAAAGAGAGGTAGTATGCTATCTTCATACAAACGCACCGCGCGCGGCTTGTATGTGTGGGGCCATAGTATCTATGCGTCGCCGCACGCACACTTAACAAAATCTCGACCCGTTTCTCGTGAGAAACCGGTCGAGGTACTTACATCCGTTTAATTTCTAGTTAAATAGCTGTTAATATTTTATCCCCTGATTAATTCCAGTGAATTAAGAACCCCAGAGGAGGTGAGAAAAATAATAAAAACTGCAAAACTTCACGAGTCTGAGTTGACGGAAATCACACAAGTATTGAGGTTCCCAGATGCCAGCCAACATAATGATAACTTGAAACTCATGTTGCTGGATGCCACCCTCCTGAAGGAAATAGAAGCGGGACACGAACTGCTTTTTAAAGGTTCTTTATTTGTATTATTTATACAGCAGTTCAACTCATCAATAGAAACGGTAATGCATATAAATATTATTGCATATGCTTGGAAACCGTAACCCTGCGTCCTTAACAAAAGGCACAGTCGCGCATAATCGCGATCGTCCCATGGTGAGTGGGGGGGGGGTCGTCATCATCGAACTTTTCTCTTTTTATTTTATTTTTACCCTCTTTTTTATGAAGTTCAGAAACAATTATTCGTCTTCATCGAAAACTAAACAACTCCATTCGGAAGTTCAGCTCCATCAGCTGTCATTGTGGCGATTCTTGAGGGCGGCTTTTTTCCAGAATTGTTTTTTTTTTTTGCCTTGTGTGATGATGATGAGCATATCATATGAATCCAACCAGCCATAAATGAGAAAGAGAGAAAAAGTATTTATTGAGAGTCGCACAGGAAATCACAAATTAAACTAAACACCTTCAATTCACCTTCAACATTAATAAAAAAAACAATAAAAAAAAACAAAGTAAAATTAAAATAAAAGCAGAAGGTCCTGTACGAGGCCAAAAGGCTCCTATCTCAGCATATGCTGCGACATTTAAAAATAAATAAATGTCGCAGCGCTGGTATTCTGATAGAGCCCGCAGCATAGAGGAAAGTAATATAGTACGTGCCCGCTGTGACGTCACGGATAGATAAATGGGATATTCGACTTGTTTTTATTGTTGAAATTATTGATCTTATCCTTTGATAATCCTTTATCTTTATATGTATCATTCTTCCGTACGTCTTGATGTCTCTGAACTCCTAAATGGCTGGACTGATTTTGATGAAATTTGTAGTTGAGTAGGATGGTTTAGATTCACAATTGAATCCGTCTGTCCGGTCAGCTAGCACTTAATAAAATATTTCTTTTGTAAATTCCAGGTGATTCTGACGAAAACGTAGTACTATGTACAGATAACAAAACTTACGATGTAAAAGAAGCCGAAACTTCTAACAGCCTCCTTTTAGTCCCAGAACTATTATTCGCAGCATCAACAGGACTAGACGAAACAATACAAAATGAATCTATAGAATCAGACTCTTCATTCGATAAGTCCAGCGCAAGTTTGAACAAATCCACGGAATCCGACGAAGGGGTAAGACCACCAAGAAATATCGTACACAAGGATATTATCCACACCTTCTTCACATACTACGAATTGAAACCATGCAAACCAAGATTATCAAAACTAAGAAAACTATTAGAACCTACTAGATATCAAGGGTTAGAGTTAGAATATGCAATAGACAAAACAAAACTGCTAAACTATGACGGACTATGCAACCAAGTTCAGGCGTCGAAAGCAGAACTAAATGAAGAATTGGAGAAGATTCAGGCAATAGAAATTGAAGGACATTATTACAGATTACTAGAATTTGATTACGAATTCCGTGTTCTATCCTACATGTTAGATCTTATCGATGAGAATTCTTGGCTTTTGGATAGAATATCTAAGGAAAGTACTATAGAGAGTCTCAAAGAACTGGTTCCTTTACCAATATTGGAGGCAACATTCAGGTTCTATACTACGAAGTCCATTCTTGAGGATGGTGTGCAGTTCTACCAGTATAAGCAAGACAAAGTGTGTAGGTTTTTGGCCAGAGTGTTATTGAAGAGCGCCGGGAGATTCAATTTGGCGGAGTTCTTGCAAGCCTGGAGAGACTCGGTTCCTGACGGAATGGTTACAGATGTAAGTATCTTTAACGATTATTGAAGTGGAAACTTCTTTAGGCGCGTAGGGTATTTTTGAGATGGGAACAAACAATTGAACTCGCGACACCGTTATCAACACCTCATTTTTGTAAACGCGATTGTGCTTTTTATTTATATTACGTAACGGATCAATGTTCTATGCAAGTATTTTTACTTTAAAGATTCTGCTCTTCCTTTAGTTAAGGTGGACCAATGTTCTATACAAGTATTTTTCTTCCACCAAGGCGATCTTGTTCAGGTTTTCACTTCTGTCAGCACTCCCGGAGTTCAACTGTTTTTGTTTTTTTTTTTTCATCTTTTTGTAGGGTTTGTGGTTAAACAGCCGCACGGGTCAATCGAAGGTTAAGCTACGCTTGCCGCGGTCGGTTCGTGGATGGGTGACCATCCATTACATATCGAGACCCCTCCGTGCCTCGGAAAGCACGTTAAGCCGTTGGTCCCGGCAGTCATACACACTATGGACAAGCCCGTCACAGAGCTCTACTGCCTACTTCTAAATATATATTTTCAACAGACTTCAAAAAAACAGGATGGTCTCAATTCGTCGGTTTAAAAAAAGTATATTCAGCGATAGATGGACCGACGACCTTGTGAATGCCGCAGGAATCCGCTGGATGCGGAAATCACAAATCGGTCGAAGTGGCGGTGTTTGGGGGAGGCGTATGTCCAGCAGTGGGCGTCTTTCGGCTGAAATGATGATATTCAGCGATAATTCTTTACCACGTCGACCAATTTCGGTTATACTTTTTTATTGTACAAAAAACAAAATACAGTAAAAAAATGTAATCTACCCCAAATTACTTTTTTTTTTTTATTGGAAACTCATTCATTTGTTTTGTTTTGTATTTCAGGAATCACTATTATCAGGAATAGCATTAGTGGACAAATCAACCACGCCACAGGTTGTATGGGGATTCGCTGAAAGCGATTTACCTGAGGAAATTAACGAGCGATTCAAAATACTCTTTCAAACAAAACCGAAGTGGACCGTTAACCAAATATCACCTTATATTGAGTGAGTACTATTATTTTTCCGGAGATTTCATAAAACCTTTTATTTTTTGCGTCCCCTAAGACCGCGTCTGAAAGCGATTACGCGGTCGTCGTGCCCGTTCGTATGAATATAACATTCTCGCGCGATCAATCAAGTCGCGTACATCATTATTCAGGTAAACGATCGCATAATCACGTGTTCGTACGACAGTTTCGGTTAGGCCGCAGGCAGTGGCGAATTTTCTCTAACGCCAAAGAGGCCCGGGCCTAGGGCGGCCAAACCTGGCTGCGGCAGCCGGCCTGCCTTGTAGCCAATAGCCAACAAATAATGTAACATTTTCGAGCGAGCTTCGGTCGCTCTTGCAGTTTTGCATTCTAGTTTAATTAGATTAGGTTATTAGCTTGTCTGCGTAAGTTGACAAAGTTATTCCTTGTATGAATGTACAAACGAAAACTTAACATATACAAGGTGAAGTACAAAACTTATCGAGCTCACTTCGTGGAGCTGAAGATGTATACCCCCCGAAAATAAACCTACTGGCGCCCATATAATATAGGTATAAACTACTAACGCAATAACGTCTACCTACTACTAATCGGTCTAGGGCGGCCGAGACCGTAAGTTCGCCTCTAACCGCAGGTAAAACTGCGTCCCCTCTTAAAACATGTTCGCCAACTCCCAACAAATTCACAACCACGCCATCACGTTACACATAGTATGTATACATTTGTCAATTTTTTTTTTTGGATTTACAGTTCGCGTCACATAAGTTCAGCTTGAGTTGCGTCCCCACTGTTAACAGCAAACTGTAAATCCAACCATTTTTTTATGAAGGTCTCGGTGGTAGGGACACGAAAAAAGTATCGATACTTTGTGGTATCAAGTACATTTACATTCGATACCGATACTTTTGTACTCGATACTTTGCATTCGATACTTTTACTCAATGAGTACTTTTTGGCAGGTATCGTAAGTATCGAATAAGAAATTAAGTTTTAAATGGGTAATCTTAGAAATTACCCATTTAAAACTTGCGACCTTACGGCTTATGTTTATGGTTATGGCAACGCCAACGCCATCTAGTTCACACGTTCTGAACCTTTTAAAACATTACATCGATCTTTGCTCGAAATCGTTCCTTCCGCTCACAGTTAAATTCCTAATATTTCCTTCATTAATTTACTACAGTAATCAATCACTCATTCACTCACTCGTTCACCATTGTCATTTGTTTTTTCATGTCCTGCCCTACTGAAGTTAAACTGACGTTATTTACTGACCTATGCTCTATGCGCATTGGGCCCTAAGTACTCGATACTTTGAAGTATCGAAACTTTTGTTTCAATACTTTTATGAGTACGATAAAAAAAAAAACGATACTACTCATGAGTGCAATATCGATACTTTCTATTCGATACCGTGTCTCTACTCGGTGGTCCATTTTCCTCCATAATTTGGTTTTACTATAACATTGACGAAAATATTCATTCACCGTGCCTCGGAAAGCACGTTAAGCCGTTGGTCCCGCCTGTCATTCGTAGATCTTTGACAGTCGTTACGGGTAAGAAGGCCAAAAGTATGACATCCAAGTCTTACCAATATCGTGTTACCCAGTAACTGGATTGTGGAGGTCAGATAGGCAGTCGCTCCATAAAAAATACTGGTATTCAGCTGCATGCGGTTAGACTGGAAGCTGACTCCAACATAATCGGGAAAAGGCTAGGCAGATTGACTGAAGAAAATATTCATTCATCGAGGTCACTGCGTCTATAACCATTTTTTTAAGAATATATTAGGTCAGGGTTGACCCTGACCTAATATATTACCCTAACGCTCTTGAGGAACATGTCCTTATTATAAATTTGCATTTTTCAGATGCTACGCAACAGAAAAATTGAACGTCAACGCTCTTTTGACAAAATACGCCAGAGCTTCGACACAGGATGGTGTAAGAGTGTTCTCAGCAAAACATATGAAATAGTGTATTTGTTACTTTTAATAGAATATAGTACATAAGTTATAGTTTGACCGAGACTCATTTGTCAATGCTGCCCGCGTTGACAAATGAGCGGTGAGACGCCGTGAGCGTTGACGAATGAGCAGCCTGCACTGCCCCCCATCTCGCCGCGCACATACCTAAGGCGCATATCAGCGGTTTCGGTCAAACTATAGTTAAAAGAAGATGTACTTTTGTGGGTTACGAATGAATAAAATCCAAAGTTACTCATTTCGAATAATACGTTTTATTTTAAACATTACCTTAAATTACAAAAATATTTATCCATTATTTGATGAGTAATTCACCATCGTTATTATACATAAATCTTACTTTAAATAACACAGCCTTCTTGTTCTTCATAACAACGTTCTTTGAAACCATCCTTTTTAGAACTTTCGTCAACATTTTATCTCAATATTACGACCAGCGTTCGATTAAAATAAAAAATACAATAAAATCTCGGGAATGTTTGCAAAGACTATACACGAAAAAGAAATATAAGTAGTATCTTTACATTCCAAAACTTAGACTAAAACTTAAAACTATGAATCTTTGGTTTAAAAATTAAGATTGTTGAACATTTTTCCTGAGTTTGTTCAGTTCTTCCCACATGGCGGCTGGGAGGTCTTCTCCCACTTCTTCTTTGAAATACTTCTCGATTGCGTCAGCTTCTTGTAGCCAGAAGTCTTTAGGTATACTGAAGAGGGTCTTCATGTCGATGGGGCCTAGGTTCTGCGTGTTGAGATCGCCCTCAGTGGGGATATTACCAAGGGGAGTTTCGGTGAAGCATGGCTCGTTGTCACAGCGGCGAAGGATCCAGTCGAGAACGCGGGAGTTCTCGCCGTAACCGGGCCAGAGGAATTTACCCTGATGAGAGGAAATTATGATTAGTACTGGGATATTTTTAGAGCTTGCTCGAAGAATTTCAATTTTAAGAAGAAAATTACGTCAAATTAAGTTTAAATCTAAAATAGATAAATGTTCGACATGGACTTTAATATAAGAATAGACCTTGCAATTTTAAAAATCTCACATCAATGACAATAATTTGACATTGATAGCGACTCTATGTCCTAGTAGTAAGAACGGTTTTCGTAGTGACGTGGGGTTGACTGTACATTTAAGTATAACCACTAGTGTAGTTAGGTAATATTAAACCAGCTAGTCAATAGTCCGCGCGCGACTGCTAGTCACGAGAGTCACGAGTCGCTTGAGGTAGGTGAGCGGTTCGACGGGGGAGGGCGCCATTGACAAAATTGGTAGACTGAGTTAGTTTGACCTTTGTCTACCTCCGTCTCACCGCTTACATTCCTCAGGCAGTGACTACCAGTCGCGCACGGAATAAAACAAAATTCGATAGTGAATCAAATTAATGGTACATACCTCATCATTTTTACGGAACCAGTTGACGTGGAAGATCTTGGGCATCTGGCGCCCAGCCTGGGGCATCGACAGCCAGTGCTTGATGTACTCGCCGAAGTTGTAGCCGAAGAACGGACGCATGGCGAAGGGATCGTGCATCACTACTTTACCCTGTCATAGAAATATTAGGGTTAGACCAATGTTCAGTATGTAGGCGGCGGGCTCGTCTTGTCGGGCCAATTCAGCGAGCGTAACGTAGTCAGAAGATATAAGAGTTACGCGATAGAAAGAGAGGCAACTTCCATGTGAATATAACTGTAGGTAATTAGCGCTGTGCGACCTGAATTGCACTTTATTGTGTTATAGCAAGAGTCGCTATTTATTTAAATGATTTTGCGGGGTGAATCTTTTGTACTTGTACTATTATGTATTCTGTGGTAGTATTCTCAAAAATCGAATAGAATTCGATAAAAATGATGTAAAAGGGATCAGGGGCCTATTTGGTGTATCTTATAATGCGACATATTTCTCAAAAAATTATAAAAATTGACACATTTTCACGACAAGTGCTGTTTTATATAGGACTGAAACTGTCACTCGTCGATTTTATTGTATAAGCGGTAGGTCCCTGGATCTACTACCATTTAGCGGTTACTAAATGCTGACATCGATCCAATTTTTCTTCTGATAGTAATTAAATGAAACTAGGGCTGTATTATGGAAGTTAGACAGAATTGAAGCCATCATTGTCTTCTTGCAAGAGAGGAGATGAAGCTAGACAGAATTAATAGCACCATCCCTTTTTTGCAACAGCACAATGACGGAGCTAACATTTTAAATTGCGGTCCCTGATATAACTAAGGCATCGATGGAAAATATTAACAAATTGCTTATTTTTTTTAATCATAGTTGTGATATAAAAATATGCTTACAGCATGCTCAGCCGCAGCAGTGGATTCAGATCTCATGGAAGCACCCATGAACACTCCATGTTGCCAGTCCCTTGATTCGACCACTAAAGGCACGCCAGCCGGTCGGCGCCCGCCGAGCAAGATGGCGGAGATCGGCACTCCTTCAGCGCTCTCCCACTCGTCATCAATGATTGGGCATTGTTCAGCTGGAGAGCAGAATCTGTGAAAAAAATATTTGGTTAAAATCACTGAAGTCATCAAAATTTTGAATAAATATTCTCCCTTAAAGTTGGGTAAAATTCTCTATACTGGCAACACTATCACTCATAAACAATTTCCCTAACTTTTTATCTGACCAAGGTAATATTTTCATTCGGCCTACCTAGAGTTAGGATGAGCAGCAGGAGTCTTCTTGCTAGAGTCCCATGGCTGACCCTTCCAGTCAGTCAATTTCCCAGGATTGGTGCCCATGCCTTCCCACCACACGCCGCCATCTTGGGTCTCGCCTACGTTCGTGAATACCGTGTTTTGGAATACTGTTGACATTGCTATTGGGTTCGTTGCTTCTGAGGTTCCTGTGAAAAAAATATAATAATTAGGAATTTGATAACAGAACTAGTAATGACATCATCAAGTTACTGATGGGCCTTAGAAAGCCCACGTGTGGGGTTCCGAGGTCAGACATCGATTCGGGAAAATTTTATTGGGTTTTTCCATACGAAAATTCTTAGTCCCGGAGTCTGGATTTATCCCCCTGTTAAATAGTAATAGGCAGGTCCCGAAAGAATTATACGTATTATATTTAACTGTCAAAAAATTCTAATTTTTGAAGTGAAAACTTCTTTAGGCGCGTTGGGCATTTTTGAGATGAGATTAAACCATTAATTTCGCGACACTGTGACACCAGCTTTTGACCATTAAAACGACATCAACGCGTTGATTACTGCGGTGCCGATTTTTTTTCAAGTTTTCGCTTCTGTCGGCACTCCTGGAGTGCCACTGTTTTTTATTTTTAATTGTCTGTTTAATTATCTTCTGTTCCTTACCTGGAGCAACTCCAAAGAACCCATTCTCCGGATTAATAGCCCTTAGTACGCCATTCTTATCGAACTTCATCCAAGCGATATCATCGCCCACACATTCCACCTTGTATCCTGGCAGGGACGGCGTCATCATGGCGAGGTTGGTCTTGCCGCAAGCTGAGGGGAAGGCCGCTGCGATGTAGCGCTTACGACCTTTGGGGTCAGTCACGCCTACGATCTAAGAAAATAGAGTATTTATTAGTATTTGGACTATTTGGTATGTCTGTATGTCAGCGGGCTTTATCTCATGAACCATAATAGGAAGACAGTTAATTTTCATTGATTGTGTATTTCTATTGCCGGTATAACAAAAACGAATAAAAATAAAATATAGTTAAAATTAAAGGTATAAAAGACACGTTTTCTTTTTTCGTCGTTTTTTGCTAAATATTGTAGGTGGTACGGGACCCTTTGTGTGCGTGTCCGACTCGTACTTGGCCGGTTTTTTAAGAGACTAGCTATGTACACACGGCTACACATCAAGCTGTACATTTCCAGTATAAGCTGACCTCGCATTGTACGGAAATGTTATACGATGCAAGATCAGCATAAACTGGATATGTATAGCTTGATGTGTAGCCGTGTGTACACGGGGCTACGGCCCTTAATGCGGGAAACTGTAAGTATATTATTCTTAAACCAAGCCAATATATGAATGATACATTTAATCTTGCATTCGTTTTGTGTCGTAATTATGTTGTTCTCGAGTTATAAGCAAGATTACAAAGACAGCATTTTATTATTCGCGTAGGCATGATTTCTTAGCCTTTTTAAATCGCCTGTGAAAATTATAATCATAAAGAAAGTATTCTGTAATCCAAAATCTTCTTTCTCTCTTTTTTCTTAGCAATATTTTATTCACGCGTTACATAAACATTGCTATTATTTTACTGCAGGCGCTATTGTTTCAATATTATGACCATAATTCGCTTCAAACTGTTTTTATATGTAACGATATATTATAAATATTTAAATAATCATTTAAACTCACCAGCATGTGCTCGGCGAGCCATCCTTCCCTGCGTGCGATAACTGATCCCAGACGGAGGGCGAAGCACTTCTTGCCCAACAAGCTGTTACCACCGTAACCACTGCCTGTTAACAAAAGGAAAATAAAGTTAGAAATGTCTGGAATATTGTATGAAAGCTGTTTAAAAGCTACAGTAAGAGTTTGAATGTGAGAAAAAGTTTCTGCTTACCGTCACTAGATGGCGTTAGTAGTCGAGATTTTTTTTGAATAGTTACTTTTAATTTAGTTTTGAATAATAACCTTATTTGATGTCAAAATTAACTAGATAATGTACTGCGTCGCTTTTGTTAATTTTTTTAATGTTTTTTTTTTAAATTAACTGTTATGAAAGGGGTCATCATCAGCATCAATAATTTTTAAAGGTTTATGCTGATTCGTCGAAATCATATAATGTAAGTGATGTTTTCGGATAATTTTGTGGTTTTATCACTGGTAAGACCAGTACCCTAATTGCGTAATACACGATCGATCACATCAATCCATTGCTTCATAAGTGGGAAAAAAAATCTGTTCAACAACGTAAATAACGCAATGAATGTTGTTGAACTGTCAAAATAATTACGCAATTAGGGTACAGCTCCACATAGTCAGTAATAGAGGCATTACATTTCAGAAATATTTTATCTTTGTTAGCTTATTTGTCAACTTTATTGTGCATACTTTGGTCTCGAAGGAGTATACATATCTACATAATACCTGATTTACCCTTTTTTATGTGTATATCTTGTGTTGGAGATTCTAAATAAATAATTAACAAAATAGGTACCCACCATAGCTAACAATCTCATTATCAGCAGGCTTGTGCAGGATGATAGTACGGGGCGGGTCGCAGGGCCAGCCTGTAATGCCTCCGTTACCAACTGCATGCAGGCAACGTACAAACTGCTCATCTTGACGCAGAGCCTCCAGCACTCTAGCACCTGTTGACGACAAAATGATCTTGTTATATTTTTTCTCTCTTTCTATAAGGGTTAAAAGTATCCAGGGAGATATGTTGTCTTTTTCACTCGTGGAATACTAAAAACAGCTGTTCCAAGTGGGTGTTTGTAGAAATAAGCTGTATTTTTGTGAACGAGTTTTTGTTTGATTAAAAATAGCGGTTTTCAATGGCTTTAATCTGTTGTTTTCCTTGTGTATACGATATAGGAGAAGTATCTATTTATATGTCGTAAAAATTATGACAATAAATGAAGTACAATTTATAAATCGTCAAGGACTCAAGGTGGACTAATTAAAATGCTGCATGGCACATCACACAGAAAATTTGAAACGTAAATAGCACTTACTGAAGAGTATTAAGCTCATGTAAATTATCTAACAAAGGAACCTAGTAATCATAAAACAAACAAATACATAAGTATTTGACAGATAACCTAACCTAAAAGTTCGCGCCCTTTTCTATCTGCACTCTGATTGGCGTTCCCGACTACGGGACGACCCCACACCTGCGTACTAGATCCGCGACCTACGCAACAAGTGAACTATGAGAACCCCGTCATTGTCGACAGCCGTAACACAACAATGTTTTTGAGACAACACAACAACAAAAAAAGACAATTTTGCGACGAAAACAGTTGAAGTTTCTTTTAAAAAAAAGAACAAAGAAATTTGAAATAGGAACTTCGGTGTTTTTTTGTGTGACGTCTTTAAAATAGTGATGGGACAGTGCAGTTTAAAAAACGCGCCCTTTTTGAGTGCATACATAGATGTCGTTGCATTTCTGTGGGGATGCGGCGACTTGAGTTGCCGCGCGGCATTCTGCCGGAAAAATGACCGAACGTGGAAGTGAGATGTCAGACCTAGCCTCGTCAGTCACGGCAGAACAGGCAGTCAGCAGCCCTAACGATGGCGATCCTACGGCCGTTATTGATAACGAATTGCTAATTGCGGAGGTGAAAAAGCACCCCATTCTATATAATAAGGCGTACGCAGAATATATTGAGAAGGTTGCAAGAACAAAAAAATGGACGATAGTCTGTAAATCACTGTTCAAGCAGTGGGGGGAGTTCTCCCCAAAAAAGAAGAGAGAAACAAGTAAGTAAGTAATTATCTTTGTTTTTTTGTTCGCTCAACTTTTTATCTAAATAGATGCCAATTATTTTTTGAGCCCTAACCAACTGCACGCTTCGAATGTTAGGGTGTAAAAACTAGGCGTTTGAAGCGATTCAGTGCCCGGGTTCGATTCCTAGGTAAGTCAGTAAGGGAAATTGCTTATGAAAAGTCTTTGTTTATAACAATATAATAAAAATGTAATTCTCACTTGAGAACGGCTTAACCGATTTGGCTATTTTTAGTCCGAATTTGGTTTTTATTAAAATAAATATTAGAAAACACATAAACATAACATCACGCCTTGTTTTCCCGAAGGGTTTAGCAGAGGTGTACCAATAGTAGAACAAATAAAAAAAATAAAAATTGAAATGCCCGGATAGTGGGAAAATTCGGGTAAAACTGAACAGGACAACGTCTGTCGGATCAGCCAGTTTTTTTATTTTTTTATTTTTCTTTATGAAACATATTAGGGAACATTTTTGCACGATATAATTCGCTCCGGGTTTTCAGACTATTTTTATTGCCATTAACATGCTAAGAAGATACCACAAACAAAAAAAAATGCAGTATCTTCGAATAAAATTAGTTTAAAAACTTAAAAACAAAACAAATAACAGGCACTTATAACCTTCTTGGACGTCTATTCTTGGTACTTCCTGTACTTCTTCTTCTGTTCTTCGCCATGTACTATTTCTACTAAAAAAATCTAACGGAAGAGACTTTTAAGAAATTTAAATTATTTATTTTTATATATTTTCAGTTAAGGCAGTACAGAATAAATGGCGGAAACAGCAAAATATTTTTTTTAAGAATTATAAAGGAGTAAAAAAACACCCTTTATCTAAAAGAAGCATTTCAACCGTTGCTAGCGACGAGGACGTGGAGTGTGCCGATATTGCTGGCGTGGTACCCATGGACATACTAACGCGTGAGACACCCCAAATTAACATCGATAATATGTCCCCGGTGCCCTCAACATCGATGCAAGTCGGGGATTTGGCAAATCATTACGATCTCCAAAAGGCGCCGTTCTTCATCCCAATACCGGAAATAGAACAACCACCACCAATCGATCCGAATCCGAACATGCATTTCGCGCTAATGTTAGTGCCGCTTTTAAATAAATTAACTCAAGAGCAGTTGTTTTGGGCATGGCCCAGAATTTTAGATATAATAAAAGATGCTGAGGGGGAGAAGAGAATATCCATTCTTAAAACTGAGTTAATTTATCCACCTGGAGTGGACAGAGCTGACAATTTGATTCAAGAAGCCGTTGAACGCGAACCAGAACAGGAGGCTTCGGAGACAGAAGCATATCCATCTCATTACGGAAGGCCAACCAACCCAGACGGTGAGATCATATATCCAGAGACAGACCATGAGGACCTTGACGAGGCCTAGAAAGTCCTAGGCCTAGTCAAGGTCCTCATGCTCTGTCTCTGGCCATGAGACCGCCTAAAAATAGCACAAACTCTTGGTATTAAAAGACAAACGTAATCCCGTCGTAATTTACGCTGCTCAAACTGAGTCACCGAAATTACGCTGCTATAATATTGCACTTTTCACCACGCTTGGCGCAGAATTATTATTAATTTATTTTCAAAATGCTATTTACACCATTTTAGAATTTGGTTTGAGCCATACAACGAAAACCTCTAGTTGATTTTACTTCAAGAATCTTTGAGACATTACGTTGAGCGGCCGAAATTACGCTGAGTTTACGCTTTTCTAAAAAATGTACAAGTTAGTTTGAAATGTTTACGAATTTAACTTTACGGTACTATCAGTCTATATTACGTTTTGTGTTGTATAATGTAAATTGTTTTGCATACTATTGTATGGAATCATTTTTTTCTAACTTGAACAGACAGCTATGCCTCTGGGGAGTTTGTTGCGTCACTTTTTCTTCCCATCTAAAGCACTAGGAAGTGGTGAAGGGTGGGCGTTTTGGGGGACTGTCTTATGTAATTTTGACGTTCGAAAAGTGCTGATTCTCAGCCTAGTTTGAATAAATGACTTATGAATTTTTATAATCGTCTTTTTTAGGACTAAAAAGCAAGTAAAAAGCGATTATTGTAAAATAATGTACAAAATAACTTAACTGTTGTATTTTTCTGTGGTAGTGTGTAAACCTACGGTATATTTGTGTAGGCATTGATTGCTGTGCGTATTTATGCATGTGAGTTTAGAATTTAAAACAAATGTTGTAAACTCCATTTTGTGTCTTATTTCCTAACAAACACAACTCAAAAAAAATCAAGCTGAAATATTTTGCAACTTTTTCTGTTGACTGCACTTTTATACGCTGGCGACACACTGCGCAGTGTTATTCTGAAACACGCTCGCAATTAGTTTCATTGTTACAGTTCTGAAATATACCGCATCTTCTAAACTCAATGGAGATGCTATTGCGAGCGTATTCCGGAACAAGGCTGCAAGTAACCTATGCCATTATAGCGAGTTGCGCCAACAAAGCCATTGAAAACCGCGAACCATTATTAAACCAATATTTCTACCAGCTCTACCTTACAGAAAAGGCGTAAAGATATAGTTTGTCCACAAAATACATCAAAACATGCTTTTGTATCTAAATTTTACCTGTACCTCGGTCCTCTTCTCTATAATAGACTAAATTCGAAAGCAAACATTTATTCCCTGAACTACATAAATTGTAAGAGTATTCTCAAGGATGCTCTCCAAAGTATGTCTTACGAAGATACAGAGAATTTACTGTGTTAAAGTGAATAAGTATGTACAAATTTCACCTACGTTAAGTATTTATCAAATTTAGAAACTAAGATTTAAGCTACTCAATATATAATTAGTGATCTATTGTCAACCTGCAGATAATTTATTTATTTATAAGTCTATTTTAGCTCTTCTCGCCTGAAACACAGGATTACCTAGTTCAGGCACGTAAGTCTTAGGAATATAATTTACATTTAAGCAAATCTGTAATAATTTTTATGCCTTGTAATTTTTTGAATAAATATTATTATTATTTATTTATTGATAGACAACATAAAGAGCTAGCCGCTAGAGGGAGATCAAACATATTGCCCTCTCTTTCCATCAACCGACGAGACGAGAAACCCTTTGCAGACTACGATGCATCCAGTATAAATTGACCTACAACTGAGATATGACGAACTATACGTTGCTCTTTGACGTTTTAGGGTTTGTACGGTCAAGATATACTGGTTACATCGGCCTGTCTGGCTGTATGTTGTATTTGTACCTATGTTTATTAATATTTTGAAGCTATAACGTACCCATCCTTGTCATGACGCGCATAGAGTAGACGACGTACGGAGAGTCGGTAATTTCTACGCCGATCTTGGATAGCGGAGAGCCTACAGGACCCATGGAGAATGGAATTACGTACATCGTGCGGCCTGTGGACAAAATATTAATTATATAATTATATTTATCATATATTTCATTCGTCGTATACATGTACATATTAGGAAAGACAAAATTAAAATAGTTTTTGAGGTTAATCTGGACTTTTTATTCAAATCTATGATAAGTTGGCAAAAATCTTTCATCTATTTTTATTTCTGAGCAGTATGGACTATGCCTTATATTCTATGATTCCAAATTCAAATTGTGCAAATGACATGCTGGTTTGCGCCTTCCTTTGTTAAGTAAAAAGAATTAAAAAACAACAGAATATTTTTAATCTATCTAGATTCCATCGACAATTAATTTGCTATCCTAATTGCAGCAATAAGCGGATTGCCCGGGCCCCCGGTAGCTGTATTGATTTTGAGGGGAGACAGAGCCAGACACACGCACATATTATGATGCATCCATTTATGTAGGCGTTTCAATCAATGTATGCATGACATGTCTGCAATGTAATGAACCCCTTTGAATAGCTACTCGGTACTCAATATCCGTTGGGCAAACACAGATTTTGGGAAATTCATTCGAGTCCTTATTGTTTGAAATTGGAACAGTCTTTTGATTGTTTGAAAATGGAATGAACAGTCTTTTGTTTTTTTCTACGTATTGCAAAATAGTTTACTTTTTTTTGTTGTTTGGAAACATTGTTCATGACTTTCAAGGAATTCGAAATCGATTAATTTTGCTTTGATATTGTGCACGCTGGTTTGAAATTACGGGTTTTCAACGGTCTTCTTCCGTGTTTGATTTGATCTCTATTATGTCATATTACATATTTAACGATGGTAATAGATGCTGAACATTCTTGTAAAGGTCATGTTTGTTTAAGTGCAAATTATTCAGTTCACTTATTTTTTATGCAAATTGCTATTCTGGGTACAATTTAGAAACGACCTTGGCAGTGGTGGAACAAACTGCCCTTTCTAATCGATTGAAAAACACAAAATAAGACACAACAGAAGTTTTATTGTTATTACACGTAAGGACGGTATGTATCTCTCAAAGTATTATTTATCATGCCACTAGCACACAAGAGATTACCGCTATATAATTTAGATTTCATTTTTCAGTAACGAACAATTTAAAACAATGACAAAAAGTTTTTATTCTCTATTTCCATATTCAAACACAAAAAATAAAGACGACAAAAACAACGACGTAAAGTTTTTTTCTGAAGAGCCAAGACTCACCTCGCATACATCCCGGGAATCTCTCAGTGATGGCCTTGTCATAGTCATTAGGAGCGATATAGTTGCCAAGCGCAGACTTCTGCCCCGCGCGTGCAATTGGCACCACATCCCTCTCCTTGTCGGAGCAGATGAAAGTGCGTGATTCTACGCGGGCCACATCGGCGGGGTCTGTGCGGGCTAGCCAACTGGTGGGAAAAGAGTATGGTTAGTTTTTTGTATTAAAAAATATCACGCAATAAATTATAATATTTTTTTTTCTGGGTTAGTTGCCCACAAACGCTGATGAAGTTTGAACAAGATTTTTGTTTTCGTCGTGTCTTTTTGAGCAGTTTTTGATATTTGGGAGATATATGTGAGTTTGTTTTCAGCGCTGGGATATGTTGAAATGGATATATAATTCAATGACTCTACTTATACGACAATCTCAGTTTGACATTAATCAAAGTACAACAACAATAGTTAACGTCGGTATCTTTCAACGGCTTGGAGAACCTTTATTTACCAACACAAAAACAAAAGAAGTTCAGTAGCAGTTCCAGCTGTATGTACTTACCAATTATCATACTTATGCAGACGCTTCAGAGTTCCTTGCTGCTGCATGATATGCAACAAGGCAGCAGCCTCAGCTTCTGAACCATCGCAGACGTGGACATGTTCCGGCTGGCAGAGAGCAGCGCTTCGCTCCACGAATGCACGGACCTGAGAGGTTAAAAAAAATCATCATCATCTGCCTAGTCTTTTCCCAACTATTTTAGGGTCAGTTTCCAGTCTAACCAGATGCAGCCTGAATACCAGTATTTTCATTAAGCGAGTGCCTATCTGATCTATAACCCAGTTACTAGGTAACACGATGTCCCTTGGCAAGACTGGTTGTTAGAGTTTCAGGCTACTTGGCACAAGCTTTGAGGGATCCCTCAAGGGTCTGTCCTGGGTCCTGTTACGTTTGTATTTGGAATTCTAGAGCTAACGTTGTCGTGAAGATTGATAGAGAGGCTGTACCTACATAAATATTGTCACTCACTGGAGTCTTGTTTAATGCACTCAAAAGAAGATTATGATGTGTCAACTTGGTTATTGATAGAAAAGTTACTTTGGTAGATCATATAATGAATGTTTGACTACAAAAGGAAAGGTTAATACATTTACATCGATCCATGAGAAATGGCCTTCGATTGTTTAAAATATTTAAAGTTATTGAACGAATAGTTCACAAGTGACGTGCTGGCTTGACCTATAAATGTTTAAATCTCTTGCGCCGCGGTTCGCACTTACCTACACATTAAATATCGTTGTGCTAAGTATAACAAAGACCCTTGATGTAATAGGTAAGGAGCCATACAGAAACATAATAGGCCAATTTAAGGCAGTTTTCTTCATCACAGTTGCACGATTTAGACAATTTAAAAATATTTAAGACACGCAATGAGCAGAAACGAATGTTTTTTTTTCCTGCGTTTATACTCAGTTCCTAGTCTTTGTTTATAAAATTACCTTTCAATAATTTCATTACGTAATAGGTGGGTATATTACAACAATACGGAAGAGAATTAATATTTCCCAATATATCATAAATTGAGTCGATATTTTATCTAGAAATATATTTACCTTAGGAGTCAATGCAGCGAGTTGAGGGTTGGGGCTGGTGGCCCCACGGAGAGCGGTCTGGTGGGCCGCGCGCCCGCAAGCCAGCGCCACTTGGGCATACCTGGAGACAAAAGAAAACTTACATTAGAAAATGAAATACGAATAATTATGGTTAATGCTGGTGTGCTAAAATGTGGAACATATTGGCGCCAATCGACGCCATTTTGAATTTCCTTTCAATTATGAAAAATGTTCTACAAAATATATTTTGAAGTCAACCGAAGCATTAGAACTAATTATATCTAATTTGTTGATATCGGTCGAGTAGTAAGTAGGTACATTCTTTCACAATAATTTACCCTAACAGTGGCAACCCAATAGCAAATTTATTGCAACAAAAATAAAGATTACTGATTTTGACAGACTTGTCGACGACAGCAACCCAACAGTGACATAATGCAATGAAAATAAAATATCACTATCAGAGGTGAAATTTCTGTGAAGGGGTCCTTAATTTGGGTTTGAAAAATACTCAATCAAATAAACACATAGGTAAAATAGACATTCCTTTTCTGGTAAAAACCCGTTGTAATAATGATTTCATCTGACTCCTTGACTCTTCAAATTAATTGCCAAGTAAGTACGTTGAAACATTTGATATGAAATAATACCTAAACAATTAAATCGTTATCTATTGCGCATCGTCCATTCCTCAGGGTGAGGTTTGAAACTTTGAACCGGGCACAAAATGTCTGCCATTTAAATCAAAGGTTAGATTTATTATTATCTTATTGCACTTTGTTCCTACTTCGTAATTCTTAATTAGGTGTTTAGATAAACGGTAATAATCTTGCAAAACTGTAATTATACGGGCGGCTAAAGTAGAATGCTCGGGATATCAATTTATGTATAGAATCAAGTTTTTCTATTTGAACAGAACAGACAGCTGTGCTGCTGGGGGAGAGTTTCTTGCGCCACTTCTTCCCAGCTAAAGCACTAGGAAGAGGTGAAGGGTGCGCGTTTTTGGGGGACTGTTTTATGTAATTTGGACATTCGAAAAATACTGATTCTCAGTCTAGTTTGAGTAAATGACTGTTGAATTTTGTTTTAATTTTAATTTATGGTATACCAACTTCCTCTCTCCTACTTTGCTATGCTTGACAGTGTCTACAATGATCATGTATTTGTAAAACCGACCACCTATTGTAAGTTCAAATTGTGGAATGTAAATAAATAAATATTGAGTATCATATTATTATGAATGGTTGTGGTAAAATTGCTGATCTTTCTAAAACAATAACAATAATTTGAAGTTGTTAGTAAAATTGTGCTGATGATGGCTAGATTGAAATAAATACCTAACCTAGTATTAATTGGATTATTTTTAAGTGGTTCCATTTTTTTCCAAAGTCGTGCTAATGTTATGAAATATCTAGGCGATAGTGTATCGTTAATTTTCATCATTATTTTGGATTTTCCCTTTGACGTATACAATTACATAAAGGTACAAGTTTTCCTATCAGAATCAGGAAAAAGAGCAAACGTATAATAGGAATGATGCCTGGGTCAAAAATAAGACATTCTATTTAGTCAGTCAGTCAGATAATAAAAAAAATATTAGACACGTATTTTTTGCTTTATCAAATTAATAAAAAATGACTTAGATAAAACGCATTAAAGTTAGGGAGTGAAATTCGCTAAAAAGTATAAATAAAATACAAGTATAATCATGGCAAATTTTAACTCAATGTATTGCCGTAATCTTTTGATATCGTAAAAAAAGAAAAAATCATGTCCAATATTTTTTAATAATCTACAAGACGGACAAAAAATATATTTTTAGTCATCAACCCTATTTGGCATTTCATAACTAGATATCCTAAAATTTAATACCTAGGTCCCACAGCTTGGTTTTTGACTTTTTTTGTTTTTTTTGGTACTGGCTTAATAGCAGCCAAAATGAGACATGGATAGATTTGGGTTGCCCCGTTGTCTGAAACCCCGGACAATGGAAACATTCGGTAAATATAAGAACTATGAAATTCAACTAGAAAATCGACGTAGGTACCTTTTGCTTATCAACCACACTAGTTTTATTTATTTATTGCTTATGCAACTGTATTTTATAGCCAGCCAGGGCAGTTTATGATTAGAGCCAAGTAAAATGTTTGATTCGGACGTTACGCCGTACTAAAATTCATTTTCATCTAGAGGTATCACAGTCAAACTCGCGTTTATTGAGAGGTTTTTTTTATGCCGCGTCTTGTCAATGACCGCCAGAACCATATAGGTATACTATATCTAACTATAGGATGCCAAAATGTGTTGAAACGTGATGAGTACAAATTTGTTGCCAATGTAAAGTTCGTGCAATCCACGAAGACGCGCCCCACTCCGCTCCGCGCCGTACTAGAGTTCAGCTTACAGTACAGTAATCGTGGAGTGGGGCGCGTCTTCGTAGATTGCACGGACTATAGACACCTGTCTAGATGTTGGCCTACGTAGCTCATACTGATTACTACTCGTAACTGCCAGGCCCACAACTATTCGTGACGTGTGCTAAATTGATACATTTTTATTAGTAGGTACTTAACTCATTGACGATATAAAAAACTGAACAGTATGTAGTAGGTGGCTTGGTAATTTGAATCAATTTGAAACAATGCTGTTGTGAAGAAATATGAAACGCTACTGAAACTGTCTGGAAGTAACGTGGAACTAAGCCGCCAGTCTATAATTTAAAAAAAAACATGGTTTTTCTGTGCCGACACTCAATTCAAACCCAATGCATTTATTTCAATTAAACTATTTACAGGCACTTTTGAATTGTCAAGGAGTCGGTCAGTTAGTCAGACAGTTGAAGCTACATCGTTGCCAAAACGTAGATCTCATAGAGAAGAACGGGCAAGAATCTCACAAGGACAATCTTTTAAATCCAAATCACACTTCACAATAATATTATAAAGGCGAAAGTTTGTGAGTGTGTGTGTGAATTTGAATGTAGTTTGGCACACATATAGTTTATAACCTGGATTAACACATAGGATACTTTTTATCCCGATATTCCTACGGGATCGAGACTTCTGCGGGTGAAACCGCGGGGTGCTGCTAGTATTACATGATCCTTGGTAGTTACATTATTCTTGTTACTTCTTTTTACTTTAGTAGTAGCAATAAATATGAGGTAATGTACCTACTGTTGCTAATTGGTAACAAAGGGGATTTTCCTTTTCTTAGATATTAATAGGTAAACACAAAAAAACGTGTAGTTTTCCCGATGAGGAAAGTAACTATATATCTAGGTAATTAGGCAGCTAAGTATGATTAAATGTATTTTTCGTGAGCTTTGATGAAGAACCTGTACTTAGGTTACTAATTCGTATCCGTGGACATTTTCCCGACCGATTGGCCCGAGAAGAGAAAACACAAAGGAAATTGGAAAACTATGGGGAGGGAGGTCTTTAGCCAGCTGTGGGATTAGAGAGAATATTTACCTAAGTAGGTACCTACTTTACCTATTAGTATTTTAAGTAGTGAAAAATAAATTATTGTGCGTCTGGTGTAATAATTAAAAAATGTAGGTTTTAAATAAATTACATAGACCAATCCAGACAAACTAGTGGTTGAAAAAATAATTTGATTAAGTTTCAAAAACTGAATGCTTTGACTTATAATATCATAATATAATATCATTGACTTAATTATTTTAAAGTATTAAACGTAAGTGAGCACAGACTTGAAGTGATAAAATAATAATAAGGACTTGGAAATTGAAACAGTTCTAATAAAAGAATACATCTTTTAGAATTAGAATAAAAATAATAGAAAGAGAGAAGACAAAGTGAAGAAAAAAATATGAAATTATACTTACTGGTTGGTCTTCCTCACGTAGACTTCAGGGATAGAGTTGAAGTGCAACATTTTGAATTAGAATATAAATAAAATTAAATAACAATACAATTAATTAATACTTTAAAATTAAAATTAAATCGTGAGCTAAATTTTATCAAAATTACTGAAACTGAACAGGAATATCAGCCACCTATAATATGCTATAGTGTTTAATTTGTCACCCATTTAATAAGTACTAGATGCGTGATGAAGCTTCAGAAACGTAGTGATTTTAAAATATTGCGCGCACGCTTTAATACCGGAGGAGTGTTCACACGGCGCGCTCTGATTGGTCGAGAGCGCGGGTGTGTCGTGACGTGTGCACACGTAACGTTTAGAAACAACTTGTTTTTCTACGTTCATCGATTTGTTTTTAAATTGCTGATTATGTTTATGTGCTTTTGAAAATAATATCGTGATTTCGATGATTCGAGATTGGTACTTAGTAATCGTGATTTGACAGTTTTAGTTGCAATGTTAACAAACTAATTAATAAAAATATTACGAGCCTTGAATATTCCATAGCACGCCATACTTCTCAATGGTATATTCCGTGATAGGTACATTTCATTCGGTAGAATAAATTAGTTTCCCTTCTACGTGGTCGTGTGTGCAATAGGTAGGTACACTTTATTTAGACCAGATCAAAAGCAATCTCCGTGTGCTATGTAGGCAAGATGGAAGCCTTGTTGCATCAGCTAATCATATATGACGTTTTATCGGGGACTTTTTAATCAAAGTCATTATTACGAGTAAAATCAGAACGTTGGAGGCCGAACCATAACACATATCATGGCGGGACAGCAATCTAAAAAAATACTTTCCCGCCAATTTTAATGTCAAAATCTTTTTTTTCTTCCATAGATAACCCTCTTGTCGTCTCTCGGTGATCATCAAATTATACGGCCAATATTAAAAAATATATAAAAATAGGTTCTTTTGAATTTCATTGATCTCAGGAAAGGAAGGTTTTTGACTTATTAGAACCAAGTTGTTTATAATGTAACTGAAGGCGTTTATTTCGTCAGCAAGTTGGAAAGCTCAAGGTGAATTTCGTCATCGGAGGCGTGTACGGCATGCACATATCTACTGATTGCAGTTCAAAATACTTCTACATTTTGTTTACTTTGCGATGACGTAGGTATTTTTTTTTAATAAAAACCTTTTTGATAGTCTAGGTACCTAGTAGATATTGTATGCATTCTCTTTGTGGCTACTGTAAAAAAGTAGATAGGTACTGGAAAATTGATACGAGAAACAAAGGATTACTTGGAAATTGATGTGTCAGCGTTTTTCTGTTGACTGCGCCCTTCGATCAAAGATTACATTATAATATTGTTAAATACTAACCCAAAAAAAAAACCTTCAAACATAAAATATGGAAGGAACCTATCTTTCGTGTGCTCTAGGTATAAACATTTTGTATTGTCAATAATACCTACCTAATTATCTTTAATTAGCTCAATCGATCTTATATATATGACGTATTGACGACAATTTTCGTTCATTGAAACGACAGACGCAAGTATCTACCTACGTATGGGAAGTGGATCACATTCGAACTGACGCACTTTACTTGTATTAATAAACTCAGGCACTGTCCGTGGACGTTTGACCTTGGCCGTGAGAGCATCCAAAAAGGCGCGTGTATCTTGGCTTGAGACAATTAGACCCAGTTATGGAGAAAAATGTCACTAGGTATAACTTTACCTCAACTTTTTCAAGGATATTTACTTATAGTAAGATCGATAATCCTTCTTGGCCATCTTCCTCCTTGTGCTTTCACTATGGTTCTTACATACTTAAATTCTTTTTGATCACTTAACGAATCCGATATTGCGTTCCAAAACTAAAATAACTGATCTAGGTTACACGGCTGCCAAGCTAAAATGGAACTGGGCTAGTCCACATCTGGTCATGCCCGAAGAGCTATGGGCTGAAATAACCACACAGTGGGTCCCAAACAGCAGGACAAAGCGGCGCGGGCCCAGAAGGAGATTGCGGGACGAACTTCACGAATTCGACTCTTTCCTTAAAGATTGGCCACAAACAGCAGTAAATAGGGATAAGTGGAAGTAGCGGCAAGAAGCCTTTGCCCAGCAGTGGGTCAGGGGTCAGTAACAGTTAACTAAAAAAGCATTACCAACCCTCCTTCCGGGGCAGTCGGGTAAAAAAGACGACCTTCATTCGACAAAACCGTGAATGATAGATTTTATGCTCTTCCCGTTAACGTTTGACGTCAGTTGACGTCACTAATTCAATGTTTAAGTTTTCCTGTTCAATATCTATAACTGATTTGTTTACCAGAGTCATTTATAGTTAATTATTTACAATGTATTTTGTTTACGTCATCATAATATTATGGTCATTTGTTAGTGTTTGGCCCTAATTTTATGTTAGTAAAGTGATGTACGTTTGTAAAGTAGGTAAAGTTTTATTGACGTTTGAAGTCAATGAATCCATTACTTGTCCCGTTTGAAGTTAATTTTGTCCATTACGTTAGTTTTGTCCATATTTACATAGGTAAATGATTAACTTAAACAATAACTCTTTTGTTATATTTGTACCTAAATATTATTATTATAATACCGTAAAATACATTCAAATTGTGAAATTTTGGTTTCATAAAAATAATACATACCGTGAAACCTGGCAACTTTGCCACTTTACGGTGGGTAAAAAAGTTTGAAAAAGTTTTTCTTAAAAAAACTCTATGATGTCATAAAAAGCAACCAATGAGATATGTAGTAAATTTCATGCATTATTGAAACACAATCTTATATCTATATTTTTCTCATTCTATAGTGATATTTTAGTCCAAAACCTTTTATGGCAAAGTCAACTATCACTTGTGGTAAAATTGCCATCCCAAAATTTAGGATTTTTTTTAAAGAGTTACCATATAAAGTCGTCACTACCGCATGCTTGGTCACAGTAAAAATATACTACAGTTGTATAATATTTTACACTGGTAATTGATTTTCCAAAATGTGGCAAATTCACCCGCCTTGTTTCGATTTTTTCAAATTAAATAGAAATAGCTGTCAGGATTGCATCAGAAAAATTTGGGGTAGGTAAGTAGGAAAAAAACTAAATAACAATATTTTAGTTTCTTTTTTGTGACAGCCTCTAAAAAAATATGGCAAAGTCGACATTACTAAAACTTTGCATTGTGTTGGTATATTTGCCAACAGTGATTTCTTAAGTTAAATTGGTTAAAGAGACGTAAATTATCATGGTTTTAATTAAAGAATATCATTAAGAACGAGGTATTAAAGTTTGACTTATCTACACAAAGTATATCCCACATATTTTCATTAAAGTTTTGAAGCTCAAAGTCACTCACAGTTAGCGCGGGAAAAAAGTAACCGCCAAAAAATGACAGTTCTATGAGAGCTGGGTTGTATTGTACAATAAAATGTTGTCAATCAAATATTCTAATTTGATTTAAGGGTATTACAAACGTTAAAAAAAATACAGTTTTGACGTAACAAATTATTTTGCCTCGTAAGCCGGTATATGGCAAATTAAACAACCTTTGGCAAAGTTGCCAGGTTTCACGGTACTTACATAATTTGTAAGTATTTATTATATTATTATTATTCTAAGTACTTTGAACAAAGGTTTGTTGAACGATTTAAACTATGTAAGTATAATTTCCTGTAATAATTTTACGAAAAATATGAACTAACTGATTACAAATAGGTACCGTTAAAATGAACTTTACAACAGGCAATGCAGCGTTCGTATGTATTTCCACGATTTCCACGAACCGTCCGTTTCAACAAGCATGAGAGCTTTGAGCTCCATTTTCCAGTTTCCAAAGAAACTCGCTGTAACCTCTACCTCTAAATTAAATTCCCTGTAACTCACTAGTGTAAAGAGAAAAACAACGCTACGCTGAAATGCTATTTTTAATGAGGAGAAAACAAAATAATCCCAGGATATTACGTGAAAATAAAAAAATTGTAAGCGATTTTTATTATAGAAGTCCAATATTGTACGGAGGCTCAAATATTTCTAAACCAAAACTCATTTTGTCATCCAATTATGGCTTAGAATCAGCACTTTTTGAAGGACAGAACCATCATTCAGATCTAAAGTTTCAAAATACAGCTTTCAAAATGTTAAATCTTCACCACTTCCTAAGAACTTGTCTATGCTAAGAAGAAAAAGCGGCGTAACAAATTAAAAACCTAAAAATAAATACTCGAGAAGGACGTCACGCGGTTTCACCCGCGTAGTTCCCGTTCCCATGAATAAAAATAAATATAGCCTATGTTACTCGCTGATAATATATGCTGAAAGAATTTTTCAAATCGGTCTAGTAGTTTTTAAGTTTATTCGTTACATACAAAAATCTTTCCTCTTTATAATATTAGTATAAATAATCGTTATAAAGTGTAGCCAGCAATTAAAAAGGCTCAGTTTATAAATAAAGTTGTTGAATCTAACGATAAAATTCTGATGCAAGTCTCCACCCACGGCCTAAGTTAGTACCAAGTACCAACATACATTCTACTACATTACGTGACTCCAATAGGTCATAAGTTCAGACAGATAAGCTGAAAGTATAGTAATCTTTTTTAGTTTATAGTTTACATCAGTTTTTTTGTTGACAAAAAATACAAGTCATATGACAAGCCGTGTGAATTTAAGATAAAATGAAGATGAGTGCAAAGTTGGGCGCAATATTTGATGCCTACGTTTTCTTTTGACGTTATCTAATTTTGATTTTATCACAAGTACATACTAATTCCATGGTATACATACATTAGGTTATTATTTAAAATATTTCAAAACCATAGATAAGCTAGATATGTATTCTCTGTAGTTATCCTCCGAGTTAAAGCAAGGACAAAAGGTTAGTAACAAAATCGGAACTGCATTTTCCCGCTTATCTGTTAAGCTTCTAAGTATCTAGATATTTTTTTATCACAATAATGATAATTATTAAGTAATTATGAATACAACACATTAGCCGAAAAGATCACAAGTTATTCTTCTACAAATTCTTGGAATGACCGATGCCTAATTTTAAATATCACTTACTAGACTTGTTATTATTATGGTGATCAAGTTTTTAATTAATTCATACTGTCGTGCCATGACCCATGACTTGCAGATAGTATATAGTCAAATGTCACAATTGGTTCGGCTGATGATTGAGGACCCACAGTTCAGACAATAGCTGACTGTATTAATTGTAGTTTATATTCTCTTTGGAGTGAGTTCATGAGTTGAGTTCTTCCGCAGTGGTCTCGAACGCCATAATGCGAAATCGGTAGAGCTGCCCACTAAAATCGGTGTATTTATACCCAAAATCGGTATATGACAAAAAAAATACAGTATTCAATTAAATTCGTTTATTTATCAAAAATAAACTGACAGTCTAATTTACTTTACATCAAACATACTTAAATAGTATAATAATTTTTTACAATGTTTAGGATCATACCAATATTCTTTGGCCATAGCCGCGGTCATCTTTGATGATTGCCAAGTCATAACAATTAGCGTCATTAAAGAGTCGTTTTGCATGTAATAGACCAATGATTGAATCAGTAGACAGCCTATTTCGCTGTTTTTTTTTTCATAAGATTAACATGCGAGAATGTGCGTCCAACGTTGGCGGGTGAATGAGGCAGTGATAAAATATTAAAGATGAAAGTAGAAAACAAAGGAAACATTTGAGTGTCGTCGCGCTTTAGTAAACTTACTTCATCCCAAAATAGTTCTACATCATCTCAGGAAATGTTTTGACTTTGTTATTCTCTGAAATCGTGGAAAAATCGTTGTATTTCGGTAATTCGGTGGGACAGAGCCCATATCGGTAGAAATACCGAAAAATCGGTAGGTTAGAGACCACTGTTCCTCCGACTCAATAACGTTCGATGCAGATAGGCCAGTGTTGTACGAGATTTTATTACTTACCGTAAGTACTTATATTTAACCCTATCTGGGCTGATCTGATTTGTTGCGTCATTTTGTTTGTTTGGTGGAGGCCACATCGCATCTTTTTCCCCAGTTTTGGGCGCAACGAGGTTTAAGCATGACGACGTGAGGTTATGTGAGTGCACATTGGCACACATGGTTACCGTGAGACGTCCGTCCTGACTTAAGAGGCCGGCGACACGGCTCGCAATTACAAATCGAGATGTTTGCAAAATTCAATTCCCAGCACGATGCGCTAGTGTGAGTGCCTGTTGGAGCGATATACACCTACAGTGAGCAACACTACCACGCACACATTGACAATTATTGCTTGACGCGATAGTACTAGTAGCTATGGAAAATTTACGATAAATTTGGATGTGTTCCGTAATACAAAAAATTATGAATGAAAACTTATTGTAATTCCATTTTTTTTTCGATAATTTGTAACTTGATAATATAAACTATGCTTCTACGGAAACAATATTACAAATATTGTTGTTAATAGTACAGAAAAAACAATTTGAAAACATGTTAATTATGCTGTAAAAATGTACGAAATGCAATTCGCTTACATTTAATTTAAAGGTAAGTTTTTGGAAATAAAAAGACGTAGGAGCCTAGATAAATACTGTCTCAATCCAAATAACAACATAATATGGTGGAAATATGCTCAAATTGCAAATTATTTATGTACGTTTGTATGGACAATTCATGCGTCGCCGCATTCTTAAGCAGTCTCTTGCAAAGGACGTACTCATTTTGTTAATTGTAATTTCTGGCGTTGGGTACCTAAATGTTCTTAGTAACACTATGTACCCACTTCATATTTAGGAGATAAGAAATAATAGAGGATCCGTTTGGAAAGCTGACAGAGAGCGTGTCCTAAATAATGTAAAAAACAATATGTAGATCCAGCTCCAGGAATAAAAAACAATGGCGCTCCGGGAGTGCTGACGGAAGTGAAAACTTGAAAAAAAACGGTACCGTGGTAATCAACGCGTTGATGTCTTTTACTCCACGGTGTCGGTAAGTTGCGTTACAATGTCGCGAAATCAGTGGTTTAATCCAATCTCAAAAATGCCCAACGCGCCTAAAGAAGTTTTAACTTTAATAAGAGTTATCTATATCTTCTATCTATCTATTTAATCAAATAAAAATCAATTGCCGTGCACTAGTCTCGCAAAATCTTCAAAAATGGCTCGACCGATTTGTTTTTTTTTTTTGTTTTGTTCGTCTCACTACAGTACCTACTGGGGTGGTTTAGGATTTAAAAGAACATTAGGAAAAAGAAAAACCCAAAGGAACAGCCGAAAAATCGAAAAAAACGAATTTTTGTTCACCGGCTGGTCATCTTAGAGTTTATTAGGCGATTCGCACACTGCCCCGCATCACGCAGCGTGGTGCGGGGCGGCCATACAAAATGAACGCGCGTGGATGCATTTTCGGTGTGTTGGACTGTGCGTGTTTTCAATACAAACGGATATACTTACAAGCAACGCAGTCACGCAACATGCAGCGTGGTGCGTGGCAGTGTGCCAATCGCCTTATACATAAAATACGCCTTTGAATAATAATCCCGGAGGGTAGTAAAGGGACGTGGAGTCCTTTACGTAGCTTACCTAACAAGTAAGAACTTTAATACCTATTAGGGGGTGTACTATGCCAAATCGAATACCAAATAATCGAATATCAATTGATCGACCACTATAAATCGAACATCTAAATACTCGAACGTTCTTAAAATCGAATGGTTAATAAATCGAACATTCAATATATCGTACACTCAATACATCGAGTGTTCAAAATATCGAATGTTTGTTTGATCGAGCGTTCAACGCATCGCATATTCATTCTATCGAAATATCAATATACTGAATACTTTTTATATAGAACTAGCTTTTGCCCGCGGCTTCGCCCGCGTGGATGTCGGAAAATATCCCACAGGAACACGCTACCGGAATTCAGAGTATCCTATGTCCTAACCCAGCTGATGGCCTATCCGTATGCATTTTATCTAAATACGTTCAGTCGTTACGACATGAAAAGGTAATAGACAGATTAATAAATCTGTTTTAGGGTTCTGTACTCAAAATTAAAAATTGACACCGTTAAAAAAATAGGACCATTTAATCATACTGCATTATGCGGTATAATTAAATGGTCGTATTTTTTTACGGTTTCAAGCGGGCGAAGCCGCGGGCAAAAGCTAGTTCTATATAAAAAGTATTCAGTATATTGATATTTCGATAGAATGAATATGCGATGCGTTGAACGCTCGATCAAACAAACATTCGATATTTTGAACACTCGATGTATTGAGTGTACGATATATTGAATGTTCGATTTATTAACCATTCGATTTTAAGAACGTTCGAGGATTTAGATGTTCGATTTATAGTGGTCGATCAATTGATATTCGATTATTTGGCATTCGATTTGGCATAGTACACCCCTATTAGGTACGTATTTCCTTATTATTATTTTCATAATGAGCACTCCTACCAATTAACGGTAGGAAAAAAACAGTGTTATCACAATTCTAGTAGTTCTAAGTAAACAGATAATAATATAACGAGGTACCTATTTAGTTCGTAAGTATTAGGTCATAGTTCTAAGTCCAAGTGTCTGCCCAGTTTATTGGTCTAGAAATAACTGGATCGAATTGTTGATCTAAGTGAAGATCATAGTCCTTAGTCCAGTAGGTACTCGTGTAGATACATATATTTTGCGCTCTAAACTCATATTTGTTATCAATTATGACTGGCCGCATACGTACGGTTTCCTGATTCGGAATTCCGTGAAGCAAAGACGTTCGATTTTTTTTCTTTCGTTTTCGAACCGAACGTCAGGTTTTTTCCGTTCGGAAAATGTACAAACGTATGCGCCTAGTTGAACATTTTGTATGTAAGGCAAGCATTCAGGGGCCTACCACCAGCTCTTATCTCTTATGTCCATAAAATAAGCATATTGTAATGTTGAAACAATAATAGTTTTTTAGCGGTTTTGGTGAAGTCACTTCTAAAAGTTCATTCAATTCTTACCACGACGTGACTTTTGACAACTAGCAATATTGTTTTAATGTCAAATTTAGCAATCTTAAAAAAGTTCCTCGGTCTCGATGGAAACATTATTGTTTCACAAATTTATATTTAAAAAAAAACATTTTCGTGTCATGTAATGTAAGTAAAATGTATTTACATATTCCTTTACTTATCATAACATCACGCTTTATTTCCCCGAGGGCGGGTTGTGCAAGAAGTTATTAGATAAGTTCCAATCAAAAAAAAAAATGGGGTCTAGAATCATGTACAATACGGAATCCATAGTACACGTGCCACCCTTTTCGAATAAATATTTTTGAAGTCAAACTTAAATCACTTAAATGGCAACAAATCTTCCAATTATCACGACACAAACCCAAACATTTTTGTAACCAGGAAGCGGATCTCTTTACTAAAGATTTATTATAAATAAGTAGATATTAATTGTTATTATTTGGCATATCATAACTCCCGGAACCTCCCACTTTCCTTATTCCCTCTTATCAATCGTTGTAGAGGCCACGTTTGATAAAATACACGTTTTTATACGCATCATACTTAGTGTATGGTAAGTACAACCAAACGAACATCATTGGTAACAATCTGATATTAATAGCGCCTTTATGTCGTAGCAATAAGAGCTAAAATGGTAGTGCAAGTGACGTGCGTCATACTGTATGTCATAATAAACTAATTATTTTGTTTTGGTTGTCAATCTAATGGTGTAATTAATTGGCTGAATGAATCACTCAACATAGATTAAACAAAAAAATAAATTCTAAAGTAGCCAAGGTTTTGGGAACGAGGAGCTTGAAAGGCAGAATGGAACAACAAAAAGAAAAAATACATTTTCATGGCCAAAAAACCATGAGATGAATATGTTGAGCCAAATATTCACAATATAAAAACCATCGGCCAATCAAGTAATTGCCAAAGTCCAAATTATACGTCAGTTATTTTTTTTAAAACGGGTGAGCATTACATTAATTGACATCTGACATCTTGGTTGACAGTACCAACCTCTCGGAAAATGGGTTGGTACCATCCGATGGCCAACTCTAGCAACGCGCGCGCTCAGTGATCAAATCAAATAGCGCGCGCTTCCCCGGCTTCCTGTTACACACTTCCGTCGCTTTTCACGCAATCACTCTCATAGATTGCAGGAAAGCAAGAGGAAAGATGTTACACATCTAAAAAAATCTGCTGTTTCATACAAAACTTATCAAAAGGTATGTAACATCAGAAAATTTACAACGCTGGCCTAGCAGCGTTGATTTTTTTAGAATTCGTTGTCCCCGGCGAATGTGCTATTACGATAGTTTTAACTTTATTGCATATTCAATATTTAAGGTCCGATTACACTCTGTCAATTTTTTTCATTAATTTCCTACGGTTATTTCAGAAGTTACGAGATTTTAAGGTGTATTTTAATGAATGTAAAAAATCATTTTCTTTTGGTATTTGAACAATTCCGTTATGTATATTAGGTAGTTAATAAGATATTCACAAAAATACGTTTTTTATTTTTCCTGTAAAATTTGGTTTTTACCTGCTGAATTCATGGTAAGTAACACAAGCCGCATTCCGAGTTACGCTAAAAGTGATTATATCGCGTATCGACCAAATTTAATAGTCACAAAATATAAGGTTTATTGATAAATAATTTTGACTTTGGACTTTGGTCGGACTCGCGATACTGGTGCCGATTACCTTGTTCACAAACTAAACTAAATTTAAGTTCAGTGCATCTTTTTCTTTCTATTTCATTAAGAAAAGGACAGAAGATACATTTTAGTTTAGTCCTGTCAAATTAATCAGCGCCTGTCAGTTTCCATACAAGTTTAGACGTGATTAAAAACTTGCCTACTAAAATTACGTCAATTTACGTCAAGCGCTAATTAATTTGACAGGACTAAACTAAAATTTATCTTCTGTCCTTTTCTTAATGAAATAGAAAGAAAAAGATGCACTGAACTTAAATTTAGTTTAGTTTGTGAACAAGGGAATCGGCACCATTATCACTTTTAACTTAACACGGAATGCGGTCACAGTATGCGCGTCGATGTTTCCCGCGCACCGTGTGTATCGCAATAGAGAGATGCTACAACATTTCCGCCACATAAACTCAGACCAAATAAAAAATCAAGACGGCGGCGGCGCTGCGAACAATGAAGTGAAGCATGTCAAAACTACACCTCCACTCTATACATACATACACACGCACACATGTACAACCATTTACAATCAAATTACTATGTGCACACATGTTTACGAAACCTGCTTTACGTCACCGTTGACAGCGCTATGTCTTGGTATTTTATTTGGTCTGAGCACATAAAATACAAAATCAGTTTTCCCGTGCATCCTAATCCTGTTACATATTTTCCGAGAGCAATTTTCTACAATGTAATGTGGAGCAGGACGTCCAAGCATTTTATAATTTTTCTTTCCGTCTTCATTGTTAATGTTTTGAGAACTAACATTTTCCGTAATGACTGTAACAACTTTATAAATTAATTGTTTATTTTTTAAGTTATACATTATAGTATTGGTATTCCGCCATTTCTTATTGTTCGTTGAATAACACTAAACGCTCCGCACAGACTATAGTCAAAACAGTTTTGTTGGCGTGGTATGCAAACCATAATTGTTTTCACAGCACAGTCAATTCCAACCTTGATTAGGTCATTGGGTAGGCATAAGCGCACAATCTGACACTTCGCTAAAGTTCGTTTTTTAAACCTAGAGAGTAATTTGACATTAGAAGTGATTGTTGTTTGTTTTATCAATTTGGAGTTTGACATTTGCACCTGTCAAATTAGTCTCTGGGATTAAAAACGAACTGTAAATACAAAACATACTTCCAGAGTGGCCAATGAAATGACGTCAAGATAAAATGTTGGAATCCTCTCACAAAGGACTTCTCGAAACAGTCGAAACACACCCATGAATGTTAAACGATTAGGTATTTATAGTTTTAGGACTTTTTTTGATAGGGGTTCCAAAATACTCTGATGCATTACTATTGCCAGTCAATCAATCTGCCTAGATTTTTCGAAACTATGTTAAGGTCAGCTTCCAATTTAACCGGATGCAGGTGAATACTAGTATTTTACATGGAGCGACTGCTTATCTGACTTCCACAACTCAGTTACTGGGTGTTTTCATTTATTGTCGTATTACTGTCTCCACATTGTATTAACTATTACCTATCAATCTGCCTAGCCTTTTCCCAACTATATTGGGGTCGGCTTCCAGTCTAACCGGATGCAGCTGAATACCAGTATTTTACATGGAGCGACTGCCTATCTGACCTCCACAACCCAGTAACTGGGTAATACGATACCCCTTGGTAAGACTGGTTGTCAGTTTCGGGCTTCTGACGACCCGTAACGACTGTCAAAGATCCACGAATGACAGCCGGGACCAACAGCTTAACGTGTTTTCCGAAGCACGGAGGAGTCTCGGTATGTAAAGATGCTCACCCATCCACAGACCAACCCCGGCAAGCGTTGCTTAACCGGATGAATCGACCCGAGCGGCTGTTATTACTTAGCCACGAGCTCCTTAACTAACTATTAACTATGACCGATAAATGAAGCTAAAATTGGATAGCCAACGTTAACAAGTGATAGTTAAGACCAGATAATGATAATTACTATCGTCGATCCGCCTAGAAACAACTATCAAAACAACTATAAAAAAAACCGAACTTGGCCTGAATCGTAACATTTAAAGAGAATGATGTGGAAAATTTATCGAAACCGGTATGGACACACCCACTTGATTCTTGAATATTTTAACGTCGTGATATTTAGCGAGCGCCGAGACGGTTGGGTGTGTCTGCGACGTCACTAAGCCATACACGTTGGAATGTAACTATTTACTTAGTATGTATCATACGAAGTACTTGTTATTTATTTAAGAAGGCGCCATGGGAAGAAGGCGTGAGTTTATGTATGTATGTATGTATATTTATTTATTCATTTTTTTACACATTAAATACATTTTTAAATATTTTTATAAAAATCATTAAAAAAACATTTAAAAATATAAAAAACAGTGGCCCATCGGCATCAGGAACAAGGTCCAAGCTGCCGGTGGTCAGGGCTCTAGAGAGAGGAACCTCCTCACTATGCGTGCCGTGTCTAGGAGTACTGCTTTCTGAATCAAGCCCTTGACCCAGCCGCGCAATGAGAGCCTCCTGAGGTGTTGGTCGAGGCTCTTCGCTATTAGGCCATTAACCGTAACGATTATCGGTACAATGATTGCAGAGTCCACATCCCACATGTCGACAACCTCGTGTGCTAAGTCAAGATACTTGATTTTTTTATCTTTCTCAGCTTTTACGAGATTCTCGTCATGAGGGACGGCGATATCAACAATCATTGCACGGCGCTCTCGTCGATCTATCACCACAATATCAGGCTTATTAGCTACAATAGTCCTGTCAGTGATGATAGATCGATCCCAGTACAATGTGGCGTGACCATTCTCGAGAACTGGGTCGGGCACATACATGTAGTATGGTACTTCAGATTCCACAAGGTTGTACTGCAAGGCAAGTTGTTGGTGGATAATCCTAGCCACTAGATTGTTTTTTTTTATTTTAATTTATATATTATTATTAAGTTGTGAATAACTAGTTATTGAGGTAACGGACCATTTGTAAATGGTCCTTTATCTTTTTTTTATATTTATTTAGAAAAATGTCGGATAATGTAATCCCTTTCCCTGTCCCATGAACCACATATGGTTCAGGTTGATTATTTAACTATTGTCTACTTCCACCTGCAGTAAAAATCAAATCTGTCTACCCTTTTCCCAACATAGTTGAGAAAAGGAACCGCATGCAATACCAGTATTTTACACGGAGCGACGGCCGATCTGACCTTCACAACCCAGTTACTGGGTAACACGATACCCCTTGGTAAAAATGGGTTGTCTGACTTTTGGCTTTTGAATACCCGTAACAACTGTCAAAGATCTAGGAATGACAGCCGGGACCAACGGTTTAACGTGCTTTCCGAGGCACGGAGGGGTCTCGATATGTAATGGATGGTCACCCATCCACGAACCGACCGTGGCAAGCGTAGCTTAACCTTCGATCGATTCGTGCAGCTGCTATTATTTAGCCATCTGCAGCAACAATAAATAATATTTTATTCTAATGTTGTTTGTTTGTTAATTAACCAAGAATTTTATACCACAAAGCGGTGTTCTTTAGACAAATAAAAACAATAATAACATAATATCATGCCTGTTTACCCCGAAGGACAGACAGAGGTGTAAACAATAAATAAAATTTATATTATCTCTATCTTAAGTATTACTTCACCAAATAAACGTTTTAGGCGTTGCCTCGAACGTTTCATTATCCGTCTGAAATGGGTTGCATGATATCGAATGCAGGCACGTTTCCCATACTTCGTGGATTTATTCACAAACGAAGCCATTGTGCGTTTTATAATTTCTAACGTGATGAATTTATCGTGGAAATTCACGTTCACGTCACGGCATCTCGATAACACAGAGACTTGTATATTATGACGACGAACGTGCACGTTTTTCCATACATTTTATGGAAGTGGACGTGGACGTCCGCGATAATATCATGACGTTAGAAATTATAAAAGCGCACATTGAATGTTATGAAACAAAAATTGCGGCAATTTTTATCGTCGTAGCGTCATTCTAGCCAGTTGCTACGGTTTGATAAAAAATAAAACACTGGCAAGTTGTGTTTATGATGTAATCTTGGTTGGCAAGTTTTGAAAAAGGAATAAAAAATCGGTTGTCTTGTCGTTGGTTGTCATCATGGTATGGATTTATGTACTAGGTATATAGTACATACTAATTCCATGGATGTAATAGAGAAGTATAGAAGAAAAAGACATGGCGCCGACCCCAAATAAATAGGGATAAGGGCAAGAGAATTATGATAAGTGTGTGTGGGGTATGTTATGGAGGAAACTGTGCTGCTGAGGAACGAGGGACTTGTCCTATACATAGGAATGTTTTGAGTTTGTTTGTCAATGGTTATTAGACTAGGGGAATACCAAACAAAACAATGATTCATGATGACACAAATGATTTTATTTCTGTAAGTAGCACTTGTACACACGGCTACATAGCAAGGTATCTATACATTTCCAACATAAGCTGACCTCTCATTGTACGGAAATCCTATGCGATGTGAGATCAGCTTACCTATACTGGAAGAGATAAGTGGCCGTGTGTACCTACACGTCAAAAATAAATTATGTTTTATAACTTTAATGAGTTCGGTGATTCCTATCTAACTACTCTGAGAAGAATGACCGAAACAAACTCAGAGGTCACAGTCTTTTTTAAAGTTCACATATAATCTTGGTCATTTCATGTGACCATGAAGATTATTGTCTGAAAATGGTCTTTTGAGGAAAGAAACACACATATGAGTGGACCTGTAGAATGAATGTTATAATTGTGTAAAATTACAAGTACCTAGTTATATAAAAAAGGGTGTGAAATGACAATCGATAGAGATTTATGAAAGACGAAAACAAAAGGAGATAAGTAATGCGGCAAATAAATTGTGATAGGCAGGGACAAGAGATATTTTCAAAGCAAATATCTTAAAAAACCCTTTGAGTTTGTTCTTTACAGCCATTGAGGTTCAATGTAGACACCGCAAACAAAATTTTTGCGCAACAAGTTGTGGTCCAGGACCCACAAACGTTTCAGTTACCTACTATCTACCTGACGTTTATGGTCCGCACTGCAGTTGTCATTCACACTTGACATCCAAGGGATATATTGTTTGTTCGCGGTGTCTGCTCTAGTTTACATTGAATCTCAATGTTTACAGCGCAGATGTTCGTTTATTTCACCCCCGTCATATTTGTAAAATTGTCTGAGGTGAAAAGTTTACCTGCTGATAGTCAGAAAAACCCTTTAGAATTTTAATAATTATAATTATATAGAACCTTTTTCCATCTATGTTGTGGTCGGCTTCCAGTCTAACCGGATGCAGCTGAATACCAGTATTTTACATGGTGGGACTGCTTATCTGACCTCCACAACCACTGGTTGTCAAACTTTCGGACTTCTGACGATCCGTAACGGCTGTCAAAGAGTTAAGAATGACAGCCGGGACCAACGGCAGAACGTGCTTTCCGAGGCACGGAGGGGACTTGGTATGTTAAGATGGCCACCTATCCACGGACTGTCCGTGGCAAGCGTAGCTTAACCTGATCGATCGACCCGTGCGGCTGTTAACTGAATAAAGTTTTTATTTATTTATGATAAGTTAGTGTTGTGTATTGGGCAGTGTTTTTATCTACTTCTGTCTGATTATTAAAATCAAGGTAATGTTGATAAAAACAGGATTTTCATAAACAATTGACACACCTTTAGGTATTCTGATAACACTTATCAGGACACCGGCAGGCCCCTTGGAGAGTCATATGCAATACAATGACTAGACATATATCTCAGATCTTATTATTGTATCTAATCTTATATGAAAAATGTGATATATTTATCTCTATTGATCACAGAGAAGGACATTCAAGTCTATTTTTGATGTTTTTGGGTATATTTTATATTATATATGTATGTGTATTTGGGATGGACATAATATTTTAATAAGTACTAGAAATAAAAATAAAAATAGATCAACCATTTTTCAGATTATTATCTAAGTACATAGATAGATACATCTTATATGGGGTACTATGTTAAATGCTACAACAAAAAATATCTTGTGATTTAGGAAAGAAAATTTAAAAGGTAGGTACTTTTGTAAACAAGCATATTACAAATTAGAGGATTATTATCCAAGATAAGAATGCTTGGGGACATGCTGGTCCTGCTTCATAGGACAATCTACTAGAGTCTTGACAAAATCAAGCTGGTTGCTAATTTAATTGTGTAATTTATTTATTATTTTTATAACATTGATTTGACATTCTGACTTTAACTCATACACTGACTTAAGTATTAGTATATCTTGTTTTTTTTTTGGAATATCGTAAACTTTTACAATGTTTGTAAATATGTGAGCACCATGTATCTATCACATCATTGCTTCATTTTTAATTATGTTTACCTATTATGGTAAAGTAATTTTATTTTAGATGCATCGTCTTCACATATATTATACATATTAATTATTTAGTTACTGTTTAAAAAATGTATTGTAAAACATTTTAAAAAAGTAACGGTGGAGTTTCTTGCCCATTCTTCCCCATACGAAAACTACCTTTTGGAAGGGGCGACTAGAATCAATTCAATATTTTTGTAAATTTTGACGTTCAAAAGTGCCTTTTATGCGCCTAATTGAAATATCTACCTAAATTATTAAACATTATTTGACTTTGATGACGTTATCAGACATAAAACATTAACAATTCAGTAGACTCACTCCTCACAGAACATACGTACATAAAGTTATATGTTTTGTGCTCACCCCCATTACGGCCATTACATGGGGTTTTTACAGTATACCTAACCTGTAGGTAGGTATAACTGGCGAGATTTGGTTATACGATACACATCTGCTTATCCCTTTCTCTCCAAAGCACACACACACAGCTGGCGTGATTTTTATTATATAATCTAATTTTATATAGAGGTAAAATTTGTGAGTTTGTATGTATGGGGTATTCTTCGGAACCACTGATCTGATTTCGAAAATTCTTTCAATAATGGGAAGCTTCAATATTGCCCAGTGTCATAAACTCAAATTCAAAGCATTTATTTCAATTAAACCATTTACAGGCACTTTTGAATTGTCAAGGAATCGGTCAGTCAGAAATAGGTATGAAGCTAGTTGCCCATTCCAAAGCGTAGTAGGTACCTATGGAGAAGAACGGGCAAGAAACTCCACATACACTCTTTTAAATAAAAAATTGTTACAAAATAAGTATTGGTTACATAATTCATGTTGAAATTATACTTGTGAGAACAATGTAGAAAGACGTGCAAGTTAGAAGTGTCCGTAATAAAAAGATAAAACAAAGAACAATTCAAAAATTAAAATAAATTAAAAATAAGCCCTGGTAACTAAGAGATGACCAGTCCCAACTGACGGCGCTCGTTCACGAACATGACGCATACCATTCAGCTCAACCATTTTGAAGGGAGCTAAATGATCCAACACACGCGCAACAAGAAATTTCTTGCGGATAAAGTGTGTCTATTTTATCACGTCTATTGTGAATAAGTTCTGTTGGAATGAGGATGCAGATACAAAACCACTCACACTTTTAATCATTTCCTAGTCAACCACAGACAACAAAAAAAATTATAACAACTCTTTTTAGATATCTCCCTCTTTGTGTACCAGAATATATATCGACTCGTAGATAATGTATACCCGCGTTTCTTTGTCTACTGACCACCTGTTAGACTGGTCGTGAAGGTCGCGGGCTTGCCGCCTAAAGAGAATGGGGTTCCTTTGTCTATCAACTAAACTAGGAAGTATAACTCGGTTAGTTTGCCAGACGTAAATAAAAAATAAGCGGCAAAAAAAATTTAAAAAAAATATATTTGATTCAAATTAAGTACAAAAAAAGGTCTTTTTGTTTTTTTTACCAGTAAAAGTATAATTCCATTTTTAAAATATTTAAGTATTATTAGAAATTTTATTTTCTATCAATCTCTTATATAATAACTATAAATAGAGAATGCCTTTGTTATATTTTTCATCGTCCGCAAAAAAAAAAAACATTTATCGAGAGCGCCTACATTTTTAGTAAATGTTGTTTGTAAGCTACTTATTATGTTTTATTAGGCGCTAATATTGTATTAAATATTTTGTTACGATACCTTTTTTGAGTTTTTATATTTTAACATTGTATACGAAAATTCCTTTTAATTTAAATAATAGTGCTGTAACTTACTAGTTTTGTGCAGACGCAAATATAATTTTCCACTAAGTAGTTACAAAAGTCTATATTCACTGTAAAAAAAAAACAAAGAAATATCTTAAAATCTTTAAAAATAGACTTGTACGATGAATAACTAATTTTAAAACGAAACAATTTCATATTAAGTATAATTATATTATGACCATCACATGACCAACCGTAAAAATATTTCAAGACTCACTCACTGATGCAACAGGCCGACCTTTTGCAGCAGACAAACCAAGATACGGGCTACAAAGGAATAATTAAAATACTGTTCAACGTAATTATCTTTACAATAATGAATTCCATAATTAGAATATCTGATGCAGTTAAAAATAACATTCCTGTAATTTTATATAATTTTCCGTCGCTTATTTTTCCAGTATTTTTTTCCAACTCTTTTAAAAGTTCAAAGACTGCTTAATTGTGCCCATTTATTTTTTGCATCAAATTAAGAAAAAATAAATAAAAATTAAATGCCCTTATAAACCGGAAAATCAACTTTCAACACTTTTACGATAAAATTCTAAACTGGGTTATTCAAAAAATCATAATTAAAATTTTCATGATCGTGTTATTATATTAATCATCTATTATTAAGAATAATCAACAATAATTCTAATGTCTGACCTTACATCTGTAACTCTATTAATTATTAATGAAGAGAGTACAATTATTATTAATAGTTATCTTATGAGGGGGATTTTCCACGATAATGAGCAAATATCAAAACAAAATAATAAATAACATTATTGTCACAAAAACACTACAAATGTAGGCATAAGGAAAATTTTGCTTGTTTTTACGAGTAATTTCAAGATAAAGGTAGCTTTATTGACTGATACCGTTGAAATCTGAGGGTCAAACCAGCTGGAGATGATATTATACATTTTAAGAAAAGGGGATTTTCCATTATAGGCTGTACCTTTTTCCTAACTACATATAATCCTAACTATAATAATATAATTGCGAAAGTGAATTTGTTTGTTATGCTTTCACGCTAAAACGGCTGAATATATTTGGATGAAATTGGCATATGGGTAGACCATGACCCGTACCTTAATTGCGTAACTTATTTTCGTAAACAATTATGCCTAATTTGTTTCATTTTGACAGTTCAACAACATTCATTGCGTTATTTACGTTGTTGTGCAGATTTTTTTTCCAACTTATGAAGCAATGGATTGTGATTGTGTTGTACCGGGTTAGGACGTAGGATATTTTTTATCAAGATATTCCCACGGGATCGAGACATACGGGTGAAACCGTGGACCGTAGCTAGTATCCAAAATTAATATTTTAAATTCGAAAGTGAGTTTATTTGTTTGTTACGTTTTCACGCTAAAACGGCTGAACGGATTTGGATGAAATTTGGCACATGTAGACCATGACTTGGAGAAGGACATAGGTAGGCTATTTTTCATCCTGGATCGCAGACGAAGTCGTGGGTAACAGTTAGTAATATTATAAATGCGAACTTTTTATCCCGGTAGGTAGTACGTTTCCTTGGGATAATTTCAGACTTCCACGCGGGTGAAGCTGCGGCCTAAACTTAGTAACCCATATTTTTGCAACGAACATGATGTGCATAAGCCTTAAGGCTCGTGCAGAACTCGTGCAGGTTTGTACGAGCCTTTGTTTAGGAATAGATTTTCTAACAATTTACTGTCATACTTTTTGTGAGGTTTTATAATAGCGTATAGGTACCTACTGCTTAGGTTTAGGTAGGTACAGCTACTTATTAAGCGATAAAATAATTGACCACAGAATTAGTTCACTGGCCACAGGATTGACCCTTCATCCATATTGTGTGTTTCTTTTTTTTTTTCTCTTGTAGACTATAAAGTTTCACAATAGGTGATACTTAATCCAGAATTACATTACGAAATTTTTTTAATGGCATAAAATTATTTAAAATTATAGGGCGACTTTTTCGTCGGTGACAGTCCCATGGTTCACGCGGGCGAGCAACTGACGATGACACAGGCGGTCCCGCCGTTTTTTTTTAACTATGGCATCTCGCAGTTGACCACTAAAGTCGTCCGGGCTAAAGGCGGTCCCGCTGCGCCGCCATAAACGACACATAAACGAAAAAGTCATTTTATGTCACTAATTTATTATCATTTTATTTTTATGTCATTAATTTCGTAATGTAATTTTGACTTTATTTACATTTGAATTTAATGAGTCCCGGTATATAGATTGGCTCACAGATTTCTCTGGGTTTAATGCAGAAGTTCTGCTTCCTACTTAGTTCTGTCTATATTATGTCTTGCCATTAAAAAGATAGGTACCTACGAAATTTAAAAAAAATACGTTACTTATGTTTCAAAGGAAATCATGAAGTTTATCGATACTGATACCGGTAACTCCGGTGAGCAGGAAATCGTTCTAGAAATAACTGCTTTTAACCACGATTTAATAAAATTCACAAATAAGTTAAACACAGACAATAATGTAAGTTCAAGAAGTCACAGATAAGACATTATTAATAATAATGACTATGCATACGAATTACGACGAAATGTTTATAATAATTACTTATCGTACATTTTGCACACCCATTTTTGCACTCCAAGAGCTGAATCTATTTATTATCTATAGATACAACAAAGCAAAGCATCTTTTCGTGACTTTCTGTGTGTTAATGTGAGTTTGTGAATTCATAATAAGTAGTTTACTGAGTTAACACGTTCAGTGTCTGGAGGTTTCACCTAGTCGCATCTGGGATGACGGGAGCCCTCGCTGAGGGCTCATTTTAGATGTAGGTTTTTCTTAGCGAATACAGCATTATAAACCGTGAAAATAAAATCTGATATATTTTTTAACAAGATTTATTAGTATAGATACCTATGCGTTGGTTTCAAAATCAAAGCAATTTTTTTTCTTCTGTTTGGCGTCGTATTGAGAAATTTTACGATTATAAATAAAATTGATGAAAAATAAACAGATTTTTGCCAAAAAAACATGTTTATTTTCAATTGAGAGTAGTTTTATTTCCACAATTTTCATTTTATGAGAACGCCTAATTACCTACTTCCAATCATTATGGAGTTTGTTTCATCGCCATAGATCATTCAGTTTAAAAGTAACACATCTTTAGTAACGAAAAAAAAAAAAATAGATCTTTTTAAATATTTTTTCCGTCGATAAAATTAAGCATAGATTCCCTCATTTCGATATGTGCACATTATGAAGACTCACACTGTGTAGCATTTCACTGGTGAAAGATTTTTATAAATCGGTCCAGTAGTTTTTGAGTTTATTTATTACAAACAAAAATACAAATCTTTTCTCTTCATGGTATTATTACTAACTTCTGCAGAATCAATGACTTTAATAATAGAGGGCTAAGAATAACAGCCGCACGGATCAATACATCAGGATAAGCTACGCTTGCCGAGGTTGGTCCGTGGATGGGTGAATATCTTTACATACCGAGACTCCTTCGTGCCTCGGAAAGCATGTTCCGGCTGTCATTCGTGGATCTTTGACAGTCGTTACGGGTCGTCAGAAGCCAGTCTTACCAAGCGGTAAGACCCAGTTACTGGGTTGTGGAGGCCAGATAGTTAGTCGCGGCATGTAAAATACTAATATTCAGCTGTATCCAGTTAGACTGGAAGCCGACCCCAACATAGTTGGGAAAAAGCTAGGCAGATTGATTTTGACTGGCTTCTGCAGAATTGCAAAAAGAATTTTTCAAATCCGACTGGTAGTTCCGGAGATTACCCCCTACATACAAACTTACAAACAAACACTCTTTATAATATTAGTATAGATTATACTAATTAATGTAGATATAATCTCACATTCGGTTTTCGTATGCTAATTAAGTAAATATATATAATATATCTTTCTTTATTCAAAAAAAGTTACAACATTGTTACAAACACTAAATACATTTACAACATACAGACGAAGTGTCTTAAACATAGGTCCCCTGGCTCCCAAACTAGGTTTTATACCTGTGACTTGGGAGTCAGTGTTCCTCCATTAAAAAAGTCGTTACGTATGTCGTTGGTTATTAAAAAAGCAGTGAAAAATAAAACATAGACACATTTTCTATAAAGTACAAAAAAAATAACAATCATGAAATGTGCGGGGAGGTGTGTTGAGAGTGCGTGAGTGTTTGATGAGTGAGTGAGTGTGTGAGTTTGTTTGATGAGTGTGGGGTAAAAAAAGAATTGCTTGTTTTAAAAACCTTGCTAATCGAGGTACTCATTATATTTCATGACTTGGCCGATAGATGGACTTTCCATCTAGGTATTTACGAAGACGGAAAGTAAACAACGGTACTCTCATTAGCATTACAAACACATGATTAATTATTTACGTGTGATTAATACAAGTAAACAATTAAATCTACAATCTACGGCGTGGGGTTACGTTAGTGTGTACCTAATTATAATTTGTTAATCCCGTGCTATTTCTAACTAAGTGTTAAGGGTCATCCAAGATTTATGATAGTAAACATTGTTTATATCTAATACTAGGATTTAATAGTCTAGAACTTTCTAAAACAGAATATAGAAAGGTCTGGAAACATTGTTTACTTCAGCCTATAATGTTCCCACTGCTGGGACACAAGCTTCCTTCAGCCCCGGATCTAGAAATTTTTTGAGGCGGGGCAAAAACTGCCGTCTGCTGCTCCCCGCAAATCGTTTATAGGGATGCGCTAAGTTAGCCCGCGAAATTCAAATTTTCTCAAAATGAAAATTTTGCCAGTAACACTTACAATTTTGCTAGTTATACTTTAATCAAATTGTATAGATCGATATTGCGCCAATCCAACAGGGGCGCCAAAACTGTTCAAACGGCCAAAAAGTTCACAATACCAGTTCACAATTTGTCGGTTTCCCATTGGATAGAATCCAAACTATCGAAAAATAATGCGTTACTGTACATGGTCTGTTGCAGTTTACAAATTTTTGACAGTTTAATTATAATCTAACGGAAATAATTCCGATAACCGACATAGCCCGAAAAATTGCCAAACTTAAGACGCAGATATATGACAGTGACCTTGAATGGTTAGCTTGCGTGTTCTGTACTGAGCTCACGCAACGCGTCGTACGTCCAGCCAGTAATAGGACTCGCCCATCAAGGAGCGCTGTCGCAAATTAGACGCATTATTAATTTATTATACGTAAAACAAAAAGTATTTTAATAAAACACGTATACTAAAAGATCAATAATTGAATTATCTTTAAAATGGTGAAGGTTTCAGAAAAATACGCTTGATAGATTTTGTGTCATTCGCAGTTTTTTATCCGCGTTAGACATAACTTTACAAATTTATTTCACTATGTAATATAAACATAGTCCAAAATATGGCTATATTAAAATATTAAGAAAATACTCTAATTTAACATATATCTTTTTCAAATCATTAACACTACTCGTTTAGACGACATCTTCAGTATAAAATCAAAAAAGTCAATTATCGTCCCCTTAAGTGACAATGGGCAGGGCACATTGCTCGCAGAACGGATGGCCGATGGGGCCGAAAGGTTCTGGAATGGCGACCGCGTACCGGAAGACGTAGCGTTGGAAGGGCTCCCACAAGATGGACCGATGACCTTGTGAAGGCTGCAGGAATCCGCTGGATGCGGAAAGCACAGAATCGGTCGAAGTGGCGGTGTTTGGGGTAGGCCTATGTCCAGCAGTGGACGTCTTTCGGCTGAAATGATGATGATGAATACCGATAGATTATAAATTAACAGTTTAGTCCTGTCAAATTAATCATCGCCTGTCACTCTCCATACAAGTTTAGACGTGATTAAAAACTTGCCGACTAAAATTACGTCAATTTACGTCAAGCGCTGATTAATTTGATAGGACTAAACTAAAATTTATCTTCTATCCTTTTCTTAATGAAGTAGAAAGAAAAAGATGCACTGAACTTTAAATTAGTTTAGTTTATGAACAAGGGAATTGGCACCAATACATCTTGGGGCTGCTATTGTACCTAAAACTTGTGGGGTAGGTATAGCATCCTTAATTATTAATACTTCAACATACATTTAGGTTGGAATAAGCTGCTAACATTTGAAATGATTGCTAAGATAGTAAGAATCATTGACTTTTGAGTTCAAGACTAAAACATGTCGTAACAATGTGCCAGGCCAATAATTCGGGTCAGTTAATTAACTCCAGATAAAGACGAACATAAAACTGCGATAGAAGTGCGGTTTGGTTGGAAACGAGATTGTTTTGGTATGAACCCGGCCGTAAAGGTCACACCGATTTATCAATGGAATATACCGCGATTCGGTAGAACAGTCGAGCCCATTTAACGGGCACCCAATCTCTTTTGCAAGAGATAAAAGCAAAACTTACACTTGAAATAACCTACACTTAATATAATTACGAATCATATCAAGGAGGCTTAAATACAGGGTGGTAGGGACATCGACGCGAAAACTGTTACCATGGATTCAGTTCGTGATTCTGAAACCCAGGGGCGTTGAAATTTTTCGTCAGTTATTATAAAAAAAAAAAATGCTGTTTCATAGGAAAGTGTCAAAATGTATCAGGGGTTCATAATCATTGTACTAAATCTATTGTAACAGTTTTCGCGTCGATGTCCCTGCCACTCTGTATATTATATTCTACTACGGTCAGTACGGCCTAACTTTATAATTTATTGAACATGTTTGGAAGCAAGCAAGTCTTCGCCCCGGGCGAGATTTCTGTGGCGCCCCTCACTAGGTACAGACGCCAGCACTTCAAGCTACTACAACCTGTCAAATTTATTTAAAAGATTTTCAACTTTATCTCTGAAAAATAAGGTTCAAAGTTGATTGGGAAAATTTGACAGTTTCGGGTAGCTTGAGGTGCTGGCGTCTGTACTCTTGGAGAGTAGAGGGGCGAAAATTTTAGCTTATGTTCGAGTTTGAGGAATAGGAAAATGCAGGATGCTAAAACGAGCGAACCGAGCTCAAAAATTTCAGCACCCCGCCATAGAAAATTTTGGATTTTTTTATGCAGAAAAGTTTGAGAATTCAGACTTCAGAGAACGCAGGGTGCAAGAGCGAGCTCGAAATTTTTTAGCACCCCGCTGCGTCTTTTCTTTGGCCCATTCATATAAAAATAGTAAGTACCTAAATTTTGTCGAATTATACAGAAAAGTTGAGAAAAACATAACTCTGTCTTTGCTGTCCTGCAGTCGGGTAAAAAAAGAGTTAAATAACAGAAAAGATAGAGAAATAAAAGCCCGATGGTTCGCGTTGGGTTCCCTTCATGTCTGGACTGGGCGGGTGCCCATGCGCGCCCTACCCTAACGTCGGTACTGTGTGAAGGCAAACTCAAAAGGTCAAATGCTATAAAAGTATAAAACAAAAGAAATTTTATATCAGGCCGTATTTAAATTGCACTGAAGCACATTGAATTTAAGAAAAAGTTTGTTATTGTCTTTGACTCATCACATCATACCTGTGTGATATTCCCTTTTTAAATAATGTTAGTAATAATGTTAATGCATGGAATTAGTATGTACTCTACGCTACTTGTGTGAATGTGTGACAACAGTGGGCTTGACAACGAATACTCCTAAAAGTTGTTACTACTCCGATAATTTCGCAATTATTATTGGCTATATAAATATTATTAAAACTAAGATTACGTTGGAGGGTGTGAGGCCAGGCCTCCGAGCTGAGGGTCATCTCGTGACCTCCTTATCACTGTTATCAATCCGGAGTTCTCCGTACGTTGTACAATAATATTTGTGTGTTCGACTGGTGCGTGCAGAGATAAGTTAGAGAAGGTTAAGTTCGTTAAATGTTTGAATACTTTTATAAAACATTAAAATATAAAAAATATTTGATAAACAGGAAATAATATGTGCAAAAAATTTGAGTTTATTTGGCAAATGTTACTAAATATTTCCATCACATGGAAAATATAAAACGTTTAAATGAAAAGAAAATGGGACATTGTGTTGGTGATTTATCTACCTATGTATCTACATTTATTGAGTCTTGAAATAAAGCTGGTGTTTCGTTTAGGTCATTAATCAATCAACTCAGCCTATCGCAGTCCAGTGCTGGACATAGGGCACTCCCACGTTGCGTCACAACACCCTGTCCTCCGCCTTCTGAATCCAGTCAGCCACAACCACCAGCACCAGCTGTTTTACTGTGCGTTTGCACTGGCGGAACATCACAACAAAACATGTTGAAATCTCTAGTGCCTGTCAAACATTGTATGGAAAATTGTCAGAAAATAGAGATTCCAACATGTTTTGTTGTAAATGTTTTAGTGCAAACGCACAGTTAGTTCATGTTGAATGGGAAACAAGGAGGCAGCCTTAATTATAATTTCATGAACATTAAGGGTGTCTGGCAAGGGGTTGCCACGATGTAAAGTGTCTGGCAATTAATGACGTGATTTTTAATTAAATTCTGAAGGTAATACCAAAAAATCACATTTTATTTTTTGATGAATTTAGATCGGTATTTTACACACCTTTAGTACCGTTTACCTGCTAAAGCCACGATAGCCCAAACTTCATAATGGTCCATCGTTCTTATCTGTGCGCTGACAAACTTTCAGCTTTTATAAAATAACGAAGGTCTGGGGTTAACGAGTTCTTAGACTATAAGTGAGACTAAATCACCGACACTCTTCAAACCTCAACACAGCGAAGTAACTTGGCGACAGATATGTACAGAGAATAATTATGGTCGTAGTATATACCTCCACGTATAAACTCTATTATTACAAAGAACTGTACTAATTCAGAAACGAATTTCAGCCGTGAAAAAAGTCTATAATTTTATGTATTTTATGAGTTCACCGATTAAGTTTTTTCTTAATCTTTTTTATAAACAATGTTAATTACGGGTTATGGCATTGGCTATAAAGAAATGTCCGATAAACGTGTTGTTATGTCACCGATATGACTTTAAACATATTTTATTACGTTTTTGTACAAATTAAGTACATCAGTTATCTTGAAACTTATGTGTCGTGCTGAAAAACGTGTGCACAGCTGTGTCTTTTGAGTAATAGAGCATTTCAGTCATGTGCACGGAATAGATTATAATATTCCGTTAGTACCAATTACCTACTCGTTAATCAGTCTTCGGGGACTATTATATTTAAAAAAAGGGCGTGTTGTTGTGCGAGTTATAACCTTTTCTTATTTGTGTAACCTCAGTGATCATCAAAGTACCTATACTAATCTGTTTTATGGATTTGCAGGGCCTAGCTACTTATGTGTGTTTTTTTTTTTAATTTTATTAGTAATGAGCATAAATATATTACTATGGACCGGACGGCAATAATATCTGATTTTATGATTCAATGTGATGTCAGATATTTTCGATCACAGATATTTATGACGCAAGACTGTCCGTTAATATTGCATTGACACATTGAAAACGATGCAGCACCTATATTTTGGCGTCGCTTGTCACGCCAGACAGTTTTAGCGTTCCTTCCATGTCACATATTTGTGCTGCCACTAATAAATGCTTTCCACAAATGATCACATAATATTTGCCGTCATATTATGTAAATGGATGTGTCATGAAATCAGATATTATTGCCGGGATGTCCATAGATAATATATTTATGCTCGTTACTGTACTTCCTTATTTTCCTTAGCTTATTAAAAGTTATTTATTGCAAAAAAAAACAGAAATTTCATAATTTTCTACGGTTACATTCAATTTAATCTTCTGCCATCTCCCTGCCCAATGTGTAACGCAACCGGGACTCAGCGGCGTCGCGACTGATCGATCGCGATGTGAAAATAGACTCGTAATGAATAGAAGAGTTGCGACCACGCTGCCAGTTGCATACATCACAAACTATGTAGTTACTTAGTATGTGATGTATGCAACTGTCGGCAAGTGTTGCGACGCGACGGTTACACACGTGGGAATGGGCCAACGCTGATCACATCGTAGAAGAAGTAGTTTGAACGTCGTTCTTTTATGAAGAGATTGTGTTGCTTGGCGGCAGTAATAGCATAGTATAAAGAGAGGTAGTAAGCTATCTTCATAAAAACGCACCGCGAGCGGCTTGTATGTGTGGGGCTGTAGTATCTATGCGTCGCCGCACGCACACTTAACAAAATCTCGACCGGTTTCTCTCGCGCAGTGCGTTTCTATGAAGCTAGCTTACTACCTCTCTTTATACTATGGTAATAGGGTAGTTGCGTAGGTAAAAAAAAAAAATTCTATTTAGTCCGTCTTTCAGATAATAAAAAAATATTAGACACATATTTTTTGCTTTATCATATTAATTAAAAATAACTTAGAAAACACGCATTAAAGTTGGGGAGTGGGGCTCGCTACGTCACAACGCAGTATTAAATCTAGCAAGGCGTGACGTTATGCCACATTTTAACTCAATGTATCTTTTGATTACGTCAAAAAAGAAAAAATACATGTTCAATATTTTTTAATAATCTACAAGATGGACAAAAAAATTTTTTTTGGACACAGGCCTATTAGTGGTGGTCATACTTTTTAGCCTAATTAAAATATTTTTTTTTGGGTTCGTATAAGTATTTGAAAGAAAGCCATTTGTAGAATCTGCAGACAAATTCTACTTTGATGTAATATCCAGAACAAGACTGTGAGACGATCAGATTAATTAATACTCAAAATGCATCTAATAGCTTGGCGTGATCATTGCATTCACAATAACAAGTAAATAAAACCACTAACTTTTTAGTTATTCGAGAAAAGAAGAACACCATTTTGAATTTCCTTGCAGTTTACTGCTCCAACAGTTTGATTAGCTGTAACAAAAGAAATTATTTTTAATAAGTGTTATGAATAAACATCCGGTAAAGGAAAAGCGGAAAGACGCGGTGCGCCTCCTTAGATCCTGTAGATTTAAGGTGAACGCACACTTATTCGAGCCAAACGCGTCGAACGAATCGAAGTCAAAAAGAACGCTAGGAGCGGTCTTCCAGATTCGAACGATTCGACGCGATGTGCGAGGTTTTATAGAATTTCATATGTATGAAGAATTCTAAAATTCGTTTTGTTCGGTTCGTTCAACGCGTTCGACTCGGATAAGCGTGCGTTCATATTTAATGTGTCAAAGCATCAAGCACTAGTTAGTTATCTGGCATTTTTGCTGAACTGGGCCTTTTTGGCGAAGCCGTGAGGCACACTTTCCTGCTATCGTTTCTTACATCGCACTTTACATTTCATATTATTTTTAACTTCTGTAAGACCTATATTATATTGTGTGCCTTTTAGTCTGTGCTAAATAAATGTATTTTCTTTCTTCAAATTGTGTGACAAAAGATATAATCTTAGTCACGGGAAGTAGGGTAGGGCCGTAGTTAGGGTCACCTAAATCGTGACTTGAGCCCACTTACACCACAAATCAATAAATATGTTTAGCGCCATTTTAGCGCCAGACATATGATATGTCTAATAAACCATAAATCTGTTTTCGTCATCTTCAAACGAGTATAAGTTACAACAGAAATACATAGTACGATGCTTTAAAACTCGTTTATCGCTAAACGTAAGTATTTTATTATTTGTGGGTGGTGCAAGCGGGCCTTAAACAGTAAGGTACCAATTTAAAAGAACACCCGTAAAGAACCTGTTTTTCACGCAAAGGAAAACTCTGGCTGGAAAACTACTTTTGATTTTGGAATGTTTTTGCATCGTAGGCGTTCGAAATGCAAAAAATAACTAAACACGGTACAAATCTCATGCATGGAATTAGTATGTACTATTTAGGTACTATTCGATTTATGCTCTTTGATCTCATATTAGCATGTTGACAGTGGAGAACCGAATTAACAAAAGCCAATTAAATCCCTTATCTTACAGCAACAGCATTTCAGACACCATGTTCAATCTATATTTTACAGAAGAGCCAAAAACGTCCGTGCCTAAGTTCTAAAAAATTTAATCACTTTAATTTTTTGTGGTAATATGTTTTTTAGTGGGTATGTGTGAACGCAATACTATTACCGGTTGAAGGGAACACCCTTCGTTAATTAACCATACCGCGCGATCTGTATACATATACAAATCGCGCGGTAAACTCTGTTAGCGCGATGCAGGATTCTGTGACATCAGTGGCGCCATCTATACCGCAACATACGTACTACGGACGTGTGTTTATAAAGGTAGAGGTCACCACAAGACTATTTCGTTTTTCTTGTGGACGCTAGAGGTCTTTGAGCATGTAGTTCTAGGTTGGATCCTCAGGTAGCGCATTGGTATGATCTTGAGGCATATGAAAAATTTCTGTTGAAAGCTTTTTGGTAGCTTATACCATAAAATAACATCACGCCTGGTTTTCCCAAAGGGTGAGGCAGGGGTGACCTATAACCCACATTTCGCCAGTTATGTTTAAGTCCCATGTAATAAGGGGTGAGCCTATTGCCAACAACCGGACACAAATCCAGACTCCGGGCTGCTACTGAGAAATTCCTGATGGAAAAACCCAATAACACTTTGCCCGACCCGGAAATCGAGCCCAGAACCTCATGCTCAGCTGTTGTGCTTGCGACCACTAGACCAACGAGGCGGTCTTATATCAATCCAACACATTTTTTTGTTTTTCCATCAACGTCATTACTGAAAAAAAATCACTTTGTAAAGGAACTCTGTACTTATCCTAAAATGAAACAATTATGCCTAATTTGTTTCATTTTGACAGTTCAACAACATTCATTGCGTTATTTAGGTACAGACGCCAGCACATCAAGCTACCCGAAACTGTCAAATTTTCCCAATCAACTTTGAACCTTAACTTTCAGCGATAAAGTTGAAAATCTATTAAATAAATTTGACAGATTGTAGTAGCTTGATGTGCTGGCGTCTGTACGTTGTTGAGCAGATTTTTTATACGTTTTTTTTAAAATTATAAATACATAAGTTCCTCACAGTCTTCACTGTATAGTCCTAGTTTTTGGGTAGGGTGTTATTTGCAATTACCTAAATATTCAGCTTGGATTTTTTATACATGACGGTGTTATTTTGTTGTATAATTGTGCTCCTTCAATTATTTTTTCGCCAATAATAATACGTAATAAAGCGTGTTTAAAATAAATCGTAACCTTTTGAATGCTGATGACCACTCGTGACATTTTTAGCAGAATAATCATTTCCGTGTTCAAGTTATTAAATTATTTTAGTATTCAGTATCAGGTTTTTGTTACATTTTGTTACACTTTGCATTGTAAGCTCCGCCCAGACCAGTTTTTTTCATAATTGGCGGGTTTATCTTGTTTTTCTTAGCAAATAAAAGAAGATCAACCAGAGTGATTTTTTTTTAGTAATGACGATGAAGGAAAAACAAAAAAATGTGTTGGATCAAACTCAAACTCAAAGCATTTATTTCAATTAAACCATTTACAGGCACTTTTGAATTGTCAAAGAATCGGTCAGTTAGTCAGAAAGTTGAAGCTAGTTGCCCATTCCAAAACGTGGATCTTTATGGAGAAGAACGGGCAAGAAACTCCAAGGCCACTCTTTTAAATATAGATATTACAAAATTCTGGGTACATTATTCTTGTTGCTTCTATATGTGAAAACAATGTACAAAAAATAATCAAAGCAATTGAAAATATAAGATTAAAAATACGCCCTGGCAGATAAGAGATGACCAGTCTCAACTGACAGCGCCCGTTCACGAACATGACGCGTTGATATAAGGCTGCCTCATTGGTCTAGTGGCCGTAAGCACTACCTCTTGAGCATGAGGTCCTGTACCCTATTATTGCAGATTTTTTTTCCAACTTATGAAGCAATGGATTAGCAATCTGTTTCAAATCTAAACAAATTGTGATTGATCGTGTAATTACGCAATTAGGGTACTGGTTAGTCATCATTATAGAGATCGGATATTCGGATGCATATTTACCTAAAGTTAAGGTGTTGGCTATTATAGAATGCACTTTTGTATCGAAAAAATTCCGGGATTGCCGGATCGACTTTAAGAGTTGTGATTATAGAATCGAATGTATTATATTTACTAACGTTCAGGTGTTGGCTAATATGGAATGCACTTTTGTATCGATCGCAAAAATCTCGCGACTCTGGAATTGATAAATTTAGTACTTTTTATCTATAGAAATGCTAGCTAATGTTGTAAAGTAGGTTGCCAAATTGGCATACCAAATAGCGACAAACAATTCGGTGTCTTGAGTTTCGTAAATAAATGTTTAGTGGGTATTTAAATTTTTATGTTAACACCGCAAAAGTAACCTTCATAAGAGGGCTGATAAGTCATTTCCATACCACGTATCTGATTAGTTGTACATTCTCGGATGTTATGGAATTCCGGGATTTATGTTATTTTTTTTATTCATCAGGTTATCGATCAGGTTAAGCTACGCTTGCCGCAGTTGGTCCGTGGATGGGTGACCATCTTTACATACCAAGTCACCTCCGTGCCTCGGAAAGCACGTTAAGCCGTTGGTCCCGGCTGTCATTTGTAGATCTTTGACAGCCGTTACGGGTAGTTAGAAGCCCAAAAAGTCTGACAACCAGTCTTACCAAGGGGTATCGTGTTACCTAGGCACTAGGTTGTGGAGGTCAGATAGGCAGTCGCTCCATGTAAAATACTGGTATTCAGCTGCATCCGGTTAGACTGGAAGCCAACCCCAACATAGTTGGGAAAAGGCTAGGCAGATGATGATGTTATTTTTTTTTATTTATTAAGAAGCCACTTCCATAATTTCTTAGCCAAATATTAACTTTAGGTAAATATGCATCCTAATATCCGATCTCTAGTCATTAACCATACGAAAAAGAAGACAGATATTTTTAGCAGTTCGCTCCACATCTAACAAACATGTAATCTTATCAAAAAATTGCGTTTTATAAATATTTCTTCCGCCTCTTCACTTATTATTTGAGTTAGGAGGAAAATAGTGTCCGTATGGATTGAGGAGCCATGTCTCATATTTAAACGCGGGTACTACCAATATTTAGTAGTAAATTAGGTGATTTTGTAGGCCCGATCCTGGAATTTGTAGTAAAACACTTTAAAAGATACACGACTTTTAAGGTGGCTCCTCAATTCAGATGTCTGAATTGAGGTGCCACCTTACAACTCTAAAACTAGCCGACGGATATTTTTGAAAATTTGGTAGGATTTAGTAGTACTTATGCGTAATATCTACAAAAAAAATGAGAATTGTACGGTTGAATTTGAGATAGCTACAATGTTTTGATTTTTCATAAAAATCCATAAATTTCACCGCGCTGTTTCTCGGAAAGTAATTAACCAATTACAACATATTTTTAGTAGTAAATACGTTCTAATTTGTAGTATAAAAATAAACTGGAAAAACTACATAATTTCGCTAATACAACACATTTTATGTGGCTCCTCAATCCTGACGGTCTACAGAAAGTAATATGTACGTAGCTACTAAAGTAGTTGATCAAATCGGATAAAAATAGCACCAATATTTAGTAGAAATTTCTACTAAATATTGGCGTAATCCAAAATCCTGTACATTCAGTATTTCAAAAGATATTAACAAAATAAACATTCCTTAACAATCTAGTGTGGTACGAGAGCCCACGACCAAAACCATATCACATCGTTTTAGGGCCAAAACCGTATAAAATCGTTAATTTAGATGATTCCTGAACTCAACTCGGTGGAAAGTACTGGGCAGAAACGTCTCAGTTTAACGAAAGCCTATTTCTGCTATGTCAAAAAAAATAAGCAGACGGTTTCATCACAATATGCCTGATATTAAAAATGTACATAGTTTTCGTAATATTATTACAGAAAAGGTTTTTTTTCTGACATTTTGCGTGTCACATGTGGACTGAGCGCATTTTCAAAAATGACAAAAAATTTAACCTATCTGTCTCATAGCAACCTGCACCCTAATTGCGTAATACAACACAATCACAATTTGTTTCGATTTGAAACAGATTTCTAATTCATTGCTTCATAAGTTGTAAAAAAAATCTGTTCAACAACGTAAATAACGCAATGAATGTTGTTGAAATGTCAAAATGAAACAAATTTCGCGAAATTATTTACGAAAATGAAATACGCAATTAGGGTCGGGTTCAATCGAAAAGTTGTCTGATTAGTAACGTATTTTTTTCATTTTTTTTGTAATCTTTGGATTACGGCAGGTCAGTGTCAGGTTGTATCTTGATCAAAAATAACTTTTCCATAAGAGATATGTTCTAATGGAACAAATCTATCTTAGGGAGATGTATTAATTCAAATTCAAATTGTTTTATTTCAGACACAAAATATCCATAGAGAATGATTTAACCTAAAAACTGTAAAAAACGTAAGAAATTTTTAATGTCGGTGGCTACAACTGCAGAAGATTCTGAATCCAAAAATTTCAGACATTTTCCGCATCACGTCTGACCTAAGCGCATTTGAAATACCTATGTAAAAAAAATATTGAACTGATTCATAGCAATCTGTCTGATTTTCAGAATGTAGTTGAACGATAGATTTTAGATACCGAAAACATAATTTTCCGAAACCAGTAGCGTCACACCTGAAAGGTCATTTGAGAAAATTAAAAATGAAGCAAAAAATAAAAAATGGCAACCTGTCTAAAAATCTTGTTTTCAGGTGAACATTGGTCAGTTGATGCAAATAAATCATTTTTCAGAATAAATCGTTTTTACGTACGATTAATAAAGAGCTTATCCGAAACCATCAAACTGAATAAGGTTTTTTTTTTTAATAAATTGGACAAAAGAAAACTGGGATGACGTTTGAAAATAACTGTTTATTGAAATTAAATTCATATTTTTTTTTATTTTACTGTCGAACTCATCATCGGTGTCGTAAGCGTAACAAGCACCGTGCGTTAGCCGGGCGACTCCGAAACGTTCATTTTGTTTTTGAAGTTATATATGACATTTCAAATTTCTAAAAACAGGTTTTCAGTAACTATACAAAAGATTTTAAAATAATTGAACCAGGTTGCTATGAGACAGATAGGTTAAATATTTTATCATTTTTTGAAAATGCGCTCAGTCCACATGTGACACGCAAAATGTCAGAAAACAAACTTTTTTGTAATAAAATTACGAAAACTATGTACATTTTTAATATCAGGCATATTGTGATGAAACCGTCTGCTTATTTTTTTTGACATAGCAGAAATAGGCTTCCGTAAAACTGAGACGTTTCTCACCGGTACTTCCAAGTTGGGTTCAGGAATCATCTAAACTAACGATTTTATACGGTTTTGACCCTAAAACGATGTGATATGGTTTTGGTCGTGGGCTCTCGTACCACATTAGATTGTTAAGGAATGTTTATTTTGTTAATATCTTTTGAAATACTAAATGTACAGGATTTTGAATTACGCCAATATTTAGTAGAAATTTCTACTAAATATTGGTGCTATTTTTATCCGATTTGATCAACTACTTTAGTAGCTACGTACATATTATTTTCTGTAGACCGTCAGGATTGAGGAGCCACATAAAATGTGTTGTATTAGCGAAATTATGTAGTTTTTCCAGTTTATTTTTATACTACAAATTAGAACGTATTTACTACTAAATTATGCTAAAAATATGTTGTAATTGGTTAATTACTTTCCGAGAAACAGCGTGGTGAAATTTACAGATTTTTATGAAAAATCAAAACATTGTAGCTATCTCAAATTCAGCCGTACAAAACCCATTTTTTTTGTAGAGACTACGCATAAGTACTACTAAATCCTACCAAATTTTCAAAACCATCCATCGGCTAGTTTTAGAGTTGTAAGGTGGCTCCTCAATTCAGACGTCTGAATTGAGGAGCCACCTTAAAAGTCGTGTATCTTTTAAAGTGTTTTACTACAAATTCCAGGATCGGGCCTACAAAATCGCCCAATTTACTACTAAATATTGGTAGTATCCGCGTTTAAATATGAGACATGGCTCCTCAATCCATACGGACACGGAAAATATCATTCCATGACGTCAGAGCAGTCAGCTGTTTACACTTTCAGTTAAAAATTACGCATTTGTGAAATGTTATCTGAAACAAATAGGAATTGTTAGACCTTGATATTTCAAGTACCTGATGACAAGTTCGGATGATAAAAATCATATTACTTTGGCCATGATTTTCTAGGTTTATTGCGATATTGTGTATCTTTTGACTTGGATTCAAAATTAAAATCAAATAATGTTATTTTACATAAACCTACATGGGCACTTAAGAAACGTCAGAAGCTAGGTACCTACACGGTTTCAATTAATAGTTTAATCTATGAAGAAGAGTCGGCAAGAAACTCCACGGTTACTCTTTTAAAAAAAATACATAAATTCTTAAAATATAAATATGGATTTAAATAAAATTCTCGTGTCACAGTGTTAGTTGTCATACTCCTCCGAAACGGCTTGATCGATTTTATGAAATTTTATACGTATATTCGGAAGGTCTGAGAATCGGTCGTAATCTATTTTTCATACCCCTAAGTGATAAGGGTGGTCCACCCCAAACATTTAAATGACAAAACAACGTTTGCCGGGTCAGCTAGTGTTTGTGTATAATGTTGTATTATACAGAATTCTCGATGTTTTGTCGAGTTTTAAAAACCGTGCGTATCAGGGGCGCGTCGCTAGTTTCTTATAATTACCAATTAAAATAATTAAATAGCTGTCGAATTAGTAAGTACTGAACCTTTCACCCGGATTTAAACAAACAGATAACTTTATAAAGCCAACTAGCAATCACTATTTCATAATTAGATTTTCTCGCATTTTCTTATCAGCGTTCATGGAATATTTGCGATATACCTATTTTTAAACTCGGCGGCACGTTTATAAATAACGATTTATTTATTGATAATAATGCTTTACATTATGTAGATACTACTAAGTATACATATTTATGAACTAAAGTCAGGGACATTCGTTACTACTTCACCAATGATACTGAATAATTTGTTCTCCGAAAATCTGAAACACACACTTTCAGGCAAGCATTTTCTCCTCTATAACAACAAAATGAAAAAAGAATTTTCTTTTTTTTTTATTTGTCCAGCCATCTTCGAGTAATGGAGGAAAAAAAAAAAAAGATTTCTTCTTTTTTGAAGTAACCAGTAATTGGTCTACCGTGAAGTTTTTTTAGATTTTTTTTATTAGATTCGCGTCGCCCCTGTTCGCGGGAGCTTTAAATAGGTAGGTACTGTTGTTGAGTTTGTTGCGTTACTTCATACCTACTGCCTTGTTGGTCTACTGGTCGCAAGCGCTACTGCTGAGCATAAGGTTCTCGGGTCGCGCAAAGTGTTTATGGGTTTTTCTCAGTAGCAGCCCAGAATCTGGATGAGTGCCCGGTTTATGGCAATCGGCTCGCCCCTTAAATTTCAGAGACTAAAGTCTACAGACTTCCCAATTTAATTTTCAGCTCACATGTATAGCTGAGCTGACGTTGAGCTGGCTGTTTGAAATTTCTATTCCTATTTAAAATCAATATTTATATAAGGTTCAGTTATCCCCTTGAGCTAATGATTGTAGGTACCTAACCTACCTACCTACGCATTTTTCTTAGCTTTCACAAAATACCTGTTTTACATTTTTTTTAGGTTTAGGTAACCTTAAAAAAATGCAAAACAGGTATTTTGACGGTATAAAAACTAAGAAAAATGTATATAAATAAAAAACAAACGAATGTCGGTCCTTATCGCGATTTTATTTTCAAATTTTTATAGAATGGGTGAAAGATCTACGAACGCGAATTTTCTAGATTTTTCACTTTATCATCTAATATTGGAAAATATATGAGCCGATGTCCTAAGAGAACTATTTACTGTAGAAGCACTCAGCCACCACTAGGCTGGTACTTCTCCGGTGCTTTAGTGATAATATGGTACCCTAGAGAGTACCAACACACGGGTTTTGCATAGGTAGATAATGTATTTTGAATGCTTCTAAAAGGTATCATATACGGATGATAAAGAGAGTGTTGTCTATGGTATAATAAAAAATTGAAAAATATGACGTCGAGACGTTGACGTCGACGCGTTGTTTTATAAATAAATAAATAATAAGTATAATAACACAGTGGTTAATTACTTTATGTTTGTATAAACTATCTACGTAGGTATTTACCATGTTTTGTAAAACCATACAGCTGATGCTCTATTGTAATATTACTATTATTGTATTAAAATGGTCAAGGTGTAGATAGAGGTGCATTCAGAATAAAAATATTAAATCGCTATTGAGTTTTTAAAAAGCGCAATTAAAAAAACAGTATTTTTTTTTAATTGCGCTTTTTTCCCGCGATTTTTCAGGGCCAGTAGTGCTATTCTGTAAAAATCTCACCGTGTTATCTTAAGTGAAGTGAGCGTGGTGTGAGCTGTCAGTTGCTAAGGATTGACACTATTGGCAGCTCACTTCACCTAAGATATCACGGTGAGATTTTTACAGAATAGCACTACAGAACCAAAAAGCGTGTTTTCTAATTAAATCCTAGAAAAAATGTCAAGTCCTTAAAGTTTGGCTATTCTTGTTCATAATCTAGAAATCTATGTACTTCATTATTTTATGTCAAATTTTAAGTAAGTATAGGTAGTAGGTATATTTGTTTAGTCTATACCAATAGTATAAATGTATTACCATTGACAAAAATTTATATGTGGGATGCTAGAATAAAATGAGTAGGTATACATAATGGAGATCTGAAAGTGGCACCGGTGATGGGGCATGTCCGCATGTAATGCGGAAGAATGAGAAAAATGTCGTGAGGAAAGTTGTGAGTATGAATGCTATAAGAGTTGGGGAAGACTGAAGAAACGATGGATGGACTGTGTGAAAGATGATAAGGAAACCGAGCTGATTACCGATATGAAGACTAATAAAAAAGTATGGCAGAAAAAGACATGTAGCGCCGACCCCAAATAAATTTGGATAAAGGCAAGTGCATGATGATGATGCTGATGCTGACCATAGACAAAAAAATCTTACGCAACAAAACGACACTACTACAAAATCCAAAGACACAATCAGAACGTCCCTCGATAATGAATCTTCAGCGATGTCAACAAGTTGCTACGTCACAACGGCCAGTGTTATCATCAATGTGCGGCTTCTCGGCTCAATTACATCATGCTGTTGTTGTGATAACGTACGCGTTTAGATCGCGCTCGGGGCGCTCTGGGAGGCTCGCCCTATTGACTAATGTAATGACAGATCGAATTTGAGTTATAGGGAAGTATTGTACCTCATTAGTTGAGGTTTCTTTGTTTTTCAAAATTATTACTTACCTACTGACGGTCTTGTGGGATAAACATTATGAGTAATTCGAATGACAAAATGATATAGATTTAAAAATTGGGTATATATTTGCGGAAAAATGACAGAATTGTGAAGAAAGGTGAGTTTTTTTGTGATAAAAACTATAAAACGACGGATTTTTGCAAAATATTCGGGCGATCGTAACGTCAGCTTTGTTATGAAAAATGGGTGTGTCTCGGACGCTAAACTAAGAAATGGGACTAACATAAATTATTTAGGTACCTAGTAAGTTTCCAAAGGAAATAAAGGAGTTCAGGATAATGGAAATATAAACTTTCATCAAAATATTTTTAATGAAGAATTACAACATTTCTAATGAACTATTTTATGCTAGAAAAAAAGTCATGTCAAATTAATTTGCAGTGTTTTTTTAAACTTTCCGTAAATAGGTAACAAGTACCTATATATTTATGTATACACATATATTTATGGAAACATTAAGGCCGTGGGGTCCGAGTGCTCATCGAACATTTCGGGACATCGTCAAGCAGTTGGTCAACCCTTCACGTGACCAGAGGACTGACATATTTTTGGGCTGGAATGCTGCCAGCCTTTTGGGCACTCCCATTGACAGCGAAGCGGACGAATTTTTTTATGGCTATCCCCTTTTTATATGTATACTTGTACATAGTATAAATGTACCTATATATATTTTAGTGTTAGTTTTTATAGGTTATGTATTTAAGATTACTAATAACAGGTCTATTCTTATAAGGAACTAAGTATTGAAACCTGTTCCATAATGTCTCCGTGTTACCAGTTTGACAACTCTACGTTACCAACCGACGCCTGAGCAGTTCCTCACGCGACCTTTTGGGAAACCTGATTGTCACCTGAGCCAGGCGGTGGGACGGGTGCCTCATGGAGTCTTGGAGTACAGTAGAATTAGACTCGAAAAACAAGCATTATTGACTGATGGTGAAAGAAAATGTAACGAGGAAACCATCTTTTAACGTTTTATGTAAAATTGTTTCTATAGGAAAATGAAACATGTATTTCGTGAAAAGTCAATAAATACTCTCCACTCATTGAAGAAGTCCCTGCCTGCCCCCAATATTCATTGCCATTGACCATAGATATTTATATTTCTATGCCATTGACACAACATGTCGCAGGATAATTGGCATAATCGTTTTTTTTTTTTTTGTGAAAAAGGCCAGCGTTTTTAGCAAAAGACCGGAAAATGTAATCATACGAGCTAATATCAGGATTTTGCAAAAAACCAAGTCTTATTAGGACGATTGGAAACGATTACCGATTGGCTAATAAAAACGATGGTTTAAAATCACCAATCCACATTCAACAAATTGATCGAAAAATCAAAATTGAAAAAATCAAAAATCGAAATTGATCAACCATCGAAATTGAAAAAATCAAAAATAGAAATTAATCGATTGATGGATCGTTTTTTAATTGATTGATCGACTTGATTGGTTGATTTGATTGATTTGAATTAATGATTGATCGATTAATTAATTGAATTGATCTCCTTCCATTGGTGTCATCCCAATGCTAGATATTCTTGATGTGATCCCATAGTGTAATCATACCACGCCATGCCGTATCACGCTCCGCATGTGTAGGCAGAAAACTAGGTACCTATAAACCTGCTAACAGTTATTTTAAAAGTCCCATGGAATATCTAGCCTGCAAAAACTGTTAGTTCCTGTTGTGATTTAGAGAAGGGGTGATGCAACATAGCTTGCTGACAAAGAAAATTAAAGCAAATGCTACTGGGGATAAAGTTCTTTTTCGAGGAGGATCCCTATCCGATTCCTATCCGAGTTTATCTATTTATTATATTGGTACACAAACAGATTCTGTACAATAGGTAATCATGATTCTACACCATGTTTATTATATAATTAATTAAAACAAAGATAAAATAAGACTGTTATGTAGATATTACTTAGATTTACTGGAAGAAGCCATTGTGTATTCTATCTTGTTTGTTAGTTGATAATTATTGTGTATTCTTTGAATGGAGGTAATTAATAATTAATAGATTATTTACTATATACCTACCCATTTCACTAGTAGATATATCCGGTTCGCTGATACACCAAAGCATGATAATAAACTGTTTCAATTTCAAATTTATTGAGCATAATGCAAAAGTTCTTTGCCTAGATTCATAAAACTAATAGGTGAATGGTTATAGCAGCCGATTGTAAAAAAAATAAAAAAAATATGCATATTACATTTTAATTAAAAAATATTTCCCCTTTCAAAAGATACCGTAGCTATTTTTAAATACCGTAAACGCAATAAAACCCGCATTAAAGCTATGAAGAATTTGACGTAAAATTTCTATTTACAGAGCCAAAAAGTTTATATTTTAAGAATCGCAAAAGTTTAAAATATTTCGCGAACTTGCTGTTTCCTGGATACTCGACAAGCAAATTAGCATCGACTTCATATGAATAAATAAGTTATTATTGTGAGTAATAGTTTATATGTAGGTATTTGTTGCAATCAGGAAGTATACAGCTAGCCATAATAATAATATTATTGATTACATTCGATGATGATGATGATAAAAGCAAACACAAAATATTATTGTAGGGTAGTTGACTACTGATGTGACATCTAGTCTGACACTTGACCAAAAGGCAAGTGACACTGACGTTAATGCGCAAGAAAACACTATCCACGAATTTGACAGTAGTTTTTTTCTGCGAGAAAAGAGTTTGTAGCATTTTAAATGTTTGTTTGTAAGGAGTGGAATAAGCGGAAAAATACAAATAAACGCGCAATCAATCTTATTTTCTAACACACAATAGAAATCGGTTTCATATCGGCCTAGTAAAAGTGATAACGTTGTTTATTTTGAAAACACTATCACATCCTAGATTGTTATTATTTCCAGCATTTCTATCATTGTGTGCGACTTCAAACGATAACCTTGCGACATTTTCAATGCACGTTCTATATTTAAACTCGAGGAAAGTCTTCCTTATTTAAACGTCAACCATCGACAACAAAAAAGAATAAAACAAAAAAAACGGCTGGCCATAACTTACCTTTTTCTCAGTTAACGGTGCACGAATGAAAACCGGATTTCTCTTTCACGATGCAGTTTCACGATAATAACGATTTTTTTTTTTTTTAATGCGCAAGACGTGTAGTATGCGGTCGACGCACTAGTGTACTGCTGTAAACAACATCGAGCTGGTACAATTACTTACCAGGCATCGCTATCAGTGATGTGTCGTCGTCTTGCGATTGTGGCTGCCAAAACTCAAGCGTAGAAGAAGATAGGTAGATAGGTCAAGGACGCAGGTGGTGACATTATTGTCGATGGTTGATTTGCAGGATAATCATGATATTTTACATCCATAAAATACCTACCTACATATGAATAATAAACAGTTATTTCATTCCAATTAAAGGTAATAAAAGTATATATTTCGGTAGATCCAAGAAATAACAATAGAACTTATTTCTTTTCCATTTCGACATGCAATAAAAAGTCAGTGAAAATCAATGAAAACTATGTAAAAAATAGTGACGAAGAATTTACTTTAAAACTTTAAAAGTATTTGTATGAAAATATTTTGAAATACTTAAATAAAATTTGGTCACGACAGATCCAGTGTGTTGCCTCATAAAGAATGATATAAATTATAATTAGAAAATAACACTGAAAAACAAAACAATTAATGTCAATATTAAAAGCATATTTAAAACTAGAATTAAAGAGATAAATAATAAGTATAATTCCTTATTTCAAAAGGTATTTTAAACATTAATATTATGGAACTAGCTATGTTAGTATGTTAATGATCCAGTTTTATGTATAAATCTGTTTCTAGGTATATCTTGCTTTTAACTATTATTTAATGTATTTAAAAATTTGTAAACTGTCATGGAAACAACACATGGAATTAACAGAAAAACACAAACTAATCAAAAACACTAAAACCAGACATTTGTAAGGTTTTTTTTCATATAAAGTAGGTAGCTGCCTATACCAGTTGGTAATATTTTATTCACATTACTCTAGCCTATTAGCTAATAAGTAATTTACATACAGGATGTATCAGAAAGATGTGGTCAAATTTGTGGTATAGTATTATAGACCATCAAATTGAACAACGTTCTCCATGGGACCAACATCGTAATCGAGAAAAAAACGTAAACCCGACTACTGAAAAATCACGCTTTAAAAGGTACGAAACAAGAAAATATTTCATACCGAAATCAAGACATAGGTATAAAATGATCAAGGTAAAGCCGTAGTCGCATGCCATTATAATTTTGTAGATGTACAGGCATGCGACCACGGCTTTACCTTGATATTTATTTATTTAGACAATATGATATATATACATATTTGTAATGTGCTCATCAAGCCCTTTCATTTGATACCCAACATGGCACATTTTTTTTTATAAATTCATGACTTTATGTCATGAGGGCGACATATTGCATTTAATGTGACGTCATATAGCCTATAACCAGCGGACGATCAAGATGCTTCCAATGATACCTCATTTGTCAAATTATGATTGGTAGTTTAGAAGTTATGAGGTAACAGATGAACATACATACATACCGGTCAAAATCATAACCATTATTTTTGCTTCGCCGTAGTCGGGTAAAAAAGAATCAGCAGACCCATACATTTGGGTCAAGTACCTAGGTTTTTTTCTCGATTACAATGTTGATCCCATGGAGAAAGTTGTACAGTTTGATGGTCTGTACCACTTGACCACATCTTTCTGATACATCCTGTATATGTAGGTAAATGTATATTTCTCCCAATATTTTATGACAATATTTTGATTTTAAAGGTGTGTCCGTAGAGTTTCTTGCCTGTTCTTCTCCATAGGTACCTACTATACTTTGGAATGGGCAACTAGCTTCATCTTTTTGACTGACCGACCCCTTGACAATTCAAAAGTGCCTGTAATTGATTTATTTGAAATAAAATCTTTGAGTTTGATAACTTAACCTTATATGTAAGTTTTTTCCAGGGTAAGTAACGCTAAATTAGTCAATAGGAACACCAAATTACTAATTAGAATCATGTTAAGTGCTGTGATTGGCTAAACGAAATAATAACAGGCAGTTGAATCACAACGTAAGTTTGATTGTCAGCTTTTTGAGTACTTATTTGCGTTTTTAAGAGGGTTTATCTTAAAAGTTGGCAACGTCGTAAATAGCTGTCAAATATTGACCTGTACCCTAATTGCGGAATGTACGATCAATCACAATTTGTTTCGATTTGAAACAGATTGCTAATCCATTGCTTCATAAGTTGGAAAAAAATCTGCTCAACAACGTAAATAACGCAATGAATGTTGTAGAACTGTCAAAATGAAACAAATTTGTCACAAAATAAGTTACGCAATTAGGGTACAGTTTTGATTAATTTGGCAATATTACTGTATGAAATTATGAAATGTGGCTAACTAGGGAAATAAAATATTAATTATGAAATGCAATAATTAATTACATAACACTGAATATTTAGTTTTAGATGTAAAAAAGTATTTGGAAACTTTCCAAATGCCTTTTTTACACTTGTAACGATTACAACATCAAATTCAGTGTTATAATTGCAATTCATTATTAATGTTCACTAGTTAGCCACATTTCTTATTTCCATATAGGTAGTAATATTGCCAAATTAATCAAAACAGCGAAATCCGAATGATTTTGAAGGATATTGCTAATCCATTGCTTCATATGTTTGAAAAATCGAACTGTCAAAATGAAAGCTATTGCTACTGTGAGCCTACGTTCTATGACGTAAAAATATCGCGGCGGGATTTTATCGCGCACTGGATTTTCAACCCTCAAGCGTTGGGAATTCAACAAAGTGCAACTCAACGCGGCGACAAAACACACTGTTGGGTTTTCAACTCTTGGCGCAGTTTCGCTGCGGCATTCGTTTCGATCGGGCGCGTGCAGTAAACGATATTCGCACCTCATTAGTTAATGAGCTTGTTGTTCTCGGTTGTCGTCGTTGACATTGAAGCGGACTAGTACATCGTTAACTAATAGAATATGTTTATTATCATAATTGTTTACAATGGAGGATGATAATGAACTTTTTAACAAAAATGTTGATTTAAGGAGTGTTTTGACTAGCAGCAACTCTTCACTAACGGAACAAGACGTGGTGGATCAATGTAATATGGACGTGGCAACAAATGAAGATTCGGTGAGACCGATAAAACGGGACAGAGAGGAGGACGAGACAGAATGGACATTAGTGCAAAATAAGGAGAAGAAGGTCAAAGAAAGCAGTGTTGAGATTTACGTTTCCGCTAAAGAAAAGCTACCAAGGCAATTTGGTCTTGCAAGATTATTGAAAGAGAAAGGTATGAAAGATATATTGAAAGTAAAATACATCAATAATTACAGAGTTCGTATTGATTGTACAAACGAGTTGTGCGCAATTAAGCTCGAAACTTGTAAAGACCTTATTGAATTGGGCTGGAGATTTAGTAGACCAGATATCAAAACCTATTCATACGGTGTCATCAAAGACGTTGATATCGACCTAACTGAAGATGCCCTTAAGAGTTGTATAACTTGCACAGAGATGTTTGAGTTGGTTTCATTGCAGCGACTAAAGAGGCGTAATATTAATGACTCGTCAGAAGATTTATGGATTACGAGTGAAGCAGTTCGGTTGTGTTTTAAAGGTGATCTGTTACCAGCATATGTTTACGCAGATGGATTGAGGATTAAGGTGGAGCCATTTGTATTCCCCGTGTCACAATGCTCACGTTGTTGGAAGTTCGGGCATACAGCTAGAGTATGCCCAAATAAGAATACACTGTGCCCAAAATGTGGTAGTAATCACCCGAACTGTGACATACAAAGATTCAAATGCTTAAATTGTGGCGGACAACACATGGCATTGTCTAAAATTTGCCCTGCATACTTAAAAGAGAAGAAACTCAAGGAACTTATGGCAGAGTTTAATTGTACTTATAGGAAGGCCTTATCGTTATATGTAGTCCCTTCTCCATACAGAGAAAAGACGGAACCTATCAACTTAACAAATATAGATAATCTTTTTCCTCCGCTGCATAATAACATCGAGCCCACAGAAAGATCAAGCTTACCTGTATTTGCAGAGGCCGTCAAAACTAAGGCAATTGTTCATAGTCCACCTGCTACAAAAAATCAAAAAAGTCCTAAAACACAAGAAAAGGCACGGATTGCTAAAGAAGATGATTGGACGCACTGGTTACCAATGGAGGAGGAATCAGAGAATTCGAAGGAATCAAGCAATCGCGATGAACCCGAGGTGGTTCAAAAGAGAGAGGTGCATTTTGATGAGCTTATAGCTAGGTTAAAAGAGATCGTATTTTTGAAGAGACGTTCTGTAGCGGAAAAAATTAAAATGGCGGTTCAGTGTTGTATAGAATGGTTGATTTTAGTGGTTGTTGATAACGTGTCGGATTGGCGAATGATGAAGAAATTGTTTGAATTATTTAATGGATAACAACAAAACTAGTATCAAAGTAAACTTTCTTCAATGGAATGCTCAAAGCGTTAAACCTAAAATAATTTTATTGGAACAACTGTTGAATCAGGAACATATACACATTGCAGCCATAAGTGAGACATGGCTGGATACAGAAACTTGCATGAAGCTGAGCAACTACACAATCTATCGAAAAGACAGGTTTGATGGGTACGGAGGGGTTGCAATTCTTACCCACAAATCAATAAAATCTCAAATGTGTGAAGTCCAACTCAGTAACCAAGGTATAGAATTGGTATGCGTAAAAGTATTCAACTGTGGCGTCATTAAAAATATTACTTCTGTTTATTGTCCCTCGTCGATCAGAACTTCTCAAAACGATTGGGATGCTTTACTGTCTATTTCTACTAAAAATACGATCATTCTCGGAGATTTCAATGGACACCATTCTAATTGGTCATATAAAACGGACAGTAGGGGCGTTCAAATTTTTGAAGCATTAATGGATAATAATTTTATTACTTTAAATAATGGTAGCCCTACCCGAATAAAAATGGTTAACTTGGAATGTCAAAAGTCTGCACCCGACATTTCTATGGTATCATCTGATATAGCTTTGATGTTCGACTGGTCCGCCATGAATGAGACATTAGGCAGTGATCATAGGGCTATTAAAATCACTTCAAATATTCAGTCTAGTAGTGTGCCATTAGTCCGGAAGAATTTTAAAAATGCTGATTGGACTTCATACAGTAAAATACTTGACACATTATTTTTAGAATTTACATTCGCGGGAGACTTACAGGACGATTATGACAGATTCATTGATTATTTAAACTTGGCCGCAGATCTTTGTATCCCTGTAATCAAAATTAACCTAAATCCAGATAGTAAATTTATACCTAAACCTTATTGGAAGCCTAAGTTATCTAAATGTGTGGCTGAGCGTCGATTGGCTTTATCTAAATTCAGACGTAATCCAAACCCTCAAAATTACGAAGCATTGCAAAATAAGATTTGTGAATCTCAGAGAATGATTCGGATAGCTAAAAGTAAAGGGTTTGGCGACTTTTGTTCGTCATTAGATTGTTCTACATCTCAGTCTACCGTATGGCGGAAAATGAAGTGGCTGAAGGGACACAAATATTCAACACAATATGTAGATAAACACAAAGCTACTGATTTGCTTCTTAGTTTAACACCGGATTTTGTATCCCCGTGCGACCTGGCTTTTGACATGAATAACTCAGAACTGGACGTTGTTGTTACTCCGTCAGAATTTCATAAATGTGTCCGATCTAAAGATACTGCACCAGGAGGCGACAATATTTCTTACTCCATGATCAAGAGGTTACCACAAAATGGTAAAAAGATATTAATGCAATTGTATAATAGAATTTTCACTACGGGTTTTGTTCCTAAACAATGGCGCGATATTGTAATTGTGCCCATCCCTAAACCGGGTCGGGACGTCCAAAGTTTATCATCTCTTCGTCCGATTTCAATGATCTCATGCGTTTGTAAAGTTTTTCATAACATTTTAATGAACAGATTAGAGTGGTTTATCGAGAAACATATGGTTTTATCAAATAACACTACAGGTTTTAGAAAATGCCGCTCAACCGTAGATAATTTATCCGCGTTAGTATCTCGCATTCAAACTGGTTTTTCTAAAAAACTTATAACGGTAGCTGTTTTCATAGATATTAATAACGCATATAACTACGTAGACATCAAAGGTCTATTGAAAATCATGCAACGAATCGGAATAGGATCCAGGATTTGTAGCTACATCTGGAACTTTCTCAAGCTGAGAAACCTTAAAATTACAGTAGGTAATCACGTCATTAGTCGCACGTCCGGTCGGGGATTGGCACAAGGCGATCCATTGTCACCCTTACTTTTTAATTTAGCAACCATGGATGTATGTCGTAGTAGTGGGAACGTATTTCTGTCGCAGTACGCGGATGATTTTGTGTTGTATACCACATGCAGTGATGTCTCATCGGCACAACAACGATTACAACCCGCTTTAAATAAGATGACTAAACTTCTTTTGGATTTGGGTCTTGAGATATCCCCTCTGAAAAGCAGTGTCTGTATTTTTAGGAATGGTGTGTCAAGAGAGACAGTTACTTTAAGAATTAATGAGGTATCGCTGCCGGTGGTACACAATGTAAAATATTTGGGGGTTTGGCTTGACCGATCACTTAGGTGGGCTAAGCATATTAATGAGACTCGAGAGAAGGTGTTAAAATTAGTTAATGTTTTTAAAATTCTTTCTGGATCTGGATGGGGAGTACATCCCAAACATCTGAGGCGGTTATACATCTCAACAGTTCGGAGTAGAATCGATTACGCTTGTTTTCTTTATGATAGTAGCTGTGAAACCCACCTCAGTAAATTGGACAGGGTCCAAAACGTTTGCATGAGGGTTATCGGAGGCTTTATTAGAACCACAGCGATTCACGTTATGGAAAATGAACTGAACCTGCAACCGTTGAAGTTTCGCAGATACTATCTAGCGGGTAAATTTTGGCTTAAAATGAAGTCGTATGCTGATAATGATATCATTGCTGTGTTGGAAGAACTGCAAGCACATTGTCGACAATCACACTGGAGAAGAAAGGTGCCATTATTAGTCAGAATTCACGAGTCTCTTGATTTACTACCTGTCTACACGAGCCCAAAGCTTGAAATGTTCTCACTGGATACTTGGGTTCACAGGATTGATCTATCTCAAGTCATATTCCCTAGATTAGATGGTTTGATAACGGCTAAAAAACACTTCCAAAATTCCAAACTAAGTGAGCTATGTACCATATTTTTAAATAACACGTACTCGGGCTTTTACAGAATATACACAGATGGATCCAAAAACAAAGTAGGTTCAGGAGCAGCGTTTTTCGATCCACAAACTAAAAATGCAGTGCAATTAAAGGTAAACTTAAAATTCAATATAATGTGTACTGAACTTGTGGCAATAGATGAAGCATTATCTTACATTGACTCGTTTGAAAACGGCAATTATGTTATTTTGAGTGATTCGAGAAGCGCTCTTCAACATTTGGCTCGGTGTACCTCGAGTTTTCGGGGTACTCCGATTGCCTACAGCGTGATCAAATCTATTTGTAAACTTATTTCTAAGAATAAGAATATTGTATTGCAATGGATACCGGCTCATGTTGGCTTGGAAGATAATGAAGTAGTGGATCGGCTGGCGAAGGATGCTTGTGATGATGGATTGGTCTGTTCACACTTTCCCGAGCACAGGGATTATTTGGGTGTAGTTAAAGAAGAATGCACTAAAATGTGGCACGAACACTTCGATCAGAGGTCACTGAGCAAGGGAATCTGGTATCGGACAATCCAGCCTGCACTGTCTCGTTGTCCATGGTTCGACCAAGCAAACATGAGTCGTCCGGAAATTGTAATGGCTCTTCGGCTTCGATCGGGACACATTCCAATGAATAGTTTCGCATTTCTTATGGGTAAAGTTACTTCTCCAAATTGTCCGGAGTGTAATATAGTGGAAGACACTTACCATATACTGATGGAATGCGTCCGGAACGAGTCCGAAAGAATCGCACTGTTATCAAAGTCACTGGATGTTGGAAGGTGTAATAGCATGCTTGCGTCCCCATTGTCGACGGACGCAAGATACTTGTATAAGTTGGCAAAACTAGGATTTAGATTATAAGGAACAATTGTTTGTACCGATGAGGGTGGCATAATCAGTTTTTGATTAAACCCTCTATAAATTAAATAGATTAAAAAAAAAAAAAAAAAAAAAAAAAAAAAAAAAAACTCTTGGCGCCAAGCAGAGCGTTGAAAATCCAGTGCGCGGTAAAATTCCGCCGCGATTTAATTACGCCTTTCTTACCCACAGGTGTTCGTTTACTATTTCCCTAGTATTTACCTTTATTTTCCTAATGATTTCTTACAACTGAATATCCTTTTTATTTTATTTTTATTTTGCAGAATATTTTGTGTGCCTTTTAGTCTGTGGAGTTTCCATGAAAGTTTAGCACCTACTTAATTCTCACAAACACTTTAAGATAATAATCCAAAAAAAAAACACGTTCCTACTTAAGTATAATTTTAGATCCGCCTTTTCTTTGCAAAGAACTACTAAGAAAACTGCTTATATTCCTTAAGATATTTGTAGTTTTCAATAGTTTCCAATACCAAAGGAATGTATTGAAATTCATAAATAACTGGTGACAATGTCGGACATTTTGTAAAGCGCCACCTGGTGGCTCGCACGGGCATTGTCAGTCCGCACCGGACTAACAATGGATCAAAGAGAATATGAATGTATTTCATATTCCACAATGTTCTTAGGCATGTTTACAGGATCCTTTGTGAGTGTGGAGAAATGTCTTAGGCAGGTTAAGCTTTGTAGGTGGCTACACGTGGTGAGCAAGCGTATAAATAATTTAGAATGGTATCATCCATCAGGTTAAGCTACGCTTGCCGGGGTAGGTCTGTGAATGGGTGACTATATTTACACACCGAGACTCCTCCGTGCCTCGGAAAGCACGTTAAGCCGTTGCTCCCGGCTGTCATTCGTGGATCTTTGACATTCGTTCCGGGTCGTCAGAAGCCTGAAAGTCTGACAACCAGTCTTACCAACGGGTATCGTAGTACCCAGTTACTAGGTTGTGGAGGTCAGATAGGCAGTCGCTCGATGTAAAATACTTGTGTTAAGCTGCATCCGGTTAGATTGGAAGCAGACCCCAATATAGTTGGGAAAACGCTAGGCAGATTGAGTGATCTTTGAACTACAATCATGCTACTTGAGTAGAACAAGAACCTTCTTATAGACTACTATAATGTGTTCCAAAACTATCTCATGAGAATGTAAACAAATGGATCAGAAAACATACATAGGTGCCGATTCCCTTGTTCACAAACTAAACTAAATTTATGTTCAGTGCATCTTTTTCTTTCTATTTCATTAAGAAAAAGACAGAAGATAAATTTTAGTTTAGTCCTGTCAAATTAATTAGCGCTTGACGTAAATTGACGTAATTTTAGTTGGGAAGTTTTTAATCACGACTAAACTTGTATGGAGACTGACAGGCGCTGATTAATTTGACAGGACTAAACTAAAATTTATCTTCTGTCCTTTTTTTAATGAAATAGAAAGAAAAAGATGCACTGAACTTAAATTTAGTTTAGTTTGTGAACAAGGGAATCGGCGCCATAGGCTGTGGATACCAATTTGTAGTGCCACTTGAGCGCTTTGATTTGATTATTTGAATAGGTCGGAAGTATCCGAAGTTCTAATAAGATATCACTTGATATTGAATATGTTTTTGTTTGCACATTATCTAAACTATGTATATACAACTAACTATTATACTTATTATGTACAAGTATGTAAAGAAAAAAGAAAAAAAAAGGGAAGAGCTCATTGGGCATAAAAAAATTCGTCCGCATCGCTGTCAACGGGAAAAGTGTCCTAAATGCTGACAGAATTGCCATTGGCAATTTATACACAGTTTAGATAATTTTTAATCAAATATTATTTAAATTAACTTGATGTTTATCATTTGACAATTGAGTTTAATTTTATAACCTCAATTAACGTCGATGATTTTTTTATGAACAAACAAATTCTATTCAAACAATTGCTTTTGTTGGAAAGGTATTAAGTTGGTGAGATATATAACTACATACAGGGTGGCAGGGACATCGACGCGAAAACTGTTACCATGGATTCAGTACATGATTCTGAATTTTAAAAAAAATCTGCTGATTCATAGAAAAGTGCAATACCTCATCATCATCAGCCTATAATGTTCCCACTGCTGGGACACAGGCCTCCTCTCTGTGAGAAGGAGTGGGCCGTAATCCACCACGCGGGCCCAGTGCGGGTTGGTAGATGTCACATGTCATCGAATTTTCGGTTCTAGGACATGCCGGTTTCCTCACGATGTTTTCCTTCACCGTTTTGAGAGCAGTGGTGATGAAATAATTTACACAAAGTAAAGCGCCTGTCTGGGTTCGAACCCACGACCTACAACTCGTAAGTCGCGGCCGTTACCACTGGGCCACCACTGCTCTCTGTGCAATACCTACGCGGCCAAAATGTATGGAACAGCTGTTTGTTTTTAAAATAACCGATGAAAAATTTCAACGCGGGGGGGGGGTCAGAATCATGTACTGAACAGTTTTCGCGTCGATGTTCCTGCCATCCTGTATATGAATGTGTTACTATTACTACAGTTCGGCCGTCAAGAGAATTCGTTGCTGACACCTGTCAGTTGCATAATTTCTAGTTGTAATAAGGATTAAATTCGCAAAACACATATTCGTTTGTATGAAACTGACAAGTATCAAAATGCATTCTCACGAGGGCTGAACTTATAGTTCGTGTAATGTCCCTTTATTCAAACACAAACCATTTATTTCAAATAAACCAATTACAGGTACTTTTGAATTTTCAAGGGGTCGGTTAGTCAGAAAGATGAAGCTAGTTGCCCATTCCAAAGCGTAGTAGGTACCTATGGAGTCGAACGGGCAAGAAACTCCACGGACACTTTTAAATCAAAATATTGTTGCAAAATATTGGTTACATCATTTATGTTGAAATTATACGTGTGAGAACAATGTAGAAAGACGTGCACGTTTAAAAGCGTCCGTAACAAAAATGAAAACAAAAACAATTCAGAAATTAAAATAAACCGTGGCAGCTAAGAGATGACCAGTCCCTACTGACGGCGCCCGTTCACGAACATGACGTATGGATATTTAGTGAGTGATTGCGTACTTACTTAGACTTTCATCAGATGATTTTTGAACAGACCAATAGTTTCGATGATATAGTAGCTGCATGCCACACTGTTGAGTGTTGAGCTGTCGGTGAGGGTTCGATTTTCGGATTCTATAGTGCTATTCGGATCTCTAGATCGCGCCCTATCAGAATACCAGCGCTGCGGTATTTATTTTTCAAATATCGCAGCCTATGCTGAGATAGGTGCCTTTTTGGCCTCGCACAGGTCGTTTTTTTTTCCTTATAGATAGTCCTTTTTAGTTGTTATTACTATTTGTATTTCCTGTGCGTGTCTCAAATAAAATATTTTTCTTTCTTTTTACTGTTTTTCACGAGTTCTACTTATGTGTCATCTTAGTAGTATATGTGTCATCATCGCACTTGGATTTATATACTGAGAGTTTAACATTACCTGAAGTACCATACCACGGTATACGAATTCCTAGTTGTCAACTAGGGAACAATAAGTATGACATAAAATATATGCTTAGGTATTACTTACCATAAATATACCCATTAGAAACCCTGTTTATTAGACCTAAGAGCTCAACAATGAGATTTATGTAACAACTTCCTAAAAAATTCAAGCAAAATGATATTAGTAAGTATTTATTCGTCATTTGGGTGATACTATATTTTCATTTGTTTTAATGCTTTTAGAATGTTTGCGTTAACACTTTCGACTTCACTCACTTTTCATAGAACTCATACCTACGCTATGCCGCCATACATACTGGAAGTGAACCCTCCGGGAGGGTTGCCGGCATTACGTTTGCGCTAAAGTTAACCATTGCTGACGGTCAACGGCATTAGGTTTAAAACCGTAAAAAACCGTAAACCGTACATTGTAAAATTGTGTTTTCAGGGGATCTTGTCGCTTTACGTAGTTTCCAACCTTTTAATGTAACCGAAAAAGAAAAAAAAAAGAAATCGCGAGTTTGATTGTAATAATGTAAAGGCCCATAACCCTCGGGCTGCGGGGTCTGAGTGCTTATGCTTTGTTCAACGGAATCTCCAAACGACTGGCTGACACTTCCCGTGACCCAAGGGCTGACTTTTACCTTGGCCAGAGGCTAAGCATTGCCATACAACGTGGCAATGCGGCCAGTCTCTTGGGTACATTACCAGTCCATAGCGATGCGGACGAATTTTTCGACCCATATTTTAGTTTGTTAATAGTTTTAGTTAGGTTATAATATTTTTATTTTAATAGTATAAGAAGTTTATCCAGTATATATTTTTATCCTCTTTAATACCCCCTGACGACCCATAATACAATACATATCTACTTGCAGTTAACTGTTTCAAGATAGGAACATCATTGTCTTTAACCTTTTCCCAGTCATGTTGTGGTCGGCTTCTAGTCTAACCGGATACAGCTAAATACCAGTGTGTTACATGGATGGAGGACTTGATACCCCTTGGTAAGGGGGTGGTTGTTAGACTTTCAGGCTTTTGTCTGACTAAGCGTATCTATCGACAATGACATGACAAGACAAAATCCGACAATGGTTGTGAGGTGATTGCAAAATCATTGACAAATACTCTACAACAACTTGTACAACACGGTATATCTACGCAATGAACCATCAGAGAGGCTGTAATCTTTTAAATGAGTTAAAAATTAGGTTAAATGATAACATTGATAACTATTATTACCTAATTAGTGTCAGTAGTACCTATCTGAGAATGTTTGTTAAGAAGTATTTTCAATATTTCGTTCATCTACGAATTCAATTTAACGAAAAAAGATCGGTTACCTTCCAGATTTCAGTCATTAATTTGAATTATGATTGTTTCATCATCTGCCTAGCCTTTTGATGAGGTTGTCCTAAATATGTCATCTCTAGGCAGTTGCCTTCCAACCTTAAATTTTTTTAATAAATATTTATTAAGTATTTTAATGTTTTTTTTTTTTTTTTGTTGTAATGAATTAGGTAATAAAATTTTGTCATTATTTCAAGACTTCTAATGCTAAATATTGTTAAGAATTTTATTCAAAGTCAAAGTCAAATAATTTATTTCAATTAGGCACAAAAAGGCACTTTTGAACGTCAAAAACAAAAAATTGAATTGATTCTAGTTGCCCCTTCCAAAAGGTAGTTTTCGTATGGAGAAGAATGGGCAAGAAACTCCACCGTTACTCTTTTAAAATGTTTTACAATATTTTGTATAAATTAATTATATAATTATATGTGAAGACGATGCATCTGGAATAAGATTACTATACCACAATAGGTAAAAATAATTAAAAAGGAAGCAATGACAGAAAAAATAATTATGTAATGGATACATGGTGTTCACATATTTACAAGCATTGTAAAAGTAGGTAAGTACCTATACTTACGATATTCCTATAAAAATTACAAGTGATACTAATTAGTCAGTGTGTGAGTTCAAGTAATCACAGAATGTAAAAAAAAGAAAAAAATGTTATATTATTTAATTACACAATTAAATTAGCAACCAGTTTGATTTTGTCTAGACTCTAAATTGTCCTATGGAGCTAGACCAGCATGCTTCCAAGCATTCTTATCTAGGATATAATCCTCTAATTTGTAATATGCTTGTTTACAAAGAGTACTTTTAACATGAGTTTTAAATTTTCTTTCAGTTAACTGTAATATATCACAAAGTATTTTGTTGTATTGTCCTACAATTACCATAAAGTGTGAGCATATGCCGCTTGTGATACAGGTTTATCCTAGTACAGGCATCTAACATTATATATAATACCTTTGTAAATTATTTCTAAGATTTTGTCTGAATATTTTATTTACCAATTATTAATAATGAATAATGTTTATTTATTTATTTATTATAACCGTGAAAAAAATTCAAAGTCTTGCATTTTAAAACCAACGCATATACTTATAAATCTTTTAAAATATACATCAGATTTTATTTTCACGGTTTATAATGCTGTATTCGTTAAGAAAAACCTACATTTAACATGAGCCCTCCACGAGGGTTCCCGTCATCTCATATAATGCGACTGGGTGAACCCCCAGGAGGGCTCCCAGCACTGAACGTGTTAAGAGCGTTACTGGTGATTTGCCAGCGTGTTTTCATCGAGGCGATTTGTGAATGTGCTCTCCGCGGGTACGAAGCGTACTAGCCGCGATCACGCGACGTATTCTTTGCGATTTCACAATATTGTATAAAAGCTTGTCTCGCTCTCTCTCTTGTGCACTCACGTCAATCGCTCTCGTTCCGAAAACACGGCGAACACATTGCGCACACGTGGCGTGCTTGCTACGGATACGCAGCGACCGTGTTAATCAATCGCTTCGCTGGTAACACGCTGGTAAATCGTCAGTGTGATATGGCCCTAAGTATCATATTCTTAACTTTACCCATTCTAGATACAATTCCACAAGGACAAACCATTATAAATTACTTCCCTGAAAAAGAAAAAAATAAGCTCACAAGGAAGATACTCTTTGTACCTTCCATTACCTTAACGAGGTATATTACAAGTTATGAATTTGAAAATTAGGCACCACAGTAAAATGTAATTATGACATTTTCTGAGTGTAAAATTTGGGTTCACCAGAACTGTTTGACTAAAACTCATGTTTTGAAAATAATGGTAGTTTTAGGCGCTTTGCAGATGGAGCAACTGTTGCAGCAACTGGCAACTAGCTGTTTACATAATATATATTTCAATGGAACTGCGCACACGTAGCAACTCAAGTTGTGTGTTCCGGTGATAGACAATAATTTTCAGTTGCTGCAATCGATGACTAAGTTAGTTTCTAATTGCCACAACCAGCAACTGTCGAATTTGTATCGGTTGTGTAAAGTTGCTGGTTTCGTTGTTGACGTTGTCGACAGCGGCGACGTATTATAATGAGAACACGTGCTGCTTCTTCGATATCCATCATCACACTGTACGTAGCGTAGATTGAACAACTCAGCTATAAAAGTTGCTCACAGATTGCCATAAAATTGCGGCAACCGTAAACCGGGCTATTTGGTTGTAGCAACTGGCAACTTTTAAAGGATTTTTTTTTAAGTTGATAGTTGAATTCCCAGGCATAACACATACAATTTATTTCACATTCCTTGCTCAAAAACTAACCTCGGTCATTACGCCGCTGTACCAAGACTTTGTAGGCAATACAACACGTTGGCTAAATCATCGAACTTAGACATCTGCGAGTCTCTTTCTAAATATAATAAGTGTTTATTAGACTTAATTCAATCTTAATTTAATAGTTTCTCCAAATGTTATATTTTCTTTTTTTTTAAGTCCTTCAAAAATTTATTTTATTTTATTTTATTTTCACAATTTTACCTTTTATTAATGTTTTAACTTTGTTAGCTTAGTTTTTAACTTTATTGTGCATGCTGTGGTCTCCTATAAGTGAAGGAGTACACCTATTGAATACCCGATGTTGCCCTTTAATTATGTGTCATGTATTGTGTACATCTTTTGTTGGAGATCCTAAATAAATAAATAAATAAACTAAAGTTGCTCCATCTGCAAAGCGCCTTAATGGTCCTGCGAAGTCTTCTTTCTTTTTCGTGTGGTCAGTGACTATCCTGGTGTCAGAGTTTTTATGCCGCCCATGGGCCTCTGACTTGGCTTCTTACGCCGACCGTCGAGAATATGTCAAAGGCATGCCGGTTTCCTCACAATGTTGTAAGTGGTCTTGAAGTAAGTTCGTGAGAACTTGAGAAGACGGTGGCAGACACTTCGTCACTGTACTAACTGGGGGCGCGAATACTAAACTATTCTATTAGACACTCCTATCTATCAGTACATATCCGAAAAAGGTGTTTAGTGCAGAACATCAGCCATGCTTCAGTTGATTACAAAGGTTAATCAAACTGCTATTAAAAATCCCAGACATCGATTGGAAATTGCATTATTCTTAACCATTTTTTACGCTGCAGAACCCTCAAACAAACTCCCCCCACCCACATTTTAACTAGAAGGAAATTGAAAAATATGAAAATGTTCTTTTTAAAATATCTCGTATTATCCACAAGAGATTTCCTTAATCCTTTCCCACGTCGTGTGCGTGGAAGGATGCGCGGGAAAAGGGACGGTATATAACGATGGCCGCCGGTCTGCAGGCCACTGTTGTGATCCGTGGCAAGCATTGACATGACGGCAGTGCGCTGTAGGTGAGTTTGTTACAAAAGTTTATATTTAAAGTGTTAAGTTTTGGGAAAGTATTTGTGTGAAAATTATTTTTAAAAGTTTCGGAAAATTTTCTGGAAAGTAAGACGATTTTAAAAATGTTACGGTTATCAAAGTTGTTGACTTTGAAAGTATTTATTATTTTAGGAGTGCAAAGTGTAAGTTACAGGGCACTATAGTGCAATATTTGCAGCAGAAACTTTGATCGAGAAACAACAGTAAACTTTTTGTTATTGTCTTATGCTGGACTAAGAACTGTCCTAAACATATTGTATTGTAAGATGTCCCTTTCTTGCAAAGTTCTCTTTTCAAGACAGCTTGGCAGCTTTAGTACATTACTGTCGCGGCCTGTAACAGGGGCATTCATGAACGAATTAATTCGCCTAGGCCCACATTACGTGAGTCCTTAACTTTTCTCAAATAATGCGCAGAAATTCAAACTCAATCAATCAATCTGCCTAGCCTTTTCCCAACTGTTGGGGTCGGCTTCCAGTCTAACCGTATGCAGTTGATTACCGCTATTTTACATGGATTGCCTGTCTGACCTCAACAAATTCAAATTCAAACTAAGTAAATTAATTATAAATTCCAGAATCAATGACGATTCGAATAATGAAACTTTTTCACGCGCCAATAGATATGTTTATTTGTTTCTTCTTTACTTTGAACAGCTCTATTTGCTAAGCCAAATCGAAATTTAAATAAAATCTTTGTTTAAGTTACCTCCTTGGTCGCCATGTGTCGAAGTAAAAAGTTTGTTCCATTTTTAACCGACTTCCAAAAGGAGGAGGTTCTCAATTCGACTGTATGTTTTTTTTGTATGTTTGTTACGCGATTACTCCGCCAATTATGGATTGATTTTGATGATTCTTTTTTTGTTTGGTAGGTCATATCATAGAGGTGGTTCCATATAAATTTTATTAAGTTTGTTTGGGTAGTTTTTGAGTTAGCTTCAATAATACGTATTTTTTCCTAGTATGTGGATGATATGATAAGTTCCTGTCACTGTTATTTACATAGCAGGTAGTGGTACTCGAATTTGTATGGGGTAGGTACCACAACTAAAAAGTGAAAAATAAAAACATTTTACAAAAAAAAAAAAAACCAAAGACACCGACTTCCGAAATTATTTTTCACTTTGTAGTGTTTTTTTTTGGAAGTCAGTTTTATTTTTTTTGTAAAAAGTTTTTTTTGAATCACACGACAGATATGAGTTTTCGTAATTTATTCGGCCGCTAAAGACGACAGATATGGATTTTCATAATAACATGCCGCCCGCCTACTCGCTTGTTTTTGACCAGTACAGCATTTTCGAATTATCCCGAAGAAGGTTGTCAAAATAATACTCGAATTTCCAAGCATGTTTGAGAAAAAGTTCTTGTATTTTCTTCTCTTCGAAAATAAACGATGACGGGTCAAAATAAACGCAAGTCAAGTGATCCGATTGGCCAACTCAACTCAACTCAAAACATTTATTTTAATAAAACAATTTACAGGCACTTTTGAATTGTCAAGGAGTCGGTTAGTCAGAAATATGAAGCTAGCTGCCCATTCCAAAGCGTAGTAGGTTCCTATGGAGAAGAATGGGCAAGAAACTCCACGGACACTCTTTTAAATCAAAATATTGTTACAAAAGTTAAGTCAACCAATTACAGCAATTAACACCGCTTGACAATTTTTTTACTAATTTTTGTGTTCATTTATGTTTAAAAAACCGGGCGTTTCAGTGTCGTCATTCGGTACTATTATTTCAAGCAGTGGTGGCCCAGTGGTAACGGCCGTGACTTACGAGTTGTAGGTCGTAGGTTCGAACCCAGACAGGCGCTTTACTTTGTGTAAATTATTTCATCACCACTGCTCTCAAAACGGTGAAGGAGAACATCGTGAGGAAACCGGCATGTCCTAGAACCGAAAATTCGAAGACATCTGACATCTACCAACCCACACTGGGTCCGCGTGGTGGATTACGGCCCACTCCCTCTTACAGAGAGGAGGCCTGTGTCCCAGCAGTGGGAACATTTATAGGCTGATGATGATGATGATGATTTCAACCCCTATTTATGCACTGTTGAGTGTAAGCCTCTTTCCTGTTACGTCACTGAGAACATTTTGTATAAAGAACCAGACCCACTCTTGTTAATAAGTGTACAGACTGGGAGAGCTTCAAGACCAGATTGAATGATAAAATAGACCTTAGAATACCATTAAAAACACCCGAACATCTAAACATCGAAGTAGAAAAGTTCATAATGCATATCCAACAAGCAGCGTGGGAAAATACACCATACTTCAGAGAGGAGGCCTGTGTCCCAGCAGTGGGAACATTTATAGGCTGATGATGATGATGATGATTTCAACCCCTATTTATGCACTGTTGAGTGTAAGCCTCTTTCCTGTTACGACACTGAACGGTGCTGTCTACTTCGTACCCTCAACTTTCAGCTATAGACTATCTCTCATCTACCCGAAGATTTCAACCAGCTTCGGCCACTATTGTGCTTGCGACATCTTTCCAAATTCATAACTCTTTTATCATATGCCCAGTCTTTTCTCAACTATGTTGGGGTCGATTTCCAGACTAATCGAATGCAGCTGGACACCAATACTTTATTGGGTAAATCCATCGATTTTACATCAATGGGTAAAACGAACACGATACCCCTTGGTAAGGCTGCTTTTTCACCAGAGATGTGATATGCTACTTTGCTATGGATCTGTTTGATATCCGCCAGTCATATTCATTGGTGCACATAGCATAGCACTGGTGGAAATGGGTTCATCTAAGCCCTGGGTTCCGAAGCTGAGGGTAGTTACCCCCGCGGGGGTAAATCAGTTATTCTGTGGGGGTAACAAAGAACCTAATAATTAAGAAGGAACAGGGTGTAAAGTTCACTCATCCACCATAGAAAAGGGAGGATCCTCCGACCAGACGGGTGTTGTGTCTGGCGGGCAACTGCCCGTCGGTTTGAAGTTGAAATCTTGTATGTATGTCGATCGCTCGGTAAACTCTAACTGCGCGATGCAGGATTTGTGTGACATGTCTTTGATGCGTAGTTCGTATGTGGCGGTGTAACCGCTACAAGACCTAATCTAATAAAATAAGTACCTATACTCCGTTTGAAATAAGATTAGACATTTAACTAAACCTTTTTTACAGTCCGTTCAACCGATTTTGAATTCTATTGCGTTAGTGGCATGACTAATGACAGCTGCAGTAAACAGTTGGTTTGTAACCACTTTTTTTGCTATTAATGCCATCCTTATGCCTACGGTATAGAAGTCAAAATCGGTTGAACGGACTGTAAAAAAGGTTTGTTTAAATGTCTAATCTTATTTCAAACGGAGTATAGCTAAAAATAAGATAAGGTAGATCGCCGCGCAGTTAGTACCTGTCAAAATTATGATCTCAACTCATTTTGCCGAAAAGCCAGTGCCGAATATCCTGTAAAAGCTAACAGAGCTTCAAAAATACTTATACCCTTTGCCAGCACCTATAGATGTGAGAGTGGTTTTTCAACTTACTTAGGTAATTCATTGTTTATATAAGTCTACATAAAATACGTTAAAATTGTAAGACTAATGTGCAATTTGTGATTAATAAAGAAATTTGTATTTGCTTGTATTGTTAGTATTGATAACATTTTAAAGTCGGGGGTAAAATCAGTTTTCCTAATAGATCACAGGGGTAACAATATTGAAAAGGTTAGGAACCACTGATCTAAGCTATGTTTTTTATATGGAAGAATGCGTGCTATGGATGTGCGAGTGGTGTAGCTATGTGCAGAGCAGAGTACCTTCCCTACTGTTGATCAGTGGCGTGCGTTTCATAAAGACAGAAAGACACTGCCTACCCTAGTTCTGATAATAGATCTAATATTATTTTATCAATAAACAAAACAAATCATAAATCAGCTCCACCTATCGAGTGCCGGTGGTATCATCATTCGAATTTCGCATCATCTCGATTCGCGCTGCACTAGCGCCGCCTCGCCTCTGCCACGGTAAAGACACAAACTATTCGTCTCTGAATGTTTTTATGTGTGCTCTCGTGGTAAGTCGTATTTAATGTGTGTGCGTTCCTATAGCTACGCGGGCTTTGCTGACACACAATGACAAAAATCACGCACACAACTGCAAGAAAAGCCAGTGTCTATTTGTAGTTATTCTATACAGCTAAGACGAAAAATTACGACTCGTACCGAACATTACCGAAGGAAAGTTAGCTATGCAATGCAAATATTTTAGGAAATAACGTTGTTTCATTGAATTTTATACATTTAGATGACCATAATTTTTTGTCGTATAACCTTTTTTACCCTTTATTGCCCGTTTTACTATAGTTGCCATATTGTTTGACGTGCGTTGTGTTTGTGAATACGCAATCAGGTAATTAGAATTTGATTGTTGTTATTAGTGTAAAATGGATAATATTGTCTGTGAAAGTTGTTCAGATGGTGTGTGTATTGAGAAAATAAAACATGATGCGTTTTCAAAACTATATTTCGGTGAAAAAAAAACAAGTTATCGAGATAGGTCGTGGTACACCGGATTTGCAATTAATACAAATTAAAGGTAAAGTCAATCGTAAATTCAATAAAAAACAATATGATTCATATCATTGGCTGACAGGTTGCATACACAGTACCTAATCGGTTATTTTGTTTCGTTTGTCTACTATTTTCAAATAATAAAACCGTCTGGAACGACACCGGTTACGCTGATATTCATAATTTTCCTACCGCCGCGAGAAAACATGAACAATCTGAAAAACACTTAGAAGCTTCCCTTAAATATCACACCTTTGGAAAAAATCGTATAGAGACGCGTTTAATCATCAATCGACAAGACGACGCGACGAACCAAAACCAACGTGCAGTATTTTTGGTGAGTAAAATTTTCTGCCTACCCTGTCTTAAAACTGTGTGCACGCCACTGCTGTTGATGCATCGCATTTCGAGGTGCGCATCTTCCTCGCACAGCTACCTCGGGCCGGCGCATCTTCATAATCAACATGTAAAAAAAAACCCTGTTCGATCCGTGAGGGTATTGTTAGGTATCGTGCTGAGAGTATATATAAGAAAAAAAAAATTTTTTTTTCAATGTTCAATTTTACCGTATTATATACATGGGGCGCGGGTGGCCGTCGTTTGTCTACAAGTCTGTTGAAAAGTTGCTAATTTTTAATGAATTTGGGGTAATTTTGGTACTAAAATAGTGATTTTTAAATAGCAATGACTTTTTTATTTTCAATTATAATTAGATTATTTTTCCTTTCGGATCGGACAGGGTTTCTTTTTACATCTTGCTCGCTCCGCTACACAGCTTAGCATTAGTGGAAACGGTCACATTATTTCGTAGCTCAGATTTCACATCCTCGCAGCATTGCATGGCACATCTTTAGTGGAAAGGCAGCGTAAGTCTGGTTGTCAGACTTTCAAGCTTCTGACTGTCAGTGAAATCAACGAATGGAAGCCCTGGGACCGAGGCTCGGAAGGTCTTTATGTAAAATCCTTAAGAGACTTTAATTTACAAAAATATTTTTTAAATATTTTTCCCTGCCCGGTCATAATTCACAGTTAATTCGGCACTACATAGAGAATTTCATAAATGTAGAATAATTATTGTCAAATTTCCTGACCCATTCCTACTGAATTCGCCTGTAAAACTCCTATGATTCTTAGGCCAGTCCATAGTAGCTAATGAGATAGGTGCATATATTTAATATACCTATACTCCATTTGAAATAAGATTAGACATTTAGTTAAAGCTTTTTTACAGTCCGTTCAACCGATTTTGGACTTCTATTGCGTTGGTGGCATGACAAATGGCAGCTGCAGTAAACAGTTGGTTTGTAACCACTTTTTTGCTTTTAATGCCATCCTTATGTTTACGGTATAGAAGTCAAAATCGGTTGAACGGACTGTAAAAAAGGTTTGTTTAAATGTCTAATCTTATTTCAAATGGAGTATAGGTATCAGCTGTCTTTGTATCAACAACCACAGTGTCTTAACACGTTCAGTGCCGGCAGCCCACCTAGTCGCATATGGGATGCCGGGAGCCCTCGCTGAGGGCTCATTTTAAATGTAGGTCTCTCTTAGCGAATACAGCATTATAAACTGTGAAAATAAAATCTGATGTATATTTTAACAAGATTTATTAGTATATGCGTTGGTTTTAAAATCCAAGCATTTTTTTACTCTCCTGTTCACGGTTACAAATACTTATTCATAAAAAAGTTAAAAGGTTGGAAACTACGTATACTGACAGGACCCCCTGAAAACACTATTTTACTTCGTTTGACAGTGTTTTATAAAACGGTTTTAAACCTAATGCTGTTGATCGTCAGCGATCGTCAGCAGGGGGTTATCTTTAGCGCAAACTTAATGCCGGTAACCCTCCCGGAGGGTTCACTTCCAATATGTATGGCGGCATGGCGTATGAGTTCTATGAAAAGTGGGCGGAGTCGAAAAAATAAATAATAAGTTTATTGTACAAAGAGAAAACACAAAGAGTTAGTCATACACTAAACATGATTGATCAAGTGGTGGTCAAAATCAGGTAGAACAGCTGGCTCCTGAACTAAGTAAAAATATACTTGTAACTGAGGAGCCAAAGTTCCTCACAGACATTAATTATTATTAGGGATGGGCCGAAATTCGGTTCACATTCGGTTCAACCGAATTTCGGCAGCTTGAACCGAACTTCGGCATTCGGCCGAAATTCGGTTCAGATGCCGAACATTCGACACAAGAAAAATAATACCTACTTGCACTATTTTGACTGAAATTTAATAGAATTAGAATAGCATTACTATAAAATAAAATTATGTCTTTTACTCACTCATGGTCATTTATTTTAGTTAGGAATATTGTAAATGTAACTTTAATTAAATCTCTTCATTTTAATCGAATGTTCGGCCGAAGTTCGGATTCGGTTCAAACCACATTCGGCCCATCTCTAATTATTATACAAAAATTCAATCAGGTTAAACTGACTCAGTAATTACAGGTTGTATCAATATTGAGAAATGTGTTCATGAGGTGATCGTTAGAATATCTTCTGTTTCTTCGTAAAACAAAGTCTGCAACCAATTAGTCAGCTTTGCTTTCAGCGCAAATTCGGTCAACGTGTAAATATCAATGAACCAATGTACCCTATTATAAAGATGAGCGCTTAGAACTGAGTAATGGCGGCTATACGGAATGACATTGAAACACGTTAAAATGTCCCTGAAAATAGGTGGGTACTATCGAGCCATCCATAACACTTTGTTATCTTATGGGTGACAGAATAGTAGATACCTACCTATTTTCAGCTAAGTATCGAAATAAAGATAGGCTTAGTATTTAGCTGCCGCGACCTTCACCGAGTCTTCACCTCGTGGGGGGCCAATACGATAAAATCGTAAGATAAACCTTTATCTTACAAAAATAATTCCAGAAAAAGATTTGCAATATCTTTTTGACATCGTAATGGTGATTGGTAGATAGTGTGAAGTATGAAACTGTGAAAAGATTTTACAATATGTAAAGAGGTTTTATCTAATACCTTTAAACGAGCAAATCTTGTGTATATTTATAATCTGAATCTCGGAAACGGCTCCAACGATTTTCATGAAATTTGGTATGCAAGAAAAAAAAGTGGGTGTCGGGGGCGATAAATCGATCTAGCTAGGTTTCATTTTTAGAAAACCACCAAAAGAAAACCGAGTTCGGTCATCCAGATATTAGTGTTTAAAATTGTAAGTACTTTTTAAAGAAAACTTAACTGTAACTGGCATAATAAATTTAATTGTTACTGCAACTAGGCATGTAATAAATGGACGCAGGCTGTCAGGCGGCTGCTTCATTTCAAAACCTAGTAAGGGACACTTTTTACAAAAAAAATTTTTACAATAAAAAAAAAACAACCGACTTAAAAAAAAAACACTACAAAGTGAAAAATAACTTTAATTTCGGAAGTCGGTGTCTTTGGTTTTTAATTTTCGTTCTTTGTCACCGACTTCTGAAATTAAAGTTATTTTTCACTTTGTAGTGTTTTTTTGAAGTCGGTTGTTTTTTTTTTGTAAAAAGTTTTTATTTTTTCACTTTTTAGTTGTGATACCTACCCCACACAAATTCGAATAGCACTACCTGCTATGTAAATAACAGTGACAGGAAGTTATCATAATATCATCCACATACTAAGTGAGGAAAAAATATGTATTATTGAAGCTAACTCAAAAACTATCCAAGCAAAGTTAATAAAATTTATATGGGACCACCTCTGAAGTATGATCTACCAAACAAAAAAAGAACCATCAAAATCAATTCATAATTGACTGAGTAATCGCGTAACAAACATGCAAAAAAAACAACATACAGTCGAATTGAGAACCTCCTCCTTTTGGAAGTCGGTTAAAAATCGTTTTATTGCATAATCTTGCTAATCTAATAAGTCCCCACCAAATACAAAAACACCAACGTTGAAAACTCACTTAAAAGCAGATATATTTAAATATCGAAACCTAGTAAGTGCCTCACTGCCCCGTGACCACTTTTAAACCTAATAAGTTACTTTAATCATTTCAAAACCTAGACTTTTCAAAGGCTGACCCTATTTATGTTTTTGCGCTCTCCTGTAAAATTTCGTTTTATGTCCTTACTAGGTTTTGATATGGGGCAGCCGCAGGCCATCAGGTTGTCTTTAAAAATAGTCTGGAATTGAAATCTAGCCATGTAACGAATGTTATAAAAACTCTTAATTTATTTCAATTTATTTTGAAAAGAGTAACCGTGGAGTTTCTTGCCGGCTCTTCTCCATAGGAAGCGAACAATTGGAACCGTGCACCTAGCTTCTGACGTTTCATAAGTGCCCTTGTAGGTTTATGTGAAATAAAATATTTTGATTTTGATTTCTTATGATTTCGTAAAAAAGAGAAGGTTTTTCAGTTGTTGACCAACCCGGACGAGACCCGTGTGGTAGATTACAGCCCACTCACTCTCGAAGAGAGGAGGCCTGTGTCCCAGCAGTGGGAACATTATAGGCTGAATATGCATATGCTTTCAGTTGTTCGACTCTTAGACTAAATATGGAATACCAAGGAACGCCAGAGATATTGTGGTTCAACTTGGGAAGCTTGACTTTATAATAGGCTTTATTACAATTTTTTTATTTATTAGTTATTTGAAGTGAAAACTTCTTTAGGCGAGTTGGGCTTTTGAAATGGGAAAAACAAAAGAACTCGCGACTCGCGATACCGTTACCGACACCTCATTTTTGTAAACGCGATTGTGCTCCTTATTTATATTGTGTTACTGATCAATGTTCTATGCAAGTATTTTTATTTTAAAGGTTTTGGAATATTTTTTTGTAAACGCGATTGTTCTCTTTATTTATAGGTTACGGACTAATGTTCTATTAGTCCTGTCCAAGTATTTTTCTTCCATCAAGGCGATCTTGTTCAAGTCTTCACTTCTGTCGGCACTCCCGGAGTGCCACTATTTTTTGCCCCCTATTACGTAGGTATTAAAACATAACTAGCGAAATGCGTGTGCACTATACGTGCACCTCTGCCTAACCCTTCGGAAATTACCTGCTGGCGTGATGTCAATCAATCTGCCTAGCCTTTTCCCAACTATGTTAGGGTCGGCTTCCATTCTAACCGGATGCAGCTGAATACCAGTATTTTACATGGAGCTACTGCCTATCTGACCTCCACAACCCAGTAACTGGGTAATACGATACCCCTTGGTAAGACTGGTTGTCAGACTTTCGGGCTTCTGACGAGCCATAACGACTGACAAAAGAATTCACGAAAGACAGCCGGGACCAACGGAGGAGTCTCGGTATGTAAAGATGGTCACCCATTCACGGACGAACTCCGGCAAGCGTAGCTTAACCTGATGGATTGATCTGTGCTTATTCACAAGCTCCTACTAGTGTGATGTGCGAGTTATTATAAGATTTGGCAAACATTTTTAAAGATCAGTAGAAAAAATCCACACCTTTCTCAAAATACAATTCAAGCATTTTGATGTCTTTTTTCCTATTCGTTTCTCCTTTTCTTAAATAAAAGTATCCTCTTATTTATAGAAATAAATAAGAAAGCAACAAGTTGTCGTAACTTAAGAAGATATAAGGGAACAGCGAGTTATCCGGTAACATATCATAGTAAGCCGCATTCATTGTTGTTTGTGAGCAAATGTCACGAGCTCTGCTGATCCCGTGACTAAAACAGCCAACGTGTGGTCGCACATAATAAGTGGTCACTGCTGAGATAATTCTACTTTAATATCAGTGAGAATGGTTTGTGTTATTAAGTATTTCCATTAGGAATTTCTCAGTAGCAACCATGCAGCACCCTAATTACGTAATACACTATCAATCACAATCTGTTTTAAACCGACTTTAAAAAAAACTTTTTACAAAAAAAAAACAACCGACCTCCAAAAAAAACACTACAAAGTGAAAAATAACTTTAATTTCGGAAGTCGGTGGCAAAAAACGAAAATTTTTGAGTTAGCTACAAAATACGTATTTTTTTCCCACTTAGTATGTAGATGATATGATAAGTTTCTGTCACTGGTAGCAGGTAGTGGTATTCGAATTTGTGTGGGGTAGGTACCACAACTAAAAACTGAAAAATAAAAACTTTTACAAAAAATCAACCGACTTCCAAAAAAAACACTACAAAGCGAAAAATAACTTTAATTTCGGAACTTCAACAACATTCATTGCGTTAGGTATTAACGTTGTTGAGCAGACAAATGGTTCGAACATATTGATCAATAACATAACATAATATCACGCCTTGTTTCCCCGAAGGGTTGGGCAGAGGTGTCCCTGTAGCAGGTACACCCACATTTCGCCAGTTATGTTTAAGTCCCATGTTATAAGGAGACGAGCCTATTGCCATCAACCGGGCACAAATCCAGACTCCGAGCTGCTTCTGAGAAATTTCAGATAGAAAAACCTAATAACACTTTGAATGACCCGGGAATCGAACCCAGGACCTCATGCGTGTGTGTCTTCTCATATGAATCAATGTATTAGCAATATCCTTCAAAATTATTCAGATTATGATTGATCGTGTGTTACGCAATTTAATTAGGGTGCCGGTGTCTAGATTTTTGCCCGGTTGATGGCAATAGGCTCTCCCCCTATTAGGCACGGGCAAAAAATATCGATATTTTTCCATACAGTTATCGATATATATCGTCGATATTTCTGATCGCGATATATCGATATTCGATATTTATTTTAGAGTATCGAATTCGTATCAATTTCGATTTTTTTTAACGCAACTTTAGTTTCGTTTTAAACCTCTTTGACAGGCGAGCACATCAAACAGAGGGTGCTCCTAATGTCCATATCTGATGACTTCTGGTTTTATTAAATTGTGTATAATTGTTTAGGCTCGAACATTAATAAAAAATACTATTTTCTTCTATTTTCGTCTATTCTTTTTTACGAAGTTTGAATGCTTTGAGAATTTATGTATAAATAAAAAATCAATAAAAAAAACAAATAATCAAAAACAAAATCAAATAATCATGCAAAAACTGGCGATATATCGATATTTTTCATTCGATAATTATCGATATATATCGATACGATAAATAACGATATATTTTTTTCATTTGCCCATCTCTACCCCTTATTACATGGGACTTAAACATAACTGACGAAATGTGGGTGTACGGTGTACCTTATTAGGGTACTCCTCTGCCTCACCCTTTAGGGACATATGGCGTGATGTTATGTTATGTTTAGTAGTGAGAAAAAGGAGTGTGGAAAAGCGCTTTTCGCTTTTATTTTATTTTTTATTACGTAATTGGCCTGCTCTAGACCTCGAACTCGATCACGTTTACTGGAAACCGATGGATGAGTTCTATGATAGAACGAGCAAAATATCTAAGTGACTTCAGTAAAAAATAAGGTCGAATAAAACTCGTTTCTTGATGGGGATCCCCTTAAATTTTTAACTTTATTTTATTTTTACTAAGTATTTTCTGTTATAGCGGCCATAGGACTACACACTCAAGTGTGATTGGTGCAAGCGGGCCCAAGTGCAGTTATGCATGAATACCCTAATTGAAATATGATTGCCCTAATTGAAAGTCATCGTCTCCAGCAGGTGTGTAGCGGTAGTAGCGGCCTGCGTGCTGGCGGCGGCGCTGGTCTCGGCGCAGATCACCTTCAGCCGCGACTGGACCGGCGGCAAGCGAGCGGCCCCGCAGCTTGCCCTGGACTGCGGCCAGTTTACCAGGCTATGTCGCCACTTCGTAGTTAGTGTCACACTAATATTATCCCTACAGTGGTGCCGATTCCCTTGTTCACAAACTAAACTAAATTTAAGTTCAGCGCATCTTTTTCTTTCTATTTCATTAAGAAAAGGACAGAAGATAAATTTTAGTTTAGTCCTGTCAAATTAATCAGCGCCTGTCAGTCTCCATACAAGTTTAGACGTGATTAAAAACTTGCCAACTAAAATTACGACAATTTACGTCAAGCGCTGATTAATTTGACAGGACTAAACTAATACAATATTAACTATTTCAAATGGACACAATACAAGCATGTCAATCCAAACAAGTAAAAATAAGAAAAGAAATAATTTATTTTATCAAAATGTCAATAATAACCAATTACATTTAATTTTATTTTTATTAGGTATTTCAAAAGAGCATGTCAAGAATAATAAACTGAAAACAAGATGAGCAAGCATCAGGAAAACAATCATAAAGTTATTTAAAATTACAACAACATCGATACTTAGGTCCCACAGATTTTTTCCGATATGAACTCCGAGATACAAACAACAAATAGAACACCGACAACTGATAGAAATCCGACAACTGACTAAAACACGAGGTTTTGCCGAGGGACATTAAGAACATAGTTTGTCTGTACATAGCTGTCTTGCTCAGTGAAAAACTGGGAGCCTACGAGCACCTCTTATAGATCCATCTCTTTCCCACGCTGAAGTAAGATTAAAATAATAGGAACTGCTTTAAGAGGTGGTGGTAGGCCCCCTGACCGACTTGTCAAAAGGGCAAAATACTGAAGTATTATTTAATACGTGCATTCGATAGAAGAAGTGGACTCAGAAGAATTATTGTACTCGCTTATAAATGGTTTTAGAAGCTTCGACCTTCAATACTCAGTTGCGCATATACATAGTTAGATTGACCTTTAATCTTTGTGGTTATACGTGACCCTGGAAGTTACTGACACAAAGTGGCTTAGAGATGTCATTCATCAAAGCTATTATTTAAATGAAAATCATAAATATGGGCCGCTTCTCAATACCGAAAATAATATCGTGTGAGAACTAATCCTTATGTAAATTCAATTGAACCCCGACCCTCTGACCGAAGCCTCATCCGACACGATCTTCTAAATAACGAACGAGGCTTACAGTAATCGCATGTGGTGTGTAAAATCTGACACCTTGGCTGACAGTCCCAACGTCTCGGAAAATGGGTTGATGGTACCATCTGACGGCCAACTCTAACATCGCGCGCGCTCATTGGTCAAGTCAAATAGCGCGCGCTTCCCCGAGTTCCTGTAATACAGTTCCATCCCTCATCAATCATCCGTAATTTTTTGTTCACGGTAAACGGTTGGAAACTACATATAGCGACGACAAGACCCACTGAAAACACAATTTTACTTCGTTTTACAATGTTTTATAACACGGTTTTAAACCTAATGCCGGTGACCGCCCGCGATAGTTAACTTTAGCGCAAACGTAATGCCGGCAACCCTCCCGGACGGTTCACTTCCAATATGTATGGCGGCATGGCGTACGAGTTCTATGAAAAGTGGGTGGAGTCGAAAGTGTGTAATGATTAGCGACTGTTTAACCATACATTTTGACGTTTAAACGTCACTTAACTTTAAGGATTTTTTTTTAAATATACCCCTATTCGTCTACACATGTTTTGTAGCTTAGCTACCTCGAACATCTCTGAAGAAAAGGCAACTTTAGGCTGGACAGTTACTCAGACAAATTTTCTTTCCTTTCGTGACTTCTCTGATGTCTACCAAAGGCTCAAAATCAAAAGTCTGAAAACCAGCACATTTCGAAAGTCAAAATTACATAAGACAGTCCCCAAAACGCCCGCCCTTCACCACTTCCTCGTGCTTTAGCTGGGAAGAAGAAGTGGCGCAACAAACTCCCCAGCAGCACAGCAGTCTGTTCAGTTGAAAAACAAACTGCACCCAAATTGCGTAACACACGATCAATCATTGAATCATTTTGAAGGATATTGCTAATCCATTGCTTCATAAGTTCGAAACATTTGACTGCTCAACAACGTAAAATAACACAATGAACGTTGTTGAACTGTCAAAATGAAACAGATTGCGATGGTTCGTGTGTTACGCAATTAGGGTCACACCGAACACAAAAAGCAGAAGTGACGTACTAATCTAAAATATCTTCTCCCATGTTGGCAGCACGAATTGAAGCAAGCCATGACGTCAGAGCTGGCCAGCAAGCATCACAGCGAGCTGGACAAGCCGCCGCTCTACGACGAGGAGTAGCTGCAACCTCTCTACACTTTATGGGCAGATAGGACTCCTGAACTGACGGCCAGATCATGTTGGTGTTGGATAGATTCTGTAACGGTTGGATAGAGTTTAAGTAGCGTCTATATGCTGTGCTATTTCTTGATCTATGCCTTCTGTTTTTGGGACAGGATTTTAAAGTAGAATTTTCAGTTTCACTTGTCAGATTTCTATTATATTGTAAGTTTTAATAATGTTTTAGACGATTTTGTCAACGTTCTTTTACGTTTTAACTCAACAATTTAGTCAACTTATAAGATTATCAGTTTGGTTAAGAGGTTCTTTGTTTAATTATTTGCATTATTTTGTAGTTACCCTTTGGGTAACCAAATTGGATTCCGTAATCAAAAAGTTTCCAACAATCATTGAATTATGCCTAATTTAAATTTAATTTACCGTGCCGGATATTTATGGAGGACAATATTATGTGAAAAGTTGTAAACCATAAAACTTGTACCGTGACGCATAAAGTTTTTGGGGCGCGTCTGTTGCCAAGTTGATTACTTCAGGCGTTCGTTTTATTGCATTAGAATTGTTATTTCTTTTTATTAAGTAATTGATTATTTCTGCATGTTGAGAGTGGTATTCTTTTGACTATATTATGTAGTAATTAATGAGTTTTAGAAAATGTATACGCTCACACTCAAAACTGTTTAGGTACCCTCGGAGAAAATAACAATATTTTTATCTAAATTCACCATAAAATTATTTTATAATTCGTTCCAGATAATAAGTATGACTATATTGTTCCTAAAACCTACTATATTATAAAATATAAGCTAACTTCTATTTTCGACTCTAGTCAAAATGCTTTACTATGTAATACATAAGTAGTTAGGTATGATTAGGTATCAAATTACGCGAATTAAATGCACGACAAGATAATTAGGCGCGGATCGATATTTTGATAGGCATATCATTGTATAGCAAATAGAAATCTCTGTATATTATATTGTATTATAAATTAATGGAGATTAAAGTCTTAACTCATATGTCTGTTTTTTATTTTAAATATTTCCTATGAATTAAAAATTAATGATCTTTATGAAACTCGCGTACCGGAAGACGTAGCGTTGGAAGGCATCCCACAAGATGGACGGATGACCTTGTGAAGGCCGCAGGAATCCGCTGGATGCGGGAAGCACAGAACCGGTCGAAGTAGCGGTGCTTGGGGAGACCTAATTCCAGCAGTGGACGGCTTTTGGTTGAAATGATGATAAAACTCGAAATCATTCATTTACTGGGCATGAATTTATATCCCCCTTTTCCTGCTGGATTTCAAGGCTGTCTCCACTTAATACAATGTCAAGACTAATGCTTAAGAGTATTTTGGAACTATCATATAAAACCCAGCATCGAAATAAAAAAAATAAAAAATTTCAAACAAACTAATTAGTAGTGATGGGCCGACTATCTACTATGTTTTGCCAATGGTGCCGATTCTCTTGTTCACAAACTAAACTAAATTTAAGTTCAGTGCATCTTTTTCTTTCTATTTCATTAAGAAAAGGACAGAAGATAAATTTTAGTTTAGTCCTGTCAAATTAATCAGCTCTTGACGTAAATTGACGTAATTTTAGTAGGCAAGTTTTAAATCACGTCTAAACTTGTGTGGAGTAATCTGCTCTGCTAAGCCCAAAGGCGGTATCTCAACCGGAGTAAGTTTTGAGAAAATTGACTTTTTGTAAATTGTAATTTAAGGAAAAATGGAGATATAAAAAACTTCTTAGTGGTTTTTTTAAACGTTTTAAGTTAGATAGCGCTATTTCGCTTATACTATTCGATGAATTTTTTTTAAAGCTATTGAATGGTATAAAAAAACTAAACGGGCGTATCTCAGAGATACTGCCTTTGGGCTTAGCAGGGCTGTAGTGACAGGCGCTGATTAATTTGACAGGACTAAACTAAAATTTATCTTCTGTCCTTTTCTTAATGAAAGAAAAAGATGTACTGAACTTAAATTTAGTTTAGTTTGTGAACAAGGGAATCGGCACCATTATTTGACTAGCAGCTATAGTGACAAAACTATTGGATACAATAAAATTATGTACCTGTACAACTATGTTCTTAATGTCCCCCAGCAAACCTCGTGTTTCGCCAGTCGTCGGATTTCTATCAGTTGCCCTTTGCACTTGGTGCAAACCGGACGCTCTTAATCGACTTGGAAGTATATAGAGTTGTTAATACTCTTTTGACTTATTGTAATTTATTTTAAAAATGGTAGGAAAGCTGCTAAGTCGCAGGCACGACAGATAGCAAAATAGTTTTACAGCTTAGTTCACACGAAAATCAAAACAAAACAACAATAAAATATTTAGTTAGAATTAAAATAATTATACAAGATAAATCTAATAATTGATGGACATGGAAAATAACATTCGTTTGTATTCGGAAATGCGATGATTCCCGAGGGACATTAAGAAAATAGAAATATTGTATTTGATTGAATTTTCGTATAGGCAGACTATGAACGACATTGGAGTTAAACGCAGTATTTTTTTTTGTCGTTTTGTCGTCTCCACCTTGCATATAGTGAAGACAGCAGTAGGTATCCACCAATAGTTTGCGTCGTTTGTGCAATGCGCTGTCAATCGTGATTACAGTCCAGCCGTCGAGAGAATTGATTGCGTTCCTGACACCTGTCAGTTGGACAATTTCTAGTAGTAATAAGGATCAAATTAGCAAAACATATTCGTTAGTGTGACTGACACTGGCACGGCCACCATCAGGAATTTAAATTTTGATAGCACAAAAAAAAAAAAAATCGGTCACTGGTTCAAAAGTTACCAAGGGTTTATAGTCCGTGCAATCCACGAAGACGCGCCCCACTCCGCTCCGCGCCGTACTAGAGTTCAGCTTACAGTACAGTAATCGCGGAGTGGGGCGCGTCTTCGTGGATTGCACGGACTATATAGGTGGCCGATTTGGGGAAGGCCTACCCCAGCTTGACCCATTTTAATCTCAAAAGCTAGGGCACCTAGCGAAGATCTATTATCTTCCAAATTTTTTCGCTATTTAGTCGCAATTTTTCGACAAGTCACAGATTTTGTCGGGTCTTAGTTTAGAAGGTGGTGGCCATGCCAGTGTCAGTCATAATATGCGTTAGGATATACGAGTAACTGCCAAGAATGCATTGTCACGACGGCCGGACTGTAAGTGAATGATAACAGCGGCTGTGTTTCGGTTTCGATGTTGAGTTTTTGTGTCCGGAAGAGATGAGCATCATTTCGGAGAAAACAATAATTGCAATTTCGGTTTCAGAATGCACTGATATTGATAAAATATTATCTTGCTGATAACTTTTCAGTCACTTTTTTACCAGTGATAAAGGATCTAAGAAGGAAGTAATAAAAAAGAACAACGAAATATACTTAAAATAGTTATATTATTGTAATAAATTGATTTTATTTACATATAATTACAAACTACACACGCATAATTATTGCAAAATACAATCAATTCCGAATCTTGGTGCACACTATTAACTAATACTAGAAACAAACGTAGTTCCTGAATGTTTATATCAAAATTATATTAAAATTTATTTAAAATATTTGTCTTTTTATTAAACAAAGAGGTTGCTATTAGGTGATAATCGTTGTCATATCAATGTACGTGAATAATTGTTAAAATCAATATTTAAACAGACATCTCAGATCAAAAAATTTGAAGACAACCCCGAACTGGGCCCGCGTGGTGGATTATGGACTCACTCCCTCTCACAGAGGCGGCCCGAGTCCCAAGAGTGGGAACCTTACAGGCTGATTATGTGGTCATCCCTTTGTATTGTGGTAAGATTAAAAATTACTTAATTTTCTTAGGCAAATGTCTCTGGTATAGTCCGCGCGCGACTACTCGTCACGAGTCGCCTGAGGTATTAGAGCGGTTCGACGGGGGAGGGCGCCATTGACAAAATTGGCAGATTGAGTTCTCCTTTATCTACCTCCCTCGTCTCACCGCTCACATACCTCAGGCGGTGACTACCAGGCACGCACGAGTGTAGATGAACAGCTATTGAGTTCAGATAAACTTTTAATAATAGAAAACAGAGGATCATTAACATTATTTTTATGAAAACGTTTTACAAACTGAAAATTTTATGCATTAGGTTTGTATCCAGCTACGGTGGAGCATACGGTGGAGGTCTGCCCGGCTTGGGCGGAGCATCGCCGTGTCCTCGTGGAGGCGATCAGCGGCGGTGATCTCTCGCGTCCGGCCCTGGTTCAGGCCATGGTACGGAGCGAGAGGAAATGGCAGGCCGTCACCTCCTTCTGCGAAGCGGTAATGCTTGCGAAGGAGGAGGCGGAACGCGTGATGGAGAGGCAAACTTCGCGCCCTCACGCACTTAACCGCCGCAGAAGGAGACGTCCTGGACGTCGGGAATCGAGAGCCGATTTCCGGCCACCGTAGGCGCGGGCTTGCGGACGGTGAACAATGGGTAGCTCGCCGTCCGATAAGGACCAGGCCCGGGTCGACGGCGCGTTGTGTTCCACGCGCGCCTCAGAGATAGCAGAAGTGACGGGGTCCGCTAGGGCCAATGCGAAGAAAACAGATAGGGAAATCGTGGCCCCCGGCAACAGGGCAACCGAAGGAACACGGGTGGGTTTTAGTCAGTAAGAGTCTGACCAGTCTGACCAGTCAGTAAGAGTCTGAAGAGTCCACCCAGAGCGGGAGAAGTTATTTGATAATTTCCAACCCAAAAAAAAAAAGGTTTGTATATAGCTAGAGAATGAAACAGACAACTGTGGAACAAATCTGTAACATAAGGTAGGACGCCCTCAGGCTAGGTGGAGCGATGATCTTATCAGGGTGGCTTAAGAGCTGGATGAGTTGCCGAGAATCGAGCCGAATGGCGTGCAATTAGAGAGGTCTATGTCCAGCATTGGACCGCTGAAGGCTGTTGATGAAGGAAAAGAAAATTTGCCTATTTAAAGTCTGCCTTTGAACAGAACTTAGAACCATTGACAAAAAACGATCTTCAAAATAATGATTACACAATCATGTTGTAAAAAACAGTGTACAAATATGTTAATTGTATCAAGAAAATCTCTACAGTAACTAAAGTAATATCTAAAAATTAAAACTGGTGGTTTATAAATGACTTAACACAATTAATCTATTGCATTTTTATAATGCAATATTCTACTTATGATGTCGCGAGTATATATTTTGTGATGCGTATTATAATGGAAGATGAAATGAAGATTTAAAACTAAAGAGTTAGTTTAGAAATATTAAAAAGTGGAACAATGAATGTTATTTTTATAAGTACAAATACCTATGTTAATATGTGTACTGTTCTGCATTATAACATATCGTACAAAAATAGATTAGCATTAATGGCAACAGCGGGGTAACAGACCTGTGTCCAATAATTGTTTTTGTCCGTCTTGTAGATTATTAAAAAATATTGAACACGTATTTTTTTTGACGTAAACAAAAGATTACGGCGATACATTGAGTTAAAATGTGGCATGACGTCACGCCTTGCTAGATTTAAAACTGCGTTGTGACGTAGCGAGCCCCTACTCCCCAACTTTAATGCGTGTTTTCTAAGTTATTTTTGCTTAATATGATAAAGCAAAAAATACGTGTCTAATATTTTTTTATTATCTGAAATACGGACTAGATAGAATTTCTTTTTTTTTTTATCTAAGCAACTACCCTATTGCGTAACACACAAACTGACAAATCGATCGCGATGCCTTTCATTTTGACAGTTCAGCCACGGTAATTGCGTTATTTACGTTGTTGAGCATACGAGAGATGATACAATAGATTAGGAATTTCCTTCAAGACCCTCGGGTAGTGATTAAAAGCGTGTTACGCAAGATGCCGAGTTCATTATACATTTTGTTAACTTCATTATAAGGCTGCCTATCCATTGGAGCGGAACGAGGCAGCGGAGCGGAGAAATTTGCCAATATTGACCAATAGGAGCGGAGCTCTGAAGCGGAGTTTAAATTCCAGTGGACAGCCAGTCTAATAATGGACTTTTTACAATGCTAATAAAACTAGCATACAGTGCTTTTGTTAAATATTTCAATAACTTCGTGAAACTTGAGTTAGCTTAGTGTCTGTAGGTATAAGAGTCTGCTGTTTTGATCGTTTTAAAATAATGACATTCTTAGTTAATTTGTTAGTAATTAAAGCTAGATTCAGTCAAACTAAAACTATACACACTACAAACTTATCAAAAAAACTACTTTTACGCTGTAATCGTATCTACTACCTATAAATTACGATCTATATTGTCATGGCAAATATTAACTTAGGCTTTGAAGAGCCCCAAGTATCAACTTCGGGTACAATTGTTGAGATATTCAGCTCATTTTTACGCGACTGGGCAAAATAGGAGTGTTTTGTTTTTACTGTCATAATTAGCCCGTTATCTCGATTTGAAACCAGATTTGAGTAAATATAGTCTGAAATAAGTCAGTTCTGAATCGAGTAGAAAATAAATTTCGTCACATATTGGATGGACAAGTCGACTTCTGCAGGTATACATTTATCAGGCTTCATGAAACGTATATTTAATTTTTATTACAAAAAAATATGCATAGACGTTGATATATTTAGTAACCTGTTCCTAATTCGGTGTGGCAACACGTCGTGTTCAGGTTCGCAACAAGTCAATCGTCATCCTGAGGATGTCTCGTCGAGAGGTGAAACACGTGTCGATTTATTACAGGGTTTTTTATGACTCTTTAGGAATAGCTAAGCGGAACAGGTTACTAAATATATCCACGTCTATTGTATTTCATAATGGATTTCATCAAGGCCACGCCTGAATCAATTAACTGTTTTGTATTACTACACATAATTTTTAAATTGGTCCCATACAGATACATACGACATAATAAAAACGAGGTATTACTTGGCCCTGCCAATGAAATACTGGATTGTAAGGCGGATTGACATGTAGTGATTTGAATTGATGGTGTCAAGCCAACAGCTAAATATTTTTTATGCAAAAATAATTGTCGAAAACTATGCTGATGACCCATTGTGACACAATGGAAACTGGGTCTTACGCTGCCTCTCCACTGGAGCGGAGCGAGGTATCGGAGCGGAGCATTAGCACATTTCTCCGCTCCGCTGCCTTGCTCCGCTCAAGTGGACAGGCAGCCTTAGGCCGGCCACAGACATACAGTATGAACTTACTGCCTTCGAAATTCCGAATCGATATTTCTAAACGGAATTCCGTATGTATGTGGCCGGTATAAGACCAGGTTTCCATCGTGTCATGTTGTCAGATATTCGTCCTGCTTAAAGGACTCCTGGCCAGGGTACCTACGATTAACAGTCAACCGAAAATTTTAAAATACGTGTTTTAATTTTTCATACAATTTCCTGCCGTGATAACCAGAACAGGTAGAACATTGATTGCCCATATACAGTTGTCTAAAAATAAAAATAAACTATGGGAACCGGCTATTAGTGTTCCAATTCAAAACACTTTTATCACAATTAACCAAAAAACGTCGTAATCACAGCATTATGTCTTTCACATGATTTAACATATCACATACCTACATCAATTCACCAATATTTTACTCTCACCCATTTTAATCATCTTCAGTACCACAGCACCTGGCATACTCTAAGGCCTTATTCAGACACTCGAGCCAAATATCTCTGTCCTTCGGTGTATCGGCAGCTAGCAAGTGCCGCCGGACGATGGAGCCGTCCGGTCGCCGGACGTAGACGAGGGAGCCGGTCTCCGGCACGATGAGGCCGGCGGGGATGGAAGACTCGAGAAGGATCGTGTTGGGGCGCGCGCAGAGGTCGCGCGGGGCTTTTATGACGCGGTCGGAAATGACGGTTGATAGATCGATGTCGCCGATTGGCATCTGAAAATGAAGATTTTGTTAGGACTTCGAGTTTTAACACACTCTTCGATCGACAATAGTATTAGATTTCCGAGGAGCGCAACAAAAACGGCCAGAAAAATAGGACAACAATAAATAATGTTGTGGTCTTATTTTGTAACATAGTTTTTTCAACCTTATTCCTTAGAAATTATGATTTATTTTTGTTCTTATTAAAAGAAATACGTTTATTTTCTATCGAAGTAGTAAATATATTGCAAAACGATACTAAACTTTATGTGTGAATAATTAAGGTTTATAATCGAATTATATAGAATCGCGGCCACTTGAACGATGTGTTTTTTGTTCTTAATCCTTAATCTAATGCTATTGTTGATAGAAGAACACACTAATCTTATTCTATTCTACTTCTGAAGTTGTGTTTGCATCACATGATAGTTTGAAGTTGTCCCTAAAAACCGGAGAACTTTTGGGCAAATAGACATAATTTTTACAAATTGTTTTACCCATGGTCACCACTCTGAACGCAACTGGAGAGAGCTAATTTAGAACTGTTGTCATGATATTGTAGCGACCTATATTTGAATTTGAAAGTTGGTGGGTTATCCCGCCCGTCTAAGGCTGCCTGTCCATAGGAGCGGAGCGAGGCAGCGGAGCGGAGAAATGTGCCAATACCAATGGGAGCGGAGCTTTGAAGCGGAGTTTAGATTCTATTGGTAAATATTAGCACATTTCACCGCTCCGCTCAAGTGGACAGACAGCGTAACAGACGTAACTGCATTCGTTTTAGGCTCGACTTGTCGGACCAATTCAGTGGACGTAAAGTAGTCAGAAGATCTAAGAGTTACGCGATAGAAAGAGAGGCAACTTCAGCACTTTGCTACCTGAATTGCACTTTATTGTGTCGTAAGTGAGAGTCGCTTTTTATTTAAATGATTTTCCATTGCACAAAGTAAAACATAGGTTTTTTTTCTCTTATGTAAGGTTGATTTTAATCGATGTTCTCACCTTCCTCTGCACATCATCAGGGTACTTCCAGTAGGCCATGCGGGGAGGCTGCAGTCTGAACCAGCGTCTGTGCCACGCGCCCAGACCTGACACGTCGTCGAAGGCCGTGAGGAAGGCTGCATGAGGCGATGGTGGAGACACTTGTACGCGTGCTTTGATCTCGAGGTTGACGGTGCCTTCGAGTGGACTGCTGCATGGAACCTGTAAATATTACAATAGATGTTAGAGTTTTAGATGCATTTAGTCCTCGCAACCGGTGTGTATACAGAGTGGCAGGGACATCGACGCGAAAACTGTTACCATGGATTCAGTACGTGATTCTGAACCCCCTGTCGTTGAAATTTTTCTATATGTATTCTATTTTGTATGAATTCTATTTTTTTATTATGAAGTATTAATGCCATTATTATTCCACTGCAAAAAAAGGATGGTGCTGTCGTCCTTGTATAACTCCGTAGTAGTAAAGGGGCCGTTCAAGTATTACGTAAGCACTACTGGGGGGCGGGGGGGCGGGGGGGTCTATGCTTTGCTTATTTTTGATGACATGTGGGGTGGGGGGTCTAGATGGTGATTACGTCAGCAGTAATTATTTACTTTTTTACACATATGGCAACCCACACATTGTCTATACTTGAAAACGAAACGCATATTCGGGGATTCCCACAAATAATGAATACGTTTAGGTACTCGCTTAGAACCGAGTAGGGGAATTACCGCGTGCTATTCACTTGTCTAAATTTACACTTGTTAGAATTATAACTGCTGCTCATGAATCAATAAAAAAACAGAATACTTACATTAAAAGAAAAATGCATATACCAATGTTTACGTAAGCATAGGAGGGCTCATTCGCGGTCGTAACAAATATGGCTTTACTCAATTATAATCATTACAATCAGCAACACAACTCCATAAGTTAGCAAAGGTTAGCTTTATCTTCTTCTTAATCACTATTGCTGATTGTAATGATATAATTGAGTAAAGCCATATTTGTTACGACCGCGAATCATATTTTAATCAACATAAAACCTGACACTGACCTACAGAATGCAAAAAACGTAGGAAAATTTGAATTTTGCGGGCTACCCTGACGCTTCCCCCTTAAGATCATATTATTCATCTTTTTGTTCCAAGGGTTATTTTCCTTACCTTGTTGAGAGTAAAGTTGTTCCTGGTGGATTGCTGCAGCGCGAAGATGCAGTATCCGTGCAGAGAGAACTGCGGAGAGCGAACTGATAGCGGTCCTGCAGGGCTTTGTATCCGCGGCGCTTTTAGTTCGGATATCTTTGATTTTGGCGTTAGGAGTTTGGAGCTTGACTGTGGAAGAAAAACGATACAATAGGCTAGCTGCCTAGGTAAAAAAAAAGAAATTCTATTGAGTCCGTCTCTCAGATAATAAAAAAATATTAGACACGTATTTTTTGCTTTATCATATTAATCAAAAATAACTTAGACAACACGCATTAAAGTTGGGGAGTGGGGGGCTTGCTACGTCACAACGCAGTATTAAATCTAGCAAGGCGTGACGTCATGCCACATTTTAACTCAATGTATCGCCGTAATCTTTTGATTACGTCAAAAAAGAAAAAATACGTGTTCAATATTTTTTAATAATCTACAAGACAGACAAAAAAAATATTTGGATACAGGCCTAATACATACGTAGTATAGAGACGTAGTTAAAGTGACGATATAGGGAATACTGAGCAGTGCTGGCCCAGTATAACGACGAGTTGTAAGGTCGTGAGTTCGAACCCAGACAGGCGCTTCACTTTGTCTAAAAAATGTCATCACCACAGCTCACAAAACGGTGAAGGAAAACATCGTGAGGAAACCGGCATGTCCTAGAACCAAAAGTTCAAAGACGTGTGACTTCTACCAACCCGCACTGGGCCCGCGCGCGTGGTCTAGTGGTAGCAAGCACTACTGCTGAGCATGAGGTCCTGGGTTCGATTCCCAGGTCGGGCAGTGTTATTGGGTTTTTCTATCAGAAAATTCTCAATAGCAGCTCGGAGTCTGGATTTGTGCCCGGTTGATGGCAATAGGCTCGCCCCCTATTACATGGGACTTAAAACATAACTGGCAAAATGTGGGTGTACCTGCTACAGGGACACCTCTGCCCAACCCTTCGGGGAAACAAGGCGTGATGTTATGTTTAATGTAATAATTCTGGCAGTGATGGGCGGAAGTTTATAAGTGTCACACCCAGTTCTTGAATGGTAAAAAGTCTGCTGACAGACTGCCAAATAATTTGATTGGCAATAGTGGAAACAGCCGATAACAAACAAAAGTTTATTTGAATTTTAAAGTCTTGTTAGCCCAGGTAAGCACGAGCAATTTTTTTTCGCACACTGGATTTTCAACGCTCTGCTTAGCGTCGAGTGTTGAAAATCCAACAGCGTGTCTTTTCGACGCGCTGGGATGCACTTTGTTGCATTCCCTACGCTCGGCTCAACACCGAGAGTTGAAAATCCAGTGCGCGATGAAATCTTGCCGTGATATTTTTACGTTATACGAACGCGGGCTCAGATTTTTGGAAACTGGGTTTAAATAAACGAAATTGTTACCTTTTTGCTTGTGATGTGATATTTCATCTCGTGTGATAGCACTTCTTTTGACGCTTGCAGCAGGTACACCTCAACTGATACCTGAAAATAGAAACGAGAAATTATAATTAGTGGAAGTTGATAATGGTTTGTGAGACCACTATCTCTGTATGTCTTGATGTCAACCAATGATGCGGTCAATGACGGTGAATGCTTGTTCACAATGAGTTATCTATTCACTCATAACCCAAACTGTAAATCATCGTCATAGCGCCCTTATTTAGCACACGATCAACAACAGACTTCCAAAAAAAAATAATCGTAGAGTTTTATACGAGGGGCTAAAATAGCGCCGTGTGTTACACTCTACTTTTCACTACGATTGCGAGAAAATGAAATAATACGATATTAAATAGTTTATTTTATTTAAATGTACAATTAGTACAATTCTCGATATTTAACGAGATGTTTTTTTCCGGCAACTTAATTTCAGTTCTCTGTGAAGATGGTCTCAATAAATGATGACATTTTCACTGTTGTAAATTATATTACGTTCACCAATTCAATTCGTAATTAGAGAAAAATTCTAAAGATTTCGCGCCAATGCCTTTTTTATTTCTTCTGTAGCCGCAACGCAATGCATGCACGTATTCTACCGAAGAGATAGCCGCATTTAGTTCCATTTTCATAAATAAAATGTTCTTTTTTTTTGTGAACCTGTAATAAGTCGAGTCCGATCATGATTATTCTACATAAGAATAAAGACTTTTTCGTTTTTCAAGGCTCGTTGGAACAGACAAAAATTAAAATGAAATCACTTTTTCCCCTAGAGGAAAACATGCAATTTTTTCCCCGCTCTGGTACTCTACAATGACGGCCTTTTTGAGCAAGAGGAGTGAAAACTCTATTTGTATTGTGCTCTTTTTAGTTGTGGTACATACGGCTAAACATCAAGCTATACACCTCCAGTATAAGCTGACCTCGCTGATCTGTCTCAGGGCTATCCCAACGACCAACAACGAACAAGAACCGAAAGTTTAATTTTGTTTCTTTTTGCTCTGAACTGAGTCAAGATAGGTTTTGATATCATCAGCATTATGTTATGGCACGTGCTATCGGTGAAGGAAAACATCGTGAGGAAACCGGCATGTCCTAGAACCGAAAATTCGAAGACATGTGACATCTACCAACCCGCACTGGGCCCGCGTGGTGGATTACGGCCCACTCCCTCTCACAGAGAGGAGGCCTGTGTCCCAGCAGTGGGAACATTTATAGGCTGATGATGATGATGATGACGTGCTATCGTTGATCTATAGGCTTATAATAGCAATTCATCTACAATGCCTCTATACACCATAGGTTTAGGTAGTTAAATAAATGTAAACAAATCGTAAAAGGGTTTTTTATAGATGACACTTTCTTGTTTAAAAATACAATAAAATCAAATTTTTATTTTATATTTTTACAATAGATTCCTCTTTTATAAATTAATGTATGTTAAACTTTATCATTTATTCTTAAACTACTCTTCGTAGATGTAACTGCTTGAGCACAATTTTTTGTTAGATTTATAATTATAAATATGTGGATGACCGAGCTGTGCTCATGTTTTTTTTTAACGATGTTTTCTAAAATTGAAACCTAGCTAGATCGATTTATCGCCCCCGAAACCCCCTGCATACTAAATTTCATGAAAGTCGTTAGAACCATTTCCGAGATTCAGATTATATTATTTTAAACAAGAATTGCTCATTTAAAGGTATAATATATATAATATTTTGTAATCTGTCTATTGTAAAGAGCCCAAACTCTAAACGTCAACGAATTATAACGTTGCTAAATTGAAGAGTACAACTGTGACGTAGCATAACAACTGAAGTGACAGGTATTACGTTTAGTCGGTTACTTGACAACTGTCTCGTCACGTGGTTTTTTTTATTTACCTTTATTTAACTACCTAAATCTATAGCGTTTTGTATTGCAGAGGTGGCGGATCACATACCGAGGTTCGCCAGTTCGTTTACAATACAATAAGTTCTTGCGGGCCCCAAAGTGAGCCTGCGTGCCGCAAAGTCGAACACACCGCCGTACATCTCCCGCCTGCACTACACCACTAAGGCGGAGGACATCGTGGAGTACGTGCGCCAAAAGACGAGGTACACGTCGAGGCTGCAGTTATTAGAATCGCACCGGAACGTCAACTTCAAGGCGTTCTTCGTGCGTGTACCGAACTTTTATCTGCCTCTCGTCATGCAAGAAGACTTTTGGCTGCTTGTGTTCCGTCGCTTCCGCGGACAAGTTCCACAAGACAGCACAAAGTCAAGCTAGTGCAAAGTGAAGTGCTACTAACATAGTCTAAGCCTTATTTATTAACAAAAGTTTTATTTATATTAGAATATGTATGTTTAGGTTAAGGTATTTTTCTATGGGCCTGTGTCGTCTGCAATAAATGGTAATATTATTAATAACATAAGTGTGAACTAACCTTGAAGTCGCTGGCAAGTCCCAGCATACGTATGTCATCAGGGAAGTGCAGTATGTTGCCGGTGGGCTTAGTCTGCTGCATGCTGGTGGCGAGCACGCGGTCGCGGCACTTCACCAGGCACACGGCGTGGTGACCCACGGCGCCGTCTGGACTCACACGCAGTTCAAAGTCATGTTTTAATAGATATGGAATATCTCATGTCATGCTAATAAAATAAGAAAATCCACTCTGTTCTTTGCAATACTGTCGTCATATGGTGAAAGGCCGTAACTACTTCAAAGATTTTGAGTAAATGACAGTTTTGTTTTCAAGCTCAATCGATTGTCTTAACTTTACAGTATGTATCTGCGGCTAAGAATTAAAAGCAGTTTGAAGTATCACCGTACAGACAGATATATAGAGAGCTTATTGCTGTATCCAGCCCTATACTTGTTTAACTAATTTTTGATAAGAATGTTAGTTACGGCCTTTCACCGTATGACGGCAGAATATGTCATTCACGCAATGTTGCGAAGGACATACCAATCAATCTGCCTAGCCTTTTCCCAACTATATTGAGGTCGGCTTCCTGTCTAACCGGATGCAGCTGAATACCAGTATTTTACATGGAGCCTGCCTATCTGACCTCCACAACCCAGTAATTGGGTAATACGATATCCTTTAGTAAGACTGGTTGTCAGACTTTCGGGCTTCTGACAACCCGTAACGACTGTCAAAGATTCACGAATAACAGCCGGGACCAACAGTTTAACGTGCTTTCCGAGGCACGGAGGAGTCTCGGTATGTAAAGACGGTCACCCATCCACAGACCAACCTCGGCAAGCGTAGCTTAACCGGATGAATCGACCCGTGCGGCTGTTATTACTTAGCCACAAGCTCTGAGCGAAGGACATACCGTAGTATCGAAAAAAAAAACAGGTCATTGTGTAAATAAACACTTGTGTTAAATTTTTCTAAACCAAGTTGTTCTTGGGCACTACCGTATCCTAACTTTTTCGATACGATTTCAAATTGTCCGCGGAAAAATTGTCCATCGTCTGCTCAGCGCCTTACCTACCATCACAGGAGTTCAACATGAAATAGACACTACCCAATTTATTATACAGGGTGGCAGGGACATCGACGCGAAAACGGTTACCATGGATTCAGTACACGGTTCTGAACTCCCATGCGCTGAAAATTTTCGTCGGTTATTAAAAAAAAATTTGCTATTTCATAGAAAAGTGCGTGGTCAAAATGTATGGAAGTTTTTTTTTAATAGCCGAAGAAAAGTTTTAACGCAGTGGGTTCAGAATCATGTATTGAATATGGATTCTACCATGTACCATGGGGTACTTAACAGTTTTCGCGTCGATGTTCCTGCCACCCTGTATTGCCTGTTCTGTAGCCAGAAGCCTACATGTCGTGCAGATGAGGTCGAGCAGTACATACCGGCATTCAGCTGGCGCACGTAGTCCCGCTTGAGCGGCACGTTGAGCGCGTGCAGCTGCAGCGTGGCCATGCCCGCCGCGCCGGCCGCGCCCGCGCCCTCCACCTGCAGGCGCTGCAGCTCGTGCACGCACGCCTGGCGACGGTGCGCTGCCGATATAAACACGTATTAAGAGGGTTTATCCTAAAAGTTGGCAACATCGGAAATAGCTGTCAAATATTTATCTGTTTTGATTAATTTAGCAATATTACTGTATGGAATTAAGAAATGTGACTAACTAGGGAACTAAAATATTGATTATGAAATGCAGTAATTAATATCGTAACACCAAATATTTAGTTTTCGATGCAAAAAAAAGTATTTGGAATCTTTCCAAATGCCTTTTTTAGACCTAAAACGGTTACAACATCAAATTCAGTGTTATAATTGCAATTCATTATTAATATTATAGCGCTAGTTAGCTACATTTCTTATTTCCATACAGTAATATTGACAAATTAATCAAAACAGCGAAATAATGGACATCTATTTGCGACGTTGCCTACTTTCAGTTCGCACGAGTGCAATCTCATGATGTGGCATTTCAAAACATCAAAATTTCTGTGCTATATCTAATTCCGGGTTCACACGGTTCGATTTTAGTTGAACAAATTTTGTTATTCAACAAAAAATACTTTGAATTTAATATTAAATTTGATTATAAGTCTGTTTAGACGGTTCAAATCCTTTTCGTCTTAGCAGTTGATCAACTAAAATCGAACTGTATGAACGCGGTATAAGTTAAATGTAAAGGTATTCTCTACAGATAAACCTTCTGGAATAAAAATTCTATAAATGTTGATAAATTCATTACAAGGACGACAATTAATACATCCAATACGGTAGTTGCCTAGGTAAAAAAATGAAATTCTATTGAGTCCGTCTTTCAGATAATAAAAAAATATTAGACACGTATTTTTTGCTTTTTCATATTAATCAAAAATAACTTAGAAAACCCGCATTAAAGTTGGGGAGTGGGGGCTCGCTACGTCACAACGCAGTATTAAATCTAGCAAGGCGTGACGTCATGCCACATTTTAACTCAATGTATCGCCGTATTCTTTTGATTACGTCAAAAAAGAAAAAAAATACGTGTTCAATATTTTTTAATAATCTACAAAAAAAAATTGGACACATGTCTATTATCGCCACTAATGGAAGAATGAACCCCAGTTTGTTTCCTTTATGAATGGTATTCAACTAACTTATTAATAAACTTGTAGACGATTATTATATGTATATTGCTAATTAAAACAGAGCACATATTTCCCAACGGTCAATAGTAAATCATGGGTTCGAACCCAGAGAGGCGCTTTACTTTGTATAAATAATTTCATCACCACTACTTTCAAAACGGTGAAGGAAAACATCGTGAGGAAACCGCCATGTCCTAGAACCAAAAATTCGAAGACATGTGACATTTACCAATCCGCACTGGGCCCGCGTGGTGGATTACGGCCCACTCACTCTCGAAGAGAGCAGTTGGGAACATTATAAGCTGATTATGTTAATAAAACGGTTCCCAAACTATTTCTTCAAGTGAGAATAATTGATCGTTTAGCTATTTTAATAAAGCAATGTTGTTCACTTACTTGCTAATAAAAGTAGTCTTTCCCCTTCTGCTTGCTCGGTGGAGCCGCTGAATTCAATGGTAGCAGCGCACAGGTTCAGAGCTTGACTGGCCTGAAATAAAATAAAATTTCATCAGAACTCAGAATCCAGTTGAACAGTATGTTCAGTTTCCGGACACACCATATTATAAGCAGTTAATCACTTACTACTGCTACAGCTGAATGGTGTGGCGCTGGCGTAAAATGTGTACGTACTATCGGGGTAACGCAAAATCCCGTGCACGCGACCCTTTTTTTTCGTAAGTGAGCGATACTATAGCGGCCGAGCGCTGCAAGCAAGAATAGTCCTAACAGTGTACAGATATGCGTTTTTTCGATAGTACATGCTCGTGCTCGACTACGGGCCCTTGTTTTAACGTTTGATCTATTTCTTACATCATCTTTACCACTATTGGTACAAGCTTCGAGTGGTTGACTTTTAGTGTATACTTTCGCCATTTCTACTGCCCTCGCGGCGAGACTGGGGGGTAGTTCAGGCCGCTCATTTGTTAACACTCACAGCTTCCCGCCGCTCATTCGTCAACGCCCACGGTGTCCCGCCGCTCATTGGTCAACCCTCACGGCGTCCCATCGCTCATTCGCATTCCTAAGGCGCTGTACAGAGGTCTCGGTTAAACTATAGTACTATCTGTCTGACCGGTACTTTGGCACCAGTCAGTTTCCTTCCATCTATTGCTTGCAGCTGAACTATTTTTATCAATATGGCGAAACAGTGTGACCAAAAAGTATTTATTACATTGACCTATTCTGCCCATATTTACCTGTGATATAACAGTCTGCTGCTTGGCTATCTCGTTCTGTAGCTCCTTGATTCTCTCGCGCACGGTCATGACGGAGGAGGCCGGCTCGTCCGGCGTGGCGGGCGGCTCGCGGTCTGGCGACACGTGCCGGATTACTCGCATCGGAGTTGTCGGGGTGGATGACTGCGGAACGGGCAGTAGTTTTAACACAACTGAAGTAAACAATACACAATCGTCCATTATTGCTTCTAGCTAAGCAATAATGGACGAGATTGTTTGGTAGCCTACGTTTTGCCTCACCGCTGGGCTATTGTACGTTTGTTAACCATGATGTCGGAGTGGAGTTTCTTGCCCATTCTTCTCCATGCAAAAACTACCTTTTGAAAGGGGCGATTAGAATATATTCTACTTTTTTGTAAATTTTGTTCGTTCAAAAGTTCCTTTTATGGTTGAAATAAATGATATGACTGACTTTGTCTACTCTATAAATATATGAATAGATTCTTAAGCTTCAAGGTTATTTAAGTATTAGTTCTCTTCTTAGTAAATAAAGTGAAATGTACATATAACAACCCTCTAATAATGGCTGTTATTTTGAAGTTTAGTTATTTTACAATTAAATTCTCCAGGCGGTTTGAAGTTTATAGCCAATTTTCACAAATTATTTATTACTTTATCAGCTAATTTGTTTTACAGTTAAGAGAACCTCATCTTTATAAATACTAAGCAATTTTTGATGTTTTTGGTATCAATAAAAGTATATTATGTGGTCCACTTACCGCGTTCTGCATGCGTCGGTAGAAGCTAACACTGTGCACCAGCTCGCTGCCCTTATCGACCCTAGGCGTGTGGGGCTGCACCTTCAGCGGAGACTTGAAGGCCGAGCGCTCCTGGTACACGAAACTTGATGAGGACTCGACGAAATGCTGCAACCAACCCCAAGTAGTGGTTGGTCAAGCGAAATATACAAGCCAAGTTGGCTTGTAACACAAATCCCTAACTGAACGCGCTAAACTAGTTTTATACATTTACTTCCATGTCTGTGCAAGCGGCATAATCAGCCTATAAAGTTCCCACTGCTGGGACACAGCATAGGCCTCCTCTGTGAGGACAATGAGTCGTAATCCACGGACCCACCATGCGGGCCCAGTGCGGGTTGGTAGCTATGATATGTCTTAGAATATATGGTTCTACGACATGCCAGCTTCCTCACAATGGTTTCCTTCACTGTTTTGACAGCACTCGAGATAGTTTTAGCTGTGGTTTTAGTTTGCGCAAGCGTGCTTAAATGGAGTTCGTATCTATATTATTCTATTACTAGCTTTTGCCCGCGGCTTCGCCCGCGTGGATGTCGAAAAATATCCCACGAGAGCGTACTATTGGGATCACATAACTAATAGCCGAGGAAAGCTCATTGACTAATACCGCTGCGCCCGCGTTGCCATCAACCATAATTATGTAGTTACGCGTAATTTTGAATCTAGGGGGTAATCTTTGGAACTATCAGTAGGATTTGAAAAACTATTTTTGCGTTGGATAGCCCAAGTCTTGAGGAAGGTTATAAGCTCGCGGACGAAGTCGCGAGCAGAAGCTAGTCTTGAGTATTTGGAAAATTTCGTCTGAAAGACTTCAGATTATTTTATGTTTTCACCTTTTTATTAAATGGCAGCAGATTTTTCAACAAACCCGACATTATTAAGTCCACTAGATTAATTAATACCGGTAATAAATAAAAAAGTTATTCACTCAACCGCTGTTGTGTACTGTAGCGGAAACTCGTCAATACTAAAGAAAACAATAGATATTTGCACAACAGTGTCCACTCTATTGTGATGATCAATGTTTCATTAGAATACGTTACTTATTTGTCATGTTTTACTGAGAAAATTAAAACATAAATCGAAGCGTAAGATGATTAGTAACAGGTATTATGACAACAGTTTTGTTTGTGTGTTGCACTGTCTCTGTTTCATTAATTAAGTATTTGATTAAATCCCGCAACAATAACAATATTGTATAACAATATACACCGTGACATTTTAGTCGTCTTACAAAAGCAGCCCACTTCATGTATCCAATGACTACTAAACATTCATTTAAAAATCTTTATATATATAATTCTTCTGTGAGTGTGTATGTCACTGAACTTCTCAAACGACTGGACCGATTTTGATGAAATTTTTTGTGTGTGTTCAAGGGGATCTGGGAATGGTTTAGATTCACAATTTTGTCCGCTGGACAATGTTTTGACAGGACAACGTCTGTCGGGTCCGCTAGTATATATATATACCCCGTGACATTTTAGTCTTACAAAAGGCCACTCAATGCACCCCCGACATAAAATACCTCTAGGAGCAATAAAAAAAATGTTACAATATATAATTTTTTGGAACGAAGTTCTTTAACGCGGCTTGTAAACTTTCAGAAATCGTCACGACCGTCTTCTTTTAATTCAAAGAGAAAGAAAGAGAGAGGGAGAGAGAACGCTGGCAGATAAGAACAAAAGAAAAAAGAAAAAGGATTGTGTGGTTTTATGAAACCACGGTAAAAGTGAAACCTTTCACTTAATCCCTACTCCGCGGCCGACCGTCACGCGACATGCAACACACAGACGAAAAAGTTTGAGACGATGTAATAAAAGTCTCACTTTAAAAGAGTAAAGTGATTACAGTGTCGTGGGATAAAATTGTACACATCGGCCCGAGTACACTGTACTGAGAGAGAGAGAAAGTGTGAATTTGGTCAAAATTAAAATCCAATTTTAAATCATACGTGAGAAAGAACTTCGTTCCTGACGGGGGGGGGGGGGGGGGGGATGTTTCTACGACCGCACACGTTTTTTTTAATGAATGTGTAGTAGTCATTGAATACATGAAGTGGGCTGCTTTTGTAAGACGACTAAAATGTCACGGTGTATATTAAAAATAACAAATACAATATGCAATATTATTCTGTAATATCTCCCGCGCCGAAGGCTAGTCTCCGTTGAGATTGGCCGCCATGGCCGAATTACAGTCTAGACGACTATTATTATTATTTGATTATAGCCAGCATCAATTTTAGGGAGCCATTGGTCAGGTCAATTGCTTCTACAGCCTTCGAAAACATACATATTTTTCGAATTAATTGACTCGTAAAATTCGCATTCCAAAATTATTATTTGGTAATTGCAATGTGTGTACATTTGGCCAAAAGCTAATGAGAGCAATTCACATAGTACCCGGCCATTATTCTGTCACGGAGTTTTAGTAAAACTTCAGTTTTTTTGGGATCTCGCGCACTAGACGGCCACGTCTCCGGCCAGTCGTGGCCGTCCGTCAAGTGGGGTATTGTATGATCTGCGGCTAGTTGGCCGTTGCGACCAAGTGCATCGTATCGGTTTCTATAGTTTACCTGGACGCTACGACCACTGGTCGTGGTCGAGGCAGTCTAGTGCACGAGATCCCTTAAGACTCTCACCCGGTTATTGAATTGGGCATTTGAAGCTGAAAATTTGTAAAACTCTTACTTTAGCATTGGTGATTCCTTCAATGAAACCCCCGAAATTCAAATTTCTTTTCAAACAAAAATGTAAGAAATGTTGTATTTCGCGGGAAACAGGGTATCTTTTGTAAATCAAACCGTGTGAGTTTCCTTTTACAGCTCGCCGTGTCATATTTTCACCCGGCTGCTGTCAAACTAACACTATATTGTGTAGTAATGTGTACCTTGTTAACTTTAGGCGGCGTGGGTCCCTCGCTCTGCTCATTAATCGCTTCGTCCAGAATATCGTCCAGTTCGCTGTCTAATCCACTGCTATCAGAGTCTCTCTCGCGCACCGCTTTTTTGTAACTTGTGTTGTTTTTCTTTACCACCTGATAATAAACACGTTACGTTTATCATTTAAAAAGCACTTGGAATGTAAGTCCGACACACCCTGGGCACTTGGGCAGTCACTTCATAGTCTAGTTAAAGTCACATTCACACGATGCAAGTTCTTTGCATTTGGCATACAAAAAAATCAAGAAACAAAGGACTTGTGTCGTCTGTTATTGTTGAAGTGAAAACTTCTTTAGGCGCGTTGGGCATTTTTGAGATGGGGAAAAAACTAATTTTTGTAAACGCGATTGTGCTCCTTATTTATATTACGTTACGGATCAATGTTCTATGCAAGTATTTTTACTTTAAAGGTTTTGGAAGTTTTTTTTTGTTTATGCGATTGTGTTCTTTATTTAGATAAGGTTAGGTTAGGTTAACCTATTTTTCTTCCACCAAGGCGATCTTGTTCAAGTTTTTTCTGTCGGCACTCCCGGAGTGCCACTGTTTTTGTTTTTAACTTCTGGTTTGCCACAGGCAATTAAATCGCATAGTGTAAATCAGGCTTAATAAATATTCTAACGATCCCCGAACGAAAAAAGATAGTTATTTCCAGATTAAGAAACATAGTCACGAACACAATTATATTTTGTATTTAACACTGTAAGTTGTCTGACTCTGTAAGACTATTAACAAGTAATAAATTAATAATAATAATAATAACCCCACCGCTGTATCTTTACGTTGACGTCGTGGTGGGGCTTGCGCGCTCCGAACTCTGGGCTTGTGCCGGTAGAGTTTATTTTGTCGGAACGGGTCTAGGATGAGGAGCCAGACCAAGAGAGATACAAAAACCCGCAGGGCAGCATGTGGCGAGCTGTTGGGCAGTAGCGACCCCACGGACCCTTTCTCCCGGGAGAAGTCTTGTTCCTCACCTCTGGCTTGCCTTTATTGGCCGGCTGGAGTGAACACTGACGAGGAACGGAGCTCCCATTTCATTCTTGCCTTAATTGGCCGGCTTGAGTGGTGATTCGCAAGAGCAAACGTGCTCGGAGGAAGGAAGTATTCCAGTAAGTGCTCGTAGGGATCTTGACCATCTTCCGGGCTCTGGGATTGTTCTGAAAGCCGTGGAATACCTCTCCACTCCTCAAGCACCTCAGGACATGTTGCCCCCTTGTTGCTACGACACTTTGTGCTAGCGACCGTTTTCGGGGGCCCATTAATGAGTGTGCAAGTCACCCCCTGCCATTTTATCCGTGTGCATATAAAACATTGATCAGGCAGGGGCCATAGTCCTTCCATAATTTCAGGTGACCAGTCCACTTTAGCCACCCAAACCCATAATCCAATATCTTTGTTTCCTTAATTACAATAGTCCTACACCAACCGGGGGTTGTCCTTGGCTGCACTTGCATAGTGCGAACAGGGATAATCGTCGGTTGGTACCTCATTTCATTAAAAACGTCTAAGGGGCCTCTGCGATTTGGCTTCGGCCCCTCGTACGCCTTCCAAAGGTCCGGGACCCCTGGGTCCCGAGAAATGTCAAAGACGTATAAATAATAATAATAATACCATTTATTTCAGGCGACACAGGCCCATAGAAAAATACCTTAACCTAAACATACATATTTTAATATAAGAGAACTTGAAAAAATTTGTGTTAGTAAATAGCTTAAAACTATGTTAATTAATGTTTGACTGTTTTATCTAGGTAGGTTTTGTTATAATAAATGTGACATTGTGGGAAGATTATTTGTTGTGTCATTGTGTGGTTTTCCTCACATTTTTCCTTTATTGTTTACTATAATTGCTTTCGAAGGCGAGGCAAGATTAATGGTATTTCAATCAATTTATTAGCAAACATTATGTTACTCAAATTATTAGTTTTGGTCGCATAGTATGCGGTGTTTAATTTTTAATATAGTGTGCTGGTCGAAGTGACCATGATCCCGTTTACGGTCCCCAAATGGCAGGGCTTCACGATAAATTTTTGATTAGTAAATCATTGCAATTAAGTATAAATTTGAATGATTAACGTGAGTTTGATAAAATTCTCGAAATTATTCTAATTTACACCTTATAATTTACCGAGATAATAGTTAAATTGCAATGACTTGGTTTTACGTCGATCGTGAATATCTTACCTTACTGATGAGCGAATGATCAAGGTCTCAGAAACCTGGATCAAACTTAAATATTATAAATTCATCAACACCTTTGCCTTATGCAGTACGTATTTAGGTACATTTTGCAAATAGTATTAGTATGTAACATTCAATATAAACTTACATTCATGACATCTCGTCCAAACGATGTCTCGGCCCAGTTGTCGGATTTGTTCATTTTCTCTTGAACACTCTGTGGGATGTAGTCTTCACAGCTGGAATGCAAATAACAAATTTAAATAAAATTATGAACTATGAAAATCTTATTAACCGACTTCAAAAAAAAGGAGGAGGTTCTCAATTCGTCGGGATATTTTTTTTTTTTATGTATGTTCCCCGATCACTCGAAGACGGCTGGACCGATTTGAAAAATTCTTTTTTTGTTTGAAAGGGTATACTTTCAAGTTGGTCCCATTGTCATTTGGTCACGATCTGATGATGGGATCTTGGAGAAATCGAGGGAACTCTTCAAATATTAAAGGCACATCTATAGCGATTTGGGTATTTTTGATGAGCAGTTGACATAAGGCTATTGTAACTTAGATAAATTACAAACCAACCCACCAAAAAGTGAAAAAAAAACTTTTTTACAAAAAACACAACCGACTTCCAAACTACAAAGTGAAAAATAACTTTAATTTCGGAAGTCGGTGTCAAAAAACTAAAATACTGATCTGATCCAAAGACAGCGACTTCCGAAATTTTCACTTTGTAGTTTGGAAGTCGGTTGTGTTTTTAAAAAAAAGTTTTTTTTTACAAAATAGATACATACAGTATTGGTTATTTCATTCCTTTATTTCGCTGTGACGTAAGATGATAAATCTCAGTATGTGTTTGGTTTCTGTTCCCAAAAATGTTGTTTTGTGTTCAGAGTTAGACTTAGACTATTAGCTCAATAATTGATCAATTGGTTTTAATAAATGTACTTTGTACGTTACTTGCCAAGTCGGCTATATAAGCTTAATTTTAGTTTTATCTAAACCTGAAAGGGGTCACTGTACTCATTATTATGAACAACTTTTACAATGGGACCAACACAAAATCGAAAAAAAAAAAAACAAAAGCTATTCCATTCCATACATTTTGTGTTTACATTAATCAACAAAATATAGGGAATGGGAAATGTATACATTTCTAGTATAAGCTGACCTCGCATTGTACGGAAATTCTTTACAATGCGAGATCAGTATAAACTGGAAATGTGTAGCTTGATGTGTAGCCGTGTGTACAGTGACCCGTTTTCAGGTTTAGGGTAAATAAAATTAAGGTGATAAGGACCAAGCCCGGGTCAACAGTGCGTTGTGTTCCACGCGCGCCTCAAAGAGATGTCAGCAAAATTGACGGGGTCCGCTAGGGCCAATGCCTGCCGGGGGTTCGAAGAAAACCGATAGGGGGAAATCGTGGTCCTCGGCAACAGGGCAACCGAAGGAACACGGGTGGGTTTTAGTCAGTAAGAGTCTGACACGCCCTCCCGCTCCGCCCAGAGCAGGAGAAGTTATGTGATAATTTTCCACCCAAAAAAAAAAGTTTGTATTATACTTACAATTTAATTTGTTTTTGAAGTGAAAACTTCTTTAGGTGCGTTGGGCATTTTTGAGATGGGAAAAACAATAACTCGTGACACAGTTACCGACACCTCATTTATGTAAACGCGATTGTGCTGTTTATTATACAACACGCATTTTATGGAACTGGATATATTTTGTTTATCTAAGCAATTATTTAAGAAAATGGCTCTGGATATTTTATCAAGCGAGTAATTTAAGTTAAAGTGAGCTAAGCTAACACAGCAATATTGTGGCAGCGACTTTTGTTTTATTTTTTATCACTTGTCTTCAGCACTTCTTTTAACCTTTTGTTAAAACGTGAACAATGGTGTGGTTACATGTTTGTTAAATCTTAGTTTATTTCTCTGTAATTTGTAGCATGTAACTGTTTTTTGTCCCTAATAAATAAATTTATATTACGTTACAGATCAATGTTTTTTGCAAGTATTTTTACTGAAGTTTCCACTTCTGTCGGCATTCCCCGAGTGCCACTGTTTTATAGCTCATGGGCTCGGCTTAGCCGATGATACAACAGGTCTGTTTCCGGTTTTATGTTAGCTACCTACATAAAGTGACCATATTTATCACTACTTGCTGCCCGCGGCTTCTCCTGCGTGTACCCTTATTCTAATATAAAAGCTATCTGCCAAAGTCTCGTCAAAATCGGTCCAGCTGTTTCGGAGATTAGCCGGAACAAACAGACAGACAAAAATGCTAAATATTGTTTTTTTTTTTGTTTAATTACCGTATTCATGAGCATTTAGTAAAAAGCCGTTATTTTGACATGATAAAATACAGACATTTTAATTTTATTTAGTCCGTTAGTAAGATAAAAAATATTAGACCATATTTTTTGCTTTATCATATTAACAAAAAATTACTTAGATAAAACGCATTAAAGTTGGGGAGTGGGGGTCGTACGTCACAAGTAAGTATAAAATCTACATACCCGTGACATCATGGCACATTTTAACTCAGTGTATCGCCGTAATCTTTTGATTACGTAAAAAAAGAAATATAAGAAATTATCTAAAAGACAGACAAAAAAACATTCTCATTACAGGTGTGCTTTTCATTTATATATATAACGACCTGAATAGTGATGAATCTGTGTATATTCTAGAACTATATTATGAAGCTTAGGTTACTAGTTAAGACTAGCGGCAATTTTGATCTCAGATATCACCAATAAGTTGGCTTTCATGGTTCAGTCCATTTACTTTTCTTGACAGGTCTGTGTAGATTAGCAAATACATACATACATAAACCTTATATTCCCATGCGGGTATGTAGAGAAACTACGGAACGCCACATGTTACGGTATAATATACTCCTACTACCTAGCAAACACTTCGATGCACACATAACATACATTAACTCACACCTTCTTCCAATAGAGGTAGGCATAAACTACAAAACGTCACTTACTACGGTCATTACATACTCCTTTTGCTTCGTTTACGTTCATATATCTCATACACGCACAACGCGAGTACTACGAGTCTGACCTTTGACCTGAAGAACATCCCAAAATTGTATGTTAATTTGCATTAATATTCTGAAAAAATCTTGCATACAATCAAAATGGAACTTTAGTATCTAATTTATTGGATATTTTTCTTTCCATATATAAGACAGTTACGTAATTGGAACATTTGGCTCGATAACATTTTTTTATTCGAAAATCATATCTTTTTTAAAGATTATTTGAAACAAAAACAAGATTACTCGGCTTTTATATCTAAAATAATTATTGACAGTAAGAAAATATAGTTTATTATCCAGATATAAGATATTTTTTCACTAGATCAATTATTACTTTAGTTATAAACGAAATGAGAATTGAGACGACATTTAGTTCCGTGGTCGAACACAACCAAAGAGCGCACGCGATATTCAACTTTATTACTTATGTGTTAGCGTTTAGCACATAGTGAAGTGGTGGCGTGCATGGGGGCGGAGTTTGCGTGGAAATTGTCTCCTGGTCTTAAGTCACTTCGATGTAATCTTGTAGTTTTTCACTACAAGCATTAAGGCCTATTACAAAGGTATCTATTTCATATACCTTTGCTTTTTTATTTACTTTAAAATCATTGATACTACTTTGACAGGCCAAGGTCTCGATTTACTTGACTAAACACATTTAACAAAACATGCTTATGTACTTAATATTTTTTTATGCGTAACAAGTGGCCGTGGTTTTTATGGACCTCTAGTGTACTTACACCATTTTTAGAATATTCGACCTTGTATTATACTATGAATGACAATGAGGATAGTTGACAACATCTGACATGATTTTTTAGGGTTCCGTAGTAAACAAGGAACTACTAGAAAACTGTAATTTGGCATAGGTATATATTTTAATTACGCCGACAAAGAAGTAAAATAAAATTATGAAAAATATTTTTTTTAGGGTACCTCTCATACACGTAAAGTGGTGATGTTATTTTTTTCTTTTTTTAACCCATAGTGAGGGGTATCATTGGAAAGGTCCTTTAAAAACATTGTGAGTCTGTGAAAACCATTTTTGGATTCAGGGATTCGTTTGCGAAATATTAAGCTTTAAAGTGCTAATTTTTGTTAGAGTCAAGTGTGTCCCCCCCTCTGCCAGCTAAATGGTTGGTTTTGGGTGTGTGAAAAAAATCACAACAGTAGTTTATATAACGAAATTAAAAGTAAAACTATCACAGCTAAGTAGGCTCTACAAGTTAACGAGTAATAATCGACCAACTTAACTTTACAGTTGCAAAAACATGTTTTCCCATACATTCCGTATGGGAGAACATATTTTTTAACTACAAAGTTAAGTTTGTTTTTGGGATTAATTCGTCCCAACTACGGAACCCTTCATTGTGCGTGGTCCGACACGCACTTGGCCGGTTTTCTTCCATTGAATCAACCTCAGATGAATGATTGGTCTCGCTGACGTAGTTTTTTTTGTAAATACAGAGTGGCAGGGACATCGACGCGAAAACTGTTACCATGGATTCAGTACATGATTCTAAACTCTGAAAAATAATCAGCTGTTCCATACATTTTGACCGCGTAGGTACTACACTTTTCTATGAAACAGCAGATTTTTTTTTAAATAATCGACGAATAATTTCAACGCAGTGGGATTTAGAATCATGTTCTGAATTCATGGAAACAGTTTTCGCGTCGATGTCCCTGCCAACCTGAAGGTATATCTACAAATAAGCTAAAGACGTTGGTAGTTCTCTTCTCCTATAGAGACTTACAATTCTATGTATAATTTCGTTACCAACTTTAGAGATCAAGTTCTGATGTCGCCATGCGCCTGTAGCATAAAATATGTAAAATCCCTACATATTCCACGTATGGATCGTAGCGGGTGGCGTTTTGTAGTTTCTGCCTACCCCCATGCCCATAACTAATCATTTTAAAAACAAAATCCCGTACACACTATGACCACATCTGTTACCGGCCCGGTTCTATAGCAGCCGAGCGCTGCAAGCAAGAATAGTCCTTACGGTAGTTAGTTATGGCTTTCCACGATGCAATGGTATGTATGAGAATAAATTTAATATGATAACACAAATGCTGTTAGGCGATAGAAATATGCCGTATTCTCCGGAAATTGGCTTTTTATGAATAGTTTTAGAAACCACTTAAATGCCTTGGAATCTTCATTATAAACTCGGAATTTAAAGTAATAATCAGATGTTGCTACTATTAAGGGGGCCCTTCCCGATCCATCTATCGTCAACGCAAGCATGATCGAAAAGCATGTTGTTTCATCTAGCGCAAGTGGAAACTGCTAACAAGCAAGTGAGAACGCGATAACATTGTACGAAAAATAGTGTGTGGAAACTTGTTTCAGGAAATACGTTTTTTTGAGTAAGCTTTACTAGTTTGTAAAATAAATTTTGTCACTTAGAATCTCCATTAAGGCTCTTTCAAACAGGCGCGACACGCGACGCGACACAAAGGCACCGCTCGTCGCGTGACGAGCGGTGCCTTTTTGTCGCGTCGGGTGTCGCGCTGGTCTGCACAAGCCTTTACATGTGCAAGGTTTCTATGCAGATGTTTTCTTTACTTTTAAAATTTATGAGTACATTATGAACAGCCAAAGTTCAGGTAAAAATTGTGCAAAAATGCAGATTTTCGGAGGCTTGTACTGAATTTATTTCTCGAAATTTTAACTGTTTGGTTTCATAGAAACCTAGAAATAGTGCACAAGACACCTATTAGTTTAAAAATTTCAAAGAAAGATGTGTTACGACGCCATAATGACGTACGAGCGTTTGTATGAAAAGTATGACGGGTTGGCCGTTCTTAAGAACATTCTACCATCTGCCGCTCGTGTCTGTTGAACGATAGCCATCAAAGGCAGGCAGGAATACATCTGGTTACCTCCCCAGGCAACGGTAGAGGCAGATGTGTCAGTAAATGCCTTTTTTGTTATCTGTTTCGTGTTTTTGTATGGTTTCCTTTGCAAGGATTCATAATAAATGCTTTCTTAGTTTTACAGGATATGCGTACCATCGCGGTCATGCATAAGTGCATAACTAACCACTTTGAAAAACAAAATCCCGTGCACATGATGACCACATCTGGTTACCGAGCACCTTTTTTTTAAGTGAAAACTTCTTTAGGCGCGTTGAGCATTTTCGAGATGGGAAAAAACAATTGAACTCGCGAAGCCGTTACCGACACCTAATTTTTGTAAACGCGATTGTGCTCTTTATTTGTAATGCAAGTATTTTTACTTTAAAGGTATAGGAAGTTTTTTTTTTTGTAAAAACGATTGTGCTCTTTATTTAGATAAGGTTATGGACCAATGTTCTATACAAGTATTTTTCTTCCACCAAGGCGATCTTGTTCAAGTTTTCACCTGTCGGCACTCCCGAGTGCCACGTCTTTTTTTTTGTAGGTAAACGTTCCTATAGCATTGCAAACAGGAATAGTCCTTACGGTGTTCAGACATGCATGTCCGCGATTATATAGTAGTATCAAACGTTGAGAGACATTATTAGCGTCGTTACTGTTGTTAACACCACTTCACTAGTATCTATATTAACTTATGCCAACTTAGTTTTCCGTTTACCTTAAACCAGAAAAGGGGTCATTGTATACACGGCTACATATCAAGCTATACATTTCCAGTTTATGCTGATCTCGCATCGTATAGGATTTCCGTCCAATGCGAGGTCAGCTTATACTGGAAATGTATAGCTTGATGTGTAACCGTGTGTGCTCATCGGTGATGGGAGCAACCCTGGAAATGTGAAAAAAATAATCATAATACATTTCGTCGATTAATGTGAACACAAATGTATCCATCACCAGATTTTTAGCGATTTCAGGGTTGGTTCCACAGTAAAAGTTGTTCATAATGATGATTACCTACAATGACCCTTTTTCAGATGAAGGCTAAGCTAAACAAAAACAAAGGTTGTATAATTAAGCTACATTATCTTCGTGCTAGCTAGTGGAGTACTTGCGAGTGACCCCAATTAGTTCGATTTTGTTCTAGGTACCATCGCGGAAACTGGCGGTGAACCACTTTTTAACCTCATTACTAAGGACATAGGGTGAAAATTGGTTCACCGCAAATGTCTGCGGCTCTACTTGGTGTTAAAGTTTTCCCCTATGGCCACATATATTAAGTGCCTTTTAAAAGTACAATAGCAACAGTGCCTTGTGTGCAAAATGTATTTTCTTTCAGGAAAAGTTACGGGAGATAGACTATAGTGAAGGTCTTATATCAGACAGCTGTATTAACTATGGGTCGGCAACAATGAGCTAAGTGCTCATACACAAGAGCGGCACGCGTCAACGGCAGAGGCAACTGCAGCTGTCGATACGCGTCGGCGGGTGCCGTCGACAACGTACTGCTAGTGTATTTGAGCAGGGTTGTAACGGATGTCATTTAACGGATGAGGATGCGGATGAGGATATCGAGATAATCGGGTTTGCGGATGCGGATGAGGATACGGATATTGGAAAATTCCTTATTGAGGATGCGGATGAGGGTGCGGATGTCGTACAAACATACCCCTTATTTTTTTAGTATTTATATTTGTAGGTAATATAATCATTTGGTAGGTTACCGTTGCGTAATTCGTCTATAAGAAACTTCACTTCTATAAGCAAACAAAAAGAAAAGAACAACACGCCACCCGGCACCCAGTAACTCAAATTGTGACATGTGACACCATAGTCGTGCCATCACTGCTACGTGCAGCCGATCGTCTGTCATAGGACAAGAACATTGCGAATTCAGCCAATAGGAACGCGTAACTCACTTATCGGCCCGCTTATATAACTCGGCGCGAGTATAAAAAAATTCACTATTTGTGCGAACAACGTAGGGTCACATCCTCATAGAAATTATGAGGATGCGGAGCTTTAAAAATCAAAATTTGAGGATGCGGATGTTTTGCGGATATCAAAATTTATGCGGATGCTCCGCAGTTGCGGATGCGGATACGGATATCCGTTACATCCCTGTATTTGAGTACGGTGCTCACATACACGAGCGGCACGTTATCGACGGTTGCAGTTGCTGCCATTGACGCGTGTCGATGGCTGCAGTTGCCTCTGCCACTCTTGTGTATGAGTACTAAGGCGTCAAGCAGGCGAGCAGGACTTTGCTGTCGACAGAGCCAACTTCAGCTGTCGACAGAGCCAACTTCAGCTGTCTAAAGAGGCAACTCCTCTAAAAACAAAAGCAAGTGCTGCAGTATTCGACATGCCTACTGCTGCCCACCATGTCGACAGCATTGTTGTATCGCGCCGCGAAACGTTAATATAGTAACGCTCGGTATATTTGAAGTCGACTGACAAGGCAGCGCGCGCGCTGCGCTCATACTGTAGCTGTCGTCATTGGTCGGGCGTTTGATGTCCACGTGTCGACGGCAAACGTCGGGCGGCAGCAGCAGTTGCCTCTGTCGACAGCAAAGTGCTGCTCGTCTGTACTCTGCCTTAGCTGTATGATGAAAACTAATATGATATTCATGGCTATTTTGCATAGCATATTAAAAATAAAAATTATATTGTTATATTGACCAATCAGGATACATAATGGTAGATACTGGTTACTACTTTCTAATCACTATAATTGTGTCTCATAATTGCTCATATTAAAATATGAAATGTATGTAGGGATAGTATCCTCACGTATGGTTCTCAAACATGGTCTTTGACAATTCAGCAGAGGTCCACGCTCGAGGTTTGCCAGAGAGCTATGGAACGGAGTATTCTTGGTATTAAACTTGTGGACCGAGTTAAGAATACAACAATCCGTTCCATCACTAAAATAACTGATGTCACTCGGAAAGCTGCCACGCTTAAATGGAATTGGGCTGGACACATCTGCCGCATGTCAAACGATCAATGGGCCAAACTTACGACCCAGTGGGTCCCGCTTAGTGGCAAATGACATCGCGGCAGGCCCAGACGGAGATGGCGGGATGAGCTGGACTCCTTTAAGAAAGATTGGTCCTTGGAAGCTCTAGACAGAGAGAGGTGGAAAGAGGGTAGGGAGGCCTTTGCCCAGCAGTGGGACAATAACGGCTAAGAAAAAAAAAATTGAAGGGATAGTAGCAGGCGTTCTGTAGTTTTTGCCTACCGGCAAGGAAAGAAGACTTGAATTATTATATGGATGAAGAAATCTCTTGAATTGAAGAATTGTAGAGATTTCATATTAAGTAGTCGTAGTCAGGGCTAGAAGGCAGACCAGTGGTGTCCCTGTAAATTATTCCATCACCACTGTCCTCAAAACTGTGAAGGAAAACATCGTCCTAGAACTACAAATTCGAAGACATGTGACACCTACCAACCCGCATTGAGCCCGCGAGGTCGACAACGGCCCACTTACGGCTTATTTTTTTACTTATATTTTGAATTGCTTTTGTTTATTTTTTGTACATTGTTCTCACATATAGAAGCAACAAGAATAAATATACCCAGAATTTTGTAATGCATTTCTATATTTAAAAGGGTGTCCATGGAGTTTCTGGTCCGTTCTTCTTCATAGAGATCTACGTTTTGGAATGGGCAATCTAGCTTCAACTTTCTGACTAAGTGACCGATTCTGACAATTCAAAAGTGCCTGTAAATGGTTTAATTTATATAAATGGTTTGAGCTTGACTTTTTCTCACAAAGAGGAGGCCTGTGTCCCAGCAGTGGGAACATTATAGGCTGATTATGCAGGGCTAGAAATGATGGATTCAAAAAAGCAACCAAACAACATACTGAGATTCTTCAATAAAAGGTGTAACAATATTATTAGGTATGGGTATCACAGCAAAATAAAAGGAATAAAATAACCAAACATATATTTCAATAGCTTTATTTTACAAAAACATTACTAATTAAGTTTAATATTATCACAGACAACATAATTTATAAAATACCTGAAAAGGAGTCTTATAATTATTAAATTATATTAAATTAAATCGTCATCGTAAAAGAAAATGGCTTGTTTTGAAAATGCTTGATGTTGAAATATGGCATTTTGTTCAGTTTTATGAATGACAGACATACGATTCGTTGCATTTTCAGAAAATAATGTTAATTTATAATCACGCCTGCATTACTCGCAGGGTCAGGCAGAGGTGTACCAATAGTACACCCACATTTCACCAGTTATGTTTAAGTCCCATGTAAAGCCCGTTGCCATCAGCATAAATCCAGACTCCGGGTTGCTACAGAGAAAAGCCTGATCGAAAAACCCAATAACACTGTCTGACCTGAGAATCGAACCCAGGATCTCATGCTCAGCAGTAGCGCTTGCGACCACTAAGCCAACGAGGCAGTTTAATTGGATTTTTGTTTTATTATACTTAACATGAAATGGAATATGGTATTACACATAATTGTATTGTCGTTTTGCGACAAATCGTATGATCGCATTCATAGAATTCCCACCTTCGACTGTTAAACTATTGCAAATATGAACTAATTAAGTATTGATAATTTCAACTTTATGAACACAGAGATAAAGTCTATTTTATATTGCTCGGTACAACTCGATTATGCATGTATCTATTCTGCAAATGCCTAGGCATTAGCCCAAATAATTTAACCGAGTATTTCTAAAGTATCCTGCTCTAGATAAGCCTTCGTCGATAGATTTTGTAATTGTAGTTTTTTTTACCGTTTTTTGCGTTACTTATTTTATTGTACTTAGTCGATAATTAAGTAGTCGTACATAATAGCTGGCAAAAATACACTTATGAACACCAATCCGCAGTTAAAAGAGATGTTTCTTGATACATAATATTGATTTCGAAATGCATATTATATTATTAAGAAATTGTTTGGATAACACTGCAATTTGCATCAACGATAGCAATGCTAGTAGTTGATAAGTTGTATACAGAGTGGCGCGGACATCGACACGAAAACTGTTACCATGGATTCAGTACATGATTCTGAATCCTCCTGCGTTGAAATTTTTCATAACCGACAAAAAAATTCAACTCAGAGGGTTTCAGAATCATGTACTGAATCCATGGTAACAGTTTTCGCGTCGATGTCCCTGCCACCCTGTATAAAAAGATAATGTTTTGTACAAAATGTGCATTGGTGCTAATAATTGTATTCGTCATAGAAAAGATCTATATATTTTATTCTGAAAGTATACTGTCCACTGTGATATTTATAAATAACGATAAGTACTCATTTTGTTTCCTATAAATAATTCTTGTTTCTATTCTTTTTTATGTTCGTACGAAGATTGCGAAGAACTCATTGATACAATACACATCAGTTGAGAGTAGGCCTATTTCTTTTGTCTGTCTTGTAGATTATTAAAAAATATTTAATACGTATTTTTTCTTTTTTGACGTAATCAAAAATTTACGGCGATACATTCAGTTAAAATGTGGCATGACGTCACACCTTGCTAGATTTAATACTGCGTTGTGACATAGCAAGCCCCATCGATTTACATCGAAGGATACGCCTTACCATGTCAAAAGATGACCGCATTTGTGCATGAGTTGTCATCTGTCACACAATGACGTAGAGAATTGTCGCTGTACGGTCAGCATACTCGTTTCGAAAAGAATACTTAATTTTAAAAGGAGGTGCTTATGAAAAAATAAAATATTTGTTTTTACAGTCTTGTGTCTAGTAGAACATATCATCATTAAAATTATTAAAACAATAGCTGTTTCGCATAGACTAAGTTTATTTCAACATTAGTTCACATATACAAGATGGCTCTGCTGGTTCCACAGATACATTGTTTTATTACCATCTTAATATGGTAGCAGAGCGTGGTTCCGATCCGATCGACGTGCTTGAATAGGTGGAATCTCCATTTCCTCACACTCATAGTCTGACGGGATGGCAACCCACCACAAGCGGAGAGAGATCAGACGAAGGGCCCACGCTGTGCTTTCGAAGCAAGTCGCGTTTTATAACAATTGTTTAAGTACCTATTATTTTGTATTCGAAAACATAGTTTCAAAGAAAAGTCAATCTAAAAAAAGAAAGACATTAAAAAATCCGCCAGTTAAAATATTTTAAAATCATAATGGCATGTAACCTCCATACTTCCTAATTCACATTTCAAACTTTTTTTGTCAACGTTACACTACCCTATCGTTCGTTGTCATGGGAACGTAATTTTTGTTACTTGTCATCTTCCGTCATAATATTTATTTTAGAAATCGTAATAAATTTGAAAAAAAAATATTTACGCATAGAAAGTAATACCTTCAGTTTTATTTGATTTTTTGGAGTTGTTGGTACATTTCCTGAAGGCACAAGAAGGCATCTTTGTACAGCTATGTGTATTAAAAACGAGAAAGTTGCTCCGATGTGTTACGAACTGTGACGAATGAGGAAATGATTCGCAAGTGAGCCTCGTCGCACAATTTAGGGAGTGATAGTTTTCGCGCGACGTAAGTATGGCGAGGGCGAATCCTTGATTTACATCAATGGCAAGCCCCCCCCCCCACTCCCCAACTTTAATGCGTGTTTTCTAAGTTATTTTTGATTAATATGATAAAGCAAAAAATACGTGTCTAATATTTTTTTATTTTCTGAAAGATGGACTAAACAGAATTTCTTTTTTTTTACCCAAACAACTACCCTGTTTTGCTTCGATTTTTGTATGAAATACTGTCTCCTAGCTTTTACAGCTTTGATTTCCTAAGGAAACCGTGGACGGTCACACAATAACAGATGTCCAAAAACAGAGCTTTTTTCGACACTATGTCAAATACTGGTTGAAAAATGACAGATTTTTATGACGACCGTTATAATATGACGGAACCGCCAGAACCAGTTTCCCAGGAAACCAAAGCCTTTGGGTTATTTCCAGCCTGTTATTAAGGTATATTTAAACATGGAATTGTACTGCAGTATAATTATGCGTGAATAATAAATAGTACTCGTAATAGTTGTGCATAATACGTCAAGTAAGTAGAACCGTGTTTATCTAACCTAAGTTATAATAAGAATGTAGTAAAACTACTACATACTAATAGGCAACATACAGTCTTAGATTTAATGTTTTATTGATTTTTTTATAATTTATCATACTTATTGATTAGCGAAGACATCTGGCATCTAGATCTACCAACCCGCATGGGCCCGCGTGGTGCTTTACGGCCCACTCGCACAGTGAGGAGGCCTGTGTCCCAGCAGTGGGAACATTATAAGCTGATTATGCTATTGATTAGCTATGAGAGTAGGGAAACAGCAAAGAAACGGTAGATGGATGAATACTGAGATGGCGACTGATAGAGATTTATGGAAGAAGACGAGCTTCGCCGACTATCATCATCTGCCTAAGCTTTTCTGTTGGGGTCGGCTTCCAGTCTAACCGGATGCAGCTGAATACCAGTATTTTACATGGAACGACTGCCTATCTGACCTCCACAACCCAGTAACTGGGTAATACGATACCCTTTGGTAAGACTGGTTGTCAGACTTTCGGGCTTCTGACGACCCGTAACGACTGTCAAAGATCCACGAATGACAACCGGGACCAACGGCTTAACGTGCTTTCCGAGGCACGGAGGAGTCTCGGTATGTAAAGATGGTCACCCATCCACTAACCAACCCCGGCAAGCATAGCTTAACCTGATGGATCGACCAGTGCGGCTGTTATTACTTAGCCACGAGTTCCTCGAGCTTCGCCGACTATAAATAAATAAAATTGGAATAAATACAGAAGGGTTATTACAGGATAAGTTTTTATTCAGTGCGTAAACTATATCACGTGACCATAGTATAAGGAGAGGTAGTAAGCTATCTTCATACAAACGCACCGCGCGCGGCTTGTATGTGTGCGCCCATAGTATCTATGCGTCGCCGCACGCACACTTAACAAAATCTCGACCCGTTTCTCACGAGAAACCGGTCGAGATTTTGTTAAGTGTGCTATATAATACTTCCTCTCCTTATACTATGACGTGACTTTACTCATCATTATGAACAACTTTTACTGTAGGACCAAACCTGAAATCGCGAAAAAAAAAAAAAAAGCAGCTGTGTTTACAGAGGCGTAGCTAGGTAACCAAGGGCCCTGGGGCAAATCAAAAAATGGGGCCCCACTGCTATCTAAACTGGTTAGGTTTTATCAAGTAAAAATATTAAATATACGGGGTGTCAGGGACATCAACGCGAAAACTTTTACCATGGGTTCAGTACATGATTCTGAAATCCCCTGCGTTGAAATTTTTCGTCGGTTATTTTTTTTTAAATCAGCTGTTTCATAGACAAGTGCAATACCTACGCGGTCAAAATGTATGGGACAGCTGTTTTTGCAACCTATCATATTTATTTTGAAAATGGGAGAAATTTTCAAAAGTTCAGTTCGATCGAGATTTTCTGGAAAGGAAGGATTCGAGGGCCCCCTAAGCTTGAGGGCCCCGGGGCACTGCCCCGCCTAGCCCCTAGGTAGTTACGCCACTGGTGCTCTACATTTTGACGAGTTATGCGAACATAAATGTAGGGAACAGCTGATTTTTTTTTGCGATTTCAGGTTTGGTCCCATAGTAAAAGTTGTACATAATTATGAGTAAAGTCACGTGTTAAAAGTTTTCGCACTGGATTATTTGATTAAACATTGTTTGAATTTCATTATGAGGAGTCAAAAATGCAACATCTCTTTATCTGCCTGTTTTCAAGTTGCTAATAAATAAATCGAAAACCACTTATACAACATGTAAAAAAAATCTGGCCGATCCGTGAGGGTTTGTTAACTATCGTACTGAGAGTCTATTTATATGGAAATTTTAAAGAAAAAAAATAAAAATAATTCGCCAATTTTTTTTAACGGGGAGTTTTCCGTGTTTTTACATGGGGCGCGAGCGGCCGTCGTTTAGTGGGTGTTTAAAAGTCAACTTATCGACTCTTGTTGAAAATTTGCTAATTTTTTATGGATTTGGTAACTTTTAATTTTCAATAATAATATTTTTTATGACTTTTTGGTAATGATTTTGCAGTACTTACCTAAGTGCCCCTTTCGGATCGGACAGGGTACTTTTTACATATTATTGTACAATTACCGTAATTTTTGTTTTTAATCATACATCGATATGTTCACGTCTACGCAAGCGAAGTTGAAGGTAAAGCTAGTGTAAAATAGCTGTTATTGCGTCATTTTTCTTACATTGCATTCTCAATAAATTAGTATACATTACAATACTAAGAAATATAAAGGGAAAAATTGCATTAAAAAGGCCCACGTTTGCAATAACAGGGTATCTCGCAAACTGTTTAGATATGTACGCTTGATAATCAACGTTTTTTTTTTTGTCGCCATGACCGGCCACCATGCAAATCGACTTGACCCAATAACATGGAACATTTGCTGAATACCTAATGAAGTTATTTTTGCACGCTGTAATTAATGGGGTCTCGGGTTTTTATTTTTATTTGTTCTGTTCTGAGACTCAGAAAGAAAAAGCTGGGATTTTTAGGATAGTAAATTTAACGTCGTTTTAAAAGTTTTTGCCATAACTGAGTTGTTAAAAAAAAAAACTCTCTCGTGTTGATTGTTAAGACATTTTTGAAGTGAAAACTTCTTTAGGCGCGTTGGGCATTTTCGAGATGGGACTAAACCATTGATTTCGCGACCTGTTACCGACACCGTGGAGCAAAAGACATCAACGCCTTAATTACCGCGGTGCCGATTTTCAAGTTTCCACTTCTGTCGGCACTCCCGGAGTGCCACTGTTTTTATAGTAAATGAGTTTGATACTCGAATAGTTCATGAGTGAAATGTATTGAGAGGGAGATATATATTGCAGAACCTATTATGAAAAGGAAATTGCTTAATTTTGGATACATTACGCATCCAGCAAAAGCAAACTAATACAAGTTATTGTACTATATACTTTTGTCGTTCAGGATTAGCTATAACTTCCCCGAAAAGGGACGGCAGATATGTTAGGGCAGTTACAAAGTCCCATGTAAGTTCTTTAAATACTCCCGCAGTTATACGAATATCCCATACCAACAAGTTCAGCAAAGGTTTGTTCTCGGTAATGCGAGAGGTAATCGCGAACGTGACGATTTCACAACCAGCGCTGTGTAAAGTAACGGATTATTATGAAATAAATACGGCCGTGCCTCCGACAATGTATCGAATTACCTGACACTCGGAAATTGTCGGTGTGACTGAACTATATGGAACAAAGGACTGAGTAAATGTTATTAGGGGAAATAAACACAAGTATTTTTCAAGCCGAAATATCTGGTATTTAGAATGGAAAACCAAAGACTATTTCTCTACAGAAATCGCGGTGGTCTTGTGAAAATATTCTCTACTAGTTGCGCCCCGTGGTTTCACGCGCATAAGTCTCGATCTCGTGGGAATATCGGGACAAAAAGTATCCTATCTCCTAACGCAGGTTATGGTCTACCCATGTGCCAAATTTCATCCAAATCCGTTCAGCAGTTTTAGCGTGAAAGCATAAAAAACAAACAGAAAAAATCTAATATTTTCTTTTTATAATATTAAGTTTAGATGAAGGTAAATATTTTTGAGCAAGGTTATGCATTTGTATTGTAAGTTGACATATCGTACACATAGGGTTTTTAAATTCACACTGACTGATAGATATCGTATCCTATTTTTTTTTACTGCCTGTGTTGCAAACCCGCAAATGATTAACATTACCAGCAAATATTTATATTAACTGCGAAGATCAGCCTTGAAGGGTACCAAGTTTAGAATTTAAGGTATAGAAAGTTTTTCTGATGTTTTTAATTCAATTTTCGACTGACGTGTCGCGATATTTTGTAGTTATGTTAGGTACTGCGTAATGCGACTAACTGTGCGTTCGCACTGGCGAAACATTTACAACGAAACATGTTGGAATCTCTATTTTCTGTCAATTTTTCATACAAAGTTTGACAGGCACTAGAGATTTCAACATGTTTTGTTGTGATGTTTCGCCAGTGCGAACGCATAGTAAGCATTCTCGTTTTACTACCGGAAACATTCAATTTTAAATATTACTAATGACAATTAATAACTTCAGTATCAAAAAACTTTTGTAAAACAGTCCATTATAATTTAGGCACGAGTTTAAATTCAATTCAATTATAAATTAATTGAAAGTTTTATTGCCATTTTATTATTATTAAAAGACGCGATATAAAATGCATTATTAGCGAAGAGTTATTAATTTCTAAATTACTGATTTCAAAATGGCTGTCAACCTCGTTAAAGTTTTTATCGTTTGTAAAAACCTAATGGTACAAATTATATATGTAGTTAGAAAATTGCAGTATAAATGTATATTTATATTGTCATTTTGAAAGAATCATATCGATAGGCGATCGACATAATAATAACAGTCATTATTATATTTAGCACAGTTATGATATATATAATTGCATTTAGTTATTGCAATCCTATGTATGATTATCTATTAAAGAATCGGTTCAATGTCACCTGGTCATGTGTTCTCGTCTGAGTTACGACCTACTTATATAACTGGCTAGGCAACCTGTCTACACCTATAAGAATTTATAATAAATAGCGAATTAATAGGAATATTAATAAATATCTATCGATACGTTATCGAAGTCTAGTTTTTTTTTGTTACAGCAACTTTGTGGATCTGATATTTAATGTTCCAAGTTTGTATTTCTAAGTGTCTGTAGATATTTGTTCCTGAGAACTAAACACTAAATTAAACAATTACATCCTAAATTAATAGGAACATCATTTAAAAACTAAATAGCAACCGTTCTCACAACAGTTGCTGTAACACCGCCATCTTGAACTCCAAAATTGAGTACAACGCCATCTAGTTTTATTCCCAAGCAACGTTCGTCCTGAAACTTAAATGCATAGAAAGAAGAAGACGCATTCGAGAGTGTAATGCCCACACCTTGATCCGCCACAGTCTGAGTAGTCCTCCTGAGTATTCGAGGTGTCTGTCTCAATGTCTGATAGATGTGGGTATAGACTTCCTGGTTGTTGCAAGATCGCTCCGTTAGTCTGTGGCTCCTTTTTGCTGTTGTTTACTTTTATTCTTTTTACATCTTCTAATACTGATAGGACTACGGGCGAGTCTTGCGAACCTGGAACAAGATGAATATAAATTATATTCAGAATAACTCAAGAAAATAAATAAATTAGAAAACAGTTGGTATTTGAATGACAGGAATTATTTGCCTTATCACTACATAGTATAAAACAAAGTCGCTTTTTATGTCCCTATGTATGCTTAAATCTTTAACTACGCAACGGATTTTGATGCGGTTTTTTTTAATAGATAGTGATTGAAGAGGAAGGTTTATATGTATAATAACCCGGTTTATACCCGTGCGAAGCCGGGGCGGGTCGCTAGTCTGGGTTTTAAAAGGAAATCTTTTTATCTTTAATCATGGGGAAATTCCCATAATTGTCGTGGTAATTTCAAAAGACGGTAGGTAGTGATTTTATGATTTATTGATTTTATGAGGTAAATTACTGACATCAGTGACAGATTTAATGATCAAACATCTTACTGCATCTCAACAGACTAGCATGATGTTGAGAATATGATAGAATAGTTTTGCATGAAAAAAATTGCCTACAAAAGTGAAAACTTAAAACTGGCATTAGTAGTATTTCGTTTAATTTTTTTTTTTCAATTATTTCATTTAATTTAATTTATTTTCAATTATTTCATTTAATTTATTTTCAATTATTTATTTTAATTTACTTTCAGTCATTACTAACATAGTTTTAAGAGAATGTAAAAGGTACTTACAAAATATGGACAAAAATTGTCTGAATTAATTTTTTAGTTTATTCCCTACCAATAATCGCTCAACGCGCATAAGAAGTTTTCACTTCAAAAACTAGTGTCGTCATTGGCTTAGCGTTTCCCCAACTATTTTGGAGTCTGCTTCCAGTCTTACCCGACGCAGCTGAGTACCAATGTCTTACATGGGGCGACGGCCTATCTGACCTTCATTTCCTTGTTCCTTGGTAACACGATACTCCTCGGCTTTCGGCCCGAGAAATCCTAGAGTAGTAAATGTAAAAGTAGGCGAGTATGATTATACTTACTTCGTCTCTTAACAGGTTGTGATCCAATAACTCTATCTTCCTTCTCAGCCTCTTTTTCCTTATCATTTGGCTGGTCCTTCTTCTCATCAAAGGTGACCTTGGGTATATTGGCAATGATTTCCGGCTTCTTAGTGGTTTGTGAAAGGCTGGTGGTACTACCCATGAGGGGAGCCTTTTCTGACGGGTCCAGCTCGCTTGCGTCATCGTCTGAGTCATTTGGGCTTTCGGGTTTTAGTGGTTTGGGCTGGAATTGAAAGAAATTGGGTTATTTAAGTGCAATAAGACAGTTTTTAATAGCAATAAAAATTTTGGTCGTGAAATTCCGCCCACAGTAGAGCTAGACACGTAGTTTTGTTAATGCATAAATTAATAGGAACTTGTTTGAAATCCACGTATTGGGTTTTCCTTGGTAGCTTTTATTTAATGAGGAAAATGTAATGATTTCGAAGTTGATCGCGATATAATTATGATTCGAAGATTATTACTGTCATAAGGTAACGAATTTGTTACGTTGATATGCGTCGAGTCGCAAATAATGTCATTATGGTCTAGCACCAGTAATAAGTACATAATAACACGGATAAGACCAGAAACTACGTATAAACATACAGATAACTATACGCACTTATTGCATAAGGCAATCCCAAGAACCCAAGGCATATGGCAGTTCCCACATTACAAAAAAAAACTGGCACTCCGGGAGTGCCGAAAGAAGTGAAAACTTGAACAAGATCGCTTTGGTGGAAGAAAAATACTTGTATAGAACATTGGTCCGTAACCTTATCTAAATAAAGAGCACAATCGCCTTCACAAAAAGAAATACTTCCAAAACCTTTAGAAGTAAAAATACTTGCATAGAACATAGATCCGTAACATAATATAAATAAAGAGCACAATCGCGTTTGCAAAAATGAGGTGTCGGTAACGGTGTCGCGAGTTCAATGGTGTTTTCCATCTCAAAAATGCCCAACGCGCCTAAAGAAGGTTTTACTTCAAAAATAAGTTCATAGAATATTTCAAAACTAGCTGCTGTCCGCGATTTTGACGACGTGAAATTTGTTGTCCCCCTATCGCGTCGCGTCGCATCGCATCGCCTCCCCACGCTATTACTTCGATTTTACTTAGCGTTCTTTCTATTATTCATTTTTGCTCGGCTCCTCAGCGTCCTAGCGTGATTTTAAAACCGTGTGCTTATAGCCTTCTCAAGTATTAGGCTATCAAAAACAAAAATATTTTTTCGAATCCGGCGGCTAGTTCCAGAGATTAGCGCGTTCAAACAAAGGCTGGTTTCACACCTGTCCGGGAGAAATTCAAAATTCAAAAGTCATTTATTCAAATTAGGCTGAGAACCAGCACTTTTCGAACGTCAACATTACATAAGACAGTCCCCCAAAAACGCCCACCCTTCACCACTTCCTAGTGCCTTTAGCTGGGAAGAAGAAGTGGCGCAACAAACTCCCCAGCAGCACAGCTGTCTGTTCAAGTTAGAAAAAAAATAAAAATGACTCTATACAATAGTATGCAAAATTATTATGCAACACAAAACATTATTTTAATTAAGTATAAATTATTGGCCATATGTTAGCTAGCACACGCCGATATACCAACCAAAAAACATCGAGAACTATACTCAAGCAGAATTAAAAAAATAAAAACTAAACGTAAAAAGAACTAAATATCTAAATAAAAGCCTCCAGGCATAAAGGGCGTGCCCGCTTACATAAAGCTGTAAATTGGAAGTTATAAATGATAAACTAGGACCATCGAGGTAAAATAAATGTACAGTTAATTACTAGTAACAATAACAAAACCATGATCAGCAAGACGACCAGTCACCACAAGCAGCACCCGTTCACGAGCATAACGCAAAGATCAGCCATTACCCCCCTCGCCATATTTGAGGGAAGGAGGCAACCCGACTCCCGACGCTACCGCAAGCATTGACATCTAAGGGAGCATGACGAACTTGCTGCCGGTTGCTCAGGTAAAAAAATAATATAATCAATTGTCGAGGTCACTAGCCAACCACAAATTGCAATACAAACTCATTACAAACACATTGTAATGAGTAGATTATGTCATCAATAAAATTAAAATAAATAGACTCGTAAAAAAATAATTAAAAAATTGACTCATAAAGTCAAATAAAATAAAAAAATTATATAAACTGTCAGTAGGTAAGTTAAATCTGGAGAAAGAACATAAACATTGTCTTGAGTTAATCACAGCGACCAACTATTCTTATCATTTAAGTAGTCGTTGATACAATAGTATGCCTTTGAACAAAGGTTGGATTTTACTTTATTTTTAAACGCATTAAAAGGCAAATCTAGCATAGAAGAGGGTAGCTTGTTATAAAAGGTTATACCAAGCCCAACAAATGAGTTATGAACCTTATGAAGCCGGTGAAAGGGAGCTCGTAGTTTGTCCTTATTTCTAGTGTTAACATTGTGAATATCACTGTTTTTAGTGTATAAGTGTATATTTTGCCTAATATATAAGATGTTGGCGAAAATGAATTGTGATGCCACCGTGAGAATACCAACATCTTTAAAAAAATCTCTTAGAGAAACTCTGGCACGTAGCTGGTAAATTGCTCGAACAGCTCGTTTTTGAAGAACAAATATATTTTGAATGTCAGCGGCTTTGCCCCACAGCAGAATACCATAGGACATAACGCTATGGAAATAACTAAAATAGACTAACCGAGCTGTATCAATGTCAGTGTATTGTCTTACTTTCCTGACAGCGTAGGCGGCCGAACTGAGCCTTCCCGCTAGGCTTGATATATGTGGGCCCCACTGAAGTTTGGCATCTACTGTTATGCCCAGAAAAACTGCCGAGTTCACAGTTTCAAGCACCTCTTTATCTAAGACGATGTTGGGTCCTAGATTTCTAACATTTGGTAGAGCGAACTTTACACATTTCGTTTTCTTGGCATTGAGAACTAGGTTATTTGTCGTAAACCAATCCGTAACCATTGAGAGTGCACTGTTTACGTCGTCAAAATCTTGTCTATTCCTGTCTACTTTAAAAATAAGAGAGGTATCATCTGCAAACAGTACAACGTTACAGATATCCTTTAAATAAAAAGGTAAGTCATTTATATACACTAAGAATAAGAATGGACCCAGTATTGAGCCTTGAGGTACACCTAACTGAACTGGTAGCCCGGAAGATTTCACACCATTAACATCTACACATTGGACCCTATTATGCAAATAAGAATTTATTACTTTAAGAGCTTCGTTTTGGACACCGTAATGACGTAGTTTACGCAAAAGTGTGTCATGGTGCACGCAATCAAAGGCTTTGGAGAGATCACAGAAAACTCCAATAGCATTTTGCGAGTTCTCCCATGCGTTAAATATGTGTTTCATCAGAGCAACACCTGCATCTGTAGTCGAACGACCTTTTGTGAAACCATATTGTTCATCATGAAGAAGTCTGTTTAAATTAAAATGTCTTAGCAACTGCTTGAGTATTAACTTTTCAAATATTTTACTGAATGCAGGTAAGATAGAAATAGGCCTGAAATTGCCAACGTCATTTTTGTTACCCGATTTAAATAATGGTATGACTTTACTACTCTTCATGAGGTCAGGAAAAGTTCCTAAATCAACACATTTATTAAAAGTTACAGCTAAATATGGAGCTACTATGTCTATTATATTACTTAATAGTTTAATGGAGATACCCCAGTAATCACCAGTGTTTTTAGACTTAAGTGTGTTAAAAACATTAACTACATCACGAGGTGTTACATGCTCGAAGCTAAATAAGCTACTACATTTAGGCACACTGCTATGCAAAAGGTTTTCAGCTTTAGACGGGGACGAATTTAAGGAGCGAGTCGTAGTTATAGGTATGTTGGCAAAAAAATTCATTAAATGCCTCAGCTACGTCGGCTGCTATATTAACTAATTTATTGTCGACCATAATCTCGAGTTGTTTTTCTCGTTTAACCGACTTACCGGTTTCATTGTTAATAATTTTCCAAGTGGTTTTTACTTTATTATTTGAATTTTTAATTGTATCGCCTAAAAATTTTGATTTTGCAAAAACACAAATATTTTTAAATAATTTTGAATAATTTTTGACATACTCTAAGAAAGGAGTATCAGAGACCCCCGCGGATCGCCCGAACGGGCTCTCGGAACGGACACACGTGAGGTGCTAGAACATTGTTTCACAGCGACGCAGATTGGTCCGTTCGCGACCCGCTCCGAGTAGAACCCGTACAACGTTAGCAACCGTATCATACTAACTCCCTGTTTCAGAGCACTGTGAGCACTGTGAGCGCTACCCGTACGGGTCACCTGTGTGCGGGTCTCCCGGACAGCTGTGAAACCAGCGTAAGAAACAAACTCTTCAGCATTATTATTAGTATATATAGATATAGAACTTCGTGTATAAGTATAATCGTGTGTCTTACTTGTGCGAAATAAACAACTTTTTTGTTTATATAAATAAAACTTTAAAGTAAAATGTAACGCAACATTGTGTAATGAAAGCTCTATCTACCATGACTCCATCAGGTGCGGAAATGTCGAAATTGGTCGCTGTTGCGCCATTTACCTTCTAGTCTAGATGATTCATTGTAGCGTTTTGTGAACTTCGACTGATTTAATATTTGCATAAGAAGACAAACTATACACTATAAATAGAAACACGTAATTTGGCAGATTATGTTCAATAGAAGCTGTACAAAGCGATTGACTAAGAAATAATTTTACATGAGTCAAAGGGTTGAAGTTTGTATGCAAACAAAGTCGCGGGGAATAACTATTAGCATATTCATTTACATTGACTGGTTTTGAAGACCACACCAATTCGGTATTTTACTACGACAACATTTGCATAATGTTGTGGTAAACAAAAAATATCTAATTTAAATTCAACACAAGATTCAGATGGTTGTGAGATTTTTTATCAATAAGTCCGCGGTATTATAACTTCCCCCGGTGGGCTTCGATACCCCTATATTTAAAAGAAAAGAAATAAAGAAAAAACATCTAATTGAGGTAAACATGATGCAAAGAAAGAACGCAAACACAAAAAAGAAAAAGAAGATGGGGGAAAATATGCGTCACATCCACGCTAAACGGCCATCGCTCAGCATAATGCCGAAGCGAAGATCTCAGTTTACCGGACCTAGACAAAAATTTTCGTTGTTAGAGCCAAAACTGTCAAGATACATATAAGTTAAAAGCTTTGGTCTGAAATGCGACCCAATATGGACATTGCCAATTGGCATTGCTCCAAAAGCTTACAAAGGTATGGTCGACCGATATTTTTCAACAAAGGAATAAAATAGGCCTCAGAAGAAAGACCTGGAAGTCGAGAGGCTTTTGCTCAACAGTGGGATGATGCACGATGACAGTGACCAGAGGGTCTAACCTTCACTTACGTCAATTTGTTGGGAATATTTGGGTTTCCCATTAAAGTTACTAGACGGCGTTTAATCAGTTCCAGTACAAATAGAAGTTTACGTTAACGCGATGGAAAAGGTATTAAAACTCGCAGTAAGACCACTGTAACCCAGAGTTTGTTGTTTTTAACCGACTTCCCAAAAAGGAGGAGGTTATAATATGTTCGTCGCGTATGTTTGTTGTATGTCCACCGATTTCTCCGTCAATTGTGGACCGTTTTTATTTGAAAGGGTATGCTCTCGAGGTGGTCCCATTTAATTTGATTAACTTTGATAGTTTTTGAGTTAGCTTCAATAATACGTACTTTTTCCCACTTAGTATGTGGATGATATGATAAGTTCCTGTCACTGTTATTTACATAGCAGGTAGTGGTTTTCGAATTTGTGTGGGGTAGGTGCCACAACTAAAAAGTGAAAAATAAAAACTTTTTACAAAAAAGAAAACAACCGACTTCCAAAAAACACTACAAAGTGAAAAGTAACTTTAATTTTGGAAGTCGGTGACAAAAAACGAAAATTCAGTTATTTTTCACTTTGTAGTATTTTTTGGAAGCCGGTTGTTTTTTTTTTTGTAAAAAGATTTTTATCTGTTTGTTTGAAACGCGCTAAACTCTGGAACTACCAAACGGATTTGAAAAGCCAATTCTTCAGGAAGGTTATTTAACATCACACTAGGACCCTTAGAAGCCGAGCAAAAATAAAAAAAGCAAGAAAGAACGCGAATACGAAGTAGCGCGGGCAGACGATGGGATGCGGCTAGGTGGGTCGAGGGACAAGAAATATAACGCGGACGAAGTCGTCTAGTCATCCTACACTTCGTGCCGATACGGTAAAATACTTCGTAGTATAGATAGCTTTATTTCTAGTGACCTTATATGGGGAAGATAGTAACGTCAAGTTGTAAGGTAAGCAAGTTTCCTAACCCGGCCATGCCACCTGTGAAAACGTGTAACACAATACCTTTTTGAGATTTCAATCAAGGTGTTCTGTATTTGAACACCTTGATTGAAATCTATATAATTTTCTCTAATCCTAACTAAATATTATAAAAATGCGAAAGTAAGTTTGTTTGTTACACTTTCACGCTAAAACGGCTAAACAGATTTAGATGAAATTTGGCACATGGGTAGACCATGACCTGGGTCTCGGTAGTACGTTTTCTCCACGCATAATAAAAGTGATGATGTGCTATTTATTATGCAGCTTTTTTAGAAGTTAATTTTGAAAAGGTGGATATCTGACTGGTACTACACTAGATAAAGGACATGAATTCAGTTTCTAAGAGAATATGTAAAGAAGAAACCAACAAGAAACTCAATGGATTGCTTACTTTAGACGATATTGATTGAAATGAAGTCATTCTAGTTAACGAGTCCTATTACACTTTTTACGCAAATTCATGATTTTTGACGTTGTAATTTTCAGCAACAGTAAGATATTTTAATTATTTGATTATGAATAACGATAGTGCCATTCTCTTTCTTGTAAGTTGGAATTACACATTTTAATTTTTCTTTTCGTGTAATTCACTATAAATATTTTACGGACTCAGTTTACAAGAAAATCCGTCGACGATGGAACTTTGACGCTCAAATTCATATTGTTCCATTCAATTCTAATAAAAACTAAAATTACTAAAAGATAAGTTGACTGTTTTACTTGTTTATTGGAGTTCTAGAATTTCTTTAAATTCCTCGAGTTTTCACGGAAAAAATCATAAAGAAAATCAATAAATGTCTTGATTCAACATCCATTATCAAATAAACTAATCTTATATAAAAAATCTCGTGTCACAATGTTAGTTACCTTACTCCTCCGAAACGGCTTTACTGATTTTTACCAAATTTTATATGCATATTTAGTAGGTCTGAGAATCGGCTACTATCTATTTTTCATACCCCTAAATGATAAGGGTTGTCCACCCCAAACAAATAATTGGCAAAACAACGTTTGCCGGGGTCAGCTAGTATGATATAAAACTAATATCTACAATGAATACGTTTCATTGGTTTTCGTTTATCAATATAATAAGACAAAATTACCATAAATAAAATTATAATACTTACTTTATATTCCGCGTCAATACAGTAAATCAAATAAATAAAATATCTTACTGTTGATGAAAATTACAACGTCAAAAATCATGAATTTCCGTATAAAAATGTAATAGGACTCTTAACTCATAAGTCATAACCTAATTTGACATTGACAATCCACTTCTACTCCTATCATTTTAAGTATTGTTTAGCAGTTTGCAAAATACATTATCTTTTTACAGTTCAAAGATCAATAAAAAGTATCATATATACATACATAAACTCACGCCTTCCCACGGGTAGGCAGAAACTACAGAACGCCACCTGATACGATCCTTACATACTCCTTTTGCCTCGTTTACGTTCATACATCTGGTCATACACGCACGCCGGTTGCGAGTACTACGCACCTGGGCCTTTCTGAAGAACATCACCAATCACTATATGTCCTCCTAGGGCGTCCCCGCTCAGCCTTTCCCTTTACATTAGCCTTGTAAATACCTTTTGTTAGTCGCCTTTCATTCATCCTCTCAACATGCCCAAACCATCATTCAAAAAGTATCATTACAACTTAATTTGCATATAGCCTACAACTGTAACACATTATTCATTTTCGCATGTTTTTCTCAGCCTTCGCCCATCATTAAAGCTTCACTTAGTACATGCAACTCATTAGTACATCTTACGTCACGTTTTGCAATACGACCTCTTTTTAGGGGAAGGGCGTGTACGTACTGCATGTACGGTTATTGTCAATTATCGTGTATTGTGTATTTACTGTACACTTTCGTTACTTTGTTGTTACGTCATAAGCTTTCGGTGTGTTCGACAAAGTGGAGGGAATAGAAATGAGAATCGAAGGTTTGGTCTTATAAATGGAAGTGCAGCTGTAATTATGGAAGTTCTACTAATAATGTATGATGTAATGTGTTTTTGTTTTCAGGGTTTTTTAAGAGAATTCAAGGCCCAATATTTAGAAAAAAAATATATATTATATGACATAAGTCCTAATACCATAATCGCACCTACGGTGCAAAAACGTCACTTATGCAATTTTTGTCAAAATTGATCTGAGTATGAGAAAAAGTAGCCAATGGTGCCGATTCCCTTGTTCACAAACTAAACTAAATTTAAGTTCAGTGCATCTTTTTCTTTCTATTTCATTAAGAAAAGGACAGATATAAATTTAAGTTTAGTTCTGTCAAATTAATCAGCGCCTGTCACTCTCCATACAAGTTTAGACGTGATTAAAAACTTGCCGACTAAAATTACGTCAATTTACGTCAAGCGCTGATTAATTTGACAGGACTAAACTAAAATTTATATCTGTCCTTTTCACCAAATCACCAATGTACCCCTTTACCTGGTAAGTAATAATATGAAGTTCAAAGTTGTAGTTTAAATATTACCAGTTCATTTCTTTAGTCAAGAAGAACTATTACACATTATAAAAGGATGTCGAATTTTCAAAGGCTTTTCCTGAAAAATTACATCATTTACATAAGTGACATTTTTACACCGTAGCTGCGTAGGTGCGATATTGTCATTGGGCTTATCTTAATGTGTCGTTTAAAATTACGATTCTTAGAAAAAAAAAAAAAATTGTCGAATTATAGGAGCATTGGCGATCTCCTAGAAATAACTCGTAACGAAAGCGGAAAAGATAAAATTACATAACCTATTCCTCGCATTTCTCATTAAATCTACCCACATTACTCTGAAATAACTTGCGTGTACAGTTCTTAATTTCCTTTCTAGGGAGAGGCAACAGGAAATAAATAGCTCTGGTTTGTTGCTCCCGACGGGAATAGCTCGGGAACTAATGAGTAAGGAGTTGGAGCGAGGAGACGTCGCGTTTTGTGAGGAAGTTATGGTATAGTTGGGGACAGCTAGTTTTTCGTGGGTAGTTTTGAATAAATGTTCTTTGGTCAGGAAATTTTTTGGGAAGTTTTATCGCACTTAATCTATGACTGTGGGTGCTTTCATGGAGGTTTGCTCGAAGCTATTAAGTTTGCTGCTGGACATAGGGTTCTCTTGTTAATTGCTAATTAAATTTTCACGTGAAGAATGACAATTGTGATTCGAATATACGGTTGGTCAATTAGATAAACAATTAATTTTCTCGACTTTACCTAATAGAATATTTTGCAACTGGAACTTTATGAATAACTTTTTCATTTGCGCACTTTTAGTTCGATTCACCCCCTTTCGACTACAATTTATAGTTTTGACCACAAAGGCTCTTCAATATACTAAAAATAAGAAAAGATCATCTCACCTTATAATGAAATCTGTTCTGCAGCATCTCCATTTCCTTCTCTCTCTCCAGTTTAAATTTATTCGCGATAGTTGACTCACTAATCGTCTGTTCCTTACTGAACAACGCCGCTAACTTCCCTTTGATTCCACCGCCCAAAGAACTCTGACTTATGTTGTCATCAGGGATATTGTCTTTAGAATTCGTTCTGGAGTTAGCCAAAGAACTGGGCTTGGTAGGTGTCGTTTTTTGAGCCAATGATTTCTTGTCGGCTGAAAGAAAAAAAAAATACAAGTGAAAATGCGAGGTCGTAGGTACAGAGTTCGGTGTACTAAGTGCCAACAATGAAGGTTTTTTGCTCGAGTATGTGTTGAGTACAATGTATGTGTTGTAAGCAGCAAAAAGGTAGATAAATCACGTTCAGTTCGATACTTCGTGATCGATAACTTGGGAATTTGTTAACAAGATTATTTTATGTATTGATGAAGGAGTTATGTAGAAAAAGATAAGGTTTTTATGTTGTTATAGCTTTTGCCCGTGAACACAAGAAAAGAAGTCCGTGTAAGTACAGATGAATCACTTCGCAAAATCATTTAAATAAAAAACGACTCTTGTCACGACACAGTAAAGTGCAATTCAGGTCGCACAGCGCTAATTGCCTACAGCTATATTCACCTAGAAGTTGCCTTTCTTTCTATCGCGTACCTTTTATATCTTCTGACTACGTTACGCCCACTGAATTCGACAAGTTGAGCCCGCCGCGTACCTACTTGTAGTTTCATACCCATACCTAAAATGTTGAGTGAAACATCTGTAATCATCTGTGGTATCGGTCGGAAATTATCCTACGGGAGCGTAGTACCGGGTTCAGTATCATGCCTAACCCAGGTCATGGTCTATCCGTGTGCCAAATTTCACTATAATCCGTTTAGACGAGAAAAGGTAACAGACTAACAGTTACTTTTTCATTATTTTATAATTAGTATTAGTAGTGATTTGGTAGGTTAAACGTTAATTGGATGATGTCATCGTCTATAAAATCTATTTGGATTTTATTTTATTTACTTGCTTACATTTTTGCATATACTATATATAATAATTTTAACAAGACAAAATGTAATTCCACTGTTTTTCTTGCCCAATCCAATTCCAATTTACAAATGGATTAAAACTGTGAAAATAAACCTGTAAGTTTATCGCCAACTGTCACAGAGGTGGTGTAATTGTTCCGATTAACGAGGCGAACCTTGGCGAAACATCTGTCTCCGATACGGGTCAAGTAAACTGATCGAGTCAACAAGAGAAATGATTGTAAACTCAATTGATAATAGCTTTTGTTTTTAAATGTTGATGTGTTTAGTGCCACAGGTGATCGAAAGTAGGAACGAACTAGAATGAGTAACAGAAGAATCTTGTGCGGAAGCCATTTCTAAAGAAGTAATGGAAATTTAATGTTCCCTTTAGATGAATGATTTTGAGGAGTAGTGTTCAAAAATTCTCGTTTATTTCCAGAACTTAATAAAACAGATAGTTAAATCAGTGTATCAGACCATGAATTGAAATCAGTAGAAAGACATGTAATAAACGAAAAAACATATATATTTTATTCACTGTAATTGATCATTAGATTCATGTTGACTGAAATACCTTACCGAGGATTTTCACTTCACAAACGCAAATGAATATCTCAGAAATTCAAAATCTACCTAGCCTTTTCCCAACTATATTGATGTCGGCTTCCAGTCTAACCCGATGCAGCTGAATACCAGTATTTTACATGGAGCGACTGCCTATCTGACCTCCACAACCCAGTTACTAGGTAATACGATACCCCTTGGTAAGACTGGTTATCAGACTTTCGGGCTTCTGACGACCCGTAACGATTGTCAAAGATCCACGAATGACAGCCGGGACCAACGGCTTAACGTGCTTTCCAAGGCACGGCGGAGTCTCAGTATGTAAAGATGGTCACCCATCCACAGACCAAACCCGGCAAGCGTAGCTTAACTGGATGAATCGACCCGTGCGGCTGGTATTACTTAGCCACGAGCTCCGCAAAACAAAGTTTATGAAATGCATTTAATATTAATAGTAGATGCTGCTGGGGAGTTTGATGCGCCACTTTTTCTTCCCAGCTAAAGCCCTAGGATCTAGTGAAGGGCGGGGCGTTTTGGGGGACTACCATGTGTAATTTTGACATTAAAAAAGTGCTGATTCTCACCCTATTATCGTTTGATTTATATGTAGAGAAGCTTCTCATAAATGAATCTGCAATAATTTTAACAAATCAGAGATTTGGAAGTCAGTAAGATCTGTGATCTCTACATTTACTACGTTTAGGTAAATCTTGTTTTAAATAATTAAGCTTAATGGTTAACTATTTTGCATTTTAATGTTTCCTAAAGTTGACATAACTTTCTATGAACAACTGAGGGCTCAGAGGAAATACCTATTCCATTATAGTTTCTTGTTTTTCTTGAATATTTAAGTTCTTACGTAAAGATCAACCATAGGTAGTAATTTAATGATGTAGTTTACATTGAAATCTTTGAAAGTTTTTTCCTTGTTAGCGGAGTTGTTGATAAGACGGTTTTATCTACTAACCAGGTTCCTGAGGTCCACAGATAAACTCTCAATGACTGCAGATTCGACGGTTATCTACTTAGGCAAATTTTTTAACCGAGTCTTTGTGAAAAACAATGTGTCAATTTTGTAACAATATTTTGAATTAAAATACTGTCCATAGATTTTCTTGCCCGTTCTTCTCTGTAGAGATACTATGTTTTGGAGTGGTCAACTAGCTTCATCTTTCTGACTGACCGACTACTTGATAATTCAAAAGTGCCTGTAATTGGTTTAGAAATAAATACTGAGTTTATGGAGCCAATAATTATCACTATATTAGATAATAATTCAGTTGGAAATACTTTGGAATAATTAGCAATATTAGCATAAATAGAGTGATTGGTAATGACTGAGTGACCGATACTTGAACAAGTGACTTTACTCATCATTATGAACAACTTTTACTATGGGACCTAAAGCGAAATCGCGAAAAAAAAACATACATTTTGATGAGATAAGCGAATATAAATGTAGGTGATGGTGCTGATTTTTTTCGCGATTTCAGGGTTGGTTCCATAGTAAAAGTTCTTCATAATGATGAGTAAAATCCAGTGTTTAAGTATCGGTCACTAATTATTACCAGTCACCCTAACCGTGCTTGATAGCGTGATTGGAAAAACTTTCAAGGGGTGAGCAACATATGAATTTTTTTGTCATATGACCATTTAAAGTCACTTTTGGTGCAAAAAACATTGGGGTCAAGAAAATCCGCTAGATGTTACGGAACAATCACTACACAGTGGTTATCTCAGGATTATTATAATGACGGAAACCGCGTAATGACTACCACATTGTTCGACGTTAAGCTTTTTAAACATTGTTCGGAATCGTTGACACCTTGTGAAGCAATGTCTTATTTATTTTGCGAAAGTAATAAGTGCATACGACAAAATATTGATTTTGCAAAAAAAAATATATGTATATAAGAGTAAAAAAAAATCGAATTATATCTTTACCTCAATTCAATTGTCAACAGAAAATCGATCAACGCACTATCGATTGGCAATTTTTGTCACAAAAATCCAATGAAGCTGTGATCACAAAAAAAATCTTAGATCACGATCACTAAACACGAATCACGAAATTCGACAAAAAAAATAAACTATAATATTTTTCTAAGTTCGATCGGCTGCGCGTGCGCTCGGCAGAATGGGCGACGCGGATCACCAACCGTTGGTCCACCACTACTTCGAACTAGTGAGGTGCGCTTCCGAATCCCACGCTCAAAACAGTGGCACTAAAAACCTTTTGTAACTTAAAGATCTTTTGTCGCATTTTTACGCGTCACTGGTTCGTATCGGTTGTTCGGTTCCGATGACCGATTGTCGTGTTAAATAGCTATTAATTTCACTAGAAAATTGTCTGATGGCGTGTCGTTTTCATTATCAATGCAATTAATGTTTACAATGTTGTAACTGTTTGAATCTGCGATAGAAACAGCTGCTGGGGATTTTATAACTGTTTTTGCAATTACTATTTTTATACCGGGTTTGAACAACCTTTTAATCTTCTGTCACTTTATGTACACAACAATAAACGAATGCGAACGAAACGAAGTAATGCCGGTGGCGTTCTGTAGTTGCTGCCTACCCCCATGGGAAGGCGTAAGTTTATGTATATGTATAAGGTCCCATTAAAATAGATGGACAAATTTTAACACAGCGTTCAGTACGTTTAACCAAAGATATCTAAGATTTTTTTTATTTTGACCTAAAATAATTAACCAACATTAATAACCCACATTTCTGTGGCCCTAGTGAAAAGGGGTATAAGTAATCGGACTTATACCCCTTTTCACTAGGGCCACAGATTTTTAGTGTATTTTCGTTAGCTGATATATTTTCTTGTACGTATCTAATGCGTTTTTCTTATATTTTTTGTCTTTATTTTGGTGGTCTGAATTATTTCTAAAAGTTTGTCCATCTATTTCAATGGGACTTTATAAAAGTAACAATTTTTTTTTGTGTTACACTAAAACCTTTCATTTTATCTGTATATCGCTCATAAAATAAAAATACAAAGTCAACAGCGGTCAAAAAGGGCCTCTTTCCCTGTAAACCATCTGCGGAGTCAAGGTTGACGGCGCCTGCTAGCCTTGGTCACCTGCTATTAAGTGACTTCGCATCACTTAATTTCGGCAAAACAGTAGCACTTTCGACAGCCCTATTCGGGTTTTTATTCTGACATCGATTTTTATATACATACTAGCTGCCCCGGCAAACGTTGTTTTGCCATATAAATGTTTGGGGTGGACCACCCTTATCACTTAGGGGTATGAAAAATAGATTACGACCAATTCTCAGACCTACCGAATCTTTATATATATAATTCTTCTGTGAGTGTGTATGTCACTGAACTTCTCTCAAACGACTGGACCGATTTTGATGAAATTTTTTGTGTGTGTTCAAGGGGATCTGGGAATGGTTTAGATTCACAATCGGACCCGATAGGTGGCGGTATTCGGTCAGGACAACGTCTGTCAGGTCCGCTAGTATACATATAAAATTTCATAAAATCGATCAAGCCGTTTCGGAGTATGGCAGCTAACATTGTGACACGAGAATTTTATATATATAGATATTGGAAAAAAATGAAAATATTATCATAATAAAAAGCGATTTATTCAAAGATTGATGATAATAGCTAAGTTAAATGCAAAGTAAAGCAGTGACTGATCTAGAATCCCATTTAGCATTCTACGTAACCAGGACCAAGGCTCTTACATGTTGACCCTGACCACAAAAACGCAGGTAATAAAAAAATATAAACCTGCATGAGTACTATCTTCGAGAGACTATCTTAGAAGCTTTGAAAATTCTCAGAATGAAAGGAGCGTTGAAAATTCTCAGAAGGAAAGGAGCAAGTGTATTTTGGCACTTGCTTTTAGTATCCCAAGCATGTAACATTAGGATGTATGTTGGCCTCCTTAGTAATAATAAGAACCGGTCTTGAACCTGCTTTTAATCTCGAGCAAAAACTTTAAGGAGTTCTTTTACCCTGAGTGCTTTAGCTCAAGCTTACTTAACGATAGATTTATCAAACGGCTTCTGTTTATTCGTTCAGGTTTATGCAGCTTTTTTCTCGACAGTTTGAGAAAATATCATCATCGTTGTAAAGTTTCATTGGTTTTATGTATAATTCATTAAACCTAACTTGGTTTCCGTACGTCTTTTTCGGGTGACCACTGAAAATCAGCGCTGTGCTGTGGGCCCCATAGCACTACATCATGAAGAGTGGAAGCCTTCTTGTCACAGTCATGACGTGCAGCTGCCGACTATTTCAGTTTTGTGCTCGTGATTAAATTTATTGTGGTTTATTTTATTGTTCTACTCAAGTAATTTTCTTTTTTTTATGCACGTGTTTCTGTAACTTATAAACTTACTAGCTGACCCTGCAAACGTTGTTTTGCCATATAAATGTTTGGGGTGGACCATCTTTATCACTTACTACCCTACCTACACTATCTTTCAAGTTGGATCAAACTGCATACGGTGTGCAAATTTGATTAAAATCGGTTGAGTAGTTTAGGAGTCCATCGCGAACAAACAACGTGACACGTAATTTATATATATTAAGATTGAAGTGTTAATTTCTTTAGGCGCGTTGGGCATTTTTGAGATGGGAAAAACAATTGAACTCGCGACACCGTTACCGTTTTGTAAACGTGTTTGTCCTCTTTATTTATATTACGTTACGGATCAATGTTCTATGCAAGTATTTTTATTTTAAAGGTTTTGGAACTTTTTTTTTTTTTGTAAACACGATTGTGCTCTTTATTTAGATAAGGTTACGGACCAATGTTCTATACAAGTATTTTTCTTCCACCAAGGCGATCTTGTTCAAGTTTTCACTTTTTTTCTTTCTTTTCTATTCTCCTGTCCTTATTCCAATTTATTTGAGGTCGGCGCAACATCTCCCTTTCCTCCATACTTCTCTATTACTCGTCATTTCGGTAGCCTTTCCAGCCATATCATCTTCCACACAGTCCATCCATCGTTTCTTTGGTCTTCCCCTACTCTTATAGCCATCGACATTCATACTCAAAACTTTCCTCACTCAGTTTGAAGAAACATGCCTTGTCATTTTACTGGGATTCGTGATCAAGATTTCAATCTTTCTTTTTCTTGGTTAGTGACTAACCTGGTGTCAGAGTTTTTATGCCGCTCATCGACCTCTAACTAAGCTTCACATGCCGTCGAAAAATATCTCTCAGGCATGCCGGTTTCCTTACGATGTTTTCCTTCACCATTTTTGAAGCAAGTGATAATTATACAATACGCACATGAATCCAAAAAGCCAGAGGTGCGTGCCTTGGGTTCGAAGTTTCGAACACGAGACCTATGACTTGGTAGTCCGACGGTCATACCACTTTATAGGCTATCACTGCTTATAAAGTTGCTTAAGGTTGTATCATTATTATTAGCCATGTGGTCCCTTATTGAATCTACATAATGACGTAAATGAGCCTTCGTGAAGACCCTGCTAAAATTCGCCGATACGAGACAAAATGAAGCAGATGGATAGTAGTAAAATGAGTATTTTCGTTTTCAACATTCACATTTCCAGAATAACACCGTTTCTACCAGTAATGACACCGGCCAGAACGGTAGTAGTTTCGGTAATAACATGTCATCATTTTGTGGGCTATGCCTCTAATGATCCGAATGTATAGTGTATTTACGCCAACATATCATTGACATATATCTCATGTAAGAAACTGAATGACATTACCGTAAGTGAATTGGGGAAAGCTTTTGAAAATTGTTGGATTGTCGTGATGGTGGCCTCGCCTTTCATGCACGAGGTTGTGGTTTAAGTCCGGGTAAGTACCAATGTCACTTTTTAAACTTAAAACTCAAACTCAAAGCATTTATTTCAATTAAACCATTTATAGGCACTTTTGAACTGTCAAAAGAATCGGTCAGTTAGTCAGAAAGTTGAAGCTAGTTGCCCATTCCAAAACGTAGATCTCTATGGAGAAGAACGGACAAGAAACTCCAGGGCCACTCTTTTAAATATAGATATTACAAAAATCTAGGTACATTATTCTGGTTGCTTCTATATGTGAGAACAATGTACAAAAAATAATCAAAACAATTGAAAATATAAGATTAAAAATAAGCCCTGGCAGATAAGAGATGACCAGTCTCAACTGACGGCGCCCGTTCACGAACATGACGCGTGGATCAGCACCATTTTTCAATTCGTAAGTATTTTCTGAGTTTATCTTGGAGATTATTGACATCAGTGAAGGAAAATATCGCGACCTATCGTACCTGGACTTATAGTTAGTATAAGTTTGAAATCGCCAACCCGTCTTAAGCAAGCGTGATGATCAATGCTCATGCCTTCTCTGTATGAGAAGAGGCCTTTGCCCTGCAGTGGAACAATAATAGGCTGGTATTATTGAACAATGGAGTAGAAACGGAATACTTTGTTATTCCGATTTGGTATTTAAAGGCTGGTTTCACAATTGTACGGAAGACCCGTGCGGGCCGCCCGTACGGGCTCCCGGAACGGAGACACACATGAGGTGCTATATCATTGTATCACAGCGACGCGGATTGGTCCGTACGTGACCCGTTCCAGGTAGAGCCCGTACAACGCTAGCAACCGTACCGTGCTGGTCTCCCGGACAGCTGTGAAACCAGCCCAAGTGTCGTAACATGAAATCATTCTCCGAAGCTGTCAATTTAATATCACCAGAGTATAATATGACAGATTCATCTTAATTTTATCAACTGATGCTATTTATGGTCGTGTGATTTTATTAGAGCGTTCCACCGAAGATTCGGGAGCGTACCTTATATTTAGAACGTCTTGGACGAGTACCTCACACGCTATTTGTGAAAATCTAGATACATGTAGTTCTACAAGTGACCTACGAGACGGTGAGAGTACCAAACGGTCTCATACACATAGGTTTAAAGAATTTATTTCTCATAAGAACTTAAATAACAGTTCACTTAAATGAGATACAAAGTGCTTAGGTGCTTACAATTACATCTAAGTAGTTATAATTATCATATTTCCTTCTGGGGTGTTGGTGACGTTACAGGGTAACAAACATAGACTATTATTCCTGCAAATCCGCTTTATTTCCGAAATTTGACAACCACTCGCATCTGTCCACAGAAATAGGCATTCCAGGACGGATCTCTGTATATGCAACTCATGATGAGTTGCAGTTGCATATACAGAGATCCGTCCAGGAGATGAGTTACTCATCTCCAAAAAGTTTGTCCCTAGTCAAAAGCTTAAAGGCAGCTTGAATGGCTTGTGTGTGCGTGCTAGCAGGCGCCGATTACATCCGTAATGATAACATAATAATAAGTAAGGTACTGCAACTCATCATGAGTTGCAGTTGCATATACAGAGAACCGTCCAGGAGATGAGTTACTCATCTCCCAAAAGTTTGTCCCTAGCCAAAAACTTAAAAGGCAGTTTTAATGGATTGTGTGTGCGTGCTAGCAGGCGCCGATTACATCCGTAATGATGACATAATAATAAGCAAGGTACTGCAACTATGATGAGTTGCAGTTGCATATACAGAGATCCGTCCGGGAGATGAATTACTCATCTCCCAAAAGTTTGTCCGTAGCCAAAAACTTAAAAGGCAGCTTTAATGGATTGTGTGTGCGTGCTAGCAGGCGCCGATTACATCCGTAATGATGACATAATTATAAGCAAGGATCTCTGTATATGCAACTGCAACTCATGATGAGTTGCAGTTGCATATACAAAGATCCGTCCGGGAGATGAGTAACTCATTTCCCAAAAGTTTGTCCCTAGTCACGTCTACGTCGCAGAATCCGATGATATCTTAAAGGCAGCTTTAATGGCTTGTGTGTGCGTGCTAGCAGGCGCCGATTACATCCGTAATGATGACATAATAATAAGCAAGGTTACTTCGACTACATTAGTCTTGTATTAGCTTACCACTGCGTATTTTAAGACCAGTAGGTGCGGATGATTTGGTGGCCTTATACTTTTGGTTTGGATAAACAATTGACACTTATCTAAGCGTTTTGACGTTTTTGGGAAAAGATACCTCACAGTTTTTAAGCTTGGTCTTTCATTTATTTATTCACAAGGCAACTACAACAGGTAACAATCACAGTATATCACTAGGTTCACATTATAGGTTTCGACCTGATTATCACTCAAAGCGTAATCGCATCCATCCGACACACTTCTGCTTAGACAAGGAATGTGTCTTTTGCTTATTATTGTAGTTAGTTTGGATATTTTTAGTCAATTACTTATGATTGACTGGTCAAGCAGACATTATCATGTCTTTAACCATACACTCATCAGATGATACGTCATCCACCATGCCATCTAAATCCTGGATTTGAACATGATTGAGCTAAAAAATTAAGCTTTTAAGAGTTTGCTCCAATAAACTTTCTACTTATCGAGTATAGGTATGTTCTACTTCAGTGACATACAAGAAACACGAGCATCTCACAAATAAACAGTAAGAACAGTTTTTCGCGTCATCTCAACTTTCTCTCAGTTGTCGCTATCGCCACCAGTATCGACGGATCGGTACAGACTGGGGTCATTCAAGTGTTACTGGCAAGAAAACCGATAGGGAAATCGTGGCCCCCTGGCAACACGGCAACTGAAGGAACACGGGTGGGTTTTAGTCAGTAAGAGTCTGACACTGCCCAGAGCGGGAGAAGTTATTTGATGATTTCCCACCCAAAAAAAAAAACAAAAAAAAAAAGGGCTGCCAATTCGAGTCACCCTGATATTTTTTTTTATTACAGTATTTATGGCATGATCACTTTAACGATACTCAAAATAGATGAAGAAATTTTCTTGTTTTTTGCAAGATATTTAATTATAAGTACATTATACTAATACATATAATACCAAAACAAGACATTGTTAAACATTTTGAATTATACTTGGTAATTATGAATTAGGTATGATTCCACTGCTACATCAATTGACTTCTGTTATTTATGTCAACCCATGTAAGTTCTGCTTAGCTAAAGCACTAGGATGTGGTGAAAGTGGACGTTTTGGGGGACTGTCTTTTGTAATTTTGACGTCCGAAAAGTGCTGAAGCTCAGCCTAAATTAAATAAACGACTTTTGATTTAGGTTTTTTAGTTTTGAGCAGCCCTACAGATAGGGTTTCGTTCTGTTACACCGCAAGCTCGAGCTGCAATAGCCCATTGTCGTCGACAGGGTTAAACAAGTCAGAACCAGGATGCTCTTGCTGGTTATTTTCATTGTAAGCCCCAAGATAGTTAATATTTAAGTAGGTAGGCATATTTCCTCAAGATATTTTGCTGTAATAGTTGCTTCACCGCGATTAATATTTGCTTTATGTATTACAAACGTACAGAGGCAGACTTCTACCTTTCAACCGTCGTTCGTTTGCTGGTGTCTATAGCAATTCCTAAAAAAGTGTTTAGGTACCGTACATTATACAGTAGGCCATTATGATTGGTGACAGCGGTTTTAAACTAGGAACGTGTTTGAAAAATTTGACAGGTTTCCAGTATGCGTACGTTAAGGTCCTTATCCAGTAGCATTTATAAGACTTTAGGGCTCCGAGTTCTTGGCAGAATGAGGAAACGTCGTGAGGAAAGTTATCGAGTCTAAATGTGGATGGCTATAAGAGTAGAGGAGACCAAAGAAACGATGGATGGACTGACATGTGAAAGATGATATGGCTTGAAAGGGGGGTGGATTATCGAGACGATTAATGGAGAAGTATGGAAGAAAAAGACGTCATGTTGCGGAGACCCCAGATAAATACGGTAGTTGCCAAGGTAAAAAAAAAAGAAATTCTATTTAGTCCGTCTTTCAGATAATAAAAATATATATTATATAATAATATTAGACACATATTTTTTGCTTTATCATATTAATCAAAAATAACTTCGAAAACATGCAATAAAAATTGGCAGTGGGGGCTCGCTACGTCACAACTCAGTATAAAATCTAGCTAGGTGTGACGTCATGCCACATTTTAACTCAATGCATCGCCGTAATCTTTTGATTGCGTCAAAAAAGAAAAAAATCCGTGTTCAATGTTTTTTATTAATCTACATGTTGTCGGACACAGACCGGCTTATTGGAATAAGGGCAATAAGGGGAATGATGAGTTCTTGGCAGCCCTGTTATCCGATTCGTTCCGTTAGTTCGCCAACCCGAGCTCAATGCTCAATAGACTATTGTCGATAAAGCATTATGCAACTGTCGGAACAGGCAGCAACCAGGACGTCATGGGTAGTAAAAGTTTGAATAGCTGGGTAGAATGTTTTACATTTGTACCTGTTGAATTTCAGCTTGAGGATGGTCCGGTTTTCTATAGGTAATAAATCAAAATTAAATGCTGTTCGTTGGTAAGCGCATCACTTGAGAAAGGCTGGACCGATTTGGTTATTTTTGTTTATGTTCGCAAATTCGCAATAGTCCAAATTAGTTTTTTACGGAAAGAAAACTTGTGAAAGTTTCCCGGAAAATTTTCTAATTCGAGAAAAATTTAATGTTCTTTTTTCTATGGGATTCTTGTATGAATTATTATTACACAGGACAACGTTATCTACTGTCGGCAATAAATGACGGTGGCAATAACTTTACACTACTTTGTAAAGGACCTCTTTAACTGCGAATATAACTCCATTCAAAGTTTTGTGCCGAGAAGAAACACAACTATAGGCACCCTTTTCATAGAATAAATTGCAGTTCGTGTGAATAGGTATATATTACTAATATTTACTTATGGACAGAGAAAGGTTGGTAAATTTCAAGCGCGCATCTAAAATGATATTTATATATATGTCGGCACAGGACATTGGGGAGGGGTCGTGCTTCCATCCTCTGACATTGTTGTGGGCTATTTGTGGATCTCGGGCAATTAAAAGATGATAACAGCTTCTTACACTTAGTTTATCTTCACTTAGTTCATAGAGTTACACAAATCACAATTAACAACTATTGTCCTAGTTAGTCTTGTTCATTAATAATAATAATCGAAATAAGATAATAAAACTTTGGATAATGTGCGCACGCGTCCCATGAACGTGTGACAGTTCCTAGGGCTGAAGGGTGACTGGCGCTCCTGTTGTTTCTCGCGCCCTCGGCCTCCGGTCCTTAGACTCCGTCATAGCGCACCGACTGTATAGGGTACTTCAGTCGGCAACACTGTATTTCATGCGACACGGCCATCCTGTGAGACACACGACCTCGTGTGTTCATCCTGAAACAATATTTCACAGAGCACAGTACATCACTTTCACGCTCGGCAATCCTGACCACAAGTAAGGTACTTGGCTTCTTGATTTGACAAGAATGATCTTTATTTTTTTTAGACTCTAACTCAAACTCAATTTCAACATTTCCATATTAGGAATCACCATAGCGTCACAGAATTCGATAACATAATACAACGATTTCAAGTTGTATTATCAAACAATTTAAACAAGTTAAACAAACCAGAGCGGGTCCAAATATAACAATTACCAGTTCACTTCCAGACGGCTACACATAGCCCAGCAATAACCATTGCTTACGTGAACCTGCGCACAGGAACACCGAGTTGTCACATAACTCTACGGTCATAAACATGACCCGACCCCCAGCCAGAGTCACCAGCGCACCGCGTATCCACGGTGTACCCACTCAGTGAGACATGCCGACTTCTAACGGACTACGGCTACTGCGTGACCTCTGCCGTGGCCAATTCGGTCGTGAACTCTGGACGGACCCCGGGGATCCCGGACTCGCGCTCGGTATCCGCGTTATCTTCATTCATCTCTTCAATGACACTTTGGTTATCCGGCATTTTTCTGACTCTGTCATGAGCATACTTGTATGTTCGTTTTGAATTTAATGCCATTAATTTATAACGGTCTCCTGGTAGAGTTTCAATTATTCTAAAAGGACCTTTAAATTTTGAGTCTAGCTTAGACTGATTACGTTCCTCATTTTCAATCAGAACAAAATCACCTATGGAAAATTTGTTAAGTTTTGCCTTAGTAGAATCGAATCTTTGCTTTTCGTATTCAGCAACACGTTTTATCCTATTCGCGGCCTCATCCCTAACCTCAGAAATATCAACCACAGTCTCCTGATCATCTGCCATCAGGGATAATGGACGCGTTACTTTGCCGATCATGAGTTCTAAGGGACTAGATTTAGTAATGCGATTGACAGTACAGTTAATAGCTAGCTGAATTTTTCCTAGAGAGTCTTGCCATGACCGATCTTTGTTAGTCTCTATTGCTGTCAGCATAGGTTTTAACACACCCATCACACGTTCTACTTGTCCGTTTGCGCGCGATGATCCCGTAGCGATAAGATGAAGCTCGATGTTTTTACTTTCACAAAACTCTTTAAATTCTTTACTCGCGAAACAACGTCCTTGGTCTGCTATAATTCGCGTTGGAGAACCAAAAAGAGCTACGCTGTCTTTAACCGCCCTGATACTACTTTTACTGTCAATTTTGGTAGTATGGAATAGCAGAATGAATTTTGTGAATGCGTCTATTAAAACAAAAACGTACTCTTTCTTATCATTCTTTCCGCTTAGCTTCCCCGTCGCGTCTATGTGAATGGTATGCCAGGGAATCGGCACTTTTGGAATTGGATGAAGTTGCGCTTGAACTTTACCCGAACTAGGTTTTGCAACTTTGCATGTTACGCAATTTTCAATGAATTTTTTCACAAAACGAGCCATTCCATCGAACCAGTAATAATCGTACAATTTTTCTAAAGTTTTATCATATCCTAGGTGAATTAAAGATTCGTGAACATTATTTACAACTGACCATTTCAAAGCCCTGGGTACAATTGGAAGACATTTTGTTCGCCCCTTTCTTTGAATTTTACGGTGTAAAATTTTAGATCGGACTTCGTATGAACTAGTTAAATTTTCATCCAACTGAGAATTATTTAAATCAGATAAGATTTTTAAAATTTCTGAATCACGTTGCTGTTCTGCGTAAAGCCAGTTATTTGAAAGCTCTGCTAAGTCTACACGTTTTTGCTCTACTTTAATAATTTCTGATTGACGTGGGACCAAGTCAAGTGGATTTCTAAGTGGATTTCGTGAAAAGAAATCGGCATGAGCCATACATACACTTGCCACTGGTGTATTTTACGTCGAAGTCAAATTATTGAAGATAAGCCCACCATCTGTGAACCCTTGGCGTTAAATAACTTTTTTTAAGGGAGCACTTAAGAGAATTACAGTCGATTACTACTGTAAACTTCTTACCGTGTAAGTATTGACGAAAATGCTTAATTGCGTTGACGACGGCAAGTGTTTCTAACTCATATGGAGTGATATCGTGATTCAGCTGGCAATGTTCGCTTGCTATAGTGTGCAATGACGCATCGTTTGCCTACAATATGAAAAAGAATCCCGTCATAGCCTTCAGCACTCGCATTGGTACGTAACTCGAATCTCATGAACTATCATGATATCGCTTCGCATATTAATGTCAGGCAAAACATGTAACAACATTTCCATTAAATAGTCAGTTATTTTAATTTTACATAAAATCTGTAGAGTCATACGGTAATAGGGTGCTAACTGTTCTCGTTGGCCCAATGCCTTTTAAATAATCAACTTCGTTTGTTCGTTTATCACACAGACATTTACCACTGAACTTTGTAATGCTTTCTTTAATCAACGAACACTCAGCACCTGAATCATAGTGAAACATAAAACTTTTACCTTATGCTTCAGCATTCCCGTAGACGGTTTGACTACACACATCGATTCGCCGCTCGCTCTGAGTAGCACTGCTGTTGCTGCCGCCGCGGGCAACTGCGCCGCCGCTGCTGGTGCTGGGGCACCGGGTGGAAATGTGACCTGCCTTGCCACATTTGTAGCAGACTATGGGGCTGGATGATGGATGTTTGTGGTCCGACTTTGTTGATTTTAGGTTGATTCTGTCGTTTGTTTTTCTCTTTGCACGGCATTCAGATTGTTTATGTCCGGATTTTCCGCAATGAAAACATTTCAGAAATCTTGGCTGTGTTCTCTGACGTTTTTCAGGTACATTGGTTGAATCTTGTTCTCTGTTCACTTTTCGTTTCAAATAGGATAATGCCTGCAACTCTTGTTGTAATTTCTGTCGTGAAGTGATTTCGGTTGTAAAAGCAAGCCTTTGTACACGAGTATCAAACTGCGATACGTGTGTGAGTACAGTCGACAAAGCCACTTGTTCTAAAGTTGCATTCTTCCAACTGTTCATTAATGACGTCACCAAACGGCTCGAGTATGCAGCTAAGCTTTCGTTATCGCTCGGTTTTTTGTTGTTTAGATTTATGAGTGTGGCCGCTATTGTTTCAGTGCTCACATATCTCGCTTTAAATAATTCCTTAAATTCAGTCCATGTTATTCCTGGGTAGGATATTTGTGATAACCAGTTAGATGCGGATCCCTTTAAGGCCTTACTCATCACCACAATAAGCTGACTGCCTTTTATTGGGTTATCACCAAAACATAATTCCGTAGTGGAACACCAAGACAAAGCATCTGAATCTTGTTTTTCAGGGTTAAATTCAGGCAAGTTTAAACTATTACTCACATTTGGGCTCTTCAATGTTTGAATTAGACTTTCCATTTGCTTGTTTTGCATTTCTAATAGTAATCTCCATTTCATATCTTCATCAGTGACATCTCTCATATTTCTAGTAACCCGAGGTGATCCCGCTTCTGATGTCGGCACAGGACATTGGGGAGGGGTCGTGCTTCCATCCTCTGACATTGTTGTGGGCTATTTGTGGATCTCGGGCAATTAAAAGATGATAACAGCTTCTTACACTTAGTTTATCTTCACTTAGTTCATAGAGTTACACAAATCACAATTAACAACTATTGTCCTAGTTAGTCTTGTTCATTAATAATAATAATCGAAATAAGATAATAAAACTTTGGATAATGTGCGCACGCGTCCCATGAACGTGTGACAGTTCCTAGGGCTGAAGGGTGACTGGCGCTCCTGTTGTTTCTCGCGCCCTCGGCCTCCGGTCCTTAGACTCCGTCATAGCGCACCGACTGTATAGGGTACTTCAGTCGGCAACACTGTATTTCATGCGACATATATGTTACGGCTAAAACCCGAAGTGCGGCTACACCTAGATTTAGCCGGCTGTAACTGGGTGCGGTCGGTAGCAGTTAGTTAAACTTGCCTAAATGGACCCTGGCACTCGCCGGCCGCTGCCGCGGCACCGCTCGCTTCGCTCGCTCGGCTCGTGCGGTGTTATGTGGTCACTGTTCTAACCTAACCTACTCTTCAACCATTTTCATTTGCTACAACTAAATTTAACCAACTGCTACCGGCCGCACCTAGTTGTAGCCGGCTAAAACTTGGTGTAGCCGCACTTCGGGTTTTAGCCGTGACATATATACTAATTTAAAATGCCTTAAGAGGTTACTTGCGGAAACGCACGCGCTTTACTTGAGATGAGAACGTGATATAGGAGCGACATCTGTTTGGCAAATTTTGAACAAAAAAATCTGGTGAAACTAAACTTGAATATATCCATATCTTTGCTTCAAGACTTAGGTCCGCTTGCACCACAAATTACTAAATACATTTAACGTTAATTAAAAAAATCATTCTGTATCTGGTAATCGTAGGAGAGTAACAGAGACAGAATTATGGTTCAGGGATCTCGCGCACAACACATGTGTTTAGTGTAAGGACCAGAGGGATGCGCTAAGGTAGCCCACGAAATTCAAATTTTCTTAAGTTTTCTGCAATTTGCAGGTCAGTGTCAGGTTGTATGTTGATTATAATATGAAATAGTCATTCAATTGGGTAAAATGAACTTAGATAGTTGTATTGATGATTTTTATGATTATAGTTCTATAAATATTTGATACGGCTGCGAATCATATTTAGATCAACATATAACTTGATACTGACCTGCAAATTGCAAAAACAATACGAAAATTTGAATTTCGCGAACTACCGTGACCTGACGCATTCGCCTTAAACTCATAAACGTATTTAGTGATTTGTGGAACAAGTGGGGCTAACAATACTACAAGCTGTTCGTCTGGCATAAGACTAAGGGGAAAGCCAGACCAGAGTAATAGCCAATATGTCTTTACGAGCCGATGTGAAACGGCTTAACAGTCTGTAATTGTTCAAATCGCTCGGGGCGACCGAGGCGATGAATTTGTCCGTTTGTCAATATGTACTCAATGTGCTGGTTTCTGGTGAAGATTTCGAACGTGAGGTTTTTTTTTAAATAAAATCTAGCAAGTAGAGGAAAACATTTTGGTATCTAGGCTACATCTATGGTTGCTTGACTTGGTCTCTGGCCAGCCTTAAGCAATACATATCTACCGAATGGGAAGTCTTTCGCCTGTGAACATATCAGCAATTTGGATGTTAGCAGAAATCTTCTCATGCTGTTCCTTTCGACCATCAAGTCTGTCTATTTGAACATGAATAACGGTAAGCTGTAATGCATACCATTTAATGCATGGTTCTAGCTTCATTCTACATAGCCCATAAAGGCAAAAATTTGGGAGACTCGGACGTTTGATAGATCTTGAGAGTAATCAAAGTATTCGGATATACAGAGTGGCAGGGACATCGACGCGAAAACTATTACCATGGATTCAGTACATGATTCTGAACCTCCCTGCGTTGAAATTTTTGGTCGGTTATTTTAAAAAAATCTGCTGTTTCATAGAAAAGTGCAATACCTACGCGGTCAAATGTATGGAACAGCAAATTTCAACGCAAAAGTGTTCAGAATCATGTACTGAATCAACGGATTCAGTCAAACTCCTTGTGTATGTTTGTATTTCCGAATTACGGAGTATTCTAGTGAGACGTGCTAACCTAGGCTGCGGTTACCATCTGGCAACATTGCGGTCAAACGCAAGATTCGTGCAAATAAATGATGACTTCTAACTGTTGTCACCATAGCCAAACGTATTTGCGTCTATTTTATTTGAGCGTTTGTTATTCTTACTGCTAGAACAAATCCTCTCTAAGAAATGGAGTGGACCGTTATTCAAAACGCGGGTGACGCGGGTCTAGTGCGGGATGTCAAATGTCTTCGAATGTTTAGTTCTAGGATATGTCGAGAATTACTCACGATATTTTGTTTGACCTAATGTTGGGAAAATTCCTGTTTATACAACATGTAAAAAAAAACCTTGTTCGATCCGTGAGGGTGTTGTTAGGTATCGTAATGAGTGTATATTTACGTGGTAATTTTCAAGGTCAGGTCTTTTTCAATGGGGAATTTTACCGGGTTATTTATTACCTGGGACGCGGGCGGCCGTCGTTTCGCGGGTGTCTACAAGACTTAGCTTATCACCTCTGTTGAAAAATTAATATTTTTTCATGGATTTGGGGTAATTTTGGTAATGAAAATATGAATTTTAAATAGCAATAACTTTTTATTTCCATAATAAAAAATTAAAAAATACTTTCTGGTAATGTTATTACAGTACCTATGTGGCCGTTTTGGAGCGGACAGGGTTTTTTTTTAGATAGGTACTGCATAATTTCTTGGATGTTCGCCTTGTTACTAATTTTCAGCTGTAATTTTTTCACTTGAGATAACATTACAAGCTACTATTACATTATGTAGTCTCGCGGTTAAGCATAGCAACTAATTGTCTATCATTATATTTTAACTAAGCATATGATTAGAGTACCACATGTTATTTAAAGAGGGCAAGCAAATCTAAACTCTGCCTTCATGAAAACAAAGTCTAAACAAAAGTATTATCGATTATTCCCACAATCTGCAACCACGTGTGATCTGTTTTATGGAAAATATGGTAAAATTTATAAATATGACGCTGATGATGATGTTTTTTTTTTGGTTGTATTGTTAAGATGATTTATGGGACATTTAATAATACCCTATTATTGTTCTACTGCAGGGCAAAGGCGAGCATTGATCACCACGCTTGCTCAACACGGCTTGGCGATTTCAGACTTATATTAACGAGACGTTTATTGCGTAGAATTTATAGGTTCGGGTAATAGACAAAAGTTAGCTTAATATAACAGCCCACGTAACCAACTTAGCATAATTTACTGAACATGGCAGAATAAGGATGAAAGCTAGGTATTCATTACCTTCATAAAATCTTTAGATGTATTTTCCTTAGTCATACTCGTATCTACTTCGCAGAAGTCGCCCAAAAAGCAGCCAAGCTTTAGTGGGACTGGGCCGGACACGTTTGTCGCATGTCGAATGAGTCATGGACCAAATCTACCACAATGCGGGTCGCAGAACATGTCCGGCGACATCGAGGCAGACCTAGGAGAAGATGGTGAGATGACCTACAGACAGGATTGGTCCTCAGTTACTCATGACAGACTAAGAAAGGAGAAAGTGAGGCCTTTGCCCTTCAGTGGGACAAAATAGGCTAAAAATAATAAACAAAAAATAATGTCTACTTGATCATAGGTGCTGATTGTTCCTCAATGGACCTTTTCAAATTTCGATTTTCTACATAGACTTGTTAATTAATTGACCGGGTCAAACTCAAACAAAATACATCAGTATTTTAAATATTTGTTGCGAAACCGTGTAACACAATTACTGTTCAAATATTGTAAGTATGCTATAGTTGCCGCGTTTAAGCGTGGCAATAGCGGTCATTGACCCGGTGACATTTCCTAACATTTTTTTTTTTCAAAAACTGAAATACGCCCCGAGTCACTATCTATCATGATCTTCAACATGTTCCAATAACGAAAACTATGCATAGTTCATTGTTTCGGTTCCTACGGAGAAATATCAGTTGAAAGGGCAATGACCGCTATTGCCATGCTAAAACCCAACAACTATAGTTTTAAAACAGTATTACCTATTACCGTTAAATGTCTCGACGTAGTTAGGACGTGCTAAATGTTTTCAAAGACTTTCGGATGAATCCATATTTGGGTGGTCCTAATTTGTCTGAGTTTTCTCTTGGGAATGGCAGAAAAACGAAAGTGTGTCAGCTTTGAATAGTGTCTATAGTCAAACAGCCATAGTTATTGATGTGAATATTCAAATTCAAATTCATTTATTTAGCTCACACAAAGTTCATAAATATATAACCTAAATAGCATGGTATGAAATTCTCACTAACAAAAAACTTAGAATTAGACAGCGGGTCCCAAACTAGGCACAGCCTGTATCTTGGTGACCCAAACACTACACAAAGTTAACAACTTTAATGCGTTCTGCTAGCGCAATATTATTATTCATAGTTCTTATTAAATTTACAATAATTTAAGTACAAAAAACAAATAACATAAATTATACATACAAAAACAGTTAAGGTGAGTAAGTTTGTGGTGTGAGTGTAAGTGAGGGTATGTATTCCTTCAGAGAGTGTGTATTAACATGTGCAGCAAAGTAAACTTTCTGTTTCCTCATAAGTCCGGCCCAGCAACCATTCTTTTAATTTAGTTTTGGCCTCAGAGTAGTTATTCGATACAGTGAACGTTTTGCTTATAGCATTAAACACCCGTCTGGGTAAATACGACGAAAACCGGGTCGCAAAGAGGGTTTTTGTTTTTGGAAGGGGGAATCTTTCAGCTATTTTCTTACCCCTCTTACTGCTGCTAGAACGTTCTATGTTGACTTTTATAAGGTTTAGAAGTGACCCTAGGATGAATAGCTGACGTACACGTAAAACCCCAGATTCTAAATATAATTCGTCAGTAGAGAAACGCCGCGGCTTACCCAGAAGTACCTTGAGGACAGCCCGCTGGGCCCGTTCCAGTTCCAGCATGCTTGTCTTGGCGGCACTGCCCCAGACACTTATACAGTATTGTAGGACAGATTGGCATAGCGAGATGTAAACTTGTAAACAAATGTTCTTAGGAGCAGTGACTCGTAAGAGTTTCGCAATGTAAATGAACTTGCGAGTCTTTTTTGCGAGTGTTCGAATTTGTGCTTTGAAAGACAGGTTCTGATCAATTATGACGCCTAAATATCTTGTGGTTTCTACTCTGACAATTTCGTTGCAGGTGCAATCGCTAGCGGAGATGGCTGCTGCTGTTAAGCCATTGCATTTGCTGTTGTGTACTTTTAGTGTGTCGATGTTTTGTCTACTAGATCGAGTGATATGAAAGGTCAAGAAATTCGTTTTTTTTCAAGTTCAATGTTAAGAGGTTTTGCTCGAGCCATGCTGCTATGATACTCATCCCTTTTTCAGAATAGGTAGCTATTTAGTGACAATGAAACTAAACTAAACAGAGATTCTACAGGCTAATTGCGTATACACTAATATTTGCAATGCCTTTCATTTTGACAATTCGACAACATTCATTGCGTTACTAACGTTGTCAAGCAGAAGAGTTTTTCGAACATGTGAAACAATGAATTGGGAATTTCCTTCAAAATCCTTCGGATTGTGGAAGAAAGTGTGTTACGCGAATGGGGTGCAGGTTTTCTAAGAGATTTTCGTCCATCAAAAGACTAAGATCAGGACAAAACTCGGCCAAAAATCTAAGACTCATGAAACATATAAATAATACATAATAATATTATGTTTATAGGGTGGAAAACAAGTAAGCGTCACATCTCATCTGAGTAGCAATTCCCGTAATTTTAAGAACGTTCACAGACGATCTCGGTATCAATCTGTCAAAAGTTGCCGTAATTTCCGTACATTTTTTGACACAGATTGTCGCCGAGATGGAATTTTGAACATTTTTAATCGTGGTCACCGATGTCTAGGGACATCTGCAATACCAGACGCATCGCAGGTGCGTTGCCATACTTGGCATCCCAGAGACAAAGCTGACATGTCATGTGCCTGGAATTTCACCGGCATCCGTACCCTTCGTTTCCAAAATTCCGTTTTACCTGATCTAGGAAGCATATACTTGGATATTTATAGGCGATGTGATTCACTTAGAACTCAAGGCCTCATGCAGAATTAAGGGCGACATTTTTCCCTATTAAACTTTTTGTTTTATGAATGAGTTCCGGTACTGTACGCACATTAATTCATACGCTAATTAGTTAAAAGCATTTTTACGTTTGGGTTTGTATAACCACGTTCTTCTTACTAGTAAACCATATGATAAGTGTTCATTATTTTCCTGTTAAAACGCCATATGTTTTGTAAGGTAGATATACCTATTACTTTAGCGAATGAATTAAATGTATGAGGATATTTTGCGAATTACGCACTTCTTGTATTATTTTAGCAACGCACAACGGCACAATGTAATTCATGGAAAATTGCATGACACATCCTGTGCTACTAGAAGTCACGTAAGCCTCTCAAGTTAAGAAGCCTTTTGTGAATGTTGAGGTAAGAAAAAGCAGATACTTATTTTATTCAATGGATTTTTTTTTTTGATAATAACATAGCTCCTTTGTTATGAAAGTATTATCTTATTTATTTATTTTATTGTTTATTTATATTATTTATTTATTTTATTTATTATATTATTTATTTATTTTATTTATTATATTATTTATTTATTTTATAATATTATTTATTTATTTTATACATTATTTATTTATTATATTTTCTATTTATTTTCTTTATTTATTATGTTATCTATTTATATTATTTTATTGGATCTCCAACAGAGGCTACACAATTACATGCAAGATTACAAGTACGGGGACAAATGGAAATGTGCGCTTCCAATTATAGGAGACCACAACTTTGATTCTCTTATAATCTAGGTAGATACATGCTTGACAAAGCGAAAATAATAATAATGACATAATAAATCAAAACATACACACGAAAACAGGTTTTTTTTTTACAAAAGTACATTAAATCTTAGGCACAATAAATAACTGATAATAATTTATTGTCTAACAAAAGGGATTGTTTACTTGTTTGCGTAATGGTTGATAGAAAATTGTTTTTATATTTTACAAGAATTTATGCAACATAAAGAAAAAAATCTATTTTAAGGTTCCTAAAGTTTTTATGTGTGTACTTATATTTATTTTAACTTCAAAATTTATTTTAATTCAATTTTAGAGTTTGGGTCCTAAGAGTTCAACCTATTTCTGCAAACAAGGCAAACTAAATAACCACTATTAAATTTTAATAGGAACTCCATGAGTAGTAATAATGGTCTAGTGGTCGCAAGCGCCACTCCTGAGCATGAGGTCCTGTTCCCAGGTCAGACAGTTTCATTGGGCTTTTCCATCTAGAATTTCTCAGTAGCAGCCCGGATTCTGGCATTTGTGCCCGGTTGATGGCAATAGGCTCGCCCTCTATAACATGCGACTTAAACATCTGGCGAAATGTGGGTGTATTATGGGTACACCTCTGTCTAACCCTTCGGGTACTCTAGGCATGATGTTATGTTATGTTATTTGAACGACAATTTTTAGTGGCTAATAAATGACATGGTCTTATGTGACATAACCTTTTAAAGCATATATTTACAACTAATAAAAACGTCTACATAATTTCAGTAATCGCCACTGCAATAAATTCACAAATGGCGATTTAGAACTTAAATGGCAACACTGCAGGTGGTGAACACACTGTGCAATTTGTGTTAGGACCCTGGTTTTAATTCTGTCTTAATAATACGCTGTGGCCACTTCCACGGGAAGTATGAATTAAGTTGCAGTAGAATGATTTTGATACTTGTCTTTTATTTTTTTAATTAATCAGCCTAGCCTTTTCCCAACGAAGTTGTGGACGGCTTCCAGTCTAACCAGATGCAGTTGAATACCAGTATTTTACATGGAGCGACTGCATATCTGACCGCCACAACCCAGTTACTGGGCAACATGATACCCTTTGGTAAGCCTGGTTGTCAGACTTCGGCTTCTGATTACTTGTAACGACTGATGGACACCACTATTGAATCAAATGTCCATTAAATTACAGGCAGTGTTTTAACTCTTTTTAAATTATATAACATAACATAACATCACGCTTGTAATTTCCGAAGGGTTAGGCAGAGGTTTACCAATAGTCACACACACAGTCACATAGTCACATTTCGCCAGTTATGTTTGTTATGTGTAAAATAAACAAAATGGAACATAAATAACGTACAACTTCTTAAGGGGTCATTGTACTCATCATTATGAATAACTTTTACTATGGAACCAAAGGAGACGTTTCATTTTTGTATGGGACTCCGGCCATAACATGTACACTTTAGAAAACCTGGGAAACGAACCCCTAAATACAATAAATAATGTTTTTTTTTCCATAATATCTAATACTTTTTGGGCACAAAATAAAAACCGAAAATGTTTAACGTTTGTCAGGAGAAATACGACCATCGACAGCTAGCCATTTTCGTCCATAAGTACCTACAAATCTACAATTCACAAAAGCATTTTTTTTATTTTTATAGTGAATCACACTTTCTAATTAATCATAAAAGTTTTATAAGATAGCTGTCTTAATATAGTACAGAAATACATGCCTTTCATATTTATTTAAATGACGTCTACGTGATATTATTATGTTAAAATGTAACATGATTTCTGGACGAAAGCAGTATGCAAGTAAAACGGCGCGGCCATGATGAATAGAATATGGCAATAATTTGTTAAGCTAATATTTTTTGTGCCGAAGTCATCATCTGCCTAACCTTTTCCCAACTATGTTGGGGTCGGCTTCCAGTCTAACCGGATGCAGCTGGATACCAGTATTTTACATGGAGCGACTGCCTATCTGACCTCCACAACCTAGTTACTAGGTAACACGATACCCCTTGGTAAGGCTGTTTTTGTGCCGAAGTAATGAGGGGAATAAACAGGAAAGAATATTTTTCCTCAATTCGTGGATTTTTTTTCTTTTTTTACATTAACGTACACTTTATGGCCGAAAATGAAACATCTCCTTTGAAATCGCGAACAAAAAACTGCTGTTCCCTATATTTTGACGAGTTATGCGAATATAAATGTAGGGAACAGCTGATAATTTTTTCGCGATTTCAGATTTGGTCCAATAGTAAAAGTGGTTCATAATGATGAGTACAATGACCCCTTAGGCTGCCTGTCCACTGAAGCGGAGAAGAGAGGAGAGAAAGCGGAGCAGTGTCAATATTAAGAAGAAAGCATCAGGGTAGCCCGCGAAATTCAAATTTTCTTACGTTTTTTGCAGTACCTATGTGCCCCTTTCGGATCGGACATGGTTTTTTTTACTTATTGTATAAGACATGCACAAAGTAGACCATATTTGCGGGAGCCACTGGCAACCAAGTATTAGTCTTTCCCATATACATACATAAACTCGCGCCTTCTTCCCATGGGGCTAGGCAAAAACTACACTGCCGGAGTTGCGAAGTCCGAAAGGGAGATCGTGGCCCCCGGCAACAAGGCAACTGAAGGAACACGGGTGGGTTTCAGTCAGTAAGAGTCTGACACGCCCTCCCGCTCCGTCCAGAGCGGGACAAGTTACTTGATAATTTCCAACCCGAAAAAAAATTATGGCAGAAACTACAGAACGCCGCCTGCTTTCTTTCCCATATTATGAGTCTTTAAAAAGGATGATGTAACTTTTTATTACCATTTCAAGTATGATAATGAAATGGACAAGGCAAAACTCTTTCGATTTTGTAAAAAATAAATCAGGACCGGTTAGGCATTCGCAACAACTAAATATTCACACATTATGTAAAACTAATTACGACGGTAAAAATATATAGAGAATATATTAGCAACAAAAGTTTATAGATCCATAAAATTAATCTACTACTAAAGGCTCCCGCAGGCACACGCAACGCGACTCTAGTAGAACAATTCCTATGAAAACTTCATGGACATTGTTCTACCAGAATCGCGTCGCATTGCCGCCTCGCGTCTGTCTGCAGAGCCTTTAAGGTGAATGCACTTTAAAGTATTCGGAACAAAAAACTTAAAAGTCACTTGTATCGATTCGCACCTATTACTCAGTCGATTATGTATACCTAGTTATTCAAATCGATTTAAATATGGCAATAAAAACTTTCAGAAATTAGATTTGCCTAAATGTTTTCTAGTTGAATGTTATTGACCTTTTATCGAATATTTTAGAAGTGACCTCTGTCTAGACTAAACAGACCCAAAAAAAAACTTTTTATTTATTGTTTTAGGTTTCGATACCTATCACGTCGAGGGAGTTTTGCTAGCTAATTTCATTTGACCCTGTAAATGATGAAAGTTTGTATGCAAATGCGTCGGATTTTTGCCGATGGGAAATCCCCAACCCGGCTCGTTTTAAGATCCTATTGCACAAGGAAAACAGACCTTGCAAAGTTATCACTATTAAATTAATGGAAACAGGCATACACATAAAAAGTAATACTTTTCTCAAACATGTTTGGAAATTCGAACATTATTTTGACAACCTTCTTTGAGATAAATCGAAATTGCTGTACTGGTCAAAAACAAGTGAGTAGGCGGCCGGCAATGTTACTATGAAAATCCATATCTGTCGTGTTTAGCGGCCGTATAAATTACTATGAAAACTCATATCTGTCGTGCTATTTAAAAATGGAACGATCTTTTTACTTCGACCCATGGCAACCAAGGACAACATAACAAATTATCTAAATTTCGAACTGGCTTAGAAAATAGAGCTGTTTAAAGTAAAGAAGAAACATATTAACATATTGGCGCGTGAACATTTTTCTTTGTTCCTTATTGATTTTGGAATTTATAATTAATTTACTTAGTTTGAATTTCCGCGCATTATTTGAGAAAAGTACTATTCAAGCCTTGGCCGCAACCAGGCATTGTTGGACTCACGTATGTGAGTTCAGACTCACATTTTCACCATCGTCCATTCATGCCCTAATTGCTGGCCGCGACAGTAATGCACTATTGCCTCCCGTCAAATAAGAGCGTGCATTCTGAAAGTGGGCAACGTCGCAAATAGATGTCAAATATTTCGCTGTTTTTGATTAATTTGGCAATATAACTGTATAGAAATATGAAATGTGGCTAAGAAGTGAACTAAAATATTGATTATGAAATGCAATAATTAATATCGTAACACCGAATATTCAGTTAGAGGTAAAAAAAGCATTTGGAAACTTTCCAAATGCCTTTTTTACACCTAAAACAGTTACAACATCAAATTCAGTGGTATAATTGCAATTCATTATTAATATTCTAGTTCACTAATTAGCCATATTTCAAATTTCCATACAGTAATATTGCCAAATTAATCAAAACAGGTAAATATTGGACAGCTATTTGCGACGTTGCCAACTTTTAGAATGAACGCTCTAAGACTAATATTCATTAATAATGCAGAAATGCCAATGGGATCGTTATGGATGCAGTGTGACGCAACAGAACCTGTCTGAAGTCTGACTGACACAAAGGTCTTTGACATGATCTGAGGTAAGGGCCTTGGCTACAGGTTGTAGTAATCATCTATACATTATTATAAATTAAAATCGCTTTTCGTATCTGTCTCTGTGACCGCATTGTTCTTGTAAACTGTGCAACGGAATTTGATGCGGTTTTTACCATCATTTAGAGAATTTATTCCGGAAGGTTTAGGTATGTGTTATTTTAATATTAAACTTATATAAATAATAAAAAAATCTCGCTGTTTTGTCAAGTCGTAAAAAGTATGCGAAGCAAAGTCGGGTTGCTAGTACATAATAATATTGGAGCTATAAATTGTGTTTACTTTGAGGGAACGGTTCAAGAAAGTCTTATAAATAGGTTTAATACATACAGGATGAAGCTTAATGGTGTTATTGGCGATCATTTAGATATTACCCGACCTTGCGGGTCGGTCAACTAAAATAAATAAGTAAGAAAAAACTTCGTAAAATGTTTTTTAAATTTCAGAAAAGTTTTTAGTCAAATTAAATCTGTAATATTAAAATGACAAGAAAAACCAAACCTGTGGTGGTGTTTTTTTTTTTTTTGTTAGCCTTTGGAATGTCTTATGAACCAGCGATTGCTCATAAGAAAATACCCTCGAAACGACGATAAATATAATCGTGAAACTACAAAGTGTTACTATAAAGTTATCCTTTAGGATTCCCCAAACTTTTTGCGTCACAATACACAAAGTAAATAAATTCGTTTGCCCTAAATAACCCATAGATAGGTATTCAAATATTTGTCCCGATACGGGAATCGGCCTAGTGACCCTGAGAGCAGTAGGCTACGCTATTTGGGTCGTGGAAAAATAGACAGATTGTAACAAATACATGGATTGTTTTACGTTTATCACGATTAGGTGCTTCGTGCTATAAAACTAATTAAGTACAAATAAATTCATACATAACGAAGTGTGCAGAAAAAAGAGCAAAATGCAAAGCAATTGTAAATGCAAAATTTTTGATTAAAAATGAAGATTAAGACTGGTTATTAAATAATAATGTAATTTTATTACCATAGCTATGACGTGATACCTAATAAGAACCATGACTTTTTGTCGTCGGGAACGTCAAATAAATTAAATTCCCTATACCCTCGGGCACTTAATTATTACCAAGTACATTTATAAAGTTTCGGCAATTTTACTGATAACGTCTAAATTGTATGCCAATACTGACGAACAACCAATCAAAAAACTTTTATCTTAGACCGGTAGTCGTGGAAAAAAAGCTGGTTTCTGAATATTGCACAAAAAAACGAAGGTAGTTATCGAATCCGCACGACTTTGACATTTATATTAACTATTATTGATTATTTTAATGATTTCCTTTTCTTTATTCAATTCGCGAAAGATTGCGACAGAAATCTTTGCATGTGCGTGTGCGCCGTTGATGATGAAACCATTGTTAATTGTTATGAGATTATCATGAATAAGCAAAGAAGTAGGTTATCGAATAATAAGGAACAATCTGCTGTTGTTTTCACTTGAATAAAGGAATTAGATTTGGGACAAGTATTTTTAGACTCCTTATTCATTCTAGTGTGTTTGTTATCTACGAATTAGCTGCACAACACATTATCATCGTCTACTTAGCTGCGTGTAAACGTCAGACCGCAATTAAATCAATTAACAGCTACAGAAAAATCTCGGTAACTGCGTAACACCGAAGCGAAAAAAAAAAAAAAAACATACTGCTTATTGGTTACAGACCATAAATTCGAAATAACTGTGTGTCAAGGTGTTAGCATGTTCTTCATTGTTGGCAGTAAATATTAAAAGTTGAACTTACCTTTGTTTTCCCCTAGCAGGGTCTTGGCGGAGGGTGCAAGGCCGAAGGGGGCCTTCGGAACGATCGCTGCGCCCTTGTTTTTCTCAAAGAGCGCTTTGCGTTCCCTGAGAGACATTTCGGCCGGGTCCTTCGCCTTCGGGCTGCCTGTCTCGAACATCGCCGCCTTAGACAACACAGAACTCCTGTCAACACTCCCGTTTATTTTTGGACCCAACTTTTTCACTAGCGGCGATCCCTTCTCCGGCGCCGGCTTGTCGTCCGCCGGTTCCGGTTTTGTTTGTTTACAATCATCACTTGCGTCATTTTCGTTGTCGAGTTGCACTGCATTCTCTTTGTCTTTTTCACTTTCACATTCGTCTTCCGTGATAATATTCCGCGGCGGCGTGGGTGCTCTGTATTTCTTGATAGAGGGTTTTTTTGTGACGGCCGGGTTGGCGGGCGAGGGCGCCACCATTGTTGCCATGTTGGGGGCTGAAGCGGCACTGGGGGTTGTCGATGCGCACTTCGGCTCCTGTCGGTCGGGATCGGCAGTTTTCGTGGTGAATTCGTAGACGAGCCGCGATTGGCTGGCCGAAACTCGCCGGTAGCCCTCGCCCTCCTACGATTGGACAACGGCCGCGTAACGCGAGGGGTGAGCACGTGCTTGCATTTCGTTTATTGATACGTTTTATAGCGGTGGCTGAATTCGCGCGGTTAGTTTAACTGGGTTATGTTAGCGTTAAAGGGCTCGCGGAGAAGTTGCATCACATCTGGCGTTATATAGGTTACGTAATTGAAGTGTATTGTAATTGTTATGACAGTAAATAAATAGTTCGTAAAGTTGAATGAACGTGTGTATCGTGTCCGTTAGGTCGCGGGGTCGTGTGTGCGCGCGTGAGTCCCGTGTGGCGAGCTCCAACTGACTGGCTGTCTGCGGAGGGCCGCACACGTTAGCCCAGCTGATAATTATATTTTGACGCATCGCGTTGTTTGATGCAAGACCCGCTTTGTGTTATTATAATTATTGAGGAAATATGTATCATTATTTCGGGTAAATGACACGCTGTGTTATGAAATGATTTATGATTATTACCTTTGTACGCGTTGATAATCGCGTCTGGTCTGTGAGCTGTGCTCATCAGAGCGTCAATTTGGCGTTCAATGTCAAAATGAGTGTTTTAGAATTAAACGGATTTGGGCACTTAAAATTTATGAACTCAAATCCAGTGAATAAATAAAAATGTTTCATTCATAGATCATCTGGTCCTCAAGAAACTCCTTTCAGGCCAACTTAACTGTAGACTCAAAAAATTATTCGTTCATTGCTGCTATGGCAGTTTTGCAGAAGACCAGTCCGTGCCGGAAGCCCTAATGACAAGACAATTTTCTTATACAGAAATATTGGCACGACCGGAAATAACACAACTTTTTGGAGAAAAGATGTCCTAACGGTCTGCTCCCAAAACTTTGCCGTGATTATTCGTCATTACAGCCTATAAAAAACTGTCTTAAAGGCCGGGGAAATACCTGGTTTTGTTCAAACGTGGGTATTAACAAAGTATTATGCTGGTGGACGGACCTGTACCCTAATTGCGTAATACAACACAATCACAATTTGTTTCGATTTGAAACAGATTGCTAATCCATTGCTTCATAAGCTAAAAAAAAAAATCTGCTCAACAACGTAAATAACGCAATGAATGTTGTTGAATAGTCAAAATGGAACAAATTAGGCAAATTTGTTTACGAAAACAAGTTACGCAATTAGGGTACAGGAAGCTGATTGGGGTTTAGGTCGTGGTAGGCGGTACGAAACGATAACAAGGGATATCAACTCGCTTAAATGCAAAATCACAGCTAATGTGAAGGAATGAAGGACATGATATGGTCGGGAAGACCAAAATCAAAAGTCATTTATTCAAACTATTCTGAGAATCATTACCTACTTTTCGAACGTCAAAATTACTTAAGACAGTCCTTCAAAACGCCCACCCTTTACCTCTTTCTAGTAATTTAGCTGGGAAGAAGTGGCGCAACAAACTCCACAGAAACATGGATGGTTTGTATGAAAGATGATATAACTAGAAAAGGAGTGAATACTGAGATACCGTTAGCCAGAGTTGTAAATAATAGGTAATACGGGCTGGTATCCGCAACTCCACGTCAAAGCACGTATTTTGCGTACGAGTGGGAAAATCGGTTATTCAATCCACCCCAGCTCCTCAAAGAAGGCCAGCAACGCCTTTGACAATTTCACGTAGGGTACCTGGGTTACCCCTCTGTCAGAAGTGTAACTATAGAAGAAGAAAATATACTGAGCCAGGACAGGAGAATGATTCAATGATTACAAATATAATAGATAGTTTACTCCCTCTTAGAGAGGAAGCCTGTTTGACCTTGTGACTGATTATGCTAGTTTAGAGTAGGTACTTACAGGAAAAAGTGATCGATATCGTCGATAAGTAGTAACAAGGAATCATAATGACTGGCAGAAGCAAAGTCCACATCATAAAGGAAGACAAAAAAAAGGTTGTAAAAACTAAGCAAGTAATCTTGTACCATAATGTGATTAAAATTTTATTGATCGTCGGTCAGCCATTTAAATTGGGCTTAGTGATTTTTAATCAAGTTTCTTACGGACATGGCAGATTTAGTTTCAAGTTGGGATCTTTACAGACTATGACTTCACGTCGGGGGAGTCACGACCCTCGGTAATGAGCAATACTACGCGAGCAGGAGAAGTACAAATGATAGGTTGGGTGATTCAAAATTATGAACACTAGAACATCTACAAAAACCAAATCAATACTTAATCTATAACTATACTTAATATTATAAAGAGGTAAAATTGATTGGTTTGTTTGTATGTATTTATTTATGGGGTAATCTCCGGAACTACCAGTCAGATTTCAAAAAATATTTTTGCATTGGATAGACCAATTCTTGAAGATAAGGCTGTATAAATAACATCAGTGGCACTCCGGGAGTGTCGACAGAAGTGAAAACTTGAACAATTTAAAAAAATACTTCCAAAACCTTTAAAGTAAAAATACTTGCATAGAAGATTGATCCGTAACATACTATAAATAAAGAGCACATTCGCGTTTACAAAAATGAGGCGTCGGTAACGGTGTCGCGAGTTCAATTGTTTTTTCCCATCTCAATAAATAACAGTTTAATAAAAAAATAAAGTTTAATAAAAAACTGTAACCCGACTACGGGAAAATAAAAATGATCTAAAAAGTACGAAACAAACAAATATTTCTGACAGAAATCAAGACATAAGTACAAAAATGGTCCAGGTAAAGCCGTGGTCGCATACCTGTATACCATGTTGGTGCCAGGAACACCTATAAAATTATAATGGCATGCGACGACGGCTTTACCTTGACCATTTTTGTACTTATGTCTTGATTTCTGTCTGAAATATTTGCTTGTTTCGTACTTTTTAGATCATTTTTATTTTCCCGTAGTCGGGTTACAGTTTTTTATTAAACTTTATTTTTTTATTTTATACTTTTCCGTTTTTACACTTGATAAACGTAAATAAGAGTAATACAATAGTTCAGTAATTAACCTATTTTAATTTCCAATAGCAGTGCATAGTGCTTTGGACGAAACCATAGAGCGATTTATTTCAACGCCAACACCATATATCGATATCGAGCTTCGAAGAAATCCAAAATATAAATATTTCGTTGTACTTGTTTTTCTTCATAAGAGTGAAATTACAAATCGTTACTATTTATTAAGATTTGATTAACTGCACGTTGGTAACATCTTGCGATACCTACTACGTAGCGCAGTCTCACTTTTGCTTGTTTTTAACGATTAAAACATATTTATTTACTTTGAAAATATAATATTATATACATATTTGTCATGTGCTCATCAAGACCTTTCTTTTGATACCAAACATGTCATGATCATCCCATTTTAATTTTTTTCGAGGTTAGAAATTTACGTGTAAAGTCCACCAAATTAAATTTAGGGAAAAATTATATAGCCTATGTCACCCGGACCATTATTACGAACCTATTGATACCTCATTCATCAAAATCGGTTCATTAGTTTAGGCGCTACGGTGGAACACACGTAAAAACAAACATACATACATACAAACATACATACATAGACTGCTAAAATCATAACCCTTCCTTTTGGCTTTGCCGTAGTCGGGTAAAAAAACTAAAAAACACGATTAAATTGAAAAATGGAATAATTTTATCAAATTAATGTATTGTCATCGGTCCTCGATAAATCTACAAAGTTTGAACGAAATCTGGCCGTTTAAAGTGGGTCAAAATCGCGCCCAAAGGAGCCGGTTACAAACAAACATACAAACAAATAATTTTATTAAATTAATGTATTGTCATCGGTCCTCGATAAATCTACAAAGTTTGAACGAAATCTGGCCGTTCAAAGTGGGTCAAAATCGCGCCCAAAGGAGTCGGTTACAAACATACATACAGGTGAAGCTAATAAAAAGCGTATAAACCCAATGCCCAACGCGCCTAAAGAAGTTTTCACTTCAATAAAGCTTCTGTCATCATCAATGGGGTCTCCCAAAAATATCAAATTCCACGCTCCTAAATTGATAGCAGTAGCCTATTAACCAATTCCCTTACTTAAGTTCGGGTACTGCCGAATATTGTGATAGACATTCCCCTTACGCCTTACGGTCAATGGCTTTAGCTGGCTTAATAGATACTCCTTAGTTTAACTGACGAGAGTCGTGTTACTCTAATTTAGGACTATTTAACTGTTTAAGTAAACTGGGGAGTGCTTTTGGGGACCCTTTTCAGTACGTCAACGTTCGAAAATCAGTTTGAGTATATTTTTTGTGCTCAATGGATGAAGAATAGTGAATTTTGTTGGATATTCTAAAGCCAAGGAGTATTGTGTTACCCAGTACGGGTTATGGAGGTCAAGTAGGCAGTCGCTTCATGTAAAATCAGGTATTCAGCTGCATTTGGTTAGATTGGAAGCCGACCCCAACATAGTTGGCAAAGGCTAGGCAGATGATGAATCTGAAATGTCATTTTTAATGGACTAGACTGATTTGATGACTAATTTAATTACTTAGCACTAATTTTAAGCGTACTCATCGGAACTCCTACTAATGTACGCTAGAAACTTTGCATGAATTAGCAATTCTATTTTTTGTAGCACCTACAACACTTTTTACATCTTCTACTACAAATTAACATCACTTTAGAGTAGCAAAATGACTAATGCTTAATCATTTCCTTTGGTATTTTAATATATTCTGTAGTAATCGCCCCAAGTCAAATTCACAATGTCTAGACCTTCAAATAGAGCCAACATTCTATAATCCAGACTGTCTAGTCGAGGTTCGATGCACCCTAGCAATCAATCTTATAAAAGCATTTACAGAAAAAATGGCCGATCCAAACAGACCGGTAAATGGTCCGCAAAAACTTGGTTCAACAAACTACTACCATGACCATTTTAAAAGACCTTCATTTCTATGGAGTCTTTACCAATTAATGGGTTTTCAATCTGGCCAGGTTTGCAGGGAAGTGAAGCTGTCGTAACAATGATGCAATTTGTATAAAAAAGGCGTTGCGACATAGCTGTGGCGATTAATCTGTACCGGGGTGTAAAAAGTCAGTAAATTCACACCGTATAATGCTTCCAAGAATTATAGTGTGTGGGCCTTTTACTGTTTACGATAACACATGGCTGTTTCTGGTCACTACGATCATTTCTTTCCTGTTGGGATATAAAGGCAATCTTTGTATTGATGGCCAGGCCTCAATGCGTTATGCAATGTCCGTTGTGAAACCGATGTTTCTGGTTATGGATTCAAAAAGACACCACACTCCAGTGCCTTGTTTATGTATGGCGAATCCAATCCTAATTATTATGGAAATAACGTCATAGGCTCGTGTCTTCTCTGTATGTGAAGAGGTTTTGCCCTGCAGTGGAATAATACTAAGCTGATATGGCCAGTTCTGCGCTTAACACAATTTTAAGGCCTTCTGCGCCCAAGCTTTAGTTTTGCTGATCGTGACTTCGATTCACCAACATCCCTAAAGATATGCATAGCATAATGAGCCTATAATGTTCCCAATACTGGGACACAGACTTTTGTGTGAGAGGGAGTGGGCCATAATTCACCACGCGGGCCCAGTGCGGGTTGGTAGATGTCACATGTCTTCGAATTTTTTGTTCTAAGACATGCCGGTTTCCTCACGATGTTTACCTTCACCGTTTTGAGAGCAGTGGTGATGAAGTAATTTACACAAAGTAAATCGCCTGTCTGGGTTCAAACCTTCGACCTTACAACTTGTAAGTCGCGGCTCACTAAGCCACCACTGAAGATATGCATAGTATGCTCTAAGATCACATAGTCGCCGTTATAGAAAGGAATATAAACATTACAATAATAATTTAGCACAATAAGCTCCACCATGCTTACAAAGCGACACTAACTCAGATATGGCAAGTTAATATTATTCTCAGAATTGTGAGTATTAAATTACGGTTGACTGATAAGAAAGCTCGAACAAGCTTTTGATAATTAACACGTGCGTGTAGTATAACTTTAAGTATTATTAATAACAGGAAGAAACAGCAATAATACTGTCTAGTATGCTACTCTATTTTTGTCTTTTGCAAGTGGCCTGAAGTTCTAAAGAGTTTTGAAAAATCCAAGATTAAAGATAAAGGCATTACCTATATCAAGAGAATGGACAGAATAGCACTCTCATACTAGTGTATTGTTTACATGTTAAAAGGAGGACGAGGAGGCTTCAGTTTTTCGGACTGACTTCATCTATTGCGGGACACTTAACGCCCCCAAGCGTAACAAAAAATAAAAAACAGTGGCACTCCGGGAGTGCCGACAGAAGAGAAAACATGAAAAACAAAAATCGGCACCGCGGTAATCAACGCGTTGATGTCTTTTACTCCACTGTGTCGGTAACAGGTCGCGAAATCAATGGTTTAATCCCATCTCAAAAATGCCCAACGCGCCTAAAGAAGTTATCACTTCAATAACATTAAAATTTCTATTGTGTCTCGAGTGTCCGTCTCGATTAATAAAAATTAGGGATGAAACGATTCAGATTCTGATATATCGGTATCGTCGATATGCTACCGATATCGAACAGTTCGAAAAGCACCCGAAACGACGACGCACCATAGTTGTTCCGTCGCAGGCGGGACTGGCGAGAGAGCCGCGAAGCGCGTGGTTAGCGACATAGCAACACGGCAAACGGCAGTGTTTGCAGTTTGCTGAGCGATGTATTGTTTCGTGCCTGTTTCACGTCAACGCTATTCGTGATTGTGTTTATTCACACAGTGAAGTGAGAACTATAACGCACTATTAAACAATTGTTCCCGAAATACAAAAGATATACAAACGCATGAGGTACATACTTCATTATTTGTTTGATTTATTACCTACTAAGCCGTCGATATCGGTATCGTCGATTATTTACTACAATAATCGGTATTTGTATCGTATCGGGAAAAGTATCGTTACATCCCTAATAAAAATCTAAAATTCACTGACAAACAACGCCATACTAAACAGCTGGGTCTGGAAGCATGAAAATTCGCACAAGAGTTCCGTATAATAACCAAGGTAAGCAGTAAGGAGGGATTTTTGAAAATTCACCCCCTAAAGGGGTTATATAATTGAAAGGATAAGGGATGAAAATTTGTATGGAAGTTCGTAATTTTTCCGATGAAAAATCCCGGCACGGCTTGTAAGATACTAAACTTAGAAAGTATCGGGCGGAAATTACAGGACGATGGTAGTAGTAACTTTTGAAGTAAGATATTCTTTCCACACGAACAGTTTCATGAAGTTCACCCCCTAAAGGGGTTATATAAGGGATGAAAATTTGTATGGGAAGTTCGAAATTTTTCCGATGAAAAATACCGACATGGCTTGTAAGATACTAAACTTAGAAGGTATCGGGCGAAAATTACAGAACGATGGTATTAGTACCTTTTGAAGATATTTTTGAAACCGAAGTATGGTCCCATACGAACAGATTCATCCAACAGAAAACTAAACATACAATCTATCTTTCACAATCCACCATTTGTACAAACCCAACACAAATATACACGGTACGATAGCGACCCATATAACAGTAATACGGAAACTCGAACCGATGAACATGATGACATTTTAAGCGGTACCACCATGCGAGATGCGTATTTAGATTGCACGCGGAACTCCTGCGCACAGCACAGATACACAGGTAGAAATAGAAATGTTTCCGAGGATTGAGAAACTGATTTGTGTGATAATAATGTTGTAATGTAAATTCAGTATGGGGAGTCTTACTTGAAACTTTAGAAGCATATGGAACAGGGTGTATAAGTTCACTCATCCTCTATAGAAAAGGGAGGATCCTCCGACCAGACGGGTGATCCTCCGATTTCGCGTGACGTCAGTATAAAGCGTTGTTTGTAGAAACAAGCAGTAAAAAAGATGTGGAAACAAGGAAAAGGTCTAACATAAAAGTCTAGGCAAATAATAACCCACTTTCTTCTTGCATGTGGCAGTAAGTGATTGAAAGGAAGTACTGGTACAAAACTCTCAATTACTTGGAAGCAAGTTAAAAAAGGCTATAAGGAATAAGGTCTAGCATAAAGGTCTCAGAAAATAACGACTTTTTGCAGCACTACAGTTACGATTGGATGGAGAGGTCGCGAGTCGATAATGGAATTAGTAACCGCAAAAGAGTTAATGCAGAGATGATACAAAATTGATAAATTCGGTAAAATGTTATAGAAAAATATTTTAGATTATTTTAAATTCCGCAAAGTGAACGCCTGCATGCGTAGATGACAACCATAGAAACGGGTTTTCTACGGGTTTTGTCGACGGAAGAATAGACAAAATGACAGATTGTGATTGTTTATCTGCCATTTTGTCTATTCTTCCGTCGACAAAACCCGTTTCTATTGTAGTCATGCTAAGCGTGTTGATAAATATCGATATCTCCGTTAAAGTATTGAGGATAAGGTTGAGCGAGTCCTTAATTTATGTTAAGTATTGAAATCATGTATCAACTGCGCAAATATGATCAGTATGATCACACATTAAAATTTTGTAGTAATCTCAAAGGATTGCTGTTTTTATCGGAATACAATACTCATTATTTACTTTTGGTCCTTCTAAGATACTCGTGAGGAGCTCGTGGCTAAGTAATAACAGCCACACGGATCGACCCATCAGGTTAAGCTACGCTTGTCGGGGTTGGTCCGTGGATGGGTGACCATCTCTACATACCGAGACTCCTCCGTGCCTCGCCGTAGGTCCCGGCTGTCATTCGTACATCTTTAAAAGTTACAAGTCGTCAGAAGCCCGAAAGTCTGACACCAGTCTTACCAAGGGGTATCGTATTACCCAGTTACTGGGTTGTGGAGGTCAGATAGGCAATCGCTCCTTGTAAAAAAACTGGTATTCAACTGGATCCGGTTAGACTGGAAGCCGACTCCAACATAGTTGGGAAAAAGCTAGGCAGATTGATTGGTCCTTCTAAGATACTTGTTTGTCTGTGAATGTGAATGTCTTTGAACTTTCTGTTCTAGGACATGCCGGTTTCCTCACGATGTTTTTTGCTTCACCGTTTTGAGAGCAGTGGTGATGAAATAATTTACACAAAGTAAAGCGCCTGTCTGGGTTCGAACCTACGACCTACAACTCGGTAAGTCGCGGCCGTTACCACTGGGCCACCACTGCTCAACCTACCTTATGGTCGTTAAAATAAACTGTTATTTTTTCAATGTCCACCTCCATTTTCCAATAACGTTATCTTAAATGGACCCCTATGCTGTGAGATTATCACCTGTACAATAGCAATCTATCACCATTCAAGGACCCATTTACAAAGTAAATGATCTATTATATCGTGTCGGTCCATATGGCTGCTACCATGAATAGTTTATGAAAATAAAATCATCATACAATGCAAACGAATGTCGTATAATTTATTGTTATGAGTTCTGGTCAAATATGGGTAGGTTTATTTTAAATGTTTGTATAACATAAATAGATGCTACAGGGATGATCAAGTAACATAAACATTTGTCAAAGGACATGTCGGCTGCCCCATTTCAAAACCTAGAGCGGAAAAACGTAAATAGGGTCAGCCTTTGAAAAGTCCAGGTTTTGAAATGGTTAAAGTAACTTACTAGGTTTTAAAGTGGTTACGGAGAAATGAATGGGGCACTTACTAGGTTTCGATGTTTAAATATATCTGCTTATAAGTGAGTTTTCAACGCTGATGTTTTTGTATTTGGTGGGGACTTATTAGTTTAGCCAGATTATGCAATAAAACGATTTTTGTAAAAAGTGTCCCTTACTAGGTTTTGAAATGGGGCAGCCGATGTCCTAAAATGGTTTTTTATTATTCAATTATTCTAACCAGGATAAGTTAAATATATTTGGATAGACATCCCAAAAACTAGTGGTTCTAACTATATCATACATTTTTAAAGACTTCCAATTTTGAGAAAAATCGTTTTTTATTTTAGTAAGAAGTTACCCCTAAAACAAACCTTTCTAATTATCTAGGATAATATAGTAAACTTGTCAAAATTGACACAGTTTACTGTCATTACTGTCAATTCGTTGATAGTAATGACAGTACTGTGTCAATTTATGTCATATTGACATATTCAGATAGTAAACTTGTCAAAATTCAGGAGGCTTTCCTTAATAGCGAATCAGAGCCAAAACTTTCTCAGCAGTAATATTGCATTTGACCTAATTTATGTCATAAATAGATAAAACATTATTAGTATCATCAAACGCCCCAATTCATACAATTAGGTAATGTAAACAGATAATCTATATTTCTGCTATCAGATCAGAAAACAGCTGTTACATTCCTATCTTCCCTGTTCTGAATACAAAACAATTGAACCAGTATATCTTGGCATACGGCAAAACTAAAATTTGAAATATTTTGAATTTGACAGTTTATTGTCAACTTTCTTAGCCAACAGCGCCACCATGATGTGTCAAGAGATTTATTGGCCAATTATTCCGAGATATTGAATTTCAGGAACGAGCGTCAATCATTCCAATTTACACCTTATTGCAATGTCATACGAGTCACATCATGCGCTCGTGAGATACATTTTCTATAACACCCGAATATTGTGTTTATCTAAGGATGAATGAGTGTCAAATGACGTCATAGGGCCGCATTGAATGCATGAATAGGAGATTGTTTTCCTTTGTAAGGAAATGTAGAGAATAATAAAAATGTATGGTGATTTTAGTTAAAATTACCTCATTGGTCTAGTGGTCGCAAGCGCTACTGCTGAGCATGAGGTCCTGGGTTCAATTCTTCGGGTCAGGCAAAGTGTTATTGGGTTTTTCCATCTGGAATTTCTCAGTAACAGCCCGGAGTCTAGATCTGTGCCCGGTTGATGGCAATAGGTTCGCCCCCTATTACATGGGACTTAAACATAACTGGCGAAATGTGGGTGTACTATTACTATATAATAGGTACACCTCTGCCTAACCCTTCTGGAGATACAGGCGTGATGTTTCGCTATGTTGTTTAATTAAAAACACTGAGGCCGTGTTCCGACATACTATGCGTTATATGCGCGTGTACTCCCAAAGGTTATTGCAATTTTGAGTCCTATTCTAATTGCATAAAGCTTATCTTCGCTGATCGGTGACTGCGCGGTTGCTGCTCAGTGGCTGCGCGCGGACGCGGTGTTTGTAGGAGGATTTCAAAATAAGCTTTATGTAATTAGCATTAGAACTCAAAATTGCAGTAACCTTTGGGAGTACACGCACATAAAACGCGTGGCGGAACGTGGCTTGATAGCAGTTGGACGAGAATAGCCGAGGATCGAGCTAAATCGTGTGGATGATGATGCAAATACTATTAATTATTTGCTGTGAAAGAAAATGGTTTACGAAGAACAAAAGATTGTCTTTTCCTCGGTTTTATAAAAAAACTAGCTGCGCCCCGCGGTTTCACCCCGTATAACTCTCGATCCCGTGGTAATATCGGAATAAAAAGTATCTTATGTCCTTCTCCAGGTCATGGTCTACCCATGTGCCAAATTTCTTCCAAAAACGCTCAGCCGTTTTAGCGTGAAAGCGTAACAAACAAACTCCATTTCGCATTTGTAATATTACTTAGGATTCAATATTTTAAATATACTAGTTAGATTTTTAAACTACTCTGTAGTACATAACATAACATCACGCCTTGTTTCCCCGAAGGGTTGGGCAGAGGTGTCCCTGTAGCAAGTACACCCACATTTCGCCAGTTATGTTTAAGTCCCATGTAATAGGGGGCGAGCCTACTGCCATCAACCGGGCACAAATCCAGACTCCGGGCTGCTACTGAGAAATTTCAGATGGAAAAACCCAATAACTCTTTGCCCGACCCGGGAATCGAACCTAGGACCTCATGCTCAGCAGTAGCGCTTGCGACCACTAGACCAACGAGGCAGCTAACTACTCTGTAGTACTTACTGTAAAAGGAGGAATATATAAAACTTATGCAAAATCCTCAGAACATAATTATAACACAATATTTTTATTAGGCACTTAAAAGAAAGCATTTATTCAAAAGGTTTTGTGGTCAACACATTCAGGGCTGCCTCGAAAAACAAAAAAAAAACACAAGGAAACAAAAGAGGACCAGAAAAACAATTCGTCGAAAGGTCTTAAAAAGGAGGGGGGGGGGCAACGGTCTTTGAAATAATAATAATATGATTTGTGTAAAGCGAAACAATAGTGAACACTCCAGTGCATAATATTACGACGGCCATTATGCGCACTGAAATGCGAACGAGTGGTGAAAGAATGCGCAGGCGCTGATTTTATTCGCTGGCCTTGGGTATAGGGCTGCACAGCTTTCGAAATAAAACTTAAATAATGTATTGAATAATATTATGATAGCTAATTATTAGTTTCAAAAGTTCTAAAACTCTCGAGAGTAAGATTTCTTCAAAGGTAAAATGAGAAGGATTATGTAAGGATCGTAGCCGGTGGTATTCTATAGTTTCTGCCTACCCCCATGGGAAGAAGCCGTGAGTTTGTGCATGTTTATGTAAATTAGATACCTGTTAAAGATTCGTAAAGCAAACAATTTTAATTTAAAAAAATTTAACACTACAAACTTACTAAGTGAAAAATAACTTTATTTTTTTGCCACCGACTTCCGAAATTTATATTTATATTAAAAAGAAAAATTTTAATGGGGCCACCTAGAGACCATATCCTATCAAACAAAAAAAAAATTGCAAAATCAGTCCACAATTGATGGAGAAATCGGTGGACATCCATGAAAAAAAAAAACAAAAAAATTATACAGACGAACATAGAACCTCCTCCTTTTTGGAAGTCGGTTAAAAAGTATTTGTTTATGTCACTTCATCTCAAAGGCTCTACAAGACAGCCCTATGACCACAAAATTCGGTACGAATCCAGAAACCCTTTTGTCGTAAGCCCACCCATATGGCCAAAGTCGTGAAATAACGAAAGCTTTAAATATAGCCGTAAAAGATCAAAATAAGTCGTAAACTCGCCGGGGCTTCGGAACGGGACAAAGGGTAGCTCGCTTATTTATAGATATATCTCGCCGTTGGAACTGTGTTTTGATAAAGCTTATGATAGTTCCAGTTAAGAAAGAAAGAAAGAATAACGTTTATTTAGACACATTTTGTGAAACATAAAAAGTGAAAATAATGTTTTAACAAAAATAGTGTGTGCCTCACGGCTTCGCCAAAAAGTTTCATTTCAACATTATTGCCATACAGATGTTGTCTGACGCTGGTTTTCCAATGAACCTTTAAGAACAAGTGACAAGAAGTACAGTTTCAACATACCTGAAACATATTTTGAATACTTATTCAATTAAGGTTTTGTGTAAATTGGCCGAAATATCACGATTATTGTTGAAGATGTCGGAAAAAATCATGCCGACTGGGAGCTTTACTGGCGTGCACCGAGTAAACCGTTAGAGATACATAAAATTTATGTTCTACATGTTTGTACATCTCAAAAAGTTTAACAAAAAAGTCCGCAATGGTCTATGTCTATCTTCTAAGGATTACCCACAGTAACCATTATTATCTTTCAGAATTTGATAAAAAATTAATTGTTATTTCCGAAGCTATTTTGACAGGTATCATAATAATCTTTATCCAATAAAATATGTTATTTAAATTGTGCATTTAATTTAGATTAAAATATGCCTATGACAAAATAATTATGGCTGACGGCAACGCGGGCGCAGCGGTAGGAATCAATGACCTTTTCCTCGGCTATTAGGTATGTAATCCCGGTAGTACGTTCCCGTGGGATATTTCCGACACCCACGCGGGCGAAGCCGCGGGAAAAAGCTAGTATGTATAATATAATTACAAAAACAATAAGAACAGTTACATACTGTTATTGTAGTGGAAGAAGCTTTTCATAAGTTCACAGGTCTAGAAGAAACGATGTTCTCATTAAAAATGTAAAGTCAAAATCAAGTTTTATTCCGGAAAACGGAGGGAATATGTAGAACAGACGAGATTAGCGTCAATCTAAAAATATTTTTTTTAATCAAATGCACTTATTGGCCGCCCATGACATTATTCGTAATTGGAGCGATGTAAATTCAAAGAAATTATTATGTAAGCATTTGGCCACATTAAATACAACAAATTATTTTCAAAGGACATCTTATAACAAACTTATAATTTAAAAACATAAACAAGTAGGTCACAAAAGAGCACACGGTCTCATTTAAAAATATTAAAAGCTTTCAAAAGGACATCAAGTAGTCCATTTCAAGGTTCCATAAACACTACAATTTTATTGCCTCTGGATAATAAAACAGCAATAAATTTTTTAAAATAACAAAGATAAAGTGCCTTGTTTTTCTAATGGTCTAGGGTTATTGCTGAGCATGAGGTCGACTTCCAGGTCGGGCAAAGTGCTATTGAGTTGTTCTATCTGGAATTTCTCAGTAGTAGCCCGGAGTCTACTTGTGCCCGGTTGATGGCAATAGGCTTGCTCCCTATTACATGGGACTTAACATAACTGGCGAAATATAGGTGTACTATACGTACACCTCTGACCAACCCTTCGGGGAAACAAGGCGTGATGTTGTTATGTAAAGATTAAGGGGTTTATTTATAAACGTTGCTTAAAGTTAAGAGACGTTCAAACGTCAAAATGTATGGTTAAGGGAGAAGCGTCAGGGTAGCCCGCGAAATTCAAATTTTCTTACGTTTTTTAGATTTTGCAGATCAGTGTCAGGTTTAACGTTAAATTTTAACTTACTAACTTTGGAAAATTTGAATTTCGCGGGCTACCCTGACGCTTCCCCCTTACACAGGCGCTAATCATTACTTAACTTTAAGCAACGTTTATAAATAAACCCCTAAGTAAATAACAAAGAGTAAGACCAGGCAAGCATGGCACTAAATATAGGAGACCTGTACCTAGCAGTGTGTGGAACAGGGCTGCCAATGTTGATGAAATGACGAAGTATTCGCTACATGTTTTGCATACAACATTGATGCATGATTCAGAAGTGTTTTAGGGAAAACCATCCAGCAAAAGACACGGATGTCGCTAAAATTAGCCTTTCTAAACTCCATTAGGTTTAGGTAGTTAAATAAAGAAGAAACAAATCGTAAAATGGGTTTTTATAGATGACACTTTCTTGTTTAAACAATACAATAAAACCAAATTAAATTTATTTTAGATTTTTACAATATTTTCCTCTTTTATTAATGTATGTTAAACTTTATAATAAATTTATTCTTAAACTACTCTTCGTAGATGTAACTGCTTGAGCACAATTTTTTTGTTAGATTTTTTATAATGATACAATATTTTGTAATCTGTCTATTGTAAAGAACCCAAACTCTAAACGTTAACGAATTATATATATCGTTGCTAAATTGAAGAGTACAACTGTGACGTAGCATGACAGCTGATGTGACCGGTATTATGTTTAGTCGGTTACTTGACAGCTGTCTCGTCACGTGGTTTTTTTTGTTTATCTTTATTTATCTACCTAAACCTGTGGAGTATAGGTTTATTTCTTTGGAAAGTAGATTACAATTGCGTAAAATACGGTAGTGGGGCGCGTCATGAGTGGACAAGGTTTACTGTCATATCTTGAAACACGCTAAGAATTTCACCTATTTCATTGATGCATTTACGAACAACAATAGCAGACAGGAAGTAGTGTTTAAAAGGCTTTTCTAAAACATAGCTTTGAAGAGAATAATCATGTTGATATGACATTTAAATGGACTTATCAGATAAACTTATCAGATAATTCGATCCACTAGCTGACAACCAGGTCGATGGAGGACTTGATGAAGGGCACCTAGGGGCAGACTGGCTCAGAAAACGAAAGACGCGAAACTTTGGCATAAGTTGGGAGACTCTTTTAACTTAGCGAAGAATGGAAGCCATAAAAAATAGGTATTGCCATGTTTAGAGAGAGGAAACCAAAAGGAAAGTGATAGATAATAATATGATTCATTTCTTTATGATTAAAAAAAAAACATGCTATGACAACACTATTTACTCGACAAAATGATAAGCTTTTGCCTGCGATTCCTTCCGCGTGGTAGCCAAATAGGTATACCATAAAATACAATGTCACCCATGGGCATGTGTCCGCCCGCATTTTCGTCTTAATATTCATAAAAAATTATCGAAAAGTAACTTTTAAAAGGGGGGGAGGGGTAGATTTTTTTTCTCTAAAAGGGACAGGTTTTTTTAATATAGCATAGTCGACCAGTTTTAATAAAAATGTTAGTTTATCCGATAAAATAACTCGTAAGCTTTTAGAAATAATAAACAGAATCGAGCCAATAACAGCGGAGATATGGCAAACGCTACTCAAAATTTAAAAAATTTAATAACATAAAAAATATTAAAGATAGACCCCCCTTTTAAAGTTATTTTTCGATAATTTTTCGTGAATATTCAGAAAAATACGGGCGGTCACATGCCGATGGGCGACATTGTGTATCCTATGACAGTCTAAGAAATTTTGAAATCGGACGAGTCGTTTCAGAGATTACCTCCTACATACAAACTGACAAATTTTACCTCTTTATAATATTACTATCTAGTTATATCATCATCTACCAAGTCTTTTCCCAACTATGTTGGGGTCGACTTCCAGTCTAACCGGATGCAGCTGAATACCAGTATTTTACATGAAGCGTCTGCTTATCTGACCTCCACAACCCAGTTACTGGGTCACACGATACCTCTTAGTAAGACTGGTTGACAGACTTTCGGGCTTCTGACTACCCGTAACAACTGTCAAAGATCTACAAATGACAGCCGGGACTAAGGGACTACTTATATGCGTAAAACGATATTAAAAACTAAAATATTAGATCGTAGTAACTGTAGAAGAACGTGTGGCTAGACACGCAAATAAGAATAGATGGGCGGTAGATAACAAAAACGTTCCTATTAGTATTCTATGCGGGCGCCGCGTCAAATTGACGATACATGTCGCGACTCTAATCCTTGATTAGGTACGAACAGGGAAAACTGTGGAGCTGTATCAAAATATAAATATTAAAAAAATATTGCAACTATTTATTGTACCTAAATGAACCAGAAAACTACCTAAATGATGGAAAAAATAATTTTCCATCTCAGACTGCTGTGCTGCTGGGGAGTTTGTTGCACCACTTCTTCCCAGCTAAAGCACTAGGAAGTGGAGAAGGGCGAGCGTTTTACGAGACTGTCTTATGTAATTTTGACGTTCGAAAAGTGTTGATTCTCAGCCTAGTTTGATTAACCTTTTGACCGCTTGTGTCGCATTTATGCGACAAATATTTCCGTGCCCCTACCGCGCGTGTCGTATTTCTGCGACAGAAAACAAGTATGATTTTTTCGTTCAATTTTCGTCCTATTAACTGCGTGGTACAACTAAAACCATTACTAAATAGATATATTTTCTAAAACAATTACTTAAAATTATGTCTCGTCGCTCTAAGTTTTGAAAAAGCTTAAACAAAAATACGTAAATACAGCTTGGACTTTTCTTCGGTGTGTAACGCGCGTGTCGCATATATGCGACCATAGGGATGGGATACAATGCAATGCGCATTTTAAAAACTAAATAACAAATAGTTAAATAATCAGGTATAATGCATCATTTTCAGCATAAAATAAACAGTGTCATACGAAATAAAGTTTATTTAACATATTGCCTTGTGTTATGAATTCTTTTCCTTGTTTTTCATAAGAAAAATATCCCTCAGGATCTTTGTATTATGATAACATTTCACGTTAGTTCCCATCCCTAGACGCTTATGTTTGCAACAAATTTCTCTAGTTAGTCTAGCGCGGCTGTCGCATTAATGCGACCACTGCCTACGTCACAAGCGGATCATACGAATGGATAATGTTGTTCGTGGGTACACACATTATCGATAAAATAGTCACTTTTCAACAATGACTACTGAGGAGTTTTTTTATGTGTGTTCGCGGATAACTTCGTCGTTTATGAACCGATTTTGATGATTCTTTTTTTATTGGAAAGGAGATATCCCAAGGGTAGTACCATGATAAGGAAACTAGGATCTGATGATGGCATCCCAGATAAATCGAGGGAACTCTTCAAATATTATAGGCAAACCTATAGCGATTTGTGTATTTTTTTATAGTAACTCGTGCAGTTGCTCTTGGAAAGCACCATTTGGTTAAGTGGAACTGATGATGAAGACCACAAATAGCCACCGGAACTACTCAATAATAAGTATTTCACGGGTTGCGATTCGATTACTTTAATATGGTTACAATGCAATTTATGCTCGTCACAATGCATATGGAGAAGTGGAGCTGATGGTGAAGTACCAAGAGAACTCCTCAACGATGAACGTCCCTGCATCGGGAAAAGCAATATTTTGTAAAAGGTGATGAGCTGTTGGCATTAGGCTAATGAAACTTAGACAAATTACAAATTGACCCACTAAAAAGCGAGAAATAAAAACTTTTTTACAAAAAAAACAAAAACAACCGACTTCCAAAAAACTACTAAGTACAAAGTAAAAAATAACTTAAATTTCGGAAGTCGGTGGAAAATAACGAAAATAGAAAAAAATTTGTAGAAAAATAAATAAGTAAATTAATAAAAGAGTAAATTTATTACATAAAAGAGTAAATTTGTAGTAGTTTTTTGGAAGTCGGTTGTTTTTTTTTGTAAAAACGTTTTTATTTAAATATTGTGATGTAATTCTGTTATTTACTATATTACTTATCCTTTCAACTGTCATTAACGAGACACAATAGAATTTTAATTGTTATCCACCTTCATGAGGCGTCGTAACAGATGATGGGTTATCTACATATCCTATTGATTGTTCAAATTTGGAACCGTGTTGAATGTTGTCCTTACCATTAAACAGGTATTGTGACAGTACCTAAAAGTCGGACAGGCACTCGCACTCGAGTTCCTTATGGTGTTGTCTCTTACTGTGCTCCGGCGATGACACTCAGCGCGGCACGTTTGAGTTATGACGACGCCACGCGCCGGGCACGGTTAGATAAATCGAAGTCTGTCAGAGACTGGCGTAGGCACGTTTTATAAAACTTATTTAATTGATGGGTGACAAGTTCCGTGTGGTGCCGGACGTAAAAGAATAGCACCATCCCATTTCTTGCCGTGGGTGTCGTAGGCGACTAAGGAACTAACTAGAGAATGGGCAGCAGCGTCCTCATACTGCTACCGCCAACCTGCCTACCAAACTTGACGATTATGGCAAAATCCCCCTCTTGGGGAGGTTTATGTCCAGCAGTGGACGTCTTTTGGCTGAAATGATGATGATGAATGGGTGATAAGTTCTTTGATGTACATTTAAAAATATCCCGTTTATATTATACCTACCTGCCTTAAAATCCGTAGGTATGGACTTTAACGACTCTGTCTGTCTTTCTGTTGATTAGGGTGGTTAAATTAAGGCTGATTTAAAATAAAAACATATAAAACTTTTTGACTATTTTTTTATCGATACAACGATTGCTCCTCCTTATTTATTGTAGGTATTATTTTGTCGATTTTTAGCCGCGCGCTAGGGGCACGCCAATTGATATTTGGCCAAGCGCTTAAAAGGTTAAACGACTTTTAATTTTGATTTTGCAACGGTAGTATAGCATCTTAGATCTTTAATGTACGAGGATCATACGATAAAATTGTATTTTTTTTTGTCAGATCATCCACATTTTCTTATTTTAACTCATTTAGTGCAGAATAAGCTTGGATGCTGTGCTACTATTACACTGTTGTAGACGCATAATATTCAACAAATACAGCTCCCTTGAACGACTCAAAAATATTTAGTCAGAACAGTTACTCTATTCCTTGTCCAGAGTAAAGGTCGTCGTCAATACCGCGCAAATCTGTTACCCATTGACGGTGCGGCGACACATTAATTTTATATCGTAATCAAATGGATTACGGTATCCATTGTAAACATTTGACATCATAATTTATTTACATACCTATTTATTTTTGGGTATGTTTGATGTCGGTTTTTGTGATTTACTTTACGACCGCAAGTCAATTATTGCAATTTAAATCTTCTGTCAATGACATAAAATTCACGTTAGGTGTGCTTGTGATTTGCGTCACCTTTACCTTCCCTGACTAGACCAAAGGGCCCCCCGTCGATATTAAGATGCCATATAAGTATGGTGAGAATAAATTAGTGTGATATTGTAGTTAATGTAATAATGTCCTCTTGGTCGACGACAGGAGATTATTTTAAATATTATATTTTATGTAAATATGTAGAATTAATTATTGTATATTTATTTTAAAGTGAAACTTTTATTACATCGTCTCAAACTTATTCGTTTGTGTGTTGCATGTCGCGTGACGGTCGGCCGCGGAGTAGGGATAAAGTGAAAGGCGCTCGTCAGAGCAGCCAAGGCCAATATGGCGGCGCCTATAGTTCGCTTATAAGTTTCACTTTTACCGTGGTTTCATAAAACCACACAATCCTTTTTTATTTTTATATCTTATTTATATATCATTGTATGCTGCACCGATCGACGTCATAACGTCAACGCCGGCTGTCGCTGAAAACCAGCGCTGGGGCTCTGTCTCGCATAGGGTCGCAGCACTAACCTGAGCGATGGCCGTATTGCATGGATGTGACGTATATTTTCCCCAAACTTTTTTTTTTGTTTTTTTTTTTTCTTTGCGTCATGTTTACCGCAAATCATCATCTGCCTAGCCTTTTCCCAACTATGTTGGGGTCGGCTTCCAGTCTAACCGGATGCAGCTGGATACCAGTATTTTACATGGAGCGACTGCCAATCTGACCTCCACAACCTAGTTAGTACTAGGTAACACGATACCCCTTGGTAAGACTGGTTGTCAGACTTTTTTGGGCTTCTAACTACCCGTAACGACTGTCAAAGATCTACAAATGACAGCCGGGACCAACGGCTTAACGTGCTTTCCGAGGCACGGAGGGGTCTTGGTATGTAAAGATGGTCACCCATCCACAGACCAACCGCGGCAAGCGTAGCTTAACCTGATCGATCGACCCGTGCAGCTGTTGTTACTTAGACACAAGCCGCAAATAAACATACCTATTTCCTTTCTTTTTATTAAAACCCTAGTATACAGATAAATAATTTTATTACTCCTGTAATAAATGCCAGAGCAAAACCACGATACACCGGAAACCCGATAATAAATCTGCGCAGGCGGACTTTACCATTCTTAAAGGAAAGTAATAAATAAGAACAGTAAGTAATATGTATACGTAATTTTTCATTATAATAAATGAAAATTGTCGTTTTGTGTTAACGCGTCAATGATGCAACTTCGCCGTTTACCTACGAATTCACCACAAACCGAACCGATTTTTTTAAACGAAATTAATACTAAATTACCCCAAACCGTTGTTAACATATACACGAGCACCCGTTTACCATTGTACCAATCATAAGAAACTGAGGGAGGGTTAGTAACTAAAACTAAGTTAGTGATGCCTAGAATTATCTATAATTTACACAAAAAAATATTTAGGTAAGATGCAAAATGGGACTTAAAGGCCGGCTCACAAGGCGGCATGGCATGGAGGAGGAATCTTATTTTCATACACTTAGGACTCAAATTTCGTTAGTATCGTCAAAAGGGGACTTGAGCATACCTCGGGATACTGCGGTATGCCGCGGAAGATAATGCTTTTCCTTGCCATGCCACCGAGTGACCGCCTTTAATCAGAATTTCATTAGGATCACTTTGAATGGGAAATTCGGCAATACACGGACTGCTTCGGCTCTCTTACTGGATGAGATATTGGTATAGAACTAAAAACACGGAGATTCAGTACTCAACCTTCAAATTAATGCATTTAAAAAACATAACTGATGCAATGTAGGTGAATTTATATGTTTAGTTACAGTTGTTTCGTAGTTTTATGTACTATACTATAAGAGAGTCACTTAAAGAGTGTCTTTTCTGTCTTGAACGAAGCTCTTTTAACTTGGATTTCAGAAATACCTATGCAAATGTTGTTTTTAATTTATTGACTTCAAAAATGCAACTGCGTAAGCAGTCCGCGTATAGCCGGTTTTAATATTGATTAATTCAAAGAATAAAATAAACAAAACTAGCTTACCTTCCACTCATTTCAAAATACCATAAATTGTTTTAGAATTTCATAAACACATCTTCAAATTCATAAATTTAATAATAAAACCTGTATGGAAAGTCACATATGTACACAACCAAAATATACTGCAAATGAAATCAATCACCTAAAATATAAAGAGTATTATGCATAGACAAGTCTTACATGCTATGTACTTACCAATTCCGCTACAATCTGCCTGCCTAGTCTCTGGCACTCGTTCACAGACGGCTTCGTGAAAGTGTGTGAGTCGAACTGCTTGGTAGTCTGTGAACAACGGTCAGATAATTTTTTAAAGATACTTAGGTAAGATAAACAAGGATGGAAGTAGGATTATGTAGGGATCGTAGCAGGTGGCGTTCTTTAGTTTCTGCCTACCCCGATAGGAAGGAGTCGTGAGTTTATGTATGTTAACAAGAAATTACTGATACGCCTCGACAATTATCAAGGAATTGACACGACAGCGTTCTATGTTATGGGGTTTGGTTTCCACACTTAGTTCTTCAGATGGACCATTGTGCATGGGCCATGATGGTCGTCAGCGGTTATTCCAACCAGCCCACCTCCCTCCAGAAGTTTATTAAATCTTCTGGTCTGTTCAGAACGTCTGTGAAAGATCTGGGTGACCAGAAGAAGGTTTCTGTTCTAATCTGTAGGACGCCTGTGTTCAAAGAGCACGTGCGCGTCGGTTTCCACAGCCTCCATGCAAGCCCTGCACAGAGGAGAGTCCGTAATGCCTATTGTGTGGAAGTGTTTGTTTAGCGAGCAGTGTCCCGTGATGGTCCCCGTCACCAGGCGCAGGCCGTTCCTGTCCAGGCGTAATAAGTCAGAATGTTATCCAAGGATGGCATAGCGGTACGACAGCGTTACAACTACATATTATCTTAGCATTTTATTGAGTGTAACCGAAGTCACTGGCAAATGATGCCTCAAATCCAAAAATTGTAATGACAATCATGTCATTTGGTTTAAATAGGTTTTATTTTATTTATCTTCTCTCTTTAGCTTTTCTTTTCTTCTCTTCTATTTTGTGAATGTGAGAACTTTTAAAGCGTTGTAGACTGTAGATTTGTTGACCATTTTCTATTTTGTTAAGTACCTGGTACTTGTTGATACCTATAAACACTATTATTTGGAAATTTTGAAAAAGCCAATTATTTTTATAAGAGTAACCGTGGAGTTTCTTGCTGGCTCTTCTCCATAGGCAATAAATAAGTGCCCGAATAGGTTTATGTGGAATAAAATATTTTAATTTTAAACATGAATATACTTTATATTAAATATTGCACACTAATATGATAACGAAAGTGCTTTATCATGTATGATACTATGTCATATTCAACAGCAATCATTTTATAAGTCAACTCCATACACGCAGCTACTACTGAACATCTGTATTTCCAATTATTGCTGAAAATTTACACTGTAAGGACTATTCTTGCTTGCAACGCTCGGCCGCTTTAGTATCGCTTACCTACGAAAAAAAGGGTCGTGTGCACAGGATTTGCTTTCAAATTGCTTAGATATGCGTTACCCCGATGGTACATGGAGAAACCGTCGTAAGGAACTCAATAGCAACACGTTTTTAAATGTCATTCAAAATGTGAATATTACCTGCATAATATAATATTAAAAAGATTGCAACAAACCTGTTTAGCTTTGCTAGTATGATCTAATACTTGGTTGATGTCCTTGATGGAATGTATTGATACATCCAGGGTAGATGCGTCTAGTTTCTCCTGCTTGTTTTTGAGCTCTGTCGTTGTCTGTCTGTTGTCCTGTTTGATGTTTTTGGGCTGTGGTTTTGTCTGTCTGTTGTCCTGCTTGAAATTTCTGGGCTCTGTCGTTGTCTGTCTGTTGTCCTGCTTCAAGTTTCTGGGCTCTGTCGTTGTCTGTTTGTTGTTTTTCGGCTCTGGTTTAGCCGTCGTCTTCTTTGTTGCGTTTTCAGGTTGCTGAAATTAATAGAAAATGGTTGATTGAGACATTAATTCGGTAGTGTTAAGTGGTACTAATTTTTGGGGAATCTCGTAGTGAATATTACGATCAAAACTTTTAGGAGAATAAGGCGAATCTTTCCAAATTGAATTGGTGATGAAATACGATGTTATAATGTACTGCTGCATACTTTTAACATAATCCATGAACAATCGTCTACAAGGATCCAGAAATAGACATATCTTGGCGGTGACCGAGACAAAGCCGAATTTTGATGTGACACAACCAGATCAATCACATAATTTTTTTCACCTCTAGAACCATAACTACGCAAAAAACAATCTTAAACAATTCACCTAAGATCTAAATCAGTTTAACCTTAGTTCCCTATTTAAAACATTACCCTCCTTTTGAGCTTCGCCGCAGTCGGGTAAAAAATAGTACTTTATCAGTCACATTAGAGTTATTGATCTGGTTTGCTAAAGCTCCCTTAATCCTATCCTCTTATAATTGAACTTCTTAAAATCAACCTTACACAAACCCCACATGGTCTAAATTTCAGTACTCACATAAGTATGATGCGTCAAATCATCCTCCCAGTTGTTGATCTGGTCTGCTAAAGCTGCCAATCTACCGAACTTCTTCTTCCCGTCCTGTTGGGGGCGTTGCTTCGGCTGCTTTGGTTCCAGCTCTGATGGTGGCGTTGCTGAGGAGAACTCCAGTTCCGTGCGGTGGATGGGTGATGAGAGGGTTGGTTTATCTGGAAAATGTAGGGTTTTGTTATTATACATGGCGTACGATTAAACTATGTCTAAACTGGTAGAAAAGGTTTGGAAACTCATCTGAACCCCACTTGCGAGTGGTGAGGGTGTTCAGCTGAGTTTAGACTGCCCGAAAAGGCTTTGAAGGAGATCATATAACATTAATTAAACCCTTGTCTGTGGCATGATCCAGATTATTACATCTGAACTCGGCTTTAGGTGACGAATTCGAAAATAGGAAGAGAAATTTGTGGCTCTAAGGAGAGTTGAATAAAATCAGTTATTATTAATTACCAAAAGCTCAAAAGTAACATAAAAGTTGCATGTTGCATAGAAATACGAAAACCATTGTACACAAATCAGTCTAAAGTACTTAATGAAATAAAAAAACAGTGGCACTCCGGGAGTGCCGACATGAGTGAAAACTTGAAAAAAAAAATCGGCACCGCGGTAATCAACGCGTTGATGTCTTTTACTCCACGGTGTCGTTAAATTGCGTCACAGTGTCGCGAAATCAATGGTTTAGTCCCATCTCAAAAATGCCCAACGTGCCTTACATGTTTTCACTTCAAAAATAGATTCGGAAATTACCAGAAAGAACTATCAATGAATATACTCGAAATGTTAACAATCAAACCCGAAGCTTGAATGAACAGTTTTCTATAATATGCTAACTTAAAACAATATCTTTTTCATTTTATCAAATCCTTATCCTTATCACATCCTGTTATGTATTAGGGAGCAATTTAATAAGTTATCAATGCAGGATATTGTTTTGTGTGAGTCAAACTATGAATCAAGTGAAATGACTAACACCAAAATATTATTATCTGGTAATATCAAAACGTATTGCTTGGCTGTTACATCGAACTATTGGATGACACAATCATCGGGAGCATTCACCTGTAATGTAACGTTCAAAGCATTACATCAGTGAGAGAGGAGAACTGAGCATTACAGTGCGCAACCTGTAATGATACAATTCGAGCATTACATCAGTGAGGGAGGAGAACTGAGCATTACAGTGAGCAACCTGTAATGATACAATTCGAGCATTACATCAGTGAGGGAGGAGAACTGAGCATTACAGTGAGCAACCTGTAATTATACAATTCGAGCATTACATCAGTGAGGGAGGAGAACTGAGCATTACAGTGAGCAACCTGTAATTATACAATTCGAGCATTACATCAGTGAGGGAGGAGAACTGAGCATTACAGTGAGCAACCTGTAATTATACAATTCGAGCATTACATCAGTGAGAGAGGAGAACCAAGCATTACAGTGAGCAACCTGTAATGATACAATTCGAGCATTACATCAGTGAGAGAGGAGAACCAAGCATTACAGTGCACAACCTGTAATGATACAATTCGAGCATTACATCAGTGAGAGAGGAGAACCAAGCATTACAGTGCACAACCTGAATGATACAATTCGAGCATTACATCAGTGAGGGAGAACTGATCGTTACAGTGCGCAACCTGTAATTATACAATTCGAGCATTACATTAGTGAGGGAGAACTGATCGTTACAGTGCGCAACCTGTAATTATACAATTCGAGCATTACATTAGTGAGGGAGAACTGATCGTTACAGTGCGCAACCTGTAATTATACAATTCGAGCATTACATTAGTGAGGGAGGTAGGGCCGTTTTAACCATATTGGGCGCCAGGGTGCGAAAATCAGCCTGCGCCCCCCTTGCGAACGAAAAAAAAAAACAAAATTATTGTGTTCCATTTTGTTTATAATTTTTACTTCACAATAAAATGAGGTACATTTTCAAACAACAAATTAAATTTTTCTGGCTTTTAAGTTGACAAACTTTTTAATGACATTGGTGCCGATTCCCTTGTTCACAAACTAAACTAAATTTAAGTTCAGTGCATCTTTTTCTTTCTATTTCATTAAGAAAAGGACAGAAGATACATTTTAGTTTAGTCCTGTCAAATTAATCAGCGCCTGTTACTACTCCATACAAGTTTAGTCGTCTTTAAAAAAAAAAAAAAAAAAAAAAAAAAAAAAAAAAAAAAAAAAAAAAAAAAAAAAAAAAAAAATCGCGACGAATTGAGAACCTCCTCCTTTTTTTTGAAGTCGGTTAAAAATATGCATAAAAGGATAGTTTACGACAGGAAATAAATATGGCGACTGTTGGCGTCTTATCTAGTTGGTCGTATCTAGTCGTAGTCGGTCTGACCCCCGCTATAGATGTTTCACATCAAAATCATTATGGAGTATGTAAGACCGTATCTCGGCGGCAGCGGTCAGCGGGGCGATGTCGACAACAGCGCGATCATATGCATAGTATTATATGGATGGAACTGTTCTCGATGGAAGCGGCGCAGCGCGTAGAACGAGACCTAAAGCGCGGGACATACACAAATGGCGAGTGGCGTGGGCGTTGCGCCGCTCGTTTCATATCTCATACAAAATGTATAGAAATTATGTGGCGCGGAACATACACACAAGAGGCGTGGCGTGGGCAAGGCGACGGTGCGGAGCGTTTTGTTCCGCGCCACGTCGTTCCTACACATTTTGAATGAAATATGAAACGGGCGGGGCAACGCCCGCGCCCCTCGCCACTTGTCTATGTCCCGCGACTAAGGATCGTAGCAGGGGGCGTTCTGTAGTTTCTGTCTACCACCCTGGGAAGAAATCGTAAGTATGTAAAAAAAATCATAAGGACAATACCTGAATAGAGATTGCCAAGTCTGTCAAGTCGAGACTTAACATTGTGTCGGAGCCCTGCACGCTTGGTCTCTGACGTGTCTTCTGTTGCCTTCTCCAGGTTACTGGATGTGTCATCTGTAATTGTAATCATATAGGAATAAGTAGTATTTGCTATACTAACGTATACTAACTTACGGATGGCAAACATGGGCCTGGACCAAAGCCCAACAGACAAAACTTCGAACGTGTCAGCGTAGCATGGAAAGGAGTATGATGGGAAAAGGAAAATAGAAAGAACTAATCATTGTGTAATCAGAAAGGCAACAAAAACACAAGATGGCCGCCACACTGTCAGGGGAGAAGAGAATTGGAACAAAGTGACCCTATGGTATCCTAGAGAGGGGAAGAGAAAGAAAGGGAAACCTTTGAAAAGATGGCAGGATGACTTGGTGAGGACGGCGGGAAAGACATGGACTAGACAAGCAAGGAACAGGGACAATTGGAAGGGGATGGAGGAGGCTTTTGCCAAAGGGCACACAGTCTCAAAACTAAGAAAAAAAAAACTCTGAAATAAGGCTATAAATAAAATAAAAATCATTTGAATGAGACAAAATACAAAACTAATGATATGGGAAAACTTTCCTCGCTTGAAGCATATTTTCAAATAATCGATCAATCTGCATAGCTTTTTCCTATGTTGAGGTCGGCTTCCAGTCTAACTGGATGCAACAGATACCGGTATTTTACATGGAACAACTGCCTATCTGACCTCCACAATGCAGTAAATGGGTAATACAATACCCTTTGGTAAAACTAGTTGTCATACTGTGCTTCTGACTACCCATGTCTGTCAAAGAGCTACAAATGACAGCCAGGACCACCGGCTTAGCATTCTTTCCGAGGCATCCATCCACTGAACGGCCTCGGCAAGCGTTGCTTAACCTCGAAGATTGACCTGTGTGGCTATTATTATTTAGCCACAAGCCCCTCATGTATCAAATACTCTCATATCAAAAATATTCTGCACAGTTGAAGGAGTGAACAGGAAAGTACAAGAGGCAAACTTAATATTTTTATATTATGTAATATTTAATAAATCTTGTGCGAGTTGGTAGAACTCACATGTCTTCGAATTTTTGGTTCTAGGACATGCCGGTTTGGTTGTAGTTGCTCATGATGTTTTCCTTCACCTTTTTGAGAGCAGTGCAGTAGCAGATCCAGGGGGGTGGGCTCAAGCCCCCCCCCAAAAGCATCTGAGTACTTACGTGACAAAACTTTTTAATAAGCTTTACTCTACCTAAGATACAATTGTCATCAATAATCTCTTTGATGATGTTTTTTTTATGTAGTGAATTTTGAATCTGTGAGCCACTCATTCTGCCACTCACGCTGCCCGGTTTGACTTCCACGTATATTCACCACCGAGACATCTCTGGTAGTCTAAAACCTAACGAAGTCATTGAGGAGTTTGCGAAAAGTAATCCGAATTGTTATGTGTTAAGCAAATTCAAATATTGTGTGCTTTTTAAGTGTTTATTTTGCTAAGACCTACCCTCAGCGGGATCAAGCCCCTCCCAAACGACAATCCTGGTACCACCACTAGAGCAGTGGTAAAATAATTGTAAAGTGCCTGTCAGGGTTCCAACCAATGACCTACAACTCGTAAGTCGCAGCCATCTTGGCCCCAGCCATGGCCCCGTGGGCCACCACTGCTTTCAATAATAACAAAAACAATAAAAAAATTAACAGTACCTGCCATCCTGTTCCAAATATTTAAAGATTGTAAACACCACACTGGCCTCAAGCCACACACAATTTAATAAACCAAAGACTACACAATCTTAATAACTGTTTACAACCATTAAGCTAATGTTTTGTTAAAATTTTGAGAAACATTTACTAATTATTAGAATCATTATCTCATTGAGGTGAGTAATAAGTTACAAGCAAGAAGCTTTGTTAAGTTGTGAGGATAAAAACATTTAAAAATAATAAGTGTCATTGGCTTTTTGTTAGTCATCCTGTGTCCTTCCTTATTTAGATAAATACCTTCATAGTAAGACCTTTTTAGGCAAAGGTATGTGCAGAGAAGGGACAGTGATGTGGTTTTTACTGCATAATGCATCATGTTGTAAGTCTTTATCATGATATCTAGATGTATATGATACTAAGTGCCTGAGTATGCATTGTGTAGGTTAGTAGAGATTTATTCACATATTTAGTAAGTATTAAATTGTCATTTCAAAAGGTTGGCTTACCTGTGATCTCCTTTATAATAACATTGCTACCAGGCCGCGCCTGTGAGTCATACACCACACTAATAGGAGCGTCCCTTTCCTCAACCTGAACTTCAATCTGTATGTCGTTTCTGTGGGAAATGTTTATCTCAACAGACACATCAGAGTTCCTTCTGTTGATACTCCCCCTCTTTGGACTTTTAAACTCTTTTTTAGTCACTACAACGTCATTGCGACCCCGCTGTGGAGACGCGACATCAGATTTCAAACTCGACCTTTTAGTAACAGCTTTCGTAGGAGTTTCAGACTTTATAAAGTCTTTTGACTGTCTCCGAGGCAACGTGATAGATTCCCGAGCCATTTTACTCGGAGACTTCGCAGGAGAACCCTCTGATTTCACTATGGCGATGTTTTCTGAAAGTGGCTTTCTCTTCGGAACAGCCTGTCCAGAATTTGCAAGTTTTTGATCGATCTTCTCCTGTCTGGCCCGCGCTCTCTCTAACATGCGCTGGAAATAAGTTTTTGGATATTAAAACATGCGATTCTTGATGACCTTCTAAAGATTGCGACCGTTAATACATAAATTATCGCCAAATCGTACCTGGGTGAAGGGATCCATAATTGAAACGTTATAAAAGGTACTCGAATATCACAAATCACAAAGTTGACATAGTTTGTGTACACTTTGCACGATAATAATGATTTACGTTAGTTTTTGCAATTTAAACAAGAAAACAATTTCCACAAACATTCACCCGTTCGTTAGACTTTTGACGTTTGAACCGAAATTTTTGAATTTAGTTTGCTTTGTATCCGGTCGGTGCCGCGCAGCGTCATAAAAATGTTTCGTTCGGAAATGGTAAACTAATGTTTAGAAATCGCCATCCAAGAAGCTTACGCCATCTAATATCGAGCAGAAGAATCAAACAACCATGCAAAATCCTAACGACTCTACACAACCTTATATTCTATTAAAATGTTTACAATGTTTGTGTTCAATAGTTTACACAAAAAAACACTGCAACAACTAGTAATTTTTGAGAGTTCTATTAATGTTTCTCAGTTCTTGACCCGCAAAACAGATGGCGTTGAACTCCCTTTCCACGAAAATATTATGGACTTCAAATAATAGAACCATGGAAAAAATAAAGGCCTATGGATAAACAGCACGCGTAGCATGACCACCGTAGAAACGAATTTTGTCGACGGAAGAATAGACAAAATGACAGATTGTGATTGTTTATCTGTCATTTTGTCTATTCTTCCGTCGACAAAACCCGTTTCTACGGTGGTCATGCTACGCGTGCTGTACAGGTACAGGTCGACAAAAGAGTCTGACGTGGTGACATTTGGAACTAAATATTTTACTTAGTGCCGAATTGCAGACTATGATTTTGCACAAGCAGTCGAAATGACCTAAGTGCGAAAGTGGCGCCCTCATTTTGCTTTTACTCGTTTTTGCCAAGCTGTATACGATGCTACTATGTCTATACTAAGGATTTTAAACTTAAAAAAGCACATAGGTAATTTGAGACCAACAGAGTGTGTATACTTCTAGACCAAGATGAAAAAATCAATCGAAACATCTACAAAACCAGATTCGTGTTGTTAATATTGTTATTAAGGGGGAAGCGTCAGGGTAGCCCGCAAAATTCAATTTTCTTGGGTTTTTTGCATTTTGCAGTGAGTGTCAGGTTTTATGTTGATTAAAATATGATTCGCGGCCTTAACAAATATGACTTTACTCAATTATAATCATTACAATCAGCAATACAACTCCATATGTTAGCAAAGGTGTCAAATGTCATAATTTCATGAAATTATGACATTTGACACCTTTATCTTCTTAATCACTATTGCTGATTGTAATGATTATAATCAAGTAAAGCCATATTTGTTACGACCGCGAATCATATTTTAATCAACATAAAACCTGACATTGACCTACAAAATGCAAAAAACGTAAAAATAATTGAATTTCGCGGGCTACCCTGACGCTTCCCCTTTAAGTATTATTATCAATTTTGATTAGCTGTCTCGTTGGTCTAGTGGTTGCAAGCGCTACTGCTGAGCATGAGGCTCTGGGTTCGATTCCCAGGTCGGGCAAAGTGTTATTGGGTTTTTCCGTCACTAATTTCAGTAGCAGGGGGAGTTCGTGGCTAGGTAATAAATAACAGACGCACAATCCATCAGGTTAAGCTACGCTTGCCGAGGCTGGTCTGTGGATGGGTGACCATCTTAACATACCGAGACTCCTCCGTGCCTCAGAACGCACGTTAAGCAGTTGGTCCCAGCTGTCATTCGTGGATTTTTGACAGTCGTTACGGGTCGTCAGAAGCCCGAAAGTCTGACAGCTAGTCTTACCAAGGGGTATCGTATTACCCAGTTACTAGGTTGTGGAGGTCAGATAGGCAATCGCTCCATGTAAAATACCGTATTCAGCTGCATCCAGTTAGACTGAAGCCGACCTCAACATAGTTGGGAAAAGGCTAGGCAGATTGATTGGATTTTTCAGTAGCAGCCCGGAGACTGGATTTGTGTCCGGTTGATGGCAATAGGCTCGCCCACTGTTACATGGAACTAAAACATAACTGGCGAAATGTGGGTGTACTATAAATACACCTCTGCCTAACCCTTCGCAGATTACAGGCGTAATGTTATGCTATGTTAGTAAATATTACATATAGAGCCAGGAATATACCAGTTGACGCTTGTCAGTGGAATCTGTTTACAAACCAGTTGCTCATAATTAGTGATGTGCCGGATCGTTAAAAAATGTGATCCGCGGTTACGGATACGGATACGGATCATAAGGGTCTAGATCCGCGAATACGGATACGGATCTCAACTTTCTTCAGGTTTAGCAGGAATTATTTGTGATCCTCATCGTAATCGTAACTGACTTTTGGGGGACAAAGCTGCCAAGTTACTCTTTTTGAAATACAATCTACATTACTCAATATTAATTATGACGTATATTTTTTTCTTGAAAACAACATAGTTTTAATTGATGTGTTAACTCACATAATTATTTCCATTAGCATAGCCCAAATATTAGAGGTTTGATCTCACTACAAAGATAATTTAATTACTACCTTATAACTTAATTTACTGGTACTTACTCTACTTGAATTTTTTTTTTTTTTTTTTGTAATTTTTCATCTTTGCTTCAGTAACGTGATAAGTCTGACAATAATATTGTCGGACTTTTCACGTTATTCAAGCAAAGAGGCGATTTGGATTGAAGTTAACAGTATTTCATTGCTACATATACTCCGTTTGAAATAAGATTAGACATTTAACTAAACCTTTTTTACAGTCCGTTCAACCGATTTTGACTTCTATTGCGATGGCGGCATGACAAATGACAGCTGCAGTAAACAGTTGGTTTGTAACCACTTTTTTTGTTTTTAATGCCATCCTTATGCCTACGGTATAGAAGTCAAAATCGGTTGAACGGACTGTAAAAAAGGTTTGTTTAAATGTCTAATCTTATTTCAAACGGAGTATATAGATATCTTTAAAATTTCATATACGTAATGAAATGTATTAATATAAAAGATCCGTTCAAGATCCGCCAAAAAGTAACGGATACGGATACAGATCTTTTTTCTCCCTCGGATGTCCGCGGATACGGATACGGATACGGATATCCGGTACATCACTGCTCATAATAAGGTATAAGTAGGTAGGTAAGGGCCTGTGCACACCACGTTTTTTAAACGCGCCGTCGACACGCGGTTTAGAAACGCGCGTCGACGGCGCGTTTTTATCCTACAGAGCAGTGTGCAACGGTCTACAGGCTGCGTCTGACTCGCGTGCGTATCGCGTCTGTATCGCTACAAACGCGCGTTGACGGCGCGTTTAAAAAACGTGGTGTGCATAGGCCCTAAGCAGTATTCTAGCGATATTTCCACAGTAGGACAACTAAACTAAATAACCTATTATGATATCGAAACAAGGTAATTAAAATCGGTCAATAAGTCACTTGTTTTAATCAAGTAAGTAAATAGGTAGTAGGTATTTATCGTGTCAGTGCAATAATATCATTACCTAGTTCATTAAGTTCTGGAAACATCTAAACCGAAATTCGCACGGACGTAATAAAATCGCGGCGAGATTTTATCGCGCACTGGATTTTCAACTCTCGGTGTAAAGCTGAGAGTTGAGAATCTCCAGTGCAAGATGAAATCCCGCCGCGATTTTATTACGTCCGTGCGAACGTCGGCTTATTGTCAGGTTCAAACTGCGTCATCACAACACACAATTCACGAACTTGGTCATAATAAATAAGGTTTGTTTATAAACTTAACGAATAAAGGGCATCCAATGAACCAAGATTGAGTCATCTAGATTCGATTAATATAACTTGTTTACCAAAACATCGAGAAATGGGGAAGATGGATTGATCCATGATATCAACCACTACGGCCTACAATCCTACGTCAAAGATATAGGTAGTAAGTAGGTAAGTAAGTAGTAGAATACTTAGGTACTTACCTACTACCTATAGTAAGACCTAAGTATTCCTTCTAATGCTTACTTCTTTCTACAACATGTAAAAAAAGCGGCCAAGTGCGAGTCGGACTCGCCCATGAAGGGTTTCGTAGCAGCAAGTAACATTAAATGAAAGGTAAATTGCGGTTTACGATTTATGACGTATTAAAAAAAACTACTTGCTAGATCTCGTTCAAACCAATTTTCCGTGGAAGTTTATATGGTAACTAGCGGACCTGACAGACGTTGTCCTGACCGAATACCACCACCTATCGGGTCCGATTGTGAATCTAAACCATTCCCAGATCCCCTTGAACACACACAAAAAATTTCATCAAAATCGGTCCAGTCGTTTGAGAGAAGTTCAGTGACATACACACTCACAGAAGAATTATATATATAAAGATGTACATCATATATTTTTTTTAGTTTTATCATTCTCTTATTTTAGAAGTTACAGGGGGGGGACACATTTTACCACTTTGGAAGTGTCTCTCGCGCAAACTGTTCAGTTTAGTAAAAAAAAATATTAGAAACCTCAATATCATTTTTAAAGACTTATCCATAAATACCCCACACGTATGGGTTTGATTTTTTTTTTTTTTTGAGTTTCAGTTCTAAGAATGGGGAACCCCCAAAATTTTTTCTTTTTTTTCTTTTTTGTGTGAAAATCTTAATGCGGTTCACAGAATACATCTACTTACCAAGTTTCAACAGCGTAGCTTCGGAAAAAAGTGGCTGTGACATACGGACGGACAGACAGACAGACAGACATGACGAATCCATAAGGGTTCCGTTTTTTGCCATTTGGCTACGGAACCCTAAAATCTCTGTCCGATCCGTGAGGGTGTTGTTAGGTATGGCACTGAGAATCTATTTATGTGGTTATTTTCAAGAAAATATTATTTAAAATACGTCACACTTTTTTTCAATGGGGCATTTTACTGGGTGATTACATGGGGCGCGGGCGGCCATCGTTTAGCGGGTGTCTACAAGTCATAACTTATGACCTCTGTTAAAAATTTGCAAATTTTTTATGGATTTGGGGTGTTTTCGGTACTAAAATAGCAACAACTTATTTATTTTCTATAATAATAAGGTTTATGAAACGATATGAGATTTAAGAAACGTATATTATGGAATCCCGGCTGTCTATTTGCCCTTTTTTTTGCGTGGGAAATTATCAAATAACTTCTCCCGCTCTGGGCGGAGCGGGAGGGCGTGTCAGACTCTTACTGACTAAAACCCACCCGTGTTCCTTCAGTTGGCATGTTGCCGGGGGCCACGATTTCCCTTTCGGCCTTATTCGCAACCCGAGTGTCTATTTGCCCTACGTGTGCGTTATTGCATAGATTTCCATACGTTCTACATCGCGGACAAATTGTCCATATGATCTGCTCGCCAATTCGTGCAAAGCAGGGGCGGGTACACTAGTAGGTAATATTGTAAACGCGAAATGGGATTTTTGGATGAAGACAAGACTGTGCCAGTTTCAAAATAATATAGAGTGAATAAAAGCAGAAGATTTATGAAAGTACACATCACCTTAAGATGACATCAGCGCAGCATACCAACAAAATCTTAATATATTTTAGTAATAATAACGTATTTTATGTTTACCTAGGACAAACTGTCCAGCTAGGTAGGTCCAACTTTGAGAAAGAGGTCAATCGTCGAATCCAACTCGGCTGGGCAGCGTTCGGAAAGCTACGCAATATCTTTTCGTCCCACATACCACAGTGTCTCAAGACGAAAGTCTTTGACCAGTGCGTGTTGCCAGTGATGACCTATGGTACTGAAACGTGGTCGCTCACAATGGGCCTTATCAGAAGGCTAAAAGTCACCCAAAGGGCAATGGAGAGGGCTATGCTTGGAGTTTCCCTACGTGATCGAATCAGAAATGAAGAGTTCTCCTGCGGATCTCCCGCAGGAGAACCAAGGTAACCGACTTAGCCCGAAGAATTGCCAAACTTAAGTGGCAATGGGCAGGGCACATTGCTCGCAGAACGGATGGCCGATGGGGTCGAAAGGTTCTAAAGTGGCGACTACGTACCGGAAGACGTAGCGTTGGAAGGCCTCCCACAAAATGGACCGATGACCTTGTGAAGGCCGCAGGAATCCGCTGGATGCGGAAAGCACAGAATCGGTCGAAGTGGCGGTGCTTGGGGGAGGCCTATGTCCAGCAGTGGACGACTTTCGGCTGAAATGATGATGATGATGATGAAACGTATTTTAGAATCATAAATATGATTTGTGATTCGACGATTAAGTCTCACACTAATAAACTTGACCCAAGACCTTGACCCGATACGATTGGCAAACTTTATTATCGTAAATCGTCATGTTGGTTACATACAAACATTCACCACACTACGTCCAACATTCGACAACGCATGCATACCTCGGCAATATGGATGTCCTCTATCAAAATACGAAGTAATGCAGCAATGGAAATGGTTTATTCAATCATTGCAAATCAAGATAGGTACCTACATACATAATTGAATTAAGAACATGAGAGGTTTCACAGCGGACTACGGAACCAGTAACCAGTCTCATATTAGCATTTGTTGCGAGTGCACGCAAAGTGAATTTATTACAAGGCAGAAATATGGGTGAGTAATTTTTCGTGAAATAATCAATAGGTAGAATAAGATGGGATAGGAAAATATTGAGATTAAAATACTTACATCCTGATGCATAGAAATATAATTCTTCTATCTATGGCGCCATGTGTTATATTTCTTTATCAAGTCGTTTCTGGGTCTTTTTCTGGGATCTCTGGTAGAAGATTTGGCTCAGGTTGCTCGTAGGGTACCTCGGCTGCTCTTGTCCATTTTTGACAAATTATTTTAACAATTTGCACAATTTTTGGAACTTTTTATATGATGGCACCAATGGAAGTTAAATATTTCACTAAAGACCAAACATTAAAAACGATGTTTCACAAATACAAAGCAGGAAAATAGTTAAAAAAAATTATTGACAAAACCTTTTAAATAAAGAAAAGTTATCAAAATAAATCATTAACATTTTACAATTTGACAATTTTATATTTGACATTTTATTTTTTAACATTTTGACATTTTTATAATATTTTGACAATTTTTTTTAATGAATTTATGGATATTTAAATTTAATTAGTCACAGTTTTATTTTGGGTTTTTATCTGTTTAAAATAGTATAGTATAATTTAAATGCATGAGTGTAAAACTATGGACTAGAATTATGTCTGAAATAAATAAATGATTATTATTATTAAATCTACAAATTTTCCGAATAGTATCTACGTAACGTCGTAAAATCTGAGCGAATATAAGAAAATGAGAGTTTTTCTTCTATCGTCTATTGTTTTCGCACAATAGCTAGCCAAATAGCCATGTCAGTAGACATGTTTTAGGGTTGTCAACATTTTTATACATCAAATATACCTAGTATTTTCGAAGCCATTGCCTGAACAAAATCAAAGAGGCGAAAAAAATTTTTTGGTATCATTCAAAAATATTATATTTTTAATGCATATTTTTTTCTACTTTGAGCCTTTAACGGTTACATATTTTTTATAAATGTATAATAACTAATCATTTTACTCTAAATTAGGGTTACAAAATACCATTCTGCTTCTAATTATGGCCATTATATTGCGGTCATATCACCGTTTTGAAATTAAAATATAGTAGTTTCGCCTATTATATATATATATATTTTTAAATATAACATTTAGGCCTCTTATATAGCAGAAAGGATACTATAATAAATAGTAGGGTTGGCAACCCTAGTATGTTTACTCAACCAAGAATCGATAACCAATCATAAAACACAGAATCGTAAAGTTCACTCAGTTCACACAATACCTCATTACAGTAGGTATTTCTTATAAAAAGGTCGCCTGTTTTTCCCCGAAGGATTAGGCAGAGGCACCTATAATACACCCACATTTCGCCAGTTATGTTTAAGTCCCATGTAATAGGGGGCGAGCCTATTGCCTAATGCTATTGCCTTCAACCGGGCACAAATCCAGACTACGAGTTATTACTGAGAAATTCCTGATGATAGACTAACGAGATAGACTAAAACTAAAAAGAAAAAAAAGGTATGAAGGAATTTGGAAATAACAATACTTTATTATATTGGAAAAAATTCATTGACTATGAATAGTGCAATCCACGAAGACGCGCCCCACTCCACTCCGCGCCGTACTAGAGTTCAGCTTACAGTACAGTAATCGCGGAGTGAGGCGCGTCTTCATAAATTGCATATACTATAGCTAACTCTGAGTTCTTAGTTCATACCAAGGCTGGGAAACGTAGAATACTTGATTTCCTTAAAAAAAAATCATTAGATAAGCACCTATATCAGGAGAAAGAAGTAGCAGGTGGCATTATGTAGTTTCTGCCTACCCCCATGGGAAGAAGCCGTGAGTTTATGTATACAGGGAAATTTTTTAACCAGAGCGCAAACTTAAACACGTGACTTTACTCGCCATTATGAACAACTTTTACTATGGGACCAATCCATGAAATTGTGAAAAAAAAATCTGCTGTGGGACATTTATGTTCGCCTAACCTTGATAAAAAAATCTGCTGTTCCCTACATTTATGTTCGCCTAACCTTGATATCCAGGGTTAATGGTTATACGTAACCATTTACGAATAATTTGACATTTTAGATTTTAAAATGTATGAAATAAAAATATATAAAATGTAACCAATAACCCTGATATACAGGGTTAATGGTTAATGAGGGGCTTGTGGCTAAGTAATAACAGCTGCACGGGTTGATCGATCAGGTTAAGCTACGCTTGCCGGGGTTGGTCCGTGGATGAGTGACCATCTTTACATACCTACCAAGTCCCCTCCGTGCCTCGGAAAGCACGTTAAGCCGTTGGTCCCGGCTGTCATTTGTAGATCTTTGACAGTCGTTACGGGTAGTTAGAAGCCCAAAAAGTCTGACAACCAGTCTTACCAAGGGGTATCGTGTTACCTAGTCACTAGGTTGTGGAGGTCAGATAGGTAGTCGCTCCATGTAAAATACTGGTATTCAGCTGCATCCGGTTAGACTGGAAGCCGACCCCAACATAGTTGGGAAAAGGCTAGGCAGATGATGATGACAGGGTTAATGGTTATACGTAACCATTTTCGAGTAATTTGACATTCTAGACTTTAAAATGTAAGAAATAAAAAAATATAAAAGTAACCAATAACCCTGATAAACATTATTAATGGTTATATCTCGGCAATCGATTAAGGGGATTATAATATTATGAAGATACGAAGCCACGATGCTCTTAATTAACTTGTTTACTAGCTACGACCCAGCTCCCAGGTGGAAAATTCCAACAGGAACGAGAGGCCATTGTAGGCCCATTACCCAATTGAATTCAAATAATGTAGGTAGATATTTGCCTGTACGTACAATACATTGTTTACTTACCTCTTGACTTCGACTACCATTTTCAATGTTGACTCTCCGTGCTTAGTTTATTGACGCAACCAAACTTGTTTCACAGGTTTTGGCAAAGTTGCATAACAGATAACATCACGCCGATATTCCCCGAAAGGTTGGGCAGAGGCACCTAAGTACATTCACATTTCGCCAGTTATGTTTAAGTCCCATGTAATAGGGGGCGAGCATATTGCCATCAACCGGACACAAATCCAGACTCCGGGCCGCTACTGAGAAATTCCAGATGGAAAAACCCAGTTTCAAAGTTGTACAACTTCCTAAGAATCTCGTCAGATCTACCTGCTTAAGTAGGTACTAGGGGTTCTCTATTTTTCGACTCTTATCCAAATCTGTGACCAGTACCCTAATTGCGTAATACAACACAATCACAATTTGTTTCGATTTGAAACAGATTTCTAATCCATTGCTTCATAAGTTGGAAAAAAAATCTGTTCAACAACGTAAATAACGCAATGAATGTTGTTGAAATGTCAAAATGAAACAAATTTCGCGAAATTGTTTACGAAAATAAGTTACGCAATTAGGGTACTGGTCCATGCAAGTCAGTCGAAAATATTGTGAATTTATGTTCAGTATAAAGGGTGCAATACGTGTATAGTGTCGGTACCTAATCTTTTATATAAATATAATCTAAACCTAATCTTCTATATAATATTCTATATAAGCACAAAAAAATTTTTAGAACATAAAAATATTTGTTGATTATTAGTTAGTGAATTTATCGTAGATAAATATTATATAGGACATTTGTATGTAATAATAATAATAATGCGTGGTAATAATGTAGGTACTATTAATAGAATCTGCACAATAATTGTGACATTTTAATATGAATAATTTGCACGCTTGCTTGCAGGCAGAATACAATGACTTTTTAAGGCTGTAAGATCTTCCCTTGTAAACCGTGTATTTTCTTGCAAATAAACAATTTGAAATAGTAAAATCAATTGCCATGCGTAAGTCTCGCAAAAACTCGAAAATGGCTCGAACGATTTGTTTGTTTTGATCGACTCTATGCTGAGGTGGTTTCGAAAAAAAAGAAAATCAGGAAAAACCCAAAGGAACAGCCGAAAAATCGAAAATTTGTAACGTACGATGTTCACCGGGTTATCTAGTACCTAATAAAATGTTCATCCTAGAAATATAACATTAATGCCATTCCAACCGCGTACAACGGTCCACTTGAAGGATTAAGTGCGGAAACCAATAACAAAGAACATATAGTATCATTCCTTAGTCATCACTCATTATGTAGATAATAAAGCTCTTTGTGAACGGCAGCCTAATTGCGTAACATATTTTATTTTTGATTGCAATTCTGAATCGAAAGCAAGTCCAATCTTAATCGCATGCCATAATTGGAATTGCGATGTACATTTTTTACCATACGACTGAAATTGTATAGGGATGTTCAATACAATTGTCTATAATTGTTAAATTGATATGTTTAGTTACAGCATCTATGAATGGTTAATATTCAAATTATTGTGCTATAATGTAATTTTGTTTTAATTACAACTGATGATCTACTAGTGCTTATAAATAAAAATGTACAATGATTGCCGAAAAATGAAAAACCAATTTTTAAAATACTTTCTACCACAATTGAACTACGTAATAAAACGTTTTTCTTTTCACGTCTTTGCTATCTGTGGCCTATGACAAAATCGTAGAAAAGCAGTGTTGTCAACTTAGAGGGATTTCCACTAAACCTGGGAGTTTTTATCCCAAAAACAAACAACTTTGTAGTTGAAAAACATCTCCCCTATATTGATATATGTCACGGTCAAATCTCCAACTGCAAATGTAAGTTTGTAATGGTTTTTTCTTTTTGTATGTGATAAAACTGAAAATTTACAATTTTCTGTCATTTTCCTTTACTTGTGCAATAAGACGGGCTTTGTGCCAAATTTTATGAGTCTAGGTCAACGGGAAGTACCCTGTAGTTTTTGATTTATTTGCGAGTACCAAAATATGTCGCTTAAATAGCCGTAATTTTTTATTGTGTTGACTTAGAAGCTTGATTTTTTAGAGCTCTAAGGGACCACAGACGTATTTGATATTAATTTCAACTTGATACCTCCGTACGTTCCTGAGAAAAAGGGTCTTGACAGACTGATAACGAAGTGATCCTGTAAGGGTTCCGTTTTTCCTTTTGAGGTACGGAACCCTAAAAATACTATGATTACATAAGTTATGTTTTATTTTCATACTCAAATCTTCAAATGGACTCCCAAAACAGCGGCCGAATGTCGGTAACAGAAAACCGATTTCAGGAGAGGCTACGGCTCGCAGTTTCGATCGTCTCTAGTAATATTATTCGGTTGTAAGTGCATCGATCAAAACTATTCAAATATAAGCAAAAACTTGTTTAGGCACACTTCCGTGGTTTTGTGAAATCGGTTTGTCTAGTTCGGATTATCGATACGATTCCGTTTCTGATTGAAATCGGATTTTTGATTCGTTTCGATGTATCTAGACGCAAGTCTATAGTGGACTTAGGGGAAAAAAATTGCAACACTGAGAGTAAAAGTTGAATGATCTGCCCTCATTGCGTTATGCGTTGACGATTTAATGCAAACTACTGCCTGTCTAAAGTATACCTTTGCTGCTCTAACTTTATCAGAGTGTAGGGAAAAGAAAAGGAAAGGCATATGACATCACATGTTAAACCTTTGACAATAATTTGGGCTGGAATGAATATTCTTTGAAGTCTGTGGAGAATACGATATCAATCATGGCGACGTATCTGTTTACATTTTATTTTTGTTGATTTCGGTAAAGTTTTTGTTTTAAATTAATAGTTGTTTTATATTTTTCAACATACAAAATTATATTTACTATTCACGTACAGAAACATGGGCCTGTAATAAGCAGTTTTGGAACATTATTCTTGTGGCTTGTGGAAGTCGGAAGAACTTTGGAAAATTCTCTCGTTCGAGACACCGCCTTCGTTTTGTACTAGCTTCACCAAGATCACAGACTACAATTAAGTACATGGACTAAGACTTAGGCTGTTTTGCTCCATAGCGAAAAGTATCTAAGTCGATATTATCACTACAAGTAAGTAAACCAATATAAATAGGAATAACGTGTGTGAGAGTACCTTCGTATCTCATTAGATTATTGTAGCTGTAGGTACATTATTGGTGAGTCTACGTATACGGACAATCATTCTTTTGTTGCGTAGACACAGGCATCTTACGCGAGGTTAACTATTTATTGTGGTTAAAATAATAGTTAAGTACTATGTCTCACATTCTAACTAAAATTGTTAATTGATATTTTTGTACATAAGTAGATGCTGAAATAAACTATAATATCCACTACCTAACCAAATAACAGATAACTACAAAACATATTCATAATATTTTCACAGACGTGCTGAAAACACAAGAATGGAACACTACCAAATATCAATATTGTTGACTTCCTAACAAAGAAGTTGGTGGCAAGGTGGCAAACATGGATTGGATTAAGAATCTTATGTATTAATCGTTGAAGGTAAGCTTTTTGACACATCATTAAGAATTAAGCATAGCAACTCAATTATGAATATATTTCCTTGGCTGAACTTTTGACAGACACATCATAATATATATTTTATGTTTATCCAATTACCATTATAATTTAGTATTATAAAATATCTGGAGACTGAAAAATCAGCCCTAAATAAAGAAGAAATTATACAACCAGCATGACGATGATGATGATAGATGGCTTTCATCTAGCCATGGGCCTAGTTGATATGCCTACTTTGCCACATGAGTACTTTATTTGAGCAGAAAGTAATATGACTTTGTTTTAAAATGTAGAGTTCCTGGGGAATTTCACCTACGAAGACATGAAGGCAGCATGAATGATACTGCCCCTGCTGTGCTGCACTGCTGCTCTGCTACTTCAGATTTCAAGCTTCTTAAGTACAAAAGTAGAAACTGAAGATCCTTCATGAAATATTTTTTTTAGAAAACTTGATTATAGTCTTGTACGACAGTGATATAAACTATTGTGTTAATTGATAACAGTGTAAACTTTAATAAAGTGTTTTAATTATGAACTATAGAGGGACAAATAAAAATAACTTTAAATGAAATAATTAAGAATGGCATACTATTTGTTTTATACAAACACAGACAATTTTATAATTATAATGATACTATTTAAAGGTGTTTACCTAAATTAACTGTCATTCATTAGATTTAAAGGAAATAGAGAGAAATAAATTATGGTAAACAAATAAAACTGTTTTATTAAATTGTTACAACCTTAACTCAACACTGGACAAGAGAATCGGCACCATTACCATCTATTCACATTAATATGAAATATTTGGACATAGAGCAAAAAGGAATTGGAACAAACATACTGTAAGGATTAGTGGAATTTGGAATCTAATGTCTTCCTGTGGAAATCATCATGGATTATGTATGTACTGCTTGTTGTAAGTGTATGAGAGACAGTTAAAAAAATCTTGAATAATGTAGTTGAGCCTGACACCTGAAAAAAAAAAGAATAGTAAATCTTCAACATATTCCACCATCCATTACATCCATCCACAGTCACTTTATAGAATAGCAATATTCTGCTATAAACAACAATTGGGTCAATTATAAGCAACAATTGACTTAAATATTCTTACCTACTAATAATATTAATAGGCTAAGTACTAACAGCCGCACGGGGCAATCCATCAGGTTAAGCTACGCTTGCCAGGGTTGGTCCGTGGATGGGTGACCATTTCTACATACCGAGACTCCTTCATGCCTCGAAAAGCATATTAAACCGTTGGTCCCGGATGTCATTTGTGGATCTTTGACAGTCGTTATGGGTCATCAGAAGCCCGAAAGTGACAATTAGTCTTACCAAGGGGTATCGTATTACCTAGTTATTGGGTTGTGGAGGTTAGATAGGCAGTCACTCCATGTAAAATACTTGTATTCAGCTGCATCCGGTTAGACTGGAAGCCGACCCCAACATAGTTGGGAAAAGGCTGGGCAGATCGATTTTTTTAATAATATTAACAATAAGTGAAAAACATTTAAGATAGGTACTTAGATATATTTTCAGTTGCCTACCTACTTTCTTTACTTTGTTGTTATAATTGCTAAGTAAAAATTCATACAAGTAGTAGGTTAGGCAACTGAAAATATATGTATGGTATTTAAATGTATGGTAAGTTTACGTTTGATGGTGCATTTCGTATTCACCAATAAACAATATGGGGTTTATTTATAAACGTTGCATAAAGTTATGTAATGATGAGCAACTGTTTAATCATACATTTTTGAGGTTTTAACGTCACTTAACTATAAGCAATGTTTATAAATACATCCCTATGTGTGTAACATTGTTGCTGTACTTAACACACATTCAATGTTCAACACTTAGAAAGAAAATAATAAGTAAGTACATACCTTAAACAGACAATGATGTGGCAATAGTGGTATGTTCATCAATGTCCTTACATAATCCATTAATATAAAATGATTCAAACTGCTTTTTTTTGTTCTTCCTCAATTATAAGTTTTTGCTTTTCCAATGTATTACAAGCTCGACTGGGTTGCTAAGCTTGTGGCTCAAGTTTGTTACGGTATGAGGTACGAATTTGTCTTTCGTTAAAATGCCACCAAAATACCTCGTTTCTGGAATATCATAATATTTGTTTTTAGTTTAGGTTGTAGGCACTAAACTCACAAGAAAACTTTCACAATTATTATTAAAAATCGACCTCGCTGCTTTGATATTTAACATACCAATAAAATTGATTTATCATTGAGGTTTTACATAAAAACACATTCACAATTTATCAGGAAGACTATTACTTAATTGTTTTCTTAATAATTATGGAGATTTCATGAGTTAATCCCAAAAAGATTGCTAAGTAAAATCTATTGCGACCACTACAGTGGCTTCTGTTTCATTTGACAGACAAAACAAATTACTATAAAGCTTGAAATAAAATTACAACTGTCAAAATGGTTACGCAATTCGATTAATAGCCTTTTTAGACGCATTTCGTTCACTCAATGGAGTATCAAACAGACCGCAGTTTGTTTAAAAAATATTGGAGTTTTGCAATTCCAAAGTCGTAAAATAAAAGCAATTCGATTCAAATTGAAATAAATTCTACTTGAATGGTAATCAAAATACGTTGCGCAATTAGGTAGCGGACTACTCTAGGACATTATAAAACAATATGGAAAAAAAAAAGTGGGGCACTCGGGGACTGCCGCGGTAAAGCTATTGCATAGCATTTGTAACCTCCATACTTCCTATTTGTCAACGCTACACTTGGGTTGATGACGTGATGACATAAAACAAAAATTACGTTCCCATGACAACATCACGTTGTCATGGGAACCGTCATTACATGGTAAGCGGAGTGGGGGGTGTTAGGTTTTTTTCGTTACGGAATTTCTTGATTCGGTCGTCGCGCTCAAAGCCCGCGATAAAAGCTATGCAATAGCTTTAAAACTCTGTTCGATGCGGAAGGGGCACATAGGTACTGCAACCAAAAACGTTACCAATAAGTAATAAAAAATCTTATTATAATTGAAAATAAAAAAGTTATTGCCATTTAAAATTCACTTTTTTTACCAAAATTACCCCAAATCCACAAAAAAATTGCAAATTTTCAACAGGGGTAGATACCCACTAAAGGACGGACGGCCGCCCGTGGCTGGTAAAATTCCCCAAAAAAAAATCCACATAAATATACTCTCAGTATGATACTTTAGAACACCCTCCCGGATTGGACAGGGTTTTTTTACATGTTGTATAATCCTCCAGACTGAATTTCGGTCATGGCAGAGCCAATCTCAGCGATCACCAGCCATCGACGCCGGAGATAGAGTGCATGCACTTCACTCTATCTCCCGCGTCGATGGCTTTATTGACCACACTCCCATAGAATCCGGGGAATTACTAAGTACCAATCCAACACATCTATTTCTGCTGCCAAGTAGCCTCACTGTTGAATTACAAGCATAGCATAAGCATAATCAGCCTGTAATGTTCCCACTGCTGGGACACAGGCCTCCTCTCTGTGAGACGGAGTGGGCCGTAATCCACCACCGTTAGTAGTTTTTTGGTTCTAGGACATGCCGGTTTCCTCACTGTTTTGAGAGCAGTGGTGATGAAATTATTTACACAAAGTAAAGTGCCTGTCTGGGTTCACACACGATCACACACACGATCTTTTAAGACATTTTCAGACACTAATCTACATGGTCCTCATATGGCCTGACCAAGATTATGTCTGGACTTTAAAAGAGACTGCGACCTCTGTGTTTGTTTCGGCCTTTCTTCTCAGAGTAGTCAGATAGGAAACGCCGAACTCATCTAGCTTATTTTTAATTTTTTTTATATGATGTGTAAAAGTGATTCCGATATTCTATTTACAGAATAAACAATTTCATTTCATTTCATGACCTACAATTCGCAAGTCGGGGCCGTTACCACTAGGCGACCATTGCTCACAATAGATATTTCAGCTTTGACTTCAGGATGACAATAACGCCTTTGCGAATCTCCTGACATTGCAGAGGTCCCTAGGAGCCTGTGACAACTCCATCAAGCTTAGCTGCTTCCTTGTTTGCCGACTAATAACATAAGAGGAGAGCAGGACAGGTTTTATTCAGTACTGGTCTTATTTAAATAGGTACGTCGTCATAAGTGGTCTGACCAGTTTAGCAAGTTATAATCTGTCTGGTATTGTTGATCTCAAATGTTTCGTCATTATCTATGATCCTCTATTTGTTGATGAAGGTAGAAAAAAAGCTTGTTACAAAAGTATTTCAATTCTTTTGTGGTGAAGGAGGAACCTTCTAAAGCAAGGATAAGCGAAGGCGCTTATCGCCATAATATATTTAAATTAATAAATATCAATCCATACTTCTTAATATTATAATGCGAAATTAACTCTGTCTCTGTTACCCTATGCATATACAGGGTTATTGGTTTTACGTCGGCAATCCGTTAAGAGGATGTAGGCGAGGTCATTTGGAACCAAATGACCCCTGATGACCCCCATTTTCGAGTAATTAGACATTTTATATTTTAAAATTACTTAATGAAATAAAAATATAAAACGTCAAACGACATTTTTGACATTTGCGTAGGAGTTGCATTTACATAGGGGTCATCGGGGGTAATTTGGTTGTAAATGACCTCTCTTACATCTCCTTAAAGGATTGCCGACATATAACCAATAACCCTGTATATTATAATAGTGTAGTAGCCTAGGTAAAAAAAGAAATTCTATTTAGTCCGTCTTTCAGATAATAAAAAAATATTAGACACGTATTTTTTGCTTTATCACATAAATCAAAAATAACTTAGAAAACACGCATTAAAGTTGGGGTGTGGGGGCTCGCTACGTCACAACGCCCTATTAAATCTAGCAAGGCGTGACGTCATGCCACATTTTAACTCAATGTATCGCCGTAATCATTTGATTACGTCAAAAAAGAAAAAATACGTGAGTAATATTTTTTAATAATCTACAAGAGGGTCAATTTTTTTTTATTTGGACACAGGCCTATTATGGCACACGAACACCGTAACTTGGTTAGGTTAGGACATACTTATTACGATATTATTTACCCAGATAGTACGTTCCCGAAGGATAATTGCCGACCTCCAAGCGGGCGAAGCTGAAGAATTTTTGTCTGAATTAACACATAGGGTACTTTTCAACCCGAGCACCTTCCCCTTGGGTAATTACCGACCTCTTCGCAATAAGCAACGGGCAAACGCTAGTTCGTAATAACATTGGTCTCAGTCATCACACTTGTTCACTACTGAGACTAATCAAAGACATTAACCACACATAATAATGAAAAAGTGTGTATGAGCATCTCGCTGCAATACAACACATATTTGTATGTAGGTACAAATACACACTTGGTAAATCAACTGATGGTTCACCAGGTACCTACTTATGTACGGTATGCAAATTCTCAAATCGCGTGTACAGTACAACTATGTTCTGAATGTCCCTCGGCAAACCTCGTGTTTCGTCAGTCGTCGGATTTCTATCAGTTGCCCTTTGCACTTGGTGCAGACCAGACGCTCTCAATCGACTTGGAAGTAAATAGAGCTGTTGTTAATACTCTTTTATCTTAATGTAATTTATTTTAAAAATGGTAGGAAAGCTGCTAAAGTCGCAGGCACTACAGACAGGAAAATAGTTTTACACCTCTATATAGTTCACACGGGAACCAAAACAAAACAACTATAAAGTACTTATTTCTGAATTCAAATGATTATATACAAAATAAATCTACTAATTTATGGACATGGAAATAAGCATTCGTTTGTATTCGGAAGTGCGATGATTCCCGAGGGACATTAAGAAAATAGAAATACTGTTATTGGAATGTAAGCCACGGGAAGACTAAACTAAGAAGGTCATGAACTTCAACATAGGAAATGATTAGAGACATAGCTTTCGCCCGCGGCTTCGCTCGTATGTTATGTCGATAAAAGTAGCCTATGTCCTTCCCCGGGGTTCTAAGTATCCCCATACCAAATTTCATCAAAATCGGTTCAGCCGTTTAGCCGTGAAAGCGTTACAAACAAACATACAAAAAATCAAATTTTTCTCTTTAGATATAGTCATATAGATAAAACACGTAAGATAGAGCTTGTGGCTAAATAATAACAGCCGCACGGGTCGATCTTGAAGGTTAAGCAACACCAGCCGAGGTCGGTCCGTGGATGTATGGCCATCGATGATCCATCCGTGCCTCGGAAAGCACGCTAAGCCGTTGGTCCCGCTCGTCATTTGTAGAGCCCGAAAGCCCAAAAGTCTGACAACCAGTCTTCAAGGAAAACCGTGTTACCCAGTAACTGCGTATTGTGGAGGTCAGATAGGCAGTCGCTCCATGTAAAATACTGGTATACAGCTGCATCCGGTTAGACTGGAAGCCGACTCCAACATAGTTAGGAAAAGGCTAGGTAAACGATCTTGGCAAATAAAGCACATTTGTTTGAATTATTGCTGACTTAATTCACATGGCTAATTCTCGTGACAGTTTGACTAAAAACGCAAGGAAATCAGCAATGGTGCCGATTCTCTTGTCACAAATGTCTCTAAACTAGACTAAAAATCACCAAAATTTAGTTTATTCCTGTCAAACGAGGATTTCCCATTCTGAAATAGACTAAAGTGACACAAGTTAACTATATTTTAGTTTGACAGCACTAAGATGGTACTGAGATATTAATTTAGTGAAAATGGCAATTTTGCTATTCTGAATTTGACGTTTTTCACCAAAATTTTAGATTTTCTAACTAAATCTGACTATTTGTAATCGCGACTAAAAACGTGTGGAATAAAATTGGTTGTCATGAACTTTAAATTCACACCAACACCTCGACTTTAAAAAACAGTACTGAATCTTTTTTTTTCTTTTGCTTATATCTCGAAAACGGTGTGTCCAATCGCAAAAATAATGAAAAAAATTCGACCCCCTTTACAAAACCTTAAACCCCTAACACTCTATATGTAGGGATTTTTTTTCTTATTTTCCATACAAAAAGTAAAAATTCCATATAAAAAACGTCGAGGCTGCCCCCCTGCGCGCCTCCGGCTCTAAAAAGTCGTGTGGAGTCGTGATTGTCAAATTCGATTTAGATGTGTCAAAATTATTTTTAAATTTAGAGAATTTATTTTGCAGAATAACTTTGAGATTCTCATAGTCAAAAGTAAGGAATTTTAGTGATAGTTTAGTTCCGTGTACAAGAGAATCGGCACCAATATCGAGGTATGAGGAGCCTTCAATGTATGTTACAAATCAGGAAAATGCATTTGGGCAAGCAACGCATGTTGCAAATAAATCTCTCAGCTGATCACATCCCCGCGAGCGTGATCCTCATACCAACTCATTTAATTAATTTATGAGATGTTTGTGCAAACTTGGCAGCTCGCCCTTGACTCATAACATTTTACTACCTGACACTGAGGTATTTATCGATACAACTTTATTTACATAATTTTTGCTGCCGAAGGCTTGCTATAAACATAAATCCGCTGAGAAGGATAGTAGGTAACGTACACCACAAAAGTAAATGAAAGAGCTATAAAACGTGTTCGGTGATTCACAGGCAGAATAACAAGGTTATAATTAATATTTCTTGTATTCTAGGACATTATATACGAATGGAACTTGAGGATAATATTAATTAAAGTAAACGTAAAATAATTGCTAAAATGACGCATATTTCTGCCTTGTATGTTGCAGTCCTTACCGAAGACATAATATAATATGCAACGAAGGTATCTACTTATTTCTTTGTCAAAGACAATTGCATTTTTTACAATTCTGTTATTTCATTCCAATTTGACCATTTATTGGTAAAGCCTAGTCTACTAGATCAGTGTATTATCTGTAGCCTAGAATACTATGTAGAAGAATGGACAAGAAAATATTGGCAATGGTTACATTGTTTTAGTTAAAAATATAAGATAAGTCTCAGTGTGTAAGAACACTGGGAACTATGTGAGACCAAGTGAATGGTCCTCGATTGTTCACATTGCATCAAGATTTAAAATTAGGCAAAGTCTAGCCACATTTTGTACACAAAAAAGACGGAACACCCTCTCTTTATACCATTTATTAGACTAATGCAGGCCACACAAGTGACACACGTTACGATATACTTACGCAAAATTGGACTTGTGGCAAGAGAATCGGCACCATTTTCAAAGTGTGTTACGCAATTAGGGTGCCGGTTCTTTTTTTTTAAAATAAAGCATAGAAAAGATGTTTAGATTGTTTTTTAATAATTGTTATTAATTACTTTCCAGGTTCTACTACTATCCTGTTGTCCATCGTGGCTGTGGTGCTGATGGTGTCCTATTCCGAGGCTTGTGAGTACCTTTCACATAATCGATCCAATTTAATGCTCCTTGGACTTAAAAAGTGTTTATTTTTTTAACCACAACGGGGAAGCTCTTGGTCTTCATCTCACCTGATGGTAAGTGATGATTAAGCCGAAGGTGGAAGCGAGCTTCACCCGGAATACTCAACAGTGGAACTGGCTATCTTACCTCTAACTACCGAAATACAACAATGTTATGGCGACAGACTTAGATAAGATGGTGGTAGCTAGCCAGGCGGCCTTAGAACAAGCCGGAAAATGCTCCCGCTGGAAATCGAACCCATGACCTCTGTGTCTGAGACAGGTGGTCTTGCCACTAGACCACAGAGGCAGTCAAAAGTTAACACTCATTAGCAGCCCCGGATCTAGATTTTTTTTGAGGCGAGGCAAAAACTACCGTCTTCCGCCCCCTACCAATATTTTATGGGGATATATGCGCTAAGTTAGAACGCCAAATTCAAATATTCTCAAAATGAAAATTTAGCAAGCAACATTTATAGTAAATCAAATTTTAGCGATCGATAATGCGCCAATCCAAAAGGGGCGCCAAAACTATTGTAAAAAGCAAAAAAAAATAGAAAGATCTCATTTATTGCAAAGTTGCGGTGTGCTGAGTGGTGCACTTATCTCCTAAATTTGTCGCCCCCTAAAGTTGGCGCCCGGGGCACGGGTCCCGATTCCCCCCCCCCCCCCCCCGATTGATAAATAAATATTCAGAGAATCACGAACAAAAACACAGCAAAGAAAAACCAAAGTACGGTCTGTAAATCTTGCTCTTATACGGAACGTAGTACGCTCCAGCCATTTATTCAATCAGGGCACCGTTTAAGGACACCAGCGATAAATTGACTAGATTAGATAAACGGCATATTTTATCCTAATACCCGTGCTTTACTCGTTAGTACACGTTACCATTGCATAACTGCACAAGTAATAAAATGGTTGGCAGGAAATCCTGTTATTCGTAACGCGGTGTGCCTCGATCCTCCGCGGAATACGTGCTAGTTCTCACTGCATCCTGAGCACGTTGTGCGACAGGTAGAGTTACCCGATGCTGCGTCACTGGATTTCATACGTATATTTACTATACATTGTAACAGTGAATCAATTTCCACGCCTTCCTCCTAACATAGGCTAAATTGCTGACAGCGTGGCAATGTTGCCAACCATTTGGGCACTTTTCTCGCTGACAGCGATGCGGATGAATTTTTGGTGCCCAATGAGCTTTTCCCTTTATTTTTACTAGCTGCGCCCCTCGGTTTCACCCGCGTAAGTCTCAATCCTGTGGGAATATCGGGATAAAAAGTATCCTATGTGTTAATCCAGGTTATAAACTATCTGTGTGCCAAATTTCATCCAAATCTCACAAACTTTCGCCTTTATAATATTAGTGTGATTTATTTATTTTTTTCTTTAGATACTTGTACATACTTGTACATTTATAGTTTAGATAATGTATAATCAAATATTATTGAAATAAATAGTACACGGATAAGCCAAATATTTTTTGATATTCGATTAGCTCAAAACCTAAACAGGTGCCATAAAGAATATGGATTAAGAATCTCGACTAATTAAAAAGTTAAGCAACAATGCGAAATTTCCATGGATATTCTGGTATACTCTACGTGGATAGTGTGAAGTTGGGCTCCAGACTTTGCATAAGATTTTGACATTTCTCGGGACCCAGGGGTCCCGGACCTTTGGAAGGCGTACGAGGGGCCGAAACCAACTCGCAGAGGCCCCTTAGACGTTTTTAAAGAAATGAGGTACCAACCGACGATTATCCCTGTTCGCACTATGCAAGTGCAGCCAAGGCCAACCCCCGGTTGGTGTAGGACTATTGTAAGATATGGAAACAAAGATATCGGACTATGGGTTTGGGTTGCTAAAGTGGACTGGTCACCTAGTACTATGGGAGGACTATGGCCCCTGCCTGATCTATGTTTTATATGCACACGGATAAAATGGCAGGGGGTGACTTGCACACTCAATAATGGGCCCCCGAAAACGGTCGCTAGCACAGTAACATAGTGTCGTAGCGACAAGGGGGCAACATATCCTGAGGTGCTTATGAGGAGTGGAAAGGTATTCCACGGCTATCAGGACAATCCCGGAAGTACGGTCAAGATCCCTACCAGCATCTTACTGGAATACTTCCTTCTTTCGAGCACGTTTGCTCTTGCGAATCTCCACTCAAGCCGGCCAATTAAGGCAAGAATGATGCGGGAGCGCCGTTCCTCGTCAGTGTTCACTCCAGCCGGCCAATAAAGGCAAGCCAGAGGTGAGAAACAAGACTTCTCCCGGGGGATAGGGTCCATGGGGTCGCTACTGCCCAACAGCTCGCCACATGCTGCCCTGCGGGTTTTTAGGGTTCCGTAGTAAACAAGGAACCCTTATAGTTTCGTCATGTCCGTCTGTCTGTCTGTCTGTCTGTCTGTCCGCGGTCTAGCTCCGAGACCCTTAGTACTAGAAAACTGTAATTTGGCATAGGTATATATTTTAATTACGCCAACAAAGTGGTAAAATAAAATTATGAATAACATTTTTTTTAGGGTACCTCTCATACACGTAAAGTGGTGATGTTATTTTTTTTCTTATTTTAACCCATAGTGAGGGGTATCATTGGAAAGATCCTTTAAAAACATTGCGAGTTTGTGAAAACCATTTTTGGATTCAGGGATCCGTTTGCGAAATATTAAGCTTTAAAGTGCTAATTTTTGTTAGAGTCAAGTGACCCCCCCCCTGCCGGCTAAATGGTTAGTTTTGGGTGTGTGAAAAAAATCACAACAGTAGTTTATATAACGAAATTAAAAGGAAAACTATCACATCTAAGTAGGCTCTACAAGTTAACGAGTAATAATCGACCAACTTAACTTTGCAGTTGCAAAAACATGTTTTTCCATACATTCCGTATGGGAGAACATATTTTTCAACTACAAAGTTAAGTTTGTTTTTGGGATTAATTCATCCCAACTACGGAACCCTTCATTGTGCGTGGTCCGACACGCACTTGGCCGGTTTTTGTATCTGTTTTGGTGTGGCTCCTCATCCCAGACCTGTTCCGGCAAAGTAAACTCTACCGGCACAGGCCTAGAGTTCGGAGCGCGCAAGCCCCACCACGACGTTAACGTAGAGATACGACGGTGGGGGCATAAGATTATTAAGGTTTTCTTTAATAACACCAATCAATCAATCTTTATAAGAATATATATATCTTTATAATAATAAGAGGAAAAAATAAAATAAAATATAGGAACAAATCATTGGGCATCAAAAAATTCATCCGAATCGCTGTCAGTGGGAAAGGTGCCCAAAAGGCTGGCAGCATTGCCACGCTGTCAACAATTTGGCCTATCTTAAAAGAGCGGGGCGTGGAAATGGATTGGCTGTTACAATGTATAGTAAGATGAAAGTATCAGTATAAATCCGTTCCAGTGACGCAGCATCTGTATATGTATAGTTAGTTCTATTTACTTGGACACTAATGTTAAGGTATTAATGTTTAAACAATAATAAAAGATCAATCTTTATTTATGAACACAGGTATTACAATAAAGGTCTTATGTATACATTTTAGTCGAGCTCTATGTCCAACCAATGAAATTGGTGTACAAATATATTAGTTTTCTAGCAATAATTCTGAATTTATACAATACAAAGTCACGTTCGAGTAAATAATGTCAATTAAATATATTATTAATAAACCATTACTATCACTAAGTACTTCATTGCGGTCTAATAATAAAGGTTTATTATTGTAATAAAACAAAAACGACTCCTAATGATTCAAAACAAAAAGTTTATGTCATTATCAGTCACAAGTACTCACAGTAATGACTAGTGTTATTTTGTTTTACTTCAGGGCCAGGCTATTTCTACTCCTGAGTTGTTCGATTAGCATTACTTAGCTTTTTAAATTCACATTTGAAGGATTTCATGAGCATTTTGGCTTTTAATTAAAGGACCATAAAAAGAGGTATTCCACCCAGAGCAGATACTCAATACTCAATACTTTATTGCATTCCACAATGTATGTCCTTTTTTTTTTTTTTTTTCCTGGTTGGGAAATTATCAAATAACTTCTCCCGCTCTGGGTGGAGCGGGAGGGCGTGTCAGACTCTTACTGACTAAAACCCACCCGTGTTCCTTCGGTTGCCCTGTTGCCGGGGGCCACGATTTCCCTATCGGTTTTCTTCGAACGGACCCTGTCAATTCTGCTGACATATCTTTGAGGCGCGCGTGGAACACAACGCGCCGTCGACCCGGGCTTGGTCCTTATCGGACGGCGAGCTACCCATTGCTCACCGTCCGCAAGCCCGCGCCTACGGTGGCCGGAAATCGGCTCGCGATTCCCGCCCCGGGCGTCTCCTCCTATTGCGGCGGTTTGGGGCGTGAGGGCGCGAAGTTTGCCTCTCCCTCACGCGTTCCGCCTCCTCCTTCGCGAGCATTACCGCTTCGCAGAAGAAGGTGACGGCCTGCCATTTCCTCTCGCTCCGTACCATGGCCTGAACCAGGGCCGGACGCGAGAGATCACCGCCGCCGATCGCCTACAGAGCTCCGGCGGGATCTCATAGCGTCATGGAGAGTGCGATTGTCGCAACCCCGCGCTGGGCACGCCACAATTGCGGCGATAAGACCCCTCTTTGATGAGTGGCTTGAGAGACGCCACGGCGTCCTCACCTTCCGCCTGACGCAGGTCCTCACCGGACACGGCTGCTTCGGGAGGTTCCTGTTCAGGATAAGGCGGGAGGAAACACCCGGGTGTCACCATTGTGTGGGCAGAGCAACAATGTATGTGCTTAGGTGGTAAACATTTGAAAAGAAACAATCGTGGACCCTGTTGGGCACAGCAAAAGAAATATAGTAGAGATGAGGACTTATTGTTTATCTTCTTGACCGAACCGCACCTGAGCAGTTCCAATAACCGCACTGAAACAAATTTTTGATAAGTGCGGTTCGGTGGAACAGTTTATTAAAATATTTTCAGTCCTCGAATGGCACCTTTTTTTTTTGGGTGGGAAATGATCAAATAACTTCTCCCGCTCTGGGCGGAGCGGGAGGGCGTGTAAGACTCTTGCTCACTAAAACCCACCCATGTTCCTTCGGTTCCACGGTAACCCTTTCGGACAAACCCGCAACCCCGGCAGGCATCGGCCCTAGCGGACCCATTCAGTTGTGTTGACATCTCTTTGAAGCGCGCATGGAACACAACGCACCGACAACCCGGGCCTGGTCCTTATCGGACGGCGAGCTACCTATTGCTCATCGTCCGCAAGCCCGCGCCTACGATGGCCGGGAGTCGGCCACGAATGGCATCTAACGTGAATTACATAAATTAATTGACCACATACTGACTACGGATTTTTGTGACTTCGTAGAGTAATGTTGCGAATAGTTAGAAGCTCTAAAGTATGAAAGTTAGTCTTACCAAGGGATATCGTGCAAAGTCCCCAGTCACTGGGTTGTGGAAGCTAGCTTCCCAGTCTTAGCCTTAGGCAGTCGTTCCATGTAAAAAATACTGTTTTCCACTGCATCCAGTTTTATTTTTTAACCACAACCCGGAAGCTCTTGCCCTGCATCTCACCTAATGGTGAGTGATTATCAGGCCGAAGGTGGAAGCGAGCTTCACCCGGAATCCTCAACCACAGATGAACTGAGAGTAGGCAGATGATGATTATGACCTGAACTAATCACAGTCTCATTCTCTCTTCCAGCTGGTAACTGCCCTCTACCCTCGAAGGTCTACGGCTGCAGCCCCAAGTGCGACCAGGACTACGAGTGCGGTAACGGCAAGGTGTGCTGCAACAACGCCTGCAACGCCAAGTCCTGCACCATACCGGCTGCAAACGGTTCTGGGTCCAGCAGCTCCAGCAAGAGCCAGTGTAAGTTAAAGGAAACCTGTATTCTTCGAGGATCTTAGCTAGAGGTGCAACTAACTCACATTCCACCAGGCATGTAATAAGTCCCTTGTAATAAAAGGTTGAACAGGGACGACTCCAGACTGCTGCTACCTACTGAAATATCCACATGGAAAATCCAAGAATTATCAGACTTCTCCCTGGGATCGAACATAAGGCCCAAGACAAAGTTAACAAAACCAAAACTATATTGGACTGACATTGTATAATCATAATCAGCCTATAATGTTCCCACTGCTGGGACACAGGTCGCCTCTCTGTGAGAGGGAGTGGGCCGCAATCCACCACGCGGGCCCAGTGCGGGTTGGTGGATGTCACATGTCTTTGAATTTTTTATTCTAGGACATGCCGGTTTCCTCACGATGTTTTCCTTCACCGTTTTGAGAGTAGTGGTGATGAAATTAAATACACAAACTGCCTGGCTGGGCTCGACCTCGTAATCGCGGCCGATACCACTGGGCCACCACTGCTCTGTTAGTTTATTAAAGAAATCTAATCAAGGAGTTCTGATATCTGTAGGAATTAAATATTTACACACGCACAGACACACAAACACGCACACACACCCCCACACAAACTCTAACAAACATACACTCAGACACACCACCAACCATTCGCAATTGTACCACGTTGACAATTCTTTACTATGTGTTACAATGGGGGACCTGGAGTTCTAAAATAAAGGCCTAGGCTTAGTTTAGACTTCAGATCCCCCACAAATTATAAAATTTTGTCAAAATATCTGTCAACTTAATATGTATGTCGGAGACGGGAATGTGACTTTCATTATTATCAGCGATATTTTAACTACTCTGGGCGTAGTGTGGGTAGTGTTGGTTAATGCGCAATAGAAAAACAGTTTGCAGTTTAGATCACATTATAATTCACTATCAAATTAATCACACTAGCTAAATTATACACACTGGGTGCGACGGCGTTTATTAAAATCACCTGATCACAAATTACAACTAATAAAATAACTGAGCACCACGAATCGAAAACAGTTCCGTGACGTCTTGACTCCGATGCGATCCGAGGCTGAATCTCCCTCTCGCCGTACTCTGTTGAAGCGCGCTTTTTGGTGTGGGTAGATCACTTGATGTCGCCAGGGGCGCGCTTGCGATTCGTTTCGTGTCCATACTAATGACCAGATCCGACATGTATATGAGTGTAATTTGTGGAGATAAATAGACTTAATTTTTATTTATTTTTATTTGTATCTTTCAGCGGGTGCGGGAATATACTGCGACAACGTGAAGTGCAACTCCTTCGAAGTCTGCAAGATGGACCCTCAGACCAAACGAAACAAGTGCAGCCGAGCCTAAACAATCCAGTAAAGAGCTGCTAAGTTTTATCATTTTTTTGAATCCGATTAAACTATTTTTTCCTCATTAGGATGTTGCTTTTCATTTACACGTTAGGGACATTTCAGTAGTTATAAAGGTGACAAGGAAAAAAACTCGGCCAAGTGCGAGTCGGAGTCCGTGCCGTTTTAAAATCGAGCAAAAACGCCGAAAAAAAAAAACGTTTCTTGTATCCCCCCTTTAATTACTAACTTTGTTAAATTTGGATTATTTGTTGTTATAGCGGCAATAGAAATACTCAATCTGTGAATTTTTCAACTGTCTATCTATTATTGTTCATGAGGTACAGCCCGCTGATAGACAGACGGACGGACGGACGGACAGCGGAGGCCTAGTAATAGGGTTCCGTTTGGCACCCTCTCGGTACGGAACCCTAAAAGTTTAAGTATAGTTTTCGCGTTTTAGCATGGCAATACCGGTCATTGACCCATCTACATTTTCTATTATTATTTATTTTAAAATCTGAAATGAAATCCGTTATCGTCCCAAATCATCTATTGTGAAATTCTGATGTTCAACATGTTCCAATAACGAAAAACCATACATAGTTTATTTTTTGGGTTTCTACGGAGAGTTATTAGGAAAAGGGCAATGGCCGCCATGCTAAAGCGAAACAACTATATTAAAAAAAAAAACAGTGACACTCCGGGAGTGCCGACAGAAGTGAAAACTTGAACAAGATCGCCTTGGTGGAAGAAAAATACTTGTATGGAACATTGGTCCGTAACCTTATCTAAATAAAGAGCACAATCGCGTTTACAAAAATGAGGTGTCGGTAACGGTGTCGCGAGTTCAATTGTTTTTTCCCATCTTAAAAATGCCCAATGCGCCTAAAGATGTTTTCACTTCAAAAGTTTTCACTTTTAAAAGTGATGTGTAGATGATGCATTTTTCGAGGCCCTTTCTGCTTTGGTAGTGTCCCACCAAGTACAGCAGTTTTTACCAGTAAAATAATCCTTGTAATAATCTTGTTTCTAAACCTTGCGGATGAATGAACATTGCTGAATTTTACTACCCGACTACGGCGAAGCAAAAAGGAGGGTTAAGATTTTGACCGTATGTATGTATGTTCATCTGTTTCCACAAATGAGGTAAGTACTTAGGTATTATTGGAAGCGTCTTGATCGTCCGCTGGTTACAGGCTATGTGACGTCAAATTAAATTGAATGTAGCGCCCTCTAGAGGACATAAAGTCATGAAAAAAAGCCGTGGACGGTATGCCAAATACATTTTTTTTTTGGTAGGGATTTTATCAAATAACTTCTCCCGCTCTGGGTGGAGCGGGAGGGCCTGTCAGACTCTTACTGGCTAACACCCACCCGTGTTCCTTCAGTTGCCCTGTTGCCGGGGGCCACGATTTCCCTATCGGTTTTCTTCGAACCCCCGGTAGATGCCACCTACCCTAACAAAACAATACATTCTAACAGTAGTAAACGATCATAAGCTTTAAGGCAAAGTGGCATATGGGTATTTTTTACTTCTGATGACGAAAACAAAAAAAAATGTTTTGATCAACATTACGTGAAATAGCTGTAAATATCAATAATTTAGGTCATAATCTACTATACAAAAATATGTACCGAGCTTACAACTCTTTAGTTTTACTAGAAATATCCAATAAAGTTTCGGACGTCCATGGTAGTGACACTGAATCCAGGGAAGTGACTTTCCATACAGTTTTTTTAACCATGGAAATGACTTCAAATCATGGACGTGACATTCTACATATTTTATATGAAAGGTGAAGTCACAAATTTTATTTAATCCAAGGTTTTTTATACATTGGATTTTTTAAATAAAACAAATGTTTGGAAATTCAGCTTTAATTGCTTTGAATTTTTAACTTCAACCTAAATCACATGTTTTATCTATATAACAATATTTTATTGTAAATTATGACACATAAAATATATTTCTTAAAGCAACTGCTAAAGAGATCAAAAACATTGTACTTATGGCACTTTCTAATTATTATTTCAGTCTCAATAAAATCTTAATAATATTATAATAAAAACGTTCAAGTTATTTTTTAACTTTAGAAATATTTCTTAATTAAAATATTTCGAGGTCATCATCGCTCCCACTGTCAAAGATCCTCATCCTCCTCTTTTCAGGCTTACTATCGCGTTCTTTATTATCTTCCTGTTCTTCAGTCTCACTATCAAGCTCGTTATCTTCTTGTTCTTCAGTCTGATCATCAAGTTCTATCCTCTAGTTCTTCAATCTCACTATCTAGTTCCTTATCCTCCCGTTCTTCAGTTGCACTATCAAGCTCGTTATCTTCTTGTTCTTCTGTCTGATTATCAAGTTCCTTATCCTCCTGTTCTGCAGTCTCACTATCCAGTTCCTCGTCTTCCTGTCCTTTCATCTCACTGTTAAGTACCACATTCTTCTGTTCTTCGGTTTCACTATCCGGTTCCTTATTCTCCTTTTCTTTGCTTTCATTTTGGTCACCAGCAATGGACTTTGGAGTATTCTCTCTCAAACTTTATATAGTCGCTCATTACGTTTTTTATTTTGTTTACTCCTAGCTTTACGTTCTCGCCATTCACGTTGATTAGCACGTCATTCTCTTGGAGTCATTTCGGATAGTAGTTTTACCTGTTTTTTGCGTTGTTTTTCTGCATAACGCTGCGGCGATAAGACCCCTCTTTGAGGAGTGGCTAGAGAGGCGCCACGGCGTCCTCACCTTCCGCTTGATGCAGGTCCTCACCGGACACGTTTGTTTCGGGAGGTTCGTGTTCAGGATAAGGCGGGAGGAAACGCCCGGGTGTCACCATTGTGTGGATCACCCGGAGGCTACGGTGGAGCATACGGTGGAGGTCTGACAGCTTGGGCGGAACATCGCCGTGTCCTCGTGGAAGCGATCGGTGGTGTTGATCTCTCGCGTCCGGAGCGAGAGGAAATGGGCGGCCATCACCTCCTTCTGCGAAGCAGTAATGTTCGCGAAGGAGGAGGTGGAATGCGTCAGGGAGAGGCAAATTTCGCACTCTCACGCCCCTAACCGTCGCAGGAGGAGACGCCCTCGGCGTCGGGAATCACAAGCTGATTTCCGGCCACCGTAGGCGTGGGCTTGCTGACGGTGAGCAATGGGTAGCTCGCCGTCCGATAAGGACCAGGCCCGGGTCGACGGCGCGTTGTGTTCCACGCGCGCCGGGGTTGCGAAGAAAACCGAAAGGGAGATCGTGGCCCTCGGCAACAGGGCAACCGAAGGAACACGGGTGGGTTTTAGTCAGTAAGAGTCTGACATGCCCTCCCGCTCCGCCCAGAGCGGGAGAAGTTATTTGATAATTTCCCACCCAAAAAAAAAAAATCTTTTCTATTACTGGCTTCATACAAGTCGGGATTAGCCTTAATACGAGCTCTTCGTTTTCGTTCGCATTCTCTCTTTTGTTATGAATTTCTTCTGCTGTCTTTGGTCTTTTATTTCTCGTCATCTAAAAAAAGTAAAATATGTATTTTTTGTATGTAAAAGCGTTTTATGTATGTATATATATGGCAGTAATTAAACAAACAAAATAATTGGAATGATCCAAGTTAAAGTTCACATCCCTGGACCTGTGGTCACTTCCATGGAGGAAAATTATCCACGTAATCAATGGAAGTGACATCCATGGAAAGGACATTTTTTGGTTCAAACACGAAAAACTAACTTAAAAAAACTCGTCTTTGCAATCTATTTCGGCAATCGTAATTTGACCATCAAACCTACAAAACAGCAAAACAAATGTAAATTTAACATTATATACTTACATGGCAAAACAACCACAGTAGTGACCACGTATGCTTGACGAGTTTTAATTAGGTAATCTTATTGTTTTTTCACGACAAACTTATTGCAGCCAGTAAGAAATTGACATCTCATTATGGTTATGATAGGTGAAGTTTTCTTAATCCTCACTTAAATTCGAATTCACGCAGTTTTTTTTGTCAGTAAAAATTTATTGTGACCTTCGTCCATGGAAGTGACCAAAATTTAAGTCACATATTTTAATTAGGTTTATTGTTCTCTTTTTTATCAATTGGACAGTAAGTTATAAGCTGATATGGATCAGTATTTATTAGAGTTAAAGATAATAACCTTATATGTTAGAAATATCATGCTAAAGACTGGGAAAAAATTATTATATCTGTAAATTTGCTTCAGTCACATCCACGGAAAAGACATTTTTACGATTATTTTTTAATATTTAAAATAATGTGATCAATAAATTAAGTATATTTTCATGTAGTCTTCACCAGACATGGTAGCACTACCTTGATAAATATATCAAGTCCACGTGCCCTGTGTTATTAAAGAAAAAAATCTCTGTCACAGATAATTTTACTGAAAATGAGAAATACCCATATGACCACGGTTATCCTCTGAACTGAACAAAATTATGAATAATATATTATTATTAAATACATTAAAATATACTTATTACGTGTAAGTTGTTTATTTAATAGACGATAAATATTGAATAGTTTGTACATAACAATTTTAGATTAGAATATTTGTTTCGTACTTTTTAGAGCGTAATTTTTCAGTAGTCGGGTTTTGATTATTAGGACTGTGTTGTGAGGAATAAGACTAACATTCCTGAAACTCCTATATGGCAAGGCTATGCACTGGGGAAAAAGTCGTGAAAACATGAAAGAAGAGAATGAAAATACTTGTGACCTTAATTTAATATTTTATTAGCAAAAACAATAAGCATTCTATTAGTAAGCAACTAAGCAGAATACCAAAGTAAAACAGTAAAAAAACCCAGTCCAATCCGTGAGGGTGTTGTTAAATATCGTACTGAGAGTGTATTTATGTGGCAATTTTAAGGAAAAATAAAAAATTGGCCACATTTTTTTTCAATGGGGAATTTTACCGGGTTATTAAATGGGGCGCAGGCAGCCGTCGTTTAGCGGGTGTCTACAAGTCATAACTAGACCCCTGTTGAAAATCAGGATGCAATTTGGCAGCTCTTGGAGAACGAAATAATATTTGTCTGCTTCATGCTTGCTAATTTTAGGAACATTATAATGTAAATATTTATTTTATGTTTTAAAATGTAATAAAATAAACATTATAGTACTTATAGATATCCAAAACATATCAAGTAAAAGTACTGACAAAGTACTCGTCAGTGGCGCCAACTGGTGAGCACAAAAACGATACTTAGCCCCCATTGTCAGTTCACTTCACCCAATTGGCTCGAAATGTGCTCAAAACTTCCTAAAATTGCTAAGCACTTTTCTGACTTATCATTTCTACTTCAAAATAAGGTGTGTTAGTTAAAATTTAACAGAGCTAAATACAGTGTGAGTCTTCATAATGTGCACATATCGAAATGAGGGAATCTATGCTTAATTTTAACAACAGAAAAAATATTTAAATATATCTAAATATTTTTTTATACTTTTATTGGAATTAAAAAAAAAATGTTACAAAACTGTGTAACTTTTAAACTGAATCAGCTATCGCGATAAAACAAACTCCATAATTATTGGAAGTAAGTAGGCGTCCACATAAAATTAAAATTGAGAAAAAAACTACCCTCAATTGAAAATAAACATGTTTTTGTAGCAAAAATCTGTATTTTTTTCATCAATTTTTACAATAATTGTAAAATTTATAAATAAGATGCCCAAGAGAATAAAAAAAAAATTTTTTTTTGATACAAAAGTATTTAAAAAAACAAAATACCATTTTTTCCGTCGATAAAGTTAAGCATAGATTCCCTCATTTCGATATGTGCACATTATGAAGACTCACACTGTATATTCTTCAGGATATTTGCAAGCCCTGGCGCATTGAAGTAAGTAGTGTTTTCTTAAGGCCGCTGACATTTCAGCCGCTTGGTAATCGGATCAGGTTTGCAGACCTCATAGGGCCTACATTTGACTCCTTCGCAGTACACACCACCACCACCGCCGCCTGGAAAAATGAAGCAGTATTTATCGAAATACAGGTCTTAAAAACACAGGTTTCTTCTATGGCAGTCATATAGAAAAAGATAAATTCGACTGGAAGTGGGCGTCGACCAAAAATTTCGGCTGATCGGCGCGGGTCATTTAAAAAAGAAGAAAAAGATTTTTTTTGGATTAAGTGAAAATCTCCACTTCTTTTGGATCGACCGAAGCTGGCTGATCTCCAGCGTTCTTGAGACATATCTGTTCCTGTTGCCTCGTCAATATTGCTGAGATTACTGTGCTTCTTAGACAATTTTGAGAGCAAAGATTATGACTCTGATAGATGGCAAATCAGAAGAATTACCATGTGCATTGGTGACGTCTACCAGAAAAGCCGCACGATTTGTATTTCTGTCAATCTCTAAATAAGAATCGATTACTTTCAATCCTGAAAATCTGGGATCTAAAAGAGATGTCACTATTACATTTTTGGTCAAAGGAAATCTGTGATCAATGTTCTCTAACAAATTTAGCGTCGACTGTGGCGATCTCAGACGAAGAAAGAGTCAAAAAGGCGTCATTTTTGTGACTCTTTCTTCGTCAGATCGTATCAGTCGGCGCTAAAAATCAAATACTCGGCGGCAGCGGCAGCGCCCACCTCTACTGCCGATACGCAAAATTTCAACATCGGCAATAGCTTACATAACCCGACCCCTCTTCTTCTTTGTAATAGGGGTCAGGTAATGCAGAGCACTGACCGCACCAGAGGCATCACAGGTGGATTGACATCCCAGGGACAAAGTTGAAACGTCTCATAAATACCTATATATCTTTAGTTACACCAGCATCGAATTCTGCCCTTCCAACGGGAACACAGAAAAGCTAATTGGTGGCAGACATAGGTGACAGTACCTTCTCAGTCGAGCTCCTTCACAAAGAGTTCGATTCATCAATCTAGTATGCGTTCCTGGTACCTTTTATCTGATATCTCTTGTTCCCGGGACTTCGTCCGCGAGAAAATTTCTTGTCCCCCCGACTCATCCTTTCGCATCGCATCGCCTGCCCACGCCATTACTTCGTTTTCGCTTTGCGTTCTTTCTGATCTTTTTAGGGTTCCGTAGTAAACAAGGAACCCTTATAGTTTCGTCATGTCCGTCTGTCTAGCTCCGAGACCCTTAGTACTAGAAAACTGTAATTTGGCATAGGTATATTTTAATTACACCGACAAAGTGGTAAAATAAAATTATGAATAACATTTTTTTTTAGGGTAGGTACGTCTCATACACGTAAAGTGGTGATGTTATTTTTTTTCTTTTTTTAACCCATAGTGTGGAGTATCATTGGAAAGGTCCTTTAAAAACATTGTAAGTTTGTGAAAACCATTTTTGGATTTAGGGATCCGTTTGCGAAATATTAGGCTTTAAAGTGCTAATTTTTGTTAGAGTCAAGTGTCCCCCCCCCCTGCCGGCTAAATGGTTGGTTTTGGGTGTGTGAAAAAAATCATAACAATAGTTTATATAACGAAATTAAAAGAAAAACTATCACAACTAAGTAGGCTCTACAAGTTAACGAGTAATAATCGACCAACTTAACTTTGCAGTTGCAAAAACATGTTTTCCCATACATTGCGTATGGGAGAACATATTTTTCAACTACAAAGTTAAGTTTGTTTTTGGGATTAATTCATCCCAACTACGGAACCCTTCATTGTGCGTGGTCCGACACGCACTTGGCCGGTTTTTCTTTTTGTTCGGCTCCTAAGGGTCCTAGCGTGATCTAAAATAGCGTATAAGCCTTCCTCGAGAATTGGATTGGGTAGTTCCAAATATTAGCGCGTTCAAACAAACAAAAAAAAAAATCTTCAGCTTTAGATAGTTAATTGATTCAGGCGTGACCTTGCAGAAATCCATTATAAAATACAATAGACGTGGATATATTTAGTAACCTGTTCCGCTTAGCTATTCCTAAAGAGCTATAAAAATCCCTGGAAGAAATCGACACGTGTTTCACCTCTTAATGAGGCATCCTCAGGATGACGATTGACTTGTCGTGAACCCGAACACGACGTGTTGCCACACCAAGCGCTGGGCGCTGCGTCCAGCGCTCGGTCACTAAATATGTCAACGTCTATTGTATTTTTTTTGTCTTCAGCTTTTTTATTACCTACAAGCCAAGCTCCAAAAACGTCTGCACTTGCTTCAAGCTGAAGAGCAAGTAGGCCAGCCATTTCTATCGAAGGACCGATGGCCCATGGAGCAGACGATCCTCGTCTGGAGACCAGCGCGCACCGACAACGACAAGCATTGCGTTGGACGGGCGGATGAGATGCGGAAGACGGAGAACCAGGTGGAACTTGAATTAGGTCTATATCCAGCAGTGGACTGCTGCAATATTTTTTTAAACCAACTTACCGGTGTACATCTGTTTGTTCCTATTGTCATCAGTATTTTTCATCCAAGGCGCGCGGTCTACACAGGACTTGGTGTTGAACTGGTTGGGGCAGCACACCTTGCCCCATTTTTGGCAGTCAGCATCAGAGAAACAGGTAGGCTTGTCGTTGTATACCTTGTTTTTAGGGGGACAGTTGCTCTGACCGAAACTTACTGGAGAAGAAATAAAAATTATTAGGATTAAGACAGGAGTTATGTTATTTTATGGGGTGGCAAACAATCACCAATATCACTAGTCAGTCTATCATGTTCCCACTGCTGGGATTCAGGCCTCCTTTCTATGCGAGGGAATGGTTTAAGTAACCCACCTCGCGGGCCCATTGTGGTTACTACCGCTTTTAGACATCGGCAATTCGCAGGTGCGTTGCTATGTTAGAGATAAAGCTGAAATGTCTTATATGGGCCTGCATTATACCTATCTTCAAACCGAAATACGACAACGCTGTATTACCTATTTTACTATTTATTATACTTAAGGCGACGAAAACAGACTTTTAATGATTTTATACTGAACATCACGTCTAAACGAGTAGTGTTAATGATTTGGAAAAAATATATGTTAAATTAGAGTATTTTCTTAATATTTTAGATTATTAAATATTACATAGTGACATTAATTTGTAAAGTTGTCTAACGCGGATAAAAAACTGAGAATCACGCAAAATCTATCGAGCGTATTTTTCTGAAACCTTCACCATTTTAAAGGTAATTTAATTATTCATATCTGCGTCTTAAGTAGCTTTGATTATGTATACATAATATTATATCGATGGTGGAAATTTCAAATGTCGTAAGGGACAGAGAATGCAATGTTCCTTACGACATTTGAAATTTCCACCGTCGATATGTTTAGACAGAGTATCGCGCTGCAAAAGAACTAAAACAAACAGACCAACTTTGTTATGCTGGTGTGTGTGACATTTACGTTTTACACTCGCGCCACATCATTGTTATGTAGTTTTATTAAAACTCAAATAAAAGACTAAAGTGGTGGCATATTTTCCCGTTAGGTAGGTTACTCGCCCGTCCTAAGATATCAAGCTCATAGCGCAAAGTTATTTTTTTCCTGTTATGAGTAAACCCCACTGGGATCTTATTATATTCCCTTTAGAAAATATTCTACATATGACACATGGGAAACTAGAAAAACGCACAAGTAAGAGGAAATTCAGAAAAAATACCTGATACGTAGTTGATGACCAGCAAGGCTGCCACGACGAAAACGAAGTCTCTTAAAGAACCTGGAAAATAATGCATTACATTTAGAAAGATATCATGTCACAATAACAAGTGAGGTAAAAAAAAAAACAACCGACTTCCAAAAACACTACAAAGTGAAAAATAACTTTAATTTCGGAAGTCGGTGTCTGGTTTTGAATTTCCGTTTTTACACCGACTTCCGAAATTAAAGTTATTTTTCACTTTGTAGTGTTTTTGGAAGTCGGTTGTTTTTTTTTTTTGTAAAAAGTTTTTATTTTTCACTTTTTAGTTGTGGTACCTACCCCACACAAATTCGAAAACCACTACCTGCTATGTAAATAACAGTGACAGGAACTTATCATACCATCCACATACTAAGTGGGAAAAAGTACGTATTATTGAAGCTAACTCAAAAACTATCGAAGCAAAGTTATTAAAATTAATATGGGACCACCTCGAGAGCATACCCATTCAAATAAAAAAAGAATTTTTAAAATCGGTCTACAATTGACGGAGAAATCGGTGGACATACATAAAAAAAAACAAAAAAAAAACAAACATACGCGACGAACATTTATAACCTCCTCCTTTTTGGAAGTCGGTTAAAAAGGAAACTCAAACTTTTGAACTGTCAAGGAGTCGGTCAGTCAGAAAGATGAATCTAGTTGCCCATTCCAAAGCGTAGTACCTTCTATTAAACGGGAGGTACAGCTCAATTCAAAGGGCAATGGAGAGGGCTATGATTGGAGTTTCCCTACGTGATGGAATTAGAAATGAAGAGATCCGCAGGAGAACCAAGGTAACCGGCATAGCCCGAAGAATTGCCAAACTTAAGTGGGATGACTTTGTGAAGGCCGCAGGAACCCACTAGATGCGGGAAGCACGGAATCGCTCGAAATGACGGTGCGTCCAGCAGTGGACGTCTTTTGGCTAAAATGATGACAGCTCGATTTTTACGATAGATAGATTTATAAAAAATGCATAAACTGGCACTTCCTTTGGTTTTACACAAAGTAAGTATTCCTTTGCAGCATTTGATTCTTATCAGCAACAATATCGTTCAGTATAAAAATACAGGATGCTGTATTATAAAAGGGATCAGGTACGATTCCTGGTGTAGGCAGAAGCTTTTTCAAAAATCAAAGATAGCAGTTATATTTTCCTTTAAAATTGAGGTTAGGGGCATCGTGCTCATATACAAGAGCAGCACGCGCAAATAGCAGAGGCAACTGCAGGTGTCGACGGCTGCAGTTGCCTCTGCCGTTTGCGCGTACCTCTCATGTGAGCACTATGACGATTGCCCCAAAAATCCTACTGCCTTGTGGCCTTAACGGTCGGCTATAGGTAAATCGTGTTATAGGTTTTGATAAGTCATATAGCAAATTGATAAGACATATAGCAAAAGCAAAAGCAGTAGCCACGAAAAAAACGTTGCCGTGTCCATTTATTAATAGGTCAAGACATCACATGCGCAAACCCGCCAAAATAAGTAAACAATCACAAATTGTTGTCGAGCAATTTAAATTTTCTCATACGCGGGATAATAATAGCTTTTATTTCAATACAAATACGAATCTTACAAACTAAAACAGCACATAACCTTTACAATTTTTTTTTCTCTCTGAAATAGATCAATTAAATTAAAAATCAGTTGGGGTGTCTGAGGTTTTGCGCATTTAACGTTACACGTTGTATAAATAGGTAGGTACATGAGTCAGGCTGATAACAGACCAGCGGCCTGTGAGTAAGCTAAGTATACATATGATACCTATTTTGTTTTGAAACTTTATTTACCTACCTACTCAGCTAATTATTTTTAAACTTAAATTTAGGTAGATACACATCGTGAATCACACAAAAAATTAATTGGTTTTAAAACAAGAAAACATGTTGTTTTCTTGTTTATTAAACGGCGCTTTTTTTTTTTCAAAATTCAATCAATCTGCATAGCCTTTTCCCAACTATGTTGGGGTCGGCTTCCAGTCTAACCGGATGTAGCTGAATACTAGTATTTTACATGGCGCGACTGCCTATCTGAGCTCTACAACCCAGTAACTATGAATACGATACCCCTTGGTAAGACTGGTTGTCAGACTTCTGACGACCCGTAACGACTGTCAAAGATCCACGAATGACAGACGAGACCAACAGCTCAGAGGCACGGAGGAATATCGGTATGTTTTCAAAATTATGCTATTAATTTTTGCATTTTTTCTTCAAATACTGTATGGTCAGTCCATATGGCGGTTAATGGATCGTCTTAGGCGGGCACATTTGGAGACTTTTACGTATATTAATGTACCTCAATTCTTAATTGATCTTCTAATTAATAAGAGCGTTTGCGTAGGTATATTGCATGCGATCCGAACCTCGAGAAATGACGGTCCGAAGCAGCCGTAGCTCGTAACAACATAACATCACGTGTATTCCCCGAAGGATTAGGCAGAGGTGTACTTAATATATAGTACACCCACATTTCGCCAGTTATGTTCAAGTCCCATGTAACAGGGGGCGAGCCTATTGCCATCAACCGAGCACAAATCCAGTCTCCGGGCTGCTACTAAGAAATTCTAGATTGAAAAAACCCAGTAACGCTTTGTCCGACGAATCGGACCCGGACCTCAAGCTCGGTAGTAGATCTTGCGACCCCCTTTTACACGGGACTTAACTGGCGAAATGTGGGTGTACTGTAGGTACACCTCTGCCAAACCCTTCGGGGAATACAGGCGTGATGTTATGATATTCACTTTAGCTTTAACGCAAAATTATTTAAAGTCCTAAGTAGTTTCAAATATTAGAATTTCAAACGATTTTATTGGCCTGTATGATTATGATTTACCTTCGATATCTAGGCTTTAGTTGCTGGCCGCCAAAAGTCAGTTGAAGTTTATAATTTCTGTGAATTTACAATATTTATTACAGGGTTGGGTTGGGTTAGGTCTCGAGTTCGAACCCAAGGCACCTCTGACTTTTCCGATTCATGTGCGTAGGTATACATAATTATCACTTGCTTCAAAAACAGTGAAGGAAAACATCGTGAGGAAGCCGGCATGCCCGAGAGATATTTCTCGACGTGAAGTGAAGAGTGAAGTCAAGAGGCCCATGGGCGGCCTTATAACTCTGACACCAGGTTAGTCACTAACCCACGAAAAAAAAAAGTAGGAATAATATTATTTGAATAACATTCGTAGTTAAACTACTTTTCAAATTAGATTTCGTTATAGCCAGGGCTTTAGACTTAGAAAAATATCATGGCTTCCGAGTTTTTTTTTTTTTTTAGGTAGGGCATCTCGTAGTTGAGCTCTGAGATTATGACTACTTAACCGAGCTTTCCTGTGGGTGCCTTAAGCTGCTACACTTAAAACCTCCAGCCAGGGGTTCTTCAACTATGCTAATTAAAACTAGGTGAACGCTCGCTAAGGGCACCCCCTATGGGGTACGAACCTTGGCTTAGGGCGTCAACCGGAGGGAGGACATCAAGGATGGGACGGGATGGATCAAAGTTTTGATCATGATTATTAGTCGCGGAGTTTAAAGCTACGTGCTCAGCTGCAACAACTGCTGGCACCTCGTTTTCGAGCAAGGGTCGGGGAGGAGTATCATTTACTCGGGGACGCGGTCGCGATCGCAAAGGACCTCGGCGGCGAGGTCGGAATGACGGGAGGCGTCTGTTTTTGTACACTGTGCTGGTTTCCCTACTGCTCTCCTGGAGGAGGGTAATGAGGTCGTCAGGGTCGGTAAGGATTCGCTTAGGGCGGCGAATTCGATTGATACTAGAGGGAGTGTAACTAGCGGCCTCGACAACCAGAGGGTTGCGATGTTTGGCGGCAGTGTCGAAGTAAACGGCTTCCGAGACGAAATCATAGAAGCTTATGAAAATGATAAACAACAGAAAGAATTATAGTGCTGTACCTAAATATCAATTTTAGATACTGTTGCATCAATTGCTTCATACAAAAAGCAACTCAGGAACACAAAACGTACTACCTAGTAAGTTTTCCAATCCGTGATCCGCTTAAGGTCCTATTCTCAAAATTCAGGCGTTATTTTTACTTGAACAGCTTTGTCTTCGAATAACATTAAGGTGTCGTTGCAAAGGGTTCCCAAAACGATCAATTGAAAGAAAGAAATAAAAGTATTTATTGGGACTCGCACAGGAGATCACAAATAAAACTAAACACACTCATAGAAACAAAAATAAAAATACAAAGTGAAATGAAAATAAAAGCAGGTCTTGTACGAGGCCAAAATGCTCCTATCTCAGCATGATGCTCCGACATTTAAAAATAAGTGTCGGTCGCAGCGCTGGTATTCTGATAGACCAAAAAATTTGCATATATTGCAATTGTATTAATATGTCCATCGCTTCAATCGCATTTGGTAGACGATCAATTTGCGCATCAATGTATTATGAATCACGTAAACATTGACAATTCCAATTGATCGTTCCGGGGACCCTTTAGTATGGTCTAATTTTTGTTACAAAATTTAATTTAACAGTACACTTACCCATTTTGAAAACAGTTTACACCACAAATTATGAAATGTTTGCACTTTTCGTCTAATCCCAATGGAGGTTACTTTTAGAATGCCTCTCCGGTTTCTTGTTAGTTTATTATGTATTCATTCTAATATGCTGATGATTCACAAAATAATAATAAAAAGACATAATCCTGCTTGACAGTTAGGTTGTCTGTTTTTCCTTCCTCCAACGGTATTTTGTAATCGATTTTTATTTTTCCTTCAAAAGTTTTTGTGGAAAGTTCTACTGTTTTAAGAATGAAATGTTAGCGAAAGAAGAGATAATTAGAATATTTGCGTGTTGTGTGTAAGAATAAACTGTAGAATAATATTACATTTTCAGTCGGATTTGTAATATTCTTTTGGCATTTGATAGCCCAATTCTTGAGAACGGTTATGGGCAATTTACAAGTTATAATTAACATCACGCTAGGACTCTTACGAGCCGGGCAAAAAGATTCTGGAAGAACGCTAAGCGATAACGAAGTAAGAGCGAGGGCGGGCAATGTGAGCGGAGCGGGAGGCCGTGTCAGACTCTTACTGACTAAAACCCACCCGTGTTCCTTCGGTTGTCCTGTTACCGGGGGCCACGATTTCCCTATCGGTTTTCTTCGAACCCCCGGCAGGCATTGGCCCTAGCGGACCCCGTCAATTCTGCTGACATCTCTTTGAGGCGCGCGTGGAACACAACGCGCCGTCGACCCGGGCTTGGTCCTTATCGGGCGGCGAGCTACCCATTGTTCACCGTCCACAAGCCCACGCCTACGGTGGCCGGAAATCGGCTCGCAATTCCCGCCCCGGACGTCTCCTCCTGCGGTGATTAGGGGCGTGAAGGCGCGAAATTTGCCTCTCCCTCACGCGTTCCGCCTCCTCCTTCGCAAGCATTACCGCTTCGCAGAAGGAGGTGACGGCCTGCTGGCCATCCAATTATTGTTTGATTTCGTTAAAATAAATAAATAAATTCTTTATTTCACCAAAAGCCATCAAGTTAAGCCGTTAAGTTGATTGTTAAAGAAGATTTATATTTTGTTTTTAGATGAATGAGAAATTAATAAATGTTATAGACTTATTTGGTATTACTTAAATAAGTTTTATTACTCGTATTCCATTCCGGGAGAGGAAGACCAAAGAAAAGATGGCTGGATTGTGTGAGGAATGATATGAAAGAGAAGGGAGTGAATGATAGCGTGACGGTTGACAGGGGAGAGTGGAAAATGAAAACGTGTTGCGCCGACCCCAAGTAACATGGGACAAGGGCAGAAAGATGATGATGATTACTCGTATTCCATCTAAGCCAAAAAATCCGGATAAATTAAAGAGCCAGACAAAAATCCAGAAGTCCGGACATGTCCGGACAAATCCGGACTGACGGTAACCTTAGTCGGGACACAAGAAATTTCATGCGGACGAAGTCGCGGACAGATAGTAGTAAGTAGGTAATAAAATGGAATAATAGATGGTGTGAGAGCGAGAAGTAATATAGTAAAACTAAGGGGAGTAAAGAAAAGAAGACGATATATTTAATGATGGATGACGTCTTTTATTTATATAGGTAGGTACAAGGTGCATTAGACCAAAATACAGGTTGACAGGGACATCGACGCGAAAACTGTTACCATGGATTCAGTACATGATACTGAACCCCAATGCGTTGAAATTTTTCGTCGGTTATTAAAAAAAAAATCTGCTGTTCCATACATTTTGACCGCGTAGGTCGTGACACTTTTGTATAAAAACGCAGAAATTTTTAAAAATAACCGACGAATAATTTCAACGCAGTTGGTTTCAGAATCATATACTGAACCCATGGTGACAGTTTTCGCGTCGATATCCCTGCCACTCTGTATTAAATTTCGTTGAAAAGTTTAAGAGGTTGAGAGAGTTGTAACGTCGCAAATAGCTGTCAAATATTTCACTGCTTTTATTTAATTAACTAGCTTTTCCCGTGGCTACACCCACGTGGAGGTTGTATATCCCACGGAAACGTACTACCCGGTAGTACGTTCCCGTGAAATATCTAAAAAGTATATATATAAAGTATCTTAGGTGTTAATCCGGGTTATAAATTAGCTCTGTGCCAAATTTCATCCAAATCCGTTCAGCCCTTTTTGCGTGATTGAGTAACAAACATCCAAACATCTAGTATATCTCATAAAAAAGTTTTTTTTGTAAGATAAAAAATCAGAACATTTTACTTGGATTTTGTTACCTATACCTTTAAAGTACTTAAGATAGGTATATGATATACCTACAAAAGCTAATAGGTGCACATTTGTAAATAAAAAAAATCATTAAAAATAAAATCCCAAAAAAAAAAGAAAATCGGTTTCCATAATAGTCCCCTCCGTTTCCTAGATCGCGTATAGTCGATACCGTCTTGATTCTAACCTCTGTGCTGTTGGCTGTATGCTAGTAGCTCCTTTGCCTCCCTTGCAATACCACGCTGGCATTTGACGCACCGAATGGCGCGAACACGCGATAACAACATTTTCGATGGAAAACAATTAAAATAATAGTTTTTAAATTGAAAAACATTACTAAATCACGTGAATGTGATATTAATAGGTGATTGTGTGATAAAAAAATATAATATTAATATTTAAGTCGGTTTAAGTTACCTACATAATACCTTAACTAAGTGGATTTCAAATTTATTTCAAGAAAGTGGATTTAAAGTAAAAGTATTATTACCTATTTAAAAAAAATTGCCGTGCGTTAGCCTCACAAAAACTCGAAAATAGCTCGACCGATTTGATTTTCTTTGTGTTTTGTTCGCCTCAATACTGGGGTGGTTTAGGAAAAAAGTAAATTAGGAAAAACCGATAAGGAATAGCCGAGAAGTCGAAAATTCAAAATTTTGGCTCATGTGGTACGGAGTTCACCGGGTCATCAAGTACCTACGAATAATAAAAATATTATTAGTCTCTCCTAATAAAAATAAATCTTTAATAGACTGCTCAGTGATAAAAATCTGCCTAGCCTTTTCCCAACTATGTTGGGGTCGGCTTCCAGATTCCAGTCTGACCGGATGCAGCTGAATACCGTATTTTACTGGGAGCGACTGCCTATCTGACCTCCACAACCCAGTAACTGGAGAATACGATACCCCTTGGTAAGACTAGTTGTTAGATTTTCGGGTTTCTGACGACCCGTAACGACTGTCAAAGATCCACGAATGACAACCGGAACCAACGGTTTAACGTGCTTTCCGAGGCACGGAGGAGTCTCGGTATATAAAGATGGTCACCCATCCACAGACCAACCCCGGCAAGCGTAGCTTAACCTGATGAATCGAGCCGTGCGGTTATTTCTTAGCCACGAGCTCCTCCGAGTAGTAAAATACCGTAAATGATCGTGAATGAATTCATTTAGACAAGCAATTTTTGTATCAATCTCCTAAAATCACAGCAACTCATTAAAATTACTACTTCGTTATTGCACCTGTAAATAAATAAGTGTTTTACATTTACAATCTGCCTCGTTGGTCTAGTGGTCGCAAGCACTACTGCTGAACATGAGGTCCTGGGTTCAATTCCCGGGTCGGTCAAAGTGTTACCATCTGGAATTTCTCAGTAGTAGCCCGGAGTTTGGATTTGTGCCCGGTTGATGGCAATAGGCTCGCCCCTATTACATAGGACTTAAACATAACTGGCGAAATGTTGGTGTACTATAGGTACACCTCTGCCCAACCCTTCAGGGAATACAGACGTGATGGGCTTTTGATGACGTTTCCTTCATCTATTTCGTAACTGAATGTAATGTGGCATGCCTTAGTGACTTTTACATTGTAAAGGAAAATCTTAAAAGAAGTCCACTGTAGGGAAAATCTTGTGAAATGCTACAATATTTCACAACATTTTCCTAGGCATTACGGCGAGTCCTTTTACTATTAGGGTCGTCACTGTCGGCAAAAGGACTTTTCTCTTTCGGAAAATAGGTCATTATAGTAGTTTTGCGTATGTGACATTGCAAAACTACTATAATGACCTCAATCTCAATAAAGTATGTTTTATATTGTCTAATCTAAACTAATATTATAAAGAGGAAAGATTTGATTTTTTGTATGTTTGTTTGTTACGCTTTCACGCTAAAACGGCTGAACGGATTTAGATGAAATTCAGCACATGTGTAGACCATGACGTGGGTTAGGACATAGGATACTTTTATCCCGATATTCTCACGGAATCGAGACTTATGCGGATGAAACCGCGGGGCGTATCTAGTCTAATCTTAACTAATATTATAATTTAAAGAGAAAAGATTTGATTTTTGTATGTTTGTTTGTTATGCTTTCACGCTAAAACGGCTGAACGGATTTAGATGAAATTTTGCAAATGGGTAGACCATGACTTGGGTTATGATATAGAATACTTTTTATCCCGATATTCCACCGGGATTGAGAGTTATGCGCACAGCTTGTTACTCATAAGCCTGAAACTTTTTTCACCACTAAAATTATTTACTTTCCTTTTAACATGTTTAGACACAAATCACTTAGGCCCACTTGCACGTTCATGAGTTATCTACACTTATATTATAAAAAAAACTTTTTTACAAAAAATACAACCGACTTCCAAACAACAAAGTGAAAAATAACTTTAATTTCGGAAGTCTGTGTCTTTGGATCAGTATTTAAGTTTTTTGACACCGACTTCCGTAATTAAAGTTATTTTTCACTTTGTAGTTTGGAAGTCGGTTGTATTTTTTGTAAAAAAGTTTTTTTTTCACTTTTTAGTGGGTTGACTTGTAATTTATCTAAATTACAGTAGCCTTATGTCAACTGCTCATCAAAAATACCCAAATCGCTATAGATGTGCCTTCAATATTTGAAGAGTTCCCTCGATTTCTCCAAGATTCCATCATCAGATCGTAACCAAATGACAATGGGACCAACTTGAAAGTATACCCTTTCAAACAAAAAAAGAATTTTTCAAATCGGTCCAGCCGTCTTCGACTAATCGGGGAACATACATAAAAAAAAAAAAAATAAAAAAAATATCCCGACGAATTAACATCAACGGCGAATACATCTCACACTTGAGATTTGCAGATGACATCGTCATACTGGCCGAATCGCTGCATGACTTGCAGCAGATGCTGGAAGTTAATTCTTCTGTGCGCATTGGTCTCCGGATGAACTTGGACAAAACCCAGGTTATGTTCAACGAACACGTCACTCCGGGGCCGATTGCTGTCAATGGCGGTGCTCTCGAGGTTGTTCGAGAATACGTTGACCTCGGGCAAACTCTGCAGTTTGGTAAGAACAACTTTGAGAGGGAGGCTAACAGAAGAATTCAGCTGGGCTTGGCAGCGTTTGGGAAACTTCGTCGAGTCTTCTCGTCGCGTATTCCACAGAGCCTAAAGACGAAGGTCTTCAATCAGTGCGTCCTGCCTGTTATGACTTACGGAGCCGAAACGTGGACACTCACGGTACGGCTGGTCCATAAATTTAAGGTTGCTCAGCGAGCCATGGAGCGGGCTATGCTTGGAGTCTCTCTGAGGGATCGAATCCGGAACGAAGTGATCCGGCAGAGAACCAAAGTTATCGACATAGCTCACAGAATTAGCAAGCTGAAGTGGCAGTGGGCCGGCCATATCAGCCGTAGAACCGATGACCGTTGGGATATACGTGTTCTTGTGTGGACACCGCGAATTGGCAAACGTAAGGTAGGACGCCCTCAGGCTAGGTGGAGTGACGATCTTCGAAAGGTGGCTGGTAGCAGCTGGATAGCTGGATGAGAGTTGCCGAGAATCGAGCTGAATGGCGTGCAATTGGAGAGGCCTATGTCCAGCAGTGGACTGCTATAGGATGATGATGATGATCCCGACGAATTGAGAACCTCCTCCTTTTTTTTGAAGTTGGTTAAAAAGAAAAGATTTGTATTTTTGTTTGTAATGAATAAACATAAAAACGACTGAACCGATATTAAACATTCTTTCACCAGTAGAATGCTGTATTATCAGTGAGTAACATAGCTATAATTTAATATCACGCGGGCAGAGCCGCTGGCGGAAGCTAGTTACTCATAAGCCTGAATCCTTTTTCACAGCAAAAGGTATTTTCATTTGGGCCCACTTCCACGTACATGGGTTATCCTAAATAATTCGGAATTTAACAGCTAATTCAGGGTTAATCAAATAATTCATCTTACGCCACCAAGATTTCGGGGTAAAAAACTTTTTTATAAAAAATACAACCGACTTCCAAACTACAAAGTGAAAAATAACTTTAATTTCGGAAGTTGGTGTCAAAAAACTAAAATACTGATCTGATCCAAAGACACCGACTTCCGAAATTAAAGTTATTTTTCACTTTGTAGTTTAGAAGTCGGTTGTATTTTTGTAAAAAAGTTTTTTTTTCACTTTTTAGTGGGTTGATTTGTAATTTATCTAAGTTACAATAGCCTAATGTCAACTGCTCATCAAAAATACCCAAATCGCTATAGATGTGCCTTTAATATTTGAAGAGTTCCCTCGATTTCTCCAAGATTCCATCATCAGATCGTGACCAAATGACAATGGGACCAACTTGAAAGTATCCCTCCTTTTTTTGAAGTTGGTTAAAAACTAGGGTTAAATTTTTAAAATATGAGCCTACCGATGTGGGAGGTTATAACCCTTCATAACGTGGAACCACGCAAGACACAATATGATTTGCGATGAAATTGTTATCTACTATCGTCCGAGTCACTTTATCTTTAGGTCTCTGTCTAATCGGTAGATGTTATAATTTGAGGGTATCCATTAACGTTTTCTTTATAAAATTAATCCATACCCTCAAGTTATAACTACAACGTTTGATACGTTCACTTAAAACTATTGTTTATTTCTCTAATTAATTATCTCTTTCTAATTATCAAATCAAATTGTAAAATATAAATCTTTGTAGTAAAATAAGATCAAAGTTTTGTTAAATAATAGCAATAATAAATATTTTAACATGATTTTAAAGTATTTTATTTTTCTTGATTTTAAATTCTTAAGAAACATTACCAAAACAAAATAGAATAAATAATACTTTATATGTATTAAAAATAAATAATGCTTGATAAAAAGAACATTTCGTGCCTAGGATTTGAACCTCCTATAAAAAAAAACACGGCAAGCGGTCTTGAAACCTCCGGTCTACTTAAACATTGAATAACTATAAGAAAATGTTAACGCTATTCGATTAAATAAATACATTATTGAAATAAAATGTTTTTGCTAAATACTAAAAGTAACTTGGGCCTATCACGGATTTGAATGCACATGTCTTTTGGGGGGGTAACTATTTAATGGAGCTGTTTGTACCCTTATTCGTAGTAGGTACCTAATGAAAATCTGTTATTCATATGTTTTAAGCCCTAGCACGCACTGCGATGTCGTGACTTGCGATGCGTTTTTTCGCCGCAACAAATTAAATCCTGCCTTGTTTTCGAATGCGGTTTTTTTCCCGCAGTGCGCGCGCTTCTGCTGTTTCATATTTCACAGATTTTGCGGTAGAAAAACGCACCGCAGTGCGCGCTAAGCCTAACTTTGTGACTACGAACGAAAGTCTCGTAAACCTTCGAGATACCTACCTATTTAAAGTTTGGTCTAGAAGTTAAATAAACCTAAAAATATTTTCTATTTTTATTTCCACATCAAACATAGTCTAGTTAGTAGGCTTTCGTGATTCAGTGTAATTTTGTAGAAGACACCATTAAAATATGCAATGTCATAAATTTTCAAGGCGATATGCCGGTCAAACTTAAAAGACAGACCCACTAAAATTAGATTATTATTCATAAAATATGTTTAAGGAAATTGAAGTAGTCGAAATCTTTATAAAAACCACCTCTATTAAATTAAATGACTAACTATCTGACTATACAAATAAAAATAAAAACAAAAGGACACTTAGGGGTCGAAGTATTTGTCAGCATCGTTGTCATCCGGAAACGTGCTAAGACTAAAAGCATTGCCACAATGAAGTAAATTAAATGTAAGGTTTTATGCAAGAAGCAACCTCATGATGTACAAGCTGGTGAGAAAGTAGCACTACATCCGAACAATCTGACAGAATATGTTTAAAATAGGATTGGAATATGTTTTTGTTTGAAGAAGAAAAGTGAGAGAGTCGAGCCGGAGGCTGTGAAGCAACTAGAAATATAAAGATGTACTATTGAATTGAATATACTGACGGTTTTAACCCAAGAAACCTTTCATTCAACATCGTCCCGGTACCGTAGACAAACAAAGTGTCTACAGTACCTAGGCGACCGAGCTCTGCTCGGGAATATAGAGAAAACTAATTTTCCCAGACATGAGACCTAGCTAGATCGATTGTTTCGCCCCCGTTAACCCCTATATTGCAACTTTCATCGAAATCGTTAGAGCCGTTTTCGAGAACGTGATTACAAATGTACTAGATAGATACAAATATTGCTCATTTAATAGTATAGGATTAATATTAGATTTCAAGATTTTACATTTTTCTCCAGGATAACTTAACTTTCTGAAGAAAGTAACTTTGCCGCTTGGTGTTCGGATTTGCCAAATTTTGGTAAAAACCTTCATTGATTCTTAGATTCAGCCTTCTATCTTGAGGAAATCCGACTCTCTGAATGCAAATATTGGAACTACTTATCATTATTTTGATTCTGCTCTTATCCAATGTCTTTTTCTTTCATACTTCTCTACAAATCGCCGTAGAGGAGCTCGTGGCTAAGTAATAACAGTCGCACGGATCAATCCATCAGGTTAAGTTACGCTTGCCGGGGTTGGTCCGTGAATGGATGACAATCTTAACATACCGAGACTCCTCCGTGCCTCGGAAAGTACGTTAAGCCGTTGATCCCGGCTGTCATTCGCGAATCTTGGCAGTCGTTATGGGTCGTCAGAAGCCCAACCAGTCTTACCTTGTTACTGGGTTGCAGAGGTCAGATAGGCAGTCGCTCCATGTAAAATACTGGTATTCAGCTGCATCCGGTTAACTGGAAGCCAACCCCAACATAGTTGGGAAAAGGCTAGGCAGATTGACTTCTCTATTAGTCGCCCTCTCGATAATCACTCCATTTCTAAGCATATCATCTTTCACACTATTTTAAAGTCAAAGTCAAATCATTTATTTCAAAGAGGCACCTAAAAGACACCTTTGAACGTCAAAAACGTCTTCCACATTCATACTCAAAACTTTGCTCACGACATTGTCGTCATTCTTCCGCATCACATGCCCATACCATAAAATCCGATTTCAACACAACTTTTCAGTCACCGGTGCCACTTCCTCCCACTTTCAGACTTCCTCTTATACTACTCTTCTACTAAATAAAACGTTTTCAGGCTATGCATGAATACGTTAGAATACGTAGACTTACCTAAATATTCGCACTAGTAGGCTTCATTAATATTTCCTCAAAGCTGTAATTAGTATTACAGCCACACGCTAACGACTTTAAACAACAAACTGACAATTAGGGCTCTTCTTTGCCTTTGAATGCAATGTAAATAACGTGGTAGCATATTTTGTAAAATATTTGCACCACATATAGCAAAACATTTCTTCCTTTTACCCTTAAGAGGGTTTATCCTAAAAGCTGGCAATGTCGTAAATAGCTGTCAAATATTTACCTGTTTTGAGTAATTTAGCAATATTACTGCATGGAAAAAGAAATGTGGCTAACTCGTTACCTAGAATTTTAATAATGAAATGCAAATGAATATCGTAATACCAAATATTTGATTTTAGATGTAAAAAAGTACTTATTTGGAAACTTTGCAAATGCCTTTTTTACACCTAAAATTGTTACAACATCAAATTCAGAGAGCAGTGGTGGCCCAGTGGTAACGGCTGCGACTTACGAGTTGTAGGTCGTAGGTTCGAACCCAGACAGGCGCTTTACTTTGTGTAAATTATTTCATCACCACTGCTCTCAAAACGGTGAAGGAAAACATCGTGAGGAAACCGGCATGTTCTAGAACCGAAAATTCGAAGACATGTGACATCTACCAACCCGCACTGGGCCCGCGTGGTGGATTACGGCCCACTCCCTCTCACACTAGGGGGCCTGTGTCCCAGCAGTGGGAACATTTATAGGCTGATGATGATGATGATGATCAAATTCAGTGTTATTATTGCAATTCATTATTAATATTCTAGGGAACTAGTTAGCCACATTTCTTATTTCCTTAGAGTAATATTGCCAAATTAATCAAAACAGCGTAATATTTGACATCTATTTGCGACGTTGCCCACTTTCAGAATAAACACTCTTAAGGTACCGTGGCGACATCTACAACGCTACATGTGAACTACGCATCAAAGACCTGACGTCAAACAAATCCTGCATCGCGCTATTAGAGTTTACTGCGCGAACAGCATATATATATCTTCCCCGACATCAATCGTTGGGCAGTTGAACCCGACTGGTCGGAGGATCCTCCCTTTTCAATAGAGGATGAGTGAACTTTAAACCATGTTCACCATACCACTAAAGTACAATTCCGCAGGCGGCAATTGCAGACGACGTGTCGCCGTGACACGACTGGTTTCTATGTATATCTCTGATGACGACGTGTCGTTAACTACGGAAGGTATTTCACAGAAATACATAGAAATGCAGTCGTGTCGCGACGATTGTGAAAATGTATGTGTCTCCAACGGAGAGGACGCTTGTGTCCCAACAGTGGGAACATTATAAGCTGATTATGGTTCTTTTTATTATCATCTTCCATCCAATATATAGTTATAGATACTTTGATGTTCTTATAAGAAATAAAGCTTCATTTTTCTGTCAGTCAGACCTAAAATAAGCTAAAAGAAACTGCCACAGTATACTACCAGCATACAAAATGTAAAAAATATAATTAAAATGTGATAAACCAAACAAAATTTTACAGCATTCGTTTTCCGAACAGAATCTGCCACAGTATACCAACAAACAGTTAATAAAAAACAATAAAATTAACATGTGATTAAACAAAAGACGATAGCAAAAATGAATGGTGACGTGGTATCGGAATCTCCGCGACGTGATTTGTGGGAGAGGCTGGGCTGTGCACGCGGCGTTTGCGCGAGGTTGTGCAGACGACGAGGAAGGACAAGAGTCGCGCCTATACATAATGGAAATAATAGTACCAGGTCAGTAACTTCACCATAACAACTCTCCTTTTGCAGGTTTAGTATGTCTTAGTTTGTAAGGAAATTCAAGAAGCGACTCCTCCACTTGCATTAACATGGCTCCAGGTTTCTCTATCATAAAAACCATGGAGATTCAATGGAAGTTGCTCTATGTAAATTACGAACTAGACGGAGGTACAGCTATTCTCCAAGGTAATCGCAAGTTTTATGGACTACACTAAAAATGAGAGCCATTCGTGTAGACGCATCTGCGCTAATGAATCTCGTTCTTCTTAAATCTGCCATTGAGTCTCAGCATTGAGAGTGCCCTTTATTTAGTTTTACACCTGTATGATCATGATCAATCTGAAAGACCTTGGATTTCTATTGAAAACTAGACTATAGTTTATCCGAGACCGTTGTTCCGCGTCTTAGGTTTCTGTGCAGTGAGACGGGGGGGTAGTGCAGGTTCGCTCATTCGTCAATGCTCAAGGCGCGCGGCGACCCGCTGCCACTCATTAGTCAGTGCTGCCCCTCGCCTCGCCTCGCATTCTTAAGGCACGGAACAGTGGTCCTGTAACCTAATAAAGTAACTTATTTTCGTAAACAATTTTGCCTAATTTGTTTCATTTTGACAGTTCAACAACATTCATTGCGTTATTTAAGTTGTTGAGCAGATTTTTTTTTTCCAACTTATGAAGCAATGGATTAGCAATCTGTTTCAAATCGAATCAAATTGTGGTTGTGTTGTGTTACGCAATTAGGGTACTGGTCAAACTATAGACCCACACAAGCCTCCATAGTAGACAGAGCAGTGACATTCCAAAAATGTTTTTTTTATTTGAAAGCAAGTTTTCTAACTATGGTTCTCAGACATGTTTTATCGAAATCGGATCAGGCGTTTGAAGATTATCAGCTCTTTTCTAGTTGATGAATGGATGGTCTGATCGATTTGAAATTTGGTATTCTGTTACTTCAATGATATTAGAAGAACATAACATAGTAACCTTGAACTGATGCTGCTGCATCACCTGGAATTTGCAGGATACCCAACTCCCTTACCAACAGCACAGGTATCGTGTTTGGGCTCATTGGAATGGTCTAAACGAATAGGTAATAGATAGATGGTGAACAGGGTCTGGTGATGGAGTAGAAAAGAGAAATGAAGAAATGTTTGTGTCGGCGGTTTTAAAATTTTAACTGTTAAAAATGTAGATGTTAAACACAGTCTGTTAAGAAAATCTTCCAAAGATGTTTCCATCTTCAGTGGTTGAGGTTGTGTGATGTCCGTAATTTCAATCAATCAGTAAGTCACGGAACTATATGTATATTATATGTATAGAAATTTGGCTTTATCAAGTCCACTATACCTTTACCATAAACAAAATTATCGCGTTCTTCGATCTAAAATACCTAAATAAATAACAAACATGTCTACACGACCGTCAAGTCGCCATTAATTATAATTTCTGATGGTTCCTACGATTTATTTCGGTTGCCTGTACTAATGGTCGCTATTATTCCTATTACATTTTATTTACTTCTAAAAAAGCTTTTACACACGCATTTGACATTTATTGTAATTTATAACTGTATCCCTTGCTTTGCTTGCATTTTTAATATGTTTATTTGTTAATTAAAGTTTATGAGATATCCATGGAAATTGAGTTTGTTACTTTCATTGATTTATTTTCAGTACCCGGGCGACCGAGCTCTGCTCTGCTGAAAATAGAAAATGCTCATTTAATAGTATAGGATAGTACCTACTAATTCCATACTGCCGTGATAGTAGGTACTTACTAATTCCATGCTGCCATTATCATTATTCTAATGTCATTAATGTCATGTCATTGTTCATTATCTTGTTTTAAACTTTGGGCGACCGAGCTCTGCTCGGGTGAAAATACGGAGAAAACTATTTTCCCAGATATGCGACCTAGCTAGATCGATTTTTCGCCCCGTAAACCCCTATAATGCAACTTTCATCGAAATCGTTAGAACCGATTTCGAAAACGTGAGTACAAATCTATACAAACAAATATTGCTCGTTTAATAGTATAGGATTCATCCATGGGCAACCTGTGAGGTTGGGGCGGCCTTATAAGTATATTATTAATATCTTTTTCATTAAAAAAATAAATTCCTCATGTCCAGGGATTTTTTTCCGAAAATACTACTTTTTCTACTTCAAATAAAAATTAAACACTACCTGGTTCTTAAATCATTTCAAAAACTTAAGATAGCACAATATTACAAAAAAAATTACTCGAAAATTTCGACTCTGTATCACTCGAACGTAAATTCCACCTTTTCGATCATTGTATATTATTTTAGGTCTGAAAAATAATGTGAAACAGACGTGTAAAAATAAAGATACTTTTTTTTTAAAGTGAAAACTTCTTTAGGCGCGTTGGGCATTTTTGAGATGGGACTAAACCATTGATTTCGCGACACTATGACGACACCAGCGTTGATGTCTTTTTAATGGTCAAAAGAACCATTAAAAAGACATCAACGCGTTGATTACCGCGGTGCCGATTTTTTTTCAAGTTTTCACTTCTGTCGGCACTCGCGGAGTGCCACTGTTTTTTTTTAAAGTGGTTGCCATAAAATTTTGTAGTTTTTTTTAATAATGATACTTAGAAAACTATCAAGAATCGCGGCACATCATAGGGTATTTTCGGATACCGCTGGGCATAAGATTTTTTTTTTATGACGTCACTATTTGGACCGGTCTACCAATTCTGTGAAAACTTAGGTGAAGTAAGCTGTCATTCCACCCACCTAATGCTTGTGACCAGGCACTCCAAACACAATTTCCACGCAAACTTCGCCCCCATGCACCCCGCCACTCCACTATGTGCTAACCGCTAACACATCAGTAATAAAGTTGAATATCGCGTGCGCTCTTTAGTTGTGTTCGAGCACGGAACTAAATATCGTAAGTCTCAATTCTTATTTCGTTTATAACTAAAGTAATAATTGATCTAGAGACAAAATATCTAATATCTGGATGATAAACGATATTTTCTTACTGTCAATAATTATTTTAGACATAAAAGCCGGGTAATCTTGTTTTTGTTTCAAGTAATCTTTAAAAAAGACATGATTTTCGAATAAAAAATGAAATGAGTGAAAATTTTCCAATTACGTAACTGTCTTATATTATGGAAAGAAAAAGATCCAATAAATCATATACTAAAGTTCCATTTTGATTGTATGCGTGACTTTTTCAGAATATTAATGCAAATTAACTTACAATTTAGGGAGCCTCCTCTTAAGACTATTGACAGCTCACTTCACCTAAGTTTTCACGACGAGATTTTTACAGAATAGGTCGACAGCAAGTTATCTTGAACATTTTAACAAGTGAAAAAGACGTGAATTTATTGTACGTGACCCGAAAATGAAACTGTTTTAGGTATTATCTGTGTCTGCCTGGAATTTAAAAATAATATCTTAAACTTTCCTAGAAGTGTCATAAATTCATAATACATAAAATAATAATATCACAATGAAAATATGTTATATTTTATCATAAACCTTCCCACTTTCCTTATTCTCTAAACCACAATAATCGTGACTAATATTCAATGTTGTAAATATATGTATTATTATGTTGTAATAATTATTAAGGCTCACACTTTTTTTCACTATTTAGGTAAATTATACTCTAGTAAAGTTTACGATATGAAGGCAACCATCATTGACAATTAATATAATCATAAAATACTAGGTGGTGGTGAGCACATTGGGTACAAAGTTAGCTCTAATAAAACACAAGATGCAGCCTAAGAATTTCTTTCCAATACCTAAAAATAATTATGATTTGATGCGTTTTCAAACACAGAAAAACCGACAGACTAACCCGACGGACAAACAGAGAGGTAACTTTTATTTTTAATTATAACCAGAGCCGGCTTTACCTATGATGCAGGGTGTGCAGCGCACACGGGCGCAGGGCCTTAGGAGGCGCCGAGGGTCGCTCGCGATAACTTTTTAATCAAATCCCAAACAAGACCAAAACATGTTCAGTAAAAAGGCAGTTTGTAGTTGGGGGCCCCTACGCTAAATATAAACTTAGGGTGCTAAAATGTTGAGCTCGCTACGCTCGCTCTTGCAACCTCAACATTCTCTTTTTTCTTGGAAGTCTCTGTGTTAATCGACAATGTAATTCCTATTCACGTATGAATGGTCAAAAGAAAAACTGACCTATCTGGGGCGAGGTGTTAAATTTTCGAGCTCGATTCGCTCGCTCTCGCGTCCTACATTTTCAAACTATTTTGTATAAGTCAACAAAGTAATTCCTGTTTCCCTATTTCTGTATCAATGGTCAAAAGAAAACATAACCTATTTGAAGCAGTGTGCTAAATATTTCAACGTATGATTCCTGGGCGTGGGCCCCATTGAGTTTCGCCGCCCCGGGTCCCCGACAGGCTTAGTCAGCCACTGCTAGAGGGCGCCAAGGTATTGATTGCACACGGGCGCTACATCGGCTAGAGCCGCCTCTGATTATAACCGGTAGATACTTCTTCTATTACCTACTTATTCTCTGAGTATTCTTTTTCGTTTTATCGTGTCTCTACAACGAGTGCTTCTTCCCTTCAACCTCCTCAAGCCTTCATTTCTGTCCACCTTTCCAAAATAAAACATAAACAGTAGAAACTCGCACAGTGTTCCGTGCAAAGGTGTCGTGATTCGAGTGCAAATTGTTTTAATTCCGGATATTACAGGCTTTGACCCGGACGTGAGTCTGCCCACTGTGCTCATTGGGGCACGAAGTGTTGTATTTTACATAATTGTTACATTTTCTGAGAAGAAAACTAACTTTTACGTACGATATGAGTTCGCGTGTAACGGTGACGTGAAGAAAATTATAGCGTAGAAACCTAGGCGTAGCATGGAAACACCAACTCGCATGGTGCATAGTTGAATAACCCCTGGCTGGAGGTTTTAAGTGAAGTAGCTTAAGGCACCCACAGGAAAGCCCGGTTAAGTAGTCATGATCTCAAAGGTCAACTACGAGATGCCCAAACTAAAAAAAAAAAAAGCATGGTGCATGATTAAAGCTCGTTCCTTCCTGTATGAGAACCTTTGACCTGTAGTAGGATCATTATCAAAAACAGGCCAAGTGTGTGTCGGACCACGCACAATAAAGGCTTCCGTACTTGGGATGAATTTATCCCAAGAACAAACTTAACATTGTAGCTGAAAAACATGTTCTAGCATACATCCCAACTGCAAAAGTAAGTTTGTACGCACAATATTGAGAGATTTGCCATGTTATTTTAAAACTATAGACTTCTCATAGATTTTCCTGTAATCTATAAGTATAGAACTATTTTCTGCATTTTTTTTTTTCCAGATTTTAGGCTCAGTAGTTTCGGTGATAGGGGGATAAGCCGCACGGATCGATTGATCAGGTTAAACTACGCTTGCCGCGGTCAGTTCGTGGGTGGGTGACCATCTTAATATACCGAGACCACTCCGTACCTTGGAAAGCACGTTAAGCTCTTGGTCCCGGCTGTCATTCTTGGATCTTTGACAGTGTTACGCGTCGTCAGAAGCCCGAAAATGACAACCAGCCTTACCAAGGAGTATCGTGTTACCAGTAACCGGTTTGTGGAGGTCGGATAGGCAGTCGCTCCACGTAAAATATTGGTATTTAGCTGCATCTGGTTAGACTGGAAGCAGACCCCAACATAGTTGGGAAAAGGAAAGAAAAGAAAAGAAAGAAAGAAAATTCGTTTATTTGCGGTAAACATGACGCAAAGAAAGATAAAAAAAACACGTAAATAACAAATTGGGAGAAAATATACGTCACATCCACGCAAAACGGCCATCGCTTAGCATAAAGCTGCGACCCCATGCGAGACAGAGCCCCAGCGCTGGTTTTCAGCGACAGCCGGCGCTGACGTGATGACGTCAACCGGTGCAGCATATAGTGAAATAACAAATCAAAAATAAAATAAATACAATACTAGTCCTAAATGTTTATACAAATATAATATTTAAAATGGCAACATTTCGTGCCGTCGGCGACTCACGCGCCGCAGACTTAAGGGGACAATAGCTGACTTTTAATGATTTTATACTGAAGATGACGTCTGAACGAGTAGTGTTAGTGATTTGGAAAAAATATATGTTAAATTAAAGCATTTTCCTAATATTTTAATATAGGCATATTTTTGATTATGTTTATATTATTATTAATCATTTATTTCAGAATAAAAACATTCCATACATTGTTAGTAAATAGTACTTATAACTATGTTAGTAAATTATTAATTATTATTTACAATTCTACTATTTAATATTATATAAGGCACCTCCAGATCCGTGAACGGTGTTCCAGTGCCTCACAACCGGACAATCAACCCTTCCCAAAATTGCATTCAGAAGGCTGTTGGTGCTGCCCCGCACGCGGCGCATCAGGGAGGCAACTCTTTTCCTTACTATTGCCCTAAAGCAGTCCGTGCTGGTATATTACACAGTGAAATTAATTTATAAAGTTATATCTAACGCGGATAAAAACTGAGAATGACGCAAAATCCATCAAGCGTATTTTTCTAAAAACTTCACCATATTAAAGATAATTAAATTACTGATCTTTTAGTATACGTGTTTTATTAAAATACTTTTTTTTTTACGTGTAATAAATTAATAATGCGTCTAATTTGGGACAGCGCTCCTTGATGGGCGAGTCCTATTACTGGCTGGACGTACGACGCGTTGCGTGAGCTCAGTACAGAACACGCAAGCTAACCATTCAAGGTCACTGTATATCTGCGTCTTAAAGGCTAGGCAGACCTACAGTAATTGAGTGGAACACACTATTATTTTCGACATACCAAGTATATTTGAACTGTAATTGTCATTTTGTCCGTCGTAATGCCAAGTACACAATAATAATGTGACCACATTGTTATAATTCCGGATATTATCAACAATTTTATACGAAACGCCCACCACTGCGCAATTTGATGTATTACCTGCTAAACAGCCCTTTAATGAACGAAGTATAAACCTGCTTTTATTTCTTAGTAAAACGATTTACCTTTACTTAGAAAATGAATAAACAGTAAATAGTTTCCAACTATTAGCTTAGCGGTAGTTTAGTAGTAAAGTATAGTTCTATATTACATAAACATAAACTCAAGCCTTCTTCCCATGGGGGTAGGCAGAAACTCCAGAACGTCACCTGCACACATCCTATACTATTAAACAAGCAATATTTGTATATATGAATGTATATTTGTTTGTATACTGGGTGGACATTGACGCGAAAATAAACGATAAAAAATTTCAACGTACAGAACAACGGTTCAGAATCATGTACTGAATCCATGATAACAGTTTTCGCGTCGATGTCCCTGCCATCCTGTATAGATTTGTACTCACGTTCTCGAAAACGGCTCTAACGATTTCGATGAAAGTTACAATATAGGAGTTTACGGTGGCGTAAAATCGATCTATACTCCGTTTGAAATAAGATTAGACATTTAAACAAACCTTTTTTACAGTCCGTTCAACCGATTTTGACTTCTATACCGTAGGTATAAGGATGGCATTAAAAGCAAAAAAAGTGGTTACAAACCAACTGTTTACTGCAGCTGCTATTTGTCATGCCATCAACGCAATAGAAGTCAAAATCGGTTGAACGAACTGTAAAAAAGGTTTAGTTAAATGTCTAATCTTATTTCAAACGGAGTATAGCTAGGTCTCATATCTGAGAAAAAAATTCAGTTGCATCATATGATAGAGGTTTCAACCAGTCGACCAACTTTACTCTCAGAACATTATCGGACATTACGAGATACATAAGAGGGTTTATCCTAAAAGTTGGCAACGTCGTAAATAGCTGTCAAATATTGACCTGTTTTGATTAATTTGGCAATATTACTGTATGGAATTAAGAAATGTGGCTAACTAGGGAACTAAAATATTGATTATGAAATGCAATAATTAACGTAACACCGAATATTTAGTTTTAATAGATGTAATAAAGTATTTGGAATCTTTCCAAATGCCTTTTTTACACCTAAAACGGTTACAACATCAAATTCAGTGTTATAATTGCAATTCATTATTAATATTCCAGTACGCTAGTTAGCCACATTTCTTATTTCCATACAGTAATATTGCCAAATTAATTAAAACAGCGAAATATTTGACATCTATTTGCGACGTTGCCCACTTTCAGAATAAACGCTCTTAAGCGGTGTCGGTAAATGCCGATGCTCTTGTTTACTTTATATTCTAGATCTTGGAGCTGATGAACCTGAAGTGTGTTCTCCCCACTGCTGCTCTACAGGGTACAATTTTGCTGACTGTTGGAGAGGCCTTGTTCTTACAGGTTGGGTGTAAGTAACCCAACCTGTAAGTACTGCGAATCGCTCGGGCACGGTACCTACATACGGCTACATACAAAGCTTTACATTTCCAGTATAAACTGACCTCTCATTGTACGGAAATCCTATACAATGTGATATCAGCTTATACTGAAAATGTATAGCTTGATATGTAGCCGTGTGCACAAGCTTTTGTATTTTACCCACGACGGAACGGAGACGGTATATGCGTTTGGGGTGAGAGGATGTTTGTGCAAATCCATGTTGCCATTTTTCTCCAAAACTACTAGTCCGATTTTGATGCAGTTTTCAGTTATGGATTCAGGTTTAATTGGTGCATGTTCTTAGATAGGTGTTACGATGACAACTCACCAGGGGGCGCTGCAGTAAACATTTGTTTGTGCAAAACCAAAACTACTAGTCCGGTTTTTATGCAGTTTGTGGTTGATTAGTGAGGGTTCTTAAATAGATGTTACAGTAGTAACTCACTAGAGGGCGCTGCAGTAATATATTTTATATTAGTTACTACATATTAAAGACATTTAAATTTTATCCTTTTTCGATTACTTTTTAACCGTCGTGGGTTTTTTCAAAATTTGTAATTTTGCTTTTATCTTGTTAGTACAGTCTGTTTTGAGCTCTAACCGTGAGAACTTAGCAAAATAAAATTCAAATGTCGGTTACACATAAAATCACAAAACTTTTTACAAATAAAAAAACTTGACCGATCTCCAAAAAAAAAATAGTATTACAAAGTGAAAAATAAGTCGGTGGCAAAAACGAAAATACAGAACCAAAGATACCAACTTTCAATATTTTTTAAGCTATTGCATAGCTTTTATCGCGGGCTTTGAGCGCGGCGACCGAATCAAGAAATTCCGTAACGAAAAACCTAACACCCCCACTCCGCCTATCATGTAATGACGGTTCCCATGACAACGTGATGTTGTCATGGGAATGTAATTTTTGTTTTATGTCATCATCCCAAGTGTAGCGTTGACAAATAGGAAGTATGGAGGTTACAAATGCTGTGCAATAGCTTTACCGCGGCAGTTCCCGAGTGCCACACATTTTTTTTCATGTTTTGGTTGTGGTACCTACCCAACACCAATGCGTATACCACTATTTGCTGCATGTAAACAATGACAGGAAGGTTTATACTAGCACCAACATACATTACACCATTTGGATGAAATAATTATTATCATCGGACCACCGCGCAAGCTTCCTCTAGAAAATGAAAAAAAGAATTTTCAAAATCTGTCCACAATTTATGAAAATATCGATAACCTCCTCCTTTTTTTCAGTCGGTAAAAAAATTAATACCGCAGCGCATAAAGTAGTCGATAATCATAATAGTTTTTATTTCTCTCTTCACAAAGGATTACATAGTAATAAACATAGCGACAATAATAATGGAGTTTTGACAAAAATGCATAAAATATGATCCTTTGCGAGAGACTGGCGTCCATACTAGGATACCCTGTGTGACGATCACCAGGCTCTCACCCCGAATTTAATCTAACTAACATTACAATGGTCAATGATCAATTTTTATAGCTAGTTGCTTCCTCGTGTGGTGGGACGGTGCCTAAATAGGCTTCAGTATTGTGTCTTTCACAATTCGCGCAACGCATATGTTAGATACACGAAAAATCTAAGTAAAAGATTAAATATTAACAACTAGCTGCGCCCCAAAAGTATCCTATGTGTTAATCCAGGTTATAAACTATCTGTGTGCCAAATTTCATAAGCCGTTTGAGCGTGAAGAAGAGACAAACATACACACACTCACAAACTTTCGCCTTTATAATCATCATCTGCCTAGCCTTTTCCCAACTGTGTTGGGGTCGGCTTCCAGTCTAACCGGATGCAGCTGAATACCAAGTATTTTACATGGAGCGACTGCCTATCTGACCTCCACAACCCAGTTAAGTACTGGGTAACACGATACCCCTTGGTAAGACTGGTTGTCAGACTTTTTGGGCTTCTAACTACCCGTAACGACTGTCAAAGATCTACAAATGACAGCCGGGACCAACGGCCTAACGTGCTTTCCGAGGCACGGAGGAGTCTCGGTATGTAAAGATGGTCACCCATCCACGGACCAAACTTTCGCCTTTATAATATTAGTAGAATTTTCCACAGCAACAATCTAGAAATATTTTCAATTACTACCGAAATATACACGTATAATATAACCCCTTCCTTAATTATTAACAACCACACTAATAACATTGCCTTCCCCACCCCCTCTCGACACTTATAATGAGAGAACTCGCGTGACATTTCCCATGCCGTGATATTCAACTACCCTCTATATTTCATGGGGCACGCACCCTCGAATATAGGTTAGTTTTTGTTTTTATAGGACTTCCGACCTGTACCGAGGTCGGAACGGTAGTATAAAATAGGTTATAATGTTCTAGTATTTATGACAGTGATAAGGAGGTACCTGCTCAGGTCATTTCTGGTTGCTGGTTGGGTTCGCAGGTTTCTGATACACTCTGTATAAGCTATCTACTTCCCAGCCAAAGCACTAGGAAGTGATGAAGGGCGAGCGTTTTGGGGGACTGTCTTAAAAACGTTTTTTACAAAAAAAAAACCGACGTGAAAAATAACTTTAATTTCGGGGGTCGATGGTAAAAAATAACAATTCAAAATCAAAGACACCGACTTCCAAAATTAAAGTTATTTCTTGCAGTCGGTTGTTTTTTTTTTTTGTAAAAAGTTTTTATTTTTCACTTTCTAGTTGTGGTACCTTCCCCACACGAATTCGAATGCTACTGCACCTGCTATGTAAATAACAGTGACAAGACAAGAACTTATCATATCATCTAAGTACATACAAAGTGGGAAGGAACGTATTATTGAAGCTAACTCAAAAACTATATGAGCAAAGTTAATAAAATTTATATGGGATCACTTCGAGAGCATACCCTTTCAAACAAAAAAAAAAAATTCAAAATCAATCCACAATTGACGAGAAAATAGGGGGGCCAAACAAAAAAAAAACACAAATACCCTACGAACATAAAACCCCCTTCTTTTTGGAAGTCGGCTAAAAAGTGCTGACTCTCAGTCTAATTTTAATAATTAACTATTGATTTTTATTGATGTTGAAGATACCTAAAGATAGTGTTATTTCAAATTACTTTCAATTCAAAGTTATAATAACAACAATGGTCTCTCTATGTTCACATGAAATAAATAGTACCTAAAATTACTGAACTCACGTAGGTAATCTACTATATGACAATCTGATCAAACAAGTAATCATAGCTTATCAAACAAAGCCATCAACCTAAACTATTAAACGAGCAATATTTGTATATATATATATATTTATAAGCGTATGTACTCACGTTGTCGGAAACTACCTCTAATGATTTCGATGAAAGTTGCAATATAGGGGTTTAAGAAGGCAAAAATCGATATAGCTAGGCAGAGCTCGGTCGCCCAAAGTTTAGAACAAGATATTGAATAATGACATTAGAATAATGACATGGCAGCATGGAATAAGTAAGTACTATACATGGATAGTGAGATGGTAGTATGAACTTTCCTATAGGTACTATTAAATAAGCATTCTCTATTTTCACCAGAGCAGAGCTCGGTCCACCAAGAACTGGTGATTATCTTCAGAATACCTTTTGTACCAGTTCTTTGACCTATTTAACTAAAAATATGATTAAGAATATTGTTAAAAGCTTTATTAATAATCCACTAATTCGTCTGCTTTGTTGGTACCTATAGTGGTCGCAAGCGCTACTGCTGAGGTTTTGGTTTTGATTCCCAGGTCGGGTAGTGTTATTGGGTTTTTCCAACAGGAATTTCTCAATAGCAGTCCGGAGTCTAGATTATTGATGGCAATAGGCTCGCCCCCTATTACATGAGACTTAAATATAACTGGCGAAATGTGGGTGTACTATAGGTACACCTCTGCCTAACCCTTCGGAGATTACAGGCGTGGTATGATAAGTTATCCATCAACCGCGTTGATTTGACAAAACAATTAAGACCTTTTGACCTTAATCAGGAGTTCCATGATCATCAGTAGACTTTATGTGTCAGTAGACTTTATGTGTCAGTAGACCAAGTCGAAGCCGTTACCACTGGGCCACCACTGCTCTCAAAACGGTGTAGGAAAACATCGTGAGGAAACCGGCATGTCCTAGAACCAAAAATTCGAAAACATGTGACATCTACCAACCCGCACTGGGCCCGCGTGGTGGATTACAGCCCACTCTCTCTCGTAGAGAGGAGGCCTGTGTCCCAACAGTGGGAACATTATAGGCTGATTATGTGACTCAACTCAAAGCGTTTATTTCACTTAAACCATTTAAATTCACTTTTGAGTTGTCAAAGAGTCGGTCAGTTAGTCAAAAAGTTGAAGCTAGTTGCCCATTGCAAAACGTAGATCTCTATGGAGAAGAATGGGCAAGAAACTCCATGGACACTCTTTTAAATATAGATATGTATTTCAAAATCATGGATACATTATTCTTGTTGCTTCTATATGTGAGAACAATGTACAAAAAATTATCAAAAGCAATTGAAAATATAAGATCAAAAATAAGAGATGACCAGTATCAACTATTTGTTTTTTTTGGCTGCGACATCAAATAACTTCTCCCGCTATGGGCGGAGCGGGAGGGCATGTCTGACTCTTACTGACTAAAACCCACCCGTGTTCCTTCAGTTGCATGTATTGCCAGGGGCCACGATATCCCTTTCGGACATTCCCGCGACCCAGGCAGGCATCGGCCCTAGCGGACCCCGTCAGTTCTGCTGACATCTCTTTAAGGCGCGCGTGGAACACAACGCGCCGTCGACCCGGGCTTGGTCCTTATCGGATGGCGAGCTACCCATTGCTCACCGTCCGCAAGCCCGCGCACACGGTGGCCGGGAATCGGCTTGCGATTCCCGACGCCAAGGGCGTCTCTTGCGGCGGTTAGGGGCGTGAGGGCGCGAAATTTGCTTCTCCCTCATGCGTTCGCCTCCTTCGCAAGCATTACTGCTTCACAGAAGAAGAACATGACCATAGCCTATGGATAAAACTTGCTTACACATGTATTACAAAAGTCTTATCAAATATACCATCGGTAACTTCAACCATTCGTTATGAATATAGGAACGGAGCGTCGCTGTCGTTAGAATTTCATAACCTTTACGCGTGGTTGTCCAATTACCAGTAATGTAAGTTCTATGACCTTCACCGCGAAATACGGTTAGAATATTAAATATCTTCCTATTTTCGGTACGATATTAATAGATATCCGAATGATTTAATAACGAGGTACCTGCGTGTCTGACTTTTCTGAATGTCGACGAGACTGCAGTCTGCACGCACGGACAGAAATAATGTGTTTTTAAAAAAGTTTGATCGATAGTTGAGTCACCTTCCTTCTAGCCTATAAATATCCAAACCTCCCAAAAGAAAATGAAATTACTTTTCATGAAGTTTGCAAGTGAATTGATGTCATACTGAAATAATAAAAGATACATTACATACTTCCTTTACTGGAACTTTTCAGACATCTTACTTTTCAACTATGACATAAGAAAAAGTCTCGATAGATACTTGTGAAGTATTTGAAGGAAAACATCGTGAGGAAACACGTCCTAGAACCGAAAATTCGAAGACATGTGACATCTACCAACCCGCACTGGGTTCGCGTGGTGGATTACGGTCCACACCCTCTCACAGAGAGGAGGCCTGTGTCCCAGCAGTGGGAACATTTATAGGCTGATGATGATGATTTGAATGAGCAAATGGGACCCTGATAATTTTGAGCATACTTCAACAATGCGCTGTATATGGTCACCTATTCAGATCACGCTTAAAACTATCATAGTAACAATTTATGGACTGAAACGCCGCCAGTTGGTTGAATCTATCCTATCCTTCTAATCCTATTATCCTACTGTGAGGATGGATGGATGGATGTTTGTTACTCTCTCACGCAAAAACTTGTGAACGGATTTAGATGAAATTTGGCACACATATAGTTTTTATCCTGGATTAACACATAAAATACTTTTTATCCCGATATTCTTACGGGATCGAGATTTATGCGAGTGAAACCGCGGGGCGCTGCTAGTCCTTAATATTATAAATGCGAAAGTAAGTTTGTTTGTTATGCCTTCACGCTAAAACGGCTGAACGGATTTAGATGAAATTTGGCACATATATAGATGATGCCCTGGAAAAGAACATAGGATACTTTTTTTTTTCCCACGGGATCGAGACTTATGCGGGTGAAACAGCGGGGCGCAGCTAGTAATATTATAAATGCGAAAGTTTGTGAGGATGGATGGATGTTTGTTACTCTTTCACGCAAAAACTACTGAACGGATTTGGATGAAATTTGGCACACATATAGTTTATAACCTGAACTAACACATAGAATACTTTTTATCCAGATATTCTTACGGGATCGAGACTTAAGCAGGTGAAACCGCGGGGTGCTGCTAGTGATATTATAAATGCAAAAGTTTGTGAGGATGGATTGGATGGATGGATGGATGGATGTTTGTTACTATTTCACGCAAAAACTACTGTATGGATATGGATGAAATTTGGCACACAGATAGTTTATAACCTGGATTAACACATAGGATACTTTTTATCTCGATATTCTTACGTGATCGAGAGTTATGCGAGTGAAACCGCGGGGCGCTGCTAGTAAAAACATAATTGGCGAAATGTGGGTGTACTATCCATAGGAACACCTCTGCCTAACCTTCCGGGGAATATAGGCCTACGTATATTATGAAAGTTGTTAAAAAAAATATTAAAATGTAATTTCTACTTTTTATTCCGACTCTCCTAATTGTTTAGTCGGCCGTTTGTTTATTTTTACAATGCTAAGGGTGACTCCATTGTGATACTGACTGCGATACAGTGTTCAGTGGACAGCCCCCCAAGTAACAACGTTACAATATTACTAGCATGTCCACGAAAATATTGGAAAAAGAACGCAGGAAATCCAGCATTAATTTTGTTAATTTCCGGCGTTTTCACTTTTTAGATAGGTAAATGTGTTTTTCAGGAGTAATGGAGTAGTTTACATGTCATTAAGCTCATAAAGAGTTTTCAAAAATATCAGTGTGAAGTGTTATACCATGTATCAAGTGGGTACAGTTTAATTAAACTACAAAAAATCAAATCTAAGTGACAGTCGTCTGACTATTAAAAGTTAAAAATTAGGCAGAACCAAAAATTCAGACAAAAACCCTTCTTTTGTCTGAATTTTTGGTTCTAGGATATGCCGGTTTCCTCACGATGTTTTCCTTCACCGTTTTGAGAGTTGTTGCAATATTATATTGTTGTTATATTAATTAAAATTGCTAAGGAATATCAGTTGCCTAATTTTTAACTTTTAATAGTCAGACGACTGTCACTTAGATTTGACTTTTTGTAGTTCACGACATGTGACATCTACCAACCCGCACTGTGCCCGCGTGGTGGATTACGGTCCACTCCCTTTCACAGAGAGGAGGCCTGTGTCCCAGCAGTGGGAACATTTATAGGCTGATGATGATGATGATGATGAATATCGCAGGTTGCCGCATTTCATCAGTGTAATATTGAGCTTCCGAAAGTGCATAATAAATGATAATAGCATAGTATTTATATACACACAGTGTGAATCTTTATAATGTGTACATAACGAAATGAGGGACAATATGCTTAGTTTTTTGAAGTTAAAACTTCTGTAGCATCGTTGTGATTTGAAAGTCGATGAAACGAAAAAGCGACAGTAAAAAGAGACAGACACAAATTCATAAGATTTAACGTGGGAGAAAATGAGATAGGAAGCGTTATACAGTGTTTCTTATGTTCGTGGTTCTCTGAAGCTGAGAGATTGTTTGTTTGCTTGAACGCGCTAATGTCAGGAACTACTGGTCCGATTTGAAAAATTCTTTCAGCGTTAGATAGCCTATTTATTGAGGAAGGCTATAAGTAACATATCATCACGCTAAGATCAATAGAAGTGGAGCACCAATGAAGAATGTTTAAAAAAGGGGGGCGTTTCATTTTTTCTTTTGAGAGCTTCCGCTGCGTGCGCTGCGTAAACGGTTAAAGTTTCGCAAAAATCATATATTACAGAACTGTTTCCCTTTAAAAGTTCTAAAAAAAAGTCCGCGACAGCATCTTTTAAGGTTGGCTCACTATAACCTTTTTTATACTAACCAAATTTGTTCTAAAATAATGCATTATTTGCGAAGGTGTTTTTATAAACATGATATTAATCCTTATCCAAATAAATCCATTATTCATCACAAGTATTTAATTGAGAACAAAATTGCCCTTTACATGCCTTTCATTCGATTTCAATATCTTAGGAGATATCACAGTTTTAAAATAACATCGCAGCAAAATAATGATCAAATACTGCGCGGGCATTTATGATGTGCATGAAAAGGCGTGATATAAGATTATAAGACCCAGTACTTTTACCTAACGTTTTAAAATTCCATTTTTACTGATAAAAGCGTGATGTAGGTACCTAAAATAGCTCTGAATAAATCTATGTAATATATACGAATAAAATAATTATCAAACTTTGTATCACTATGATCATTCCTAAAACCTACAATTATCCTCTTCCCGAAATTTTCATTATCTCAAAGCCAACATTTTTGCAGGTTTCACTTCTAGCACGTGTGAATTGCACACATGTTTTTTTTTTCCTCAATTTTCATTTTATGAGGACGCCTAATTACTTCCAATAATTTTGGACTTTGTTTCATCGCGATAGACCATTTAGTTTAAAAGTTACACCGTTTTGTTCAAAATTTTTTAAATTCCATATTATAGATATAATAAAGAAATCTTTGTTTTACCGAGTCGTAAAAACAGTGCAAAGCATGGGCAAGTTGCTAGTTTCTGTAATAAAAACACAAAAAATTTGGATGATCGTGCTACGTAATTTTTTCGTAGCAAATTCGTAGCCATCTCGTAGCAAAATCGTAGCAAGTTACAAAATTACTTTTTCTTATAAAAATGGCATGTTTCGAATATCGTCCGTGTATGTTCCTAGCGTTGTGTCTGTAAATAATTGCTTAGGGTCAGCTTAAAATATCTTATACAGTACTTGTATGAGATGCTTGATGCATTTTCATCTTAGATTTATTTCAACGATTTTCCGTACGTAAGCAATGTTTTTTCATCTTCCAGGAGTCGTGAATCCCGTCGCCGCATCAACCACCCCCCTTCAGCGCTATACAGCGTTGTAGGTGAAAAGCTGCGTGTGAGCACACCTAGCGGCTTACAATGTGCGCTGTTTTGTGGAGGACAGCGCTGCAGGTACGAGGTGCCGCAGCCTGGGACTGCGATACAGGGCCTGTACTCCGACTGGTGAGTGTCAAAATTCAAATTCATAAGTCATATATTCAAACTAGGCTGAGAATCAGCACTTTTCGAACGTCAAAATTACATAAGACAGTCCCCCGAAACGCCGACCCTTCACCACTTCCTAGTGCCTTTAGCTGGGAAGAAGAAGTGGCGCAACAAACTCCTCAGCAGCACAGCTGTCTGTTCAAGTTAGAAAGAAATGATTCTATACAATACAATAAATGTCATAATCTGCCTAGCCTTTTCCCAACTATCTTGTAATCGGTTGCAGCTGAATACCAGTATTTTACATGGAGCGACTGCCTATCTGACCTCCACAACCCAGTTACTGAGTAGCACGATACCCTTTGGATCCCTGGGTGCTCTAACTGGTAAACACCATCTAGGTACTCTTCTTCTTTTCGTGTGGCTAACCTGGTGTCAGAGTTTTAAAGTCCTGGGCCTCTGACTTGACTTCACATGCCCTCGAGAAATATCTCTCAGGCATTCCGGTTTCCTCACGATGTTTTCCTTCACCGTTTTTGAAGCAAGTGATAATTATACAATACGCACATGAATCCGAAAAGTCAGAGGTGCGTGCCTTGGGTTCGAACTCGAGACCTATGACTTGGCAGTCTGAGGGTCACAAAACTAGGCTATCGCTGCTACTCTGGGTACTAACTATCATGAATACCCACCGTTTGACCTACCCTATGGAGTGGCATATCATGCAACAAACCATGCCGACGATGGGTTTCTTTAGCTCAAGAATTTATCTGGTAAATTTGCGAAGCCACTTTTCCTGTTCAGCATAAACCAATAGGAATCCGTACAGTACGGGTGATTTAGGGAACTGTGTTTATAAATCGATTTCAAGTAAATTGTTTTTGAAGTGAAAAGTTCTTTAGGCGCGTTGGGCATTTTTGAGATGGGACTAAACCGTTGATTTCGCGACCTGTTACCGACACCGTGGAGTAAAAGACATCAACGCGTTGATTACTGCGGTGCGTGGAATAAAAGACATCAACGAGTTGATTACCGCGGTGCCAATGTTTTTCGTTTTCACTCCTGGCGTCACTCTCGGAATGCCACTGTTTTTTTTTTTTAATGCAAACATATTTAGAATTTGTAGTGGAGTATTTGTCTTTATGGCTGGTTTTCACAGCCCAACTTCAATAGTTGTTTTTTATCTTCCATCCCAACAGCATTTTTTTTTAATAACCGGCGAAAAATTTCGTGCGTCGATTTCCCTGCCACCCTGTCCTCTTACGAAACATTTAAATATATTACTCATTACCGTGAACTATTACAGCCTTGGTGTATAATACATTATTATAACACCATTTAATCATAGATAACGCTAACCTTTACAAAAACACCCCACAGTTGACCTACTGTGAACATGTTATATTAACCGCAATGAACTGCCCAGCACTTTCATAATTTAGTTCCACACTACTATGACGCCTACTGATAGTAGGTACACACGGCTACACATCATACATTTCCAGTATAAGCTGATCTCGCATTGTACATATTACAAATTAGAGGATTATATCCAAGATAAGAGTGCTTGGAAACATGCTGGTCCTGCTCCATAGGACAATTTAGAATCAAGACAAAATCAAACTGGTTGCTAATTTAATTGTAAAATTTATTACTTTGTGTTTTAAGTATGACATTGATTTTACATTCTGTGATTACTTCCTTACACACTGACTTATTAATTGTAAAATTTTAGAAAAATCGTCTACTTTTACAATGTTTGTAAATATGTGAGAACCATGTATCTATCACAAATTAAATTATCTATCGTTGCTTCATTTTTAATTCTTTTTACCTATTGTGGTATAGTAATTTTATTCTAGGTGCATCGTCTTCACACATAATAATTATTTAACAAATGTACGTACATATACAAACAATATTGTAAAACATTTTAAAAGAGTAACGGTGGAGTTTCTTGCCCATTCTTCTCCATACGAAAACTACCTTTTGGAAGGGGCGACAAGAATCAATTTTATTATTTTGTAATTTTTGACGTTCGAAAGTGCCATACATGGGCCTATTTGAAATAAATGATTTGACTTTGACTTACACGATTTCCGTATAATGCGAGGTCATGCAGCTTATACTAAAAATGTATAGCTTGATGTGTACTCGTGTGTACCTACCACCATAATTCTGTAGTCGTATTTACTATGTCACCAGTTTTATTTGTAGGGTTACAGCATGTTGAATTATAAAACCGGCCAAGTGCGTGTCGGACCACGCACAATGAAGGGTTCCGTAGTTGAGATGAATTAATCCCAAAAACAAACTTAACTTTGTAGTTGAAAAATATGTTCTCCCATACGGAATGTATGGGAAAACATGTTTTTACAACTGCAAAGTTAAGTTGGTCGATTATTACTCGTTAACTTATAGAGTCTACTTAGCTGTAATAGTTTTCCTTTTAATTTCGTTATATAAACTACTGTTGTGATTTTTTTCACACACCCAAAACCAACCATTTAGCCGGCAGGGGGGGGGACACTTGACTCTAACAAAAATTAGCACTTTAAAGCTTAATATTTCGCAAACGGATCCCTGAATCCAAAAATGGTGTTCACAAACTCGCAATGTTTTTAAAGGACCTTTCCAATAATACCCCTCACTATGGTTTAAAAAAAGAAATAAATAACATCACCACTTTACGTGTATGAGAGGTACCCTAAAAAAAATGTTTTTCATAATTTTATTTTACCACTTTGTCGGCGTAATTAAAATATATACCTATACCAAATTACAGCTTTCTAGTACTAAGGGTCTCGGAGCTAGACCGCGGACAGACAGACAGACGGACATGACGAAACTATAAGGGTTCCTTGTTTACTACGGAACCCTAAAAACCGGCCAACTGTGATCGTACTCGCTCAAGAAGGGTTTCGTACCACCATACAATATTTAACATTTTTTAAAGTGAAACTTTTATTACATCGTCTCAAACTTTTTCGTCTGTGTGTTGCATGTCGCGTGACGGTCGGCCGCGGAGGGATAAAGTGAAAGGCGCTCGTCGGAGCAGCCAAGGCCAATATGGCGGCGCCTATAGAAGTTTCACTTTTACCGTGGTTTCATAAAACCACACAATCCTTTTTTTTTTAATACGTTAATTTAAAAACACGTTTTTGTCCCTTTAAAATTTTAACTTTATTATATTTTTATTTGTTGCAATTGCAGCAATAGAAATACACAATCAGTGAAAATTTCAACTGTGTACATATTACGGTTCATGAGATACAGCCCGCTGACAGACAGACGGATAACACACACTAACACTTTGCCCAACCCGGGAACCACTAGACCAAAGATTAAGTAATTAAGCACCCCTTTACAAATTATCATACGTACTGGACTTATCCTTGGCTTTAAAAACAAAAGAACCTACAATAAAATGTGTGGGTCGCGTGACTTCCGCCTGGCCACTTTATGTTAATTATTGTAATAATATACTTTTTTTTACTGGACTTACTAATGTGAACTTAAGAAATAAGGGTCGGGGTACACGGTTGTGGCTGCATGCACTGAAGCGTTTTGGGCTCTTATGGCCGTCGTAGTCCAGATTCAGACATGAGTTTGGAATTATCATTACGATTCTTAAATACGGAACTATGAATAGGGATGGTGATTTTTTTTTTGTCCGTTTGGACGGAAGAATTCTGGTAATATACATCGTAGGCAATTCTTCAGCATAAAGCTTATTATCGCTGATCGATGACTGCGCGGTTGCTGCTCGGCGGCTGATGATTTGTAGGAGGATTTCAAAATAAGCTTTATGTAATTAGCATAGTACTCAAAATTGGAATAACCTTGGGAGTACACGCGCATAAAATGCGTATGTCGGAACGTGGCCGGACGATCTCTCTCCATCTGGTTCTGTTAGTTCAGAGTCTGGTGCATTTAAGAGGGCCTCAAATCGCGGATTTAATTGCGGCTTTTCCAGGTAATTATTACAGGCTCAAAAATAGACAGCCAAAAGTGTTATTCTGTCCCCCGAACAGTTCATGCGCGTCACGTTCGTGCACGTACTCTATTCGCGCAAAATTCTTGTCGTAAGAACTCTGGCTTGCGCTGCCCTATTCATAGAATGTTGGAATCCTATAATTCAAATTTCATTGATATTGATATATTTGCATACATTTTTTGTAATCTTATTATTATTATTTATTTATTTATTACATAGTTTAAATAAATGAAATTGTTTCTTATCTGATTCGGTTTGGTAGCTATAGATAGCTTTATGTAACTTATTAATTTATTTCTAAATATTTGCTAATTTTGGTAATGCTCGTCTAGTGGGAACCACTGATCTTTAAATATGTTTTACTTGCGGATAATGCTGTGGATTGCAACATTGTTACTAAAAGTTCTGTTAACCCTTTAAAACTTTTAAAACTTTAAGCTTTAGTACATTTAAATGTAAATTATTCAATTACCTCTTATGTAAATGCTACTACTCGATTAATGATTTTATGAATGAAAAACTGACATAAATATTAGGAAATAATTATTATCATTCTAATTATTCTCTTCTTACTATCTTTGACTTAATGAATTCTTTTTGACATATCCATTGCTGATTTATTTGACTAATTTGCAATTTGAATGTTATCCTAATTTATTTAATTCAATAAAATTAATCTGTAATCCAATAAACTAACCAAAACCCTGACAATGTATTTGTACGCCGGAAACGGCAGAATATTATGAACTATAAAAACCATGTAACATCTCTATAACAATATTCTCACAAATAAATGGACTATTACTATTACTATTACTATAACCCTAAGTATTATAATGTTGTTTTTGTTTATTATCCCTTAATAAATTAAATAAAAGTAGTTCGTGTATTCCCCGCCTAACAACGACACTGCAGTCGTAATATAACATATTACACATGACATTTATACCTTAAAAAATAAACTTCTAAATGTATGGATTGTATGATAAGTGAATTATGACTACTTTTAATAAAGTAGGCTTTGTTTTTTTCGTTTTCAATGTCACTCGTTCGTGCAAGGCGAAAGCACTGTTTAATTACGTTGAAATGTTAATTATGTTTTTGCTACCGTTTTGGTTTAGTGCTTTTGTTTTATTTAATATTATTTACTTTGTTTTGTAGATGCTTTTTGTAATATTGAACAATTTGTTGTGCTTGTTAGGGTTCCATATCTAAAGGGCGCCAAACGGAACCCTAGCTGCCAGTCCGTCCGTCTGTCAGCGGGCTGTATCCCAAGAACCGTAATAGGTGGACCTAGAGTTCGGAGCGCGCAAGCCCCACCACAACGTCAACGTAGAGATACGGCGGTGGGCATATTCTTAATATTATTATAGTGTGATGTTTCTTAGTTGTTACGGATATCTAATGGGTGTTACAAACAAAAAAAAAAACCTGTGTGCAATTTACACGTGGTAGAAGTGAAACCTTCAAAAATTTTAGCTTTGAGATAATGCAAATTTCGGGAAGAGGATAATTGTAGGTTTTAGTAGTGATTATAGTGATACAAAGTTTGATAATTATTTTAGATTTTATTCGTATATATTACATTTATGATGCGCGCGCATTTATGATGACTTGATCATTATTTTGCTGCGATGTTATTTTAAAACTGCGATATCTCCTAAGATATTCATTGAAATCGAATGATGTCAAAGACAATTTTGTTTTAAATTAAATACTTGTGATGAATAATGTATTTATTTGAATAAGGATTAATATCATGTTTATAAAAACACCTTCGCAAATAATGCATTATTTTAGAACAAATTTAGTTAGCATAAAAAAGGTTATAGTGAGCCAACCTTAAAAGATAGACATATGCTGTCGCGGACTTTTTTTTTTGAACTTTTAAAGGGGAACAATTCTGTCTTACATGATTTTTGCGAAACTTTAACCGTTTACGCAGCGCACGCAGCGGAAGCTCTCAAAAGGAAAAAATAAAACCCCCCGATTTTGAAACATTCTTCATTTATGCTCCGCTTCTAATGATCTTAGCGTGATGATATATAGCCTATAGCCTTCCTCAATAAATGGGCTATCTAATACTGAAAGAATTTTCAGTGTTCGATAGCCCATCCGATTCAAATCGGACCAGGAGTTCCTGAGATTTAGCGCGTTCAAGCAAACAAACAAACTCTTCAGCTTCAGAGAACCACGAACATAAGAAACACTGTATAATGATAGATAGATAGATAAATCGTTTATTTAATGCTTCCTATCTCATTTTCTCCCACGTTAAATCTTATGAATTTGTGTCTGTCTCTTTTTACTGTCGCTTTTTCGTTTCATCGACTTTCAAATCACAACGATGCTAAAGAAGTTTTCACTTCAAAAACTTAAAAACTTTTGCTCTATTCTATATTATAAGAAATAGGAAGTTCGCCCCGCCCTGTACTTATTCCGAAAACAATTAACACTATCAGCTATATTACTCATACCAAATTATTTACCACGCACCTTATCATATTTAGGTTATATTAATTCAAAACTGTGTCAAGAACACCTAAGCAATTAAACATTAGGCCTAAATTAAATTATTAATATTCTTTAGATTGTAAGTGCTATAACACTTTAATGAACATGCAAATATAAACTAACGCCTTCTTCCTATGGGGGGTGGGCAGAAACTACAGTACACCACCTTTTTTTTTTGGGTGGGAAATTATCAAATAACTTTTCCCGCTGTGGGTGGAGCGGGAGGGCGTGCCAGACTCCTACTGACTAAAACCCATCCGTGTTCCTTTAGTTGCCTGTGTTGCCAGGGGCCACGGCATCGGCCCTAGCGGACCCCGTCAGTTCTGCTGACATGTCTGTGAGGCACGCGTAGAACGCAACTCACCGTCAACCCGGGCCTGGTCCTTATCGGACGGCGAGCTACCTATTACTTACCGGCACGAACTTGCGTCGTGCCTACAGTGGCCGGGAATTGTCCTGCGATTCCCAACGTCCAGGGCGTCTCCTGCGGCGGTTAGGGGCGTGAGGGTGCGAAATTTGCCTCTCCCTCACGCGTTCTACCTCCTTCGCGAGCATTACTGCTTCGCAGAAGGAGGTGACCATGCCATGCCCTCTCGCTCCATACTATGGCCTGGACCAGGGCCGGACGTGAGAGATCCGCGCCGCCGATCGCCTCCACGAGGACAGAACACCACCTGCTATGATCCTTACATATACATAGGTACTCTTTTGGTTTCGTTTAGGTTCATACATCTTTGCAACCGTTCAATACGCTTCCGTGCGGAATTGTACTTCAATTAATGTTATCAAAAGAGTCCTCTTAAGGCCGTGCACAAATCCAAAACCCGAAAATTTTGTCAGTTTAAATCAAACAGGCTGCCACCATTCTTCCGACAGCTATTTGCTGTTGGGCAAATTAGTAATTGAAAATGTGGCATTTTCTATTCGAAAACCTGTCGAGAACTCGAATGGTTGTGAATAGCTATGCTGGTCATACACGCACGCCGTTAACGAATATAATGGCAAAAAACCCATAATGCGTGTTTTTATAAAATATACAATACCATATAATAATGTAGATATCCACGTATTCGATAGAAAAAGTAATGTAATAACTTTAATTGCTTTCATGTTTACCAGCGAACCAACGGTATAAGTATTGTGATTTGTTTATAAATTAATACAGGTTCCTATATTTTATAAGCACTTAGCTAACAGCTCTTGTAAAGCGCCTGCTGTGATTTTAATAGCAATTGTTTGGATTAACAGCTTATTAACGTTTCGTTAACAGTATTTACGCATTTTAATAGGTCCAAATATTTAAATACTTTGCTATGCTTCATGACGCAAATATTTTTTTCACATTTTTGTGACATCAGGGAAAGTACCTAATTGTTAAGCAGTTCATTTTTAAACACACTACGTCAATTTGCCGAGTTATAGCCGTACACGAACGAACAAAACGTGGTGAACACGATTCACGAACATCGAATACGAAATATTTAAGTAGTTCGTACGTGTGGACGTAAATTAGCAAATTGAACACGAACACCATACGAACACTGTTCGATTTGTGTTCGCGCTCAACCACCCCGCTCGCTCTAATAGCCACGGGTTCGTCAAAAAAATTTTTGACGAACTCTGTGTTTGATGTTCATTAGTGGGACTCTGTGTGGGATGTTCAAGGGGGGTGAATGTTGCTTGCGAAATGCGACATTCACCCCCCTTGTTGCATCTGTTGACAGAATCTTCGCCCCACAAATGTCAACATAAAACATCTTGGAGCTGCAAGCGCCGACCATTGGAACAGGCCGATGAGTGTAGTGATGGGTTGGCTAAGATCAAGAATCATCATCTCAATAATCCGTGCCACCAGCATGTGCATTCGGGGCACAAGGCATAAATTTAAACCAATAGCCAGGTTATTCGGCTTCGACGATGGAGCAGCCCTACCTAGACAAAACTAATATACAGCTGTCCGATGAACTGAGAAGACGTCGATTGCAATAAATCGCTATAGATAAATGACTTTATATGTTATGTTATGAAATGTTATTATTCGAAAATAAATGCTTTTAACCCCCTCGTAGGTATAACACTTTTCTATGAAACTGTAGTACGCACATGCGAACAAGGTGATCGATGTTCACCATGCTCTTGTTCGTTTGTGCGTACACGCCTTTACTTTCAAAGAACGACAGTTATGATTCGATTATACCTACAGATAATTGTTGATAGTCAATTTGTTTAACTATGAATTACTCTGAATTTACCGATGTGCCAACGAATTTTCTGTTGTCCTTTAATCTAGTGGCTATAACTGCTTGGCGGAAAGCCACTAATTTTCTGAGCATTTTATTTCAAAACAATTGAATAGAATCCTATTCTTAAAAAAAAACTCTAAAACTTCTTGTCTCTTCTTCCTCTTATGAAATTATTTAGACACCAAAGGTGGCCATGTTAATCGAGGCACCAGTAGCGTTTTTATGTCTTCTAAAGTGCAGACATGGGACACTTTAGACACAGCAGCAAGTGGGCCATGGTCTGATCGGGAGCACCGCAATCACACTGAGTGTCGAAAGGCTCTTTAATGTGAACGCACACTAATTTGAGCCGAACGCGTCGAACGAATCAAAGTCAACAAGAACGCCAGAAACGGTCTTCCAGATTCGGACGATTCGACGTGGGCTGGTGTGCGAGGTTTCATAGATATTCATATTTATAAAGAATTATAAAATTCGTTTCGTTCGGTTCGTTCGACGCGTTCTGCTCGGATAAGTGTGCGTTCATCTTTAATCCCCTATTTTACCAAATTGTGTTTACGTAACTTCAAAACAATATCGCCCAAAAACCATAAACCTTTAAACTCTTCTACCTACATCAATAAGTCTGTCTGTATACTGAATATCTTACCTAATTTAACGTCACGTTGTCGCAGGGTTACCGACGACATTCTGGCGATGGCACGCCCCAGCACCGCTAATATTGCCGCCAGGAATATTATACAACAGTTCCATAGGTAAGTGGTTCTGTATACTTAAATATAGCTACAAAATTAGACGTCGTTAAGTTTGAAAATAGTAAGAACGCGATTTGTGGAATCTTCATAGCAAGTGTTTGCCTGTTACATATTCCACACATGACACATCATATTTATTTCAAACGTATTATTTCTAATCTTACCTATTTTTAAACATCAAAGCCACACGAATTTAAAGCTTTTGAGAGGTTGCACTTACCGCAAACTGTCCATGACCACCATAAAATAATAATATTATGTACCTATAAGCCTAAAACTCATCGTGTCTTGAAAAGCACATTTAACCATAACGCAAGCCGTCCACCGTGAGTTAAACTTATTTAGTGCAAACTAAGGCCGCATTCCGAGTTACGTTAAAAGTGATTATATCGCGTATCCGACTAAATTTAATAGTCACAAAATATAAGGGTTATTGAGTAATAATTGTGACTTTGGACTTTGGTCGGATTCGCGATATTATCACTTTTAACGTAACACAGAATGCGGCCTTAGTTAGTTTAGCTGGCGTTAGACGATCGGGGTAAAACTCGAAAGAAGGCTGAACTTGGGAAAAAACTAAGCAAATATAAGTTATTATGTTCTAGTTATAATATCTGGATAAACTGTAAGTCGGCACCCATTAATTTGAGACCAAGTTTCTGAGGGTTTTAGAAAAAAAAAGAAGATATTAATCAATTTAATAAGACTTTGTTCCGTGTGTATCCTGAAGTTTCGTAGCTCACAAGCTACGGCGGGAAAAAGTGACTTTTTTTGTTCAACAATCTGCCTACACCACAATTTTTGACGTATCGTTGCCATTTTTTATCGTTGACACACCAAAGTGTGTTATCTCAAGAGTGTATAAAAAAAATGGCAGCGATACGTCCAAAGTTGTGGTTTAGGCAGATTTTTGAACAAAAAAGGTTATTTTTTTCCCACTGTGCGCCGTAGCAGGATGTAACTGAGTTCTTTGTCCAGCTTTTTAACTATATCCTTTCTTCTAGTAGGGGTTTTCACTATCAGAGATGTCTAAATTATTTTAGTAAGGGCTTAAACACACACCATTATATAAAGAATATTATGTTATAGCTTTTATTCTAATGTACTTATATGTTCTGTTTCAGCTGGGGTATCCGCACAGTAATCAACCTGCAGACGCCGGGAGAGCACGCCAGTTGTGGACCCCCACTCACCAAGTCGGGGTTCACTTATGATCCCACCATTTTTATGGCTAATGATAGTAAGTTATTTATTGTTCTTACTTTTAGCCTAGCGCTTATACAACGTCTCATAATCATCATCATCCTATAATGTTCCCACTGCTGGGACACAGGCCTCCTCTCTTCGAGAGGGAGTGGGCTGTAATCCACCACGCGGGCCCAGTGCGGGTTGTTAGATGTCACATGTCTTTGAATTTTTGGTGCTAGGTGTGTCTTCGAATTTGTGTAACGGCTGCGAGTTACGAGTTACGGTCGTAGGTTCGAACCTAGGCAGGCGCTTTACTTTGTGTAAATTATTTTATCACTACTGCTCTCAAAACGGTAAAGGAAAACATCGTGAGGAAACCGGCATGTCCTAGAACCAAAAATTCGAAGACATGTGACATCTACATACAAACCCGCACTGGGCCCGCGGGGTGAATAACGGCCCACTCCCTCTCACTGAGAGGAGGGCTACGCTGCCCCCGACAGAAAAAAAGTCGCATCTAATTTTTTTTCCAGATTTGAGTTATATACATTGCCGGAATCAGAAAAAAAAGGCGAATCTGCCTGATATATAACTCAAATCTGGAAAAAAATTTAGATGCGTCTTTTTTTCTATCGGGGGCAGTAAGTCCCAACAACATTATTAGCTGATAATGATGATTTTAGAGGTTTTAATGTCATTTTAAAAGAGTAACGGTGGAGTTTCTTACCCATTCTTCTCCATACGAAAACTACCTTTTGAAAGGGGCGACTAGAATCAATTTTATTATTTTGTAAATTTTGACATTCAAAAGTGCCATACATGGGCCTATTTGAAGTAAATGATTTGTCTTTGAATGAAAAGTCTTTGTAACTTTATTTATTTCATTAACAATTTTTACATTGTATCGAAATGTAACTGTTTATAAACTAACACAACATGAAGACATTTAAATTAAAAAGTACATAATAAATTATTCAAAATTGCAAATCCATGGTTCTGAAGTTTTATCAATAATAAAATTCAATATTTAGGTACATTAACACCACGAAAACGTCAAGAAAGAAAAAAATAAAATATACAATTTCATTAAATTTGGGTACAATAACACCGATATAAAATGTCAAAAAATGCTGTATAATGTCAAATAATAATACTAATAAAAAATAAGATTTGCATATCTATAGGATTTCGCATGAATTCAAGACTAGAATTATTGAAATTTTTACAGGACAAAGTCAGTTGGATCAGCTACTGATTAATAATACTGAAGAGTTCTAATTTTATTCTTATCTCTGTAATGTTTTCAGTATACTACTACAACTTCGCGTGGCCAGACTACGCCGAGGCAAGCCTGAGTGGTCTCCTCAACATGGCGAAAGTGCTCTCCTTCGCTCTGCAGGAGGGCAGGGTGGCCATACACTGCCATGCAGGTAAGTTCATGAATACTTTAGTCCCTTCTTTATGTCATTAAGGCGACGATATCCGACTTTTAATGACTTTATATTGAAGATCACGTCTAAACGAGTAGTGTTAATGATTTGGAAAAAATATATGTTAAATTAGAGCACTTTTTTAATCACTACATAGTATAAAACAAAGTCGCTTTCTCTGTCCCTATGTACGCTTAAATCTTTGAAACTACGCAACGGATTTTGATGCGGTTTTTTTTAATAGATAGAGTGATTGAAGAGGAAGGTTCATATGTATAATAACCCAGTTTATACCCGTGCGAAGCCGGGGCGGGTCGCTAGTAACATAATATAGGAACATTTTGGACTAAGTTTATATCAAGTGGTGAAATTAATTTGTAAAGTTATGTCTAACGCGGATAAAAAAACTGAGAATCACGCAAAATCTGTCAAGCGTATTTTTGTGAAACCTTTACCATTTTAAAGATATATCTTAAATATCTTTTGTTTTATGTATAATATATTAATAATGCGTCTAATTTGGGACAGCAGCGCTCCTTGATGGGCGAGTCCTATTACTGACTGGACGTACGATGCGTTGTGTGAGTTCAGTACAGAACACGCAAGCTAACCACTCAAGGTCACTGGCATATATCTGCGTCTTAAGTAGCGGCCCACCGTAGCATAAGCTATCACCGCCGCTTATACAGAATAATTGGTATTTACGTGTAATTCTAAAAGTACAGGTACTTTCTTGATAAATTGGTTTTCAAAGGATTTATTCGTTCATGAGCTACCAGAAAAGTTTCTGTTTAAGTCTCAAAGCGGAGTAAGTCTCTCACAATTAGCAATTTATTGTCGAGAGGTAGGAAATTATAAACAACCTATTTTGGACCCCAAGTTACCGGGTCAAAAATGTTGCAGATTAGCTCTATTATCACCCAGTTCAAGCAGCCCCGGATCTAGATTTTTTTTTGAGGCGGGACAAATACTGCTGTCTGCCGCCCCCCGCCAATCTTTTATGGGGATGCGCTAAGTTAGCCCGTGAAATTAAAATTTTCTCAAAATGTAATTTTTAACAGCAACATATTAATCTAATTTATCGATCGATAATGCGCCAATCCAACAGGGGCGCCAAAATTGTTGTAAAAAAGATAAAAAAATAAAGATTACAAGTGCTATGCGTCTCATTTATTGCAAAGTTGCGGTGTGCTGGGTGCTGCACTTGTCTGCTACGCTTGAATTTGTCGCCCCTTGAAATTGGCGCCCGGGGCACGTGCCCCGGTTTGCCCCCCGAAATTTTCAACAGGGTTGATAAGTCGGATTTTTTTTACATGTTTTATAAACTGGAATGTCTTATGTTCTATCGAAGAAACGCATATCTGCACACAGTAAGGACTATTCTTACTTGCAGCGCTCGACCGCGCCGCTTTAGAAACGCTTACATATATAAAAACTACGTCGTGTAATCGTGTACACAGTATTTTGTTTTCAAATTGGTTAGATGTGCGTTACCCCGATCTACGTACTTATTTTGTTTTTATTGTTTATTAATTAAAGGAACAAAACAAAATATAAACAGAAACATCACAAAAACCTCAATAGGTTTGTCCGGATGTTGAAACACTTTAAAGCAATCTTAATGCTAACGAAATATACAATTTATGGTTAAAACATAGTTTATAAAATATTGTAAGGTAGTTTGAACAATAACGAAAAAAGTACAAAAACGACGACGGCGCCATAGTATAAAGAGAGGAAGTACGTTATCTTCATACAAACGCACCGCGCGCGGCTTGTATGTGTGCGCGGCTTGTATCTATGCGTCGCCGCACGCACACTTAACAAAATCTCGGCTGTTTTAGAGTGCGCCAGTCGGGGCTAACGCCGCACAAGGTTTGCGCGTCACGGCTTTTCGGCACTGCTAAATGTATGAAAAATTAGTGATAATCGCAGGAGAAATTATTGCTGTGCGTTTGGGTGTCGAAATAATTCATCGATTCCAGAGTTGTCTCTGTTCAGATTACCTACTGAACAGAAAAGGTAACCAAGTCACATTCTAGTATATAATTTTTACTTGATGATGGATGAGATACCTACTTACTTTTTGTTGTATTAGATAACTATCAGACAGACGGAAGTAGGCAGTCCTACTTTCCCACTAAAATGTATTAGGTACCTACTTTTGATCTGTCAATTGATATGCCGCTAATGCTTTGTTTACGTTTAGTCATGCCGATTTCTCAGTATTGTAGGTATAGTAAAGTAACTAAGTACTTACAGTTATGCCAGTTATTTTTTATACCATCTTTTATACCATGTTTTTAAGCAAATAAATATTATTCAATTCTAAAATCGTAATTTCAAATATTTGACGAATTGTGAATCAGATAAATAGAGCAAAGTGCGAATCGTAACCAGGGCCGGCCCGTTCATATAGGCGAACTAGGCGACAGCCTAGGGCGCTCGTATTAGGGGGGCGACAATCGGTGGCATCGAAATTAAAAAATAACACTGTACATTAATTTTTATTTACCTACAACTTGAAAATACTCCCAATCTTTAACAAATTTTTCTACCAAATGGACATTTACGAAATCATCGGTACGGAAATCAAAAGCGAGTTTAGTTGATAGCCTCAACTCGCTCCATTGCTAAAAAAATCGCGATTTCAAATTTATTACGTCTCTTGTTGTATGTTATAGTGTTTTATTCAAAATTGATTTGACTATTATAGTTTGACCGCGATCGTTGTACCGATCGCGCCTGAGAGATATTTCTCGACGGCATGTGAAGCCAAGTCAGAGGCACATGGGCGGCTTTAAAACTCTGACACCAGGTTAGTCACTAACCACACGAAAAAGTAAGAACATTGTTTTATTTTGTCACGAATTTTCTTAAAAGGGCGCCGTTCCAGCCTTTAGCCTAGGGTGCCAGGAATTCTCGAGCCGGCGCTGATCGTAACCATTCGTAACAGAAAATATAAACCGCAAATATAACTTTGTCATTCATACAAACACTATGAACATCATCGTTTAGGTAAAACCGACCTCACAAACCCTGAACCCAGACAACACATAAAAACCGGCCAAGTGTGTGTCGGACCACGCACAATGATGGGTTCCGTAGTTAGGATGAATTTCCCCAAAATCAAACAACTTTGTAGTTCAGAAACATGTTCTTCCATACATTTTGTATGGAAGAACATGTTTTTGCAACCGCAAATGTAAGTTGGTCGATTATTACTCGTTAACTTGTAAAGCCTACTTAGCTGTGATAGTTTTCCTTTTAATTTCCTTATATATGCTACTGCCGTGAATTTTTTCACATACCCAAAACCAACCCTTAAGCTTGTAGGGGGGGGGGGGGACACTTGACTCTAACAAAAATTATTTATTATTTATATATTTCGAAAACGGATTCCCTAATCCAAAAATGGTCTTCGCAAACTACAAATATTTTTGAACGACCTTTCCAACGACATCCCACACTATGGGATTATTGAGGGAAAAAAAATCATCCTAACTTTACGTCGATTTTTTTTTTTACCGGTACCTCCCGTACCTGAAAAAAAATATTTTTCATATTTTATTTTACCACTTTGTCGACGTGATTAATATGTATACCCAAGCCAAATTACTGCTTTCTAGTACTAAGCGTCTCTGAGCTAAGCCGCGGACAGACAGACAGACGGACATGACGAAACTATAAGGGTTCCTTGTTTACTACGGAACCCTAAAAATAGAACTTCCCGGCCCTTGCCAATTTCTAGGTACTGAATTAAAATTTTGCTAAAAGTGACAACCCTGAGACAGGCAAGTATGGTAGGCAATTATATCGCGGATTGAGCCGAAGATAGCCTACTAGAACTCTTTATACTATGACGGCGCAGGTCAGGCAGTCCGTCGATGCTAATTACTAATTGAATGAAATTTAAACAGGATGATGGATTTTCAAAGAGAATCAAAGAATTTTTTGTATTTATTTTTATAATTATTATTTGTTATTTCCGATTGAATTTTTGTTGGAACGTCATTAATTAGAGTAGGTATTAAATAAGCGTTCGTTCGTTTCCCGTAATAGTTTTTGTATCTCGGTACTATCAGTTTTGGTTGGGCTGCCATTCTTGTTGCTATGCTATGATGGAATTTAATTTGCAGTTCTTTGTTGGTGAACTGTTCTATCAATAACCACTTTCGTATTTTAGTGTGTATTGGCAAGATTTTACAATATCTAAAGAAACCTGTTACGTCATCACCATCATAAAGTGTTTTTTAATTTTATATGGTATTATTATTTTTAATAAACGAAGTTGTAGGTTGTATATTTTGTCTAGGTAAGTTTTAAATGTTCATCCATAGCTAGTAACTCCATATGAAATTATTGACTCTGCGAGTGCATTATAAAGGTTTAGTAATATTTTAAAAGGTACTTTGTGTTTAATTATTGCAAATTTGGCTAGCATTGCTCGCAGTTTATCACAAATGGAGTCTATATGATAGCCCCAGTTAAATCTGTCATCAACAACTAAACCCAAATATTTATAGTTGGTAACCTGCTCCAGTGGTTTACATTTGCAACCAAGCCTAGATAATTTCACTTCATGTAAACATTGGTGAGTGTGCGCAATTATTTTAACTGCCTTATCAGAGTTGAGTAAGTGATTGGACCTAACGTGGATAGTCTTAGTTTTACCAGCATTAAGCACCAGTCCAGCATCATAACACCACTTGCATACATTATCAAAATCAATTTGAATCGATTGCTCAGCCTTAGATAAGTCTCTGTCAGCTGCTACAAGACAGGTGTCGTCCGCGTACTGATAGACTGAGCAATTGCTTATAACATTCTCCATGTCATTGACATAGGCTAAATAATGCAAGGGTCCTATAACTGAGCCTTGTGCTGTTCCCGTATCTACTACAACTTCGTCACTAAGTTCATTGCTGATTTTTACACGGCATGTTCTGTTTTTTAAATAATCTTTGCACCAATTTAATATCGGGCCTCGAACCCCCGTATTATCGAGCTTGTTAATAAGTGTATCATGCCTGAGAGTATCAAAGGCTTTGCTAAAATCAATGAATAACAGGATGACATGTTTTTTATCATTGAGGTGTTGGTTTATTTCATCTGTGAATTTAGAAAGCAGAATTGAAGTTGATTTATTAGGTTGAAAGCCAAACTGAGAATCCGATAAGACATCGTTTTTAATGTAAACATTCTGAATTTGTTGACACACGTATTTTTCTACTACCTTATCTATGACTGGTAATATTGTAATGGGCCTGTAGCTGTCATAGTTACTATGTGATCCATTTTTATAAATTGGCCGCACGATACCTGCTTTTAATTCTTGAGGATACGCCCCAACTTTTATACTAGTGCTTATTAGCTTAACAATGACCTTAACTATCTTATCACTTAAAACTTTAACGTCTATACATCGAATGCCATCTATACCAGGTGATTTATTAATATTAAGATTTTTTATAATAGTTAATATAGTATAGTACAGTTACTACTTCTAATCTAATTAGCCTGTATTGTCCCACAGTCCCACTGCTGGGCAAAGTTCTCCCTCTCCCTTTTTCCACACAATTAAGTCTTTTGCTAAAGCCCGACCGCTTAACTGAGTCCGTGCCTGAGGTACTTGCGCTATGCGGGAGGGGTGTGGTGAAGAAATGAAATGAAATTGTTTATTCTGTAAATAGGATATCGGAATTACTTTTACACGTCATATTAAAAATAAGCTCGATGAGTTCGGCGTTTCCTATCTGACTACTCTGAGAAGAAAGGCTGAAACAAACTCAGAGGTCGCAGTCTCTTTTAAAGTCCAGACATAATCTTGGTCAGGCCATGTGAGGACCATGTAGATTAGTGTCTGAAATGGTATTTTGAGGAAAGAACCACACAAAGTTGAGTGGACCTGTCTGTCCAGTCAGTGCAAGCATTTGTCAGTAATCGTGGAGCTCAACTCAGAACTTCAGGAGCTCACTCGACGAACAATAAAAGGACATTTGGGTAGGCCGCATAAACTACTCAAACTGCCAGACTATCCTTAAAACTAGCAGAGAAATAAAAATAATATCTACATAGTCCTCACATTCGCAATAATTAAAATAATATAATACTTTACAAAGTAATCATGTCATTATGAATAAAATTTTCTACAATGTCAATCTACACTAATATTATAAAGAGGAAAGATTTGATTGTTTTTTTGTTTGTTTGTTTGCATTGAATAGGCTCCGAAACTGCTTGGCCGATTTGAAAAATTCTTTCACTGTTGGGAAGCTACACTATCTCTGGTGAACAAAGGCTATATTAAATTTTCAAAAAGTTAGGGATCTATACTAAAACTCCAATAATGTAACCCAAGGTGTGAAAAAATTACCAAAAAACTTTCTTACATCGCGTGCGCTGCGAAAACTATTGATTATAGAACAAAATAATGTACTACGTCTTTGCAGAACATATAATTATCTACAAAAAATATCGCAACAGCATATGTCTAACTATTATAGTTATGTCACAATAAGTGTTTTTTCATTTAAAAAAATATATATTATAAATGCCACCGCTATAAAAGCTCTTTTATTTATACTTTGGAATTAATCCTTATCAAAATAAATGACTTCATATTTAAGTCTGCTTCAAAACCATTATATAACTTTTTGAATTATTCAATTTGGACATTCCATTCAAAAGATATCACAAGTTTAATAGGTAAGTTATTTGAAAAATGACGCATGGTCGCCGCTCACGCCGCTCTGTTAGACGGCACCATAATAATAATAAAGCGATGTAAGCGTCACTGAGGTACGGTAAAATTTAAAAAAAAATACAAAAAAAAAATATAATTTCATATTCGAATTTTCTTCATTTTACTCTTTTTTAATGACCCCACGCAAAAACGAGAAAGTACGTATGTATGGGAGAGTGTGTGTGTGTAAAAATTATAACTTTTGAAATGTTTGTTAAATACCCGTGAGAAGCCGAGGCGGGCTGCTAGTTTTTTGAATAAATATTATAGAATATTAATGCAAATTAACATACAATTTAGGGAGCCTCCTCTTAAGCGGTCGGCCGATAGTAGCCAGTCCTTTCGGTACCTACACTCCATAGATTTAGGAGTCAAGCTCGTCCCGCCATCTTCGTCTCGCCCTGCCGGTATGGCGTCGTGCGTTAGGCACTACTTATAGGTACTTAAGACGCAGATATATGACAGTGACCTTGAATGGTTAGCTTGCGTGTTCTGTACTGAGCTCACGCAATGCGTCGTACGTCCAGCCAGTAATAGGACTCGCCCATCAAGGAGCGCTGTCCCAAATTAGACGCATTATTAATTCATTACATGTAAAACAAAAGGTATTTTAATAAAACACGTGTACTAAAAGATCAGTAATTTAATTATCTTTAAAATGGTGAAGTTTTCAGAAAAATACGTTTGATGGATTTTGCGTCATTCTCAGTTTTTATCCGCGTTAGACATAACTTTACAAATTAATTTCACTATGTAATATAAACATAATCAAAAATATACCTATATTAAAATATTAAGAAAATGCTTTAATTAAACATATATTTTTTTCAAATCACTAACACTACTCGTTTAGACGTCATCTTCAGTATAAAATCATTAAAAGTCAGCTATCGTCCCCTTAAACTTTTATTTCTTTGAACCTTTAGTAAGCTTATAGAGGTTTTTATGTATATTTACATTCTGTTTTAATTGTTACAGTCTTATTATAGCCAAGTTTTAAGTCTACAGTAAATTAGTCACAATAGCCACGGAAGTTAGTGAAAATCTTTTTATAATTAAGGTCAGCCGTGTGAACAACACATAATTTTATCATAAAAATGTATGACAGTGGATAATTATGTACAATGCATAATTATGTATATTTTGACTAAGTTTTACGTGGTAAGGTATTCATCATCATCATCATCAGCCTATAAATGTTCCCACTGCTGGGACACAGGCCTCCTCTCTGTGAGAGGGAGTGGGCCGTAATCCACCACGCGGGCCCAGTGCGGGTTGGTAGATGTCACATGTCTTCAAATTTTCGGTTCGAGGACATGCCGGTTTCCTCACGATGTTTTCCTTCACCGTTTTGAGAGCAGCGGTGATGAAATAAATTTACACAAAGTAAAGCGCCTGCCTGGGTTCGAACCGACCACTCGTAAGTCGCGGCCGTTACCACTGGGCCACCACTGCTCTCAGGTATTACGTTGTCTTTATCAGGCGATTCTTTATCTAATCACTCTCGCACCAGAGACAATAAGACCTCTTCTGATAAAGACCTTTATAATAATCTATGATGCACTTGAAATCAAAACAAAAAAAAAATGATTTGTTTATAATCTTTTTAAAAATCAAAGCAATTTGGTGGTTAAATCTATGGTCAAACAAAACCTTTGGTTCTACAGCATGGTGGTTACAACATGTTTTCCTTCAAGGTTTTGTGAGCAGCGAGGCGGAAACATCCTTATCCTTACATATTATGAAACTAAGTCCCCCACCGCGTCTGTCTGAACAGAGACTGAACGCGATAAACTAAAAAACTACCAAACGGATTTTCAAACGGTTTTCACCAATGGACGGAGTGATTCATGCGGAAGGTTTAATTTACAATTCATTAAGGTTTTGTGTAAATTGGCTGAAATTTGACAATTATTGTTGAAAATGTCGGAAAAAATCATGCCGACTGGAAGCTTTATTGCGTGCGCCGCGGAAATCGTTAAAGTTACATAAAATTTACATTCTACAGTATTGTTCATCTTAAAAACTTCAACAAAATAGTCCGTAATGGCATATGTCTATCTTCTAAGGATGACCTACAATAACCATTTTTATCTCACAGAATTTGATAAAAATTTCATAGTTATTTCCGAAGCTATTTTGACTGGTATCATATTAATCCTTATCCAATAAACTATGTTACTTAAATTGAGCATTTAATTTAGATTAAAATATGCCTTGACATCATTTCATTTAAATGAATAGTTTAAAAGATATCACAGATTCAAAATTACGCGTAACAAAATAATTATGGTTGACGGCAACGCGGGCGCAGCGGTAGTATTCAATGACCTTTTCCTCTGCTATTAGGTTTGTAATCCCGGTATCGTTAGTACGTTCCCGTGGGATATTTGCAGATATCCATGAGGGCGAAGCCGCGGGCAAAAGCTAGTTGAGGATAAAATTCTTATCTGTTTTTATATAAACGGCCTGCACGACGTAAATCAAGAACACATTTGATATTATTTACACGTGCGTCTCTGCCTTAGCCTCAGTCACCCGGACGTGTCCAACACGACAACATGATACTCGTACTAGTTTACTCTTTGATTATACTACCACTCATATTTTTTCTCACTATATTTCTACTCTTGCTGATGGCAGCGATACACGTGAAACTAAACCTTGAACCCGTTCGAGGAGTGTGTACATCTAATGTGAGACTTGATGGAAAGATCGCGCTCGTGACAGGCGGGAACCAAGGCATCGGCCTGGAGACTGCCCGCGGTCTCGCATCCAGAGGAGCGCATGTGATCATCGCCTGCCGAGACGCCACTAAAACTGTAGAAGCTATCGCCGATATATCGGCTACCACAGGAAACAAACACGTTGAATTCAAACCTTTAGATCTATCAAAATTCAGCAGTGTGCGGAAATTCGCTGAAGACTTCAACAAATCCTATGACCGTCTCGATATTTTGGTGAACAACGCTGGCTGCAGCGGCAACTACCCGAAGCCTACTGAAGATGGAAATGAAGTAGTGATGCAAGTGAACTACTTCGGGCCCTTCCTTCTCACAAACCTGCTGCTAGACAAACTGATCTCTTCCAAACCCAGCAGGATCATCATAGTGTCATCTTGGTTCCACAATTTCGCCAGATTACGTGTTGAAACCCTACATCAAAGCGTATTTACTGGAGGAATAGGCCAGCTCGTTAATTACGGCAATAGTAAATTATGTCATATTCTTTGGATGAAGGCATTAGCTAAGAGATTACCTGAAGGGGTGACTGTGAATGCTTTACACCCTGGAGTTATTAAAACTGATATATTTAGCACGTTACCTTTTTATGTGAAGACGATATTTCACGTGATAGCAGATGCTATGGTATATAGAACAGCTAAAGCAGGAGCTCAAACGACGATACATCTATGTGTTGCTGAAGAAGTGGAGAATGTGCGGGGGAAGTACTTCATGGAGTGTAAGGAAGGAGGATATAGCAGGACGGCTGATAATGATGAGTTAGTGGAGCAAGTGTGGAACAAGAGTTTAGAAGTGACGAGCTCAAGTTAGCTTGGACTTATCTTTCTGGTCATAAACGTTGCGTACGTAACATTAACTTTGTAAGAATAGTGATTACAAAGAAATTTTTTTGGAATGTAAAATTCTGCCGGTTCATGAGAGGGTAGTGTTATCAGTAGCTTGTAGTGATAAATTTAAAAACCATTTTGTATGCACAAGATCTCACAGGAACAATAATATAAAAAAACTTTTTACAAAAAAAAACAACCGACCTCCAAAAAAACACTACAAAGTGAAAAATAACTTTAATTTCGGAAGTCGGTGTCTTGGGTTTTGTATTTTCGTTTTTTGCCACCGACTTCCGAAATTAAAGTTATTTTTCAGTTTGTAGTGTTTTTTTGGAGGTCGGTAGTTTTTTTTTGTAAAAAGTTTTTATTTTTCACTTTTTAGTTGTGGTACCTACCCCATACACATTCAAATACCACTACCTGCTACCAGTGACAGAAACTTATCATATCATCTACATACTAAGTGGGAAAAAAATACGTATTTTGTAGCTAACTCAAAAACTATCCAAGCAAACTTAATATAATTTATATGGGACCAATTCGAGAGCCTTTCAAACAAAAAAATAATTCGATCCACAATTGACGGAGAAATCGGTGGACATACATAAAAAAAAACAAACATACGCGACGAACATATAACCTCCTCCTTTTTGGAAGTCGGTTAAAAATAGATTTGTAATGCCCACTTTTAATAACTATTATGGTCGAAGATGTAGACGTTTTTAGTTCCAAGTAGTTTTAATAACCTTCCAGTCGATATAAAGAGTTCTATCACAAAAACCTCTTTTAAAAATAAAATACTTATGTACCTCATAAATTTGTTTTGTCAAAGCCTAAATGTGGTGAATATTTGAAAACAAAAATATGTGCTAAAAAAGAGCTGCGTCTGCCAACAAACTGCTATGCATTTTGGCAGAGGTATGTAAAAACAAGTATTGCTGCGAATAAACACTTTTTCATTATTTTTTTAAATGTTTATTCTTAGTAGTAAGTATTAAGTGTAATAACTTAAAAGTGATAAACTTGGGTGTAGGTACTTAACAAGGTCGTGTGTGTATTTATAAGGTACTTACGTAGTTCCTGTAGTGCAGCGGTAGTAGCATATCATCTACACAGACGAGTGTTAAAGGTCGAATCACAATCTTGAAGTTAGTTTATACATATTATTTTCTACTTGGCTGTTTAATGTCTCTAGGACAATATCATTGTGTGAATGACATTATAGTAAAGAGCCGATTTTTCAATCGTCACATAATTTAATTATTTGCATAAATAAATACCAAAGATATAAATCGTTAGACTCGCCCTACCGCGTAAAAATATAGTCGCGTTTCTGTTTCGTTTTGATACCTCTGACACATTATGACGCAGTGACTTGACTTGATTGTCATGGAAACGCTATTTAATCATGACTGTGTGAGCTCACTCTTCTCAATATGGACACACTTTTTCGTGTGACTAATGATTTAAATCTTTGGGTTTAATACAGTTACTAGATACCTACTTAGATACAATATCTTTTAAACTCTAAGGTCAAACCAAACTTATCCAATTATTTTCCACACATAGAGTTATCTGACGATTGGAAAGAGGCCTATAATGTGCAGAGACAAAAAAAAGTAATAGACTCCACGCCGCCACTCAAGACCGATAGACGCGGCGCTAGTGTCTATGTCATTGGATCAAATTGTATTTAAAAAAACGGCCAAGTGCGTGTCGGACCACGCACAATGAAGGGTTCCGTAGTTGGGATGAATTTATCCCAAAAACAAACTTAACTTTGTAGTTGAAAAATATGTTCTCCCATACGGAATGTATGGGAAAACATGTTTTTGCAACTGCAAAGTTAAGTTGGTCGATTATTACTCGATAACTAGTAAAGCCTACTTAGCTGTGATAGTTTTCCTTTTAATTTCGTTATATAAACTACTGCTGTGATTTTTTTCACACATCGAAAACCAACCATTTAGCCGGCAGGGGGGGGACACTTGACTCTAACAAAAATTAGCACTTTAAAGCTTAATATTTCGCAAACGGATCCCTGAATCCAAAAATGGTTTTCACAAACTCTCAAAATTTTTTTAAAGGACCTTTCCAATGATACCCATCACTATGGGTTAAAAAAATAAAAATAAAAACATCACCACTTTATGTGTATGAGAAAAAAATGTTTTTCATAATTTTGTTTTACCACTTTGTCGACATAATTAATATGTATACCTATGCCAAATTATAGCTTTCTAGTACTAAGGGTCTCGGAGCTAGACCGCGGACAGACAGACAGATAGACAGACAGACAGATATACGGACATGACGAAACTATAAGGGTTCCTTGTTTACTACGGAACCCTAAAAATGTAGTTCCACAACTTTTCCGCCGAACTTCAGTGATGGCGCGGACTCTAGGTACGTAACTTGGTTTTCACAGACGATTAACGACAATCGTTTCTCTTTGTTTTATGTTTTCAGTAACAATAAAAAAAACTCGTGTACAATTTATATTTATTTGTAATAAATATCTATACAGGCTGTTCGGTAGAAGAACCGACACAATTTTCTTAGAGGCGTCATAATATCCTAGTTTTCAACCATAAATAAAACCTGTTTCTTAGGTGTCGCGGTAGGTAAATGAGATAATAATTGTAAAATTACCTAGTACCTACCTTTAATTTTGTTTATAAAAAACTTCAATTGAATTTATCATCAAACTCCGGATTGACTGTTATTTATTTTTGTGGCTAATTCGTTACCAAATGTTCACATGATTTTAGCAAATACCTTTTCCCAGTGGCGTAACTACTGAGGTGCAAAGTGGTGAGGACACAAGGACCCGCGGTGTTTTGGGGCCCACCCACTCAATGTCTGGGCCGGGAGGTCTGCCAAGTCAACACGGCATCGGTCTATGCCCTCAGTCGGCGACAGGGTTTTAGAATAAAATTAATCTAAGAAAAAAAGCGAATCGTAATCCAAAAAGGCATGGGCACGTGCAAAAAGCACCGCCGTATTTTTGATAACTATGAATTGGGGGAATTCATAGTTTTCAAAAATACGGCGGTGCTTTTTGCACGTTTTTTGTCATGTAATTTTTTTTAACATTCATCTACAAGGTTTATCCTCAATCCAATTTTTTCACTGACTTGAAATTATTCCGCTAGCCAGAGGTTTTTTTTCATAGCTCTACTACTTTTAAGTTTTCTTTATAAACTTATCAAAACCCATAACACGATTTCTTATTTCTGTATAAGGCGAGAAAAGAATGCTCTAAAGACAATTTTATATAACCGAGCCCGTTAAAAATTTTCGAGCTCGCTACGCTCGCTTTAGCATCCAGGGTTTTCTTAGTAAGATCAGTGTCAAACCTATTGTAGCACATGACAACTAGCACTAGCTATCAAAAAACCGGCCAAGTGCGTGTCGGACCACGCACAATGAAGGGTTCCGTAGTTGGGATGAATTTATCCCAAAAACAAACTTAACCCTTAGCTTTGTAGTTGAAAAATATGTTCTCCCATACGGAATGTATGGGAAAACATGTTTTTGCAACTGCAAAGTTAAGTTGGTCGATTATTACTCGTTAACCTGTAGAGCCTACTTAGCTGTGATAGTTTTCCTTTTAATTTCGTTATATAAACTACTGTTGTGATTTTTTTCACACACCCAAAACCAACCATTTAGCCAGCAGGGGGGGTGGACACGGTGTATGAGAGATACCCTAAAAAAAATGTTTTTCATAATTTTGTTTTACCACTTTGTCGGCGTAATTAATATGTATACCTATGCCAAATTACAGCTTTCTAGTACTAAGGGTCTCGGAGCTAGACCGCGGACAGACAGACAGACAGACGGACATGACGAAACTATAAGGGTTCCTTGTTTACTACGGAACCCTAAAAAGGGGCCAAATCCAAAACTTTCATAAAAATAATAAATATAAGATGTACAAAATTTAATTTAATTTATTTACATACATACATAAACTCACGCCTTCTTCCCATGGGGGTAGGCAGAAACTACAGAACGCCACCTGCTACGATCCTTACATACTCCTTTTGCCTCCTTTTCCTTTTGTTTAACTTATTTAATTTTGAGTTTGTAATAAAAACTTAATTTTTTTTAAAAAACACGCCGTGGAAATGGTAAGGGGGGCCCGATTTCCCCTTGGCACCAGGGCCTTTGGATCTGAAATTAAGCCACTGCTTTTTCAGCATTTTATGGGTATGGACTGTTTACAAAACTAAAATAATGTATTCATACACGAACCAGTGACAGGCCAGTGACTGAACTATTAAATATACTGTCTCCCGAAATAGCCCCGTTTACGAATAAAAAAAAACAAATCAAACGTTTCTTTGCTAGAATAACATTGTTTCTATAAAGGTGAAATGTTATTGTATTCTGCCTGCAAGCGCGCATAAATTACAGTGAGTAATAACGATCCAAATTCGGCGGTTAATCAAATCATTGACGTTATTATTAAGGTCTACCCGCACTCATACGCACGTGATGAGGGGGCCCACAAAAAAAACCGGCCAAGTGCATGTCGGACCACACACAATGAAGGGTTCCGTAGTTGGGATGAATTTATCCCAAAAACAAACTTAACTTTGTAGTTGAAAAATATGTTCTCCCATACGGAATGTATGGGAAAACATGTTTTTGCAACTGCAAAGTTAAGTTGGTCGATTATTACTCGTTAACCTGTAGAGCCTACTTAGCTGTGATAGTTTTCCTTTTAATTTCGTTATATAAACTACTGTTGTGATTTTTTTCACACACCCAAAACCAACCATTTAGCCGGCAGGGGGGGGGGGACACTTGACTCTAACAAAAATTAACACTTTAAAGCTTAATATTTCGCAAACGAATCCCTGAATCCAAAAATAGTTTTGACAAACTCACAATATTTTTGAAGGACCTTTTCAATGATACCCCTCACCATGGGGTAAAAAATAAAAAAATAAACATCACCACTTTACGTGTATGAGAGGTACCCTAAAAAAAATGTTTTTCATAATTTTGTTTTATCACTTTGTCGGCGTAATTAATATGTATACCTATGCCAAATTACAGCTTTCTAGTACTAAGGGTCTCGGAGCTAGACCGCGGACAGACAGACAGACAGACAGACAGACAGACGGACATGACGAAACTATAAGGGTTCCTTGTTTACTACGGAACCCTAAAAACCGGTCAAGAGCTAGTCGGACTCGCGCACCGAGGGTTCCAAACCATTTTAAATTTTCTAATAGCGCTCTTTCATACGATACACATGCCCTAGTAGCCCTCACCATTTTAAGCCAACCTAACCTCAAAATTTTAAGACCCCCGTTCAGTCCCTATTGCAAATTTTTGTTTTTTCTTTCTTAATTGTAAAATAGTTGGGCAAACGTCATCTAAACTATTCCAAATTTCAAGTTGATAGCATTAGTAGTTCTTGAGATATCCAGCTGTGACAGACAGACAGACTGAGTCGCACCATAACGGTTCCTTTTTACCATTTTGGTACGGAAACCCTAAAAACCAGGCAGTCATGGAAACTGCCGTCAGAAGTGAAAACTTAAAACGATGAAATAACAATGTTTTTTTTATGTGTAACATCTTTCCTCTCGCTTTCTTGCAATCAAAATCTAAATCTCAAAAAATCTAAATAATCAAATCCGTGAGAGTGATTTCGTGAAAAAGGACGGAAGTGTGTAACAGGAAGCCGGGGAAGCGTGCGCTATTTGATTTGACCAATGAGCGCGCGCGGGCTAGAGTTGGTCGTTAGAAACGACCTTGACGAGGCTCCGCCCCTTTAATGTTGCTTAACTACCAAGGTGAGATAGATAGATAGAATGTACACCATAAAAATTACAGACATTAATATAGAAATTTTACATTGGGTGACACAATGGGCGGTCTTATCGCTAAAAGCGATCTTTTACAGACAACCTTTGGATGGATTTAAATGGAAAAGGAGAGACAATACTGCAGGTAGTCAGTGGTGTACCATTTACATATACAACAGAATACACAGATACATAAAGCATATAATTACCTATATAAATATATATATTAGATAGATATATATAAAATTATAAACATGAAACAAGAGCAAGGAACTTTATGTAATGACGATGTTTAAGGAGAGAGAAAGTGTTTTTCATATGTTACACATATGCGACTACTGAAGGGTCGTTCGCTTTTATTTTTTTCAAATTATTTTTTGTATTTATTTACTTTATACAAATGCTTTCACTGCTGGCCAAGTGCAACAAGTCATACTCACTCATAGCTACAGATATACTGTTAACATTTGCATGTCGGTGACGAAAACCGATTCTAAAATTTTCCCCTTCCAAAAATTCCGCAACGCCTAATAAGTTTTCACTTCAAAAATATAAGTGCAATTTCGGATGTCTCCGGTCCTATACACCGGTACCTCGGATCACTTATCCAAAGACTGCTGGAATATAATGAAGACGTATAACACCGGATCATCACAGGTTAGATGAGATGGCAGCAGATCACTGGAACGACTTGTGACCCTCGGGTGTCCCTTAAGCTAAAGGGCAGGGGAGAGAAAATGAGAATGTTGAATGAATTTGTGACTTAGTACTCTCGAAGAGAGGGTCGAAACTAAAAAAGTGAGAGTCAAGTTAAACAATTTAAAGAAAGTTTAAAAGTGGCGCCAGTGACAGAAAAGTTGTATTGGTTAAGGGATGTGATGAGAAGGGATGAAACGCATGACAATCCAAGTGATGAATATAAATGTTGATGGATAGAGAGGGAGAGGAAGATCTAAGAAAGGAAGGGTGAATTGTGTGAGGAATGACATAAAGTAAGAGAGAGTGAACATTACTGTTCCTAATCTATTTTATTGAAGACGACGCGATGAGTAAAAAAATCTTAATCGATTAAATAAATCGACCGTACCTAATGTGTGAAGAGGGCTATGAATATTGAAATATTCATTTATTCAAGTTAAAAATAAACATGTTCGGTTATCGACCCAGACAAGCGTAAATAAATCAGTCAGTCAGTGCGAGGTGCATTTACCAGTTAACGGTGTCAACATGATACTCGCTATCGTTTATTACCTTCTGATAATACCTCTCGTTTTATTTTTAACATTATTCCTGTTCATGTTTTCGGTATCACTATTTGCGAAATTCAAACTAGAACCCGTTCAAGGAGTGTGTACATCTAATGTGAGACTTGATGGAAAGATCGCGCTCGTGACAGGCGGGAACCAAGGTATCGGCCTGGAGACTGCCCGGGGTCTCGCATCTAGAGGAGCGCATGTGATCATCGCCTGCCGGGACTCCATAAAAGCGGCAGAAGCTATCGCCGATATAGCAGCTACGACAGGAAACAAACACGTTGAATTCAAATCTTTAGATCTATCGAAATTCAGCAGTGTGCGGAAATTCGCTGAAGATTTCAACAAATCCTATGACCGTCTCGATATTTTGGTGAATAACGCTGGCTGCGGCGGCCTAATTCCGAAGCTTACTGAAGATAGAATAGATGTAGTGATGCAAGTCAACTATTTCGGACCATTCCTCCTCACAAACCTGCTGCTAGACAAACTGATCACCTCCAAACCCAGCAGGATCATCATAGTGTCATCCGCGGCCCACAATTTTGCAAGATTACGCGTCGACGAATTACATCAATCAAGCGGAGAGGGAGCGTGGGGAATGTTTATAAATTATGCAAATAGTAAATTTTGTGATCTCCTTTGGACAAAGGCTTTAGCAAAGAGATTACCAGAAGGAGTGACCGTCAATTGTTTACATCCAGGAATTATTAAGACTGATATATTTCGAAGAATACCTGCAGTAATAAAGAAGATGATGTATTTTGTTTTCGATATATTATTTAGAGGACCTGAAGGGGGCGCTCAGACAACGATACATCTGTGTGTTTCTGACGAAGTGGAGAATGTGCAAGGGAGATACTTCATGGAGTGTAAGGAGGGAGAATATAGGAGGATGGCTGATAATGATGAGTTAGTGGAGCAAGTGTGGAACAAGAGTTTAGCCGTGACGAGTACAAGTTACTAATGGTAATATATTCTAGATTGATCAACGTCAAGACGTTTTGATCACGTACTTTAACTAAAGCGTGTCGATTTGTGTCAGTCCGGTGTTACAATCAACGCATAACTTTTAGCAGCCGTGCTTTGTATGTAGTGTCCATAAGTTCCTCTAAAGTGCAGTTATTAGAGCACGCAGGACATCCGTGTTTTGCGGAAGCGCTGCAGATTTGCAGGCCCAGCCAAATGGCAATTGCTTTCGAAGCGTTTTTTCTTTCTTTAACGACTTCCATTTCAACAGCATTGATTATTTTTTGGTACCTTATGTAAGTCAATAGGCCTGTGTCCAAAATTGTTTTTGTCCATCTTGTAGATTATTAAAAAAATATTGAACAAGTATTTTTTCTATTTTGATGTAATCAAAAGATTACGGCGATATATTGAGTTAAAATGTGACATGACGTCACGCCTTGCTAGATTTAATAGTGCGTTGTGACATAGCGAGCCCTCACTTTCCAGTTTTAATGCGTGTTTTTTTGATTAATATGATAAAGCAAAAAATACGTGTCTAATAATTTCTTAATAACTGAAAGACGGACTAAATAGAATTTCTTTTTTTTACCTAGGCAACTACCCTATTCAATGTTTTTTTTTTACTTTTATTATCATCGATATGTTATCGCTGATAGGTCACTGTCTAGTCCCTCAGGGTTGGAATTGTCCATTCGTTATTTTCGTGTACCTATTACGGATCCTTATTCCTTACCCCAGTATAATCAATGGATCTAGACACGTCTCGTGGGGGTTTAGAAACACCCTTGAAGGTCATTATATTGTAAATAAATACCTGACCTTGACTAATCCATATTATGTACATTTTGATCTTCATAATGTAGGTTAATTAAATTTTAAGTGTTGTGATTTTGTTGTGTTATTGTTTGCACCTAACCCTAACGGGGATAACAAGCGTTATGGTATGTTATGTTACGTGTACGGGTTCTAGTAGTTAACTCCGTACACCGGTTTGTCGTGAAGGTTTGTAAGTTCAGATTATAGAGAAACACGTTCTACTGAGATGCATTATGTACCTAGTTAAGTTTATACAGTACAAGAGAGGAAAGCGATTATTTCTCTCAGTTGTTGATAGCTACACAGTTATAAATTCACTATTCGTTAATCATGTTATTTTATTAAGCTAAATTATGACGCGCATCTTTGCCCTAAAGTAGGTTGCAGAGTATGTAGAAAAATGTACGGCGATGAGACCATACATTTAGGGATGTTATGGGTATGAAATTTCAGATACGGATACGGTTATGTTTATTTTTTTCCTTTTATTTCAATTTGCAATTGGTCGTCAAACCATAAACGAATTCGTTGAATGACAAGTGCCGTTGTGGTGTGGCTGCCTCTTCAGCCTTTTTACCACCGCTGTCGGGTTTAACAGTTCAGCAACTAGTAGGTTTGGATGCAAGGTTCGCTCGATTTCAGAATTTACTCATGGCATTTGTAGATAGTCGAGAATAGGTGCCTTTGCTGTTGATCTTAGGATACCATTTTGGACTCTCTGCAGGCAGAGTATGTTGGTTTTGCTGGCAACGCCCCACAATTGGATGCCGTAGGTCCATATTGTCTTAAGGACCGAGTTGTAGATGAGGAGTTGATTGTCTACAGAGATCATAGAGTTTCTTCCCATGAGCCAATACAGGTTGCGAAACTTGAGGTTTATCTCGTGTTAGGCGCTTATCTAAGTGGAAGCCAAAGTACTTTACATAATCTGTGTGTGGTAGGGTATCAGGACCAAGTTCAACAGGTGGGGTGTTTCCGTGTCTGATCGTGAAGGTGATATGGTGAAACTTGGATGCACTGGCACGAATCCGCCACTTACAGAGCCATTTATGACTTTTGTCTAGCTGTTTCTGGAGTCTATTGCTGGCCATTTCTGGGTTGTCATCAACTGATAAATAGGCTATGTCGTCGGCATATGTTGCTATTGTTATGCCATCCAGTGTGGGTGGATCTGATGTAAATATGTTGTACAACACTGGGCCAAGAACAGATCCCTGTGGTACACCAGCTTTCACTTCAAACAATCCTGATCTTGCTTCGCCCTGTTTCACTTGGAAGCAGTGCTCGAATAAATACGACTGGATAAGTAGGAACATTGAGTGCGGAAGTTTTTCCTTCACTTTAGCCAGCAGTCCTTTATCTCAGACACGGTCAAAAGCTTGTTGTACATCAAGAAATGCTGCTGAGCAATTTTGTACTCAAAAGCATGTCTTCCTGTTTGGTAAGCTCGGTGAACCTGCTCTATTGAGTGAGATTTTCGAAAGCCAAACTGGTGAGACAGAACAACACCATTGGCGTCCATGCACGGTTTTAGTCGGTAAAGGAATATCCTCTCCCACAGTTTGGAGAGTACAGGTGTTAAGCTTATCGGCCGATAAGACGAAGCTTCATATTCAGGTTTGCCTAATTTGTGGATCATGAAAACTTCAGACATTTTCATAGTTTTGGTTACGGATGTAAGACTTTTATAAAATTGTAAAAGTAAAATAACAAATAAAAAAACATCCAAGTGACGCGCGCGGCTTGTGTGTCAGCTTGGCCGGGCAAAAAAACCTGTCATAACGTGTATACTATCTATCCGAAATTATCCGAAACTTTTATATCGGATTCAGTTAAAGTCAAAGTCAAGGTTGATACGAGTAATGATAGATTTTTTATTTCGAATATCCGATAGTTTCGGTTACATTTACGGATCTCTTTAACATCCCTGGTATACATACACTGCCTAATATATATTATTATAGCTACATCTGTGATGCAGGGCTTTAAGAGCTAGCGGCATTCTATACACTGCCTAATATATATTTTATCTACACCCATGCTATAAAACCTCTATAAAAGTTTCTGATACAGTTAGCTTATTGGCAACATTGTAACAGCCAGTGTCATAGTAACCATTACATTATCCAAACGAGTGTTATAATGTTGTACTAAATTTCATTATGCAACTCGTTTCAACGTTCAAACGGGGGACAGCAGCACCCGCTGCACGCATGTGTGTGTGATGTGCTGCTGCAGGCGACACTCGCACGTGTAGGTAGTAGTACTGGGGGACAGCAGCACCCGCTGCACGCATGTGTGTGTGATGTGCTGCTGCAGGCGACACTCGCACGTGTAGGTAGTAGTACTGGGGGACAGCAGCACCCGCTGCACGCATGTGTGTGTGATGTGCTGCTGCAGGCGACACTCGCACGTGTAGGTAGTAGTACTGGGGGACAGCACACCCGCTGCACGCATGTGTGTGTGATGTGCTGCTGCAGGCGACACTCGCACGTGTAGGTAGTAGTACTGGGGGACAGCAGCACCCGCTGCACGCATGTGTGTGTGATGTGCTGCTGCAGGCGACACTCGCACGTGTAGGTAGTAGTACTGGGGGACAGCACACCCGCTGCACGCATGTGTGTGTGATGTGCTGCTGCAGGCGACACTCGCACGTGTAGGTAGTAGTACTGGGGGACAGCACACCCGCTGCACGCATGTGTGTGTGATGTGCTGCTGCAGGCGACACTCGCACGTGTAGGTAGTAGTACTGGGGGACAGCACACCCGCTGCACGCATGTGTGTGTGATGTGCTGCTGCAGGCGACACTCGCACGTGTAGGTAGTAGTACTGGGGGACAGCACACCCGCTGCACGCATGTGTGTGTGATGTGCTGCTGCAGGCGACACTCGCACGTGTAGGTAGTAGTACTGGGGGACAGCACACCCGCTGCACGCATGTGTGTGTGATGTGCTGCTGCAGGCGACACTCGCACGTGTAGGTAGTAGTACTGGGGGACAGCAGCACCCGCTGCACGCATGTGTGTGTGATGTGCTGCTGCAGGCGACACTCGCACGTGTAGGTAGTAGTACTGGGGGACAGCACACCCGCTGCACGCATGTGTGTGTGATGTGCTGCTGCAGGCGACACTCGCACGTGTAGGTAGTAGTACTGGGGGACAGCAGCACCCGCTGCACGCATGTGTGTGTGATGTGCTGCTGCAGGCGACACTCGCACGTGTAGGTAGTAGTACTGGGGGACAGCACACCCGCTGCACGCATGTGTGTGTGATGTGCTGCTGCAGGCGACACTCGCACGTGTAGGTAGTAGTACTGGGGGACAGCACACCCGCTGCACGCATGTGTGTGTGATGTGCTGCTGCAGGCGACACTCGCACGTGTAGGTAGTAGTACTGGGGGACAGCAGCACCCGCTGCACGCATGTGTGTGTGATGTGCTGCTGCAGGCGACACTCGCACGTGTAGGTAGTAGTACTGGGGGACAGCACACCCGCTGCACGCATGTGTGTGTGATGTGCTGCTGCAGGCGACACTCGCACGTGTAGGTAGTAGTACTGGGGGACAGCACACCCGCTGCACGCATGTGTGTGTGATGTGCTGCTGCAGGCGACACTCGCACGTGTAGGTAGTAGTACTGGGGGACAGCACACCCGCTGCACGCATGTGTGTGTGATGTGCTGCTGCAGGCGACACTCGCACGTGTAGGTAGTAGTACTGGGGGACAGCAGCACCCGCTGCACGCATGTGTGTGTGATGTGCTGCTGCAGGCGACACTCGCACGTGTAGGTAGTAGTACTGGGAGACAGCAGCACCCGCTGCACGCATGTGTGTGTGATGTGCTGCTGCAGGCGACACTCGCACGTGTAGGTAGTAGTACTGGGGGACAGCAGCACCCGCTGCACGCATGTGTGTGTGATGTGCTGCTGCAGGCGACACTCGCACGTGTAGGTAGTAGTACTGGGGGACAGCACACCCGCTGCACGCATGTGTGTGTGATGTGCTGCTGCAGGCGACACTCGCACGTGTAGGTAGTAGTACTGGGGGACAGCAGCACCCGCTGCACGCATGTGTGTGTGATGTGCTGCTGCAGGCGACACTCGCACGTGTAGGTAGTAGTACTGGGGGACAGCAGCACCCGCTGCACGCATGTGTGTGTGATGTGCTGCTGCAGGCGACACTCGCACGTGTAGGTAGTAGTACTGGGGGACAGCACACCCGCTGCACGCATGTGTGTGTGATGTGCTGCTGCAGGCGACACTCGCACGTGTAGGTAGTAGTACTGGGGGACAGCAGCACCCGCTGCACGCATGTGTGTGTGATGTGCTGCTGCAGGCGACACTCGCACGTGTAGGTAGTAGTACTGGGGGACAGCAGCACCCGCTGCACGCATGTGTGTGTGATGTGCTGCTGCAGGCGACACTCGCACGTGTAGGTAGTAGTACTGGGGGACAGCAGCACCCGCTGCACGCATGTGTGTGTGATGTGCTGCTGCAGGCGACACTCGCACGTGTAGGTAGTAGTACTGGGGGACAGCAGCACCCGCTGCACGCATGTGTGTGTGATGTGCTGCTGCAGGCGACACTCGCACGTGTAGGTAGTAGTACTGGGGGACAGCACACCCGCTGCACGCATGTGTGTGTGATGTGCTGCTGCAGGCGACACTCGCACGTGTAGGTAGTAGTACTGGGGGACAGCAGCACCCGCTGCACGCATGTGTGTGTGATGTGCTGCTGCAGGCGACACTCGCACGTGTAGGTAGTAGTACTGGGGGACAGCACACCCATGATGTGCTGCTGCAGGCGAGATTCATACGTACTGAATTTCGTGGGTCTTTTTTTATTCTTGATCTTGAATTACAAACACCCAATGGTTTCAGAAACTTTTATAGAGGATTCATATCATGGGTGTAGATAAAGTCTTGTATGCAACTGTTATAATTAGGTATTTATCACACTCGTGTTTTAATGCCCCTTATTATACAACAGTAGCATAATTATCTAATAGCTACGTCTGTTATTGGCTTTAATAGCTAGATTTAATTATCACGATGAATGTGAAGTGGTTTGTGGTTGTTTACCTCGATCGTTCGTGGTCGCAAATTCAATAAATACCTTGTGACATATTGCAATTAAATGAAAGAAAATTTAAAACTCATAATATAAGTACACTTCGTAAACAAGCATATTACAAATTAGAGGATCGTGCTGGTCCTGCTCCATAGGACACTTTAGAATCAAGACAAAATCAAACTGGTTGCTAATTTAATTGTAAAATTTATTATTTTGTATTATATGACATTGATTTTACATTCTGTGATTACTTCCTCACACACTGACTTATTAATTATAAAATTTTAGGAAAATCGTCTAGGTACTTTTACAATATTTATAAATATGTGAGCACCATGTATCTATCACATAATTAAATTATCTGTCGTTACCAACTTCTCCCGCTCTGGGCGGAGCGGAAGGGCGGGTCAGACTCTTACCGACTAAAACCCACCCGTGTTCCATCAGTTGCCATGTTGCCAGGGGCCACGATATCCCTTTCGAACTTCTTCGCAAGCCAGGCATTGACCAACCTCCTGCCGGGGGTTCGAAGAAAACCGATAGGGAAATCGTGGCCCCCTGGCAACACGGCAACTGAAGGAACACGGGTGGGTTTTAGTCAGTAAGAGTCTGACACGCCCTCCCGCTCCGCCCAGAGCGGGAGAAGTTATTTGATGATTTCCCACCCAAAAAAAAAAAAAAAAAAAAAAAACTCTTTGAGGCATCTAACAATACCCTCACGGATTGGAAGGTTTTTTTTTTTCATGTTGTATATTATCTTCAATTGAGTGTGGGATGAGCTTAACGTAATTGAGTCCATGTAACTGACGCAGGATATTGCTATCTACAATCTACGCAGCGTGTTTTCTGTCGTCTACTAAGTACATAATAATGGCTCTGTGAAATGCTAAGCACATATTTAACTTAATCTGTCTAACCTGACCTGCATGCACAGTATTTTTTCTTAAGTATCTAATTTTATTGTTTACCGTGGCCAATGGTTGTATAATTTGAGATAATGAATGTGGCAAGTTCAAGAAATATTTAACTTGTAATCCTCGATGGGGTAGGCAGCGGTGTACAACCAAAATTCACCATTTACGGTATGTTTAAATTACAAGTCATATAGGGTGAAATAAGACAATTATCTATATCTATACTAATATTATAAAAAAGAAAAATTTGTATTTTTGAATTTTTGTATGTACCGAATAAACTTAAAAACTGCTAAACCGATTTGAAAAATTTTTTCAGCAATGGATAGCTACATTATCAGCGAGTAACATAGGCTATATTTTATCCCCATACTTCCACGGGAACGGGAACTACGCGGGTGAAACAGCGTGACGTCCGCTAGTAATAAATAAAAGATTGAAACTGTGTTTCTTTAATCTACTTATGTATGTAGGTATTGAGGTGTGGGGGGTTCCGGAGGCAATAATAAAGTATACGTGTGTTCTGAGCAACGTTCCCTTTTTTACTAAATATCTAACATTACAGTTAGGTATATTATTATTATACGTCTTTTACATTTCTCGGGACCCAGGGGTCCCGGACCTTTGGAAGGCGTACGAGGGGCCGAAGCCAACTCGCAGAGGCCCCTTACACGTTTTTAATGAAATGAGGTACCAACCGACGATTATCCCTGTTCGCACTATGCAAGTGCAGCCAAGGACAACCCCCGGTTGGTGTAGGACTATTGTAAGATATGGAAACAAAGATATCGGACTATGGGTTTGGGTTGCTAAAGTGGACTAGTCACCTGGAACTATGGAAGGACTATGGCCCCTGCCTGATCTATGTTTTATATGCACACAGATAAAATGGCAGGGGGTGACTTGCACACTCAATAATGGGCCCCCGAAAACGGTCGCTAGCACATAGTGTCGTAGCGACAAGGGGGCAACACGTCCTGAGGTGCTTATGAGGAGTGGAGAGGTATTCCACGGCTATCAGGACAATCCCGGAAGTACGGTCAAGATCCCTACCAGCATCTTACTGGAATATTTCTTTCCTCCGAGCACGTTTGCTCTTGCGAATCTCCACGCAATAATGAGGCGGGAGCGCCGTTCCTCGTCAGTGTTCACTCCAGCCGGCCAATAAAGGCAAGCCAGGCGTGAGGAACAAGACTTCTCCCGGGAGATAGGGTCCGTGGGGTCGCTACTGCGGGTTTTTGTATCTCTTTTGGTCTGGCTCCTCATCCCAGACCTATTTCGGCAAAGTAAACTGTACCGGCACAGACCTAGAGTTCGGAGCGCGCAAGCCCCACCACGACGTCAACGTAGAGATACGGCGGTGGGGCCTCATCCCGGACCTGTTTCGACAAAGTAAACTGTACTGGCACAGACCTAGAGTTCGGAGCGCGCAAGCCCCACCACGACGTCAACGTAGAGATACGGCGGTGGGGGTACCCAATAAAATTACTTAGTATTTATACAGGGTTATTGGTTAAACGTCGGCAATCCGTTAAGGGGATGTAGGAGAGCTCATTTGCAACCAAATTACCCCTGATGACCCCTATACCAATGTCAACCATTTTCGAGTAATTTTATATTTTTACTTCATACATTTTAAAATTCAACAACATTCTTTGCATTATGTTGCTGAGAATAAAAAAAATTCGAACATATTAAGCAATCTCTTTCAAAATGATTCAGATTGTGATTGATCGTGTGTTAAGCAATCAGGGTGCTGAGTCCCAGCCAAAATCGTTAAAATTGAAGGAAGCCTTAATTGTAATTTATTTATTTCCAATTCCCAGGTCTAGGTAGGACAGGTGTTCTGATAGCCTGTTACCTGGTCTACTCGCTGCGCATCAGAGCCAACGATGCCATCCGGCTGGTCCGCAAGAAGAGACCCAAGTCTGTGCAGACGTCAGGACAGATCCTGTGCGTGCAGCAGTTCGAGCATTACATGCTGCCACAGACTATAGTGTTTAGTTCTAAGTAAGTGTGATAAATTAAATCCCCTTTATTTCATGCTGTAGAAAAAAGTGGAATATTAGGTACTTACCTATTCGGATTCCATTCACCAACTTTCTGATACTATGCCTTCACAATCTACACTCGTTGCTCGTGAATATCTTGGCATCATCATATGCCATCATAATATTGACAGAGACTTGGCTGATACCAGAAATAGCGAATAGCGAGTTTATTGACCCTCATTACGTTGTATTCCGCTGTGATCGGGATCGTGACGCTACGGAGAAGGGAGATGAGGGTGGGGTGCTCATTGCAATACTGCGTGAACTTCAAACGGCCTCACTGGATATTCTCAATAACTCACACTGTAAGCCCTCGGCGTGTATTGAGCACCTCATGGTTGCAATGCCTTGCAAACACGATAAACATAAGATACATGTCATTAGCGCAATGTACATCCCGCCGGGGACTAGCTCCGATGTCCATACACCTCATTTTGACTTTCTACAGGACACTTTAAATGAACCTAACGTCATGAATGTTTACATCGTCGGTGATTATAATCTTCCTAATGTCACGTGGAGCACGAGCGGCGGGGCATAGGCCTGTGTGGCATGTGTTTATTCACACCCTATATGCTTGGAACTGACGCATCTCATGTCCTCGCTAGATGCTCACTAATATAACAACACGCCTAATAGTGGAGAAAAGACCTTGGATTTGTTTATCTCGAACACTTGCTGTTCTACTGGCCACCTTAAAGATCCGTTATTACCAATCGACCTCCATCACCCCCCTTTTGTTATAACCACACCTGTTAGCCTATCTATTATACAAATGATGAAGAAAAAACCGAGTAATAAATACAATTTCCGTGAAGCTAATTACGATCTCATCAACAAACACATGGACGAGGTCAATTGGTCTGCGCTGTTTGACAATCTATCATCGGAAGAGGCCGTTGAGGCTTTCTTAAGTATGTTTAGTGACGTAATTAGCCCACTCGTCCCCCCTGCAAGGACTAGATCACTTGATTTCCTAATCTGGTTTACGCCACAATTTGTTAAAATATTTTAAAAGAAGCAGCGTCTTTGGATAAAGTGGAAAAAATACAGCAACATCAGACTATAATAACTTCTCCGAATGTAGGTCTATCTTCAAACAAATGTGTAAAATCTGTTATTCTAGTTATATTAACTCGGTTGAAGATAGTCTGTCTAGTAACATAAAGCATTTTTGGTCCTATGTTTCTAACCGTAAAAGTAAGTCAGGTATTCCGTCCATGATGCAGTACCAGAATGTCAAATCAAGTGATCCTGATGTTATCTGCAAATGTTTTCGGACTTTTTCTTGTCCATATTTGAGCCCGTATCACCAACGCTCACCACGTGGGCCGCAGCAGTGCGCAGAGAATGGTAGCTTGGTTAGTAATTTGCGTATCCATAAATAAAAATACTCAGCGAGTTGAAACGGTTGGACCCCTCTAAGGGGGCAGGACCTAACAGTCCTCCAGCGGCCTTTTTTAAGGCTACGGTTGATAATATTTGTCAGCCGATCTATATCCTTTTTAATAGATGTCTGCATGAAGGTGTGTTCCCAGGGGTGTGGAAGCGAGCTAACATTACCCCAGTGCATAAGAGTAGCTCAAAGCATGACGTCGAACAATATAGACCCATCTCGATTCTGCCAGTCTTGTCAAAGCTTTTTGAAAGACTTGTTCACAACGAGATTTACCCTCTTCTGCATAATATTATCATTCCTGTACAACATGGGTTTATTAAGCGCCGATCTACGACATCTAACCTGTTAATATTTGCTAATTACCTTTTTGAAAGTATTGATGGGCAATTGCAAATAGGTGCGGTCTACACTGATTTCAAAAAAGCTTTTGACAAGGTCGATCATGAAATTCTCCTGAATAAAATTGCTTACAATGGAATACGCGGAAATTTATTGCGTTGGTTTGTGTCGTACCTCGAAAACCGGTCACAGGGTTGTGACCGGTGTCTGTTACTTCCAGAGTTTCCCAGGGCTCTATTCTGGGACCGCTTTTATTCATTATTTATATCAACGATATAAAAAATGCTTTAAAAAGTCCTAATTCTTGATGTACGCTGATGACTTGAAGGCATTTCAAGCGATACGTACTATGGACGACTGCCAGTCATTTCAGAAGGACCTAGACAGACTGACTGCCTACTGTATTGACAATAAGCTGCATCTTAGAATCCCCAAGTGTAACTAACTATATACACTTTACCAGGAATAATTTCATCTTCAATTTTAATTACAACCTTAACTGTATCCCCATAAACAATATTTCTATAGTGAAGGATCTAGGTGTTCTCTTTGATGGCAAACTGTCCTTGAACCAGCATATCGAAACCTTAGCCAACGGTGCTTTTAAAATGTATGGATTTGTGATGAGATCTTCAACAGAATTTAAGCGTATCTCAACCTACCTCTATCTGTATAAGACGCTCATTCGCTTTCAGTTAGAATATGTGGTCCCTATTTGGAACCCCTTCTACCAAAAGTACGTAGTTGGAATGGAAAGGGTCCAGCGCTAGTACCTCCGTGCGATGTACTACAGATGTCATGGGACTAAGACTTAGCTGTCAAACTCCCAACTTCTTGATGTTTACAAGCGTTTGTCGTATCAGCTTGGAGAACCGGCGCAAATACCTGTAAGCCAACGTGCTTCATGATATTGTTCAAAATCATTTTGATGCCATTGATCTGATGATTAAGCTTCAGACCATGCGCGTCAGGTTCGTGCACGTACTCTGTTCGCGCTAAACTCTTGTCGTACGAACTCTGGCTTACGCTGCCCTATTCATAGAATGTTGGAATCCTATATATACTTCAAATTTTATTGATAATGATATACAGGGTGTCAGGTACATGATTCTAAATCCCCCTGCGTTGAAATTTCAACGCAGGGGGGTTTAAAATCATGTACTGAATCCATGGTTTCAGTTTTCGCGTCGATGCCACCCCGTATTTGCATGCTCGAAAAATAAATTTTAATCTAATAATTATTATATTTTTAATTCTTAATTGTAATCTTATTATTATTTATTTATTGCATAATTTAAGTAAATGAATTTTTTTCGAATCTGATTTGGGTTTGTAGCTATAGTTAGCTTTAGGGTAACAATTTTATTTATTAATTTTGGTAGTGCTCGTCTAGTGGCAACCAATCTTTAAATATGTCATAACTGCGGATAATGCAGTAGACTGCAACATTACTACCGGTCAATTAATTCAATCATTCATCAATTCACAAATAAAACAAAAAAATTGAGAACCATCTTTTTGAAGACGATTAAAAAATAATAAGAATAGTAGGTAACATGAAAACTGAATTGGTAAGACTAATATTTTGCTTTAAACCCGTCCGTATTTCTTTCAGGGAAACCTTAAACCTGACGAAAGATAGGAAAACCTCGGAGTTCACGTTAAAACAACACCTGTACCGACAACGAGCGACTCTACATGGATTAGAAGAACGAGCTTTTAGAGAATTGCCAAAGGTATGCCAAAGAAAGTCCTACATTTTGTGCAACAATGCAGCTCTTTGTCCTGGGGAAATTCAACTGCCTTGGAATTCGGTTACTCGTTATGGGAATATGCTAAAGTAGCCCGCGAAAGTACAAGTAATTCTATTTTCTTAATGTCCCTCGGGTATCATCGGATTTCCGAATACAAACGAATGCTAATTTCTATGTCTATCAATTATTAGATTTATCGTGTACTTTTAATACTAAGTTCTTTATTATTGTTTTTTTTTATTTTGATTTCCGTGTGAACTATATAGAGATGTAAAACTATAGGTATTCCTATCTGTCATGCCTACGACTTTAGCGGCTTTACTCCCATTTTTAAAATAAATTACATTAAGTTAAAAGAGTATTAACAACTCTATTTACTTCCAAGTCGATTGAGAGCGTCCGATCTGCACCAAGTGCAAAGGGCAACTGATAGAAATCCGACGACTGACGAAACACGAGGTTTGCCGATTCGTCAAACCTGTACACCAAATTTCGTTCAGATCGGTTGTAAAATACGACCTGTAGAGGAGTAAAGTCCCCGTCACGAGAAGCTATAAATTTTGTAAACACACATTCAGAGGTTTGCAATCTTTGGATAATAAAAACAGTTTTGTACTATTTTTTTACAGGGATATAATTATATTAACACACACATCTAATTACTGTCTTCAGACGATTCTGAATATTCTGTTTCAGAATCAGTTACATGGATAACAAAACTGTCTACCGTGCTATCTATATCCTTTCATCAATTTTGCCATAAATGTTATTTTCTTCCTTGATGACGCCATAACCTAATCCGCGAAAACACCACAAACAAACAGACGCATTCGAAACTCGAAAGACAGCAGAGACAACGTCAGCATGAACTTATTTGAAAATCGTGGCCCAAATGTTTACGTTCCATGAATCAGATGCGTACCAGTACCACAAAACAATAGACGACAGCGCTTTATATCACTAAAATATAACCCGATAAAGTGAAATTGCTCATTAGTTTCGTATAACACGTACGTTACTTTGACTTCATTGAATTTGGGATTATTTGTTGTTGATTAAATTGTCGCTACGTAACTTGGTAGAAGTTCTTTATTTACAAAAATTATAGCTTCTCGTGACGGGGACTTTACGTACAAACTGACACACGAAAGCAAATTTTGCCAGACTTGATCCAGAGACGCTTCGCTCGCTACGCTCGCTCGATCAATTACATTATTATGCTCCTAAAATTGGCAAGCATGAAGCAGACAAATATTATTCTCCCTCGAAGTGCTACCAAATTAGATCCTGAATTGTTACTTAAAATCTTAAGCCTAAAACCTAATAAATCAAAAATGGCATAATCTTTACAAAAATTAAGAATAACAAGTAAAAATTCGCGATAGAAAATACCGAAAACAGTGATCATCATTCATCATCATCATTTCAGCCGAAAGACGTCCACTGCTGGACATAGGCCTCCCCCAAGCACCGCCACTTCGACCGATTCTGTGCTTTCCGCATCCAGCGGATTCCTGCGGTGATCATTCAGTGACATTTAACATTTCTAGAGACCTCTACACTGGCGCCTCTAACGGTGAATTTCAAGGGCAATAATTTAAGCCTAACGGGGTTCGCATCAGCAAATTCTCTGGAGCTTTAGAGGATGACTTTCCAAAAGACGGTGATACAGCTTATTAACCGACTTCCAAAAAGGAGGAGGTTATATGTTCGTCGCGTATGTTTGTTTTTTTGTTTATTTTTTTTTTGTTTTTGTATTTCTTTTCTCCGTCAATTGTGGACCGATTTTGAAAATTCTTTTTTTGTTTGAAAGGGTGTGCTCTCGAATTGGTCCCATATAAATTTTATTAACTTTGCTTAGATAGTTTTTGAGTTAGCTACTAAATACGTATTTTTTTCCCACTTAGTATGTAGATGATATGATAAGTTTCTGTCACTGGTAGCAGGTAGTGGTATTCGAATGTGTTTGGGGTAGGTATCACTTGACACCTAAAAAGTGAAAAATAAAAACTTTATACAAAAAAAAAACAACCGACCTCCTAAAAAAAAACACTACAAAGTGAAAAATAACTTTAATTTCGGAAGTCGGTGGCAAAAAACGAAAATACAAAACCCAAGACACCGACTTCCGAAATTAAAATTATTTTTCACTTTGTAGTGTTTTTTTTTGGATGTCGGTTTTTTTTTTGTAAAAAGTTTTTTTTACTATTTAAACAGAAGTTTAAATAGGTACCAACTTCAATTTTTCTAACTTAATAATGACGAACTTCCATACAAGCCCTCCCTATGAATTATACAAAATCCTTCCTACGTGTTCATCTTCGTTGTATAAAGAAATCTTGTGGAAAATTTTATGCTTCTGGAATAACAATGATTTAGGGATAGGGTGTACGTTGTCGTTCAGTGAGAGAATTTAAGTATAATAAGTTCACTTATATTAATATATCGGGAGTGCCTCCGCTGCCAGCGCCGGTACCGAAAAATAATGCTGTTTGGAACTGGCAGTACATTACTGCCGGCAGCCGATTAGAAACATCTCTCTCATCAACTTTTTTGAGAGTAAAAATATTTAACCTAATTTACCTAGTTCGGTTCCGGGTAGTACTTGATTACTAAAATATGAAAACGATTGATTATGGAAATGTGTGAATCCCACCTATCTACTCCATATGCCAAATTGCTAACCCCATTTTCCGCTTTTCCTCCAAAGTCAGCGCCGGCAGCCAATTCAGCAACCGGCGCCGGCAGCATTGACTGCCGGCGCCGGTTGCTGAGGCACTTCCTAATTTATATATCTTTCAGAACTTTCTAAGAAATAGGTCAAAAAGAAAACCAGAGGAACATAAATAAAGACCCGACCAAACTTACTCCATCTTTCACCATCGTTTTTAGATAGTATACTGCCTCTGCGAGCGTCTCCTGAAGCTGTGCGGCTGTCATCAGAGCGTCGGCCTGGACTTCCGTGTCAAGAACAAGCCCTTCTACAAGTCCTTCATGGTGTACAAGCTTAGGAAGAGCAAGCCTCCCGACCCTACCACTCCTGAGGAAGCGGCCACTGAACTTGGTAATGGAGCATATTTTATATAACTTTTATTTTATTTATATTATAATATTTTTGAAATTTGATACCCATCATGGCATCATTTTTTTTTTATTCATGACCTTATGTCCTCGAGAGGGCGCGTTTTCAATTTAATATATTGTGTCAAATAGCCTATAACCAGCGAGCAATCAAGATGCTTCCAAAGATACCTTATTTGTCAAATTATGATAAGTAGTTTAGTAGTTATGAAGGAACAGATGAACATACGTACATACCAGGGATGTTATGGATATGAAATTTCAGATCTGGATACGGATATAGAAATGATATAATACCGGTATCGGATATGGTTTCGGATATGAGATTATTTCGGATTATCCGTTAGTTTCGGTTACGGATTATTAGATTTTTAAGAAATTGTAATGTTATAATATAACCTGCAATGACTGACTAGTAATGACTAAATAATAGCAATAGTAAACAAACATGCAAGTGACGCGCGCGGCTATTGTATCGGCTCGGTCGGGCAGAAAACCTGTCATAATGTGTCTCATTTAGACACCACCCTAACCCGAAATTATCCGAAACGTTTATAACGGATTCGGTTACGGTTACGGATAGATTTTCATTTCGGATATCCGATAGAGAGCTCCTTAACATTCCTGATACATACATACCGGTGAAAATCATAACCCTCCTTTTTGCTTCGCCGTAGTTGGGTAAAAATAGCGTACTCTTTTGCTAATCCGCCACCACAAAATCCCAAGTATTGATTACAGATCATATAGCACAATTACCAATGGTGGAATGGCGGGACCCAGTGGAAGAGGATATCGAGAGAAACCTGGAGTCAGTCAGCAAGATCACAGGCACTGCCAACAACGGCAGCATACCTGCCGTGCGGATACATGAGGTAACACCGGCACCCTAATTACTTAAGAGGAAATGGTGCCGATTCCCTTGCTCACAAACTAAACTAAATTTAAGTTCAGTGCATCTTTTTCTTTCTATTTCATTAAGAAAAGGATAGAAGATAAATTTTAGTTTAGTCCTGTCAAATTAATCAGCGCTTGACGTAAATTGACGTAATGTTAGTCGGCAAGTTTTTAATCACATCTAAACTTGTATGGAGAGTGACAGGCGATGATTAATTTGACAGGACTAAACTAAAATTTGTCTTCTGTCCTTTTCTTAATGAAATAGAAAGAAAAAGATGCACTGAACTTAAATTTAGTTTAGTTTGTGAACAAGGGAATTGGCACCAATGCCGGCTGCGTTTAGTTCATACAAATGTATTCCTCAGTTTCCTTTCTAGAGCTAATATTTTTTTACCATAATTATAATAAAATGGGCTATCAAATGCAAAAATAATTTAACAAATCCGATTCAAAGTAGGGTTATATATAATAGTAGGTAGTTCCTGAGATTAGCGACAGTTCCTGATCAAACAAACAAAAAATAAACTCTTCAGCTTAAATTATAAATATATTTGTAATCAAGTTCTCGAAAACGACTCTAACGATTTCGATGAAAGTTGCAATATAGGTTAGGGCGAAAAATCGATCCAGCTAGGTCTTATTACAGCTTCATATTTGTTAGAAAATATTTATAAGCCCAACTCAAACAATCTATCTCCATTGTTCAGGCATTCACAGTGGACCACCACAGTCTTCCAGAAGAGAGGCAGAAGTATTTAAAGACACTGCGCAATGAAATTAACCAGCAAAGGGAAGCGTTTGACAAAATCAACGTTGAGGTAAGCAATCACCATTATGCACGACATATTACCTATCCTATATCCTATACCCTGGGTTCCAAACCTGGGCGTAATTATCCCCGCGGGGGTAAATCAGCTATTCTGTGGGGGTAACAAAGAACCTAATAATTAAGACCTAATCTGGTGGGAACCATACCAAGACCCCTCCGTGCCTCGGAAAGCACGTTAAGCCGTTGGTCCCGGCTGTCATTTGTAGATCTTTGACAGTCATTACGGGTAGTTAGAAGCCCAAAAAGTCTGACAACCAGTCTTACCAAGGGGTACTCGTATCATGTTACCTAGTCACTAGGTTGTGGAGGTCAGATAGGCAGTCACTCCATGTAAAATACTCGTATTCAGCTGCATCCGGTTAGACTGGAAGCCGACCCCAACATAGTTGGGAAAAGGCTAGGCAGATGATGAATCTAGTGGGAACAAAGCTGGTGCCGAATATCCTGTTAATAGCTAACAAAGTTTTAAAAATGCTTATAAGTACCACCTATAGATGTGAGAGTTGTTTTTCAACTTTGGTTACACTGAAAATAAAGGCCACTAACCGTTTCAATGTGGAACATGAGTTAAGTTGCGCTCTAACCGAAAGTAAACCTAACATAAAAAAACTTGTGAAAGCAGTCTTACTAAGCGAGGGGTATTATGATACCCAGTAACTGGGTTGTGCAAATAAGATAGGCAGTCGCTCCATGTTAAATACTCATATTTGCATCCGGTTAGACTGGAAGCCGAACTCAACTGAGTTGGGGAAGGCTATGCAGATGATGTCATGACTTCATGAGCTATTCCTCAATGGTTTGTAGGTATATGACAAAAGATCTAATAACGTCAGTAGAGGATCCGGAGGGGGATGGGCTCAAGCCCCTCCTAAAAGCATCTGAATTCTTCCGTGACAAATCTTAGAGTGAATTTGATATTATTCTAATTAAACTTTTTAGCAAGTATAACACACTACCTTTGTCCAAATGTCATCAATTTATCAATAACTTAATAAGTACCTATTGCGTCTTCAAGTTTTTTTCTAAAAGATGTTTTAATTACGTGACGAATTTTGCCCTTACGTTGCCCGGTTTGGCCGTCATGTATATTCACCGAGATATCTCTGGTAGTCTACAATCTTTTTTTTTTGGGTGTGTAATTATCAAATAACTTCCCCCGCTCTGGGCGGAGCAGGTGGGCGTGTCAGACTCTTACTGACTAAAACCCACCAGTGTTCGTTCAGTTGCCATGTTGCCGGGGGCCACGATCTCCCTTTCGGTTTTAATCGCAACCCCGGCAGGCATCGGCCCTAGCGGACCCCGTCAATTCTGCTGACATCTCTTTGAGGCGCGCGTGGAACACAACGCGCCGTCGACCCGGGCTTGGTCCTTATCGGACGGCGAGCTACCCATTACTCACCGTCCGCAAGCCCGCGCCTACGGTGGGGTTGTCTACAACTTAACGAAGTCATTGCGGAATTTGCGGAAAAGTAATTCGAGGAGGCTTGTTAAATGTTGTGTGATTTTTTAGTGTTTACTTTACTAAAACCTACCCTCAGCGGGGTCAAAACCCTCCCAAACGACAATCCTGGATCCGCTATTAAATAACATCACAATATAATGTTATTTGCAGAACGACCCTACAATTCTGACCGGGCTACTGTTCGAGTGGCTCGAAGGTCTGAAGCAGCCGGTGCTGGACCGAGAAGATCTGTCTCTTATTGTTGGGCGGGCATACAATGTGGAGTCGTGTCTGCTGGCATTGACAATGGTAATATTTATGGACTGCTTTTTTTTTTATTTGATTGTCAATTGGCATTTTTGGCTTAAAATAGTGGTAGGACCTACCTATTTGGCACAGCCGCGAGGCACATTAACTTTCATGTTAAGTTATTATTTTACACAGTTTTTTGTTTCCTTTTTTATTTCTATCTTTCACTTGTGTTATAATTATGCTGTGTTGTGTGCCTTTGTCTATGCTAAATAAATGTATTTTCTTTCTTTCTTTTCTTTAGGAACTCACCAACACAAAAAAAAAACAGTGGCACTCTGGGAGTGCCGACAGAAATGAAAACTTAAAAAAATCGTCACCACCGCGGTGCCGAATCAATGCGTTGATGTCTTCGTTGATGTCTTGTCACGGTGTCGGTAAATTGCGTTAGTGTCGCGAAATCAATGGTTTAGTCCCTAAAGAAGTTTTCACTTCAGAAATACATGTTGCGCCGACCACATATAAATGGGATAAGGGGAAGAGAATATAATGATGACTTCCAGGACCTATAGTAATTTCATCCGCCAAGTAAAACTACCATTTACTTCTAGGAAGACATAATGCTCCTAGAGTACCTCCTCCGCTTCGTGACCCGCCTGCGGCCCCTCGCTGCCAACAAGAAAGTGGACATACTGAAGCGACTGCTCGCCTCCCTGACGCATCAGACTGTCAGCGTCAACGGACGATGTCTTCCTACACGCAAGGTATCAGGATATTATAATAATTGAACCCTGTTAAAGCAGATCTGGTTGGATCTACCAACCAACATTTTGTTAGTTTTGAGTAAATGCGATTTGAAGTTTGGAAGTGTAAACAAAAATATCAGGCCAAGTTATGATCATCTGGTAGTTTTTGTTAGGGCAATGTCATCAGACCGCCAGGATCTTTTGTGCAAATATAAAACTAGATGTGTAGATTCTCGTCATGTAAATAACTCAATTTCATAAAAAATGTTGGTTGGATCTATTCTGCTTAACAGGGTCCAATGCTCCTATTGCTGGAACTCATCGTGAGGAAACCGGCATGTCCTAGAACCAAAAATTCGAAGACATGTGACATCTACCAACCCGCACTGGGCCCGCGTGGTGGATTACAGCCCACTCCCTCTCACAGAGAGGAGGGCGTGGAGGCTGATTATGCTGGGACTCAGGACTCCGCTCTGTGAAAGGCAATGGATCGTAGGCTAAACGAGTCCAGTGAAATAAAAGGTGCCACCAGCTACATCTGCTAAACTGGTGATGGACTGTCAAAACACAAAAGTAGATTCGAACTTGCCAGTTAGCTAGGCTTGCCCAAGAGCATGTAAAGGTACTGATTTAAAGCTGCTGGGCCTAGCACTTCCCTACTAAGCAACCCCGGATCTAGATTTTTATTGAGGCGGTGCAAAAACTGCTGTTTGCGCCCCCCGCCAATCTTTTATAGGGATGCGCTAAGTTAGCCCGCTAAATTAAAATTAACTCTAAATGAATATTTTGTCAGCAACATATTAATCAAATTTTATCAATCGGTAATGCGCCAATCCAAAAGGGGCGCTAAAACTATTGCAAAAAAGAAAAAAATAAAGATTTTAAATATGCTGCGCATCTCATTTATTGCAATGTTGCGGTGTGCTGGGTGATGCACTTGTCTGCTACGCCTGAATTTGTCGCCCCCTGAAGTTGGCACCTTGAGCACGTGCCCGGTTCCCCTCTAGATCTGGGGCTGCTACTAAGGACATGATTTGTTAGTTAAAAAGACACGCAAAAAAATCATACCTACTGTATTTAGAATTGTGGCAAGACCCGTACAACCCTGAAAAAAATTATGGTTAGATTTCATATTTTAATTAACCTTTTTTTACCTTTCCAGGACTTCCAAAGACTGCGCGACGGCACCAGCAGCCAGGTGGTGAACTTCATGCTGCGGATGATAGTCGAACTGCAGAAGGACATGATGAAGCCTGGCAGGGACGACGCCGATGTGGTGGTGCCTCAGAGAAGGTTCAGAATAAAGGCTTGGAAATAAATTTGTGTTTTGATTATTTTCTTGACCTAACGGAGAATGGTAGCTGAGATCAGGGATGTAACGGATATCCGTATCCGCATCCGCAACTGCGGAGCATCCGCAACTGCGGAGCATCCGCATAAATTTTGATATCCGCAAAACATCCGCATCCTCATAATTTCTATGGGGATGTGACCCTACGTTGTTCGCACAAATAGTGGATTTTTAAAAACTCTCACCGTGCTAAATGGACGGGCCGAAAAGTGAGTTACGCGTTCCTATTGGCTGAATTTGCAATGTCCTTGTCCTATGACAGACGATCGGCTGCACGTGGCAGTGGTGGCACAACTGAGGTTCCACATGTCACAATTTGAGTTACTCCGGGTTGCATACTATTGTTTAGGTACTTTTTGTTTGCTTGTAGAAGTGAAGTTTTTTACAGGCGAATTACGCTACGGTAACCTACCAAATGATATAATATAAATAGTATAAATACTATAAAAAACAAGGGCTATTTTTTGTACTACATCCGCATCCGCACCCTCATCCGCATCCTCAATAAGGAATTTTCAAATATCCGTATCCTCAAACCCGATTATCTCGATATCATCATCAGCATCCTCATCCGTTATATGACATCCGTCACAACTCTGGCAGAGATAATTTTATTTTTTTATTTTATTTATTTGGGACAAAAAACAGTTATACGTTTACAAAAAGTCGTTATATTACAGTCGAAAAAACGTATAACACACACTATTGTCTACGAAGTGACATCGGAGTGTATGAAAACGAACGATGAAAATAAATATATAATCAAGTAAACAAAACACAATCGACATATTAACGAATAAAAACGTTTCACAATGCAAAACTTTGTTGTAGATAGTTTTATAATTTAAATTGCGGGTACTTTTAAGTACTTACATAATTTTACTCCACGCATAACACTTTATTACAATCACAACACCAATTTATCTCGTCTGCTCGACGTCCGTATGTCACTGCAGGGATCCAGCAGAATATCAGCGTCAGGTATATTTGCCTGACACATGCTGAGTTGGACTCCCATTTGGTGCAACCTTGAGACGCACACCGCACCTTATAAATTTGACTATTCTGAAGTATGTCATAATGTCACTCCATTTCTATAAGTATGTTTTTTCTTTTTTTTGTATATTGGCATCTTGTTTTTATATATCCATGTAATTTGTTATCATTTAATTGTGTTTATGTGTGTCTTTTGTGTGCACTAAATAAATGTTTTATCTATCTATCTATCTATCTATCTAACGCATGTTAAATGAAGAAAAAAGAAAAGAAGTACACAATTAGGAGAAAAATACTAAATACCGACGAATCGAAGGAAGCGGCTGACAAGAGCATCCGTCCTATAGGCGACTTGCTGGCTTATAATAATGACGCCATTCAATTTACCAACGTGGAGAAGTGGGGCGTAATCGATTCACCCAACATTCAATGCGAGTGCGGTACTCCTGAACAGACTATATCCCATCTGCTAGTGTCTCAATTGTCGGTTCATCTACACCCTAGGCCAGTGGTCGGCAAACTCATTCAAGGCACTGGCACGTAAAATTTTATCGGAGAGGCAACCGGATGGCGAGTGGTAATCTGGGTTTTGAAGTGATACCGAACCCCCCGTACCGTCCGAATGGACCCCAAATGGACGGGGGCGGTGATATGGGGGATGGGGGCCCAACATTTTTTTCTTTTGACATGGCATTGAAGATTTAAACTCTATTATGTGCAAGGAATTTGTGAGTATCAATGCCCTCTGGTTTTGATAAAATTAACCCTCATTTTCGGTGATAAATCATCGGTAAGGAGTTTCAAGAATTATATACATTATTTTAACGATTTTGGGGGGTAGCAACAACCGGATGGCATTGATACACACAAATTCCTTGCACATAATAGATAGAGCTTAAATTATGAAAGCAATGTCAAAAAAACAAAAAAAATGCCCCATCCCCCATATCTCCACCTACTTCCATTTGGGGTCCATTCGGATGGTACGGGGGGTTCGGTATCACTTCAATACCCAGATTACCACTCGCCATCCGGTTGCCTCTCCGATAAAATTTTACGTGCCATTGCTTTAACCAAATACAGCCAAATATCAATACCTACCATAACGATTAAGATTTCTTATGAGATCCAATTCTTTCCGTGTGCAAACTGTCTCAATACACTTTTCTTAATCCTTAAAACTCCCATCCTCTTTCACTCCACAACGCTTCCTAAAATTAACTTGCTAAGAAGTAGGATGCATTCATCATCATCATCATATCAGCTGATAATAATATGATGAAGGCATCTTACTTATTTATTAACGGCGGTTTTTAAAACTCTTGAGACATGTCTATTACAAATTGTGAGAAATAATTATTAAATTCATTTATCTTAATCTATTCCGGTGACACCCCCTGGCGGAAAACGCTTAGGCTACGTACGCACTGACAGGTGGCTTGCTTAGCGCCTAGACTCTAGGCGCTAAGCAAGCCACCTGTCAGTGCTCGCAAGGTGACTCGTTAGACTCTAGCGAAGTGAAACGAACGTTCTAGAAATTCTCGCAACCGGCCGCATTGCGCGCTTGGAGCCTTCGCTAATTGCAGTCGCCTAGCGAATTGCGTGTTGATTTTTTGCCCAGATTCCTCTAGATACCGCTTTGCAGGCAATTTTCATCCGCCACTGATATAAGTCTATTAGCAATTTTTGTTGACGTGCCAACAAACAAATGACCTTAGGCTCCTTGCGACTCGACACCCCTTAATAGTGTTCTGTGCTCAACACGCAAACTACCTCCAAGTGCGGCCACCATGTATCCTAGCAAGTAACCAGATGTAAGGCTCTAGCGGGCGTCTAATAGGCGCTAAGCAAGCCACCTAGCTGTCAGTGCGTATGTAGCCTAAACGCTTACCCTTTTACACCGAAAGATGTCCATTGCTAAACCGCGATGTCACGCGCCGGCCATCACTACCTAACGCCGGCTCGCGCTATCACGCGCCGGCCGGCCAGCCGTGTATCGCGCCCCGGCCAGCCGAGAATATAGTATGCAGCGATGTCTCGCGATGGTTGGAGCGAGCCGGCGCGTGCCAGCGCATGCCAGCGCGAGACATCGCGAGTCTGCGTTTGACGGAGAGAGACCGTGCGGGTCCTGGATGGCCGGTGCGAGATTTGTATATCCGTTTTACAAAGCAATTAAATACTCTATTCTTGCAGCAATGAAATTCAATATTGTACTAACAAATATTTCAATACTCGCCTCGCACATCCTCGCGCATCTAGACCTTTTACACCAAAGATGCGCAGGGCGCGGGGTGTGGATAGAAATTTTGCCATAAAAATTTCAATTCTCGTCCCCATCCCATCCACACCTCGCTTCGCCGGTGTAAACCCACCTTTATAGCGGTTAGAGCGGTTACGCACTACGTCCATCCGAATCCGAATTCAAGATCCGAGTTCAATCGGAATTGGTAATGTTCTAAATTTGGACGGACCGAGTTCGGATCTAGTGCGCAACCCCTCATACAAATAGTGCCTACTATGGCTACTTCGGATCGATATTTCTCGGATTCGGATCTTAGGGTTTCAAATGCTAAGATCTAGCTCAGACGTTCGTACGAAGATCTTTGGGGTAGGAGTAGGTACTCGATAGTTACGTGCCTATGTACTGCACGGGGAGTAGGAAGGAGTAGGTAATATTGTGGTGTTGACAACCATAGTGCGCTTTATAATTTCTAACGTTACGATATTATCGTGGTCGTGGACGTCCACCTCCACGACCATAAATGCAAATACATCTACCTACGTTATTGTAACGATATCGTGGACTGAAATTTAAAAGTGTCTTCATTTCCATACATTTTACTTTCCTGTGTTATCGTGATGGCGTGACGTGTACGTGGACGTCCACGATAATAATTATCGTGACGTAGAAATAATAAAAACGTACATTAGCTGCCAGCAGCCACAGTTTAAGCTGACCTCGCATTGCACGGATATCCTATAAAATGCGAGATCAGCTTATACTGGAAATGTATAACTTGATGTGTAGCCGAGTGTACCTACCTAGTTGTAATCGTAGTACTTAATTATTGGTAAGTAGTAGGAGTCAGATACCTACTTAGTTATAACCGTATTTTTATTTTCACAAAAGAAAATAAAGCCAAATTGTAATAAAATAACATAAAGATTATTCCATCCGTCTACGATGTCAATACCTCTTCAAGTCTTCCTCACCTTCCTCTCCTTGTGATAGTGATAAAATACAAAGTAGAAACAACGCCATCTATCAACGCTACCTGGAAATAACGACTACGATAGGGACGAACTAAAGCGAATTTACGTTTCGGGAAATCGACAAAAAACGGACATGTTGTGTGTGAGACTAACTAGTTAGCCTGTTGAATGCATCACAATTATTTTCAAATGAAATGAAATGAAATTGTTTATTCTGTAAATAGGATATCGGAATCACTTTTACACGTCATATTAAAAATAAGCTATACTCCATTTGAAATAAGATTAGACATTTAACTAAACCTTTTTTACAGTTCGTTCAACCGATTTTGACTTCGATTGCATTGGTGGCATGACAAATGGCAGCTGCATTAAACATTGGTATAGTGACCACTCTTTTTGCTTTCAATGCCATCCTTATGCCTACGGTATAGAAGTAAAAATCGGTTGAACGGACTGTAAAAAAGGTTTGTTGAACTGTCTAATCTTATTTCAAATGGAATATAGATGAGTTCATCGTTTCCTATCTGACTACTCTGAGAAGAAAGGCCGAAAGAAACTCAGAGGTCGCAGTCTCTTATAAAGTCCAGACATAATTTTGGTCAGGCCATATGAGGACCATGTAGATTAGTGTCTGAAATGGTCTTTTGAGTAAAGAACCGCACAGATTTGAGTGGACCTGTCCAGTCAGTGCAAGCATTTGTCAGTAATCGTGGAGCTCAACTCAGAACTTCAGGAGCTCAACTCGACGAACAATAAAAATACATTTGGGTAGGCCGCATAAACTACTCAAACTGCTAGACCATCATTAAAACTAACTGAGAAAAAATATGAAATAAGTAATCCACATAATCCTCACATTCACAATAATTAAAATAATATAATACTTTGCAAAGTAGTCATGTCATTTTGAATATAATTTTCAATTACAACTAACTCAGTAACAATCTGAATAATTATTTTCTCGATCTATCAAATGAACAATTTATAACAACTAATAAAACATAACATCTTTGCAGCTTATGAATGCGGTTAAACTGGATCATTTATTTACTTATGGCTTACCAAGTAAATACATATCATACAACATTAACCCACAATCTTTGTCATAATTATAGATCTCGCATATCTCTAAATTATAAGAAAGCACGGCACTATTAATTAGTGTACTTTATACAAATGATTTCTTTTTATTTATCCTGAAACGTACGAAATCTTAACTTCATGTTGTTCAAATTATGTCTTAAAAATTTTAGTAATTTAGTTTTAAATCGACTTAAAAAAATTCGAGCAATGGGTGCCATCACTAAAATTTTTGACAATTCGCCATCGGTATCGAAGCCCGCTGCCGTGTCATCGAATCGTAATTACTTACACGTCGAATACGAAGTACAATTTACCTAAAAACTGTGTAGTGCAACGTTGGCATTTTTTTACTATTTACAATCAAATATTACTGTTTTAATCATGTCGTCGACTGAAGAAACTTCTCAACTTAAGGCTGGTCATCCCCCGGCAGGTATAAACTTTGTTTCAATGCCTTTGTTTATGTAGATTCAATAGTTAAAAAAAAAAGTTTTATCTTTCATTTAAAAAACATGTAAAGATCGTATGGCGGCAAAAATGCTTGTTTACGTTAAATATAATTCCAAAATATTCGCAATACTTTGAGCAAAAGAATTGAATTTCGACGTAAACAAGTTGATTTACCTATTTATAAACCGCAATGCAATCAAGTTTATAGGCCTTGATTTTGATAATGACGTCATGTTATTTAAGTATGTTTCATGTTACGAGTCATTGCGTGTTGTTAAACAAAGACTAAAGAATTACCGTCAAGGTCGCCAGGCGGTCAGCGTAACGCCTATGTCGTTAACCACTTTTATAAAATCTGGGTGTATAGAAAAAAAAAAGTAATTTTCCTGTTATATTTGATTTATGAAACTTCCAAACAGAATCTTAATTATTTCATTTTTTTTATATGCATCCATTCTGGTTCTGTAATCTCAAATATCTATTGAATCATCATCTGCCTAGCCTTTTCCCAACTAAGTTGGGGTTCGGCTTCCAGTCTAACCGGATGCAGCTGAATACCAGTATTTTACATGGAGCAACTGCCTATCGGACCTCCACAACCCAGTTACTGGGTAATACGATTCGGTAAGACTGGTTGTCAGACTTTCGGGCTTCTGATGACCCGTAACAACTGTCAAAGATCTACAAATGACAGCCGGGACCAACGGCTTAACGTGCTTTCCGAGGCACGAAGGGTCTTGTTATGTAAATATCTATTGAATGCTGTACAATAATAACAAATTAACTTTTTTTTTATCTTTCTTTGCGTCATGTTTACTGCAAATAAACGTATTTTCTTTCTTTCTTTTCTTCTTTCTGAATTGAAAATAAAATAATCTAATCAAAACTCAAAAATCTGAGTAACACAACAAATCCACCATGTGTGACTCAATGGCATAACAAATTCAATTATCACACTATGATAACAACCCAACATTCACACATTTATTATGCTACTTACATAATTTCAATCAATTACAGTGAAAGCCGGAGGCATGAGGATCACTCAACACAAGGCTGGGCACACAAAAGAAACCGGCAAGGAACCAGCAAATGAAGACCTAACCGGTCTTTCCGGACCATCACCCGTGCCTTCAAACCCTGTATCAATCTCTGGAGCACCAAACAGAGGTAATGCGGACTTCACTCCGGAAGCGGCCCAGGTGGCCCATAGTCCTAAGCCTCCAGTGCACATCAATTTTAAACCCCAAACAAATATTCAGCAGCCTAGGAAGCAGTAGGCCTCATCTCAGGTGAAGATATTAAGGTTGTTAGGTAGATCTACAGAAGATAATATTATCAGATTTAATTATGAAGTTACTATCAACTGTTATTGTAGGAAGATTTCTTAGTTTATTGTTAAAGCTCATTCTCTTAAAAACAATCACATAATGCCTTATTATGATGGTGAGACCTGAAATGGCTATGCCATGCAAAATGTGTTTTGCTAGAAAGAGATAGAAGATAATGTGGCCCATTACTTGTGTAGCCAAGCTATAACTGTGAAACTGAGCTCATATTTTTATCTCTCTCTTTCTTTTCAGAACTTTTTTATACATTAGCATTCCTTTATGAAAAGGAGGCATGTTTTTATAATCATTCAGAATTGTCAGTCTTGCCATCTGCAATAACATCATAACTGCCAATATCAAAGGTGATACCATATCTAAAAATTAGTGTTACGCAATTGAACGATTTCTGTTAGTTTATCTATCTACCTTGATAACTTGTTTCATACATTTTGTTTACATTGGGCATTTTGAACGCAAACATTTAATTTGTAACAGCAAATGAGTAACTATTTAGGTATTGATAAAGTAATCCGTATTTTGATAAGGTGGGTAACTACTTATTTTGGGTGACAACTAAAAAAAAATGACAATAATGTTGCACTTCAGAAAAGGTCAGTGGAGTCAACAAAAATAAACTTTAAATCGTTTTGTTTATCAAGATATTATTTTTAAATGCATGTTGTTGTTTCCAAAATAGATTCTTAAGTTCGAAAGGAAAGTCTTGATACTAGCATTTTTATACAATTCTTATTTAGGACATTTTACATTATTCCATTCTATTTCACAATAACAGAAGAATAGAAGAACACATGTGCAAATAAAGCATTCCATAATCATTTAAAATCACACAATTCTCTTCATTGTGTTCAAATACCTAATGTAAACAAAACCTAAACAAACATGGTTCTAACTTTGCTCTATTCTGGTTTATAAACTTTTTACACCAAGGTTGCCAGCATTTAAAAATAACACTGTTCCTTTCTGAATGTTGCCAAGTTAGAATTATGCACTCAGCCTAGTGATTAGATTGGTATATTAAGAATATTTTCTAGTATAAATAAGCACTTTATTTATTTATAACGTCTTATTGTATCTGTTTCCATCTTGTTATAACAACCTAATCAGTTTAAGGCTTCTAAACACTAGTTTGTGAAATATTCAGGCATTTATAGGAAAAACTAAAACATGACTTTTAACGTCACGATATTATATCGTGGACGTCTACGTCCATAAAATGTATGGGAATAAACGTTATCGTGGACGGAAATTTAAAAGCGTCTTCTTATATTTCCATGCATTTTACTTGCTTATCGCACCTTCGGTGCAACAAAGTCGCAATTCAGGACACTTTTTATTGTTATGTTTTTTATTACGATTTTTTTGATAATTCAATATAAGATTTTTAACATAAAACTATTGCAAACAAATACTTAAACAATTAATTTTATAAAGATTTCAAACCTACTATAAACAGTAATCCAGAAATTAGGAAATTTTAAAAGTCCTCTCCTGTAAAATTAAAAAATGAGCTGTTGTGACTTTGTTGTACCGAAGGTGCGTTATGTTGTCGTAATGCCGTGACGTGAACGTTCACGATAATATCGTCACGTTAAAATTTATAAAAGCATACATTGTGTCACCACAACGAAGGGTAAAAAACCACAAATTGAGCAAATTTCAATTCACTAGTTATTCCTACAAATGTCTTTAAATAAACGAAAACAGAAAAGCACTAAAAATATTATAAAAGCTACAAATACTAGAGAATCGATAATAATAACATACATAATGGGTTTTACTGTATTGTTCAACAACACACTTTATTTACGGAATGAGTTATCATCTATCAATATTATCAAACTGTGAATGTAGATTAAAACTTGATGCAGCGGAAGTATCAGTTATAGATATTGTAATATTATATTTCAACTAGCGACTCTGCTTCGCACAACTGCAATCTATTGATGTGGCGACATGGTCACATCGAGATTTCTATGCTCTATCTAATTTAAACGAAAATGCATTTTGCAAATAAATTCTGTAAAAGATGTCGAATGTCACAACAAAATCCATTGTGTAGTTTAGAAGAAATAAACGCACAAACACAGACTCAAAAAACCGGCCAAGTGCGTGTCGGACCACGCACAATGAAGGGTTCCGTAGGTGGGATGAATTTATCCCAAAAACAAACTTTAACTTTGTAGTTGAAAAATATGTTCTCCCATACGGAATATATGGGAAAACATGTTTTTGCAACTGCAAAGTTAAGTTGGTCGATTATTACTCGTTAACTTGTAAAGCCTACTTAGCTGTGATAGTTTTCCTTTTAATTTCGTTATATAAACTACTGCTGTGATTTTTTCACACATCCAAACCAACCGTTTAGCTGGCAGCAAAAATTAGCACTTAAAGCTTAATATTTCGCAAACAGATCCTTGAATCCAAAAATGGTTTTCACAAACTCACAATGTTTTTAAAGGACCTTTCCAATGATACCCCACACTAAGGGTAAAAAAAAAACATCACTTTACGTGTAGAAGTACCCTAAAAAAAATGTTTTTCATAATTTTGTTTTACCAATTTGTCGGCGTAATTAATATGTATACCTATGCCAAATTACAGATTTCTAGTACTAAGGGTCTCGGAGCTAGACCGCGGACAGACAGACGGACGGACATGACGAAACTATAAGGGTTCCTTGTTTACTACGGAACCCTAAAAACGACTTTGTTTTATACTATTTAGGGATAGCTCATGCTCTAGTATCGAGATTAGCCAGTCAGAGAGTTCGAAACCAGGGCTGACTGCCCATAGTACGCCGGATGTACAAAAATATCGTAATTCTTTGTATTTGTAGCTTTATATATCAGTTAAAGTTAATTATTGTTGGTTAAAAATGCATTAGAACTTCATTCGTTGACTGTTTAAAGTGTGTTACTGTACTTAGAGGTAAATGGTTGCTCAAACTACATATTATGAAGATAGAACTATTTGTATACTGTTCAGAAATAAACAGGTGCAAAAATGTTAAGCAATTTTCAAACGAATTCCTTTCCCACAAAGCGGGAGCGTGTCACCTTCTCAAACTGTCATTTTCATTCAAAATGTTTGGCAATACGTAGTCGAAAAAATAATAGTGTCAAAGTAAAAATCTCGATCTTCAAGATCGATTTTATCTTTTTTTATTGTAGTAAGTGTGAGCAAACCATTTAATTAGAATATAATATATTGAAGTATGAAGAGCAGATTATTATAGTATATTATGTGTAGGCAATTCAGTACATAGATAACCAGTGTTGTATTCAATATTATAGAGAATTTAAATGTCCACACGTAGTTCTGCACAAATTTTCTATTTTAGATTTTTAAACTATCTTATTGAAACCTTTTTTGTTGACTGTTGAAGTTCTGGCTAATATTTTTAATTATTTGCCTATGTTTTTGAAAACGAATTTTGCGGGCCAAGGGATAAGTTTCAAATTATGAATTTAAAAAAATAGAGCCCTAAAATAATTACAGGGAGTAAAATTAATTATATTCAGTTTAGTTTGTGACAAAATTGCAATTAACTTATTCACGTTTTTATATTTTATCGAGGATGTTTTCCCAAGCAATAATTAAAGTGGATAAAATCATATAAATGATACTTAAATAAATAAAATTAGATAGTGCAAGTTATATTATTCTTATTTGGTGCTAAGCCGTTGAAAGTGTTAAATTAATAAAAGCATTTCTCCACATTCCTAAACATTGATTGCAACTGATGAAAAAATAACAAAAATATTTTAATTATAGTTTTCTTATTTCTTATTCATTGGTCCAATTGTTTTGCATTTGGGCCAAGTTTTTAAGTAATGTTTATTTTTTATTTTATTAGTTTTAAAATAAATTGGTATAAAAACCAACATGTGTTTTTATTTGACAAGCACTGTCGGCTATAAGCCTCATCCATTGATCATAGAAAGGTAATATTATGATTAGTTTGGTGTATCTCAGAGTATAGTAATTTAATAGATAAGTAAACACTGTCTCATTCACACAAGTAGTGAGTCGAGTGATGTCTATGGTCTAGTGAGGTACTAGCTGCTATCAATAATGTCATCTGTCAGTCACCACTAATGGCGGGAAAAGGTTAAGGCCAAGCGCGCACTGCCGTGCATTTTTGTACCACATGATCTGTGACTGCCATAGAACTGCGCGCATAACGATGAAAAAAAAACGCACGATTTATTCACAGTGCATGTATTTTTACCGCATGTATTTTTTAAAAAAACGCACAGAGACTAAGCAGGAAAATCCAATTTATTTTTTGGATACGTCCGTAAATCTTTATATCTTACGAAAAAGAAGACCTTATTACCTAAATGCTATCAAGAGACGCACCCAAAACAGTTTTTTGCGTTTTCAATATTTTGCATTCATTTATTAAAATTACACAGAAAAACGAACCTATCCGAGCATTATCCGAGTCAGGATGGTCCTATTTTCTAGCTTGTTTCGCTCGCTCTAGCATTCTCTAAGGTCACAATGGCGTCAATAGCAGCTTAAACTCTCGAGCCAGGTGACGTTTTTTGTAAAAAAAAAAGGTTTTTTTATTATTATTTAGTTCATAATATTACAGTTTATATAACATCTGCCAAACTGCAAAGCAATTTGTCGGCAGTAGATTCTCGTGGATTTAGCACGAATCTTTGCTTGACTAAACATAAAAACTAAATCTAAGTTAAAACTAAAAGACTATGGCTCTGTAGACAAACACTCTGTATGTTAATACAGAGTAGTTACCCACACAACCACAGATTCTACAAGTTCTACAGCTACCATACTCAGCGGCATCAGTCAACGAACGTCATGACACTATCCTATAGTAAGTAATACTCTCCTCTCCTTTTGATAGATTTTGATACAGGGACTAATCTGCGTTCGCCATTTATTTGCCAAACATGTAAACAAACAAGAGTTTTAGGAAAAACAATTGTAATGCCTACACATAAGGTTCAGTTGGCGCTACAGCTTTATATTTTTTATGACTTTTTCAACAGTACTAGTCAGTCTAAAATCAACTTTATTTACACTTTCATAAAGTTGATGTTTAAGTGGAAATAACATCAATTAGAAACAAGAATATAAAATGAAATAGACCTTAGCTACCCCACTGGTGTTTACCTATTAAAACAAAACAACTCCAATTAAATTAATATTTATTTACTGCAAGATATGTTGTAAATTATTAACTCACAATCTTAATGAAGTGCTATCAAAAGCAATTACAATAAGTACAAAACAAATAATTCTCTTTTAAACAAACTTTCAGAACGCATAGAAAACTTAACAAAATCCTTAAAATTAATAATACTTATGTCAGTTTTCACTATTTGGTATTTTTCTTGCTTGTCGATGATCTCTTCTGTTTTGACAGCATTGTAGTGTACAACTGTAAAATAAATTAATAATAATATAATCAGAGATGTGACTTATCTTAGATACAAGTACCTATTTGAGATACAGATACAAAACACGTATTTTATATTAATGATTTAAAAAAAACTGTTTTACAAAAAACACAACCGACTTCCAAACTACAAAGTGAAAAATAACTTTAATTTTGGAAGTCTGTGTCTTTGGATCAGATCAGTATTTTAGTTTTTTGACACCGACTTCCGAAATTAAAGTTATTTTTCACTTTGTAGTTTGGAAGTCGGTTGTGTTTTTTGTAAAACAGTTTTTTTTTCACTTTTTAGTGGGTTGGTTTGTAATTTATCTAAGTTACAATAGCCTTATATCAACTGCTCATCAAAAATACCCAAATCGCTATAGATGTGCCTTTAATATTTGAAGAGTTCCCTCGATTTCTCCAAGATCCCATCATCAGATCGTGACCAAATGACAATGGGACCAACTTGAAAGTTTACCCTTTCAAACAAAAAAATAATTTTTCATATCGGTCCAGCCTTCTTTGAGTAATCGGGGAACATACATAAAAAAAAAATATCCCGACGAATTGAGAACCTCCTCCTTTTTTTGAAGTCGGTTAAAAAACTAGTGACAAGAAATCACTAAAGATCCCTAAAGCCTTATTTCGGCCGTTATTGTAATCTATTATTTATTTATTTGTTATATTCAGCAGTATTAACAGACTTTTAATGATTTTATACTGAAGATCACGTCTAAACAAGTAGTTTTAATGATTTGGAAAAATTTATGTTAAATTAGAGCGTTTCATTAATATCTTTATATAGGAATATTTTAGATTATGTTTATATTACATAGTGAAATTAATTTGTATAGTTATGTCTAACGCGGATAAAAAACTGAGAATCACGCAAAATCTATCAAGCGTATTTTTCTGAAACCTTCATTATTTTAAAGACAATTTAATGATTGATCTTTTAGTATACGTGTTTTATTAAAATACCTTTTGTTTTATGTATGATAAATTAATAATGCGTCTAATTTGGGACAGTGCTTCTTGATGGGCGAGTCCTATTACTGCCTGGACGTAAGACGCGTTGCGTGAACTCAATACAGAACACGCAAGCTAACCACTCAAGGTCACTGGCATATATCTGCGTCCTAAGGTGTCCAAAAACGCTCTGTATTTGGACAGCCGATAAGACCGTTGTCCACTTTCTTAGAAAACCAAAGCTTTATGACAATACAAGAAACTAGCTGCGTCCCGCGGTTTCACCCGCATAAGTCTCAATCCCGTAGGAAAATCAGGATAAAAAGTATCCTATATCCTAACCCAGGTCATGGTATACCCATGTGCCAAATTTCATCCAAATCCGTTCAGCCGTTTTAGCGTTAAAGCGTAACAAACTCACTTTCGCATTTGTAATATTAGTTAGGATTGTGATTTGTGAAACATGTTAAAATTACGTTGGATGGATAACAGGTAATTCTGTACCCAATGTAATGTCTCAATCTGATAGGACTAATCCAATTGTTTGTGACCGATAAGGATTGATTATGATATCTATTACAAAATACCCGAATTGTTATCAAAACACTTATACCGGCTGGCAGGGACATCGACGCGAAAATTGAAACCATGGATTCAGTACATGATTCTAAAACCCCTGCGTTGAAATTTTTCGTCGGTTATTTAAAAAATAATCAGCTGTTCATTTTGACCGCGTAGGTAATACACTTTTTTTAATGAAACTGCATTTTTTTTTTAAATAACCGACGAAAAATTTCAACGCAGGGGGGTTTCAGAATCATGTACTGAATCCATGGTTTAAATTTTCGCTTCGATGTCCCTGCCACCCTGTATACACTTAACGCGTTTGTTGCGCCACTTCTTCCCAGCTAAAGCACTAGGAAGTGGTGAAGGGCGGGCGTTTTGGGAGACTGTCTTATGTAATTTTAACGTTCGAAAAGTGCTGATTCTCAGCCTAGTTTGAATAAATGACTTTTGAATTTAACTGCTTTTGTGGTCTAGTAGTTAGAGGTTCCGGGTTAGATTCCTAGTGGGGGCAAACTTATCGATTTGGTTGGTGGTAGGGCGTGTTCTAAGTCCGCCTGGCTAGCTACTACCATCTTATCGAAGTCTGTCGTCTAACTAATCGAATCATCCCATTTAAGTACACACGGCTACACATCAAGCTATACATTTCCAGTTTATGCTGATCTCGCATTGTATAGGATTTCCGTACTGGAAATGTATAGCTTAGCCAATAAAATGTTGTTGTAATGTTTAGCCAAAAAAATGCACCTAAAATGTACTCAGATTAAAAAAAAAATACCTTTAGAACAAAATTGTATCAAAATTTAGGTACACCCGTCATATTGACATCAGGGTAAAGACTCGTGCAGACTGGCGCGATAACGTGGGCGCAACAGGCAGCGTGACCCTTGTTTCTCCCGCGATATCGCGCCAGTCTGCACGAGCCCTTAATGTACTACTGCATTAGCGATTTAGTTTCCAAACATATGTTTTTTGAAAAACAACTTTAATACCCAGACAATCATGTTCAGATTGCACTACCTACAACTACGATTTTTATGACTTTCCAAAAGCACTGAGGTACTCTTTCTAAAATTAACTCAACATTTGGAAACGAGGACTGGAATAGATTTGGACGTCTTTTGCTTGATAAAAAGGTTAGGTAGGTTGGTAAGGGATTTTTACCTGATAAATAAGGTCAGGTGATAAGGTTAGGTAAGTTGGTAAGGGACTTACCTCTTCTTCTGAATTCTGTGCGGACGAGGTAGGAGTGCCGTGAGTTGGCGCCGTCATTTCTAAGAGTGCCGGAATGTTAGATGGTGTCACTTTCTTGTCTTCTGTGCGAAAAAACTAAATTATGACGAGATGTATTCCATTCTACTTCACCAGGCTCGTGAATTGTGAGACAAAATATTTAAAAAACCGGCCAAGTGCGTGTCGGACTACGCACAATGAAGGGTTCCGTAGTTGAGATGAATTTATTTATCCCAAGAACAAACTTAACATTGTAGTTGAAAAACGTTTCCATAGAACGGTTCCATTTGGCACCCTTCGGGTACGGAACCCTAAACAAACATGTGCGTAAAGTGAGTTAATGTCACTCACACAGATTAATGCCATTTCACGTGAGCCAAGAGATACTGGCGACACCCGTGGCAAAAGGTATCCGTTTACTCCCCCATTGGTGAGCACGAATTTACAATATTTTGCAGATGTTGTAAAATGTATTATTTAATTGGTATTTAAGCTCTTACGCCGCGCCGGTTACCTTAGTTACCTTTTGGCTTTGAAGATTCCAGTTTTTCAGGCTGTAACAAAATAATAAAAATAGATTTGATTATGAACTTTTAAAAGGGCATGGCTTTCTGTAATGTCTGTCAATTCAATTCAAATCTTTATTGCATATCACATGTGCATGATTCAAAATAAATGCAGTAAATAGAAATTAATTAAAAAACTAATAAAATTACATTATATAATAAATATAATAACACATTTAAATTTGTGATAAGTATACGTCTTTGCAAATTTTACCTCTAGAAATCATTAGGAAGAATCAATATTCATTTCAAGTAAATAAGATTACACACAAATTGAATGTAACAATCCATATAACAAAAAGAAATTATAAAAATAAAATAAATAAATAGTTAGGAAATATTTGAAGATCAATTCTGTTCCAATTTTTTTTTTTTTTTGATAGCCTGTATTGTGTCCCACTGTTCCAAGATAATCTCATGAAAATGTAAACAAACCCTGTTCTGGTTTTTATACGCAATCATTTACTAAAGGGAATTAGAAAACACATGCATCTGTATTTTGAATGTATCAACTAGGGTGGATCCCCACTCTAGCAAGAACATTGATCCGTAACGTAATATAAATAAAGAGCACAATCGCGTTTACAAAAATGAGGTGTCGGTAACGGTGTCGTGAGTTCAATTGTTTTTTCCCATCTCAAAAATGCCCAACACGCCTAAAGAAGTTTTCACAATTTCTATTTAACTGTAGACAATTTCGATGCATGTATGGGACGTTATTTTTTACGACTCGATATGAGTTTCATAGCGAAACTTGTTTAGTATGACGGGTAAAATCACCCCTTGACAGATGCAGGTGACTAAATGGTCATCATGTATATCTCACCATTTTCTACAATAATTATTGTTTGAATAACATTATTAAAATTGTAACTGAAAAATCATCGACGAAAATTGAGGTTATAAAATTAACCTCAACTGTCAAATGAAAAACATCTGTAGGGGGATTTAAAATTAGAATTTCCGGTTTAAGTATTTAAATAATCAAATAAAAGGACTCAATTTGTAAGTGGCACTACAAATTGACATCCACAGTGGTACACACGGCTACACATCAAGCTATACATTTCCAGTTTATGCTGATCTCGCATTGTGTAAGATTTCCGTACAATGCGAGGTCAGCTTATACTGGAAATGTATAGCTTGATGTGTGGCCTGTGTACCATCAGGGTAACGCATATCTAACCAATTTAAAAACAAAATCCCGTGCACATGACCATTTTTTTCGTAGGTTTGCGGTACTATAGCGGCCAAGCGCTGCAAGCAAGAATAGTCCTTACAGTACACAGATATGCGTTTCTTCGATGGTACGTTTTCTGGTCCATGTTTACATTTTCATCAGATACTTTTTGAACAGGTTATAGTTTCAGCCTACTCCCATTAGAACAGGCGTGATGTTACTCACTATATCGATGACGCTCGGCTTGTAATACTTCGACCCCATTTCTCTCTCGCTAGCACCTCCAATGATCTGTGATGCTGTAAGACAATAGAACTCAGTCAATCGCCACTAGGCGATTGATTACGAGTAGTTAGAAGTCCAAATCTGACCTTACCAAGGGGTATCGTGTTACCCAATAACTGGGTTGTGCAGTCGTTTCATGTAAAATACTGGTATTCAATTGCAACCGGTTAGACTGGAAGCCGACCCCAACATAGTTGGGAAAAGACTAATTTTCCCAACTATGTTGGGGTCGGCTTCCAGTCTAACCGAATGCAGTTGAATACCAGTATTTTACATGGAGCGACTGCCTATCTGACCTTCACAACTCAGTAACTGGGTAATACGATACCCTTTGGTAAGATTGGTGGTCAGACTTTCGGGCTTCTGATGACCCGTAACGACTATCAAGGATCCACGAATGGCAGCCGAGACCAACGGCTTAGCGTGGTTTCCGAGGTACGGAGGGGTCTTGGTATGTTAAGATGGTCCACGGACCAACCCCGGCAAGCGTAGCTTAACCTCTGATCCGTGCGGCTGTTATAACTTTGCCATGAGCTCCTTCCCCCCACCCCCTTTCCAGCCATATTATCGAAAAATAAGAACTTCATTTTCAAAACGATAAGAATGTTACTTTAAACTAAAATAATGGCGGTGGGACGGCGCCTTGGACCGCATTATTTATGCCCACGAAATTCATAATTACTTTCCAAAAGACGTAAGAAGTTTTGAAGACTATCGGTACGCTTCTGGATAGCTCTTCGGGGATTACGAGCGTGATGTTATGTTATTTTATTCTAAATTTAAAAATAAATAGTACACCATCGAATAAAACAAATGAGTAGTCATTTAGACGCAAACAAATAGTTTTCCTTGAAGAAGCTTTTCACCAAAAAATTATCAATCATGCAATGTAATTTGAACTTTGTCGTGTATGACATAGAATATGTTGTTGCAAAACATAACAATGGTACTAACAGATGTGAAATGTGGGTGTACTATAGGTACACCTCTGCCTAACCCTTTAGGGATTACAGGCGTGATATAATGTGTGACTAACAGATCTGCTTGCCCCACACGGACTCCCTGTAGTTGACCCGCTTGCCCGCGCGGCGCCGCTTGTTCCGGCCGCGGCGCGCGGAGGGCGCGCGGGACTCGGCCGACAGGCGCCGCGCCACGCGGTGGTACAGGCAGCGGGACGACACGTTGGAGATCTGAGAAGGATAGGAATTAGAACGTTGTCATCTTTGAAATTGGGTTTGTAGTTCCATGACATACTAAACTCAATTGTTACTATAGCTGTTGCGTCTTAGCGTGGCAATAACGGTCATTGACCCATCTATATTATCTAGCATTTTTTATTTAAAAAACTGAAATGAAGTCCTTTAGCGTCCTAAATCAATAACTATGGTGATTTTCAACAAATTCCAATAACAAATATCATACGTGTTGAATTTTTTGGATTCCTAGGGATAGATATTTGGAAAAGGGCAATGACCGCTATTGCCATGCTACATCGCGACAACTATAGTTCACACTGCCGACGCTGCGACGCCGTGAAAAGCCGCTAGGTAATTTGTTACGATTTGAACTTTACCCTAAATTAAAACATAGACAGATAATGATGTACCAGTTCACACTGCAGGTCATCGAGTTCGTCTTCCATAATGTCCAGCTCATCAGTATCCTTTGCGGGCACGATCATCAGCTTGGTCTCGGGACAGTTGCCGGACACCATCAGCTGTGAGGACTTGGGGAAAATCAGGCGGTGCGCGGTTCTGGAAGCAAGAGCATATTTTATATAAGTAGTCTTCTTCTATTTGAGCCGACCGCTAATAAATGTATCTATCTATAATAATAATAAATCTTTGGAACTATCAGTCAGATTTAAAAAAATATTTTTGTATTTGATCTTCTTTTCGAGTCGATGGTAAATACATGTACAGACAAACTATGTTTTAATGTCCCTCGGTAAACCTCGTGTTTCGTCAGTCGTCGGATTTTTATCAGTTGCCCTTTGCACTTGGTGCAGACCGGACGCTCTCAATCGACTTGGAAGTATACAGAGTTGTTAATACTCTTTTAACTTAATGTAATTTATTTAAAAATGGGAGGACAGCCGCTAAAGTCGCAGGCACGACAGATAGGAAAATAGTTTTACAGCTCTGTATAGTTCACACGAAAATCAAAACAACAATAAAGTACTTAGTTCTGAATTCAAATTATTATACACGATAAATCTAATAATTGATGGACATGGAAATTAGCATTCGTTTGTTTTCGAAAATCCGATGATACCCGAGGGACATAAAAAAATAGAAATATTGTATTATGTTAAAGGAGTTGGGCACAGTAGGTGGCCACGCCAATCGCGGCATCAGTAGCATACTTTAGGTCCTCAGAAGTGCAGGTGTGTGGACACTTTGGACACTCCAGCATATGGGACATGGTTTGGTCAGGAGCACCGCATTCGCACTGGGTATCTGTGGGATCTATTATATCCCATTTTGCTAGGTTGTGCTTGCAGCGGCCTACTTGGGTCCGCAGTCGATTGATTGCTTTCCATATAGGCCACTGCAGGTCATGTCGTAATTGATAGCCAAATTCTTGAAGAAGGTTATAGGCTATTTAACATCACGCTACGGGCCTTAGGAGCCGAGCAAGAAGACAAAAACTCAGAAGGCAGGCGATGCGATGCGCGGAGATCAAATTTTCCTTCGAATTTTGCAATTTTCAGGTCAGTTTCAGGCTGTATATTGATTAAAATATAATTCACGACCGTAACAAATATGGCTTTACAGAATTTATAATCATTAGAATCAGCAATACAACTCCATAAGTTAGCATAATCCTCAAATATTATGATTTCATGAAATACTTATTCAATAGGATTACATGAATGAGGATTACTTAGAGAGTTGTATTGAAATTTTTTATGATTATAACTCTACTAGCTTTTGCCCGCGGCTTCGCCCACGTGGATTTCGGAAAATATCCCACGGGAACGTGCTACCGGGCAGTACCGGGATTACATATCTAATAGTCCAGGAAAAGGTTATTGACTCCTACCGCTGCGCTCCAACCATAATTATTTTGTTACAAGTAATTTTGAATCTGTGATATCTTTTAAACCATTCATTTAAATGATATGATGTAGGCATATTTAAATTTAAATGAAATGCCCAATTTAATTAACATATTTTATTGGATAATGATTAATATGATATCGGTCAATATAGCTTCGGAATTAATAATTGAATTTTCATCAAATTCTGAAAGATAATAATGATTACTGTGGGTCATCCTTAGAAGATAGACATAAGCAATCGCGGACTTTTTGTTGAACTTTTAAGATCTTCGATCCTGTAGAACATAAATTTGATGTATCTCTAACGGTTTACGCGGCGCACGCCATTCGGCATGATTTTTTCCGACATCTTCGACAATAATCGTCATATTTCAGCCAATTTACACAAAATCTAAATGCATTATACACCAAAACTTTCACAAGAATCACTCCATCCATTAGTGAAAACCGTTTGAAAATCCGTTCGGCAGTTTTAGATTTATCGCGTTCAGACAGACAGACAGACGCGGCGGCGGCGATGGACTTTGTTTTATAATATGTAAGGATAAATAAACATTTGATACGGACGCGAATCATATTTAGATTAACATACAACCAGAGACCTGCAAATTGAAAAAAACGTAAGAAAATTTGAATTTCGCGGGCTACCTTGACACTTTCGCCTTAAATGAGTTGGGCTCAGTAGGTGGCCACGCCAATAGTGGCATCAGTGCTGTTTTTTATAGGTCCGCAGAAAGCTTCAATTTATGTTGTGTGTATTTACCTGGGTATATATGCCGGTGGCTGGAACACTTCTCTAGTCGCCATGTCTTGACAGATTCCATCCAACAGCACAATATCTTCCATCAACTCGTTGACCACGAATACCTGTAAAAATAAATGCATGGTGTTTTATTAAACGTGTGGGAAAGGATTATTATTGCCAATTATTGCTTTAGTCAATAATAATACTTTCGCTCCTAAAGCGGTTCCGTCATATTAGTAGGTCTACTGGCACTCAAGTAGAGCGGACGTGTGTATAAGCAATATGTACAAGGTAGCAGGGACATCGACGCGAAAACTGTTACCATGGATTCAGTACAAGATTCTGAACCCCATGCGTTGAAATTTTTCGTCGGTTATTTAAAAAAATCTCTTGTCCATAAAATATATGCCCTGAACAAATGAAATTGCACGCAGAATAAGAAGCACAACAGTAATAATTTGTAAATCTCACCGTGAAAGCCTTGTGTCAAAGGCGCGAAGGCGTGTTCTAGCCTCATGCAGAGGTACTCGACTGCCCAGTCGTGGTACTACTTAATGCTTCACAGGGCTGTTTGTACCCTAGATAGTTGCAATATTGCCTTGAAAGCTTTGAGGCAAGGCACGAAGGCGTGTTCTAGCCTTATGTTGAGGCCCTCGACTGGCCAGCTGTGGTACTAATTAATGCCTCACAGGGCTATTTCTACACTAGATAATTGCAATACTACCTTGAAAGCCTTGAAACAAGGCACGAAGGCGTGTTCTAGCCTCATGCTGAGGCGCTCGACTGGCCAGCTGTGGTACTAATTAATGCCTCACAGGTCTGTTTCTACACTAGATAGTTGCAATATAACATTGAAAGCCTTAAGGCAAGGCACGAAGGCGTGTTCTAGCCTCATGCTGAGGCGCTCGACTGGCCAGCTGTGGTACTAATTAATGCCTCACAGGGCTGGTTCTACACTAGATAATTGCAATACTACCTTGAAAGCCTTGAGGCAAGGCACGAAGGTGTGTTCTAGCCTCATGCTGAGGCGCTCGACTGACCAGCCGTGGTACTACTTGATGCCTCACAGGGCTATTTCTACATTAGATTGCAATACTACCTTGAAAGCCTTGAGGCAAGGCACGAAGGCGTGTTCTAACCTCTTGCTGAGGCGCTCGACTGGCCAGCTGTGGTACTAATTAATGCCTCACAAGGCTGTTTCTACACTAGATAATTGCAATACTACCTTGAAAGCCTTGAGACAAGGCACGAAGGCGTGTTCTAGCCTCATGCTGAGGCGTTCGACTGGCCAGCCGTGGTAGGCCGGCACTGTGGGTAGCACCATCATACATAGCTTGATGCCTATTTCACGCCACATGGATGATTCGAGGCTAAAAATGTGAAAATTATTATTATGATTTTTACTTTGATTTTTAGACCTCTACCTCGACTGCCTCGTTGGTCTAGTGGTCGCAAGCGCTACTGCTGAGCATGAAGTCTTGGGTTCGATTCCTAGATCGGGCAAAGTGTTTATTTATATATTATACTTTATTGTACACCACAAAAATACATAACAAAAAATAAATCAAACTACAAAATATACAATGGGCGGCCTTATCGCTTTCCGCGATCTCTTCCAGGCAACCTTGGAATGGATGGATTGGATGGGTTTTTCCATCTGGAATTTCTCAGTAGCAGTCCAGAGTCTGGATTTGTGCCCGGTTGATAGCAATAGGCTCGCCCCCTATTACATAAACATAACTGGCGAAATGTGGGTGTACTATAGGTACACCTCTGCCCAACCTTTCGGGAATTACAGACGTGATTTTATGTTTGTGTATAGCTACTTCTAAACCTATGAAACGCTACCTTAGGCTTTGTAAAGCCTACCGGGGTCGCGGAAAAGTCCGAAAGGATTATCGTGGCCCCTGGCAATACAGGCGACTGAAGGAACACGGGTGGGTTTTAGTCAGTAAGAGTCTAACACGCCCTCCCGCTCCGCCCAGAGCGGGAGAAGTTATTTGCTAAGTACTCAACCAAAAAAGCCCCTCAAAATTCGACGCCTGTCATCTCTATAAATTGCACTTTGCACAAAATATCAATGTAAGTTACTTAATTTCAGTATTAATACCACTGCCTTAAAAAGAAACAATCAAATCGTGCTCCCTGTTGACGAAACCCACCGACAAACAACATACCTGTATTGTATTCCCCAAAGGGTTAGGCAGAGGTGAACCTTAGTACACCCACATTTCGCCAGTTATGTTTAAGTCCCATGTAATAAGGGGCGATCCTATTGCCTTCAACCGAGTACAAATCTAGATTCCGAGCTGCTACTGAGAAATTCATCACAAAAAAAAAAACAGTGGCACTCCGGGAGTGCCGACAGAAGTGAACACTTGAAAAAAAATTGGCGCAGCGGTAATCAACGCGTTGATGTCTTTTACTCCACGGTGTCGGTAACAGGTCGCGAAATCAATGGTTTAGTCCCATCTCAAAAATGACCAACGCGCCTAAAGAAGTTTTCATTTCAAAAACCTCAATAACATTTTGCTAGACCTGGGAATCGAACGCAGGACCGCATGCTCAGCAGTAGCGACCAACGAGGCCTACATGATAAGAAAATTAAATAAATATCTAACCCCATTATAGGATGCGGGGCGAGATTGAAAGCCTCCTTGATGATTGGCATCGTGATGTAGTACGCCTGCACGGCAGAGTCGCAGCGAACCGTGTAGCTGTATGGACGATTTGTTAATACCTAAAATACATAAGTAATAGTAATAGCAATTTTATTTCTCTCAAAAAGGTACAAATTCGGTACATGGTATACTAGGTTACAAGCAGATTCAAACCTTTGTGAGAGCTGGAGTTTATACTGGGTTCGGGACCTGTATGACAGATCTCCAGGCTCACACTCTTAAAATTACAACATTAAATTGCACTTACGTACTACATACAATATTAAAGCTCCAAGTAATGAGAGGAAGGGAATTAATTTAAAAACAAAAGATGTGCTATGTGTGTCTTGACAGGGTGGCGGGGACATCGACTCGAAAACTGTTACCATAAAATCAGTACATGATTCTGAACACCCCGCGTTGAAATTTTTCGTCGGTTATTTAAAAAAAAATTGCTGTTCCATATATTTTGACCGCGTAGGTATTGCACTTTTCTATGAAATAGCAGATTTTTTTTTATAACCGGCGAAAAATTTCAACGCTGGGGCGTTGTTCACCCGTAAGGTTACCCACCCTAGTCACTAGGGTGGGTAACCTTAGGGGTGAACAACTTCACCTAAGTTGTCACGGTGAGTTTTTCACAGAATGGACCGACAGATCCGTCATGAACTTGAGGTTAGGTATCCCTTCGTCGAAGTCAAGAATGAAAGAGAGATTTTAATAGACCCATCTTATTGCCAAGCCGCCGTGAGCCATATATAGAGTGTTTTTTTTAACTGGGACAGAATGGAGAAATCCGAATCCCAAAAACCTGCTTTTTACATGTTATATTTTTATTTACTCTACTAGCTTCCGCTAGCGACTTCGCCCGTTATCTTTATTAGCCTTTATTACTAAATAATAATATAGCATTCTACTAGTGAAAGAATTTTTTAAATCGGTTCAGCAGTTCTTGAGTTTATTCACTTCAAACAAACATAGAAAAAATCAAATCTTTTCTATTTATAATTTTAGTTTGATAGTAGATATTCTTCTAACCAACTTTATTTAATACATGAATAAAGCAAGAAAATCATTACCTGTCATTAAAAAAAACAGTGGCACTCCGGGAGTGCCGACAGAAGTGAAAACTTGAACAAGATCGCCTTGGTGGAAGAAAAATACTTGTATTGTATAGAACATTGGTCCGTAACCTTATCTAAACAAAGAGCACAATCGCGTTTACAAAAAAAAATACTTCCAAAACCATTAAAGTAAAAATACTTGTATAGAACATTGATCCGTAACGAAATATAAATAAAGAGCACAATCCCGTTTACAAAAATGAGGTGTCGGTAACAGTGTCGCGAGTTCAATTGTTTTTTCCCATCTCGAAAATGCCCAACGCACCTAAAGAAGATTTCACTTATAAACAAATAAAATAGCCAATCATGGCGATAATTTTGAAGTAATTTCATATTTATTATCTACGATTAATGCCCTTTGACCCCACATATTTTTTTTTTTCTATAGACTCTGTGGTTTTTGTCCATATATTTTTGGGAATTCTCCTTTCTCTGCTCGACAACGTAAACGACGCAATGTTGTTAAATTATCAAAATTAGAGGCATTGCCATTGTAAGCCGACGTTCGCACGGCTGTAATAAAATCACAGCGGGATTTTATCGCGCACTAGATTTTCAACTCTCGGTGTTAAGCCGAGCGTTGAAAATCTAACGCGCTGGGACGCATTCTCGTCCCAGCGCGTTGAAAAAACACACTGTTTGATTTTCAACTCTCGGCGACAAGCAAAGCGTTGAAAATCGGCTAAGAGTGTTACCCCGCTGGCCAGTGGAAGGCATGATAAGGCTTACCCCCAACACCCCCACAGCATTCCCCGACACGATATAATCTTGGCACGGCTCCCCGAACTTCAGATCCGTCATGAACTCGTAGTTAGGTATCGCTTCGTCGATGTCATCGTCCGGAGGGATGTAGGTCGCTTCCAGCAGCCCTGATACTAGGATGTACATGCCTTTCGGCTCGTCGCCTGGAGAATAATATTTATGGTAGGAAAAAGATATTTGAAGTAAATACAGGATTGTATGACTGTTTCGAAAAGGTAATGGATGAAGTGTTGCACAAGATTTGTAACTCGAATAAGTCCATTATCATTGGTGGTGATTTTAATGTTAACTTATTAGAAAACTCAGGTTCCTGTAGTAAAATAGTAAGTCTGTTTCAGTCCTACAATCTTGTAAACCTATTTTTGGAGCCCACAAGAATAACCCCTACTAGTGCCACATGCTTAGATAATATTTATACAGATGTTATACCAAGCCACAAAGAAATTATAAATTTACTAGATTCTGATCATTGCGGGCAGAGGATTACTATCCCAAACCAAAACAACAAAGTGGCTAAAAAGGATATCACGGTTAACCCCAAAACTAGAAGTCGCTTGGAGACTTTTAAAGTTAAACTTATTAATAAATTACCAGTTTTGTCTATTCATGCTGATCCTAATAATCTATATGATGATTTCTTTAATATATACTGTAGGCAATTTAATTCCACCTTTATTCCCAAGACTATTTCGGTTAATAGTAACGCATCTTTTAGTGATTGGGCTACCATTGGTATTCATAAAAGTAGAACACGGCTTTATGAGCTGTACAATGAAAGGACTTATGTAAACACAGCTGAATTTAATTTATATGTTAGAAATTATTCAAAATTATTTAAAAAAGTTTGTTGTATGGCCAAGTCGCTTTATTTGAGTTCGAAGATTAAAAATAGTAGTAATGTAATTAAAACGACTTGGAATATTATTAATAGTGAAACGGGAAGGTCTAATAACCGAAATTCTGACTACAGCCTGTCTATTAATGACAACATAATAAAATCAGACTCACAAGTCGCCGCGGCCTTTGAAAATTTCTTTTCAGATATTCCAGTTTCAACTACTAAATCCCTAAACTCATCACCTTCTGTTGCTGAGTCTTTGCTAAAGGAAAATGTTAATGTTTGCGATTCGGACTTTCTTTTTGAACATATTACCTGTAGAGACATAATTAAAACCTTTCACACTTTAAATGTAAAAAAGACTGCAGATCTGTGGGGTAATTCTGTAGAAGTTGCCAAGTCTATTATTGACATTGTAGCACCTACTTTAGCTCTTATCTTTAATAATTGTATCGACTGTGGGGAGTTTCCTGACCTGATGAAAAATAGTAAAATAATTCCTTTGTTTAAATCAGGTAGTACATCAGACCCCACTAATTATAGACCTATTTCAGTACTACCTACCTTTAGTAAAATTTTTGAGAAATTAATTTTAGAGCAATTGCAAAGATTTTTTAATAGACATAAATTATTACATAGCAAACAGTTCGGTTTTACAAGGGGTCGTTCAACTACTGATGCCGGTGTTGAACTTTTAGGTCATATTTATAATGCATGGGAAGATAAATGCGATGCCTTGGGTATCTTTTGTGATTTGTCCAAGGCGTTTGATTGCGTTCTTCATGAAACGTTAATCAGGAAACTCCGCCACTATGGGATCCGGAACAGCGCTCTGAATCTTCTTATTTCATACTTGAGTAATAGGATTCAGAGTGTTGACGTTAATGGAAAAAGATCTCCCGGATCTATAGTAACAATGGGAGTCCCTCAGGGCTCAATTCTTGGTCCTTTCTTGTTTCTTATCTATATTAATGACTTGCCTTACCTCATAAAGGATAACCATGATATAGTGTTGTTTGCGGATGACACTTCACTTTTGTTTAAACTTAAACGTCAGCAGCTGGTTACTGACGATGTAAATAGCGCGATCTCAAAAGTAGTTCACTGGTTCAATGTTAATAATTTACTTCTTAATAAAAAAAAAACCAAATGCATTAAGTTTACCCTACCTCATGTTAGGCAGGTGAAAACTAATGTGTTAATAAAGGGCGAAGAATTGAATCCTGAAGATAGCACAGTTTTCTTGGGCTTAACTTTGGATGCTAAGCTTCAGTGGGGCCCACATATAGATAAATTGTCAAAAAAGCTAAGCTCCGCAGCATATGCTGTTAGAAAAATTCGTAATTTGACTGACATAGAGACAGCCCGTTTAGTGTACTTTAGCTATTTTCATAGTGTAATGTCGTACGGTATTCTGTTGTGGGGAAATGCCGCTGACATTCAGACTATCTTTGTTTTGCAGAAAAGAGCTGTTCGATCAATTTATAAATTAAGTCCGAGACAGTCTCTCAGAGATAAATTTAAGGAGATTAATGTAATGACTGTGCCTTCTCAGTATATTTTTGATAATCTTTTATATGCCCATAAAAATATAAAATTGTTTAAAAAATACAGTGATATCCATAACATAAATACTAGAAACAAACACAACTTTGTTGTACCTACAACAAGGCTCAAGAAAATAGGTGGCTCGTTCAGATGTCAATGTATACGCTTTTATAATAAACTTCCAAGCCACGTACAAGATCTAAGCCTTAATAAATTTAAATCATTCATTAAACGTAAGTTGTGCCAGAAAGCTTTTTATACTGTTAAAGATTACATTGAGGACAAAAAGGCTTGGGATTAAGCTGCTCCAATTATTATTTTTATTTTTTACTTTTGGAACTTTGTTTATTTTGCAAACTTCAAAATTATATACACAATGACATGCATATTTACTTTGTTAAGTATGACATTATTATTATTTTAATTGATGTGAATGTGAGGACTATGTAGCTCATGTATATATATTTATTTAATTTTTCTCAGTTACTACTAATGATAATCTGGCAGTTTTGAGTACTTTATGCGGCCTACCCAAATGTCCTTTCTTTGGTATTGTTCGTCGAATCGTTGAGCTCCTTTTAAGTTCTGAGTTGAGCTGCACAATTACTGACAAATGCGTGCACTGACTGGACAGGTCCACTCAAATCTGTATGGTTCTTGAAAGATATGGGCACTACTGGAAGAATCGGGAGCACAATGAAACACAGACTTAACTGAATGACGTATATTCGGAGACTGGCGTGCGGCTCGCAACGTACAAAGACTTACTCTAAATACCCACTATTACAAATATATCACACCTCCACCACAATACAACAATACATCTATATAATAACACAACTAATACAACATGAACACGTCAATATCAACCTGATGTAAAATGATAATGATTCTTAATTAGTTAAACAATTTTAAATCTATCTACTGGTTTACGTGTTCGCTTAGAGTAACGATTCTCCGGCGGCAGCGATTGCGGTTGTACATTAACCTGAGAATCTTCAGGAGTATTAATGTCCACATTTGAACCTTCTCCCCTATTGCTGGTAATCGCCTCTGGTGAGGCTACCTCTACTACCCGTTCTAACTCCTCGCTAAGTGGCTCGACCACACTCTCTCCCCCATGATCTGTATTGTCCTCAGACTCAGGACAGGTAACATCAGATAAGCGTGACCTGCGGCGCATTTGATCTACATGTCTTTTTAGTGGTTGACCATTATCCTTTACCACTGAGTATCTACGGGCACTGTCTACCCGTTCTACGGTACCTTTCACCCACCTGTCACTAACACCATATTCACGTGCCCAAACAGAGTCACCTTCCCTGAAACTGCGGTCTGTTCCCCCCGCGAATTCTATTTGCCGCCTGTGGACTTGATGGACTCTGTCTTTAGTGACCTGGTTGGTGCGCAGTAAGTCAAGTCTGGAACGTAATGGACGTCTCTGCAACAGCATAGCCGGGGTTTCCCCGGTAGTGCTGTGCACGGTGTTCCGGTACGCTAACAGAAATGTTTGTAGTGCGGTGTCGACATCTACACAATCCCTATGCGCTTTCTTAATAGCCCGCTTGCAAAGCTTGACTGCATTCTCCGCAGCCCCGTTTGATGATGGGTGGTAGGCTGGTGAAAAAAACTGTTTTATGCCGTTGTTTTTTAAGAAAGTTTTAAACTCTATACTAGTGAATGGTGGGCCCTGATCAGATACTAATTCCTCCGGCAAACCAAACCTTGCAAATGTAACTCTCAGAACCTTTATGACATTTGATGCATTAGTTCGTTTCATCTCAAACACTTCTAACCATTTTGAAGAAGAATCGATAATAACTAAGAAAGTAAGACCTTTATATGGCCCTAGGAAATCTATGTGAACCCTTGTCCAGGGACGCGCGTGATACTGCCACGGCTGTATCGGAGCCCGCGGCGGCGCGTCCGCCTCCGCTGCACAAGTCTCACATTGCTTACATAATGCTTCCACGGCTGCGTCAATATTAGGCCACCATACATAGCTACGTGCCATGCTTTTTGTTTTTACGATCCCCATGTGACTGCTATGAAGTTGTTTTAAAACATTATTCTGTAACGCAAATGGTATAACCATACGATAACCCCACATAACACAACCACACTCTGTATATAACTCATTACGCCTCATATAGTATGGCTTGATACTTTCTGTATCTACGCAGGTTGAAGGCCACCCGGATCGTATGTAACCTAAAACCCTACTTAACACTATATCTACTGCCGTCGCTTTATTAACGTCTTGACTCGTAATCGGTAAAAAATTCTCAACGAAATTAACATAAGTAGTTTCTTTTTGTAATGTTACTTTTTCTTTACAGCCTTGGTACGGCAGTCGTGATAATGCGTCGGCACAATTCTTACTCGAAGAAACAAATTCAATGTCATAGGTATAGCCAGCCAATAACACCGCCCAACGCTGTAACCTAGACGCGGCCATCACTGGAATACCGACTTTATCACCAAAAATATAAGTGAGAGGCTTGTGGTCGGTTCTTAAAATAAATTTACGACCATAGAGATATTGATGAAACTTACGAACTCCGAACACAATAGCGAGTGCCTCTCGATCTATTTGTGAGTAGGACCGCTCGGCTTGCGTGAGTGCGCGTGATGCATACGCCACGGGACGCTCGCCCCTTGCCGTTGTATGCGATATCACAGCTCCTATGCCTACACTGCTCGCGTCTGTTGTTAAAATGATAGGTAACTCCGGTGTGTAATGCATTAACACTTCACTACATGTTAATAAATGCTTCACTTTACTGAACGCATCTTCACATTCCCTATTCCAGTTATACGGAATTCCTGCTTTTAGCAACTTATACACAGGCGCTAGAATTGTACTAACATTTCTTATAAATTTTCCATAGTACATCACCATACCAATAAATGCTCTTAGTTCTGAAATATTCGATGGAGCTGGAGTTTTAACTATAGCTTTTACTTTGTCTGGGCACGTGTGAACCCCTTCTTTACTAATCGTGTGGCCTAGATAGTTAACCGATTCGGCAAAAAATACACATTTCTCTTTTTTTACTCTGAGCCCGTATTTGTCTAAGCGATCAAATACTTTGCATAAATTCCGCATGTGTGCTTCGTTGGTGGGTCCCGTTATTATAATGTCATCCAAAAACACCCCCACATGTGGCAAATGTGCAAACAACTGTTCCAAATGTCTTTGAAAAATACCCGGACTAGATGCTAAACCGTATACTAGCCTATTATACATAAATAATCCTTTATGTGTGTTAATCACTGTATATTTTTTTGTTTCATCCAACTCAAATTGAGCGTATGCCTGTGAAAGGTCAATTTTACTGAAATGCTGGCCACCCTTCAAACGAAATAGTACTTCCTCTACTCTGGGTAACGGATAACGGTCAACTTCTATAACTTTGTTTAAAGTTAACTTGTAATCTGCGCAAATTCTAATGTTACCGTCCTTCTTGACGACCGGCACGATGGGTGTTGCCCAGTCAGAACGCTCCACAGGAGAGAGAATGCCGTCCCGCTGCAACTGGTCCAGCGCGCGCTCCACCGGCTCGCGCAGCGCGTACGCCAGCGGGCGCGCGCATGAACACCGGCCGCGCCCCCTCGCGCACGCACACGCTCACCGTGCCGCCGGTGAAACGGCCCAGCCCGTCCGCAAACACATCACAGTATTTGGTACTGAAAGCAGCCACATCAAATACATTGTTTTTGTACATCACAACATCATTACTATTACAATCGTAGGTTACTGTAGGTAATTGTATTTTTAGTTCTGCCATCCACTGACGGCCTAATAGAAGTGTTTTGCCATTCTCAACAACATATAAATCTAATTGCTTATGCCCTTTTTTATATTTTACTAATGGTTGTATAACTCCAAGGGGTTTTACTAACTCGCCGGTATAATATTTGAGTGTTAAATTACTAGGTTTAAGTTTTACATCATTAAACAAACTACTGTAACACTTCCAGCTTATGCATGACACCGCGCTGCCGGTGTCACATTCCATTTTAATGTCAATACCATTTACGTTCAGTTCGACATAAATAGGCCTACACTGCGTCGCTGATAATTTCCAAACATGTACAATTACCTCATCGCTCTCCGCGCCATCACTTTCATTGGTATTTCTTATTTGAAACGCGTCCATATCCATGTTGTAGTGTTCCGATAAATTCGGACACATACGTCGTAAATGTCCTACTTGGTTGCAAATTCGACAAACATAACGCCCGAACTTGCACTTGCTTGCGTCGTGACGCGCCCCGCACACTCGACACTGTTGCTGCGCGCGCTCACCCAGCTTCATGGGTGCGGCCGCTGCCGATGCGCGCGCGCCGCGCCCCCGACCGCTAAACGTCGTAGCATCAAACGGTGTTGTCGCTCCGCGGACGTCACGAGTGGCCACCGCCGCCGTACCCTTCCGCCGCGAGCCCGCTGACATCGCTTGACACGTCACCGACGTCGTGGATGCACCCTCGTTTCTCGACCCGCTCTGTCCTTCAACGGCTGCAGCGTCTTTTTCTGCTGCCTCCATGCTAATCGCCAACTTATACGCCTTCCCGAAATCCAAATTGCTTTCGGCGAACAATCGCTGTCGTATGGTTTCATTTGTTATGCCACACACAAGCTGATCTCTCAAGCTTTCCTCCAGCCAGGTCCCAAACTCACATGTTTTGGACATCTTCTTCAAGGTAGCCGCGTATTCCGATATAGTTTCACCTTCTTTCTGTTTCCTATGTCGAAACTTGTATCGCTCTGCCAACTCACTTGGTTTTGGTTGCAAGTGTTTTTCCATGACGTCAGCGATTTGTGCTAACGTTTTGCTTTTTGGTTTAACCGGCGTATACAAATTAACTAGAAGTTCATAACTCTCCGCCCCCATCACTGTTATTAATGTAGGCACTTGTAATTCGTTAGGGATCTTGTTAACTATAAAATATTGTTCTAAACGTTCCACGTACAACCGCCAATCGTCACTGTGGACTTTGAACTCAGAAATTTTACCGATCGACATTTCTGTTTAATTTGGCGATACTGTTCCTATTTTTTTTATTTATTATTGCACGAATCACGCGTAGAATCATCCCATCCTCGTCGCCACTGAAAGATATGGGCACTACTGGAAGAATCGGGAGCACAATGAAACACAGACTTAACTGAATGACGTATATTCGGAGACTGGCGTGCGGCTCGCAACGTACAAAGACTTACTCTAAATACCCACTATTACAAATATATCACAGTTCTTTCCTCAAAAGATCATTTCAGACACAAATCTACATGGTCCTCATATGAAATGCTCTGACCAAGATTATTTCTGGGTTTTTTTTATTTTATTATATACACATTGACATTAATGATTTTTATATATACAATGACATGAATATTTACTTTTAAAGTATTATATTATTTTAATTATTGTGAATGTGAAGACTATATGGGTCATTCCTTTTTGTTTTGTTTTTAATTTTTTCTCAGTTAGTTTTAATCATGGTCTGACAGTTTGAGTAATTTGTGTGGCCTACACAAATGTCCTTTTTTTTGGTATTGTTCGTCGAATCGTTGAGCTCCTTAAATTCTGAGTTGAGCTACACGATAAATGACAAATGCGTGCACTGACTGGACAGACCCTCTCAATCTGTGTGATGCTTTCCTCTAAAGACCACTTCAGACACCAATCCACATGGCCTTCACATGATCTGACCAAGATTATGTCTGGACTTTAAAAGAGACTGTGACCTCTGAGTTTGTTTCGGCCTTTCTTCTCAGAGTAGTCAGATAGGAAACGCCGACCTCATCTAGTTTTTAAAATATGATTGACGTGTAAAAGTGTTTGTACAAACCTACTTACAGAAATAAAATCATTTATCATTTATCAAATATAGAAAACTAGCTGATGCCCGCGACTTCGCCTGTGTGTACATTAGATTTCACCATTTTATAATCCAGGATGAAAAGTAGCCTATGTACTTCCCCAGGTCCCAGAATAGCAAGGTCTAGGTGAAAGGTAATAGACAGACAGAGTTATTAGTATGGATATAAGCAGTGATAGCCTAGTGGTGTAACCGTCAGGCTTCCAAGTTATAGGTCTCGAGTTCGAACCCAAGGCACGCACCTCTGACTTTTCGGATTCATGTGCGTATTGTATAATTATCACTTGCTTTAAAAACGGCGAAGAAAATCATCGTGAGGAAACTGCCTGAGAAATATTTTTCATGTGAAGCCAAGTTACACGCCTATGGGCGGCATGAAAACTCTGACACCAGATTAGCCACTAACAGGAAAATAAAGTATGGATAATGTATGTGATTATATTAACTAATTGGTTATCAGCCTATAGCAGTCAACTGCTGAACAGAGGCGTCTCTAATTGTACGCCAATGAGCTCCATTGTCAGCCATTCTCATACATCATTCCATGCAATAACCCAGCGAAAGTCCTGAAAAATTATAACGTCTGCAAATGTTTGTTAAGTGGCGTTCGGAACACTTTCTTCAATATGAAATCAGCCGACTGACGTAATGGGTTCTTAATACACTGACAAAACCCAATTTGAAAGTACCTACTCTTCAGAGGCGAAGGTTTCATACAACTCCATTCCCACCGGTCAAAGTCAAAGTCAAATCATTTATTTCAAATAGGCCCATGTATGGCACTTTTGAACGTCAAAAATTACAAAATAATAAAATTGATTCTAGTCGCCCCTTCCAAAAGGTAGTTTTCGTATGGAGAAGAATGGGCAAGAAACTCCACCGTTACTCTTTTAAAATGTTTTACAATATTGTTTGTATATGTACGTACATTTGTTAAATAATTATTATATGTGAAGACGATGCACCTAGAATAAAATTACTATACCACAATAGGTAAAAACAATTAAAAATGAAGCAACGAGAGATAATTTAATTTGTGATAGATACATGGTTCTCACATATTTACAAACATTGTAAAAGTAGATGATTTTCCTAAACTTTTACAATTAATAAGTCAGTGTGTAAGGAAGTAATTACAGAATGTAAAATCAATGTCATAAAACACAAAGTAATAAATTTTACAATTACATTAGTAACCAGTTTGATTTTGTCTTGATTCTAAATTGTCCTATGGAGCAGGACCAGCATGTTTCCAAGCACTCTTATCTTGGATATAATCCTCTAATTTGTAATATGCTTGTTTACAAAGTGTACTTTTTATATAAGTTTTAAATTTTCTTTCATTTAATTGCAATATGTCACAAGGTATTTTGTTGTAACATTTAACACAGTACCCCATAAAAGATGTATGTACTTTAGATAACCTGAAAAATGGTTGATCTAGTTTATCTTTATTTCTAGTATTAAAATTATGTCTATCACTTATTTTATTAAAGAGATGTGGATTTTTCCTTACATACATAATATTTTCATAAATGAATTGGCAAGGTACCGTCATAATATTAATCCTTTTAAAAAGTTCCCTGAGAGATTCGCGACGACATAGGTTATAAATGGCTCTGACAGCCCTCTTTTGTAAAATAAAGACGGATTCAATGTCAGCAGCCCGACCCCACAGTAAAATGCCATATGACATAATGCTGTGAAAGTAGCTAAAATATACCAAACGCGCGGTTTCTACATCTGTTAACTGTCTTATCTTTCTAATAGCATAAGCGGCCGAGCTTAGCCGCCCCGCAAGAGATGTTATATGAGGTCCCCATTGTAATTTCTCGTCCAGCGTGATTCCTAGGAAAACTGTTTCATTAATAAATTCCAGTTTTTCTCCATTCAATATGATGTCACATTCGCTACTTTTAACATTCGGTAATTTAAATCTAATGCACTTGGTTTTTTACCGGCTACGCGGCTTCCGTTTGAAACAGTCACTCTACTTGAGTCTTTACTAAATAGTACAGGGTGGCAGGGAAATCGACGCGCAACCTGCTACCATGGATTCAGTACACGATTTTGAAGCCCAAGGGTTGAAATTTATCGTCAAATTAAAAAAAAAATAGGCACTCCGGGAGTACCGACAGAAGTGAAAACTTGAACAAAATCGCCTTGGTGGAAGAAAAATACTTGTATAGAACATTGGTCCGTAACCTTATCTAACTAAAGAGCACAATCACGTTTATAAAAAATAATACTTCCGAAACCTTTAAAGTAAAAATACTTGCATCGAACATTGATCCGTAACGTAATATAAATAAAGAGCATAATCGCGTTTACAAAACCTTTAAAGTAAAAATACTTGCATAGAACATTGATCCGTAACATAATATAAATAAAGAGCACAATCGCGTTTACAAAACTGAGGTTTTCTATGAAACAGCAGATTGTTTTTTTGATAACCGTCCAAAAATTTCTAGAATCATGCACTGAATTCATGGTTACAGTTTGCACGTCGATGTCCCTGCCACTCCACATAATCACATTACAAGTACTATTTAATAAATCTTAAGATAAAAAACATTATACAACACGTATAGTCTATCCAAAATTGCGAACGCAGCTTACATTTTTTGTCTCAACCAAGAATTCCGGCGACAACTGCTTCAGACAGAGGAAGAAAATAACCCTTAAAGCAGTACCTACCTCTGGATATCAATATATCGTTGATATTGAAGTTTATAATCTCTGAATGTTCCAGAAAGAAGTCTGCTATCCTCTCGTTTCCTTGCAGCCAGGAAACAGCGCGCAGCTGTGTCTATAAATATAAAGGAAAGATTAACTTATCTGCATTATTATTTTTAAAAGAGCAGCGTCAGTAATGGGTACGTTGCGCGGAAGCTCCAACAGCGTCCTCAAAACGTATGACAAGGTGGACAAAACCTTTATTAGGCACTGGGTACGGAAACACGTGCCAACATGACGTGTTGGGCCACGTAATAATTAGTTTTTATTACATTAGTTGGTAATTTATTAATATAGTTTATAAGTCGTTGTTACTGATCTACTCCCCATTCTCACATATGGTGCTCAAACTTGGTCTTTGACACTTCAGCAGAGGTCCAAGCTCGAGGTTTGCCAGCGAGCCATGGAACGTAGTATACCGGGGGTTTGAATTTCGGACCGTATAAGGAACACAACACTGCGCGCCAAAACCAAGGTCACGGATGTTACCCAGAAAGCCGCTAAGCTTAAGTGGGACTGGGCCGGACATGTCTGCCGCATGTCAGATGACAAATGGGCTACAAGAACTACTGATTGGGTCCCCCTAAACGCACGACGACATCGCGGCAGGCCGAGACGAAGATGGCGGGACGACCTTGACTCCTACCGAAAGGACTGGCCGATACTAGCAATGGACAGAATTGTGTGGAAAAGGGAGAGGGAGGCCTTTGCCCTGCAGTGGAACAATACAGGCTAGTTAGATTAGGTTACTAATACTATATGGGTTGTGTGTACAGTCAAAACCGTTTATAACGACTTCGCTTAAAACGACGCGCGACGTACCGGTTATAACGACAAAATTTTGAGGTCCCAGCATTTCTGTTTATTTAACATAGTGTTTGGTTATAACTAGTGATGTTCAAATCCGCTAGAAACTATAGACGTGTTATAGACTATAAAATATATTTTTCTAGCGCGTTATTTTATACGCTATCATTATAACACGTTGTTACAAAACTCGGCTGCAGTCGGAACGCGGAGACGTTATCATTTTATTTGCCAACACGCTAGATGGACTTAATGTTGCGCGATGTTATCTGATTATCACACAACACGCTGTACACGAAAGAATATAATATTTTTCTCATAAAGCGTTAGAAATCAATGAACTTTTAGGTGAAAAGTGTTAAAATTTTGACTGTCTAACTAAATCTATTTCTAATCGCGATTAAAAACGTGTGGAATAAAATTGGTTTTCATGAACTTTAAATTCACACCAACACCTCAGACTATAAAACTTTATTGCTATCCCGTTCTGGCTCCGCTGTGCACTTTTAGACTTTTAGACATTTAGTTTTTTAAAGTAATATATTTCTAGCGCGAAGTCGTAGTCGATCTAGCAAACGCTAGATGCTTTGTACACATATCGTGCTATGTTTTGGCGCTATACGTTTTATTAACCACCACTAGTTATAACGATTATCAGCTATAACAACCGTAAACCGACGGTCCCTTCGAAGTCGTTATAAACGGTTTTGTCCGCACTTTTATGTGTGGTCCGTAATAAACGAAATATATACAGGGTAAGTTTTTATCCTATATTAAATGTTTATATTATATTTAAAAAATCAGCTGTTCCCTACATTTTGACGAGTTATGCGAACATAAATATAGAGAACTGCTGATATTTTTTTCCCGATTTCAGGTTTGGTCCCATAGTAAAAGTTGTTCATAATGATGAGTAAAGTCACGTGTTGAAATTTGCGCACTGGATAAAAACTTATCCTGTATTTATCCTTTCAACTGTCATTAACGAGACACAATAGAATTTTAATTGTCATCCAGCTCAATGAGGCGTCGTGACAGATAATGAGATAAGTAAGGTGTTAAAAAATTAACTTTATACATTTTAAGGAAAAAAACATTGATCAATGATCAGGCATAATCATTCAATGTTTTTTTAAAACACGGATAAAATGGCAGGGGGTGACTTGCTATTATTAGTAAGTTTAATATAAATGCGTTTTCATACTATATTAATATTATAAAGAAGTAAAAATTGTGAGTTTGTATGTAGGGGGTAATCTTCTGAACTACTGATCCGATTCCAAAAAATCTTTCACCGATGGGAAGTTATAGTATAGCCTAGTGTCAAAGGATATATATTTTGTTATAACCAGAAATTTCACGCGGACGAAGTCGCGGGCAGAAGTTTGTAGAAAATTACCTCAGGTGATGACGGCGCTACCAAGCTGCCTTTATGTCGACACAGTTGGATTTTCTCCTGAATCGCGTTTAGTAGTAATCTGTACTCCATTTCGTCCAGAAAACCTGTAAATCAGCGAAGAAGGCATTGCAAGTATGATTGTTAATGATAAGCAGTGATAGCCTAGTAGTGTGGCCGTCAGACTGCCAAGTATTAGGTCTCGAGTTCGAATCCGAGGCACGCACCTCTGACTTTTCGGATTCATGTGTATCACACTAATATTATACAGGCGAAAGTTTGTGAGTGTGTGTATGTTTATCTCTTCTTCGCGCTCAAACGGCTGAACGGATTTGGATGAAATTTAGCACAAATATAGTTTATAACCTGGAATAACACATATATCCTTTTTATCTCGATATTCCCATGAGATCGAGACTTATGCGGGTGAAACCGCGGGGCGCAGCTAGTTTTGTATAATTATCACTTGCTTCAAAAACGGTGAAGGAAAACATCGTGAGGAAACCGGTATGACTGAGAGATATTTCTCGACGGCATGGGAAGCCAAGTCAGAGGCCCATGGGCGGCTTTAAAACTCTGACATTAGGTTAGTCACTAACCACACGAAAAGGAGGAGAATGATTAATAATTTTATTTCCAGAAAAAATAACGGCAAGTAAATAAAAAACAAAAAATGTGACCTTCTTCCTTCAGCTGCATAGCATCCAAGATCATGATATTGAGAGTGGATGTGGTGGCTTGTCTGGTTTTCACCGTGATAGCGGTCCAGGGTCTGTCTCGCTGAAGTAGCCCAAGCTGCCGAGTTACTGCTAATCTATAACCAAACATAACGAGCACTGAGATTTTTTTCTTTTGTGTCTTCGATCACAATAGCACTAGATTAAGGATTATGAACAAAAACACATCGCTCAAGTAGCCGCGATTGCATATAATTTGATTATAAACCTTAATACTCAAACATAAAGTTTATTATCGTTTGCTATATATTTACTATAGTTTGACCGAGACCGCTGTTTCGCGCCTTAGGTAATTGCGCGGCGAGACGGGGGATTTGCAGGCCGATTATTCGTCAACGCTCACGCGGTCCCGCCGCACATTCGTCAACGCTGCCCCCCGCCTCGCCGCACATTTCTAAGGCGCGGAACAGCGGTCTCGGTCAAACTATACTTCGATTGAAAAGTAAACGTATTTTTAAATTTTTATGGATAAATAAAACATAATTTCTAAGCAATAAGGTTAAAAAAAGAACTATGTTGTAAAATAAGGCCATAATATTATTTGTGGTCTTATTTGGCCGGCCGTTTTTGGTGCGCTCATCGGAAATCTAGTACTATTGTTGATCGAAGTTTTATGTTCACAAAAATATCGATTTGTCCTGAGACTTTGTTTCTACCCTACTGCGGCGCAGTCTAAAAAGAGGATAATTTTGATGGTCTAGTGGTCGCAAGACTCACAAACCTGACTGCTGAGTGTGAGGTTCTGAGTTTGATTCCTAGGTTAGACAAAGTGTAATTGGGTTTTTTGAAGTGGACACTTCTTTAGGCGCGTTGGGCATTTTTGAGATGGGAAAAACAATTGAACTCCGTTGACACCGTTACCGACACCTCATTTTTGTAAACGCGATTGTGCTGTTTATTTATATTACATTACGGATCAATGTTCTATGCAAGTATTTTTACTTTAAAGGGTTTGGAAGTAATTGTGCTCTTTATTTAGATAAGGTTACGGACCAATGTTCTATACAAGTATTTTTCTTCCACCAAAGCGATCTTGTTCAAGTTTTCATTTCTGTCGGCACTCCCGGAGTGCCACTGTTTTTTTTTTTCATTATTATTGTCAATGGCAGCCTGGACTTGGGATTTGAGCACGGTTACTAGCGACAGGCACGCTACCTAGGACATGGACATATATATGTAAAATTGGCGCGATTATTAGCCTCGCTTTTTCTCAACTTTTAGGGATCTCGCGTACTAAACGGTAACCACGACCAACGGCAACGTCCAACTAGCCGCAGACCATACTATACCACTAGTAGGCCACGACTGGCTGAAGTCGTCAAGATACCTTAAATGTCAGCTTCCAGTTCACCTGCCTATCTGAGCTCCACAACCCAGTTACCGGGTAACACGATTGATTGGAAAGACGGTTGAAGAGGTTGCTGGCGAAATGTGGATGTGGTATATACAATGTGTAACACTAAATACGCAAAACCTGAAAATAGTTTGAGCAGAATCAATTGAACCACTTTTTAATATAGGTCTCATTTTTCAAAAAATATTCATTAAAAACGTTGCCGTGTCTATTTATTAATAGGTCAAGCCATCACATGCGCAAACCCGCCAAAATAGGTAAACAAATAAAAATTGTTGTCGACCAATTTAAATTTTCTCATACGCGGGATAATAATAGCTTTTATTTCAATGCAAATACGAATCTTACGAACTAAAACAGCGCAAAAAACCTTAAAAAAAATTTATGATTTTTTTTTCTCTCTAAAATAGGTCAATTGAATTAAAAATCAGTTGGGGTGTCTGGTGGTTTTGCGTATTTAACGTTACACGTTGTTATGCTTCTGACTATCCCAGCGGGGAAGTCAGGCGTGAAGTTCAGTTACCTGTCGCTATCCAATTTCGTTGTCAACATGTCATATATCTGCTTGTTATCAACCAGCTGTGGCAGGAGAGTACATACTTCTTGAGCTCCAGTGACGAAACCCTGGAAAGAGTAAGTTATATCAATCCAGGCGCACTCTGCATTTTAGTTATGAAGCTACAAAGTATGCGGCGGGCCCGACTTGTCGGGCCAATTCAGCGAGCGTAACGTAGACAGAAGATATAAGAGTTACGCGATAGAAAGAGAGGCAACTTCAGATCACTTCACTTGGTTTGACATGAGTTTAATTTTAACACATCGTAAATTTTCGTTCAAGAAACCGATTTTCATTATCTTACAAAGTATGTGCCAGTGAAATCATCAAAATATGTTATTGTGTATTCACCTTTCCAACATCATAACCAAAAGCCAGTTGTATATCGATCATGCGGTCTATATAAGCCATTATTTTGGGCACTGATACCCTGAAACAAAAAACAATATATAAATAAACAATATTATGTCTGTTTCCTCACGATGTTTTCCTTCACCGTTTTGAGAACAGTGGTGATGAAATAATTTACACAAAGTAGAATGCCTGCCTGGGTTCAAACCTACGACCTACAACTCGCAAGTCGCGGCCGTTTCCATTGGGCCACCACTGCTCTCATACATAAAAGAAAGAAAATACATTTATTTAGCACATACCAACAAGCACACAATATTATTAAAAGCAGATAAAAAAATTAAAATTAAAGACTGCCTCGTTGGTCTAGTGGTCGCAAGCGCTACTGCTGAGCATGAGGTCCTGGGTTCGATTCCCGGGTCGAGCAAAGTGTTGCCTATAGGGTTTTTCTATCTAAAATTTCTCAGTAGCAGCTCGGAGCCTGGATTTGTGCCCGGTTGATGGCAATAAGCTCGCCCCCTATTACATGGGACTTAAACATAACTGGCGAAATGTGGGTGTACCTGCTATAGGCACACCTCTGCCCAACCCTTCGGAGAAACAAAGGGTGATGTTATGTAAAAAATTAAAACCAAATAAAAAGTGTAAAGTGCGATGTAAAAAGAGTAACGGTGGAGTTTCTTGCCCATTCTTCTCCATACGAAAACTACCTTTTGGAAGGGGCGACTAGAATCAATTTTATTATTTTGTAATTTTTGACGTTCAGAAGTGTCATACATGGGCCTATTTGAAATAAATGATTTGACTTTGACTTCGTAAAAAAATTGCGGGGAGTGTGCCTCACGGCTGCGCCAAAAAGACCCAGTTCAGCAAAAAATGCCAGATAACTATAAGTGTCTGACGCTGGTTTTCAACCTGGACCTGATGATAATTGAGTCTATTTTATTTCCTCCAAGACATGTGAAATGTAGATATAGTTTTACCTGGCCAGTTTGCATAGTCGCAGGAATCGAAGCATCCTCAACAGTTTAGTAGCGGTTATAAAGCTGGAGTTGAGGCTGTTCCACTTATCCCAAGGAGTTAGGGCATCTAACACGTCTAGCACTAAGTCTGAAAGGAGAGAGGTTGACACATCTGCTGGTGAGGAATAACCAGTATAACGACCATCCAAACAAAAAATAAACCGGCCAAGTGCGCGTCGGACCACGCACAGTAAAGCATGTATTGTATTGATATGACCGTCCACAAAATGTTTGTATTTCTCGAAAATTCTATGGAAAATAAAGTTATTTCTGCGGTTGTAACCGAAAATATTCCATATCTAAAAAACTAGTAAAAAATTGTTAAGTAACTTACAAAAGAAATAAAATTGTTCAAGTTTTCACTTCTGTCGGCACTCTCGGAGTGCAATTGTTTTTTTAAATATTTTTCATCACTCGGTTACATGTATGGGGAGAGTCACCCCTAATTAATGGAACGAAGTTATTTAACGCGGATTGCAACAGGAGTTGACTGGTAGAAACCGTCACGTAATGAAAAAGCGTTATGCCCGAAAAAAATCAGTTATAAGATCTCAAATGTCAAAACTTTTTGTTTTTTAATTTAGAGCCATCTAGTATAAGATTTTAGCTTCAAATACATAAAATACAGCGAAAGGCACTTCGTTCCAAGCAATTTGTTTACATGATTGAAAACTAAAACTCTAACGCAGAATATGCCTTCCCCTTTGGGAAATATGTCATGTTCAATAATTGAATACTAAAGCTGTCTTACCACTGGTAGCCATGACAATAATGAAGAAGTCCAGTTTGTTCCAATGCGACTTGAAGTAGCCACAGAATCCGAGCGCACACATCTTTATTATCATCTCCATCACGTATATCGTGTAGAAGAAACTGAAATATGACAGTATTTCAAAATATGATAGTTTTTCAAAATATGATAGTATTTCAAAATATGACAGTCATCATAATCAGCTTATAATGTCCCCACTGCTGGGACACAGGCCTCCTCTCTGTGAGAGGGAGTGGGCCGTAATCCACCACGCGGGCCCAGTGCAGGTTGGTAGATGTCACATGTCTTCGAATTTTTTGGTTCTAGGACATGCCGGTATCCTCACGATATTTTCCTTCACCGTTTTGAGAGCAGTGTTGATGAAATTAAATACACAAAGTAAAGCGCCTGCCTGGGTTTGAACCCACGACCTACAACTGGTAAGTTGGGGCCTTTACCACTGGGCCACCACTGCTCTAGAAAAAATTCTCTAAATCTGCTCTAAATATGACAGTAATAGTATCTTTATTTAAAGACTGGCCTACGGCTTTACTTGGTCCGATGGAAGTTTCGTCTCACAGGACATAAGAGACCTCCTAAAATTCCCAGTTTGTTTGATAATTATAATTAATATAGCAAAAAACTTTTACAAAAAAAACAATCGACCTCCAAAACAAAACACTACAAAGTGAAAAATAACTTTAATTACGGAAGTCGGTGTCTTGGGTTTTGTATTTTCGTTTTTTGCCACCGAATTCCGAAATTAAAGTTATTTTTCTGGAGGTCGGTTGTTTTTTTTTTGTAAAAAGTTTTTATTTTTCACTTTTTAGTGGTGGTACCTACCCCACACACATTCGAATACCACTACCTGCTACCAGTGACAGAAACTTATCATATCATCTACATACTAAGTGGGAAAAAAATACGTATTTTGTAGCTAACTCAAAAACTATCCAAGCAAAGTTAATAAAATTTATATGGGACCAATTCGAGAGCACACCCTTTCAAATATAAAAAGAATTTTCAAAATCGGTCCACAATTGACGGAGAAATCGGTGGACAAACATAAAAAATAAATAAAAAAAACCTCCTTTTTGGAAGTCGGTTAAAAATAACCGGATCTATGTATACCTATCGATCTATCAGCATTGTGGCCATGGGCATAGGAATATCCCGGGTCTACCTCCTAGTCTCATATTTTTAGGGAAATGTGGAATATCAAAATGAAATGTATCGGTCTATCGGAAGCCTGGGCATGAATATTATATAGTCCACAGGATCAGGACTTATCCTGAAATCCCCTGACTAAAATTCCTGCGGCGAAAACAACGAGCATGGATCCTGGGTGGGTTCTTACTGTACTGTAAGGAGCTGGGATATCGATGATGAGGAATTTTTCTAGGTTTAATCCTGCGGTAAATATACTCACAAGTTGAGCGCCCTGATAGTGAGCATGACGTCTTGGGACACGGGCACCGGTAGTGCCACCTCGCACAGTATGACGGGCGTGTTGCATAGTATCATGAAGTAGATAAAGCCGTCGAACCAGAGGTTGGTGACTATTCTGTAGCATTGTTGCCGCCACTTTTGTCGAGGTACTTGTGCGTTGGCCGCTTCGGGTGTCATCATGTTTACTAGTTTGCGGCGGAGCCATACAGCGTGCGTCTTTGGGGAGGGAGAAAGCTGGTTATCTATATTAGTATTATAAAGAAGTAAAATTTGTTTGTTTTGTAGCGTTGTGAGCGATCTCACTTGTAAATATTAATCTATGACTGCCGCTTACCTTCCTGAAGGAAGTGACCCTCAGGACTGTGTGCCCCGACCTAGGGGCTCTCTGTACGGGCTCAGGCTGCACGCTGACGAAGGCCTGCCTACCTGCGGCCTGCCGCCGCGCGCCTGTTCTGACAGGCGAACTACACGTGCTCCCAATGCCTACCGCCGAGAGCACGTGCTGCGGCGCTGAATACCAGCAGCCTACGAGGGCCATCCGACTGCTACGGAGCCTATGCTGAGCAGGCCCCCACACCTACCATGTGCTACCAAGGACGGTACCCTTCCTTTTTATCCTAAGTGTACGAGTGCTCAGATCCAGTGACAGTGACCTTACCCACGACCTAACCGTGTCCTTTCTACCTACTACTAATAAATGTATTAATTAGTCTAGCTGTTTTATTATCTACCTCTACTTTCTACCTAACCGTTAACGGCCTGCGCAGCCCTAGCCGTTACAGTTTGTAAGTTTGTATGTAGAGGGTTATCTCTGGAACTACCAATCGGATTTGAAAAATTCGTTTTGCGTTGGATAGCCCAATTCTTGAGGAAGATTATAGGCTCGCAGATAAAATCGCGGGCAGAAGCTATTACTATATAATACAGAATATGTGTCTCTAACGGTGCTCTTACACGAGCCAGTAAATTGCGAATTCTTGAAAATTTCTATACAATCTTGGAATTGCTGTAAATTGCTGAATTTACAGCAATTCCAAGATTGTATAGAAAGAAGCATCGTAAGGCCCGTATTACAGAACTTCGCTCAAAACTCAAGCATTACTCTTTAAAGCCTTTTGATTGGTTGAAACTAGTTTTAAGTAACGCTTGAGTCTTGAGTGAGGTTCTGTAATACGGGCCTTAGCCTGGTTTAGGCGGTGACATGTCTGTTCCTCAATTAAATATTTGGTTTCCCACATTTTTAAGTAATTAACACCCAAACAAAGAATAAATTCTAGTCGGATATAAAATACGTAAATGTTCCCCTGTTGTAAGTAGCAACCTCGTTGATGCAAGAAAACTGCGAGTTTTAGCCCTCGTACCTACGGACGATTTTTTATAGTGCACTGGATTTTCAACGCACTGCTTAACACCGAGAGTTGAAAATCCAACAGTGTGTTTTTTTGACGCGCTGGGATTTGAGAGGTACTCTGTTGGATCAATGCTCGGCTCAACACCGAGAGTTGAATATACAATGCGGGATAAAAAATCGTCTTGTCAAAAAGTTCGTACGAACGAGGGCTTATGCTTTCTCAGTTTTAGGTCGTCTTCAGGTAACCTTTGGACAGAGGCTATCACTAGGTACTACCATTTTCTGGTCAAAAACATCCAAGACTCAGACCATCTAAATATCTGGGAGCTATAGCTACTTCTGAAATGTGGTCGCTCACAATGGGCCTCATTAGAAGGCTGAAAGTCACCCAAAGGGCAATGGAGGGCTACCCGCAGGAGAACCAAGGTAACCGACATAGCCCGAAGAATTGCAAACATAAGTGGCAATGGGCAGGGCACATTGTTTGCAGAGCAGATGACCGATGGGGCCGACAGGAGTGGCGACCGCATACCGGAAGGCGTAGCGTTGGAAGGCCTCCTACAAGGTGGACCGATGACCTTGTGAAGGCCGCAGGAATCCGCTGGATGCGGGAAGCACAGAACCGGTAGATGTAGTGATGCTTGGGCTATGTTCAGCAGTGGACGTCTTTTGGCTGAAATGATACTACTACTTTTGAAACTATGGAACGTTACCTTCGGTTTCCACAAAGCCCCCAGCTGGTCCAGATTGACCCTGCCGTCATCAGAATCAGCCGCCACTTCTACAGCTTGTACCAGGACCCTGACGCCGTCCTTACTGATCTTGCCATGTTCATACTGACGCCAGTAGGATATCTTTAGTGCTTTTAACACGCGCTGGTTGGCTTCCCTGGTTTGTGAAGAATATTTTAGAGTTAGAGTATGGAAGTGAATGTTGGAGGGGATCCTGGCTAAATTTCTCAACTATGTTGGGGTCGGCTTCCAGCCTGGATGCAGCTGAATATCAATATTTTACATGATTGACTGCCTATCTGATCTCCACAACCAAGTTACTGGATAACACGATACCCCTTGATAGGACTGGCTGTCAGACTTTTGGGATTCTGACTATCCGTAACAACTGTCAAAGATCTACAAATGACAGCCGGGACCAACGGTTTAACGTGCTTTCCGAGGCACGGAGCAGTCTCGGTATGTAAAGATGGTCACCCATCCACGGACCAACCCCGGCAAGCGTAGCTTAACCTGTTGTATCGGCCCGTGCGACTGTTATTACTTAGCCACGAGCTACTCATCTTTAACCATCGAGCCATTTTTTAATTTCAACTTTATTTGTTTACACTTTTATCTGATACTTTCGGAACAGAGCATACTTGGTCATCTCCGCGAACTCCTTCTTGGTGGGTTCGTTGGGTATCTCCCTCTCGCAATCGGGGCAGGTGGTGTAGTGGTACCCCATGTAGGTATCATCCTCGCTGTCCTCGTCGCGACCTGACATTTGGAGCTGATATGGATGCTTTATTGTAGTGCCTGGTGGACAGAGGAATTTCGATGTGAGTTCATAATTAAATCCATTGTGGTTTTGAATTTTTCACATGAATCGGTTTTCCAACATCAGACAATCCGCATTTTAACCGCCTCTGTGGTCTAGTGGTTAGACCACCTGTCTCAGACCCAGAGGTTCTGGAGGGTTCGATTCGCAGTGGGAGCAAAATTTCCTGTACCACCATCTTATCTCTTATAAAAATTCACACAGATTACACGCATAAACTTCCAAATATTTAACTTCTCATGGACTACACACACTTACACACACCCCCACACACCCTCTCTTAATTCACTCACTCACACTTCATTCCACACAATGAGAGGTCACGCATTCATACACATTCATACTCTACATATTATAATATATTGTAATAATGGTGTAAAATAACACTACTGTTGATTATCTTGGCAAAATAAATGTAATTATCCGAGGGGATTGGCGCTGATAGCCGAAATACAGGTTTTTGTCTAGTTCGGCTACAGATGCTTAACTCATTTGTACTCAAAACTAGCCTAAGTTTAATTTGTAAAACATTTGTAAACAATCTAGAAAATAAACTTTATTATATTATTATTTATCTAAGTCTGTCGCCATAGGCATTGTTGTGTTTATGCAGTTTACCTCTAACTGCCGAAACACAACAATGCTGTAAACAAACCCGGAATCCTCAGCCACAGAGGATCTGGATATTAAGATATCCAGTTCCTCTGTGGCGGGTGAAGTTCTCTTCCACCTTCGGCCTGACCCACAGTTACCATCAGGTGAGATGCAGGCCAGACGCTTCCAAGTTGTGGTAACAAAAGAAAACATGTAGAATTGCAGACTCATTTAAAAATGGGTCTGGAATTCTACATATTCTACATTTTCACTGCAGGTAAATAGCCTCTTCTCATACAGAGTAGGGACAAGCATTACTCATCATCAACATCGTTCAACATCGTCCATGGCCCAATTCACCCACTGCTGGGCATTGGCCTCTCTTTCCTTGTGCCAATCCCCACGCTCTTGTGCCAGTGTCATTCAGGTTTTGCCCACGCTTGCTCAATCCGTCTCGTCGATTTAAGACAAGCAAATCCAACATTCCTTTTCTATATTTTAACTCTAACACGCTACAGCGAAAACTAAAATCTAAATACAGGATGTTAGGCAGATGGTTGAACATGGGGCCGTCTGCTACGTGTTTAGGCCCAATAACAAGACCCAGGCCAAACTGATTTTTCAAATGTATTTTTTTTTTAAATTTCATCCGTAATTCGTCGTTGCTCAAACTTCAAACGGCAATACTTTCATTTAAAAATAACAAAACTGGTAACATGTTTTTTTTTTTTTTTAGTAACTGTAGAATCTTATAAAATTCGTATTTGACGCAGATGATTGCTAGAAAATTAAATACGGGCCTTTAAACTACAAAGAAATAAAAAATATAAATCCGAAAGCCGGACTTTGAACTGCGTTAAAAAAATAAACTAAGAGTGATAGAGCAGTTTTAATTCTAGGGCAACATTTTTGGTTTATGCCCGTTCTAATGGTATGCAATATGCACAGTTTCTTTTAAAGCATTTAGAATAACTTGCCAATTTTAACTGCCAGTCTTTTTTCACGGAACTCTACATTTGCGAAAAATTAAATTAATTACTTATACTCCGTTTGAAATAAGATTAGACATTTAACTAAACCTTTTTTTCAGTCCGTTCAACCGATTTTGACTTCTATTGCGTTGGTGACATGACAAATGACAGCTGCAGTAAACAGTTGGTTTGTAACCACTTTTTTTGCTTTTAATGCCATCCTTATACCTACGGTATAGAAGTCAAAATCGGTTGAACGGACTGTAAAAAAGGTTTGTTTAAATGTCTAATCTTATTTCAAACGGAGTATAGAAGCAAATGTGTTTTTTTTTAATTTTTCATTCAATTGTAGATGAAAAAAAAAAGTTGACAGTTTTGTAATTTTTAAATGAAATTATTGATGTTTGAAGTTAGAGCAACGATGAATTTCGCAAAAAAAAATAAAAAAGTAATGGCCTGGGTCTTTTTATTGGCCCTAAACACGTAGCAGACGGCCCACGGATCCGTCATTTTCGTATGTTCAACCGTCCGCCTAACAGCCCTGTACATAAATTAATTGCCGTGCGTTAGTCTCGCAAAAACTCGAAATGCCTAGACAGATTTTTTTTTTTTTTGTTCCTTTGACTTAGTAATGGGGTGATTTAAGAAAAACCCAGAGTAACAGCCGAAAAATCGAAAAAATCTAAATTTCGTCTCACGCGGTACGAAGTTCACCGGGTGATCGTGTCACTTATAAAAGTAAATCTATACCGGTAACCTTACCCTTCAAACCGGAACACAGAACAGCTATTTGGAAGCAGAAATAAGTAGAACTTTCTCCTGGTAACCGCCTAGAACAGCTAGTGTGATTCTTCATGTGCACATATCGAAATGAGGGAATCTATGCTTCATTTTAACGACAGATTTTTTATTTTTTTAATAGAAATATTTTTTAATCTAAATATATTTTTAAATATTTTTTTAAGGAATTAAAAAAAAATTGTAACAAAACTGTGTAACCTTTAAACTAAATCATCTATCGCGATGAAACAAACTCCATAATGATTGGAAGTAATTTGGCGTCCACATAAAATGAAAATTGAGAAAAAAAATACCCTCAATTGAAAATAAACATGTTTTTTTAGCAAAAATCTGTTCTTATTTGATCAATTTTTACAATAATTGTAAAATTTATAAATAAGATGCCAAAGAGAGTAGTAAATTTAAAAAAACATTTTTTTTATTAAAATACGTAAAAAAAAACTAATTTTTAATTAAAATACGTAAAAAGAACAATTTTTTTTAAAACATTTTTTCCGTCGATAAAATTAAGCATAGATTCCCTCATTTCGATATGTGCACATTATGAAGAATCACACTGTATAACTGATATTTCAAGGGTCTACGAACCTGCGGAGACCAGGTCCCAGTTAGCATCAGCGAGGAACTTGTCCATCTTCAGCATGGAGATGCAGCGGTCGCGAGTCATCATGATACGTTTGACGCAGTTCGTCATGTTCGCCTTCTTGGCGAGAGAGATCTCCGCCAGACCTAGGATCTTCAGGACTTTCGTCATACTGGTAGCGTTTATTAGAAGGGAGAGGATTACGAGGCCTGCTGTTTGGATTATGAAGATCTGGAAGAGAGAGAAATTATAAATACTTCGGGCCTGTATCTACCATCTTAAGTTTGAGCACTTTTGCCCAATTATGTTATTAAGGGTCGATTCTGTTGCTAATCATCGTCGTTATTATCATCATTCAATGCCCAACTTCAACTACGTAGGTACTTGTATGTAAGCCTCTCGATGCTTGTACCATTAACCAGGAAAAAATCCAGACTCCGAGCTGCTATTGAGAATTTACAAATTAAAAAACCTAACACTCTGCCCGACCTGGGGATCCAACCCAGGACCTTGGGCTCAGCAGTTATCTAATTACACTTGCAAGTTGCAACTTTTACGCTTTCGCAACAAGTTAAGGTAAGATCTACATAAGCATAAGCATAATCAGCCTATGTCCCCACTGTTGGGACACAGGCCTCCTCTCTGAGAGGGAGTGGCCGTAATCCACCACGCGGGCCCAGTGCGTATGGGTTGGTAGATGTCAAATGTCTTCGAACTTTTGGTTCTAGGACCTGCCGGTTTCCTCACAATGTTTCCCTTCACCGTATTGAGAGCAGTGGTGATAAAATAATTTACACAAAGTAAAGCGCCTGTCAGGGTTCGAACCCACGACCTACAACTCGTAAGTCGGGGCTGTTACCACTGAGCCACGAATGCTCTCCTCTCCAGATCTACATGATTATGTCCAAATATAGCAAAAATATTAAGATGATACTTGCCTCTCCAGCATTCGAAACAGTCGGCGTCTGTAGCACAATCAACGCCAAACACAGCGACAGTGGCCCTCGCAGCCCGCCCCACACACACGCCATACAGTGCTGCCACGTCATGCCATACCCTATGTGACGTAGCAGCGGCGTCATTGCGGCATACACCATCAACCTTAGAGAAAATAAGCCTTTTGGACGAATACTAAAGCTGACTGCAGCTTGGCAGTGCAAAGATTTTTCGTCTCAGGTCTTTTTATCATTCTGACATCAGCAATTGGTAATTAAGGAACAACTAACATAACTCCTTTTTAACACGCTTTTATTAGGTCGACCTGTATGTAACTATGTAATGGAATCTAAGGTAACTAATTTAACCATCTTCCAAGGGTCGTAGCGTAATGAAAATTGGCAGCTGTATGTAGTTCTGATGACAATACAATAATATGGTACTGTTCAACTGATCTGATGATGGAGCCGGAAGATATGAACTGGAACTTCATGATGGAAAATCGTATCATAGCTGTTATGGATTTCTTAGAAAAGTCTTGTAATGAACTTTGACCACGATTAGGTTTCAAGGTCTGATAATGAAGCCGGAAGATAGGCACTGGTATTCCATGATGGAATATCGTATCATAGTCGTGTTTGCACTTGTAAGAAAGGCCACGTAATAGACTTTGAACACGATCAGGTTTCAAGCGTGTTTTTCTAGTGTTTTTAAAACTATTAATTTATTATAATCCGGGACAAATTATTATTGAGTAGCCCACGTCTTCGCCCGCGTACAATTTCGGCCCCCGAACCAGCGCTACGCATCCCATCGAATGCCCGCGCTATTATTTCGTTTTCGCTTAGTATTGTTTCTGATTTTTTTTCGTTTTGCTCGGCTCCTAAAGGTCGTAGCGTGATGTTACATAGACTATAACCTTCCTCGAGAATTGGGCTATCCAATGCAAGTAGAATTTTTCAAATCCGACTGGTAGTTCCGAAGATTACAGCTACATAAACTTACATACAAACAAACAAATTTTACGTCTTTGTAATATTATTATACAGGGTGGTAGGGACATCGACGCGAAAACTGTTACTATGGATTCAGTACATGATTCTGAACCCCCCCTGGATTGAAATTTATCATCAGTTTTTAGAAAAAAAATCAGCTGTTCCATACATTTTGACCGCGTAGGTATTGCACTTTTCTATGAAACAGCAGATTTTTTTTTAATAACGATATTCAACGCGGGTGTGTTCAGAATCATGTACTGAATCCATGGTTTCAGTTTTCCCGTCGATGTCCCTGCCACCCTGTATTATATAAATTATTACTATCATTAAGTATAGATGTTTGCTCCGACCAGTTCCGACAGACTGCAATCGTTAAAAACTGCTCTATGTGTGAAAGACAGTATAGGCTGGGCTTAGTTATAGGGTCGCATTGGCACCATTAGAAAACGAATCCATAAAAGATATTTAAAAGTGAAATCGCTAAAGTAAGACTCACCTCGAACAATAAACCGTAGTATAAGTCACGAAGATCAACGACACTTGCCGTACACTGATAACATCACTAACTTTCTCAAAAATTACCACCCCGACCATAGTGAACACCAGTGTATTCGCTGCATGGCCCAGTATCGTCCAGAAATGGGACACCACCTGCTCCACATCCCCAGCAATTGTCGACTTCTTATTACTGACCAACACCCCAGTTATCACCGTCCCTAGTAATCCAGAAACGTATAAAAACTTTTCACCGATATAATATGTTAAGTACGCCCCAGCCAAAGTTACGGTCACAGCACAGAGTAAATCGTAATATGTTATCGATAGTAAAGTGTCAGTGATCTTTCCCATCACTATGCCTAAGAGGATTCCCCCTCCAGCGTATCTTATCAAAAATAACGCAATTTCTGAGGCTTCTGTCAATGCACTGGCTATGTAACCAAAAACAGCTGTAAACTCTATCATGACTGTGACATCTCCCAGCAATCCTTCTCCTAGTAAAAGTACACTAATATATTTCCCTTTAGACATCGACTTCAATTGTTTCACGACTTCCAAAGGATATATAGGGGAGCACACAATCCCAAAAAGTAAGGCAGTAGAGAAATCCCATGATGTTTCAATCAAGTAAAATGCCATGAAGGCCGCCATTAACGCTGTCAACAATGCTCCTGGTACTCCAACCAGCAAAATTTGAGGGAAGCTTCGCCAAAATGAATGAGCATCAACATTATACGATGTCCGGAAAATCAACAGCGGTAGGAAAGTTATTAACAACACATCTACATCCATAAAACATATATGAACTATCGGCTTTATGCTCGGAAATCTGTTGGCACAAAATCCCGCGAACCCTCCTAGAGTGAACATGATAACTCGGTAAGGTATGCACATTCCGATCCAGAGCATTATAGCCCTTACGATCACGCCTACTAGGAGCGTAGTGAAAACGAATAGGAATCCTAAAGACGTTGGGTAGGCAAGTGAAGGTCTGCTTGGGTCATCAAACTGCATGACTTCGTCTGTCGAGTTTAGTAACTGCTTCGGGTCCCCATCAGCATCCATAGTTTTTTTTATTTTTGATAGTACGAAAATATAAAGTATTGGAATTGTTCTAAAATAGACGTTTCATGGCCTAATAGTTTTTGTTTGTTTCGATTTTGAGTGAAGTAAGTTTAAATGCGTATTTTCGTTTTGAAAACGATTTCGGAAAATTAAGAAAATTATTTGCAAAAAAATAATTAGTAGTTTGCAATTCTACTAAGCGTTAAATATTGTATTAAATAAAAACAAAAAACCCAGCATAAATTTATAAATCCAATTTTAATTTAAAAAAAAAAATCTAAATAAATTACAAAACTAAAAATGTCAAATCCATAATTAAAATAAAATAGAAACTAAAGTTCAAATTAAATTTAAAAAAAACTACAATCATAAATTTATAGGAAATAAAAGTCTCACACCATTCGCCTTTGCAGGACTTTTGTAAGGAGAAAATTTCTGTGGGGTCTTTCTAGGAGATTTCCTAGGCGTCACACTTTTCCTAGCCTCGATTTTTTCTAACTCCTTGAGTTCCATATAGGCCGCTTCTAGCATACGTTTCTTCCAGTCTTCGTAAAGCTCTATTTGCTCTTGTTGTGGCTCTTCTTGCTTAGGTAGGTCGATATCCATGTTTTCTTCAGTATCAACTACAAAAAAATATATACATAAAAATTAATTAAAAGATTTATTTCTCCGATGTTTTTGTGGAGGCCGAGAAATTAATATTTGTTGAATTATGCCAATATAAGGATGTAAAAAGTTTTGACAGCGGTGGGATTCGAACCCACGCCCTTTCGGACTGGTGCCTAAAACCAGCGCCTTAGACCACTCGGCCACGCTGCCTACACGATAACGCGTTGAATTTACTAAATGTTTTATAAGTACGTAAAATAACTAGAAATTAAATTCCTAGAAATAATAGAATTAAAAATCATGGTTACAAAAAAAAGAAAAATAAATTACGTGGATACACTACTACAAAGATCTTATGGGCGTTCGAATGACGTCGACAGGGCATAGCTGGTAATTTTTTTGTGCAATTATTGATTTGTGAAATGTCACTTGAAATTAATTTAAAAAAACAAGATGGCGACTTTAGTTCCTCTTTTGACCACGTGCCAAAATCATCTTGTACAGCTTTATGTTAATTTTATTGTAAAAACCAAATTTTCATTTCACACAGTCCGATCAGTGTACATGAGTTGCATTTTGTTTTCGTACAGAAATATTAGCTGTGCCCACACTCAGGACGTGTGGAATAAAACAAAAAAAAGTCGACAGAAGTGAAAACTTGAACAATTAAAAAAAATACTTCCACAACCTTTAAAGTAAAAATACGTGCATAAAACATTGATCCGTAACGTGATATAAATAAAGAGCATAATCGCGTTTACAAAAATAAGGTGTCGGTAACGGTGTCGACTCGCGAGTTCTATTGTTTTTTTTTTCATCTCAAAAATGCCATTTTTGTTTTTTTTAAAAACGCGTAAATCGGATTAATGTTCCTTAACTTATTTAATAACTTATAAACTCAGTAACAAACACATTGACAGAGAGGCTTGTGTTTAAAACAAGATATTATACTACAATTAGAAATTGGACGCAGGGTGCGTCCAATTGCCGACAGGCCTGTCACCAACCTTGCCAGCTGTTTAATATTTTCACCTTTTTACCAGTGCACTTTTCTTGTTAATTAATAACGAGTATAGTATATAGACCCGCCTCATAGGACTTAACATAACTGACGAAATTGAGTATAGGTACACCTCTGCCCTTTTGGGATTACAGGTAGGATGTTATATTTTATGTTATGTATAGTTTAACGTAAATGTACATGATGCATCATTGTCTGTGTGCGTTGTAGTTGGCATTTTATTGATAAAACGCCAGCCAAGTGCGTGTCGGACCACGCACAATGAAGGCTCCCGTAAAGATTTACCATGTTATTTTAAGACCATAGACTTCTTATAGGTTTTCCTTTAATCTATGAGTAAAGAACCATTCTCTGTATTTTTTTCATTTCATTCATTTTAGGCTCAGTAGTTTCGGATATAAGGATAAATTTTCATCTATTTTCTTAAATATCTTTAAAAGTATATGTTTTAAAATTATAAAAAATATATTTGAGATCCTCACAATAAGTCCTTTCATTTGATATGTCACAAAGTAAAGTTTGCAATTTTTTTAAATTCAATTTTCCGATTTGCCCCCGAAAAGTGACCCCTATATTCAAAATTCATTTATTTACGTTACACGTCCGTATTTGGGTCACAGAAATTCATAAGTTTACCAAATTTCAACTAAATTGGCGCAGTAGATTAGGAGCAAATTGGCTGTGACAGACGGACAGACAGACAAACAAGTGATCCTATAAGGGTTCCGTTTTTTTTTCTTTTGAGATACGGAACCCTAAAAACATAATTTACCATGTTCCACAGCATTCTTAAGAGGACGTCCCTTTTTCTTCTTGGCAGCTGCAAAGTGCAGATCAGTGAACTTGGTCCAGTCCGCGTCCAGTTTGGTCCACTGTGCAGGCTTCAGTCTTGATTTCTCAATTATTTTACTCTTCGTTACTTTTACTTTGTTGATTCTGAAAATTATTTAATTATGAATTTAAATTGTGTTGTTCTTGGCAAGTTCAAGGTCACACCAGAAAACAAGAATGGGACATTATCATTATAAATTTATAATACAGTTTCTTTTTGCCTTCATTTTTTTCCTAGTCCTGTGAAAAAGCATCCCCTTTTTCCTTCCAAACCTCTCTATTTTGTGCGATCTCTGTAAACATGATTAGATGGTCACACCACCTTCACTGCCATCTACCTGGACGGCGATATCCTCCCTCAGGCGTCCAGTGAGTGACGATCTCTGCCCATTTCTCTCACATTGCAGTATACAATGCAATAATACAATGTATCATAAATTAAGTAATATTAAAGCTTTAGCCACCTTATTGAGTGTTCTTTTTTCGTGTGGTTAGTGACTAACCTGTACCCTAATTGCGTAACTTATTTTCGTAAACAATTATGCCTAACTAGCTTTTGCCCGCGGCTTCGCACGCGCAAAGGTCGGAAAATATCCCACAGGAACGTACTACCGATATTCAGAGTACTTATCAAATGTCCTAACCCAGGTCATGGCCTATCCGTATACCATTCATCTAAATCTGTTCAGCCGTTACGGCATGAAAAGGTAACAAATAGATAGATAGGTAATAAATCTGTTTTAGGGTTCCGTATCTCAAAATGAAAAATGGAAACCCTTAAAGGATGACATCGTTGCCTGTCAAGACACTTTTCTCAGAAACGCGTGGAGGTATCAAGTTGAAATAGATAGGTATTAAAAACTTAGGCTATGCGCGCACTACGGATTTTGATCTCCTCTCAGGCTCATTTTCTACGAAAAGTATGGAAAGTTTTTTGCAATTTTTGAATTTTCTCGTACTTGAGTACGAGAAAATTCAAAAATTCGCCCTCCGTTGGCCCGATATATTTTTTTGACGCTAGTAATAAGAAATAGGATCGACAGGCATCAAAAAAGTTTTTGTGAAAATTACCCATGTTCTTGCTGACTGTACAATTTTTTCAAAATCTGTGAATGCAGATCAAAAAGTTAAGGACAGTCTTCTAAGACCGTTTTCTTGTAGCGACAACGGTTAAGGTACCTGCCCTTATTGCCCCATATCAACATCCACCCTGTATATGTTAGGATTGACTACTTAGCTCCATAAAGGTATAGCGTGATGATAATGTTTTAAAAGGTTAAATCCGTAATTATCTGCAATATTCTAACCTTTTGGATAGTCTTTTTACAGTTTGCGGTAAACTATAGAAGAATACGAACATAATGCAATATTGCTCATCCCCCATAGCAAATAGCGTGATAATAATTTTTGAAAAGTCTATTGTGACGTTTCTATTATTTGACATAGATTATTTATACAAATTTTCAAGTTAATCAAGCCAAACAGTAAAATCCTCCCCTGTAAAAATAAATACCTCTTTTCACCCCGCCAGGGGTAGATTTTCAAAAAACCTTGATATACGTTTTTATTTGTTTTCAGTCTTAAGTATAAATACTGAGTTTTGAGTTAATCAGACCGCGCGTTAAAATTCTTCCATACAAACTATGACACCCCCCAATCCTCCCTTAGGGGGTAGTTTAGAAAAACTAAAAATGGCAAACTTTATAATTTACATAGATAAGTATTCGTGCCAAGTTTCAAGTTTATTAACTCAAGGAATAAAAATTTTCAAACAAACAAAATCCCCCCTTTTCACCCCCTTAAAGGTCGATTTTCCAAAAACCCTTTCTTAGTGGATGCCTACGTCATATTATCTACCTGTGTGCCAAATTTCAGCCCAATCCGTTCAGTGGTTTGAGCTGTGTGTTGATATATCACCCAGTCAGTCAGTCAGTCAGTCAGTTTACTATTTTATATATACAGAAGAATACGAACATAATGCAATATTGCTCATCCCCCATAGCAAATAGCGTGATAATAATTTTTGAAAAGTCTATTGTGACGTTTCCATTATTTGACATAGATTATTTATACAAATTTTCAAGTTAATCAAGCCAAACAGTAAAATCCTCCCCTGTAAAAATAAATACCTCTTTTCACCCCGTCAGGGGTAGATTTTCAAAAAACCTTGACATACGTTTTTATTTGTTTTCAGTCTTAAGTATAAATACTGAGTTTTGAGTTAATCAGACCGCGCGTTAAAATTCTTCCATACAAACTATGACACCCCCCAATCCTCCCTTAGGGGGTAGTTTAGAAAAACTAAAAATGGCAAACTTAATTAACATAGATTAATTAATTTACATAGATAAGTATTCGTGCCAAGTTTCAAGTTTATTAACTCAAGGAATAAAAAAATTCATACAAACAAAATCCCCCCTTTTCACCCCCTTAAAGGTCGATTTTCCAAAAACCCTTTCTTAGTGGATGCCTACGTCATATTATCTACCTGTGTGCCAAATTTCAGCCCAATCCGTTCAGTGGTTTGAGCTGTGCGTTGATATATCACCCAGTCAGTCAGTCAGTCAGTCAGTCAGTCAGTTTACCATTTTATATATACAGATTTGTTTCATTTTGACAGTTCAACAACATTCATTGCGTTATTAAAGTGAAACTTTTATTACATCATCTCAAACTTTTTCGTCTGTGTGTTGCATGTCGCGTGACGGTCGGCCGCGGAGTAGGGATAAAGTGAAAGGCGCTCGTCAGAGCAGCCAAGGCCAATATGGCGGCGCATATAGAAGTTTCACTTTTACCGTGGTTTCATAAAACCACACAATCCTTTTTACGTTGTTGAGCAGATTTTTTTTTTCCAACTTCTTATGAAGCAATGGATTAGCAATCTGTTTCAAATCGAAATAGATTGTGTTGTATTACGCAATTAGGGTACTGGTGTCAAGAGTTTTAAAGCCGCCCATAGGCTTCTGACTTGGCTTCACATATCGTCGAGAAATATCTCTCAGGCATGCTGGTTTTCTCACGATGTTTTCCTTCACCGTTTTTGAAGCAAGTGATAATTATACAATACGCACATGAATCCGAAAAGTCAGAGGTGCGTGCCTTGGGTTCGAACTCGAGATCTATGACTGGGCAGTCTGACGATCACACCACTAGGCTATCACTGCCACTAAAAGGAGTGCGAAGTACAGTTACAACCAATACTAGCTTCAGATTTACCATACATTTTTCGAGTTCTAACTTTGGAACAACTTTTGGATAATCAGCCTATAATATTCCCACAGCTGGGACACAGGCCTCCTCTCTTCGAGAGGACGTGGGCTGTAATCTATCACGCGGGCCCAGTGCGGGTTGTTAGATGTCACATGTCTTGAATTTTTGGTTCTAAGACATGCCGATAGTTATGAAATTATTTACACAAAGTAAAACGCCTGCCTGGGTTCGAACCCACGACCTAGAAGTCGTAAGTCGGAGCCGTTACCACTGGGCCACAACTGCTCTTGTGAATGCGCATTTCAAGAAGACATGAAGATATTTGAACTTCAAAGAAGTTGCACTGTCACTCTCAGGCAAGGTTTATTTAAGATTTATTACGCACCAGGTATATAAGAAATAATGTCTTAAAGAAAATTATTAAAGGGTTTGGTGAGTCACCTGCAAGCTTGATATACAGCCATACACACATACTGAGGGAGATTCAAGTCAACTTCCTGAAAGTAAAGAGAAGTAAATTAAATAAAGATGTGTAGTACAACAAAAAATGAAAACACTGGAAAATTGGCAATGAAACTATTAAATAAATCGAAATTAAAAAAAGTGATTTTTCCAAACAATTTAAATACAGTGAAAACCGTTTATAACGATTTCGAAGGGAACGTCGGATTACGGTTGTTATAGCCGATAGTAGTTATAACCAAAAAAATATGTTATTTAAACAAAAATGGCCTCAAAATTTCGTCGTAGACGTTTTAAGCGAAGTCGTTATAAACGGTTTTCACTGTAGTAGTGATGGGCCGACTTTGGGTTTTGCCAATCGTTGACTAGCAATAGTGTAGGCTGGTATCCGCAACTCCACGTCAAAGCGCGTATTTTTCGTACAACTAGTTAAAGTGACTATTGGAAATATTTGATTGTTTCATATGAAATCAAAATCAAAATATTTTATTTCACATAAACCTACATGGGCACTTATGAAACGTCAGAAGCTAGGTGCACGGTTCCAATTGGTCGTTTCCTATGGCCGGCAAGAAACTCCACGGTTACTCTTTTAAAAATAATTGGCTTTTACAATACTTTCATATAACAGTGTTTCTAGGTATGGGAGGACAGTGCAGACTGGGAACGGCATTAGAGATATGCAGTTTAATTTATTGCCGTATTATCATCTCCACCTTGTATAAGATGTCCAGCTGACTGATGGATAGCAAAAAAATTATACATCTAAAGGTTTTTAAATACTGTTTAATTATTTTGCTGAGCAATTCATCCTTCACCTAAAAACTTTGCTAATTGTAAAGCCTTTTTAATTATATGGAGCTTATGAATCCTTTTATGACTTGCAAAAATGTCAGTTTAACTTATTCGATCACCGTATTTTATCACACCACAAACAACTGTACATAGACCACCCAATAATGTCAACAATGAAAAATCTAAGTATTTACATATATTTTTATAACCACAACGGGGAAGCTCTTGGTCTTTATCTCTATAAGTGATGATCAGGCTGAAGGTGGAAGCGAGCTTCACCCGAAATCCTCAACCACAGAGGAACTGGCTATCTTACCTCTAACTGCTGAAACACAACAATGCTGTTAACATTGTTGTTATGGCGACAGACTTAGATAAGATAGAACAAGCCCTACCACCAACCGATTGCAGTACTTATATTTAAGCTGTCTTTTCAATGAAATAATATTACAATAGGGAATACATTATCACTAAGTGATAAATGAAGATAAAAAAAAAAAAAAAAAAAAAGATTTGAGAAAAAACTTGTGAATATAGGCATAAAGGTATGGTTATGTGTGTTTAATCCAGGGCTCGGATAATAGTATATTTTTCGAAACGATTTCGTCTTAAAAACCTAAGAAACGATTTGGTTCGGTTACGTTCGAACGGAACGTTATAAAAACGTTTAGGAAGAAGATTTTTTTTTAAATCGTTCTCGATTAATAAAACGTTTTTAACCGTTGTTTTCATTTTTGGGTTGATCGATAGGAAACTCGCAACACAACCCTAACCATTACGTAAGCGGCAAGCGCATTGGAATCAATGATGTAATTAAATGAATATAAGGTACAATTTAACTAAACAAGTTCATGCTTGCCGGCGCACGCCCCGTGCGCGGTTGCGTCCTGCGGAATAAACAGGTTTTTGAAAACGTTCTCATTTCGTTTTCGTTCCGAACAAAATGTTGTACAAAGAACTGTTTGAAAGGTTTTAAAATAGTTATTAATGCAACTGTTATATAATAAGCGGTATTAAAACACGAATGTGGGTTTAACACGAGGTGAAGCCGAGTGTGATAATAGTATCGCATGAGTGTTTTAATACCTAATTATAACAGTTGCATACAAGACTTTATCTACACCCATGATATGAATCCTCTATAAAAGTTTCTGAAACCATTGGGTGTTTGTAATTCAAGATCAAGAATAAAGATATTCCCACGAAATTCAGTACTACAACTGCATGTATGTACGTCGCCTGCAGCAGCACATCACACACACATGCGTGCAGCGGGTACTGCTGTCCCCCGCTTGAACGTTGAAACGAGTTGCGTGATGAAATTTTGTACAACATTGTAACACTCGTTTGGATGAGGTAATGGTTACTATGACACTGGCTGTTATAATGTTGCCAATAAGCTAACTGTTTCAGAAACTTTTATAGAAGTTTTATAGCATGGGTGTAGATAAACGTTATTTTAAATAACGTTTCCGAGCCCTGGTTTAATCTAAGTTAAAATAAATCTCACCATTTTAGCCAGCCGCTGGTACTCCTCAAGGATCCTATCAGCGAGTTCCTGTACTCCGGGACACTGCAGCGTCAGACACAGCATGGTGGTGGTCAGCTTGTCACTGTTCAGTTCTAGCAGGTTCTGTACTACCTTCTTAGTGTTTGTGTATGCAGACGGTTTGAGACCAGAGTATTTTATTGCTGTTTTCTGTAATTTAGAGAAATATGTTGGTTTATTTGTGACCTTATTAGTGATGTTCGTCAGATAGGTCAGGTATGTAGTACTAGCAGCCAGCATGCGTGTATGACCAGATGTATGAATGTAAGCACAGTAAGGTGATGTACAGAACACCACCTTGCTGCCTACCCCCATAGGTAAAAGGGGTGAGTTTCTGTATCAATGTATGTGTATTTTCGTTTTATAAATGCTAAGGGTACAAGTATAATATTAAGAGGAATAGATCTGGAGAATTTAACAATGTTTATTTATTATAGCCATAGTATAAAGAGTTCAAGTAGGCTATCTCCGGCTCAATCCGCGATATAATTGCCTACCATACTTGCCTGTTTCAGGGTTGTCACTTTTAGCTAAATTTTTATTCAGTACCTAGAAATTGGCAAGGGCCGGGAAGTTCTATTTTTAGGGTTTCGTAGTAAACAAGGAACCCTTATAGTTTCGTCATGTCCGCCTGTATGGTTCTCCGTCTGTCTGTCTGTCTGTCCGCGGCTTAGCTCAGAGACGCTTAGTACTAGAAAGCTGTAATTTGGCATGGGTATACATATTAATCACGTCGACAAAGTGGTAAAATAAAATCAAGAAAAATATTGTTTTTTCAGGTACCTCCCCTAGACGTAAAGTTAGGATGTTTTTTTTTTTTCTCAATAATCCCATAGTGTGGGGTGTCGTTGGAAAGGTCGTTCAAAAATATTGCGAGTTTGCGAAGACCATTTTTGGATTTAGGAATCCGTTTTCGAAATATTAAGCTTTAAAGTGCTAATTTTTGTTAGAGTCAAGTGTGGGGGACACTTGACTCTGCAAGTTTAATGGTTGGTTTTGGGTACTTATGTGAAAAATTCACGGCAGTAGCATATATAACAAAATTAAAAGGAAAACTATCACAGCTAAGTAGGCTCTACAAGTTAACGAGTAATAATCGACCAACTTACATTTGCGGTTGCAAAAACATGTTCAACACGTTCAACATGTTGTTTGTTTCTCAACTACAAAGGTAAGTTTGTTCTTGGGATAAATTCATCCCAACTACCCAACTACGGAACCCTTCATTGTGCGTGGTCCGACACGCACTTGGCCGGTTTTTACTTATGTGTTGTCTGGGTTCAGGGTTTGTGAGGTCGGTTTTACCTAAACGATGACGACGTGTTTGTATAAATGACAAAGTTATATTTGCGGTTTATATTTTCTGTTACGAATGGTTACGATTCGAACTTTGCTCTATTTATCTGATTCACAATTCGTAAAATATTTGAAATTACGATTTTAGAATAGAATCATATTTATTTGCTTAAAAACATGGTATAAAAGATGGTATAAAAACTAACTGGTATAACTGTAAGTACTTAGTTACTTTACCTACAATACTAAGAAATCGGCATGACTAAACGTAAACAAAGCATTAGCGGCATATCAATTGACAGATCAAAAGCAGGTACCTAATACATTTTAGTGGGAAAGTAGGCCTGCCTACTTCGTCTGTCTGATAGTTATATAATACAACAAAAAATAAGTAGGTATCTTATCATCAAGTAAAAATTATACTAGAACTAGCGACCCGCCCCGGCTTCGCACGGGTATAAACCGGGTTATTATACATATAAACCTTCCTCTTCAATCACTCTATCTATTAAAAAAAACCGCATCAAAATCTGTTGCGTAGTTTTAAAGATTTAAGCATACATAGGGATATAGGGACAGAGAAAGCGACTTTGTTTTATACTATGTAGTGATAAGTGACTTGGTTACCTTTTCTGTTCAGTAGGTAATCTGAACAGAGACAACTCTGGAATCGATGAATTATTTAGACACCCAAACGAACAGCAATAATTTCTCCTGCGATTATCACTCATTTTTCATACATTTAGCAGTGCCGAAAAGCCGCGACGCGCAAACCTTGTGCGGCGTTAGCCCCGACTGGCGCACTCTAAAACAGCCGAGATTTTGTTAAGTGTGCGTGCGGCGACGCATAGATACAAGCCGCGCACACATACAAGCCGCGCGCGGTGCGTTTGTATGAAGATAGTGTACTTCCTCTCTTTATACTATGTTATAGCCTTGCTTCAGAGTTTTTATTTTTTTACAAAAACTTTTTTTTCTTAATTTTGAGACTCTGTGTGCCCTTTGGCAAAGGCCTCCTCCATCCCCTTCCAATTCTCCCTGTTCCTTGCTTGTCTAGTCCATGTCTTGCCCGCGGTCCTCACCAAGTCATCCTGCCATCTTTTCAAAGGTTTCCCTTTTTTTCTCTTCCCCTCTCTAGGATACCATAGACTTTAACAATACACAGTGTTTATTGTGAAAGGCACTTGATACTTGTGATAACTAGGAATTCTTTAACTTATATCTACAACCAATATTTGCCGGCTAAGAAGTACCTGCGTACATTTAAAGGTTGAAGGTGAAGTTCACACTCCATCACGTGTATTGCAGTAGTCCTCACAAAACTCCCAATAACGCGCATGCACTGATTTTGTATTCTGTCCAATTTAACTAAGTTACTCTTGTACCCGCTATCATATAAAAAGTTGCCATAGTCCAATCTCGAACGAATAATAGAAACATATAATAGCCTCAAGTAATATGGATGTACGCCCCACCCAGACCCAGCAAGAACTTGAAAGATTCTCAAAGATTTTAAACATTTTCCGGATAGTTCTCCAATATGTTTTTTCCACCTAAGCGAGCGGTCTAGCCACAAACCTAAGTACTTTATATTATCTACTACTTGAAGCGATTTTTCATTTACTAACAGATTAATACATTCTCTTTTATATCCTCTCTTAAAAACACATACTTTAACTCTTTGAAGATGAAATTTCTAAACCTATGTTTGAGAGCAATTTAATTAAAATATTGAATGAATTTTGTAAAAGATTAACTATTTCTTGTATGTTTTAACAAAGCAAAGCAAAGTATTTCAAGTATTAAAGTAGCAAAGTATTTCTCTTGTTAAGCAGTCTTGCCGAGTCATGTCAGAGTTTATATTGGAGGCGAAAAAAAAAACCACTATTAGTGACAGTACATGAGTCTCTTATTGACTACCCTATACTTGCATCACAGCAATTGGAAAGATTTTCTTTGAACACATGGGTTAGCAGTGTGGACCTATCCAATGTAGTTAAACCTTGTATAGATGTTATAGACAAACCGAAACATCAGTATAGATGTAGCAACATACATGAAATTTGTGATCAGTATCTTAAGGCTAATTATTTACATTTTTACTCAGTCTATACTGATGGATCACAGGAAGGTAACGAGTCGGGATGGGCTGTTTTTGATCCGCAAACGAAAGCATCTATAAAGTTTAGATCACGTGCTAAAATTTCAATAATGTACGTTGAACTGCTAGCGATCTCAGAAGCTATTTCATACATTGAGTCATTCGAATCAGGAAATTATGTTATACTGACTGATTCTAGGAGTGCTCTGCAACACCTGGCTCGATGCACCTCGAATTGTCGAGGTGCACCGATAGCCTATGAGATTTTAGACTCGATTAGTAAGGTCCAAGACAAAAGAATTGTTCTTCAATGGGTACCATCCCATGTTGGATTGTATGGAAACGAGGAAGTAGATTGTTTAGCAAAAGAGGCCATCACAGACGGAGTATCTGTTGAGTGTTTTCCCTTATTTAGTGACGTCTTGTACCGAGTTCGCGACCAGTGTTTACAATTATGGAAAGAATACTTTGATGAGAGGTCACTAAGTAAGGGAATTTGGTATAGAACCATTCAACACAGTCTTTCCCGCCTTCCTTGGTTTGTGGGTATAGATATGCATCGAAGTGAGATAGTTACTGCTTTCAGACTACGTTCGGGACATGTTCCATTGAATAGCTTCGCCTTTTTAATGAGAAAGAGTGATTCGCCCAATTGTTCTGAGTGTGATAAGGTAGAGGATACTACTCATATTTTAGCGGAATGTGTCCGGAACGGGGTTGAGAGGAGTATCTATTTAATAGAAAATGGTTTTAATTATACAAATGTTGGCATGTATAACAGTATCTTGGCTGCTCCCTTGTCCAGGTCAGCCAAAAAATTATACAAAATTGTAAACTTAGGTATTAAGCGTAGATAGCGACAGAATGCCCCTATGAGGGTGGCGTGGTCATACTGATCAAACCCTCAATAAACAAATAAAGATAAAAAAAAAAAAAAAAAACTTATATCTAATTTAACAAAACTATAAAAGTAGAGCCAGACCACGAAAGGCATTTCCTTCATGGAAGTCCAATGCTAGCCTAAATTCTGAGAGCATTTAAGGTTGTTATTACCAACAACAAGTATCATGTCATTGGTGAGATAGAACACAAAAACTAGAGCTATCTTTTATAAAACAAACCATGACAAGGAATAGTTAGTAGTAAGCATACTGTGTCACATAGTGTTAGTAATTTTAAAAAAAAGAATATTATAACTTGTTTCATATTACAAGAAAACAGAACCAACATTGTACACCAGTTTGGCATAATATGACAAGGACCAGCAGCACCCTATTCGCGTAACACACAATTAATGACAACCTGTTTAATTTTGATAGTTCAACAACATTCATTGTATTATTTATGTTGCTACGCAGACAAATTTTTCGAGCATATGAAGCATTGGATTAGTAATATCCTTCAAAATGATGATTCAGATTGTGATTGATTATGTGTTAGGTAATAGGTAATACGGACTGATTTCCGCAACTTCACGTCAAAGCATGGATTTTGCGTACAGGTGGGAAAATTGGTTATTCGATTCACCCCAGCTCCTCAAAGGCCAGCAACGTCTTAGTGTCACTGAAATTGATTATGAGATATGCAATTAGAGTGCAGTTTGTAATTACAAACTGCGACAAACAGCTGTTAATTGTACTTGTTACGTAAAAAAATAATTTTAGATGTACTGTGACCTGTGTGAGCAGTAACGCTTCCTCGTCATCATTCCCTTGCTCTTATCCTCTCGTCTTTTTCTTTCAAACCTCTCTATTGGTTATCATTTCAGTAGACACCCCCTTTTCAGCCAGTAATAATACTTACAATATCTAAATCTGTCCGCAACATAGATGCAGCCAAGTCCAAGCATATGACAACTCTGCTAGTATCAGTCATGTTGCTGCCTGCCATACTCTTTGTTTGTAGCAGACGTTCCAATTCTGCTGCTTTACTGAAATTACAAGCAACAGGACTTAGCATTAGATCTAGATAGAATAAATGTAATATTGTACAAAATTGGTATTCCAATTTGAATGAAAAACAATGATGCAGCATTATCAGAGTGGAAGTCCATGCACAAGATTGGTACTTTGGTAGGTAGCACAACAACCTAAAAAGTATCTGCAAACTGAAAAGATCATGTTTTACTACTTCATTTTAGTTTATAAGAATAGCAATGGACTTGAATAGAGTCTAATAAATACATTAGCTTGTTTATTAATATATAGATTGTGATCTTTTTCCCTAAACGTGATTTTGTTTACTTACTTCATAACTTTATCTTCCTCACCAAGTCCAAGTTTGGACGCTATCAGATGCAAAGTTTTGTTATTCGTTGCCATTTTATTGATTTGTTTGGCTTTACACTTTAAAATATTACTTTATTACAAAAAACTGTGTGTTGATTAGAAAATTCATCCACAAATAAATCGCGCTATTTTTTGACATTTGTTTGTGTTCCATTCAGTCAGCTGTCATGGCTTGTCAAAGTAATTCATTCATTCTACATAGACAAAAGAGGAGGGAGAGGGATCACCTAGTGATGTGACGAAAAACTTCAATATTTTCCAGAAAGGTACTATTTTCCAGAAAACACAATATCGATGACACAGAATATTACAAAAGTAAATTATTTACGTAAAGATTAATTAATTATTTACATAAAGAATAATTACCATCAGAGTTTTGTAGAAAATTAAAACGAGTTAATCATAGAAATTGACTGCTTAATTTTTAGTCGAATAAAATAAAAATTTATGGCCAAATTCTATTTACCCAATATTTTCCTTCAAAATTATTTATCTCTACATATAATCATCGCATTTATCATGTAGAAATGATAAACTAAAAGATTGCCTACCTTTTTGCAAAAATGCACAACTTGACATTGTTTATCTCTGTCGTTCATGGATGGAAAATCTTCTCGATTCTCGATGACCACGCCCCTTTATCTCGATTTTGACTGAAGTTTCAATGATAAAACACCTTGCAATATCACAGGAGGCGACATGTTGATTTTTTTCTATAGGTTCTGTGAAGCCGATAGGGATCGCTGTCATTGCTACAAAATGTCTTTGTAGTTATCAGGGTGTAGGTCATATAATTGTAGTAATATTAACTAATCCGTGCTAATTTTCATATGTTAAACGTATCGTAAAGAGAAAGAAGAGGATCCAGTCCGCCCGAATCAGGGGTGTGTATTGAGTGATACACCGATATAGATTTGTATCAAAATAATCCGAAGCTATTTATAAATATTATTTTCTCAGCTTTTACTTATGTTCAAACGTTAATAGTAACGTCTGATCTATAATTAACTTGTGAAAGTTTATAAATATTACAGTATTCCATGGTGAAGAAGTGAGTCGACTCGGTTATTAGTGGGAAAGGTTGCCATTTTTTAGTGGGATAAATCGTGTGTGGTGATATCAGGGCGTGATCTCAGTGCTCGGAGTTGGTTTGAGTCCGAATCCGGGGCAGTGTGAGTGCACGTCTGTGGTGTTCTGGTGGCCGCGGGTGCTAGGAACTTGCTACGAGGCTGTGATACGAGTTTGTGGTGTGGTGATTTTCAGGTTGAGATGCAACTAGTGTCAGTGAGGTCGAGATAATAGCAGTGCGTGTTGTGGACGTGGTGACGTGATGATGCGGTCGCAGTGAGGGGGCAGAGCGACACCACGGCTTCTTCTGTGGCGGGCGGCGCGCGGGGAGCCGAGTCTCCTTCGCAGCCCAATCAAGACACGGTGGACAACGCCACACCCACCTGCTGGTAAGTCCTCCTTGTCTATTGTCTCACCAAAAAGGTCCTACACCTAAAAGTCTTGGTCCTCCAACTCCTTGGCAGTCAAGTGATCTAATGTCATTCATTCATTCTGTAGCACTTCATTTATATATTTGTTAAATCTAGACAGAAAGATAAACAATAGCATAGTTTAGTGCCAATTCTCAGTGTACAAGTAGCTACTGTCACAATTTTCCCTAATTTCAACACTCAGTTATCTCAAATAGTCTAGTTTATGGTAGTTTTACTTATTGGAAAATCTTAAACAAATTCTACCTCAATTTTTCCCCAATTTAAATGCTTATTTTTCCTCCTAATCTCACCCTCTTTAGTCTAATGGAAAAACCAATTACAATACCTTAAATATCGAGTGTACCATATAATAAATTATAACCTTTACATTGACAATGAACAATAAATATGAGCGGGTACATAAATCAAAGTCAGTAATATGAATGTCAAATGATCTGAGTGTCATTTTGTAGCTGACAACTTAATAGGCAGAACATTAACCTATTCTAAATTTAAAATCAGATAATTTTAAAACACAATATTAAAGGCCCTCTTTAAAAAAATCTGTATGATCTGTGAAGATCTGTAGAACTTTCAAACACATTAATATTATTGAATAGGAAATTAAAACAATGATCAATAATTAGATAATTGTGTTTTCTGTCGATACTAATGCCATAAAATAAAAAAGGGTTTAAGGGATGATGCAAGCTCGACTTAAAAAATAATTTTTAAAGCATTGCTTACTTAAACTGAATTTAATTGCATTGGCTAGACTGGACAGGGGCCCAAATCGTTGGGTAAAGGCAATTATAAAACATGTAACTTATGAGTAACACAAATTCAATAGGCATCATCATCATCATAGCCCAAAGACATCCACTGCTGGAAATAGACCTCCGCCAAGCACCGCCACTTCAACTGGTTCTATGCTTCTCACGTCTAGCAGCTGGGCAATGGGAATAAACATTAATAATTTAGTATAATAGTTCAATACATTTTGTTCTGGCCAATAAATATTGATAATGAACATAAATTTATTTAAATTAATAATAATAAATTACTACTAATTAATATGGAAATGTTATTAATTATTTATTTGATAATGAACAATTAAATATAATTCCATGTAATCACAATTCAGTTGGCAGAATAGGGATGTCTGATTTTATTTTCGTTTTTTATAACTCAACTTATTATGTTATGAAAGCCTGTATAAAAATGTCTCCAAGCACTAAAAATCAAGGTCCCTGGTGTAATGTAAACATTACATGCAATCTCTATTATAATGTCAACTAAATTGACATTGCAGTGTTTAAAGCCAAAATATTTCTGCAGCACCATTGTACATTTTTATTTTTAAATTCTTTCAATTGGAATTTAAATGTAGAACAGGTGTGGGTTTTTTTTTCTAATTTATTTTGATTGCAATGTTGATCATCACTATGCCCTTCTGTTGCACCTTTTTGATTTTAGAGTTATGTTTTGTTCTGAACCTTGGCAAGTGAGCTCTACTATCGGTTTAGTCATTGTCTTTATATTTTTAACATGGAAGCCATTTTAAAATCAAAATGTCTACTATTAATAGCAGTATATGAGACTTATTCAAAATTCTATGGCTGTCAAAGCATTGGCACCTTCATGTTGCCAGTATCTTTTTTTTTTTCAAGTTCATAATGGTACTATTTTCTGTGTCATTCAGACCAGCCCTAGCAGTATACAGATGCATATAAAAGGAATTTTCCATCCATTAAACTGTAGGCCTGTAATATCAACCTAATGCATAAATAAAAACATTATCACACAAACATTCTAGCCGCATGTTTGTATTAGTAAGTCAACATTTTCCTAAGATAATATTATAAAATTTTATTACAAAAAAAATGTATTTTTAACTAAACTAGACCATAGACTGACGACTGAATTAAATAATTAAAAAAAAACTAAATCCATACTAGAAAAACAATAAAAACTCAAAGCATTTATTTCAATTAAAACAATTACAAGCACTTTTGAATTGTCAAGGGGTCGGTCAGTCAGAAAGATGAAGCTAGTTGCCCATTCCAAAGTATAGTAGGTTCCTATGGAGAAGAACAGGCAAGAAATTCCTCTTGCTCTCAGAAATTGAAAGAAAATAATTTTCTCATCAATGAGATGGTTCTGTCATCATTTCTATAGATGTGTCAGGACACAGATAAGTAAACAATGGAGGCCTAACCTGCGCACACCTGTCTGCCATGGGAAATATAGCATGACTCGTGATGACGCGCCAATGACGATAGTCTAATGACTAATTACTTGGTCTTTTTAAGTACCTAAGTACTTTGAATATACCTTATATACAGTACCTAAATATTAAAATATAGTCAATGGCGCCGATTCCCTTGTTCACAAACTAAACTAAATTTAAGTTCAGTGCATCTTTTTCTTCCTATTTCATTAAGAAAAGGACAGAAGATAAATTTTAGTTTAGTCCTGTCAAATTAATCAGCGCTTGACGTAAATTGACGTAATTTTAGTCGGCAAGTTTTTAATCACGTCTAAATTTGTATGGAGAGTGACAGGCGCTGATTAATTTGACAGGACTAAACTAAAATTTAGTTTAGTTTGTGAACAAGGGAATCGGCACCATTCTTGTAGAAATATAATATTAAATAAATAAACTGCGACTGTAGGTACCTACCTATATATTGTATAGATAATAAAAATGCAAGTCTTCTTAAACACTAAAATGAAGCTAAAAACAACGTCTACCAAATTATGACAAACTAGTGGACGTCACGCGGTTTCACCCGCGTAGTTCCCGTTCCCGTGGGAGTACGGGGATAAAATATATCCTATGGTACTCGCTGATAATGTAGCTATCCATTGCTGAAAGAATTTTTAAAATCGGTCCTGTAGTTTTTAAGTTTATTCGTTACATACAAAAATACAAATCTTTCGTCTTTATAATATTAGTATAGATATACCAACGGTTTCTCAAAGCCTATTCAGTTTTTCTGACATTAAATCAATGTTCAGTTTTATGATTGGTTGTTATTATTTAGACTCAAATTATAATATACTAGCGATCGCCCCTGCTTTGTACGGTTTTTACGACTTGACAAAACATTGAGGTTTCTTTAAAATAATTATTTAAGTTACATTATACACTTAGCCTTCCAGAATAAATTCTCTAAATGATGGTGAAAACCGCATCAAAATCCGTTGCGTAGTTTGGAAGAAAAACGCGGTCATACAAACAGACACGCGGCCAGAAACACAGAAAGCGACTTTAATTTATAATTTACTAGCTGACCGAACAGACGTTGTCCTGTTTCCTATAACTCGATCGCAGCGCCACCTACCGGGTCCAATTGTGAATCTAAACCACCCAGGGACTCATTCAAACATACACCAAAAATTTCATCAAAATCGGTTCAGCCGTTTAGGAGGAGTTCAGTGACATACACACTCACAGAAGAATTATATATATAAAGATTAGCTTTTGTCCGCGGCTTCGCCCGCGTGTATGTCGAAAAATATCCCACGGGAACGTACTACCGGGATTACATACCTAATAGCTGACGAAAGGTCATTGACTAATACCGCTGCACCCGCGTTGCCGTCAACCATAATTATGTAGTTACGCGTAATTTTGAATCTGTGAAATGTTTTAAACTATCCATTTAAACGATATGATGTCAAGGCATATTTTAATTTTAATTAAATGCCCAATTTTAATAACATATTTTATTGGATAAGGATTAATATAATACTTACCGGTCAAAATTGCTTCGGAAATAATAATTAAATTTTTATCGAATTCTGAAAGATGAAAATGGTTACTGTGGGTCATCCTTAGAAGATAGACATAATTATGTCATCGCAGACGTTTTTGTTGCAATTTTTAAGATGAACGATACTGTAGAACATAAATTTTATGTATCTTTTGCGGTTTACGTTCGTTCCCAGTCAGCGTGATTTTTTCCGACTTCTTCAACAATAATCGTCATATTTAAGCCAATTTACACAAAACCTTAATGAATTATACACCAAAACCTTCCTCATGAATCAAAACCGCATGCATGAATCAAATCCGTCTATGGGTGAAAACCGTTTGAGAATCCGTTCGGTAGTTTTTGAGTTTATCGCGTTCAGACAGACAGGACAGACGCGGTGGGGGACTTTGTTTTATAATATGTAAGGATGTATAGATACTAAATTAAATACCAATCAATTGTGCTACAATCAACCAAAATTGTCATTGGTTGCTCTCAATTTTAGAACGACTAATAACAATAGTTAATGTTGACAGCAGATTTACCATTAAACAAATAAATCTGTAGTATTGTACTCCATTTACTACTTCATAGTGGTGTTAAACTATAAATAACTGAGTGGGAGTACCAATATCAGCTGTTTTTCCTCCCACGCATTCATGGCCATCCTTCATAAAATGTAACTTAATATTGTGGCAGTTATTAGCAATGGGGTAAGCAATTTATTTAACTTAAATGAGAATAGTTTTAAAATTATTTTATTTTTTTAATTTATTTATAAAACCTGGATACGTGAGAACTGGGTAAGCGAGAAAACTCTATAAATGAGAGTTATTGCCTGGTCCCGTCATTTTAACCTTCTAATACCTCTATAAGTGAGAAACAGAAACCTCTATAAGAGAAAGTCGTTTTACATCCGTAGACCTCCATAATTGAGACTGCTACTTGCCTGTACCTCTATAAGCGACAGTCGAGTGTAATTTAACATCTGCTATTTATGACGCATTCTTAAATTTCGTGGAAATAACATGGTTTTTTTTTCTCTAACTTTTCCAACCTGCCTCAACCTCTATAAGTGAGAATGGCCACTCCTGTACCTCTATAAGCGACAGTCGAGTGTAATTTAACATCTGCTATTTATGACGCATTCTTAAATTTCACATTGTTTTTTGACGTGACAACGTCTTATAAATTGGTTTGCCGGGTGACACTTCAAGAAACTGCGTTACGCTCCGCTCACGTTATGCGCTCACAATGAGAGCGAGTGAGAGGCACGCGTCCCTTCCACTCGGGCATGGTTAGCCCGCCTAAGAGCGAGAGAGACAGACATAAAAAGTGAATTGTTACTATTATTTCATCCTTCTTCCTACTATACGAATGAATATTCACATTAAAATTATTTTACCACTCAAAGTCGTTGTCACGTAAAACTTTCGCCCGTATACCGACTTTACAGGCAACCAATTTTTTTCTCTCTAACTTTTCCAACCAGCCTCAACCTCTATAAGTGAGAATGGCCACTCCTGTACCTCTATAAGCGACAGTCGAGTGTAATTTAACATCTGCGATTTATGATTCATTCTTATTTTTTTTGGAAATAACATTGTTTTTTTTTCTCTGCCTTTCCCAACCAGCCTCAACCTCTATAAGTGAGACAGGCCGCTCCTGTACCTCTATAAGCTAGAAACTCGAGTTAGTGAGAAACTTCCATAAGCGAGAAAGAGATCGCGGTCCCTTGAACTCTCGCTTATCCAGGTTCGACTGTACTAGCTGCTGCCCGCGGCATTGTCTGCGTGGACCCTAATTCTGTTTTCTAAAATAATAGTTACTCCTTATAACATCAGCTATCTGCTAGTGAAAGTCCCGTCAAAATCGGTCGAGCTGTTACGGAGATTAGCCGAAACAAACAGACAGACAGACAAAAATTCAAAACATAGTTTTTTTTTGTTATAAGTACCGTACATACTTTTATATGCATTTAGTAAAAAGCTGTTATTTTGACATTACAAAATTCAATCTATAGAAAAAAGCACTTTCCATTTTCCCGAGTTTCCCAATTTTACGGGTAACTTATCCAATTTTTCTTTTCGTATAAACCTTATTTGGACTACAATTACGAAAATTTTAAAATAAAAGTGGACCAAATTGGTACAGCCGTTTTGTTCTCTAGTGATGCGCTTACCTATGAACAGCATTTCATTGTTTAACCGACTTCCAAAAAGGAGGAGGTTATATGTTCGTCGCGTGTTTGTTTTTTTTTTTTTTTTTTTATGTATGTCCACCGATTTCTCCGTCAATTGTGGACCGATTTTTAAAATTCTTTTTTTTTTGAAAAGGTGTGCTCTCGAATTGGTCCCATATAAGTTTTATTAACTTTGCTTTGATAGTTTTTGAGTTAGCTACAAAATACGTATTTTTTTCCCACTTGTATGTAGATGATATTTTATGATAAGTTTCTGTCACTGGTAGCAGGTAGTGGTATTCGAATGTGTGTAGGGTAGGTACCACAACTAAAAAGTGAAAAATAAAAACTTTTTACAAAAAAAAAAACAACCGACCTCCAAAAAAAACACTACAAAGTGAAAAATAACTTTAATTTCGGAAGTCGGTGGCAAAAAACGAAAATGCAAATCCCAAGACACCGACTTCCGAAATTAAAGTTATTTTTCACTTTGTAGTGTTTTTTTTGGAGGTCGGTTGTTTTTTTTTTTTGTAAAAAGTTTTTTATTTTTAGTGAAGAATTTATTTATTTACTAAAGTATTCCAAACTTAAAAATCCTCAGAACTCATGGTACCATGGACCTTCCGGCGCATTGAAAATGACTTTATTTCATTAACACCCAGTTGCACAAAGACAAACATTAATGCCCCATTACGTAATGGATCATCATCGCTAATGAGTTCATTAATTTCATCATAGGACCATTAAAATCCAGTTTAATGTTGCTTTCTGGTATTTAATGACAGCTTTAATAGTTAAAGTTCGCTTCTGCAACTGGCTGTTAGGCACTTAAAAATCGGAGGTGTCTCCGAAAGGGGTAAACATCTTCTACCTTTAATTATAATCCTATCGAAACCAGAATGGTATCATTTTGAAGCCCTTTAAATTCTCCAGAATCCTTTATTTTTATTTGTTCGATAAATGTTTTTTCGTTTGTGAGAAGTTTAAGATTCTTTGAAAAAAGTTCCATAAGAAACGGTCAAAACTTGGCGCTTTTTTGGACCTTTCAGTGATGCATCTTCTGTTAACATTTTCATTACTCAATAAAACGGGTACCCTTCTGAGACGATCGAAAAAGCATTTTTGCATCTTCGCTAGGTTATCGTCACATAGGATTCAAAGTAAAACAGGATAAAGGTGATTGGCACAAAAAAACAAGGAAGTACTTCATTAAAACAAACAAAACATTTGAAAACTACTTCCCCAATATCAATATGCCTAGCCTTTTCCCAACTCTTTTGGGGTCGGCTTCCAGTCTAATCGGATGCAGCCGAATACCAGTATTTTAAGTGGAACGACTGCCTATCTGACCTTCACAACCCAGTAACTGGGTAATACGATACCCCTTGGTAAGACTGGTTGTCAGACGACTCGTAACGACTGTCAAAGATCCACGAATGACAGCCGGGACCAACGGCTTAATGTGCTTTCCGAGGCACGGAGGAGTTTCGGTATGTAAAGATGATCACACATCCACGGACCAACCCCGGCAAGCGCAGCTTAACCTGATCGACCCATGCGGCTGTTATTACTTAGCCACGAGCTCCTCCAACTTTTCTAATTAATTATACTTTAGTAAACGACCCACAATATTTAACAATAGTTGTAAACCAACCAATAATATTATTTTTATAACTGCATTTTTTTCCTATTTCTAATTTGGGGCTGGCCCGCGAAAACAAGACATTTCACTCAGATAATATCAAAATACAATACACTATCAGATAGCTTTTAGAATGGTATCAATACGACAACGTACAAAGTATCTAGTCATTCTATTCACTCCAGCTAATCTCTGAACTTATTAAGTAGGTTATAATGACTTTCGTAACCAAAATTCATATTTTTATGGTTTTACCGTTGGTGTAGGTCCAATGGTCGCAAGCACGTCTGCTGAACACGGGAGCCTGGGTCGGGCACAGTTTTTTGGGTATTTTCCACCAGGAATTTGTCAGTTGCTTGTGGCTAAGTAACAACAGCTGCACGGGTCGATTGATCAGGTTAAGCTACGCTTACCGTGGTTGGTCTGTGGATGGGTGACCATCTTTACATACCAAGACCCCTCCGTGCTTCGGAAAGCACGTTAAGCCGTTGGTCCCGGCTGTCATTTGTAGATCTTTGACAGTCGTTATGAGTAGTTAGAAACCCAAAATTCTGACAACCAGTCTTACCAAGGGGTATCGTGTTACCTAGTAACTAGGTTGTGGAGGTCAGATAGGCAGTTGCTCCGTGTAAAATACTGGTATTCAGCTGCATCCGGTTAGACTGGAAGCCGACCCCAACATAGTTGGGAAAAGCCTAGGCAGATGATGAATTTGTGAGTTGCAGTCCAATGTTTGGACTTCTGGATTTGTGTCCTCTAGGCGCGCGTGTTGTGTCCCCCTATTGCATGGGACTTAAACATTATTAACCTTTCAACTGTCATTAACGAGACACAATAGAATTTTAATTGTTATCCACCTCAATGAGGCGTCGTAACAGATGATGAGTTATCGAAATATACCCTAGTATTCACCTCTGCCTAAGCTTTCGAGAAATACAAGCCTTGCGTGATATTATGTTTGTATTTATTCCCGAGCATTTTATCGGGATTTTCCGACTCGTTTTGTCCTCTACTGAAGCCAGGTCATACGGCGAGGTCGCGAATAGAGCAGATGCACATTATGTCGTAAATTTATATGTACTATGGGTACTTTTAATGTATCTTCCAGCCTGCACCCTAATTGCGTAACACTCTTAAAATCCTTCGAATTGTGAAAGAAATTCATTTATAATCCATTGCTGCATATGTTTGAAAAATTCTTCTGCTCGACAACGTAAATAACGCAATGAATGTTGTCGAATTGTCAAAATGAGAGGCATTGCAATTGTTAATATGTTATTCAATTACCCCGCTGGATTCTTCATTTGTGCCCGATTCACAGCAATAGGCTCACCCTCGATGTACCTGTATACCTAGGTTAACGATAGTATATAGAAACTTTGTCCCGCGTATCCTGAGCAGCTAGCCGCGCTACCAACCTGCTGACGCCGGTAGCACACCTCCACCGCGAAACCACAGCAGCGCAACCGCAGTAGATCAATTGAACTGACTCGCGTCATGTTCTGCTACTCGAATCTGATGCGAGTAGCGTAGGAGTTCCCAACCTTTTAACATACGTGCCCCCCTTTTTTTGGGTGAGAAATTATCAAATAACTTCTCCCGCTCTGGGTGAAGCGGGAGCCCTCCCGTGAAGCGGGAGGGCGTGTCAGACTCTTACTGACTATAAAACCCACCCGTGTTCCTTCGGTTGCCATGTTGCTGGGGGCCACGATCTCCCTTTCGGACTTCTTCGCAGCCCCGGTAGATACGTGCCCCCCTAACTTTCTTTTAAAATCACTACGCCCCTGAATTATTGTGTCGACATAAGCAGGAAAGCAAGAGAATGTAAAGCGTGCGAAAGTGAGGTCGAAAATATTTTTGTGCCCCCTTGGATAGGTTAGATTTTCTTTTCATCATTCAAACAGAAAAAAAAGTTACTTTGTCGAGTCTTGTAGAAAAACTCGAGAATTATGAGAATGTAGAATGGAAGAGCGAGCAATGTGAGCTCGAAAATTGTAGTACCCTGCCTCGGATAGGTTCGGTTTTCTTTAGTCCATTCATACAGACTAGGAAAACTTATTTTGTCGACTTAAGACTCCTACAAACAGGCGCGACACGCGACGCGATACAAAGGCACAGCTCGTCGCGCGACGAGCGGTGTCTTTGTGTCGCGTCGCGTGTCGCGCCTGTTTGTAGGAGCCTTTATGCAGAAAAGCTGAAGCTCATTTTACAGTACCTACCTACAATATTATGAAACGTTCGGGTTTTGAAAACTAGTCTTAACCTTTTCTAAATCAATGATGAATGAATATAAAATGTAATAAATCTATAGTTTATTATTAGAGTCGCCGCCCTTTGGTCACTACGCCCCCCTAGGGGGGCGCACCCCACCGGTTGGGAATCCCTGGAGTAGCGAAACGTGACGCGAGTCAGTTCAATTGAACTACTGCGGTTTCGCGGCGGAGGTGTACTACCCGCCTGACTAGCTATTTTATTTTGCCACTGCATAACAGCACTCCCATGTTTGTTCCACAAACAACAGGACACTTTTTTTTTTCTTCTCTGGCAACTGAGTCGATATCGACTATTTTGCCAACATCATGTGACGGCAACGCAGGCAAGGTGAGCAATGAGACACTTAATATCATGTCCTCGGTGTCCTATCAGATGCACGTTACAGGAGCTGATGGACGCTAGTGATGGCGCCAAACACGTATCCGAATTCTGGGATCTGGGCAGAGTTCATTTATAGTGCCATCGACACTCTTAGAAGAGACTCCATAAGAAGTAAACCCCTTCGCCTATTATTGTCCCACTGCAGGGCAAACGCCTCTTCTCATACAGAGAAAGCACGAGCATTATCACCACGCTTGCTCAAGAGGGGTTGGCGATTTCAGACTTATATTAACTAGGTACTAGCGGACGTCAAGCGGTTTCACCCGCGTAGTTCCCGTTCCCGAGGGAGTACGGGGATAAAATATAGCCTATGTTACTCGCTGATAATGTAGCTATCCGTTGCTGAAATAATTTTTCTAATTGGTCCAGTGGTTTTTAAGTTTATTCGTTACATACAAAATTACAAATCTTTCCTCTTTATAATATTAGTAAGTATAGACAAGTACAGGTTTCCTCATGATCTTTTTCCTTCCAGTATTGTCCAAGATAAACTCAGAAAGTACCATCGCGGAAACCCATAACTAACCACTGAGAACAAAATCCCGTGCACACGATGACCACATCTGTTACCGGCCCGGTTCTATAGCGGCCGAGCGCTGCAAGCAAGAATAGTCCTTACGGTGGTTAGTTATGGCTTTCCACGATGGTACATAAGAACAAAAAATCGAACGAAGTCGTGTGTCATCCCAAGACTTGCATTTTACAACAAAAAAGTCAATTTGTTGAAGAATACTTAATTATAAACCATAGTAATTAACATGGTTACCGAGGAATGTTGTTTACGGCGTTATAATTGACAATGAGAAAAGTTGTTAAGATATAGCAGTAGTTATTGTTGGTTTCTGCATTTTTTATCGATGGTCATATTATAATTAAAATTAGCTTTTGTTCGCATGTTCTCGCCCCGCGTGGAGATCGGAAATTATTCCACCGGTTCGTGCTATCGGGATTAAAAGTATCCTATGACCTAACCTGGGTCATGGTCTACCCATGTGCCAAATTTCTTCCAAATCCGTTCAGTCGTTTTAGCGTGAAAGCGTAAGAAACAAACAAACGAACTCACTTTCGCATTTATAATATTAGTTTGGATTTGACTATTTGCAGCTCACGCGCATTTTTCTCGCCACCTATTATGTGTTTCGCATCCAAAATCTACTTAAGAATGCGGCGACGCATGAATTGTCCATACAAACGTAGTACATAAATCATTTGCAATTTGAGCATATTTCCTCCATATTATGTTGATATTCGGATTGAGTCAGTATTTATCTAGGCTCCTACGTCTTTTTATTTCCAAAAACTTACCTTTAAATGAAGTGTAAGCGAATTGCATTTCGTACATTTTTATAGCGTAAATGACATGTTTTCATATTGTTTTGTCTGTATTATAAACAACAATATTTGTAATATTGTTTCCGCAGAAGCATAGTTTATGTTATCAAGTTACAAATTATCGAAAAAAAAAAAACGGAAATACATTAAGTTTTCATTCATAATTTTTAACCGACTTCCAAAAAGGAGGAGGTTATATGTTCGTCGCGTATGTTTGTTTTTTTTTATTTTTTTTATGTATGTCCACCGATTTCTCCGTCAATTGTGGACCGATTTTGAAAATTCTTTTTTTGTTTGAAAAGGTGTGCTCTCGAATTGGTCCCATATAAATTTTATTAACTTTGCTTGAATAGTTTTTGAGTTAGCTACAAAATACGTATTTTTTTCCCACTAAGTATGTAGATGATCTGATAAGTTTCTGTCACTGGTAGCAGGTAGTAGTATTCGAATGTGTGTGGGGTAGGTACCACAATTAAAAAGTGAAAAATAAAAACTTTTTACAAAAAAAAAACAACCGACCTCCAAAAAAAAACATTTAAAAGTGAAAAATAACTTTAATTTCGGAAGTCGGTGGCAAAAAACGAAAATACAAAACCCAAGACACCGACTTCCGAAATTAAAGTTATTTTTCACTTTTTAATGTTTTTTTTTGGAGGTCGGTTGTTTTTTTTTGTAAAACGTTTTTATTTGTATTACGGAACACATCCAAATTTATCATTTTTCGAAAGCTAGTAGTGCTATCGCGTGAAGCAATAATTGTCAATGTGTGCGTGGTAGTATTGCTCACTGTAGGTGTATATCGCTCCAACAGGCACTCACACTAGCGCAACGTGCTTGGAATTGAATTTTACAAACATCTCGATTTGTAGTTGCAAGCCGTGTCGCCGGCCTCTTAAGACGCAGATATATGCCAATGACCTTGAGTGGTTATCAATCAATCAATAAGTTTATTTGTGAAACATTGGTGTTTACATAAATAGGGGTGCGCTCTGTTTTGTCATAATTAAGTGACCCGTTAGCTTGCGTGTTCTGTACTGAGCTCACGCAACGCGTCGTGATTTCATGAAATCATGACATTTTACACCTTTGCTAACTTATGGAGTTGTATTGCTGATTGTAATGATTATAATTGAGTAAAGCCATATTTGTTACGGCCGCGAATCATATTTTAATCAACATAAAACTTGACACTGACCTGCAAAATGCAAAAAACGTAAGAAAATATGAACTTCGCGGGCTACCCCGACGCTTCCCCCTTAATAAAAAATGAGTTCGCTAAAACGCATTAAAGTTGGGGAGTGGGGGTCGCTACGTCACAAGTAAGTATAAAATCTACATACTCGTGACGTCATGGCACATTTTAACTCAGTGTATCGCCGTAATCTTTTGATAACGTGAAAAAAGAAAAAATACGTGTCCAATATTTTTTAATAATCTACAAGACGGACTAGAAATACAAGTTATCATCCCTGTTATAATAAAAATAAAACTTCACAAATGTAAAAACTACTTTTACCCACCATGCACAACGTGACGTTGTCATGGGAACGTAATTTTTGTTTTATGTCATCACGTCATCATCCCAAGTGTAGCGTTGACAAATAGGAAGTATGGAGGTTACAAATGCTATGCAATAGCTTTATCGCGGCAGTCCCCGAGTGCCACACGTTTTTTTTTTTTTAGGTTTAGAAATGATCAAATAACTTCTCCCGCTCTGGGCGGAGCGGGAGGGAGTGTCAGATTCTTACTGACTAAAACCCACCCCGTGTTCCTTCAGTTGCCATGTTGCCAGGGGCCACGTTATTATTTTCGAACTTCTTCGCAACCTCGGCAGGCATCGGCCCTAGCGGACCCCGTCAGTTGTGCTGACATCTCTTTGAGGCGCGCGTGGAACACAACGCGCCGTCGACCCGGGCCTTGTCCTTATCGGACGGCAAGCTACCCATTGCTAACCGTCCGCAAGCCCACGCCTACGGTGGCCGGACATCGGCCTGCGATTCCCGACGTCCAGGGCGTCTCCTGCGGAGCAGGCCGGATTCTGGATTTGTGCCCGGTTGATGGCAGTAGGTTCACCCCCTGTTACATGGGACTTAAACATAACTGGCGAAATGTGGGTACACCTCTGCCGTATTATAGGTACAGCTCTGCCCAACCCTTTGGGGAATACAGTCGTGATTTTATGTTCTATTCTATTTTACTAATAATTTCCTGCAAATCCAACGTTTTCGTTTGCTTTTTCCGCACTTAACTGAGACATAGCCCTGTGTCTAGATAAAATACTTTTAAGCCAGGAGTTCTTACGTCAATTTCCCATTGAAACGTTCATGATTGTCGTCATTTTCGTCCATAGACGCAAACTGAACGGGGTTGTGACCTCACAAACCAATCAATGACGTTATTGACTCCATAGTTTCCCTAAATAATCGTAGTACATAGATAGGCGTTTTGCAAACAGGACATTTTATCCTTAATTTTTCCCTATTCTATTAACCTGAACAATTATCAGTACCCTAATTGCATAACAATTACCAGTACCCTAATTGCAATTGCTTATTTTCGTAAACGATTTGTTTAATTTTGACAGTTCAACAACATTCATTGCGTTATTTACGTTGTTGAGCAGATTTTTTTTTCCAACTTATGAAGCAATTGATTAGCAATCTGTTTTAAATCGAAACAAATTGTGATTGATCGTGCATTACGCAATTAGGGTACTGATATTTGTCAATAGGAATTTAATAGCTAATTAGGTATTTATAGTAGAAATAGTTTGCCCGAATTAACCACAGCACCTTGTTGGACATAACCAATTAAAGAAAAAAAAAAACAGTTTATTCTGCACAAATAAGACAAAAAGACAAAAAAAAAAAACAATCAATCAGCCTAGCCTTTTCCCAACTATGATGGGCTGCCATGGGACCGGCTGCCAGCCAGTCTTACCGGATGCAGCTGAATACCAATATTTTACATGGAGCGTCTACCTATCTGGCCTCCGCAACCCAGTAACTGGATAACACGATACCCCTTGGTAAGACTGGTTGTCAGACTTTTGGGCTTCTGACGACCCGTAACGACTGTCAAAGATCTACAAATGACAGCCAGGACCAATAGCTTAACGTGCTTTTCGAGGCACTGATAACGATAGTAAAATATACACACTAATACAGAGTGGCCAAAAGCCTAGTATTCTCACTGCTGAGAATCGAGCCTCCTCTCTGTGAGAGGTAGTGGACCGTAATCTACCACGCTGGCCCAGTGCGGGTTGGTTGATGTCAAACGTAAAATTTTTAGTTCTAGGATATGTGACGGTTTCCTCACAATGTTTGCTTTCATAGATTATAGAGCGGTGCTGACGAAGTAAATTGCACTTAGTAAATGCATGCCTGCCTGCTTACCTATCGAGCATTTAATACGGCCAATATAACTAAGGCACAGACGCGTTAATTTAAATTTAAGAATAACTTGAGAAAAATACAATAGACGTGGATATGTTTAGTAACCTGTTCCGCTTAGCTATTTCTAAAGAGCCATAAAAAACCCTGAAAGAAATCGACACATGTTTCACCTCTCAACGAGGCATCCTCAGGATGACAATTGACTTGTCGCGAACCCGAGCGTTGAACGCAGAGAAATATGAGGGTGCGTTCCAAAGTATTTGTCGATTTTTGGGGCATCGATGCATTGTTACAGAATCGAGTTATTTTCTTAAATAATCGATTATTTAATTAATGAAATATGCTCAAAACTTATTGTAACTAGTGCGCAATTGGGAAAAAGTGTGTCTACAAATTAAACTGTCTTGTTTTGCGCGTTATATCTCCATTTTTTAATCGCGTATTTTTTTCTCGTCGTGTATTAGTATTGGTACTGAATAGTAAGCTGTAAATTGTAAATAAACAACATAATGCTGAATTGCATACCTTCACATCACGCGCTTGGACAAAACTTGGTAAGATTGCAGCCTTTTCAAGCACACTGTGTATCTCCCTTTCATCCCCTTTGGAAGATCAATCCATCAACTCGGCCTATTGCAGTCGACTACTTCATCGTTGTATCGGTGATTCCATTTATAACTATATTAATTTTAAATTCGGAATTCACCACTTCGACAGCGTAAGCTTTGGCCTCGCAAAGGTCTTCCATAGTGCAGGGGTGTTGCATATAGAGCACTACAAGAGATACATCGTCGTGATGTGGCTCTACAGTCGCACTGTGGCTTATCGGAGTACTCCACCTGTCCACTGCTGAACATAGGCATCTTCCAAGTTCCACCACAACACCCTGCCTTCCGCATCCAGTCTGTCCGAATATCATTCTGCCCCCGTTGTCATAATATTACAGTAAGTCGTGTTACTGTTGTTATGACTTTTTTAAAGTGAAACTTTTATTACATCGTCTCGAACTTTTTCGTCTGTGTGTTGCATGTCGCGTGACGGTCGGCCGCGGAGTAGGGATAAAGTGAAAGGCACTCGTCAGAGCAGCCAAGGCCAATATGGCGGCGCCTAAAGAAGTTTCACTTTTACCATGGTTTCATAAAACCACACAATCCTTTTTTTACCTCGAACTTTTTCGTCTGTGTGTTGCATGTCGCGTGACGGTCGGCCGCGGAGTAGGGATAAAGTGAAAGGCGCTCGTCAGAGCAGCCAAGGTCAATATGGCGGCGCCTAAAGAAGTTTCACTTTTACCGTGGTTTCATAAAACCACACAATCCTTTTTTTACAGTACTTTGATCCTTATATCAAGTCCTTTATGGAGATATTAAAAAAAAAGAAAAATGCTCCATAAAGGACTTGATATAAGGATCAAAGTACTGTAAAAAAAATTCATAACAACAGTATCACGACTTACTGTAATCATGACAACGGGGGCAGCATTTACTTGGGGGGTTTATTTTTGAAGTGAAAACTTCTTTAGGCGCGTTGGGCACAAAACAATTGAACTCGCGACACCTTTACCGACACCTTATTTTTGTAAACGCGATTGTGCTCTTTATTTATATCACGTTACGAATCAATGTTCTATGCGAATATTTTTACTTTAAAGGTTTTGGAAGTGTTTTTAGGGTTCCGTTGCCAAATGGCAAAAAACGGAACCCTTATAGATTCGTCATGTCTGTCTGTCTGTCTGTCTGTCTGTCTGTCTGTCCGTCCGTATGTCACAGCCACTTTTTTCCGAAACTATAAGAGCTATGCTGTTGAAACTTGGTAAGTAGATGTATTCTGTGAACCGCATTAAGATTTTCATACAAAAATAGAAAAAAAACAAATAATTTTGGAGTTCCCCATACTTAGAACTGAAACTCAAAAAAAAAAAATCATCAATCCCATACGTGTGGGGTATCTATGGATAGGTCTTCAAAAATGATATAGAGGTTTCTAATATCATTTTTTTCTAAACTGAATAGTTTGCGCGAGAGACACTTCCAAAGTGGTAAAATGTGTGTCCCCCCCCCCTGCAACTTCTAAAATAAGAGAATGATAAAACTAAAAAAAATATATGATGTACATTACCATGTAAACTTCCAACGAAAATTGGTTTGAACGAGATCTAGCAAGTAGTTTTTTTTTTAATACGTCATAAATCGTAAACCGCAATTTACCTTTCATTCAATGTTACTTGCTGCTACGGAACCCTTCATGGGCGAGTACGACTCGCACTTGGCCGCTTTTTTTTTTTTTGTAAACGTATAGTAAAGTATTTTTCTTCCATCGAGGCGATCTTGTTTAAACTGAACTGTTTTAAATATGGCTTCCTTAGTGCATCTTTTCATTTGCAAGTGCAACTTCAAGTTCTTGGCTTCATCGGTTCAAGCTGTGCGAGAGTCATAGGACAATCTTTCAACTTTTGCCTATGTTAATACGCAAATTAAAACTCCATGCTTTAGTCTGACGACGTGGGAAGTGGTTTTTGTGCGTAATAATTGTACTAATGGTCGACCAATAGGTTGGCAGCCTGTCAAGCATTGTATGGTGAAATTCAAACACTGTTTATCGAGGTGGATTTATGCCAAATGTAGTTGCAAGATGTTTTGTTTCGGTTGGTACTCTGTTTGACAGTTTATGGCGGTCGTAGGCCATTTGTGATGTATTTCCCTTTAGAGTAATTTGGCCAGCGGTGGTCGTGAAGTGTGCACGTGTAGCCGCTATTCGGCCACTGCCCTATGGACGTGGAAAATATGTGAAATCGTTTGTGGCGGTTAGCCATTCCCTCTGCAGTACAAATTCCTCTTTTCAAACAGAAAAGGTACAAGCATTGATCACCACACTTGCTGAATGCGAGTTGGCGATTCTAGACTTAACTATTTTATGTGGGTACCTTAGTTTTTCCTCAATTTTTTTTTTCACAGTATGTCTGTGACCATTAGTTGCCTTTTTGTGGAATTCTTCATGGATACGACTCATTTTGTACGATGCGGTTCATTACCCTAATTGCGTAACTTATTTTCGTAAACAATTTTGCCTAATTTGTTTCATTTTGACAGTTCAACAACATTCATTGCGTTATTTACGTTGTTGAGCAGATTTTTTTTTACAACTTATGAAGCAATGGATTAGCAATCTGTTTCAAATCGAAACATTGTGATTTTGTTGTATGACGCAATTAGGGTACTGGTCCTTAAAGGCTCTGAAAACAGGAAAACTTCTTGTTTTCGTATACCGCTTGACATAAAGAGAAAATGCACAAACTGATCTCGCCTACACAATACAATGACGTACATAAAGAATATATCCTTATCAGATAAATACATAATACAAGGGGAAATAATAATTCCAAAAATAACACCGGCGTCTCACAAATAGAAATGTATGATACAAGCAATTATCTATTAAATTGATAAGAGAGAAAATCCTCAATTGATAGTTATCTGGTGGCTATAAATAATTTAACAGGTAAATATATTTTTATATCAATGACAATTCTGAGTACGGAATCAGTAACTAAAGACCAAAATCAAAGTACTTTATTTTACATTAACCTACACGGGCACTTCTGAAACGTCAGAAGCTAGGTGCACGGTTCCAATTGGTCGTTTCCTATGGAGAAGAGCCGGCAAGAAACTTCACGGTTACTCTTTTAAAAATAATTGACTTTTATAATGTTTTCAAACCCGTAGCCTAATTGCGCAACTTATTTTCGTAAACAATTATGCCTAATTTGTTTCATTTTGACAGTTCAACAACATTCATTGCGTTATTTACGTTGTTGAGCAGATTCTTTTTTCCAACTTCAAAAGCAATGGATTAGCAATCTTTTTCAAATCGAAACAGATTGTGTTGTATTACGCAATTAGGGTACCGGTGTACATACATGTTTTTTTGCCGTGAAAAACTATGGTTGATTCGCCGTTTGTAGAGTTCTCAGTGTTGTTCTGGATCACTTAGGAAGTTTGTTATGAAAATAAAGTTGGCACCCCCACTTTCGAAAAATGAAAATCTAAAACGGTGATAATTTCGAGCTAATTAAGGACAATTAAGGACTGCAAGAAAAAAATTTCAGACCAACCCCCCCTTCGAGATATTCAAAATTTTCAATGGGGGTGCTAACTAGTAATTAAGTTAGCACCCCCACGGCATTTAAATGTTCACTAAAAAGTTTTTATGTATGTCATAATTTCGAGCTCATTAAGGACTACAAATGCCGCATCAACCCACCCCCCATGTACAACCCCCCACCCCACTATCCGTAAAAACATGAAAAAATCAAATCTAAAAAATAAATTCTCACCACTATAATTACTAGCATAGAATTGTAGACTGCCAAGTACAAAAATAAAAACATCCCTTAAACCACCCCTTGACCAAACTTCCCGAAAATAATATCTAATTTATACGAAAATTTCTCTTCTTCATACATAAACTGTAAATCAATTATTAATGTATTATTACAACTACTACTTGCAACATGTCCAAAAAACTACCCCTTGACTGATGCTTAGTTCAAAATGTTAAACGTACATCAAAAAATTATTAAAACTCCAAACCGTGCAGATGAAAATCTAAAACGGTGAAAATTTCGAGCTAATTAAGGACTATTTTGGACTGCAAGAAAAAAAATTCAGACCAACCCCACCTTCGAGATATTCAAAATTTTCAATGGGGTTGCTAACTAGCCACAACATTTATGTAAATGTACACTAAAAAAGTTTTATGTATGTCATAATTTCGAGCTCATTAAGGACTATTTTGGACTGCAAGAAAAAAAATTCAGACCAGCCCTCCCTTCGAGATATTCAAAAATTTCAATGGGGTTGCTAAATAGTAATAAAGTTAGCACCCCCACAGCATTTAAATGTACACTAAAAAAGTTTTATGTATGCCATAATTTCGAGCTCATTAAGGACTATTTTGGACAGCAAGAAAAAAATTTCAGACCAGCCCCCCCTTCGAGATATTCAAAATTTTCAATGGGGTTGCTAACTAGCCACAGCATTTATGTAAATGTACACTAAAAAAGTTTTATGTATGTCATAATTTCGAGCTCATTAAGGACTATTTTGGACTGCAAGAAAAAAATTTCAGACCAACACCCCCTTCGAGATATTCAAAATTTTCAATGGGGTTGCTAAATAGTAATAAAGTTAGCACCCCCACAGCATTTAAATGTACACTAAAAAAGTTTTATGTATGCCATAATTTCGAGCTCATTAAGGACTATTTTGGACTGCGAGAAAAAAAATTCAGACCAGCCCCCCTTCGAGATATTCAAAATTTTCAATGGGGTTGCTAACTAGCCACAACATTTATGTAAATGTACACTAAAAAAGTTTTATGTATGTCATAATTTCGAGCTCATTAAGGACTATTTTGGACTGCAAGAAAAAAATTTCAGACCAGCCCTCCCTTCGAGATATTCAAAAATTTCAATGGGGTTGCTAAATAGTAATAAAGTTAGCACCCCCACAGCATTTAAATGTACACTAAAAAAGTTTTATGTATGTCATAATTTCGAGCTCATTAAGGACTATTTTGGACTGCAAGAAAAAAAATTCAGACCAATCCCCCCTTCGAGATTTCAAAATTCTGCACTAATTTTGAATATCTCGAAGGGGGGGTTGGTCTGAATTTTTTTTCTTGCAGTCCAAAATAGTCCTTAATGAGCTCGAAATTATGACATACATAAAACTTTTTTAGTGTACATTTACATAAATGCTGTGGTTAGTTAGCAACCCCATTGAAAATTTTGAATATCTCGAAGGGGGGGCTGGTCTGAAATTTTTTTCTCGCAGTCCAAAATAGTCCTTAATGAGCTCAAAATTATGGCATACATAAAACTTTTTTAGTGTACATTTAAATGCTGTGGGGGTGCTAACTTTATTACTATTAAGCAACCCCATTGAAAATTTTGAATATCTCGAAGGGGGTGTTGGTCTGAAATTTTTTTCTTGCAGTCCAAAATAGTCCTTAATGAGCTCGAAATTATGACATACATAAAACTTTTTTAGTGTACATTTACATAAATGCTGTGGCTAGTTAGTAACCCCATCAAAAATTTTGAATATCTCGAAGGGGGGGTTGGTCTGAATTTTTTTTCTTGCAGTCCAAAATAGTCCTTAATGAGCTCGAAATTATGACATACATAAAACTTTTTTAGTGTACATTTAAATGCTGTGGGGGTGCTAACTTTATTACTATTTTGCAACCCCATTGAAATTTTTGAATATCTCGAAGGGAGGGCTGGTCTGAAATTTTTTTCTTGCAGTCCAAAATAGTCTTTAATGAGCTCGAAATTATGACATACATAAAACTTTTTTAGTGTACATTTACATAAATGTTGTGGCTAGTTAGCAACCCCATTGAAAATTTTGAATATCTCGAAGGGAGGGCTGGTCTGAATTTTTTTCTTGCAGTCCAAAATAGTCCTTAATGAGCTCGAAATTATGACATACATAAAACTTTTTTAGTGTACATTTACATAAATGCTGTGGCTAGTTAGCAACCCCATTGAAAATTTTGAATATCTCGAAGGGAGGGCTGGTCTGAATTTTTTTTCTTGCAGTCCAAAATAGTCCTTAATGAGCTCGAAATTATGACATGCATAAAACTTTTTTAGTGTACATTTAAATAAATGCTGTGGCTAGTTAGCATCCCATTGAAAATTTTGAATATCTCGAAGGGGGGGTTGGTCTGAATTTTTTTTCTTGCAGTCCAAAATAGTCCTTAATGAGCTCGAAATTATGACATACATAAAACTTTTTTAGTGTACATTTACATAAATGCTGTGGTCAGTTAGCCACACCATTGAAAATTTTGAATATCTCGAAGGGGGGGCTGGTCTGAAATTTTTTTCTTGCAGTCAAAATAGTTCTTAATGAGCTCGAAATTATGACATACATAAAACTTTTTTAGTGTATATTTAAATGCTGTGGGCTACTAACTTAATTACTAGTTAGCAACCCCATTGAAAATTTTGAATATCTCGAAGGGGGGGCGGGTCTGAAATTTTTTTCTTGCAGTCCAAAATAGTCCTTAATGAGCTCGAAATTATGACATACATAAAACTTTTTTAGTGTACATTTACATAAATGCTGTGGCTAGTTAGCAACCCCATTGAAAATTTTTAATATCTCGAAGGGGGGGCTGGTGTGAAATTTTATTCTTGCAGTCCAAAATAGTCCTTAATTAGCTCGAAATTTTCACCGTTTTAGATTTTCATCTGCACGGTTTGGAGTTTTAATAATTTTTTGAAGTACGTTTAACATTTTGAACTAAGCATCAGTCAAGGGGTAGTTTTTTTGGGATGTCGCATGTAGTAGTTGTAATAATACATTAATAATTATTGATTTACAGTTTATGTATGAAGAAGAGAAATTTTCGTATAAATTAGATGTTATTTTCGGGAAGTTTGGTCAAGGGGTAGTTTAAGCGATGTTTTTATTTTTGTACTTGGCAGTCTACAATTCTATGCTAGGAATTATGCTAGGAATTATAGTGGTGAGAATTTATTTTTATATTTGATTTTTTCATGTTTTTTACGGATAGGGGGGTGGGGGGTTGTACATTGGGGGTGGGTTGATGCGGCATTTGTAGTCCTTAATGAGCTCGAAATGATGACATACATAAAACTTTTTTAGTGTACATTTAAATAAATGCTGTTGCTAGTTAGCAACCCCATTGAAAATTTTGAATATCTCGAAGGTGGGGTTGGTCTGAATTTTTTTTCTTGCAGTCCAAAATAGTCCTTATTTAGCTCGAAATTTTCACCGTTTTAGATTTTCATCTGAACGGTTTGGAGTTTTAATAATTTTTTGATGTACGTTTAACATTTTGATCTAAGCATCAGTCAAGGGGTAGTTTTTTGGACATGTTGCAAGTAGTAGTTGTAATAATACATTAATAATTGATTTACAGTTTATGTATGAAGAAGAGAAATTTTCGTATAAATTAGATGTTATTTTCGGGAAGTTTGGTCAAGGGGTGGTTTAAGGGATGTTTTTATTTTTGTACTTGGCAGTCTACAATTCTATGCTAGTAATTATAGTGGTGAGAATTTATTTTTTAGATTTGATTTTTTCATGTTTTTACGGATAGGGGGGTGGGGGGTTGTACATGGGGGGTGGGTTGATGCGGCATTTGTAGTCCTTAATGAGCTCGAAATTATGACATACATAAAAACTTTTTAGTGAACATTTAAATGCCGTGGGGGTGCTAACTTAATTACTAGTTAGCACCCCCATTGAAAATTTTGAATATCTCGAAGGGGGGGTTGGTCTGAAATTTTTTTCTTGCAGTCCAAAATTGTCCTTAATTAGCTCGAAATTATCACCGTTTTAGATTTTCATTTTTCGAAAGTGGGGGTGCCAACTTTATTTTCATAAGTTTGTTGACAGACACTTCGTTTGGGAGGCGTTTCCATAGCTTCGCATCTGTCAGTAAATGGATATAGTTTTAGTTGACCTTCGCAAAGCCCAAGGGTTATCCACATCACATGTGATCATGAACAGGGAAGGACCTCTCTCCGCGCTCAACGACTCTAAACCTGACTGCGACCTGTTCGTGCGGACGGAAGACCATCACGCCAGTATGTCTGGCGTTCTGTGAGATGAGTGTATGAATTTTGTAATATTTTCTTTAACTATTTTAATTGGTGGACAGCGATTTTATGTTTAAATAACATTAATTATGTAAATTAAATTCGACAAAGAATTAAATAGGGTGTAGATCCTTAATATTATAAATGCGAAAGTAAGTTTGTTTGTTACGCCTTCACGCTAAAACGGTTGAACGGATTTGGATGAAATTTGGCACATATATAGATGATGCCCTGGAAAAGAACATAGGATACCTTTTTTTTTCCACGGGATCAAGACTTATGCGGGTGAAACCTCGGGGCGCAGCTAGTATTAAAATATATTGGACTCATATTCTTTTATTTTTTTTGGTTATCAAAAGATTACGGCGATACATTGAGTTAAAATGTGCCTTGACGTCACGAGTATGTAGATTTTATACTTACTTGTGACGTAGCGACCCGCACTCCCCAATTTTAATGCGTTTTATCCAAGTATTTTTTTATAAATATGATAAAGCAAAAAATACGTGTCTAATATTGTTTTATTATCTGACTGACGGACTAAATAGAATTTCTTTTTTTGACCTACCCATCATCCCAATTAAACAATTTCTCAGCAACTATTAGGCTAAATTATTTTGTTTTAAATGCAGTGTCGAACCTCCTTAAACCAAAAAGCGACTGTTAACACATTCCATTGTCAGAGTCATTAGCACATAGCTCAGCTTTGCTCGTAATGTGTCACACGAACTTACAGAGAAAGTTACGTTCGCTAGTTCACATGCTTACCTTTCTAACTGACCGATAATACGATCGCCTCCTGTTTCTGACAGCCGAACCATTCCGAACGCTATCCGAACGATTTAGAATACTTTTCCTTTCGAAATTGGAACAGAGAACGGTTTTTTGAAGACCAGGGGCCTTATAGGGAAATGCCAAATATTCATGGTTTTAGCTAGTGCGAATAAGGGGTGACGTCTTGAGTTGTTTCAACTAGTTTTCGCCTCCTGAATTAAAACCTAAAAAAAAGCTGTGGGAGTGATTTCGTGAAAAGGAATGGAAGTGTGTCACAGGATGCCGGGGAAGCGCGCGCGGTGTGTTAGAGTTGGCCGTCAGAAACGATATTGACGAGGCCCCGTCTCCTTTTATGTTGCTTATTACCAAGGTAAGATGTCAGATGTTACACATATGCGACTACTGCAAGGCTTGCTCGTTTTTTTTGGGGGCTCTAAAATGTATTTTTATATGTTAACTAAATAAATAAGTAAACTGTCGTTGTCCAGAAACTTTTATTTTAATTTCATACCTGTATTTCCCGAAGGGTTGGGCTGAGGTGTATCTATAGTACACCCACATTTCGCCAGTTATGTTTAAGTCCCATGTAATAGGGGCGAGCCTATTGCCATCAACCGGGCACAGATTCAGACTCCGGGCCGCTACTGAGAAATCCCCGATGAAAAAAGGATTGTGTGGTTTTATGAAACCACGGTAAAAGTGAAACTTTTCACTTTATCCCTACTCCGCGGCCGACCGTCACGCGACATGCAACACAGACGAAAAAGTTTGAGACGATGTAATAAAAGTTTCACTTTAAAACCCAAAAACACTTAGCCAGACCTGGGAATCGACCCCAAGACCTCATGCTCAGGAGTAGCGCTTGGCACCACTAGACCGACCAACAAGGCAGTTTAATTTCAATCTGTCCTTAAATCTTATGTGATCTGACTTCACAAGAGCTAACGTGGAATTTGCGAGTTTACAGATGTGAGTCAATGTTCAGCTTTCCAGAAAGTTTGGTGTTACATTTGTTTGCTAGTTTTAAGGATATAAAAACTAGGTCTAGAACACATTTTTGACATTATGACATGATTTTGTCCCAACCGTTGCTTCCCAGTTTGACAGCTATCATCATCATTTCAGCCGAAAGATGTCTAATGCTAGACAAAAGCCTCCCCTAAGCACCGCTATTTCGACCGGATCTGTGCTTCCCGCATCCAGCAAATTCTTGCGGCCTTCACAAGGTCATCGGCCCACCTTGTGGGAGGCCATCCAACACTAAGTCTTCCGATACGCGATCGCCACTCCAGAACATTTCGGCCCCATCGGCCATCTGTTCTGTGAACAATGTCTACTGTCACAATTCATCGGGCTATGTCGGTTACCTTGGTTCTCATGCGGATCGCTTCATTTCATCTCCTCATAAACATGAGGATTTCAGCCGAAAGACGTCCAAAGCTGGACATAAGACACACGACATAATCGTCGATCATGATCCATGCGTCATGCTCGTGAACCGGCGCCGTCAGTTAGGACTGGTCATCTCTTAGCTGCCATGGCTTATTTTAATTTATTTTAATTTTTGAATTGTTCTTTGTTTTATCTTTTTATTACGGACGCTTTTAACGTGCACGTCTTTCTACATTGTTGTCACATGTATAATTTCAACATGAATGATGTAACCAATATTTAAAAATATATATATATATTAAAAAAAGAGTGTTCGTGGAGTTTCTTGCCCGTTCTTCTCCATAGGTACCTACTGCGCTTTGGAATGGGCAACTAGCTTCATATTTCTGACAGACCTACTTCTTTACAATTCAAAAGTGCCTGTAAATGGTTTAATTGAAATAAATGCTTTGAGTTTGAGTTCCGATTCCTAAATATCATTCGAAAAACACTTCATATTCACCGTTAAGTATTAAAATCATCGTAACACGCATTCTACGTGAAATAAATAAGGGGGGCTGTGGGTTTTTCCCTAGTCACGTTTAGCCACCGGTGGTATTCTTACTGCAACCACATTATAAATAGAACCGTGGCGGGGTAGGATTGCAACTAGGGGTAAGCTATACGGCCAATTGCAGGTGGCTAGTCTAATGGTATTGATTTATATCTGGGACTGAAATAACTTCAAACCTTTATTCCGTGAAGGAGATGGCAGAAGTGTTTATTAAGCCCTAGCAAATTGTAACATACTAGCTTTTGCCCGCGGCTTCGCCCGCGTGGATGTCGGAAAATATACCACGGGAACGTACTGCCGAGATTTCATACCTTATAAGAGAGGAAAACGTCATTGACTCCTACCGCTGCACCCGCGTTGCTCCGTGTTATTTTGAAACTGTGATATTTTTTAACTATTCATTTAAATTATATGATTCAAAGGCATATTTTAATCTAAATTAAATGCCCAATTTAAATAAGATATTTTTTTGGATAACGATTAATACTATACAGGTCAAAAAAGCTTCGGAAATAACAATTAAATTTTATCAAATTCTGAAAGATAAAAATGGTTATTGTGGGTCATCCTTAGAAGATAGACATGCAATCGCGGATTTTTTTTGTTGAACTTTTTAAGATGAACAATACCGTAGAACATTAATCTGATGTATCTTTTCGGGTTAACGCAGCGCACGCCAGTAAAGCTCCCAGTCGGCTTGATTTTTTCCGACTTCTTCAACAATAATCGTCATATTTCAGCCAATTTACACAAAACTTTAATGAATTATACACTAAAACCTTCCGCATGAATCACTCCGTCCATTGGTGAAAACCGTTTGAAAATCCGTTCAGTAGTTTTGAGTTTATCGCATTTAGACAGACAGACAAACGCGGCGGGGGACTTTGTTTTATAATATGTAAGGATTAGCTTCTGTCCGCACCCAGGACCTCATGTTCAGCAGCAGCGCTTGCGACCACTAGACCAGTGGTCGGCAAACCGCGGCTCGCGAACCGCATCAACCGCTCTTTGGCCTATAGAGTGCGGCTCTGTACAAATATCGATGAGTGCGAGCATAGTACGTGCGGGGGTCGGGGTTTCAGTCATTCAGCAAGTTATCAAGTGTTATTCAAAATTCAAACTATATCTCAAAAATTTATTTCCGAAGTATTTTCACCAGAAATTAACAGGACATCGAAAATTAATCATTTACTGTACTTACCTTTCACAGTTTTCCGAGGTTCAGCCGATATGATGACGATGAAGGCATCCTACTTCTTAGCAAGTTAATTTTAGGAAGCGTTGTGGAGTGAAAGAGGATGGGAGTTTTAAGGATTAAGAAAAGTGTATTGAGACAGTTTGGACACACAGAAAGGATTGGCTCTCATTAGAAATCTTAGTTGTTATAGTATTGATATTTGGCTCAATTGACTAATGAGACCACTGCACTAGACTAACGGGGTAGGCTTCTTAAAGTTACTGTTTCCTATAACCCTAAAATGCAACATCTATCCATAAACACAGCTTATGAGGCCTGCGAACACGGCTCGCAACTACAAATCGAGATGTTTGCAAAATTCAATTCCAAGCACATTGCGTTAGTGTGAGTACTTGTCGGAGCGATATACACCTACAGTGAGCAATACTACCACGCACACATTGACAATTATTGCTTGACGCGATAGCATTACTAGCTTTCGAAAATTTATGATAAATTTGGATGTGTTCCGTAATACCAAAAATTATGAAAAACTTAATATTTTTCCATTTTCTTTTCGATAATTTGTAACTTGATAATATAAGCTATGCTTCTGAAGAAACAATATTATAAATATTGTTGTTTATAATACAGAAAAAACAATATGAAGACATGTCATTTACGCTGTAAAAATGTGCAAAATTAAATTCGTTTAAACTTCATTTTAGAAAAGTTTTTTGGAAAAATAAAGATGTAGGAGCCTAGATAAACACTAAATCCGAATAACAACATAATATGGTGGAAATATGCCCAAATTGCAAATGATTTAGGTATTACGTTTGTATGGACAATTCATGCGTCTCCGCGTTCTCCCCATACTATGGAAAGTCACAAATCCCTTTGAAACAAATCTCCACTGCCATGGGACTTCTTAGCTCGTTTAATCCAATCAGGGAGCTTGCTTGCTCGCGTCGAGATAATCAGTAGTATTATAGTATTATCCCATTGCATTAAACCGATTAATTGAAAGAAAAAAAAAAGCTGCAATTGCGAGTCGGACTTGCACACGGAGGGTTCCGTACCACCTACGATTTAATTTCAACTTTTTATTAGTGACTTTTGTGGACATGATAATTATTCAGATTTATTACAGTTGTAATAGCAATCATGTAATTGCGTTTTATTAAAATAGGTTTTTACTTTTATTAATTTATTTATCTTTTGTATAGATTCTTTTCTATTTTGTGAATGTGAGAACGCTGTAGGCTTAGTGGATTGTAGACCTGTTGGCCATTTTCTATTTTGTTAAGTACCTGGTATTTATTGAAATACCTACACTGTCCTCCCATACCTAGTAACACTGTTATTTGAAAGTATTGTAAAAGCCAATTATTTTTAAAAGAGTAACCGGGGAGTTTCTTGCAGGCTCTTCTCCATACGAAACGACCAATTGGAACCATGCACCTAGCTTCTGACGATTCATAAGTGCCCATGTAGGTTTATGTGTTGTTTTTTTTATTGTACATTTTTTTAAAATACTTTAGTAACAAGTCCGAAAGTCTGACAACCAGTCTTACAAAGGGGTATCGTATTACCAAGTTACTGGGTTGTGGAGGTCAGATAGGCAGTCGCTCCATGTAAAATACTGGTATTCAGCTGCATCCGATTAGACTGCAAGCTGACCCCAACATAGTTGCGAAAAGACTAGGCAGATTTAACGAGCAAAACCCTTTAATTTATAACTTGTGACAATTTCAAGTGTCTACCTATTACGGTTCAAAAGATATAGCCCTGTGACAGACGGACGGACAGCGGAGCCTTAGTAATAGGGTTCTGTTAGCACCCTTGAGTACGGAACCCTAAAAAAACTATAATGGCTGCCGTGAGAGGATGTCCAACAATGCTATATATAGCTTGGTTAATTTTGCACGGTAATTAGTTGATAATAAGCCTGTTAGCTGGAATTGTGGCGTTGATAACTATGATGGCACTTCACTCTTTGTCTTGTCATTTTTTTTTTCTGATATTGTAATGGAGAAGATTTTCATTATGACGGTTTTCTATAAAAAGTTCATCCAAAAAGTTGGCAACGTCGCAAATAGCTGTCAAATATTTACCTGTTTTGATTAATTTGGCAATATTACTGTATGGAAATAAGAAATATGGATAACTAGTGAACTAGAATATTAATAATGAATTGCAATTATAACACTGAATTTGATGTTGTATATGTTTTAGGACTGTAAAAAAGGCATTTGGAAAGTTTCCAATTACTTTTTTTTACATCCAAAACTAAATATTCGGTGTTACGATATTAATTATTGCCTTTATTTCCAGACAATAATATTGCCAAATTAATCAAAACACCGAAATATTTGACAGCTATTTGCGACGTTGCTCACTTTTTGTATAAACACTCTTAACCAAAATCTCGCTAAAAGAATCAAAATCAAAAGTCATTCATTCAAACTAGGCTGAGAACCACACTCTTGGAACATCAAAATTACGACAGACCCCCAAAACCCGCCCTTCACTACTTCCCACTGCTTTAGCTGGGAAGAAGAAATGGCGCTACAAACTACCCACCAGCACAGCTGCAGCTGTCTGTTCAGTTAGAAGATGTTTCAACATCGTTAGGATATCGGCATGCCCTAACCGAAATTTTAAAGTTATCTACCAATCCGCACTGGGCCCGCGCGGTAGATTACGAATTTACCATCACCGTCAGTGAGATGTGGTCATGTGGCCTGAGGCCGAACAGTGGTAACATTATAAGCTGGTGCTGGTAGCTGGTAATGATTTTTTTAGGGAATTGAACTATTTGATCAATTACAGCAATTCTGCCCATATGTATTGTAATGATTTCATTGCTATGGACGTCGAAGCTTTAAAATCCGTATTTAGTAATTTTTTTCATTTTTGTGTTTTACGTCTAAACAAAAGTCATTTTGAATTATTGGTTTATTTGTTGACGACATAAAGACAAAATGTAAAAAAATAATGACGTGTTTTGCGTCGATTTTTTTTCTCTAAGCCTATTTGGTAAGTAACTATCAGGATGCTAGAGCACGGCCAAGTTTAATCGTCCTATATTAACGGAATTTGTATAAAAAATTGCCAATTCCTTCCATGCTTTTTATGGAGTGTCTGCCATAACATACTTTCGGTTTTGTGTAACTTAGTTAATTTAGTTTAGGAGTAAGTTGTTATTTATAAAACGCCTTAAATCATTAATTTAAAAAAAGTATATAACTGCCATAACTTTAAATAGATTAAAGTAGCGCCAGTGCAGAAAGAAGCAGAAAAGTTGAAAGGAAATTGTTTGACCTGGTATGGGCATGTGATGAGGAGGGAGGAAACGCATGTGACTACAAGATGAATATAAATGTTGATGGATGGAACGGGAGAGGAAGACCAAAGAAAAGATGGATGGATTGTGTGAGGAATGATATGAAAGAGAAGGGAGTGAATGATAGTGTGACGGTTGACAAGGGAGAGTGGAAACAAAAAACGCGGTGCGCCAACCCCACGTAACATAGGACAAGGGCAGAAAGATGATGATATAACTGCCATAATTATAATTTCCTTGTTCTCAGAATTTCTGAAACACTGCTATTAAAAAATACTCCCAACCATCGACCATTTTTCCATTGTAGCTTCTTGGAACCAATGAAAACGATCCGAGATAAGACACAAAAAAAAAGAAACTGGCACTCCGGGAGTGCCGACAGAAGTGAAAACTTGAACAAGATCGCCTTGGTGGAAGAAAAGTACTTGTATAGAACATTGGTCCGTAACCTTATCTAAATAAAGAGCTCAATCGCGTTTACAAAAAAAATACTTCTAAAACCTTTAAAGTAGTGATGCAACGAATACTACTTTTACGAATACGAATACGAATATCAAACCTACTATTCGGCGAATACGAATACGAATATCTCGCCATGGTAATAAAAGACTAATAGTCTAGTACTACATAGACGCAGCCATTACTAACGTTCGTCTAAGTTACTTAGGACTTACTATCCTACCTTTTGTTCATACAAAAGAAATACAGACCATATAACTACTTACTTGGTAATTTATCGAAGTGTTTCCATATGTCACTTTGATCTCGTTTATGAGAAGACATTTTCTATTCAACTTCACTTTACTTTCACTTCGCAGCAGCCTCAGAAAATAAAAATAAACATGTGTGCAATTCACACGTGGTAGAAGTGAAACCTTCAAAAATTTTGGCTTCAAGAAAACGAAAAAAAAAAAAAAAAATTGTTTCTCTTTAAAAGTTCTAAAAAAAAAAGTCCGCAACAGCATACATCACGCTTTTATCAGTAAAAGTGGAACTCTAAAACGTTAGGTAAAAGTACTGGGTCTTATAATCTTATTACCCCTCACAACTTGCCTAGCCTTGCACATCATAAATGCGCGCGCAGTACTTGATCATTATTTTGCTGCGATGTTATTTTAAAATTGCGATATCTCCTAAGATAATCATTGAAATCCAATGATGTAAAGGGAAATTTTGTTTTAAATTAAATACTTGTGATGAATAATGTATTTATTAGGATAAGGATTAATATCATGTTTATAAAAACACCTTCGCAAATAATGCATTATTTTAGAACAAATTTGGTTAGCATAAAAAAGGTTATAGTGAGCCAACCTTAAAACATAGACATATGCTGTCGCGGACTTTTTTTTTTAGAACTTTTAAAGGGAAACAATTCTGTCATACATGATTTTTGCGAAACTTTAACCGTTTACGCAGCGCACGCAGCGGAAGCTCTCAAAAGGAAAAATAAAACCCCCCGATTTTGAAACATTCTTCATTGGTGCTCAGCTCCTATTAGTCTTAGCGTGATGACATATAGCCTATAGCCTTCCTCAATAAATGGGCTATCTAACGCTAAAATATTTTTTTAAATCGGACCATTAGTTCCTGAAATTAGCGCGTTCAAGCAAACAAACAAATTCTTCAGCTCCAGAGAACCACAAACATAAGAAACACTGTATAATGCTTCCTATCTCATTTTCTCCCACGTTAAATCTTATGAATTTATGTTTGTCTCTTTTTACTGTCGCTTTTTCGTTTCATCGACTTTCAAATCACAACGATACTAAAGAAGTTTTCACTTCAATAAAACAATACTCTTTTGCTTGACTTGTGCTTTCGACTGACAAATGAAATGAAAGGAATGAATGAATCAATCAATCCATGGTTCGTAATGATAGGAAAACTTCCGGGCCGCGGCACTGTATAAACTATGGCCGGGGAGTCCCCCGTCGCGTTGTCGTTGCGGTTAAGGCCTTTGCACACGTCGTATTTTACGTGCCGACGACGCCCGTTTTCCAAGTCTGCTAGTAATTAGATTTGCGTACAAACATATTAATTTTTAAATATTCGTATTAGTATTCGTATTAGTATTCGCCGAATACGAATATTCGGTAAATGTCTACTATTCGGCGAATACGAATATTCGTATTCGTATTCGTTGCATCACTACTTTAAAGTAAAAATACTTGTATCATAGAACATTGATCCGTAACGTAATGTAAATAAAGAGCACATTTGCGTTTACAAAAATGAGGTGTCGGTAACGGTGTCGCAAGTTCAATTGTTTTTTCCCATCTCAAAAATGCCCAACGCGCTTAAAAAAGTTTTCATTTTAAAGATACTCCCTAACATCGACCATTTTCCCATTGTAGCTTCTTGGAACCAATGAAAAAGATCCGAGATAAGATACAAAAAAAAAAATATGATCAACCTTCACATACTCTCACATTTCACAACTACCCACAGATTGACTCATTTATTTGTTATGTTCGATGCTCAAATGTTGGTAATACCGGTTTTCATTCATACAACATTCTCTCATATAAAATTGAGTGGGGCAGGGAAACCCAGAGCTATTGTAAACATGCTCTGTTTACACGGTTGTTTTATTGTATCTTTTACAATGTTGTCGTATCAAATTATTTCTTCATTTATTTATTAGACTAGCGACCCGCCCGCTGCTTCGCATGGTTTTTACAATTTGACAAAACATCGTGATTAGTGATGCAACGAATACGAATATTCGTATTCGCCGAATAGTAGACATTTACCGAATATTCGTATTCGGCGAATACTAATACGAATACTAATACGAATATTTAAAAATTTATATGTTTGTACGCAAATCTAATTACTGGCAGACTTGAAAAACGCGCGTCGTCGGCACGTAAAAATACGACGTGTGCAAGGGCCTTAACCGCAACGACGACGCGACGGGGGACTCCCCGGCCATAGTTTATACAGTGCCGCGGCCCGGGAGTTTTCCTATCATTACGAACCATGGACTGATTGATTCATTCATTCCTTTCATTTCATTTGTCAGTCGAAAGCACAAGTCAAGCAAGAGAGTATTGTTTTATTTATTTTCTGAGGTTGCTGCGAAGTGAAAGGAGTTGAAGTTGAATAGAAAATGTCTTCTCGTAAACGAGATCTAAGTGACATATGGAAACACTTCGATAAATTACCAAATAAGTAGTTATATGGTCTGTATTTCTTTTGTATGAACAAAAGGTAGGATAGTAAGTCCTAAGTAACTTAGACGAACGTTAGTAATAGCTGCGTCTATGTAGTACTAGACTATTAGTCTTTTATTACCATGGCGAGATATTCGTATTCGTATTCGCCGAATAGTAGGTTTGATATTCGTATTCGTATTCGTAAAAGTAGTATTCGTTGCATCACTAATCGTGATGTATTTATTATATTACTAGCTGACCCGGCAAACTTCGTTCCGCCTAACAGTCAGTGAATGTGCATGTTTAGGATTTTAAAATTCCTACCCTGCCTACCTGCCCTACCTGCCCTACTTGCCCTACCTGCCCTACTTGCCCTACCGAGATATCAAAAAAGCCGATCCACACAAAATGTATGAGAACGTGAATTTTCTTCATATTCTTTTTTTTTCGTTAGTTTTTCCATATTTTCTCACCGTTTAAACCTTCCCTGGACTACGACAAACATTTCAAAACCAAAATCAGCTAAATCGGCCCAGCCGTTCTCGAGTTTTAGTGAGACTAACGAATAGCAATAGATTTTTATATATATATATACTAGCTGACCCTGCAAACGTTGTTTTGCCATATAAATGTTTGGGGTGGACCATCTTTATCACTTACTTCCTACCCTACCTACCCTATCTATCCTATCTTTCAAGTTGGATCAAACTGCACACGGTGTGCAAATTTGATTAAAATCGGTTAAGTAGTTTAGGAGTCCATCGCAGACAAACAACGTGACACGTAATTTATATATATTAAGAAGATAAGAAGATGTAAGTTTAATATTAATGTATTGTACACATAAAGCCTCGTGCAGGCGGGCGCGACGCGACACCGGTAATTCTACCGTGAAGTTTTCTAAGAGGTTGTTTAATTAGAGTCGCGTCGCAGACAGGCGTCTGCGAAAGCTTTATTATCACAAATGATAGTTCATCAAACAAACAACGCAGAAAGAAACACGTTTCTTTTAGGGGACCCACTTTTTTATTATTTGTTGTTAAACTGGCAATAGAAATACGTAGTCTGTGAAAATTTCAACTGTGCACCTATTAAGGTTCACAGCCCGCTGACAGACAGACAGACAGACGGACGGACAGCAGAGGCATAGTAATAAGGTTCCGTTTGGCACCCTTCGGGTAAGGAACCCTATGAACATTTATCCGAGTTAGCGCCTGAAATCAGCTTCATATTTATAAATCATACTGTATGATTAATTCACAATTTCAAAGAGCGATTTGGTAACCTCATTATCTGCTTATCCTGTTTACAAACCTTGATTAAGTAAGCGAAAGCATAACTTGTTATAAAACTTGTGTGGCAATGGCACTTGCGTCATCGAGGGAAACCCCGTAAGCTTCTTCATGTTGCCTTTATGTAATGGAATATTTCGGTATAAAAGTAACCCCTAAATAAAGTCATCTGAACAGGAAAACCTGAAGAATATTGAATGAAATTTTCATGAAACAATGATTTCATGACATTTTTGAGAACAAATCTAAGACAGATGTATGATGATAAATTTCGAGTATAAACTGACCTCGCATTGTACGGAAATCCTATACAATGCGAGATCAGCATAAACTGGAAAATATGGCTTGATGTGTAGCCGTGTGTACGTGTGCTTTGAGATCTTTGAACTGATAGTGTGTGTAAAGGCAAAGGGTCCTCATGTCCATATGCGACAAAACTTTACCAGAAATAGAAAGTAAAGACAAATTTAGACGCTTCAGAAATCATCTGTAAGGCGCACTTGTGCGTTCATGGGTTAGCTGAATAACTTGGAATTAACAGCTAACTCAGGGTTAATCCAAACCAGTACACTAATTGCGTAATACAACACAACCACAATCTGTTTCAATTTAAAACAGATTGCTAATCCATTGCTTCATAAGTTGGAAAAAAAATCTGCTCAACAACGTAAATAACGCAATGAATGTTGTTGAACTGTCAAAATGAAACAAATTAGGCAAAATTGTTTACGAAAATAAGTTACGCAATTAGGGTACAGGTCGACGGCGCGTTGTGTTCCACGCGCGCCTTACAGAGATGTCAGCAGAACTGACGGGGACCGCTAGGGCCGATGCCTGCCGGGGTTGCGGGAAAGTCCGAAAGGGATACCGTGGCACCTGGCAACATGGCAACTGAAGGGACACGGGTGGGATTTAGTCAGTAAGAGTTTGATACGCCCTCCCGGTACGCCCAGAGCGGGAGAAGTTATTTGATAATTTCCCACCCCAAAAAAAAGGGTTAATCCAAAGAGAATTATTGGATTAACCCTGAGTTAGGTGTTAACCCCTAGTTACCTGTCAACGCGCAAGTGGGCCTAAATAAAATTGTCTAACTAACAATAAGTAAACATAAAATTTCGCGTCCATAACACAAACAAAAAAAACTTTATAAGTACAATCTATTAATAAATGGATTCATAGTTTTTCCATCTGATCGGTTCACTGACTCAGTATTGAGTTTGTGGGGCAAAAACCTCACGTTTTTTAAGGTCCAATCAGGCATTTGACATGCTGTTGACCACTTTAATACCTTCTTGACCCTGCCACTATTGTACTTTTAGATAATTTGATTCAGAAATTGATTTCCTAGTTTTCTGAACATCCTACCAGTTTTTTAAGTGAAAACTTCTTTAGGCGCGTTGGGCATTTTTGAGATGCGACTAAATAATTGATTTCGCGACACTGTTACGACACCGGCTTTTGACCATTAAAAATACATTAACGCGCGATACACTATTTCCTGCACAATGAAATTGTTCAAGTTTTCACTTCTGTCGGCACTCCCAGAGTGCCACTGTATTTTTTTAAGCTATTGCATAGCTTTTATCGCGGGCTTTGAGCACGGCGACCGAATCAAGAAATACCGTAACGTAATGAAAATAAAACCTAACAACCCCCCACTACCATGTAATGACGGTTCCCATGACAACATAACGTTGTCATAATTTTTGTTTTATGTCATCACGTCATCATCCCAAGTGTAGCGTTGACAAATAGGAAGTATGGAGGTTACAAATGCTATGCAATAGCTTTACCGCGGCAGTTCCCGAGTGCCACACGTTTTTTTTTTTTTTGTTAATTGCATCTTGCAATAACAACGTATCGAAGTCGGCTTTTTAACCGGGCTATGCTATGGATGCCTTAATAAATTAAGGCCTCCAGCCAGGGCATCATCATCATCATCATCATCATCAGCCTATAAATGTTCCCACTGCTGGGACACAGGCCTCCTCTCACAGAGAGGGAGTGGGCCGTAATCCACCACGCGGGCCCAGTGCGGGTTGGTAGATGTCACATGTCTTCGAATTTTCGGTTCTAGGACACGCCGGTTTCCTCACGATGTTTTCCTTCACCGTTTTGAGAGCAGTGGTGATGAAATAATTTACACAAAGTAAAGCGCCTGTCTGGGTTCGAACCTACGACGTACAACTCGTAAGTCGCGGCCGTTACCACTGGGCCACCACTGCTCTAATCGCTGGGAGAGGGTAGCAAGAGACAGGCTGGATCGGATCAATCAGGTTTTTTGGTTGATATTTCTCGTTATTTTATGTGGTCACATCTTGATTCTTGATTTTTTCTTTTGTGGAGGAGTTCGTGGCTAAGTAATAACAGCCGCACGGGTTGATCCAACAGGTTAAGCTACGCTTGCCGAGGTTGGTCCGTTGATGGGTGACCATCTTTACATATCGAGACTCCTCCGTTCCTCGGAAAGCACGTTAAGCCGTTGGTCCCGGCTGTCATTTTGTAGATCTTTGACAGTTGTTACGGATCGTCAGAAGTCCGAAAGTCTGACAACCAGTCGTACCAAAAGGGTATCGTGTTACCCAGTACTTATCTGGGTTGGGGATTTTGTCACCGGTCCTCATGTAACACCACTAGATGTAGGATGTGAATGTTCAGATGCAGCTCATTCACTTTTAACCCAACCCGCGTTAACCTATGTGGTCAATAGAATAAAACATGGGGGTGTTATATGCCAGCATTTAGCATTGGTATCTTCTCTCGTAAAGGAAAAAACAGCCCGGAGTCTGGATTTGTGCCCGGTTGATGGCAATAGACTCGCCCAATATTACACAACTGGCGAAATGTGGGTGTACCTATACCTACTATAGGGACACCTCTGCCTAACCCTCTGGGGAAAAACGGCGTGATGATATAACTTTAGGCAGATGTTCTATGTTTTGGTGTCCGCACTTAGTCTTTCAGATGGAACATTGTGCGTGGGCCATGACGGCCGTCGGTGTTATTCCCACCAGCCCACCTCCCTCCAGAAGTTTCTTAAGACGCCGATATGTGTCAGTGACCTTGAGTGGTTAGCTTGCGTATTCTGCGCTGAGCTCACGCAACGCGTCGTACGTCCAGCTAGTAATACGACTCGCCCATCAAGGAGCGCTGTCCCAAATTAGACGCATTATTAATTTATTATACATAAAACAAAAGCTATTATAATAAAACACGTATACTAAAAGATCAATAATTAAATTATCTTTAAAATGGTGAAGGTTTCAGAAAAATACGCTTAATAGATTTTGCGTGATTCACAGTTTTTTATCCGCGTTAGACATAAATTTCCAAATTAATTTCACTATGTAGTATAAACATAATCTAAAATATTCCTTTATTCAATTATTAAGAAAATGCTCTAATTTAACATATATTTTTTCCAAATCATTAACACTACTCGTTTAGACGTGATCTTCAGTATAAAATCATTAAAAGTCACTTAGTGTCGCCTTAAGTCTTCTGATTTATTCAGAACATCTGTGAAAGATCTGGGTGACCCGAGGGTGAAGCCTGTGCATTCGAAGTGCACATGCGCAACGGTTTCCTCACTTTAAGCATATTAAGCTCGTCTGGTCTAAATTGCTTACTACCTCATTCAAATAATAAATGTTCATAAAACCATGTTGACATAACATCCCAGCATTTTCGCTCGCACCATTTCACTTATTAACCGCTTCGTCTGGACTAGCTCTCAATCGGTTTTAACGACACCCCTGAGAATCATCCGGGTTGCCATATTCGTCCTCCCATTTAATATTTACACACACACCATTTTATTATGTCCTTTAAAATCAATACGAAGTGCTTGTGGAGTTTAAGCTACACTTGCCGAGGTAGGTCCGTGGATGGGTGACCATCCATTACATACCGGGACCCCACCGTGCCTCGGAAAGCAAGTTACGAGCGTTTATTCTGAAAGTGGGCAACGTCGCAAATAGATGTCAAATATTTCGCTGTTTTGAATAATTTGGCAATATTACTGTATGGAAATAAGAAATGTGGCTAACTAGCGACCTAGACTATTAATAATGAATTACAATTATACCACTGAATTTGATTTTATAACCGTTTTAGGTGTAAAAATGGCATTTGAAAAGTTTTCAAATACTTTTTTTACATCTAAAACTAAATGTTCAGTGTTACGATATTAATTATTGCATTTCATCCTTCCTTAATATTATAAATGCGAAAGTAAGTTTGTTTGTTACGCCTTCACGCTAAAACGGCTTAACGGATTTGGATGAAATTTGGAAAATATATAGATGATGCCCTGGAAAAGAACATAGGATACTTTTTTTTTTTTTCCCACGGGATCGAGACTTATGCGGGTGAAACCGCGGGGCGCAGCTAGTAATCAATATTTTAGTTCCCTAGTTAGCCACTTTTCTTAATTTCATACAGTAATATTGCCAAATTAATTAAAACAGGTAAATATTTGACAGCTATTTACGACGTTGCCAACTTTTAGGATAAACCCTCTTAAACCGTTAGTCCTGGCTGTCATTTTAGATCATCTTTTGACAGTCGTTATGGGGAGTCAAAAGCCTTACTAATCCTTACCAGTTTTACAAGGGGGTATCGTATTACCCAGTAACTGGGTTGTGGAGGTCAGATAGGCAGTCGCTCCATGTATAATACTGGTATTCAGCTGCATCCGGTTAGATTGGAAGCCGACCCCAACATAGTTGGGAAAAGGCTAGGCAGATGATGAAAATCAATACGAGTTAAGAAGTCCATGGTGTAAAATGCCAACGTTTAAAAATATCTGTAGGCTCTACTATTTTTGGGTGGTGTGGTCAAATTCAAGGACTCATTTGGTATTTATAGAAATGGACTTGAGTTGTATTATTAGTTCGCCTTTTATAATGCAGAGTTAAGGCTTTGCACAACGTTTATTAGACTGCACCCTCGGCGTGTACCTGGTCTTCCGGCGCACATACTTCACGATGTCCTCCGCCTTAATGGTGTAGTATAGGCGGGAGATATACACCGGTGTATTCGGCTTTGCGGCACGCAAGCTTACTTCGGGTTCTGTAGGTGCTTTGCCACAGCGGTTCTTGATCGGTCGTGATCGGCGCTTCCTCCTTTGCACTGTCTCGAAACCCCCGACATTTGAGTTGTAATATTAGTTAGCCTTTTATACAGAGTTGAGGCTTTGCACGTTTATTAGAACTTTTGGAAACTTTTTTTTGTAAGGTTCAAGTCTACAAAGTAATTTTGTTCTATTTTGGGCCTAAAACTTTGAAAAGATTTTAGTCAAAGTATTGTTCAATAGAATGTTTCCCTTTTAAATGAGTGCGTGTCGGACCGGACCACGCACATTGAAGGGTTCTTATCCCAAGAACAAACTAAACATTGTAGTTGAAAAACATGTTCCCCCAGACATTCCAATTGCAAATGTAACGAATGGTCAAGTTTCATACATATTCTTTAATAAGTTTAAAACTATTTATTTTAAAATAAAATATAAGGTCCCATTAAAATAGATGGACAAATTTTAACACAGCGTTCAGTACGTCTAACCAAAGATATCCAAGCAAATAAAAATACTGATTAAAGAGATTTTGTTTTGACCTAAAGTAATTAACCAACATTAGTAACCAACATTTTTAGTGTATTTTCGTTAGTTGATTTTTTTCTTACAAGTATCTAATGCGTTTTTATATTTTAAGTGAAAACTCCTTTAGGCACGTTGGGCATTTTTGAGATGGGACTAAACCATTGATTTCGCGACATTGTAACGGAATTTACCAACACCGTGAAGTAAAAGACATCAACGCGTTGATTACCGCGGTGCCGATTTATTTTTCAAGTTTTCACTTCTGTCGGCACTCCTATTTTTTTATAGATAGTGCAATCCACGAAGACGCGCCCCACTCCGCGATTACTGTACTGTAAGCTGAACTCTAGTACGGCGTGGAGCGGAGTGGGACGCGTCTTCGTGGATTGCACTATCTATATCATTGTCCTTATTTTGGTAGTCTGAATGATTTCCAAAAGTTTGTCCATCTATTTTAATGGAACCTTATATTTGCTGTATTTCTGCCAAATTAAATCAAATTGCCCGATTGATGGCAAATTGGCAATAGGCCTCCTATTACATGGGACCTACATAACTGGCGAAATATGGATGTACCATAAGTACACCTCTGCTCAACTCTTCGGGGAAACAATGCGTTATGCATGTATAAACCGAGTTTCTAAGTAAGTCATACACTCATTCCTATTTCTCCCTTCTCTCATCCCATCCCATCACATTACAACACCATCATACATCCCAAATACCAAAACCTTAACGTAAACGGACACGTTAAAACGACTTTCCAGTTTATAGAATGCTGTTCTCATATCTCTCGAAACAGTTTCGTCACAGTCACCATTGTCGGATGTCAGCAACAAGGAATTTAAATCAGTTACTATACATTTGTTATGTTAAGTTACTCTTATGTAATTGTTGAGTTGACGCCGATGGATTTTGGGATGATTTTTTAAGTGGTTTTTTGAAGGTAGATGGCAGAAGTCTGTCGGTGTAAAGATATGTTAATGAGAGCTAAAATAGTTCTACATTAATATCAATCTGCCTAGTCTTTTCCCAACTATATTGGGGCCGGCTTCCAGTCTAACCGGATGCAGCTAAATACCAGTATTTTACATGAAGCGACTGCCTATCTGACCTACACAACTCAGTAACTGGGTAATACGATACCCCTTGGTAAGACTCGTTGTCAGACTTTTGGGCTTCTAATTACCCGTATCGACTGTCAAAGATCTACAGATGACAGCTGGAAACAATGACTTAACGTGCTTTCCCTGCCCCTGGATATCTAAAGATGATAAAGTAAACAATTAATTGATTTGATGGTTTTTTTTTTGTGGGTCATCAACTGGCAACCGTAATGAGTACTTGAAATATCAGTTTAAAAAAATCTGTTTTTTTTTTTGTGTAAACTTCATAGGCGTAGTGGGTAGTGATATCTAAATACAAAAAATAACAGATTTCTCAACTGATACTTCCAAGTAACAACACCACCAGCGGTCGTTGACCTCAAAAGAAAATCATCAAATCTTAATGTTTTTTATTTTGTCGTGTTTAGATATCGACACAGATTAATACAGATCGGACACTCCGCAAAATAATTTAAATAAAAAGCGACTCTTGTTGCTATACAATAAAGTGGGTAACACGATACCCCTTGGTAATTCTGGTTGTCAGACTTTCGGACTTCTGAGTACCCGTGACGACTGTCAAAGAACTACGAATGACAGCCGGGTCCGACTTATTAACGTGTTCTGCGATGCACGGTTCTCGGTATTTAACCAATCCTCGAATCGACCTCGGTACCCTAACCTTCGATCGATCGATCCATGAGGGGCTGTAGGCAGCTAGAGATCTTTCCTATACTATTAAATGAGCAATATTTATATTTTATTTATAATCACGTTCTCGAAAACGGCTCTAACGATTTCACACGCTTAAGGGTGCGAAAAATCGATCTAGCTAGATCTCATTTCTGAGAAAATTAGTTTTCTCTATTTTCACCCGACAGAGCTCGGTCGACCAGGTACTTAACTTAAAATAAATAAGTCCCTTGTTGCCATAACGATCTAAAATTAACGCCCAGACACCGGAAATTCGTCTGGCCGAAACCTCAAAGAAGAAAAGATGTCAAGATAATCGTTCATCTCCAAATATCCTTTGTCATGTTTGAACTGTTGTATTATCCTGTACAAAAATAGAACCGCCATTGATACGCCTTCAGTGGGCGTTTGTAAACGCTCCCATTGTTTATTGTTTTATTGTGGAGATGTTGCAATGTTCTTGACCTTCTCTAGTGATTTTATCTTCGATTATGTAAGGTTTTGAATGAAGATGGCGTTTTTTGGGATCTAAGGATTGAGTAGGTACGCAATTTTGTCGAATGATCGTAGTTTGTTCTTATTGCCATCTATTTTATGAATACGCTGTTGCATAAAACTCTGACTCGGCTAGGAAAGTTTTTTTTTTTTTGGAAGCCATATTATTTAGTGTTATTATGTTCTTTGCCAAAAAATCTTAAAATTTTGTCATCAACTTTTTCTGGAGTTGTTGAATATAATGTTCTAATGAGGTTCTTGCTAAAACACTTAGATGGGATGGCTTGGTTGTTGACTGGCTGGCGCCAGTTTTGATGGAATAATCGACCTTCAGACCCAGGCGTAGAGAACCAGGGCCCCAGCTCCTAAGTACAAGACAGTTTCAGCCCTCGTGAAATAAAGTGACATCCAGGCTGAAAATGAGTACTTTTCGAACGTCAAAATTACATAAGACAGTCCCCCAAAACGCCCACCCTTCACCACTTCCTAGTGCTGTAGCTGGGAAGAAGAAATGGCGCAACAAATTCCCCAGCAGCGCAGCTGTCTATTTAGACATAGAGGCACAAGACTCGAGCAGGGTTGTAACGGATGTCATATAACGGATGAGGATGCGGATGAGGATATCGAGATAATCGAATTTGAGGATGCGGATGAGGATACGGATATTGGAAAATTCCATATTGAGGATGCGAAAGAGGGTGCGGATGCGGATGTACTACAAAAAATTGCCCTTGTTTTTTGTAGTATTTATATTTGTATTATAGGTCATTTAGTAGGTAAAAAATAAAGTTGTGAACTGAAATTTCAAATTGTGAAGTCAAATGCACAACTTTAATATTCAAAATTAAGTAAAGGTAAATTATAATTGATAAAAAGCAACTTGCAGGCCTTTTCGCCTTCTAAGCGGTTTCTAAGTTCATCATAGATAAGGCCTGCTCCACTAAATAATTGTTCGCTCGGGATACTTGCCGGTGGCGGCGATGAAAATTTTCGAATGATTTTATACCCAGTAACTCAAATTGTGTCATGTGACACCACAGTCGTGCCACCACTGCTACGTGCAGCCGATCGTCTGTCATAGGACAAGGACATTGTGAGTTCAGCCAATAAGAACGCGTAACTCACTTATCGGCCCGCTCATATAACTCGGCGCGAGTTTAAAAAAATCAATATTTGTGCGAACAACGTAGGGTCACATCCCCATAGAAATTATGAGGATGCGGAGCTTTTAAAATCAAAAGTTGAGGAAGCGGATGTTTTGCGGATATCAAAATTTATGCGGATGCTCCGCAGTTGCGGATGCGGATACGGATATCCGTTACATCCCTGGACTCGAAGCACTAGAAAAGTTGACAGTTAAAAGTTGTATGAGCTGGTAGAGCACTTAGCCTAGGTATTTTCTCTCTTTGTTTTTAGGGTCATATTCAAATGTCATTTATTAAAACTAGGCTGAGAATCAGCACTTTTCGAACGTCAAAATTACATAAGACACTCCCCCAAAACGCCCACCCTTCACCACTTCCTAGTGCTTTAGCTGGGAAGAAGTGGCGCTACAAACTCCCCAGCAGCACAGCTGTCTGTGCAGTTAGAAGAAATTGATTCTATACAATAGTATGCAAAATAATTAACATTACGCAACACAAAACATAGTTTAAATTATGTTAAATCTTTATAGGTCTAAGGTATTTTAGGTATCCTTTAAGCCATAAGCTTAGGCATGCCAGTCTTAGGTATATCAGCCACGTCATAATCTGACGACTTTTTTGTATTTAAAATGATTGCCATGTCACCTTTCCAAGCCAAGAATCCAACACCGTAATTTAATCTAAATTAATTCAAAACACAGATTCAAAAGACTTCAACTTTTTATCATCAAAGGATATCCTTTTAAAGCACATAATAACATGCCCTACATAAAATAAATCGTGCGCATTCACCTTGCATTTAGTTTGCAAATACTACCAAATTTGAGCCTTGTTGCAATTAGTCCGGTGATAGTCAGGATTGGAAACTTAATTAAGGAGGCTGTGGTTGACGCTGACTTTTAATTAGGACTGAAAATGTAGAGTGGACTTGTTGAACTGTGTATGTGCGTAAATCTATTAGGGATTTCGCATTTTGCAATCATTTGAACAGGCTGAACAGGACGCGTAAATACAAAAGCTGATGCAAGACAGACAGTAGCTGTTCTGTAACGCAGCCTCGTCCGTATGAATAAAGTATTTATTACAGACACGATTACACCACAGACATTTGAAAACTGTCTGCAATGTGATCGGCTCTAAAAGACATTGTTTTAACAAAAACGATTGCAATACAGCTTATAACTCATTATCTGTTACGATGCCTCATTGAGGTGGATAACAATTAAAATTCTATTGTATCTCGTTAATGACAGTTGAAAGGTTAAGTAAGTAATCGCTCTGTCTTCACTGACTGCAAGTATCAAACTTTCTAGCTGCGAGCAACTTTGAAGTAGAGCTCGCCGGCCGTTGCCGCGGCACTGCTCCCGCGCGGTTTGTCACAGTTCTAACCTACCTCATTTCACCAAGTTCACAATTTTTCGACAGTTTATAATCTAACTGAAATAAAACTATGGGGTCTGCGTTGAATCCGCTTTTTTTATTGCCTTATACAAACAAATGTTACTGCTTCTTTAAGCCATTCGCAAGATAATGCAGCACAGACTATGGGTGTTTGTGTGGGTGCATCCGTCTTTGTATTTACGCGATCAGAACGGAGATATTAGTATTCTAGAGAATCTGGCTTATGGTTTCAACGCTTTCGATCAAACTACAAAAGCGATTTCACCGATAGAAAAAATTCTTAAAAATGCACTCGAACTCAATTTAGCCTTACTTGCTGTTACTTCACTACCAACTTTGTGATTATTAGTTAAACATTAAAGTAGTTTTTCAAAATTCTGAAGTCAAGAAAAGCCAAGTCCCCGTCCCCGCGCGTACAGGGTTACCGTCCGGATAATCCGGACGTCCAGACTTTTGTCCGGCTCTTTAATTTGTCCGGATTTTTAAGCTTCATGGAATACGAGTAATATAACTTATTTAAGTAATACCAATCAATCTACTTAGCCTTTTCCCAACTATGTTGGGGTCGGCTTCCAGTCTAACCGGATGCAGTTGAATACCAGTATTTTACATAGAACGACTGCCTATCTGACCTTCACAACCCAGTAACTGGGTAATACGATACCCCTTGGTAAGACTGGTTCGCACTTTCAGGCTTCTGACGACCCCTAACGACTGTCAAAGATCCACGAATGACAGCCGGGACCAACGGCTTATCGTGCTTTCCGAGGCACGGAGGAGTCTCGGTATGTAAAGATGGTCACCCATCCACAGACCAACCCCGGCAAGCGTAGCTTAACCGGATGAATCGAACCGTGCGGCTGTTATTACTTAGCCACGAGCTCCTCAAGTAATACCATAAGTAATTCCTTAAGTAATACCAAATGAGTCTTTAATATTTATTAACTTCTCATTCACCTAAAAACAAAATATAAATCTTCTTTAACAATCAACTTAACGAGATCAAACAATAATTGGATTTTGTCACTAAAATGTCCGGACTTTTATTGAAATATCGGGCTTTTTGTCAGGACTTTTCAAATTTCTATATGGTAACCCTACGCGCGTAGCAACAATCTTTATCTTCCTCTTCCAAAGTCATGCCCAGTGCACTTAGGGATGCTTTAGCTATTCTCATAAACTCGAAAATACTTGTACAATCTTAAATTGATCACATTTTCCTGAGCAATATTTCAAGGTCTACATTCGCACACTAAGCTCTACTCTCTGCCTTCAACTCCTCAAAAAACAGTATCTCCAACACCACATCAATGACGTCACCCAACCACAGTCCATACAGTACTCACATAACTCCACCTAATATTAAGAGATCAAATCGGTTACCAAAATCGTTTAGCATACTCGCACACGCGACGACAAAGGCGTCGGAACATAATGAGGTACTATTAGCATATTTGCAGCATTACAGTCAGACAATTGGCCCCATGAATGATCCAAGCGATGGACATGTAAGGCCGAATGTCCCGAACGATTTTTCCGTGACTGCTTATTGCTAGGCTGTGTCGAATTGTTGTTGGTTTTAAAATTAATCGTTGTTAAATGATGTTAGTGTTTTCCTAGGTACTTTGTGGAAGGTTTCGAATCCATATCCATACTAATATTATACATGCGAAAGTAACTCTGTCTGTCTTACGGTTTGTTACCGTTTGACGACTTATTGGGGTGTATGGATAGACCATGGCCCGTACCCTAATTACGTAATACACGATCAATCACAATTTGTTTCGATTTGAAACAGATTGCTAATCCATTGCTTCATAAGTTGGAAAAATAATCTGCTCAACAACGTAAATAACGCAATGAATGTTGTTGAATTGTCAAAATGAAAAAAATTGTCATGATCGTTTAAGAAAATAAGTTACGCAATTAGGATACTGGATTAGGACATAGGATAGACTTTTTTATCCCGTTAGTAATACGGGATAGTGGGATAATTTCCGACCTCCATTCGCAATCGCTAGTAATTTTATAATCACTGTGACTGTCCGAGATTCCTAGGTTTTCTTTGTAAAAAAAATACCTCTTTCGTTCTTCAGGACCCGTACCATAATTGTTAGCAAGGCGCAGAGCAGGTCAATATGACCGTATTAGTTGCACAGCACATGGTTCAAAATTGCTTGGCACTTCACATGACAGCCGACTTTTCGACACTATTGGCCTTGCATAAGAGTGGATGAAACCCCCAGGTTTCGTATAAGGCGACTAGGAGTTGATCAGACAGGCCCCGTTCACATTGCGACGAGCAGTACGATATTTTACTGTAAACATTTGGATCACATGGCAGTTTCATACTGCATTTGTTTTTAACCTTATGAAAAGTGGGATCTTGACGTGTGATCCCAACTTTTTAACTAAGTTCCAAAAAGAAGGAGGTTGGTAGCGTGTGAGTGTTTTTTTTTTTAAATGTATGTCCACCGATTTCTTCAATTGTGGAAAAAATTACGATAAAAAAAAAACAACCGACTTCCAAAAAAAACACCACAAAGTGAAAATTAACTTTAATTTCGGAAATTGGTGACAAAAGACGAAAATTCAAAAACACCGAATTAAAGTAATTTTTCACTTTGTAGTGTTTTTTTTTTTTTTGAAGTCGGTTGTTTTTTTTTTCCTCTGAAAAATATGATACTGGTCATCGCCCTGTGAACGGAGCCACAGGGTACCTACATCACTTTACATAACAAACAAACTGATTAAAAATCGCCTTGCTGAGAGATGCACAATCATGACCGTTCATTTTACCTGTGATTCGGAGGCCTATGCTTTTAGGGCAAACTTACCCTCGGTTTTTGAAATAAGTCTTTTGAAATCTCATCTTATTGTTTATCTTTCATTATTTCAGCAGAATTAGTGATCAGGCAATCGATCAGACTTCCAGAAACCAGGGGTAAGAACCATTTGAATTATTACATTAAACAACTGCTTAATAACACTTAACTTACTACTACACTACATTACCATCATACATAACTATTGCTGCGGCTAGGCAGTATTGCTGGTTTGAAGAGTATGGTTACAGGGATATGAGACATAAATATCAGCTTTGACCTAGGGATGGCATCGCATCTGCGCTGCCTCTGGTATTGCAAATTGCCAGTGGGGCCGTTGACTTGTTTGCCGTCCAAATTCTTGGGAATGAGTTGCGCCATTTTTTCTACCCAACTGAAGCACTAGGAAGTGGTAAAGGGTGGGCGTTTTGGGGGACTGTCTTATGTAATTTTGACGTTCAAAAAGTGCTGATTCTCAGCCTAATTTGAGTAAATGATTTAAGTTTTGATTTTTTAACATAATACACCATAACACCACGCTTGTATTTCCCCGAAGGGTTAGGCTGAGGTGCATACACGGCTACACATCAAGCTATAAAATTCCAGTTTATGCTGATCTCGCATTGTATAGGATTTATGTACAGTGCGAGGTCAGCTTATATTGGAAATGAATAGCTTGATGTGTAGCCGTGTGTACCTACCCAGTTTTTTTTTAATAATATTAATAAATTTTCCATTCCTGGTTGGGCAGTTGTTAAAAAAACAACACCACACCTGTATCCCAGTATTGTATACACCTAAATTTTGCCAGTTTATGCTGGTTACTCTTTTAATAACCCTTAAAATATTGAATAGGGTAACCCCAATAAGACTGTTAAGCCTTAAACACATACACAAATAGTTTTCCTGTAACCTTGACTCGGCGTTACAGAAGTTATTTTTAGATTTAGGCCTCAGACTATGAATTAGAAGTCTGCTACGGCTTATTGCGTTATTTTTATTGATGGCAACACGAACGGAAAATTTAGGTCTCTAGGAAATATGGGCTTTTCTTGTTGGTTAATTGTTGTGATGTTTGCTTAATTAATCATAACGGAATGGTGGTGGAAGAATTTTAACTTTGTTAAACAAGATTTTATTTGTGGCTTTTTTGAATTTTTGGGAATGTGTCATTTGTGATAGTACTTATTGATAACCATACGAATCATTGATGTTTTTTGAAGTGAAAACTTCTTTAGGCGCGTTGGTCATTTTTGAAATAGGACTAAACCATTGATTTCGCGACACTGTTACGACACCAGCTTTTGACCATTAAAAAGACATCAACGCGTTGATTACTGCAGTGCAGATTTTTTACAAGTTTTCACTTCTGTCGGCACTCCCGGAGTGCCACTGTTTTTTTTTTTTTAACACCAGTAAATGGCATAGCAACTAAAATATAATAAAAAAATTGTAGACTAAATAAAAGGATGGAGGACATAGAATTTGAATAGTTAAAAGGGATTACACTTACGACCTTCAAGCTACAACTACAACTAACTTCTTTGAAAACCGTTTAGAACGACTTCGCTTAAAACGTCGTACCGGTTATTACGACGAAATTTTGAGGTCCAAGCATTTCTGTTTCATCATCTGCCTAGCCTTTTCCCAACTATGTTGGGGTCGGCTTCCAGTCTAACCGGATGCAGCTGAATACCGTATTTTACATGGAGCGACTGCCTATCTGACCTCCACAACCCAGTACCTGGGTAACACGATACCCCTTGGCAAGACTGGTTGTCAGACTTTTTGGGCTTCTAACTACCCGTAACGACTGTCAAAGATCTACAAATGACAGCCGGGACCAACGGCTTAACGTGCTTTCCGAGGCACGGAGGGGACTTGGTATGTAAAGATTACTTAACATAATTTTTGGTTATAACGACTATGGGCTATAACATCCGTAATCCGACAGTCCCTTCGAAGTCGTCATAAACGGTTTTCACTATATTGTGATGACGGCAGATGTACTGCACCGACCAAAAATTAATTAGGAAAAGTGCAGTAGTACTTTAGAGACCCAACAAAAACTTGTAAATCATATAGAAAGACTATTTAAATTACCTTTTATCAATTTGGAGGGTATTCGTAACAAAGTTCCCTCCATAAAATTATAAGAGTACGACAAAAACTTTATAAAATTTTTTGACGAAACTGACCTGAACATAACGTAGCAACATAAAAATATTTACATGTAAAAAAAGGAACAACTCATCTGTTGAGGGTCGCCCACGCCTCGGTTACGCTTCGTGGGCTCAATCGAGAAGCTTTAAGCCTCGTTTGCATGAGGAGAGCTCCTCGACCCTCGAGAGGCGACTATCTCCATTCGAAACTCGCCAGGCGATTTGACGACTCGAAATAGGATTTTTGGTGGTTTAGGCGATTCTGACCTTACGAGATGCGAGTGTCGGATTGTGCAGCAAGAAGCCCATCAGACAGCGTTGCCAGTTTTTTCCGGGATTTTAAACCGTTTTGAATAAAAAATCGGGATTCTTTCGTCAAAAGCGGGACATAATAAGAAAACGTAAATTATATTTTTTACTACTTATCCTTTTATTTGTGTTTCAAATTAAGTTTACAATGATGATATCACGCAGTAGAAAATGTATTTTAATGAAACTACGTTACTTTTACAAATTCAAAGTATTTTATTTGTAGAACATAGGTAAACAAAAAAGGTACAGATAATAAAAATGAACGCTATGTCTTGCCGTCAACGGCGCACAAATATTCTGATTATAAATTAATTAGTAATAAATTAAACAAAACATTTACATTAACAAATAAAACAAAATTTTAACAATTACAAATTAATAGATACTTAAAACATTACTCATTGTTATTTCATTCAATTATCATTATTTATCATATAATACATTAAATTACATAAAAACATTAAAATTCATTTTTAATAATCATTTAACCCAAAACTATTACTTGCCGTGTAAGGCAGTTTAATCTTCAGAGGAATATAATATTAAATAAGTTATACATTACTTATGAATTACTTATTTATTTTTTATCCTCGAAAATCGGGATTGAGTCCCGCGCTGGACATTTAATTTTGGGCAAAAAATCGAGATGTCTGGCAATGCTGCCGTCAGGCCCGGTGACGGCGTCAATGTCGGTTAAAAAAAAATTACTGACGTCACTTTTCATAGACCTAATTTCTTCAGTTCCACCAAAAGCTTCCAAGCCAGTTTTAAAAATCGTCTATTTGAGTCGAGAATTTGTCCTCGTGTAACGAGGGTTTGTAGCGAAGGGAACACAAGACCTGTTGAGGTTAGGTAGAAGTTTATTTTGTACGACTTCTCTCGTAGCGACGTTTTAGAATAACTTGCTTACTTTTAGTTAGCTATTGTTAAGGAATTTTAAAATAGCGTTGTTTTAGCAATAGCCAAATTATGCTGCTAAAAATGGCCAGCTTTATAATGAAATTGAATCTTGCTCAACTGATTGATAAAAACAGTATTCGACGGTTCTGCCTAGCCTTTTCCCAACTATATTGGGGTCGGCTTCCTGTCTAACAGGATGCAGCTGAACACCTGTATTACATGGAGCAACTGCCTATGTGACCTCGACAGCCCAGTTAAGTACTGGGTAACATGATAACTTCGTTCTTAAGACTGATCGCAATTATTTTATTCTTGGACATCCACCCACACCTGTTGTTTCACATACATCTATACTAATATTATAAAGGAAAAATTTGTGAGTTTGTATGTAGGGGGCAATCTTCGGAACTGCTGATCCGATTCAGAAAATTCTTTCAGTAATGGGAAGCCACAGTGTTGCCTAGTGTCATATGATATACAGGGTGGCAGGGACATCGACGCGAAAACGGTTACCATGGATTCAGTACATGATCCTGAATCCTCTGTCGTTGAAATTTATCTTAGGTTATTTAAAAAAAAAAAAACAACTGTTTCATAGAAAAGTGATTTAACCGAAGAAAAATTTCAACGCAAGAAGATTCAGAATCATGTACTCAATCCATGGTAACCGTTTTCGCGTCGATGTCCCATGTCACCCTGTATTTTATGTTAAAACAAGAAATTTCACGCGGACGAAGAAGCCGGCAGAAGCTAATATTATAACAAAGAAACACAATTCCTACTACTTTCTAGAAACATTCGCTCATTTCTAAACTCTAAAACGGTCCGTAGCACTAGAGTCCACAATTATGTGCTCAGAACGTTCCGAAATAGGAACACGACTAATATTTTAGACGCCACGTCGATACGCGGCGAAATTATTTAGCACCTCATTTAGCTTAGCGATTATTTAAGTACCTACTACTTATTAATGATACCGTATAGAGACCCCAGGTTCTAGAAGCTAGGTCATATGTAATTAGGATTCAAGATATCATTTGCGAAATTTAAAATTGTCTGATGTGTCGACAAAATGGCTGGAAAGGGTTTGACTACCGAAATATGGATGAAAAATACATGTTGTGCCGTCAGACTAAATAAAAAAAAAATAGTGGTACTCCGGGAGTGCCGACAGAAGTGAAAACTTGAACAAGATCGCCTTGGTGGAAGAAAAATACTTGTATAGAACATTGGTCCCTAACCTTATCTAAATAAAGAGCACAATCGCCTTTACAAAACCTTTAAAGTAAAAATACTTGCATAGAACATTGATCCGTAAACTAATAGGAATAAAGAGCACAATCGCGTTTACAAAAATGAGGTGTCGGTAACGGTGTCGTGAGATCAATTGTTTTTTCCCATCTCAAAAACGCCCAACGCGCCTAAAGAAGTTTTCACTTCAAAAACCGACTGCAACAGTAACTAAACAGTTCAAAACAAGATCACTTCCAAGCAAATTGATGGGAGTTGATGGCACCGAACCTAGGATTGAATTAAATTAATAGATACTGCACTGTTTTAAGTATCGTCACATTTTTATCGTCACTAGTGTTGACCGTTTTATTTCGGGTGCAGTCAGTCGTAACTCGGTATATCCGATTGAAAATGTGCTTGCAAGAGCTCAATCTGAGTATAGTGCCAATGTTGATACGATTCAGTTTCGATAAAATGTAGCCTTTCAATCTGTCGATACGGTTTCGGTGAAAGTATTGAAGCTACAATAATGGTATGAGTTTTGTGAATGAATACTATATATTGAAGGCATAAACGTTCCTTAGTCACTTGCACATTGATAGGGTTCTGTAATGTTTCTGGTTCTTCCTTTTCCTAAGCATGATAAATACACAGGATCTAGGATTTTTTGTACACATTTTTTTTTATCGGATTGTCTTCATATGAGGAGGCAATGGTGACCAAAACTATACTTCCTATCATACTGCTGCCACAATTTGGTCACAAAAATGCCATTTTTTTGTCAGCCATGTAGGTTATTAAAAAACATTAGACACGTATTTTTTCTTTTTTTTACTTTATCAAAAGATTACGGCGATATAATCAATCTGCCTAGCCTTTTCCCAACTATATTGGGGTCGGCTTCCAGTCTAACCGGATACAGCTGAATACCAGTATTTTACATGGACTGCCTATCTGACCTCCACAACCCAGTAACTGGGTAATACGATACCCCTTGGTAAGACTGGTTGTCAGACTTTCGAGCTTCTGACGACCCGTAACGACTGTCAAAGATCCACGAATGACAGCCGGGACCAACGGCTTAACGTGCTTTCCGAGGCACAGAGGAGTCTCGGTATGTAGAAATGGTCACCCATCCACGGACCAACCCCGGCAAGCGTAGCTTAACCTGACAGATCGACCCGAGCGGCTGTTATTATTTAGCCACGAGCGAAACATTGAGTTAAAATGTGGCATGACGTCACGCCTTGCTAAATCACTTAGTTGTGATGTAGCGAGCCCCCACTCCCCAACTTCAATGCGTTTTATCTAAGTAATTTTTTATTAATATGATAAAGCAAATAATACGTGTCTAATATTTTTTTACTATCTAATTCACGGACTAAATAGAATTTCTATTTTTTACCCAAGCATCATCCCTATTATGCCTAATTTCTGATACTTATTTGAACCAGATAAGGTTGTATTTCGTCAATTCTAAATAACATGGTTTAAAGATCTGTGCACTGTGTTCTGTAATATTATTAATTTAATATTAAATGGTAGATGAATAAAAATGTACATACATATACGTTTTTTAACAAGACGGGTGTTGGTGTGATGTATTTTTTATGTTGACAACTCCACAACGCTCAGACATTTAATTAACATTGTATTTTCCTTGTCTTCAGGTGGGCGGCGTGGTCGGCAATGGGATGCTTCGGCTCGCCAGGTGGCAAGAGCAGCGAAGACGACGCCAAGAAACAGAAACGGCGCAGCGATGCCATCACCAAGCAGCTGCAGAAGGATAAGCAGGTGAGCACAGATAATATGATCGAATACCTCGAGGCTAAATAGCAGTCCCTCGGCAATCATCGCATTTCCGAATACAAACGAATGCTAATTTCCATGTTCATCAATTATTAGATTTATCTTGTATAATAATTTGAATTCAGAACTAAGTACTTTATTGATGTTTTGTTTTGATTTTCGTGTGAACTAAATAGAGCTGTAAAACTGTTTTCCTATCTGTCGTGCCTACGACTTTAGCAGCTTTCCTACCATTTTTTAAATAAATTACAATAACTTAAAATAATATTAACAACTCTATATACTTCCAAGTCGATTGAGAGCGTCCGGTCTGCACCAAGTGCAAAGGGCAACTGATGGAAATCCGACGACTGACGAAACACGAGGTTTGCCGAGGGATATTAAGAACATAATTGTACTATACGTTCCTTAACAACATCAATACAGATCGCTTATTCTGCTAAGGTTAAGCAACTCTTGATCAAGTCACCGATCAGTAAACGTTTAATAAATAATACGGGCTGGTATCCGCAACTCCACGTCAAAGCGCGTATTTTGCGTACGGGTGGGAAAATCGATTATTCGATCCACCCCAGCTCCTCAAAGAAGGCCAGCAACGCCTTGGTGTCACTGACAATCTCACGTAGGGTACCTGGGTTACCGAAGTACTTGGCCCTGTATGTGGCGACCACCGGGCAGTTTAACAGCACATGAGCCGCTGTCTCGTCGTCCTCCATGCAGGCTCTGCGGACTGTCTGTGACTCCTATGAGAAAGAAGTGTTTATTAAATGACCCTTGGCCAGTTACAGCTGTTGTAACTGTACGCAGCTGTTCCATCTGTACCTTGCACCCGAAACTATCAGTCTCTGGTTACATAAGCATGGTGGCCGTTACAGGAAGAAACCCATAATTATGAAATCACGTCTGACCTTGAATACAATACAGGTATTTGACATTTGTTGGGTTTTGGAGGTCAGAATATGACAGTCTTTATCCCATTAGCATAGTAGTTATCGGGCATTCTAAGTTGGAGAGCTGGTTTATTCTTCGACTTTCCCTATGTCATCGAAGTTGTCAAATAGATCTTGTTACCCAAGGGCGTCGCCAAGGGGGTGGCAAAGGGGGCAGCTGCCCCCTCTAGAGATTCAAAAATTAAGAAAATACACATACTTATCCATACAGCCAATTTTGTTTATTTGGACGACTTTTATTTGGTTTTTTAATGTTCCATATCTCCTAAACGGTGTCTAATCCGGGGTCTGGGGACGTAATATTCGTATCTATGTGCTGATGGTAGGCCCAGTCATAATACCTATCATCTTTCAGCTCTACAGTTCTGAATAGTTCTGGGAAAAACCCGAAAGGTTCGTCTCCAATTCATACTTTGAATATGGAAATTATTATTTTTCTCAGTTCCTATCGGGACTACCGAGATGAAACTGACTTGTCAAAATTCAAATGTACACCAGCGTTGATTTTGGCCCCATTGTGCGCCGTAGAGGTAATAAGACTCGCACTACAAGTTTAAAGCTTCATATGCTCTTGACTTTTGACTGTACCTACAAATCATACTTTTCCCATCCTCCATATATCAACTTGCTCCTCCCTAGGCCATTGGCTGACGACGCCCTTTTTACCCGACTGCCCCAGAAGGAGGGTAATGTTTTTCGAGAGTATGTATGTATGTATGTCTATTCTTTGGCACGCTCTGTAGCCTAAACGGCTTGATGGATTTTAACATTATGATGTGTCGTTAGGTTCGTCTTAATAGTGGGAGTGACATAGGCTATATAAATATTTATATATTGCATCTGCAAATACAAAAAAAGGGAAGGGTATGTTTAAAAAAAACCCACATTATTGGTATCAAATAAAAGTTAGCAATGAGTCAATTCCAAATATATATACATATTTATATATTAATAAAACTAAAAAAAATTAAATAAAACAAATTATTAAAAAAACAAAAAACCCGAAAATAAATTCTATAGATTATAATTGTTGTTTTTTCTCTTTTCAGTTATGAGTTTTTGCAGTCGGGGTTTTGTTTTTTTAATAATTTGTTTTTGTTACCTTTAATTGGGTATAGGCAAAAGCAGGAAGCCGTATCTTGTCTTTGAGTCTTTGAACCTCTAGCGGGATCCTTGAAAAACCGATTCGATTCATAATTTTGTTTTGCTCTAATATCCTCCATTATCATATTCCAGCTATATCGCGCGACGCACCGGCTCCTCCTGCTGGGCGCGGGCGAGTCCGGCAAGTCGACCATAGTGAAACAGATGCGCATCCTGCACGTCAACGGCTTCTCCGACAAGGAACGCCGCGAGAAGATCGAGGACATCAAGAAGAACATACGAGATGCGATACTTGTGAGTTTCCTTAAAAGAATTTGAGATTCACCAAAAAATACTTGAATTCAAAGTCTATTAGTCGCTACCTCCGTAAAGCTAAACGCAGATTACAGCCGCAGATCGCATTTCAATATTTAAAAAAAAAACGTCGGGGGACCACCGCCCGCCCCGTCAGGGACGAAGTTCTTCAAATGCGATACTCGCACTTTTTTTTTGTAGGGCATCTCATAGCTGGTTCCTGAAACCATGACTATTTAACCGGTCAATCGATACTCGCACGCACACAAACACTTTTATATAATAGAAAAAGAGAGTGAGAAAGTTTCAAGGAGGGGGCATAACGCTTTTTATTTCTCATACTCGGAAAGTAGTGTTTGTTCGATCCGAGTACCGGGTGGAAGACGCTTCTCCCCATCTTTGGGCGGGAAATTCAAATTCAAATATTTTATTTGTAGAACATAGGTAAACAAAAAAAGTACAGATGTTAATAATAATAAAAATGAACGCTATGTCTTGTCGTCAACGGCGCACAAATATTCTGATTATAAATTAATTAGTAATAAATTAAACAAAACATTTACATTAACAAATAAAACTAAATTTTAACAATTACAAATTAATAGATACTTAAAAACATTACTCATTGTTATTTCATTCAATTATCATTATTTATCATACAATACATTAAATTACATAAAAACATTAAAATTCATTTTTTAATAATCATTTAATTAATTAACAAATTAAAAATATCGAACAAAAAAAAATTAAAATGTCAAAAAATTATAACTTGTCGTCTAGAAACTCATTGATTGTGTAATAAGCTTTTATATTTAATAAATTAAGAATAGCCTTTTTAAAATGGTGTATGTCGAGATCTGGATTGGGTATCTTGTTATATATTTTAGGTGCCATTCCTAAAAAGCTTTTTGAATATAGCGCAGTCTTGTGTGGAATAGCACATAACTCTCTGTTGCGTCGTTTTGATCTCAATGTTTGAAATAAATGCAAGTTTGATTTCACAAATACTGCTGTCTCGTAGATGTATAAACAGGGCAGAGTAAGCAATTTATGTTTCTTAAAAAACGGACTACAACTTTCCGTTTTTTTTAGCTTAAACACACGCAACGCTTAGGGAAAGACTCATAGTAATTGCTTCCCTCTATGGGTGTAAATGAATTTTAAAAATATTACCAAATTGATTATGCTGCGGTCTTGTGAGTGTATAAACAGCCAGTGTGAATTTAAAAAAAAAACTATTAGGCGGGACAGCCGGCGTGAATTAAAAAAAAAATCTATTAGGCGGGACAGCCGGCGGCGTTGACGCCGTGTTCCATAATATATATTTTTTCAAAGACTATATATACATATATTTGGCGGGATACTAACTCTGTGTAAGCTGTACCGAAATTCAAAATCTCGGTCTTATCGACTAATTGATTAAAAAACAACCGACCTCCAAAAAAAACACTACAAAGTGAAAAATTACTTTAATTTCGGAAGTCGGTGTCTTGGGTTTTGTATTTTCGTTTTTCGCCACCGACTTCCGAAATTAAAGTTATTTTTCACTTTGTAGTGTTTTTTTTTGGAGGTCGGTTTTTTTTTTTGTAAAAAGTTTTTATTTTTCACTTTTTAGTTGTGATACCTACCCCACACAAATTCGAATAGCACTACCTGCTATGTAAATAACAGTGACAGGAAGTTATTATAATATCATCCACATACTAAGTGAGGAAAAAATACGTATTATTGAAGCTAACTCAAAAACTACCCAAGCAAAGTTAATAAAATTTATATGGGACCACCTCTGAAGTATGATCTACCAAACAAAAAAAGAACCATCAAAATCAATTCATAATTGACGGAGTAATCGCGTAACAAACATACAAAAAAAAAACAACATACAGTCCAATTGAGAACCTCTTCCTTTTGGAAGTCGGTTAAAAATGAGTTGAAGCGATTCTGAAATGTTAATTTTTTTACTTTCCTTATATTCAAAATGAAAAGTAGAGTATTAACACGGGTGAAAGTCATCAATTCCTACTCGGACTATAGTGGGAATTGATTCCTTTCGACCCTTGCATAACAATCTACTATTTCAATCCTCAGCCACTTTTATCCATCATTTTCCGTTTGCCACCTTGTTAAGATTACCGTTCTACAGGCTAAAATACTAGTAACAACAGAAATACTGAATTTCATGCCTTGTTAAACTAGCATTTATAATGTTACCAATAATTGTTATTGTGTAATTTTCAGACAATCACGGGCGCTATGAGCACCCTAACGCCGCCCATACCGCTTGAGAAGCCTGAGAATAAGGCGCGCGTCGACTATATACAGGTATGATAAAACATGTCTAAGAACCATAGCTAGAAAACCTGCTTTCAAATTAAAAAAAACCGCATCAAAATCGGTTCACCCGTTTAAGAGCTACGGTGAAACAGATACACATAGCGGTCAAATTTATAACACCCCTCTTTTTGCGTTGGGGGTTAAAAAGGAGTATGTAAGGATCGTAGTAGGTGACGTTTTGTAGTTTCTGCCTACCCTCATGGGAAGAAGGGGTGAGTTTACGTATGTATGTATGACTTAGTTACTACTCTACTCACTAACTCCCTCTATTGTCTGTTCCAAAATTATCTGCTGAAAGTGTAAATGTCGCAGGGATATTGTCAAGTCAGTGATATTATAATTTCACTAGTGAAATTATAATTGCACGAAACTTTGTCAGCCGCCTCCATTTCTCACAATTTTACTGACTCATTTCAGTGACATTATAATCCCATCGGACCCACGCAGTGATATTGCAAGGCAGTAATATTTTGACAATTTGACTGTATGTGCAAGCCCGTTAAATTGTGAGACGGTCAATGATTGGTTTTTGTTGTTACAACAGTTTTTTTTTGCAATGTGCGGTTGAAGAAGAGTTGACCAATCATAAAGCATGAAGACCTCACTACAAACTTGACTCATAATATACCTAGGGTTATTATAAAATCACTACAGCGTTCCCGTAAAATTACAATAACACAAAAAAAGTCCGTTAAATTGTGAGAAATGGAGGCGGCTGACAAAGTTTCGTGCAATTATAATTTTACTAGTCAAATTAAAATATCACCGGTTTGACAATATTCCTGCGACATAAACAAACCCTGTTTAGGTTAAAGGTGCTGATAAACTTGAGCATTTACTTGTAATGAGCATTCTGGCGAATGTTAACATTACAGAAAAATAAACGGGAGCGTTTTAGCGACCATTGTAGCGAAAGGACAGTGAATTCTTATTAATATCGTAAGAAATACAGTTTTGACTGACTTTTGTTTGTATTATTATATTTTATTGTTTATTTTATTTTTTTACTCCTCTATGGGGATTTTATTTTGTGTCCGTGTGTCCGTGGTATCACAGCGGGCCCTATCAGAATATCAGCGTTGCGGTATTTGTTTTTTTTTTTCATATATCGTAGCATGCATTATGCTGAGATAGGAGCCTTTTTGACCTCGCACCGGTCTTCTTTTTTGATTACACATTTTTTTTTAATTTAAACGTTTTTCTGAAATTGTTATTGTTTTTATAATTTTCTTAGTTTTAATGTTGTATTTCCTGTGACTGTCCCAAATAAAAATATTTTCTTTATTTCTTCTTTCTAATTTGCTTCGAACTTTTTGAAGAGCCGAGCCATTCTGTCATTGTTATGTTTTGCTTTTTTTTATTAACGTTGACTAGACTAGAGCATTCACTAGAATGATCGTGAAAATGTTCCACAAATTTAAAAATGGCGAATGCACCTGAAAGCGAAAGTGTCAGGGTAGCCCGCGAAATTCAAATTTACTTACGTTTTTTGCAATTTACAGGTCAATGGTACCGATTCCCTTGTTCACAAACTAAACTAAATTTAAGTTCAGTGCATCTTTTTCTTTCTATTTCATTAAGAAAAGGACAGAAGATAAATTTTAGTTTAGTCTTGTCAAATTAATCAGCGCCTGTCACTACTCCATACAAGTTTAGACGTGATTAAAAACTTGCCTACTAAAATGACGTCAAGCGCTGATTAATTGTCTCCATTCCCGGACAGCTGTGAAACCAGCCTCCTTTTTAAACGAGTCCTTTTAGGGTCCTTTTTAAACGAGTGTAAATAGAACAAATTATTTTTGCAAGTCGTATTTTTTATGTGCTTCGTGCACTTTTGACCCCATTAGGCCGAACTTAGCCACTATTTTAACGCATGGGTCCCAAAATAAATGTTTCATGTATGATCTTCCAGGACGTAGCGTCTCAGCCCGACTTCGACTACCCAATGGAATTCTACGAGCACACAGAAGCGCTCTGGAAGGACCTGGGCGTGCAGCGCACGTACGAGCGCAGCAACGAGTACCAGCTCATCGACTGTGCCAAGTAGTACGTACCCGATATCATGGAAAGGGAAACTCCCGATACAAACTCTTCCAAAATCCCGGCAATAATGTTCCCACTGCTGGGACACAGGCCTCCTCTCTGTGAGAGGGAGTGGGCCGTAATCCACCACGCGGGCCCAGTGCGGGTTGGTAGATGTCACATGTCTTCGAATTTTTCGGTTCTAGAACATTCCGGTTTCCTCACGATGTTTTCCTTCACCGTTTTGAAAGCAGTGGTGATGTATTTACAAAAAGTAAAGTGCCTGTCTGGGTTCGAACCTACGACGTACAACTCGTAAGTCGCGAACGTTATTTCTGGGCCACCACTGCTCCTCAACATTCTCTACTCAACATGCTATTCAGCATAACAGGGCTGTTGAATTTTACAGGATTATGTGGATGGATTATGTTAGGATCATACTACATTTCACGAAACGTTTTATAACTTGGTTTTAACAGTATATAAAATATCGTATCGGCTCCTTGTGAACGTAGCCATACATACAATATGTAAAAAAACCTGTCCGATCCGAAAGGAGCACATAGGTACTGCAATAACTTTACCAAAAAGTTTTTTAAAATTATTATGGAAGACATTTTTAATACCAAAATTACCGCCAGGATCTTCCAATCTTCCCTCGGCAATCATCGCATTTCCGAATACAAACGAATGCTAATTTCCATGTCCATCAAATTAGATTGATCGTGTACAATAATTTGAATTCAGAACTAAGTACTTCATTGTTGTTTTGTTTTGATTTCCGTGTGAACTATATAGAGCTGTAAAACTATTTTCGTGCCTGCGACTTTAGCAGCTTTCCTCCCATTATATAAAATACATTAAAAGAGTATTAACAACTCTATATACTTCCAAGTCGATTGAGAGCATCCGGTTTGCACCAAGTGCAAAGGGCAACTGATAGAAATCCGACGACAGACGAAACACGAGGTTTGCCGAGGGACATTAAGAAAATAGTTATACGGATTGAACCATCTGTATTCATGTGTGGCTCAAAAAAGGTTGTAAAAATAATGACCACATTACAAGCATTTTTTTGTAAAAAAATTAACATCTTAAATGATGCGAAATATTCTTAATTTATAGTGTTATGTCTTCGTTGCAGTTTCCTGGACCAGGTGCACATAATCAAGCAGCCGAACTACACGCCGACGGAGCAGGACATCCTGCGCTGCCGAGTGCTCACCTCCGGCATCTTCGAGACGCAGTTCGTCGTTGATAAAGTCAATTTCCAGTGAGTTGTTCCACTTCTAATAAATAAGTACTTTAGTGGTATGAGGAACAGGGTGTAAAGTTCACTCATCCACCATAGCAAAGGGAGGATCCTCCGACCAGACGGGTGTTGTGTCTGGCGGGCAGCTGCCCGACGGTTTGAAGTTGAAATCTTGTATGTATGTCGATCGTTCGGTAAACTCTAACTGTGCGATGCAGGATTTGTGTGACGTCATGTCTATAATGCATAGTTCGTATGTGGCGGTAAAACCGCTACAGTACCATCAAAGAAACTCATATCTAACGAGTTTGAAAACAAAATCCCGTGCACACGATGACTACATCTGTTACCGACCCGGTTCTGTAGCGGCAGAGCGCTGCAAGCATAAATAGTCCTTACGGTGTATAGATATGAAATTCTTTGATAGTACCCGGTCGACCGAGCTCCGCTCGGGTGAAAATAGATAAACCTTATCGTCCAGGTATACCAACGTTGTATCACATTCTGAGGCTGTGAAAATCCAAGTCCGTCCCGGTCTACTCCTTGATATGCAATGGCCTCTGTAGTCCCATGCAACATTACAACATTTCATTCATTAATTCATTCAAAAATAAATTTCGTTTTCCAGTAATAGGCCTGTGTCCAAAAAAAGATTTTTTTCCGTCTTGTAGATTATTAAAAAATATTGAACATGTATTTTTTCTTTTTTGACGTCATCAAAAGATGATGTATCGCCGTAGATACATTGAGTTAAAATGTGGCATGACGCCACGCCTTACTAGATTTAATACTGACGTAGCGAGCCCCCACTCCCCAACTTTAATGCGTGTTTTCTAAGTTATTTTTTATTAATATGATAAAGCAAAAAATACGTGTCTATAATTTTTTTATTATTTGAAAAACGGACTAAATAGAATTTCTTTTTTTACCTAGGATACCGTATTATTTTTGCACAAACTATCTTAGTTTGATGTATAAAATGCGTAGATAACGGCTTCGTGAAGGGTCATTTTACATCCTGTGGATGTAAAAGTATTGTAAAAATACAAATTTTATGACTGTGTTCCCTTTCCAGCATGTTCGACGTAGGCGGGCAACGCGACGAGAGGCGCAAGTGGATCCAGTGCTTCAACGACGTCACAGCCATCATCTTCGTGACGGCCTGCTCCTCCTACAACATGGTGCTGCGCGAGGATCCCACGCAGAACCGGCTGCGGGAGTCGCTCGACCTCTTCAAGAGCATATGGAACAACAGGTATCCATCATCTGTCATTAGATGCTTCGATTTGTTGACCATTTTCTATTTTGTTAAGTATCTGATCGGTAGTAGGAAGTAGTTGTTGACAGGATTACACTGTCCTCCCATACCTATTAATTACTTTGAATTTTTAAAAGAGTAATCATGGAGTTTCTTGCCAGCTGTTCTCCATAGGAAACAACCAATTTGAACTGTGCACTTAGCTTCTGACGTTTCATAAGTACCCATGAAGGTTTATATGAAATAAAATAATTTGAATTTGCCTAGCCTTTTCCCAACTATGTTGAGTTTGGCTTCCAGTCTAACCGGATGCAACTGAATACCAGTATTTAATGGATAAAAAAAAACCTCCGAAAAAAAAAATATTACTTCCGAAAATCAGCGGTTGACTGTAATACTACATTTCAAAAAAAAAAAAAAACTAAACTTTCGAAAAAAAATACTAAGTTTCCGAAAAGTCAATATGTTGTGCTACAAAAGTTAGTGACAGAAACGAATCGCTGCAAAACCGACTCCGCGTAGTCTTGTCTGCCCTACCCCTAGAGTGTAATTTAAGCCCGCGTAGGCGCGGAGGGACGAGGCGGCCCGCGAGCTGAGGAGCAGGTGGTTTTATATCGCTCGCCACCCGCGGCTGAGGCTGCAGCAAGACGAAGCTGCGGTGGTGAGCTTTAAAATCATCTGTGACGATAAGCTCGCGTGGGACCGCCGGAACCTCGCAGCGTCGGAGCCGTGACAGAAACCATGCCTGCTGCATATTGCATGCTGCATGCATGGTGTTTGCATGTTTGAAAAATATTACGTCAGCAAATACTGTATATTCGGAATTTTCAGTATTTTATTCGGTCGTTTCTTTATTTGTATTCGCATATAAGTTGTGAAGGAAAACGGAAAACGGTGAAGGAAAACATCGTGAGGAAACCGGCATGTCCAAGAACCGAAAATTCGATGACATGTGACATCTACCAACCCGCACTGGGCCCGCGTGGTGGATTACGGCCCACTCCCTCTCACAGAGAGGAGGCCTGTGTCCCAGCAGTGGGAACATTATAGGCTGATGATGATGATGATGATGATAAGTTGTCGGAAAATTAGTATCTATAGCAGTAAATTTCATATTTTGTGTATGCACATGTTTAAAAAAAAGTCCAGGGTGTTTATTACTACCCGTATTTAATTGATCGCCACAACCCGATTACTGGGTAGCACTATACCTAAGTAAGTCTATGGACAATCGTAGATAATGCCATCCACGAAGATGCGCACCACTCTGCTCTGCTCTACAGCTTACAGAACAGTAATCGCGGAGTGTGGCGTGTCTTCGTGGATGACACTATCTGTATCGACGGTAACATTGTCAGACTATCTGGCTTCTGACAGCGGTGTAGAACCCATACAGCGCGCGTCCGACTGTCACTTAACTAGTTTGAATCTTAATGGACGTGCATCGGTATTTGTCGACAGAAGTGAAAAATTGAACAATTTTACGTGCAGGAACTTTTAATGAGGTGTCGGTAACGGTGTCGCGAGTTCAATTTTTATTTTTACCATCTCAAATATGCCCAACGCGCCTAAGGAAATTTTCACTTTAAAAAAACAAAATGATTTCATAATAAAAAAAACAGCTGGCGTGTCCCGCATAGTCAGTACTAGAAATTAAGATTTAATTTTTATTTCTACCATTTTTTCGTGTTTTAAACCTTAATTATTCCATATTACAGATGGCTGCGCACGATATCCGTGATCCTCTTCCTCAATAAGCAGGACTTGCTGGCCGAGAAGGTGTTGGCGGGCAAGTCGCGCCTGGAGGAGTACTTCGGCGAGTTCGCGCGCTACAGCACGCCGCCCGACGCCGCGCCCGACACGCGCGACCATCCCGACGTCGCGCGCGCCAAGTACTTCATCCGAGACGAGTTTCTTGTAAGTATGTAACGCTACAGCACGCCGCCCGACGCCGCGCCCGACACGCGCGACCATCCCGACGTCGCGCGCGCCAAGTACTTCATCCGAGACGAGTTTCTTGTAAGTATGTAACGCTACAGCACGCCGCCCGACGCCGCGCCCGACACGCGCGACCATCCCGACGTCGCGCGCGCCAAGTACTTCATCCGAGACGAGTTTCTTGTAAGTATGTAACGCTACAGCACGCCGCCCGACGCCGCGCCCGACACGCGCGACCATCCCGACGTCGCGCGCGCCAAGTACTTCATCCGAGACGAGTTTCTTGTAAGTATGTAACGCTACAGCACGCCGCCCGACGCCGCGCCCGACACGCGCGACCATCCCGACGTCGCGCGCGCCAAGTACTTCATCCGAGACGAGTTTCTTGTAAGTATGTAACGCTACAGCACGCCGCCCGACGCCGCGCCCGACACGCGCGACCATCCCGACGTCGCGCGCGCCAAGTACTTCATCCGAGACGAGTTTCTTGTAAGTATGTAACGCTACAGCACGCCGCCCGACGCCGCGCCCGACACGCGCGACCATCCCGACGTCGCGCGCGCCAAGTACTTCATCCGAGACGAGTTTCTTGTAAGTATGTAACGCTACAGCACGCCGCCCGACGCCGCGCCCGACACGCGCGACCATCCCGACGTCGCGCGCGCCAAGTACTTCATCCGAGACGAGTTTCTTGTAAGTATGTAACGCTACAGCACGCCGCCCGACGCCGCGCCCGACACGCGCGACCATCCCGACGTCGCGCGCGCCAAGTACTTCATCCGAGACGAGTTTCTTGTAAGTATGTAACGCTACAGCACGCCGCCCGACGCCGCGCCCGACACGCGCGACCATCCCGACGTCGCGCGCGCCAAGTACTTCATCCGAGACGAGTTTCTTGTAAGTATGTAACGCTACAGCACGCCGCCCGACGCCGCGCCCGACACGCGCGACCATCCCGACGTCGCGCGCGCCAAGTACTTCATCCGAGACGAGTTTCTTGTAAGTATGTAACGCTACAGCACGCCGCCCGACGCCGCGCCCGACACGCGCGACCATCCCGACGTCGCGCGCGCCAAGTACTTCATCCGAGACGAGTTTCTTGTAAGTATGTAACGCTACAGCACGCCGCCCGACGCCGCGCCCGACACGCGCGACCATCCCGACGTCGCGCGCGCCAAGTACTTCATCCGAGACGAGTTTCTTGTAAGTATGTAACGCTACAGCACGCCGCCCGACGCCGCGCCCGACACGCGCGACCATCCCGACGTCGCGCGCGCCAAGTACTTCATCCGAGACGAGTTTCTTGTAAGTATGTAATGCTACAGCACGCCGCCCGACGCCGCGCCCGACACGCGCGACTATCCCGACGTCGCGCGCGCCAAGTACTTCATCCGAGACGAGTTTCTTGTAAGTATGTAACGCTACAGCACGCCGCCCGACGCCGCGCCCGACACGCGCGACCATCCCGACGTCGCGCGCGCCAAGTACTTCATCCGAGACGAGTTTCTTGTAAGTATGTAACGCTACAGCACGCCGCCCGACGCCGCGCCCGACACGCGCGACCATCCCGACGTCGCGCGCGCCAAGTACTTCATCCGAGACGAGTTTCTTGTAAGTATGTAACGCTACAGCACGCCGCCCGACGCCGCGCCCGACACGCGCGACCATCCCGACGTCGCGCGCGCCAAGTACTTCATCCGAGACGAGTTTCTTGTAAGTATGTAACGCTACAGCACGCCGCCCGACGCCGCGCCCGACACGCGCGACCATCCCGACGTCGCGCGCGCCAAGTACTTCATCCGAGACGAGTTTCTTGTAAGTATGTAACGCTACAGCACGCCGCCCGACGCCGCGCCCGACACGCGCGACCATCCCGACGTCGCGCGCGCCAAATACTTCATCCGAGACGAGTTTCTTGTAAGTATGTAACGCTACAGCACGCCGCCCGACGCCGCGCCCGACACGCGCGACCATCCCGACGTCGCGCGCGCCAAGTACTTCATCCGAGACGAGTTTCTTGTAAGTATGTAACGCTACAGCACGCCGCCCGACGCCGCGCCCGACACGCGCGACCATCCCGACGTCGCGCGCGCCAAGTACTTCATCCGAGACGAGTTTCTTGTAAGTATGTAACGCTACAGCACGCCGCCCGACGCCGCGCCCGACACGCGCGACCATCCCGACGTCGCGCGCGCCAAGTACTTCATCCGAGACGAGTTTCTTGTAAGTATGTAACGCTACAGCACGCCGCCCGACGCCGCGCCCGACACGCGCGACCATCCCGACGTCGCGCGCGCCAAGTACTTCATCCGAGACGAGTTTCTTGTAAGTATGTAACGCTACAGCACGCCGCCCGACGCCGCGCCCGACACGCGCGACCATCCCGACGTCGCGCGCGCCAAGTACTTCATCCGAGACGAGTTTCTTGTAAGTATGTAACGCTACAGCACGCCGCCCGACGCCGCGCCCGACACGCGCGACCATCCCGACGTCGCGCGCGCCAAGTACTTCATCCGAGACGAGTTTCTTGTAAGTATGTAACGCTACAGCACGCCGCCCGACGCCGCGCCCGACACGCGCGACCATCCCGACGTCGCGCGCGCCAAGTACTTCATCCGAGACGAGTTTCTTGTAAGTATGTAATGCTACAGCACGCCGCCCGACGCCGCGCCCGACACGCGCGACTATCCCGACGTCGCGCGCGCCAAGTACTTCATCCGAGACGAGTTTCTTGTAAGTATGTAACGCTACAGCACGCCGCCCGACGCCGCGCCCGACACGCGCGACCATCCCGACGTCGCGCGCGCCAAGTACTTCATCCGAGACGAGTTTCTTGTAAGTATGTAACGCTACAGCACGCCGCCCGACGCCGCGCCCGACACGCGCGACCATCCCGACGTCGCGCGCGCCAAGTACTTCATCCGAGACGAGTTTCTTGTAAGTATGTAACGCTACAGCACGCCGCCCGACGCCGCGCCCGACACGCGCGACCATCCCGACGTCGCGCGCGCCAAGTACTTCATCCGAGACGAGTTTCTTGTAAGTATGTAACGCTACAGCACGCCGCCCGACGCCGCGCCCGACACGCGCGACCATCCCGACGTCGCGCGCGCCAAGTACTTCATCCGAGACGAGTTTCTTGTAAGTATGTAACGCTACAGCACGCCGCCCGACGCCGCGCCCGACACGCGCGACCATCCCGACGTCGCGCGCGCCAAGTACTTCATCCGAGACGAGTTTCTTGTAAGTATGTAACGCTACAGCACGCCGCCCGACACCGCGCCCGACACGCGCGACCATCCCGACGTCGCGCGCGCCAAGTACTTCATCCGAGACGAGTTTCTTGTAAGTATGTAACGCTACAGCACGCCGCCCGACGCCGCGCCCGACACGCGCGACCATCCCGACGTCGCGCGCGCCAAGTACTTCATCCGAGACGAGTTTCTTGTAAGTATGTAACGCTACAGCACGCCGCCCGACGCCGCGCCCGACACGCGCGACCATCCCGACGTCGCGCGCGCCAAGTACTTCATCCGAGACGAGTTTCTTGTAAGTATGTAACGCTACAGCACGCCGCCCGACGCCGCGCCCGACACGCGCGACCATCCCGACGTCGCGCGCGCCAAGTACTTCATCCGAGACGAGTTTCTTGTAAGTATGTAACGCTACAGCACGCCGCCCGACGCCGCGCCCGACACGCGCGACCATCCCGACGTCGCGCGCGCCAAGTACTTCATCCGAGACGAGTTTCTTGTAAGTATGTAACGCTACAGCACGCCGCCCGACGCCGCGCCCGACACGCCGCGACCATCCCGACGTCGCGCGCGCCAAGTACTTCATCCGAGACGAGTTTCTTGTAAGTATGTAACGCTACAGCACGCCGCCCGACGCCGCGCCCGACACGCGCGACCATCCCGACGTCGCGCGCGCCAAGTACTTCATCCGAGACGAGTTTCTTGTAAGTATGCGACATGGTTTCTTCCGGGGAAGTACTACCAACAAACATATTATTTCTGCTGCCAAGAAACGCTTTTTTTTTGGTTGGAAATTAACAAATAACTTCTCCCGCTCTGGGCGGAGCGGGAGGGCGTGTCAGACTCTTACTAACTAAAACCCACCCGTGTTCCGTCAACTGCCTGTATGTTGCCGGGGGCCAAGGTATCCCTTTCGGACTTTCCCGCGACCCCTGCCAAGCAACGCTGATGTTTCGATTAGAAGGACGCCTATAGGTGCCAGTGTAGTTACAAACACACACATATGAGACATTTTAGCTTTGTCGCGGGAATGGCAACGTGTCTATGATGCCCATAGATGGCGGTTATCAAGTGCGCGCACTAACTATGAATCGTTTAACAATCGAACCTTATATTTAATAGAGCTGTGACAGCAAATTTAATCATTTTACTATTAAGTAGGGGAAAACCTCGTGAGGAAACGGGCATGTCCTAGAACTAAAAATTCGAAGACATGTGACATCTACCAACAGGCACTGGGCCCGCGTGGTGGATTACAGCCCACTCCCTCTCACAGAGAGGAGGCCTGTGTCCCAGCAGTGGGAACATTATAGGCTGATTATGCATGTATGCAAGTATAGGGGAAAACCAAAGAAATGGCCGGGAAGATGATATGGCCAGAAAGGGAGGGGTTAATATTGTACTGATCCCAAAAGATGAAATAATGTTTCTCATAAATTTTGATATTTGTTTCCAGCGCATAAGTACAGCAAGCGGCGACGGCAAGCACTACTGCTACCCTCACTTCACGTGCGCCGTCGACACCGAGAACATCAAGCGCGTGTTCAACGACTGTCGCGACATCATACAACGCATGCACCTCCGGCAGTACGAGCTACTCTAACCGACGCTAGAGCGAATAGGTAACGTGGTCTAATAGTATGGGGGGCAGGGACATCGACGCGAAAACTGTTACCATGGATTCAGTACATGAATTGACAGAAAAAAAATTGAAATAACCTTTTTTTTAAACCCTGTCAATAATGTATTTTTTCCTATTATTTATTTATTTAGGTTAACCAACAATTGCTTACACCTATACATTTCTAACTTAATTACTAGGGTAACATTTACAAGTGCAACCATTAATTATAGGTTTACACCACATGCACAAAAAATAAAAACGGCTTTGAACAACATACTTATAAAGTTAATATACATACAAAAAACTAAATTAAAATAATATAAAGAAGATTGACAACTCATTCAATCAAAATTACTGATTCAGATGATTCAAAAATGAAAATTTATGAATAAAATTAAAATGATTATGAATAAATAATAAAATTAAATGAAAAGAATAAACGGATTACAAGTGAAAACAATTGAAAACATGTATAAAATTAAATTAAATTTACATTGGATTATTGAACATCTACTATGTCACTGCGGTCATTGATGGTTTTGCACAATCTAGGTATTTAGCAAACCATATAAAGAAATTAAAAGTCACACAATAGTTTTCAGCTATCCTTGAAATAAAATCAAAATTTTATTTTATTAAGTAAATCAAAGGCGAAATAAACCATATTGTCGAGATCGCAAAAGTGATGCAACTATTATCAGGTGCTGTGACTGACACGAATGGTTTAGCACCACGGAAACTGTACTTTTATACTTACACAGACTTAATGTTTCAATTATTTCAAGCTTTCTTACAATTAGATAGTTCCCAACAATCCATACACACTGCACACTGCTAGCTCCATACACGCACGACCAAACATCATCACACACACAAGCACACCCCCTATCTCTTACTCACATACACATACACACACTTCCACGCACAAATACTAACATGTTTAATCCCTGACTCTCTACCTAATTTTAGTGAGTCAATTACTGTGTCAAAATTTACTTGAGTCACAAAATATCTCTTTTTCCTGCCATGATATTATATAGTGTTTCTCATGGTCGGTGTACAAGTACATAATAGAATAACTGTAAATGGCGGAGATCCTGGTGTCCTGAAATACAGACCTCGAGCCTAGTTTAGGCACCAGTCTCCCACAATATTAAATAACAAATACCTATGTATTTTACAACTGTGATTGTTCTATTTTCTTTGTTATATTGTGGCAAGAGAATAAACGATTTTTATTATTATTATTTTATTATTGACGATAAAGGGGTATTTTTTTCGTGCACGGGCCCTTAATAAGTACTAAGTAGAAAATGTTAAGTAAAAACATTAAAAAACAAAAAAAAACATGACGCCTGTAATTCCGCCAAGGGTTAGGCAGAGGTGTACCTTATAGTACACCCACATTTCGCCAGTTATGTTTTAGTCTCATGTAATAGGGGGCGAGCCTTTTGCCATCAATCGGGCACAGATCCAGCCTCCGGGCTGCTACTAAGAAATTTCTGTGAAAAACCCAATAACAATTTTCCCGACCCCAGGCTCTCAAGAAAATTGTGAATACATGAAAATAAAAATTACCCTTTCTATTTACAGATAAAGTTCGTGCGATGGCTCGGTAGGCCCGCAACGCAAATGTCCCGATCAGCGATACATACAACGTACAGCCGTGAGTCCCCTCGTTACTTACCGCAGTACCGATAGCGCTTCGAGTAGATTTTGTCATCGTTTCGTGACCGACGAAATGTTTCCATGATTCGATGTATAGTTGCTAGAAATAATCGCCAGATTTTTGTGAGGAAGTGAAACGCAACTAACTTATATTACAAAATAAATCAGGTACTGGTTACCTTTTTTAAGTTTAATATCTCAAATTGACTCAAGATCTTGAATATTTTCGAGTATATGGGGCAACATATTCCTCTCAAAACAGTAATTTTGAAACAAAAATAGAATGAAATTATTATTTTCAGTGGTGATTATATTCTAAGCGATTATGAATCGATTACGAAGCGTCTATCGATATATTGCGGCTAGCGATGCTCCCATGGTGTTTCCGAACGTCAGAGTTCCCAAAAAGCTGGCAACTTTAGTCGATTTTATGTGAGAATTTACTAAATATGTATTAAAAAAAAATACAACGTTATTGTGAATTTCTTCATGAATTATCCGTAGTCTGTAGAATAATGCCATTTGTTTCCATAAGTATTTGTGAGAAGCCATATGCAATGAAGTATCTAATTCTATTCTAAAAATCTTTTTCCTTGTTACATTATAGTGTGACAAAAAATCACTAAAGTGCAATGGATCTAGTGGCATTATTATAAAGTACATTATTTAGTTCATCTTTAGTAAGTTGTCACCGTAGTCGATTTTGTGAACGCACATCACTACGTTCCAAATTCGAACACGTAGTGCTGTGACGTTGTCGGGTCTATTGGGTTGTGACGCGATTCGACTAAATTCGACTGCTCGATTAGAAGCGTGGAGTTTTCGAATATTCGCCAGTTATGTTTATAATGAATCGATTAATCGATCGGTCTATTTACGTATATTTAATTCAGTTGACACAAAAAATGGTACTTATAAGTTGTTCTTAATTCTTATTATTATAATTATTTGCTTCAAGATTCTATTATAAATTGATAGTTGTTGATTTTAAAAACGTTTATTTTTAATTGTAACTTATACATTAAAATCATTGCGATATTCACAGTAAGTGCTGGTTTAGGACAGAATGTAGTCGAAAACATTTTATTAAATGTTTTAATCGACTAAAATTATTTGGGAACGGAGAATCGACTAACCTCCCATGAGCGTTATTTGTAATATTGCGTAAAACCGCCAAACAGACTATTTAGTGATGTGAAAGGTACTTTGGGTGTATTTTTAGTCGATTTGAAGTTAGTATGAAAGTCTAGATTTTGGTCTATCTAGATTAGACTGGTTCGTGTGAAGGTGCGAGCGACCCGAGTGGGCGGCGGTAGCGACACGGGGACGGTACGATACCGACACGATAAATATCATAAAACGGGAACCCGCTATACGATTAATTCTGAGAAAAATCGAGAAAACATTACGATTTCCTGGGATTTTCTAAGAAATTGTATATTTTACAATAAAAAAAAAAATGATTAATTTAAATTTCACCTTCAAAAATATAAACTAACTAACTGTTAAAGACTCCACACACGTTACCGTCGTCGTTCGCGCCGCTCCGCAGCTGATCTAAACGGTTTTATATTAAGGATCATCGATGTTTAGCAACTCCTTGAGGCTAGTTCTATAGTATTCACCTCACTTTCGAGTACACAAGCTTTTTAGGTTTTAAGCTTAACTGGCTAAGGTGTGGACTATGCACAGCAAAATGGGCCGTATTGTGTAGTGTTAAGGCCGTTGTTTCGATGCGAAGTTGTGCTGTTCATCCTGCACAGCTATTTTTCTGTTGCATTAGAATAATGAAGGGTCAGATATCGTAATTTGAGACAGGTTCAAGATATTTTTGGCCAAAATAAAACAGTCAGTTTTTAAGTGGAAATAAACTGTGAACCCGCCTTAACAAAACTCATTTCTGTTGTCTATGCCAATTTGCTTCCACGCACAAGAGTTTTATTTTTATAATTGAGTTTTAAAATGTGTAGTCCACTTACCTTAACCAAAAATTACCGAGCGCAATCATTTATTTTATGCTCAAATTAGGCCAAATTTTTATTTTATTTATTTAAAATATAAACCTGAATAAAAATAATAATTTTGTAGTGAAATTATACAATGAAAGTATAGCCATGTTTTTTTCTAGATCAAATTAATGAAGAATATTTAAATATCTGTATATTTTTGATTACAGAAGATTTTTATTTTATTTTTTTCCTTTGGAGTAATTTTTTTTGGGTGGTCACTATGTGTTAGTTTCTTGTCAAAATAGCTTAAGAATATACCTACTTACTTACTATAGTATCTTTTGTACTAAGTATCAAAGTTTAATGCATGTATTTTATAACTCTTCTTCTTGAAGAAGATTTTATAACTAAAATGATTTTAGATGTAAATCGTGAAAAATAGAATGAGTTTAAAAACCTATTGAGTTATGGAAGCTAAAACCATGGTATATTCATAAAAATGAGAGGTGTCGTGAGACACCCGGTTAGCACCAAGTTTCTTTCGCTTTTGCACTCTTGACCAATGCGAGCTAGCTAAAAAGTGTAACATTTTGACACTCAAACGACATTTTGACGGACAAAATGTCTTTTTTTTAGCTCTCATTCGTCAAGTGTGGAGAGTACAACGTGCGTAAGGAACTTCTTTCCAAAAAGTACAATCAAATCACAATAAAAAAATCGCAACGAATCTAACACACGAGTGCCCCTTTATTTAGTTTATACAAAATAGTTTAAAATCGTTTTATTTTTAATTTTTTATCAATTGTACGTCTTCCAATATTGTCTATAGGTTTTTAATTTTAATTTCGTTTTGTCTAACTCGTTCATAGCACAATTTTTGACTAAAATGTAACAAATAGAAGTGCTTTTGTAGATTTTAACTTAGTTTTTAATATTTTTTTGTAATGTTGAGCTTTTAGGAACTTAAGGTCCAAAGATCCGCCGTATTTAATACGGCCGGCTGAATATCATTATAGCAGTATTTGAGTTAAAAACATATTTTCAAAGATTACATACTATTTTATTTTTTTTCGTTATAAGATGGACACAATTTTAGCCTTTAAGTACAAAGATTACTAACCTATCCTAACATTAATTTACTAAATATAATTATCATTATTATTTATATAAAAAAAATTAAAATTGGTTTATGTACTTACACATTGTGCTATTTTAAGAAATATTTTTAAAATACAAAATGATCTATTCTATCGTTATGAATCTTAATATATTTTTGATTTATTGAAATTTTATTTACCGTTTAAGGTATTGTTGGCCAACTGTTGGGCAACTTATAAGTGGTACACTTTAATGGCTAAAAGTTTGATGGCAACTATCGCACTGCATTCATTCCACTGAAACATTGTAAAATATCAACGCGATTTTCATAGTAGTTGCGATGGATTGTTGCGCCACTGTCGCCCAACTGTTGATCGTAACATATTAACCAAGTTTTCACTATTTTGTTTAAAGTGGCTTCTAGTTCAGTCATTGGTTACCTTTTAAAGCAATTTCTTTCATGGTGGTAATGTGAAATATCCTAAAATACCTTAACCGGCAAAATAATAAAATTGTTAATATATAATTTGTTAGAAAATGGTCCTTAATATAAGAAAGTTAAGCTGGAGTTTGTGTTATGTGCCATAATGTAGTGTTGCCAGCGGAAACACCATATCCTATGTTACCATACTAAAAAAACTGAATAATTCCTTCCTTCGTATCGTATGTAAAGTAACAAAAATTCGCTATTTTTTGCTTTCTAATCGTAACACTATCGTTATTTTTTTTAAATATAACTATATTGAAATTGTATTTTTTTTTTTCTTTTTTGTGTTATATAAGTTTCACTTTAAATGTAAGTAGAAGAGAATATAACGTACATTTAAAATATTAAATGAAAGTATATGTTAATTCATAATGTTGTAAGGGGGTTACCACAGGTTTTGACTGCCTGTCAATTATAAACGACTTTGATTATGTCGGACGAGCGCGGCTGCATTGGATTGCATATAAATCTATAATTTTTACTATAAAGTAGGTTATACAACGTCCTGGACTTAATATTATAGGCATAATTCTCCAAAAACATAAATTTTAAATTTCTGGTTATTAAAAAAAGGGTTTTTTCCGCCGATGTCTCCCGCGTTCGTAAAATCGTGCAATAAAGCGACCTCCCTACTAACAGCATCACTATAGAATCATTGTGTAATTAAAAATTAACATGGCATTCTTTATTATATATGTAATTTTAAAAAAAGTACTATTTGGTAGCTATTTAAGTAAGTACTAGCGTAACGCAAAATAAAGTGGAATGCAAAAGTAACAAAAAGTCACAAAAAAAAAGGTATAATATGATATTGTAGACTGCTAAAGTTTGGGGTACTTTCTGTCTTGCAGTGCTACGTGGTAGTCGGATCTGTTCGGACTGAGTCACGACTTTTATGACTTTTCGACCGCTCCCCCTTCTCCCCCTTTTTATTTGACACTTCGAAATTCAAAACTATCTCGGATCGCCGAATAACGTTAGCAAAGATTTTTTAGCTTGAGTTTTCTCTCACTACATTGTTATAAATCCAGTATATTTAATACTTTTAATAAATCTTGCAAAATTCATAAAATAATTTGTTAGAGTGACAACTATGAGTTTTAGTTGTCACTCTAACAAATTATTTTATGATTTTTCCAAAATTGCTGGTATAGAGACATACATTTCTGGATAATTTAGCATATAATATTTTATATGCATACATAAATTAACGTCCTCCCATGGTATCCTTATATACTCCTTTTGCTCCGTTTATAGTCATACACGCACGCCGGTTGCGGCTAGTACTACGCACCTGACCTTTCTGAAGAACATCACTATTAAGGTCACTATAATATCTTTCTAGGGTGTCCCTATCTTCCTATATTTGTTATATTTTATTTGACCATAATTTTTTACTGCTGTTAAAGTTGTAAAAGTCGTCACTCAGTAAAAGGAACATACTGTCATTTCGAGAAGTATGCACACGTTTAGTTTGAACTGATTTCAATTGTAGGCCGGGTGCTATGTGCGAGTTTGTATAACTAGCTAGTTATATAAGAAATTAAGTAAAAACAGAATTATATAAATTATAAATCATTTTATTTCTGTAAGTAGGCACAAACACTTTAAGACGTCAATCATATTTTATAAACTAGATGAGGTTGGCGTTTCCTATCTGACTACTCTGAGAAGAAAGGCCGAAACAAACTCAGACGTCGCAGTCTCTAAGTCCAGACATAATCTTGATCAGTTCATGTGAGGACCATCTGAAATGGTCTTTTGAGGAAAGAACCACACAGATTTGAGTGGACCTGTCCTGTATAATATGAATAAAGGAGAGTTTCTTAGAAATAGTTTCAAACTATTTAATAATACTTGTAATTGAGAAATTGAAAAAGAATAAGGTAATGTCTGAAAGAACTGGCTAAAGGGATATTTGAATCGCAGTGTAAGAAAAGAAAATGCTTGCAGGAAAAAGACAAACGACTTGTTTTATTTTATAAAATGAGTAAAGAATACCTAACAATCAGTAAAATATTTAAAAAAAAGCTGTCCTGTAGAACAAAAACTGTTGATAAATTTCTTTTAAATAAGTATTTAAATTTTCATAGCATTAACAACATCACGCCCTGTTTCCCCGAAGGGTTGGGCAGATGTGTACCTATAGATAGTACACCCTCATTTCGCCAGTTTAATATTTTGATTTTCCTTATTTATTACCTAGTTATGTAAACTTAGCACTCGTAAAAGCAGCACCCGGCTAAGCTTTTGATATAAAAGTACACGTCTTAGAGAAAAATCACGATTTCATAGAGAAGCACATTGAATTATAAAACAATTTTCATTATTATTCTAGTTACGCTTCAGTTGTTGACTATAGCTATTTAGTTGACTAATATTAAACATATTAATTTATAATAAATGCCAGTTTTAAGCTCACAATGTTTTCGGTTGTTTAAACTTCAAAGACTTGAAAATTATACGTAAAGAATTTAGTTCCAATTTTTTATATGAATGCAGTACAGTTCTTCTACAGTCGGGTCATCGAATGCTAATATTTTCTCACAAATTGTATATATGGCGTTAGCGCATTTTTAGGGGTATTTCGTCCATTTAAATGAGTTTTTGAACTAGGTGTTTTTAAACTAAAGACTAGGTGGTGTGGGAAAAGTTGTTTTTAAAACTTGCGATTAGTGGTGGAGTTACATCAGTCTTGGATTGAGTGTCGGACGTTAGCGTCGGCACAAGACAGTGCGGAAGTGATCCCCTAAGAAATGTCAACGTAATACAAGTATGTAAACATTGTATATTGCTGTCCTACCCTCATCCCTGTACGATTTAAGTGAACGCAATAACATGTGAGTCATTGTAACGTGTATAAAGGTAGCTTAGAACATAATTTTCTATGTTTTTCAATATTTAGATGAAATACTGCCAGTGTCGTGCTATGTCGGAGATGTAGGCTTTCCGTTCGGTCTTTGCTCTCGGGCATATTTCATTTACATATTTTTCATATAATCGTGTTGGGCGCAAACAATATCGACGTAGATTAATACTTTGTTTCGCGTGCTCGGATCCTTCACTTGTAGTATCGTAACGTCCGTTGCCAATAACCAAATAGTATTGAAAGATTCCTCCTTTTTTAATATATTATCTTCATAGTAGTGATAAGTGAATGTACTTGCGCACAATGTATGTGAGGACGTGTCGAGTACTGTTTTGTTTACACAAAGTGCAGCGATCGGCTGCAAATATTTTTGGTAATAATTATACCTTTACCTCTTCGCAAAACTCGCTGATGATTGAAGGCATTTAATTAGTGCTCATAGATTTCTTTCCATTGTAGCACAAAAATAAAATAAAAAAACGTATTTTTCTCTCAATTTTGGGTAGTTAATTTTTTTAATAGATATTTTATAGCATAGCTCAAATTCACACCTTGTTTAGAATCGGTATTTGAGATCAGCACTTAACATTGTGTTCGTTCACACGGACTGCGGATCATGGTGTATTTAATCTTAATACCTACGTTTAATGATATACTGAAAATCTATATTTTTAACAAATTTAATTTAAAAAATATACCTAATTAATGAAATTCCTAAAAATAAAAATGAAATTTTTAATATTTATGTGTATAGTAGTGTGTACTGCGAGGTGATTATTAAATAACAAACGCTTATAAGTTTTATGTCTCCACAGATTCGTGCAAAGAGAATATATAATTTACTGTCCATGAAATTAATAATAATATATAACTGATGTGTACAAAAATCAGTATGTTTCAGGCATTTTGAATCCGACTTAATGTATGTAAAAATAAATGTTGTTTTAAAATGGTCGTATTTCATTTTTCATCACCCGGTGTATCCTTTACATAACGTCTATAATGACTTAGATACATACTAAATACAGTAAATACTAATATTCATACATGCATTATTTAGCATAAAAACAACCCTTCTTGGCAGGCGGGTAAAAAATATGTATTACTTTATTGTCTTTAATTAAAACAGTTAATAAACCAATCACAGTAATTAAAGCCACACATAGTCATACATAAAAAAATATAGGAAATTATAAAGTTAAGGTGAAAACATAAAAAAAAAAAATAACACTTTTATGAATCCCTACTACTTTTCTGCCAAAAAAAAAATACAATATACGTATACTCCGTTTGAAATAAGATTAGACATTTAAACAAACCTTTTTTACAGTCCGTTCAACCGATTTTGACTTCTATACCGTAGGCATAAGGATGGCATTAAAAGCAAAAAAAGTGGTTAGAAACCAACTGTTTACTGCAGCTGTCATTTGTCATGCCGCCATCGCAATAGAAGTCAAAATCGGTTGAACGGACTGTAAAAAAGGTTTAGTTAAATGTCTAATCTTATTTCAAACGGAGTATAGTTATATTTAGTAACCTATTCCGGTTAACTATTCCTAAGGAGTCATAAAAAACCCTGTAAGAAATCGACATCTTTCAACAAGGCATCCTCAGGATGACGATTGACTTGTCACGAACTCGAATAAGGCGTGTTGCCACGCCGAGCACCGTACGCAGAGATTCTCTGCGTCCGGCGCTCGGTGAGCTAAGAATAGTTTAGCGGAATACGTTACTAAATAAATCTACTTCTATTGGATTTTATATTATGGATTTCCGCAAGGTCACGCCTGAATCAATTAATAAAATCTTCGTCCATTAGTTCATAGGACGGTGCGCTGGCGACTAGAGAGTCGTGAGTTCGATAACCCGTTGCACTATTGACGTGAACCCTCTTAAAAAAGGAACGATCTAAGTTGGAGGAATAATGGCCCTCATCGATGGATGCAATCACCGCAGGAGCAGACGTAAATACAAAAATAAAAGGATAAGTATCACTAATCCTGCTGGTATGCGTATGTACCAAACGTGAGTTTCTCAGCGAGTGTTCTGCCTGCCGGGCGAGTGTCGTTGAGCGACGCAGCGACAAAAGTTATCTATTCTTTGATAACTTGTCGCTGTGACAAACGAGTATTTGCCCGACACTGGCGTGGCCTCCATCAGGGATTGCAATTTTCATAACACAAAAAATTTGTCGCTAATTAGTCGAAATTTGTCGCCAAATATCAGAATTTGTCGGTCACTGGTCGAAAACTTAGTGTTTACAGGTGGCCGATCTGGGGCGCATCTCTTCAGCTTGGCTCAATTTGAATCTCAAAAGCTAGGGCACCTAGCGAAGATCAGTTTTCTCCCAAATTTTGTCTCTAATTATTATGAAACTCTGAATCAGTCGCCAAATATCAAAATCTGTCGGTTACTAGTTCAAACTTATAAGCGTTTCTAGGTGGCCGACCTGCGGATAATCTGTCGCAGTCAGCGGTGGTGTGAACAGGCAGCGGTGATGTGAACAGTCAGCGATAGCGATCAACTATACATTATATAGTATCACTTTAATTTTACACCGGACCTACAATCTTTTGTACGTTTCTTGAGCGAGAAAATCGCTGTCGCTTCCTCGTCGGGACAGCCACAGGCGCTTTATTACCTCTGGTTTTGCATCAGTAAAAATCCAAGTGATCTTTGTTGCCGTTGCAATAAGGTAGCTGGTTATTGTCAGACATAAAATATCTTTAACTAGAGTCCGCGCCACCACTTGTGTTATCTATGCCACCACTCAAATCCGATAGACGCAGCGCTATAAGTGACTGTGACATTGCATAAAATTACAAATAAAAAAAAAAACAATTTTCTGCCGGACTGGAGTGGTGGCGCGGACTCTATTATCAAAATATGTCAACTCTATGGTATAGAAAAGACATATTGGCTTCCGGGTTTGATTCCCGAATCGAATAAGCCTATAGACCCGTGACGAATCTCCAAGGTTGCGTTTCCACCAGAGATATGCGAGGATGCATAACGAAGCTGTGAAATAATGTGAGCGTTTTCACCAGAGATGTGCTAGGCTGCTGTGAAACGGTGCGCAGATGAGCGGTGCGAGGATGTGTAGCGGGTTCTTTTCAGATGCAATTTCTCGCTCGCGTCCATCCCTCGCTTCTTTTGTACGTACAAAAACCTCGCTCCGCTAAGGGCGCTTACAGACCAACGACACTCGATCGACGACGAGCGCTGCGGCGTAGTCGTCTTGCTGACGACCGTGGACGACGACGTCATCACCTCACCGTCGACGTCGCCCAGTTGTGTCGTTGCAGTAAGTTCGTGCAGTCGGCAACAAATAGTCTAGAATACGCACGTAAATTACGAGTAAAATGAGTGACGACGAAATTAGTGTCGATTTATTAATTTCTTCAATTAAAAAACAAGAATGTATTTGGAACTACAAATCCAAAGAACATAGTAATAAAATTAATACAACGAATGCTTGAAAATCGGTGTGTGCAGAGGTGATACAAAATTATGACAATAAAACCACAAATGAAAAAAAAACTATTGGTGAGTAAAGTATTTATTATTATACCAAATAGGTCTGTTTATTCAAACAAATATAATATTTATATGAAATTTGAATGCGGCGACGACGTCGTCGTCCACGGTTGTCAGCAAGGCGACTACGCCGCAGCGCTCGTCGTCAATCGAGTGTCGTTGGTCTGTAAGCGCCCTAAGCCGTTTCCACAGGAGCTAAGCTGAGCGAGGCTAGGTAAATGAAGAGATTCTATTGGTTCTTAACAAACATATGCCTCGCTACGCATACTCTCATATCCCTGGTAGAAACGCAGCGTTATGGTGGGTATTGGGCATGTAGTGTACGTGATTTCACGCAACCGGTCTTGAAATGAAGACGGAAAATGAAATACGCGTATCGCAACCCAATGCTGGGCATAAGCCTGTCCCACCACACTACAGCAATACTTTTAACTGCTAATACTTTTAACTGTTACAATACTTTTAACTGTTACAATACTTTTAACTGTTAATACTTTTAACTGTTACAATACTTTTAACTGTTACAATACTTTTAACTGTTACAATTCTTTTAACTGTTACAATTCTTTTAACTGTTAATACTTTTAACTGTTAATACTTTTAACTGTTACAATACTTTTAACTGTTACAATTCTTTTAACTGTTAATACTTTTAACTGTTAATACTTTTAACTGTTACAATACTTTTACCTGTTACAATTCTTTTAACTGTTAATACTTTTAACTGTTAATACTTTTAACTGTTACAATACTTTTAACTGTTACAATTCCTTTAACTGTTACAATTCTTTTAACTGTTACAATTCTTTTAACTGTTACAATTCTTTTAACTGTTAATACTTTTAACTGTTACAATACTTTTAACTGTTAAAATACTTTTAATTGTTACAATACTTTTAACTGTTACATTACTTTTAACTGTTACAATACTTTTAACTGTCAATACTTTTAACTGTCAATACTTTTAACTGTTACAATACTCTTAAGTGTTACAATACTTTTAACTGTTACAATACTTTTAACTGTTACAATACTTTTAACTGTTACAATACTTTTAACTGTTACTATACTTTTAACTGTTACAATACTTTTAACTGTTACAATACTTTTAACTGTTACAATACTTTTAACTGTTACAATACTTTTAACTGTTACAATACTTTTAACTGTTACAATTCTTTTAACTGTTACAATTCTTTTAACTGTTAATACTTTTAACTGTTACAATTCTTTTAACTGTTACAATTCTTTTAACTGTTACAATACTTTTAACTGTTACAATACTTTTAACTGTTACAATACTTTTAACTGTTACAATACTTTTAACTGTTACAATACTTTTAACTGTTACAATACTTTTAACTGTTAATACTTGTAACTGTTAATACTTTTAACTGTTAATACTTTTAACTGTTACAATACTTTTAACTGTTACAATACTTTTAACTGTTACAATACTTTTAACTGTTACAAGACTTTTAACTGTTACAATACTTTTAACTGTTACAATACTTTTAACTGTTAAAATACTTTTAACTGTTACAATACTTTTAACTGTTACTATACTTTTAACTGTTACTATACTTTTAACTGTTACAATAATTTTAACTGTTACAATACTTTTAACTGTTACAATACTTTTAACTGTTACAATACTTTTAACTGTTACAATACTTTTAACTGTTACAATTCTTTTAACAGTTAATACTTGTAACTGTTAATACTTTTAACTGTAAATACTTTTAACTGTTACAATACTTTTAACTGTTACAATACTTTTAACTGTTACTATACTTTTAACTGTTACAATACTTTTAACTGTTACAATACTTTTAACTGTTACAATACTTTTAACTGTTACAATACTTTTAACTGTAACAATTCTTTTAACTGTTATTATACTTTTAACTGTTACAATTCTTTTAACTGTTACAATTCTTTTAACTGTTACAATACTTTTAACTGTTACAATACTTTTAACTGTTACAATACTTTTAACTGTTAATACTTTTAACTGTTACAATACTTTTAACTATTACAATACTTTTAACTGTTACAATACTTTTAACTGTTACAATACTTTTAACTGTTACAATACTTTTAACTGTTACAATTCTTTTAACAGTTAATACTTGTAACTGTTAATACTTTTAACTAGTGATGCAACGAATACGAATACGAATATTCGTATTCGCCGAATAGTAGACATTTACCGAATATTCGTATTCGGCGAATACTAATACGAATACTAATACGAATATTTAAAAATTAATATGTTTGTACGCAAATCTAATTACTGGCAGACTTGGAAAACGCGCGTCGTTGGCACGTAAAAATACGACGTGTGCAAGGGCCTTAACCGCAACGACGACGCGACGGGGGACTCCCCGGCCATAGTTTATACAGTGCCGCGGCCCGTGAGTTTTCCTATCATTACGAACCATGGACTGATTGATTCATTCATTCCTTTCATTTGTCAGTCGAAAGCACAAGTCAAGCAAGAGAGTATTGTTTTATTTATTTTCTGAGGTTGATGCGAAGTGAAAGGAGTTGAAGTTGAATAGAAAATGTCTTCTCGTAAACGAGATCAAAGTGACATATGGAAACACTTCGATAAATTACCAAATAAGTAGTTATATGGTCTGTATTTCTTTTGTATGAACAAAAGGTAGGATAGTAAGTCCTAAGTAACTTAGACGAACGTTAGTAATAGCTGCGTCTATGTAGTACTAGACTATTAGTCTTTTATTACCATGGCGAGATATTCCTATTCGTATTCGTATTCGCCGAATAGTAGGTTTGATATTCGTATTCGTATTCGTAAAAGTAGTATTCGTTGCATCACTACTTTTAACTGTAAATACTTTTAACTGTTACAATACTTTTAACTGTTACAATACTTTTAACTGTTAATACTTTTAACTGTTACAATTCTTTTAACTGTTACAATTCTTTTAACTGTTACAATACTTTTAACTGTTACAATTCTTTTAACTGTTACAATTCTTTTAACTTTTAACACTTTTAACTGTTACAATACTTTTAACTGTTACTATACTTTTAACTGTTACAATACTTTTAACTGTTACAATACTTTTAACTGTTACAATACTTTTAACTGTTACAATACTTTTAACTGTTACAATACTTTTAACTGTTAATACTTTTAACTGTTACAATACTTTTAACTGTTACAATACTTTTAACTGTTACAATACTTTTAACTGTCAATTCTTTTAACTGTTACAATTCTTTTAACTGTTACAATACTTTTAACTGTTACAATACTTTTAAGTGTTACAATTCTTTTAACTGTTACAATTCTTTTAACTGTTAATACTTTTAACTGTTACAATTCTTTTAACTGTTGCAATTCTTCTAACTGTTACAATACTTTTAACTGTCAATTATTTTAACTGTTACAATACTTTTAACTGTTACAATACTTTTAACTGTTACAATACTTTTAACTGTTACAATACTTTTAACCGTTACAATACTTTTAACTGTTAATACTTTTAACTGTTACAATACTTTAACTGTCAATACTTTTAACTGTTAAAATACTTTTAACTGTTAAAATACTTTTAACTGTTAAAATACTTTTAACTGTTACAATACTTTTAACTGTTACAATACTTTTAACTGTTACAATACTTTTAACTGTTACAATACTTTTAACTGTTACAATACTTTTAACTGTTACAATACTTTTAACTGTTACAATACTTTTAACTGTTACAATACTTTTATCTGTTACAATTCTTTTAACTGTTACAATACTTTTAACTGTTACAATACTTTTAACTGTTACTATACTTTTAACTGTTACAATACTTTTAACTGTTACAATACTTTTAACTGTTACAATTCATTTAACTGTTACAATACTTTTAACTGTTACAATACTTTTAACTGTTATAATTCTTTTAACTGTTACAATACTTTTAACTGTTACAATACTTTTAACTGTTACAATACTTTTAACTGTTACAATACTTTTAACTGTTACAATACTTTTAACTGTTAATACTTGTAACTGTTACAATACTTTTAACTGTTACAATACTTTTAACTGTTACTATACTTTTAACTGTTACAATACTTTTAACTGTTACAATACTTTTAACTGTTACAATACTTTTAACTGTTACAATACTTTTAACTGTTACAATACTTTTAACTGTTACAATACTTTTAACTGTTACAATACTTTTAACTGTTACAATACTTTTAAGTGTTACAATTCTTTTAACTGTTACAATTCTTTTAACTGTTAATACTTTTAACTGTTACAATTCTTTTAACTGTTGCAATTCTTCTAACTGTTACAATACTTTTAACTGTCAATTATTTTAACTGTTACAATACTTTTAACTGTTACAATACTTTTAACTGTTACAATACTTTTAACCGTTACAATACTTTTAACTGTTAATACTTTTAACTGTTACAATACTTTAACTGTCAATACTTTTAACTGTTAAAATACTTTTAACTGTTAAAATACTTTTAACTGTTAAAATACTTTTAACTGTTACAATACTTTTAACTGTTACAATACTTTTAACTGTTACAATACTTTTAACTGTTACAATACTTTTAACTGTTACAATACTTTTAACTGTTACAATACTTTTAACTGTTACAATACTTTTAACTGTTACAATACTTTTAACTGTTACAATACTTTTAACTGTTACAATACTTTTAACTGTTACAATACTTTTATCTGTTACAATACTTTTAACTGTTACAATACTTTTAACTGTTACAATACTTTTAACTGTTACTATACTTTTAACTGTTACAATACTTTTAACTGTTAATACTTGTAACTGTTACAATACTTTTAACTGTTACAATACTTTTAACTGTTACTATACTTTTAACTGTTACAATACTTTTAACTGTTACAATACTTTTAACTGTTACAATACTTTTAACTGTTACAGTACTTTTAACTGTTACAATACTTTTAACTGTTACAATACTTTTAACTGTTACAATACTTTTAACTGTTACAATACTCTTAACTGTTACATTACTTTTAACTGTTACAATACTTTTAACTGTTACAATTCTTTTAACTGTTACAATACTTTTAACTGTTACAATACTTTTAACTGTTACAATACTTTTAACTGTTACAATACTTTTAACTGTTACAATACTTTTAACTGTTACAATTCCTTTAACTGTTACAATTATTTTAACTGTTACAATTCTTTTAACTGTTAATACTTTTAACTGTTACAATTCTTTTAACTGTTACAATACTTTTAACTGTTACAATTCTTTTAACTGTTACAATTCTTTTAACTTTTAACACTTTTAACTGTTACAATACTTTTAACTGTTACTATACTTTTAACTGTTACAATACTTTTAACTGTTACAATACTTTTAACTGTTACCAATTCCTTTAACTGTTACAATAATTTAACTGTTACAATTCTTTTAACTGTTACAATTCTTTTAACTGTTACAATACTTTTAACTGTTACAATACTTTTAACTGTTAATACTTTTAACTGTTACAATACTTTTAACTGTTACAATACTTTTAACTGTTACAATACTTTTAACTGTCAATTCTTTTAACTGTTACAATTCTTATAACTGTTACAATACTTTTAACTGTTACAATACTTTTAAGTGTTACAATTCTTTTAACTGTTACAATTCTTTTAACTGTTAATACTTTTAACTGTTACAATTCTTTTAACTGTTGCAATTCTTCTAACTGTTACAATACTTTTAACTGTCAATTATTTTAACTGTTACAATACTTTTAACTGTTACAATACTTTTAACTGTTACAATACTTTTAACTGTTACAATACTTTTAACCGTTACAATACTTTTAACTGTTAATACTTTTAACTGTTACAATACTTTAACTGTCAATACTTTTAACTGTTAAAATACTTTTAACTGTTAAAATACTTTTAACTGTTAAAATACTTTTAACTGTTACAATACTTTTAACTGTTACAATACTTTTAACTGTTACAATACTTTTAACTGTTACAATACTTTTAACTGTTACAATACTTTTAACTGTTACAATACTTTTAACTGTTACAATACTTTTAACTGTTACAATACTTTTAACTGTTACAATACTTTTATCTGTTACAATACTTTTAACTGTTACAATACTTTTAACTGTTACAATACTTTTAACTGTTACTATACTTTTAACTGTTACAATACTTTTAACTGTTAATACTTGTAACTGTTACAATACTTTTAACTGTTACAATACTTTTAACTGTTACTATACTTTTAACTGTTACAATACTTTTAACTGTTACAATACTTTTAACTGTTACAATACTTTTAACTGTTACAGTACTTTTAACTGTTACAATACTTTTAACTGTTACAATACTTTTAACTGTTACAATACTTTTAACTGTTACAATACTTTTAACTGTTACCAATTCCTTTAACTGTTACAATTATTTTAACTGTTACAATTCTTTTAACTGTTACAATTCTTTTAACTGTTACAATACTTTTAACTGTTACAATACTTTTAACTGTTAATACTTTTAACTGTTACAATACTTTTAACTGTTACAATACTTTTAACTGTTACAATACTTTTAACTGTCAATTCTTTTAACTGTTACAATTCTTTTAACTGTTACAATACTTTTAACTGTTACAATACTTTTAAGTGTTACAATTCTTTTAACTGTTACAATTCTTTTAACTGTTAATACTTTTAACTGTTACAATTCTTTTAACTGTTGCAATTCTTCTAACTGTTACAATACTTTTAACTGTCAATTATTTTAACTGTTACAATACTTTTAACTGTTACAATACTTTTAACTGTTACAATACTTTTAACTGTTACAATACTTTTAACCGTTACAATACTTTTAACTGTTAATACTTTTAACTGTTACAATACTTTAACTGTCAATACTTTTAACTGTTAAAATACTTTTAACTGTTAAAATACTTTTAACTGTTAAAATACTTTTAACTGTTACAATACTTTTAACTGTTACAATACTTTTAACTGTTACAATACTTTTAACTGTTACAATACTTTTAACTGTTACAATACTTTTAACTGTTACAATACTTTTAACTGTTACAATACTTTTAACTGTTACAATACTTTTAACTGTTACAATACTTTTATCTGTTACAATACTTTTAACTGTTACAATACTTTTAACTGTTACAATACTTTTAACTGTTACTATACTTTTAACTGTTACAATACTTTTAACTGTTAATACTTGTAACTGTTACAATACTTTTAACTGTTACAATACTTTTAACTGTTACTATACTTTTAACTGTTACAATACTTTTAACTGTTACAATACTTTTAACTGTTACAATACTTTTAACTGTTACAGTACTTTTAACTGTTACAATACTTTTAACTGTTACAATACTTTTAACTGTTACAATACTTTTAACTGTTACAATACTCTTAACTGTTACATTACTTTTAACTGTTACAATACTTTTAACTGTTACAATTCTTTTAACTGTTACAATACTTTTAACTGTTACAATACTTTTAACTGTTACAATACTTTTAACTGTTACAATACTTTTAACTGTTACAATACTTTTAACCGTTACAATACTTTTAACTGTTAATACTTTTAACTGTTACAATACTTTAACTGTCAATACTTTTAACTGTTAAAATACTTTTAACTGTTAAAATACTTTTAACTGTTACAATACTTTTAACTGTTACAATACTTTTAACTGTTACAATACTTTTAACTGTTACAATACTTTTAACTGTTACAATACTTTTAACTGTTACAATACTTTTAACTGTTACAATACTTTTAACTGTTACAATACTTTTAACTGTTACAATACTTTTAACTGTTACAATACTTTTAACTGTTACAATACTTTTAACTGTTACTATACTTTTAACTGTTACAATACTTTTAACTGTTAATACTTTTAACTGTTACAATACTTTTAACTGTTACTATACTTTTAACTGTTACAATACTTTTAACTGTTACAATACTTTTAACTGTTACAATACTTTTAACTGTTACAGTACTTTTAACTGTTACAATACTTTTAACTGTTACAATACTTTTAACTGTTACAATACTTTTAACTGTTACAATACTCTTAACTGTTACATTACTTTTAACTGTTACAATACTTTTAACTGTTACAATTCTTTTAACTTACTTTTAACTGTTACAATACTTTTAACTGTTACAATACTTTTAACTGTTACAATACTTTTAACTGTTACAATACTTTTAACTGTTACAATTCCTTTAACTGTTACAATTATTTTAACTGTTACAATTCTTTTAACTGTTAATACTTTTAACTGTTACAATTCTTTTAACTGTTACAATACTTTTAACTGTTACAATACTTTTAACTGTTACAATACTTTTAACTGTTACAATACTTTTAACTGTTACAATACTTTTAACTGTTACAATACTTTTAACTGTTACAATACTTTTAACTGTTACAATTCTTTTAACTGTTACAATACTTTTAACTGTTACAATACTTTTAACTGTTACAATACTTTTGACTGTTACAATACTTTTAACTGTTACTATACTTTTAACTGTTACTATACTTTTAACTGTTACAATACTTTTAACTGTTACAATTCCTTTAACTGTTAAAATTATTTTAACTGTTACAATTCTTTTAACTGTTAATACTTTTAACTGTTACAATTATTTTAACTGTTACAATTCTTTTAACTGTTACAATTCTTTTAACTGTTAATACTTTTAACTGTTACAATTATTTTAACTGTTACAATTCTTTTAACTGTTAATACTTTTAACTGTTACAATTATTTTAACTGTTAATACTTTTAACTGTTACAATTATTTTAACTGTTACAATACTTTTAACTGTTACAATTCTTTTAACTGTTACAATACTTTTAACTGTTACAATTCCTTTAACTGTTACAATTATTTTAACTGTTACAATTCTTTTAACTGTTAATACTTTTAACTGTTACAATTCTTTTAACTGTTACAATACTTTTAACTGTTACAATTCTTTTAACTGTTACAATTCTTTTAACTTTTAACACTTTTAACTGTTACAATACTTTTAACTGTTACTATACTTTTAACTGTTACAATACTTTTAACTGTTACAATACTTTTAACTGTTACCAATTCCTTTAACTGTTACAATTATTTTAACTGTTACAATTCTTTTAACTGTTACAATTCTTTTAACTGTTACAATACTTTTAACTGTTACAATACTTTTAACTGTTAATACTTTTAACTGTTACAATACTTTTAACTGTTACAATACTTTTAACTGTTACAATACTTTTAACTGTCAATTCTTTTAACTGTTACAATTCTTTTAACTGTTACAATACTTTTAACTGTTACAATACTTTTAAGTGTTACAATTCTTTTAACTGTTACAATTCTTTTAACTGTTAATACTTTTAACTGTTACAATTCTTTTAACTGTTGCAATTCTTCTAACTGTTACAATACTTTTAACTGTCAATTATTTTAACTGTTACAATACTTTTAACTGTTACAATACTTTTAACTGTTACAATACTTTTAACTGTTACAATACTTTTAACCGTTACAATACTTTTAACTGTTAATACTTTTAACTGTTACAATACTTTAACTGTCAATACTTTTAACTGTTAAAATACTTTTAACTGTTAAAATACTTTTAACTGTTAAAATACTTTTAACTGTTAAAATACTTTTAACTGTTACAATACTTTTAACTGTTACAATACTTTTAACTGTTACAATACTTTTAACTGTTACAATACTTTTAACTGTTACAATACTTTTAACTGTTACAATACTTTTAACTGTTACAATACTTTTAACTGTTACAATACTTTTAACTGTTACAATACTTTTATCTGTTACAATACTTTTAACTGTTACAATACTTTTAACTGTTACAATACTTTTAACTGTTACTATACTTTTAACTGTTACAATACTTTTAACTGTTAATACTTGTAACTGTTACAATACTTTTAACTGTTACAATACTTTTAACTGTTACTATACTTTTAACTGTTACAATACTTTTAACTGTTACAATACTTTTAACTGTTACAATACTTTTAACTGTTACAGTACTTTTAACTGTTACAATACTTTTAACTGTTACAATACTTTTAACTGTTACAATACTTTTAACTGTTACAATACTCTTAACTGTTACATTACTTTTAACTGTTACAATACTTTTAACTGTTACAATTCTTTTAACTGTTACAATACTTTTAACTGTTACAATACTTTTAACTGTTACAATACTTTTAACTGTTACAATACTTTTAACTGTTACAATACTTTTAACTGTTACAATTCCTTTAACTGTTACAATTATTTTAACTGTTACAATTCTTTTAACTGTTAATACTTTTAACTGTTACAATTCTTTTAACTGTTACAATACTTTTAACTGTTACAATACTTTTAACTGTTACAATACTTTTAACTGTTACAATACTTTTAACTGTTACAATACTTTTAACTGTTACAATACTTTTAACTGTTACAATTCTTTTAACTGTTACAATACTTTTAACTGTTACAATACTTTTAACTGTTACAATACTTTTGACTGTTACAATACTTTTAACTGTTACTATACTTTTAACTGTTACTATACTTTTAACTGTTACAATACTTTTAACTGTTACAATTCCTTTAACTGTTACAATTATTTTAACTGTTACAATTCTTTTAACTGTTAATACTTTTAACTGTTACAATTATTTTAACTGTTACAATTCTTTTAACTGTTACAATTCTTTTAACTGTTAATACTTTTAACTGTTACAATTATTTTAACTGTTACAATTCTTTTAACTGTTAATACTTTAACTGTTACAATACTTTTATCTGTTACAATACTTTTAACTGTTACAATACTTTTAACTGTTACAATTCCTTTAACTGTTACAATTATTTTAACTGTTACAATTCTTTTAACTGTTAATACTTTTAACTGTTACAATTCTTTTAACTGTTACAATACTTTTAACTGTTACAATACTTTTAACTGTTACAATACTTTTAACTGTTACAATACTTTTAACTGTTACAATACTTTTAACTGTTACAATACTTTTAACTGTTACAATACTTTTAACTGTTACAATTCTTTTAACTGTTACAATACTTTTAACTGTTACAATACTTTTAACTGTTACAATACTTTTGACTGTTACAATACTTTTAACTGTTACTATACTTTTAACTGTTACTATACTTTTAACTGTTACAATACTTTTAACTGTTACAATTCCTTTAACTGTTACAATTATTTTAACTGTTACAATTCTTTTAACTGTTAATACTTTTAACTGTTACAATTATTTTAACTGTTACAATTCTTTTAACTGTTACAATTCTTTTAACTGTTAATACTTTTAACTGTTACAATTATTTTAACTGTTACAATTCTTTTAACTGTTAATACTTTTAACTGTTACAATTATTTTAACTGTTAATACTTTTAACTGTTACAATTATTTTAACTGTTACAATACTTTTAACTGTTACAATTCTTTTAACTGTTACAATACTTTTAACTGTTACAATTCCTTTAACTGTTACAATTATTTTAACTGTTACAATTCTTTTAACTGTTAATACTTTTAACTGTTACAATTCTTTTAACTGTTACAATACTTTTAACTGTTACAATTCTTTTAACTGTTACAATTCTTTTAACTTTTAACACTTTTAACTGTTACAATACTTTTAACTGTTACTATACTTTTAACTGTTACAATACTTTTAACTGTTACAATTCTTTTAACTGTTGCAATTCTTCTAACTGTTACAATACTTTTAACTGTCAATTATTTTAACTGTTACAATACTTTTAACTGTTACAATACTTTTAACTGTTACAATACTTTTAACTGTTACAATACTTTTAACCGTTACAATACTTTTAACTGTTAATACTTTTAACTGTTACAATACTTTAACTGTCAATACTTTTAACTGTTAAAATACTTTTAACTGTTAAAATACTTTTAACTGTTAAAATACTTTTAACTGTTAAAATACTTTTAACTGTTACAATACTTTTAACTGTTACAATACTTTTAACTGTTACAATACTTTTAACTGTTACAATACTTTTAACTGTTACAATACTTTTAACTGTTACAATACTTTTAACTGTTACAATACTTTTAACTGTTACAATACTTTTAACTGTTACAATACTTTTATCTGTTACAATACTTTTAACTGTTACAATACTTTTAACTGTTACAATACTTTTAACTGTTACTATACTTTTAACTGTTACAATACTTTTAACTGTTAATACTTGTAACTGTTACAATACTTTTAACTGTTACAATACTTTTAACTGTTACTATACTTTTAACTGTTACAATACTTTTAACTGTTACAATACTTTTAACTGTTACAATACTTTTAACTGTTACAGTACTTTTAACTGTTACAATACTTTTAACTGTTACAATACTTTTAACTGTTACAATACTTTTAACTGTTACAATACTCTTAACTGTTACATTACTTTTAACTGTTACAATACTTTTAACTGTTACAATTCTTTTAACTGTTACAATACTTTTAACTGTTACAATACTTTTAACTGTTACAATACTTTTAACTGTTACAATACTTTTAACTGTTACAATACTTTTAACTGTTACAATTCCTTTAACTGTTACAATTATTTTAACTGTTACAATTCTTTTAACTGTTAATACTTTTAACTGTTACAATTCTTTTAACTGTTACAATACTTTTAACTGTTACAATACTTTTAACTGTTACAATACTTTTAACTGTTACAATACTTTTAACTGTTACAATACTTTTAACTGTTACAATACTTTTAACTGTTACAATTCTTTTAACTGTTACAATACTTTTAACTGTTACAATACTTTTAACTGTTACAATACTTTTGACTGTTACAATACTTTTAACTGTTACTATACTTTTAACTGTTACTATACTTTTAACTGTTACAATACTTTTAACTGTTACAATTCCTTTAACTGTTACAATTATTTTAACTGTTACAATTCTTTTAACTGTTAATACTTTTAACTGTTACAATTATTTTAACTGTTACAATTCTTTTAACTGTTACAATTCTTTTAACTGTTAATACTTTTAACTGTTACAATTATTTTAACTGTTACAATTCTTTTAACTGTTAATACTTTAACTGTTACAATACTTTTATCTGTTACAATACTTTTAACTGTTACAATACTTTTAACTGTTACAATTCCTTTAACTGTTACAATTATTTTAACTGTTACAATTCTTTTAACTGTTAATACTTTTAACTGTTACAATTCTTTTAACTGTTACAATACTTTTAACTGTTACAATACTTTTAACTGTTACAATACTTTTAACTGTTACAATACTTTTAACTGTTACAATACTTTTAACTGTTACAATACTTTTAACTGTTACAATACTTTTAACTGTTACAATTCTTTTAACTGTTACAATACTTTTAACTGTTACAATACTTTTAACTGTTACAATACTTTTGACTGTTACAATACTTTTAACTGTTACTATACTTTTAACTGTTACTATACTTTTAACTGTTACAATACTTTTAACTGTTACAATTCCTTTAACTGTTACAATTATTTTAACTGTTACAATTCTTTTAACTGTTAATACTTTTAACTGTTACAATTATTTTAACTGTTACAATTCTTTTAACTGTTACAATTCTTTTAACTGTTAATACTTTTAACTGTTACAATTATTTTAACTGTTACAATTCTTTTAACTGTTAATACTTTTAACTGTTACAATTATTTTAACTGTTAATACTTTTAACTGTTACAATTATTTTAACTGTTACAATACTTTTAACTGTTACAATTCTTTTAACTGTTACAATACTTTTAACTGTTACAATTCCTTTAACTGTTACAATTATTTTAACTGTTACAATTCTTTTAACTGTTAATACTTTTAACTGTTACAATTCTTTTAACTGTTACAATACTTTTAACTGTTACAATTCTTTTAACTGTTACAATTCTTTTAACTTTTAACACTTTTAACTGTTACAATACTTTTAACTGTTACTATACTTTTAACTGTTACAATACTTTTAACTGTTACAATTCTTTTAACTGTTGCAATTCTTCTAACTGTTACAATACTTTTAACTGTCAATTATTTTAACTGTTACAATACTTTTAACTGTTACAATACTTTTAACTGTTACAATACTTTTAACTGTTACAATACTTTTAACCGTTACAATACTTTTAACTGTTAATACTTTTAACTGTTACAATACTTTAACTGTCAATACTTTTAACTGTTAAAATACTTTTAACTGTTAAAATACTTTTAACTGTTAAAATACTTTTAACTGTTAAAATACTTTTAACTGTTACAATACTTTTAACTGTTACAATACTTTTAACTGTTACAATACTTTTAACTGTTACAATACTTTTAACTGTTACAATACTTTTAACTGTTACAATACTTTTAACTGTTACAATTCCTTTAACTGTTACAATTATTTTAACTGTTACAATTCTTTTAACTGTTAATACTTTTAACTGTTACAATTCTTTTAACTGTTACAATACTTTTAACTGTTACAATACTTTTAACTGTTACAATACTTTTAACTGTTACAATACTTTTAACTGTTACAATACTTTTAACTGTTACAATACTTTTAACTGTTACAATACTTTTAACTGTTACAATTCTTTTAACTGTTACAATACTTTTAACTGTTACAATACTTTTAACTGTTACAATACTTTTGACTGTTACAATACTTTTAACTGTTACTATACTTTTAACTGTTACTATACTTTTAACTGTTACAATACTTTTAACTGTTACAATTCCTTTAACTGTTACAATTATTTTAACTGTTACAATTCTTTTAACTGTTAATACTTTTAACTGTTACAATTATTTTAACTGTTACAATTCTTTTAACTGTTACAATTCTTTTAACTGTTAATACTTTTAACTGTTACAATTATTTTAACTGTTACAATTCTTTTAACTGTTAATACTTTTAACTGTTACAATTATTTTAACTGTTAATACTTTTAACTGTTACAATTATTTTAACTGTTACAATACTTTTAACTGTTACAATTCTTTTAACTGTTACAATACTTTTAACTGTTACAATTCCTTTAACTGTTACAATTATTTTAACTGTTACAATTCTTTTAACTGTTAATACTTTTAACTGTTACAATTCTTTTAACTGTTACAATACTTTTAACTGTTACAATTCTTTTAACTGTTACAATTCTTTTAACTTTTAACACTTTTAACTGTTACAATACTTTTAACTGTTACTATACTTTTAACTGTTACAATACTTTTAACTGTTACAATACTTTTAACTGTTACCAATTCCTTTAACTGTTACAATTATTTTAACTGTTACAATTCTTTTAACTGTTACAATTCTTTTAACTGTTACAATACTTTTAACTGTTACAATACTTTTAACTGTTAATACTTTTAACTGTTACAATACTTTTAACTGTTACAATACTTTTAACTGTTACAATACTTTTAACTGTCAATTCTTTTAACTGTTACAATTCTTTTAACTGTTACAATACTTTTAACTGTTACAATACTTTTAAGTGTTACAATTCTTTTAACTGTTACAATTCTTTTAACTGTTAATACTTTTAACTGTTACAATTCTTTTAACTGTTGCAATTCTTCTAACTGTTACAATACTTTTAACTGTCAATTATTTTAACTGTTACAATACTTTTAACTGTTACAATACTTTTAACTGTTACAATACTTTTAACTGTTACAATACTTTTAACCGTTACAATACTTTTAACTGTTAATACTTTTAACTGTTACAATACTTTAACTGTCAATACTTTTAACTGTTAAAATACTTTTAACTGTTAAAATACTTTTAACTGTTAAAATACTTTTAACTGTTAAAATACTTTTAACTGTTACAATACTTTTAACTGTTACAATACTTTTAACTGTTACAATACTTTTAACTGTTACAATACTTTTAACTGTTACAATACTTTTAACTGTTACAATACTTTTAACTGTTACAATACTTTTAACTGTTACAATACTTTTAACTGTTACAATACTTTTATCTGTTACAATACTTTTAACTGTTACAATACTTTTAACTGTTACAATACTTTTAACTGTTACTATACTTTTAACTGTTACAATACTTTTAACTGTTAATACTTGTAACTGTTACAATACTTTTAACTGTTACAATACTTTTAACTGTTACTATACTTTTAACTGTTACAATACTTTTAACTGTTACAATACTTTTAACTGTTACAATACTTTTAACTGTTACAGTACTTTTAACTGTTACAATACTTTTAACTGTTACAATACTTTTAACTGTTACAATACTTTTAACTGTTACAATACTCTTAACTGTTACATTACTTTTAACTGTTACAATACTTTTAACTGTTACAATTCTTTTAACTGTTACAATACTTTTAACTGTTACAATACTTTTAACTGTTACAATACTTTTAACTGTTACAATACTTTTAACTGTTACAATACTTTTAACTGTTACAATTCCTTTAACTGTTACAATTATTTTAACTGTTACAATTCTTTTAACTGTTAATACTTGTAACTGTTACAATACTTTTAACTGTTACAATACTTTTAACTGTTACTATACTTTTAACTGTTACAATACTTTTAACTGTTACAATACTTTTAACTGTTACAATACTTTTAACTGTTACAGTACTTTTAACTGTTACAATACTTTTAACTGTTACAATACTTTTAACTGTTACAATACTTTTAACTGTTACAATACTCTTAACTGTTACATTACTTTTAACTGTTACAATACTTTTAACTGTTACAATTCTTTTAACTGTTACAATACTTTTAACTGTTACAATACTTTTAACTGTTACAATACTTTTAACTGTTACAATACTTTTAACTGTTACAATACTTTTAACTGTTACAATTCCTTTAACTGTTACAATTATTTTAACTGTTACAATTCTTTTAACTGTTAATACTTTTAACTGTTACAATTCTTTTAACTGTTACAATACTTTTAACTGTTACAATTCTTTTAACTGTTACAATTCTTTTAACTTTTAACACTTTTAACTGTTACAATACTTTTAACTGTTACTATACTTTTAACTGTTACAATACTTTTAACTGTTACAATTCTTTTAACTGTTACAATTCTTTTAACTGTTACAATACTTTTAACTGTTACAATACTTTTAACTGTTAATACTTTTAACTGTTACAATACTTTTAACTGTTACAATACTTTTAACTGTTACAATACTTTTAACTGTCAATTCTTTTAACTGTTACAATTCTTATAACTGTTACAATACTTTTAACTGTTACAATACTTTTAAGTGTTACAATTCTTTTAACTGTTACAATTCTTTTAACTGTTAATACTTTTAACTGTTACAATTCTTTTAACTGTTGCAATTCTTCTAACTGTTACAATACTTTTAACTGTCAATTATTTTAACTGTTACAATACTTTTAACTGTTACAATACTTTTAACTGTTACAATACTTTTAACTGTTACAATACTTTTAACCGTTACAATACTTTTAACTGTTAATACTTTTAACTGTTACAATACTTTAACTGTCAATACTTTTAACTGTTAAAATACTTTTAACTGTTAAAATACTTTTAACTGTTAAAATACTTTTAACTGTTACAATACTTTTAACTGTTACAATACTTTTAACTGTTACAATACTTTTAACTGTTACAATACTTTTAACTGTTACAATACTTTTAACTGTTACAATACTTTTAACTGTTACAATACTTTTAACTGTTACAATACTTTTATCTGTTACAATACTTTTAACTGTTACAATACTTTTAACTGTTACAATACTTTTAACTGTTACTATACTTTTAACTGTTACAATACTTTTAACTGTTAATACTTGTAACTGTTACAATACTTTTAACTGTTACAATACTTTTAACTGTTACTATACTTTTAACTGTTACAATACTTTTAACTGTTACAATACTTTTAACTGTTACAATACTTTTAACTGTTACAGTACTTTTAACTGTTACAATACTTTTAACTGTTACAATACTTTTAACTGTTACAATACTTTTAACTGTTACAATACTTTTAACTGTTACCAATTCCTTTAACTGTTACAATTATTTTAACTGTTACAATTCTTTTAACTGTTACAATTCTTTTAACTGTTACAATACTTTTAACTGTTACAATACTTTTAACTGTTAATACTTTTAACTGTTACAATACTTTTAACTGTTACAATACTTTTAACTGTTACAATACTTTTAACTGTCAATTCTTTTAACTGTTACAATTCTTTTAACTGTTACAATACTTTTAACTGTTACAATACTTTTAAGTGTTACAATTCTTTTAACTGTTACAATTCTTTTAACTGTTAATACTTTTAACTGTTACAATTCTTTTAACTGTTGCAATTCTTCTAACTGTTACAATACTTTTAACTGTCAATTATTTTAACTGTTACAATACTTTTAACTGTTACAATACTTTTAACTGTTATAATACTTTTAACTGTTACAATACTTTTAACCGTTACAATACTTTTAACTGTTAATACTTTTAACTGTTACAATACTTTAACTGTCAATACTTTTAACTGTTAAAATACTTTTAACTGTTAAAATACTTTTAACTGTTAAAATACTTTTAACTGTTACAATACTTTTAACTGTTACAATACTTTTAACTGTTACAATACTTTTAACTGTTACAATACTTTTAACTGTTACAATACTTTTAACTGTTACAATACTTTTAACTGTTACAATACTTTTAACTGTTACAATACTTTTAACTGTTACAATACTTTTATCTGTTACAATACTTTTAACTGTTACAATACTTTTAACTGTTACAATACTTTTAACTGTTACTATACTTTTAACTGTTACAATACTTTTAACTGTTAATACTTGTAACTGTTACAATACTTTTAACTGTTACAATACTTTTAACTGTTACTATACTTTTAACTGTTACAATACTTTTAACTGTTACAATACTTTTAACTGTTACAATACTTTTAACTGTTACAGTACTTTTAACTGTTACAATACTTTTAACTGTTACAATACTTTTAACTGTTACAATACTTTTAACTGTTACAATACTCTTAACTGTTACATTACTTTTAACTGTTACAATACTTTTAACTGTTACAATTCTTTTAACTGTTACAATACTTTTAACTGTTACAATACTTTTAACTGTTACAATACTTTTAACTGTTACAATACTTTTAACTGTTACAATACTTTTAACCGTTACAATACTTTTAACTGTTAATACTTTTAACTGTTACAATACTTTAACTGTCAATACTTTTAACTGTTAAAATACTTTTAACTGTTAAAATACTTTTAACTGTTACAATACTTTTAACTGTTACAATACTTTTAACTGTTACAATACTTTTAACTGTTACAATACTTTTAACTGTTACAATACTTTTAACTGTTACAATACTTTTAACTGTTACAATACTTTTAACTGTTACAATACTTTTAACTGTTACAATACTTTTAACTGTTACAATACTTTTAACTGTTACAATACTTTTAACTGTTACTATACTTTTAACTGTTACAATACTTTTAACTGTTAATACTTTTAACTGTTACAATACTTTTAACTGTTACTATACTTTTAACTGTTACAATACTTTTAACTGTTACAATACTTTTAACTGTTACAATACTTTTAACTGTTACAGTACTTTTAACTGTTACAATACTTTTAACTGTTACAATACTTTTAACTGTTACAATACTTTTAACTGTTACAATACTCTTAACTGTTACATTACTTTTAACTGTTACAATACTTTTAACTGTTACAATTCTTTTAACTTACTTTTAACTGTTACAATACTTTTAACTGTTACAATACTTTTAACTGTTACAATACTTTTAACTGTTACAATACTTTTAACTGTTACAATTCCTTTAACTGTTACAATTATTTTAACTGTTACAATTCTTTTAACTGTTAATACTTTTAACTGTTACAATTCTTTTAACTGTTACAATACTTTTAACTGTTACAATACTTTTAACTGTTACAATACTTTTAACTGTTACAATACTTTTAACTGTTACAATACTTTTAACTGTTACAATACTTTTAACTGTTACAATACTTTTAACTGTTACAATTCTTTTAACTGTTACAATACTTTTAACTGTTACAATACTTTTAACTGTTACAATACTTTTGACTGTTACTATACTTTTAACTGTTACAATACTTTTAACTGTTACAATTCCTTTAACTGTTAAAATTATTTTAACTGTTACAATTCTTTTAACTGTTAATACTTTTAACTGTTACAATTATTTTAACTGTTACAATTCTTTTAACTGTTACAATTCTTTTAACTGTTAATACTTTTAACTGTTACAATTATTTTAACTGTTACAATTCTTTTAACTGTTAATACTTTTAACTGTTACAATTATTTTAACTGTTAATACTTTTAACTGTTACAATTATTTTAACTGTTACAATACTTTTAACTGTTACAATTCTTTTAACTGTTACAATACTTTTAACTGTTACAATTCCTTTAACTGTTACAATTATTTTAACTGTTACAATTCTTTTAACTGTTAATACTTTTAACTGTTACAATTCTTTTAACTGTTACAATACTTTTAACTGTTACAATTCTTTTAACTGTTACAATTCTTTTAACTTTTAACACTTTTAACTGTTACAATACTTTTAACTGTTACTATACTTTTAACTGTTACAATACTTTTAACTGTTACAATACTTTTAACTGTTACCAATTCCTTTAACTGTTACAATTATTTTAACTGTTACAATTCTTTTAACTGTTACAATTCTTTTAACTGTTACAATACTTTTAACTGTTACAATACTTTTAACTGTTAATACTTTTAACTGTTACAATACTTTTAACTGTTACAATACTTTTAACTGTTACAATACTTTTAACTGTCAATTCTTTTAACTGTTACAATTCTTTTAACTGTTACAATACTTTTAACTGTTACAATACTTTTAAGTGTTACAATTCTTTTAACTGTTACAATTCTTTTAACTGTTAATACTTTTAACTGTTACAATTCTTTTAACTGTTGCAATTCTTCTAACTGTTACAATACTTTTAACTGTCAATTATTTTAACTGTTACAATACTTTTAACTGTTACAATACTTTTAACTGTTACAATACTTTTAACTGTTACAATACTTTTAACCGTTACAATACTTTTAACTGTTAATACTTTTAACTGTTACAATACTTTAACTGTCAATACTTTTAACTGTTAAAATACTTTTAACTGTTAAAATACTTTTAACTGTTAAAATACTTTTAACTGTTAAAATACTTTTAACTGTTACAATACTTTTAACTGTTACAATACTTTTAACTGTTACAATACTTTTAACTGTTACAATACTTTTAACTGTTACAATACTTTTAACTGTTACAATACTTTTAACTGTTACAATACTTTTAACTGTTACAATACTTTTAACTGTTACAATACTTTTATCTGTTACAATACTTTTAACTGTTACAATACTTTTAACTGTTACAATACTTTTAACTGTTACTATACTTTTAACTGTTACAATACTTTTAACTGTTAATACTTGTAACTGTTACAATACTTTTAACTGTTACAATACTTTTAACTGTTACTATACTTTTAACTGTTACAATACTTTTAACTGTTACAATACTTTTAACTGTTACAATACTTTTAACTGTTACAGTACTTTTAACTGTTACAATACTTTTAACTGTTACAATACTTTTAACTGTTACAATACTTTTAACTGTTACAATACTCTTAACTGTTACATTACTTTTAACTGTTACAATACTTTTAACTGTTACAATTCTTTTAACTGTTACAATACTTTTAACTGTTACAATACTTTTAACTGTTACAATACTTTTAACTGTTACAATACTTTTAACTGTTACAATACTTTTAACTGTTACAATTCCTTTAACTGTTACAATTATTTTAACTGTTACAATTCTTTTAACTGTTAATACTTTTAACTGTTACAATTCTTTTAACTGTTACAATACTTTTAACTGTTACAATACTTTTAACTGTTACAATACTTTTAACTGTTACAATACTTTTAACTGTTACAATACTTTTAACTGTTACAATTCTTTTAACTGTTACAATACTTTTAACTGTTACAATACTTTTAACTGTTACAATACTTTTGACTGTTACAATACTTTTAACTGTTACTATACTTTTAACTGTTACTATACTTTTAACTGTTACAATACTTTTAACTGTTACAATTCCTTTAACTGTTACAATTATTTTAACTGTTACAATTCTTTTAACTGTTAATACTTTTAACTGTTACAATTATTTTAACTGTTACAATTCTTTTAACTGTTACAATTCTTTTAACTGTTAATACTTTTAACTGTTACAATTATTTTAACTGTTACAATACTTTTAAGTGTTACAATTCTTTTAACTGTTACAATTCTTTTAACTGTTAATACTTTTAACTGTTACAATTATTTTAACTGTTACAATTCTTTTAACTGTTACAATTCTTTTAACTGTTAATACTTTTAACTGTTACAATTATTTTAACTGTTACAATTCTTTTAACTGTTAATACTTTTAACTGTTACAATTATTTTAACTGTTAATACTTTTAACTGTTACAATTATTTTAACTGTTACAATACTTTTAACTGTTACAATTCTTTTAACTGTTACAATACTTTTAACTGTTACAATTCCTTTAACTGTTACAATTATTTTAACTGTTACAATTCTTTTAACTGTTAATACTTTTAACTGTTACAATTCTTTTAACTGTTACAATACTTTTAACTGTTACAATTCTTTTAACTGTTACAATTCTTTTAACTTTTAACACTTTTAACTGTTACAATACTTTTAACTGTTACTATACTTTTAACTGTTACAATACTTTTAACTGTTACAATACTTTTAACTGTTACCAATTCCTTTAACTGTTACAATTATTTTAACTGTTACAATTCTTTTAACTGTTACAATTCTTTTAACTGTTACAATACTTTTAACTGTTACAATACTTTTAACTGTTAATACTTTTAACTGTTACAATACTTTTAACTGTTACAATACTTTTAACTGTTACAATACTTTTAACTGTCAATTCTTTTAACTGTTACAATTCTTTTAACTGTTACAATACTTTTAACTGTTACAATACTTTTAAGTGTTACAATTCTTTTAACTGTTACAATTCTTTTAACTGTTAATACTTTTAACTGTTACAATTCTTTTAACTGTTGCAATTCTTCTAACTGTTACAATACTTTTAACTGTCAATTATTTTAACTGTTACAATACTTTTAACTGTTACAATACTTTTAACTGTTACAATACTTTTAACTGTTACAATACTTTTAACCGTTACAATACTTTTAACTGTTAATACTTTTAACTGTTACAATACTTTAACTGTCAATACTTTTAACTGTTAAAATACTTTTAACTGTTAAAATACTTTTAACTGTTAAAATACTTTTAACTGTTAAAATACTTTTAACTGTTACAATACTTTTAACTGTTACAATACTTTTAACTGTTACAATACTTTTAACTGTTACAATACTTTTAACTGTTACAATACTTTTAACTGTTACAATACTTTTAACTGTTACAATACTTTTAACTGTTACAATACTTTTATCTGTTACAATACTTTTAACTGTTACAATACTTTTAACTGTTACAATACTTTTAACTGTTACTATACTTTTAACTGTTACAATACTTTTAACTGTTAATACTTGTAACTGTTACAATACTTTTAACTGTTACAATACTTTTAACTGTTACTATACTTTTAACTGTTACAATACTTTTAACTGTTACAATACTTTTAACTGTTACAATACTTTTAACTGTTACAGTACTTTTAACTGTTACAATACTTTTAACTGTTACAATACTTTTAACTGTTACAATACTTTTAACTGTTACAATACTCTTAACTGTTACATTACTTTTAACTGTTACAATACTTTTAACTGTTACAATTCTTTTAACTGTTACAATACTTTTAACTGTTACAATACTTTTAACTGTTACAATACTTTTAACTGTTACAATACTTTTAACTGTTACAATACTTTTAACTGTTACAATTCCTTTAACTGTTACAATTATTTTAACTGTTACAATTCTTTTAACTGTTAATACTTTTAACTGTTACAATTCTTTTAACTGTTACAATACTTTTAACTGTTACAATACTTTTAACTGTTACAATACTTTTAACTGTTACAATACTTTTAACTGTTACAATACTTTTAACTGTTACAATACTTTTAACTGTTACAATTCTTTTAACTGTTACAATACTTTTAACTGTTACAATACTTTTAACTGTTACAATACTTTTGACTGTTACAATACTTTTAACTGTTACTATACTTTTAACTGTTACTATACTTTTAACTGTTACAATACTTTTAACTGTTACAATTCCTTTAACTGTTACAATTATTTTAACTGTTACAATTCTTTTAACTGTTAATACTTTTAACTGTTACAATTATTTTAACTGTTACAATTCTTTTAACTGTTACAATTCTTTTAACTGTTAATACTTTTAACTGTTACAATTATTTTAACTGTTACAATTCTTTTAACTGTTAATACTTTAACTGTTACAATACTTTTATCTGTTACAATACTTTTAACTGTTACAATACTTTTAACTGTTACAATTCCTTTAACTGTTACAATTATTTTAACTGTTACAATTCTTTTAACTGTTAATACTTTTAACTGTTACAATTCTTTTAACTGTTACAATACTTTTAACTGTTACAATACTTTTAACTGTTACAATACTTTTAACTGTTACAATACTTTTAACTGTTACAATACTTTTAACTGTTACAATACTTTTAACTGTTACAATACTTTTAACTGTTACAATTCTTTTAACTGTTACAATACTTTTAACTGTTACAATACTTTTAACTGTTACAATACTTTTGACTGTTACAATACTTTTAACTGTTACTATACTTTTAACTGTTACTATACTTTTAACTGTTACAATACTTTTAACTGTTACAATTCCTTTAACTGTTACAATTATTTTAACTGTTACAATTCTTTTAACTGTTAATACTTTTAACTGTTACAATTATTTTAACTGTTACAATTCTTTTAACTGTTACAATTCTTTTAACTGTTAATACTTTTAACTGTTACAATTATTTTAACTGTTACAATTCTTTTAACTGTTAATACTTTTAACTGTTACAATTATTTTAACTGTTAATACTTTTAACTGTTACAATTATTTTAACTGTTACAATACTTTTAACTGTTACAATTCTTTTAACTGTTACAATACTTTTAACTGTTACAATTCCTTTAACTGTTACAATTATTTTAACTGTTACAATTCTTTTAACTGTTAATACTTTTAACTGTTACAATTCTTTTAACTGTTACAATACTTTTAACTGTTACAATTCTTTTAACTGTTACAATTCTTTTAACTTTTAACACTTTTAACTGTTACAATACTTTTAACTGTTACTATACTTTTAACTGTTACAATACTTTTAACTGTTACAATTCTTTTAACTGTTGCAATTCTTCTAACTGTTACAATACTTTTAACTGTCAATTATTTTAACTGTTACAATACTTTTAACTGTTACAATACTTTTAACTGTTACAATACTTTTAACTGTTACAATACTTTTAACCGTTACAATACTTTTAACTGTTAATACTTTTAACTGTTACAATACTTTAACTGTCAATACTTTTAACTGTTAAAATACTTTTAACTGTTAAAATACTTTTAACTGTTAAAATACTTTTAACTGTTAAAATACTTTTAACTGTTACAATACTTTTAACTGTTACAATACTTTTAACTGTTACAATACTTTTAACTGTTACAATACTTTTAACTGTTACAATACTTTTAACTGTTACAATACTTTTAACTGTTACAATACTTTTAACTGTTACAATACTTTTAACTGTTACAATACTTTTATCTGTTACAATACTTTTAACTGTTACAATACTTTTAACTGTTACAATACTTTTAACTGTTACTATACTTTTAACTGTTACAATACTTTTAACTGTTAATACTTGTAACTGTTACAATACTTTTAACTGTTACAATACTTTTAACTGTTACTATACTTTTAACTGTTACAATACTTTTAACTGTTACAATACTTTTAACTGTTACAATACTTTTAACTGTTACAGTACTTTTAACTGTTACAATACTTTTAACTGTTACAATACTTTTAACTGTTACAATACTTTTAACTGTTACAATACTCTTAACTGTTACATTACTTTTAACTGTTACAATACTTTTAACTGTTACAATTCTTTTAACTGTTACAATACTTTTAACTGTTACAATACTTTTAACTGTTACAATACTTTTAACTGTTACAATACTTTTAACTGTTACAATACTTTTAACTGTTACAATTCCTTTAACTGTTACAATTATTTTAACTGTTACAATTCTTTTAACTGTTAATACTTTTAACTGTTACAATTCTTTTAACTGTTACAATACTTTTAACTGTTACAATACTTTTAACTGTTACAATACTTTTAACTGTTACAATACTTTTAACTGTTACAATACTTTTAACTGTTACAATACTTTTAACTGTTACAATTCTTTTAACTGTTACAATACTTTTAACTGTTACAATACTTTTAACTGTTACAATACTTTTGACTGTTACAATACTTTTAACTGTTACTATACTTTTAACTGTTACTATACTTTTAACTGTTACAATACTTTTAACTGTTACAATTCCTTTAACTGTTACAATTATTTTAACTGTTACAATTCTTTTAACTGTTAATACTTTTAACTGTTACAATTATTTTAACTGTTACAATTCTTTTAACTGTTACAATTCTTTTAACTGTTAATACTTTTAACTGTTACAATTATTTTAACTGTTACAATTCTTTTAACTGTTAATACTTTAACTGTTACAATACTTTTATCTGTTACAATACTTTTAACTGTTACAATACTTTTAACTGTTACAATTCCTTTAACTGTTACAATTATTTTAACTGTTACAATTCTTTTAACTGTTAATACTTTTAACTGTTACAATTCTTTTAACTGTTACAATACTTTTAACTGTTACAATACTTTTAACTGTTACAATACTTTTAACTGTTACAATACTTTTAACTGTTACAATACTTTTAACTGTTACAATACTTTTAACTGTTACAATACTTTTAACTGTTACAATTCTTTTAACTGTTACAATACTTTTAACTGTTACAATACTTTTAACTGTTACAATACTTTTAACTGTTACAATACTTTTAACTGTTACAATACTTTTATCTGTTACAATACTTTTAACTGTTACAATACTTTTAACTGTTACAATACTTTTAACTGTTACTATACTTTTAACTGTTACAATACTTTTAACTGTTAATACTTGTAACTGTTACAATACTTTTAACTGTTACAATACTTTTAACTGTTACTATACTTTTAACTGTTACAATACTTTTAACTGTTACAATACTTTTAACTGTTACAATACTTTTAACTGTTACAGTACTTTTAACTGTTACAATACTTTTAACTGTTACAATACTTTTAACTGTTACAATACTTTTAACTGTTACAATACTCTTAACTGTTACATTACTTTTAACTGTTACAATACTTTTAACTGTTACAATTCTTTTAACTGTTACAATACTTTTAACTGTTACAATACTTTTAACTGTTACAATACTTTTAACTGTTACAATACTTTTAACTGTTACAATACTTTTAACTGTTACAATTCCTTTAACTGTTACAATTATTTTAACTGTTACAATTCTTTTAACTGTTAATACTTTTAACTGTTACAATTCTTTTAACTGTTACAATACTTTTAACTGTTACAATACTTTTAACTGTTACAATACTTTTAACTGTTACAATACTTTTAACTGTTACAATACTTTTAACTGTTACAATACTTTTAACTGTTACAATTCTTTTAACTGTTACAATACTTTTAACTGTTACAATACTTTTAACTGTTACAATACTTTTGACTGTTACAATACTTTTAACTGTTACTATACTTTTAACTGTTACTATACTTTTAACTGTTACAATACTTTTAACTGTTACAATTCCTTTAACTGTTACAATTATTTTAACTGTTACAATTCTTTTAACTGTTAATACTTTTAACTGTTACAATTATTTTAACTGTTACAATTCTTTTAACTGTTACAATTCTTTTAACTGTTAATACTTTTAACTGTTACAATTATTTTAACTGTTACAATTCTTTTAACTGTTAATACTTTAACTGTTACAATACTTTTATCTGTTACAATACTTTTAACTGTTACAATACTTTTAACTGTTACAATTCCTTTAACTGTTACAATTATTTTAACTGTTACAATTCTTTTAACTGTTAATACTTTTAACTGTTACAATTCTTTTAACTGTTACAATACTTTTAACTGTTACAATACTTTTAACTGTTACAATACTTTTAACTGTTACAATACTTTTAACTGTTACAATACTTTTAACTGTTACAATACTTTTAACTGTTACAATACTTTTAACTGTTACAATACTTTTATCTGTTACAATACTTTTAACTGTTACAATACTTTTAACTGTTACAATACTTTTAACTGTTACTATACTTTTAACTGTTACAATACTTTTAACTGTTAATACTTGTAACTGTTACAATACTTTTAACTGTTACAATACTTTTAACTGTTACTATACTTTTAACTGTTACAATACTTTTAACTGTTACAATACTTTTAACTGTTACAATACTTTTAACTGTTACAGTACTTTTAACTGTTACAATACTTTTAACTGTTACAATACTTTTAACTGTTACAATACTTTTAACTGTTACAATACTCTTAACTGTTACATTACTTTTAACTGTTACAATACTTTTAACTGTTACAATTCTTTTAACTGTTACAATACTTTTAACTGTTACAATACTTTTAACTGTTACAATACTTTTAACTGTTACAATACTTTTAACTGTTACAATACTTTTAACCGTTACAATACTTTTAACTGTTAATACTTTTAACTGTTACAATACTTTAACTGTCAATACTTTTAACTGTTAAAATACTTTTAACTGTTAAAATACTTTTAACTGTTACAATACTTTTAACTGTTACAATACTTTTAACTGTTACAATACTTTTAACTGTTACAATACTTTTAACTGTTACAATACTTTTAACTGTTACAATACTTTTAACTGTTACAATACTTTTAACTGTTACAATACTTTTAACTGTTACAATACTTTTAACTGTTACAATACTTTTAACTGTTACAATACTTTTAACTGTTACTATACTTTTAACTGTTACAATACTTTTAACTGTTAATACTTTTAACTGTTACAATACTTTTAACTGTTACTATACTTTTAACTGTTACAATACTTTTAACTGTTACAATACTTTTAACTGTTACAATACTTTTAACTGTTACAGTACTTTTAACTGTTACAATACTTTTAACTGTTACAATACTTTTAACTGTTACAATACTTTTAACTGTTACAATACTCTTAACTGTTACATTACTTTTAACTGTTACAATACTTTTAACTGTTACAATTCTTTTAACTTACTTTTAACTGTTACAATACTTTTAACTGTTACAATACTTTTAACTGTTACAATACTTTTAACTGTTACAATACTTTTAACTGTTACAATTCCTTTAACTGTTACAATTATTTTAACTGTTACAATTCTTTTAACTGTTAATACTTTTAACTGTTACAATTCTTTTAACTGTTACAATACTTTTAACTGTTACAATACTTTTAACTGTTACAATACTTTTAACTGTTACAATACTTTTAACTGTTACAATACTTTTAACTGTTACAATACTTTTAACTGTTACAATACTTTTAACTGTTACAATTCTTTTAACTGTTACAATACTTTTAACTGTTACAATACTTTTAACTGTTACAATACTTTTGACTGTTACAATACTTTTAACTGTTACTATACTTTTAACTGTTACTATACTTTTAACTGTTACAATACTTTTAACTGTTACAATTCCTTTAACTGTTAAAATTATTTTAACTGTTACAATTCTTTTAACTGTTAATACTTTTAACTGTTACAATTATTTTAACTGTTACAATTCTTTTAACTGTTACAATTCTTTTAACTGTTAATACTTTTAACTGTTACAATTATTTTAACTGTTACAATTCTTTTAACTGTTAATACTTTTAACTGTTACAATTATTTTAACTGTTAATACTTTTAACTGTTACAATTATTTTAACTGTTACAATACTTTTAACTGTTACAATTCTTTTAACTGTTACAATACTTTTAACTGTTACAATTCCTTTAACTGTTACAATTATTTTAACTGTTACAATTCTTTTAACTGTTAATACTTTTAACTGTTACAATTCTTTTAACTGTTACAATACTTTTAACTGTTACAATTCTTTTAACTGTTACAATTCTTTTAACTTTTAACACTTTTAACTGTTACAATACTTTTAACTGTTACTATACTTTTAACTGTTACAATACTTTTAACTGTTACAATACTTTTAACTGTTACCAATTCCTTTAACTGTTACAATTATTTTAACTGTTACAATTCTTTTAACTGTTACAATTCTTTTAACTGTTACAATACTTTTAACTGTTACAATACTTTTAACTGTTAATACTTTTAACTGTTACAATACTTTTAACTGTTACAATACTTTTAACTGTTACAATACTTTTAACTGTCAATTCTTTTAACTGTTACAATTCTTTTAACTGTTACAATACTTTTAACTGTTACAATACTTTTAAGTGTTACAATTCTTTTAACTGTTACAATTCTTTTAACTGTTAATACTTTTAACTGTTACAATTCTTTTAACTGTTGCAATTCTTCTAACTGTTACAATACTTTTAACTGTCAATTATTTTAACTGTTACAATACTTTTAACTGTTACAATACTTTTAACTGTTACAATACTTTTAACTGTTACAATACTTTTAACCGTTACAATACTTTTAACTGTTAATACTTTTAACTGTTACAATACTTTAACTGTCAATACTTTTAACTGTTAAAATACTTTTAACTGTTAAAATACTTTTAACTGTTAAAATACTTTTAACTGTTAAAATACTTTTAACTGTTACAATACTTTTAACTGTTACAATACTTTTAACTGTTACAATACTTTTAACTGTTACAATACTTTTAACTGTTACAATACTTTTAACTGTTACAATACTTTTAACTGTTACAATACTTTTAACTGTTACAATACTTTTAACTGTTACAATACTTTTATCTGTTACAATACTTTTAACTGTTACAATACTTTTAACTGTTACAATACTTTTAACTGTTACTATACTTTTAACTGTTACAATACTTTTAACTGTTAATACTTGTAACTGTTACAATACTTTTAACTGTTACAATACTTTTAACTGTTACTATACTTTTAACTGTTACAATACTTTTAACTGTTACAATACTTTTAACTGTTACAATACTTTTAACTGTTACAGTACTTTTAACTGTTACAATACTTTTAACTGTTACAATACTTTTAACTGTTACAATACTTTTAACTGTTACAATACTCTTAACTGTTACATTACTTTTAACTGTTACAATACTTTTAACTGTTACAATTCTTTTAACTGTTACAATACTTTTAACTGTTACAATACTTTTAACTGTTACAATACTTTTAACTGTTACAATACTTTTAACTGTTACAATACTTTTAACTGTTACAATTCCTTTAACTGTTACAATTATTTTAACTGTTACAATTCTTTTAACTGTTAATACTTTTAACTGTTACAATTCTTTTAACTGTTACAATACTTTTAACTGTTACAATACTTTTAACTGTTACAATACTTTTAACTGTTACAATACTTTTAACTGTTACAATACTTTTAACTGTTACAATTCTTTTAACTGTTACAATACTTTTAACTGTTACAATACTTTTAACTGTTACAATACTTTTGACTGTTACAATACTTTTAACTGTTACTATACTTTTAACTGTTACTATACTTTTAACTGTTACAATACTTTTAACTGTTACAATTCCTTTAACTGTTACAATTATTTTAACTGTTACAATTCTTTTAACTGTTAATACTTTTAACTGTTACAATTATTTTAACTGTTACAATTCTTTTAACTGTTACAATTCTTTTAACTGTTAATACTTTTAACTGTTACAATTATTTTAACTGTTACAATACTTTTAAGTGTTACAATTCTTTTAACTGTTACAATTCTTTTAACTGTTAATACTTTTAACTGTTACAATTCTTTTAACTGTTGCAATTCTTCTAACTGTTACAATACTTTTAACTGTCAATTATTTTAACTGTTACAATACTTTTAACTGTTACAATACTTTTAACTGTTACAATACTTTTAACTGTTACAATACTTTTAACCGTTACAATACTTTTAACTGTTAATACTTTTAACTGTTACAATACTTTAACTGTCAATACTTTTAACTGTTAAAATACTTTTAACTGTTAAAATACTTTTAACTGTTAAAATACTTTTAACTGTTAAAATACTTTTAACTGTTACAATACTTTTAACTGTTACAATACTTTTAACTGTTACAATACTTTTAACTGTTACAATACTTTTAACTGTTACAATACTTTTAACTGTTACAATACTTTTAACTGTTACAATACTTTTAACTGTTACAATACTTTTAACTGTTACAATACTTTTATCTGTTACAATACTTTTAACTGTTACAATACTTTTAACTGTTACAATACTTTTAACTGTTACTATACTTTTAACTGTTACAATACTTTTAACTGTTAATACTTGTAACTGTTACAATACTTTTAACTGTTACAATACTTTTAACTGTTACTATACTTTTAACTGTTACAATACTTTTAACTGTTACAATTCTTTTAACTGTTACAATACTTTTAACTGTTACAATACTTTTAACTGTTACAATACTTTTAACTGTTACAATACTTTTAACTGTTACAATACTTTTAACTGTTACAATTCCTTTAACTGTTACAATTATTTTAACTGTTACAATTCTTTTAACTGTTACAATTCTTTTAACTGTTACAATACTTTTAACTGTTACAATACTTTTAACTGTTACTATACTTTTAACTGTTACAATACTTTTAACTGTTACAATACTTTTAACTGTTACAATACTTTTAACTGTTACAGTACTTTTAACTGTTACAATACTTTTAACTGTTACAATACTTTTAACTGTTACAATACTTTTAACTGTTACAATACTCTTAACTGTTACATTACTTTTAACTGTTACAATACTTTTAACTGTTACAATTCTTTTAACTGTTACAATACTTTTAACTGTTACAATACTTTTAACTGTTACAATACTTTTAACTGTTACAATACTTTTAACTGTTACAATACTTTTAACTGTTACAATTCCTTTAACTGTTACAATTATTTTAACTGTTACAATTCTTTTAACTGTTAATACTTTTAACTGTTACAATTCTTTTAACTGTTACAATACTTTTAACTGTTACAATTCTTTTAACTGTTACAATTCTTTTAACTTTTAACACTTTTAACTGTTACAATACTTTTAACTGTTACTATACTTTTAACTGTTACAATACTTTTAACTGTTACAATACTTTTAACTGTTACCAATTCCTTTAACTGTTACAATAATTTAACTGTTACAATTCTTTTAACTGTTACAATTCTTTTAACTGTTACAATACTTTTAACTGTTACAATACTTTTAACTGTTAATACTTTTAACTGTTACAATACTTTTAACTGTTACAATACTTTTAACTGTTACAATACTTTTAACTGTCAATTCTTTTAACTGTTACAATTCTTATAACTGTTACAATACTTTTAACTGTTACAATACTTTTAAGTGTTACAATTCTTTTAACTGTTACAATTCTTTTAACTGTTAATACTTTTAACTGTTACAATACTTTTAACTGTTACAATACTTTTAACTGTTACAATACTTTTAACTGTTACAATACTTTTAACCGTTACAATACTTTTAACTGTTAATACTTTTAACTGTTACAATACTTTAACTGTCAATACTTTTAACTGTTAAAATACTTTTAACTGTTAAAATACTTTTAACTGTTAAAATACTTTTAACTGTTACAATACTTTTAACTGTTACAATACTTTTAACTGTTACAATACTTTTAACTGTTACAATACTTTTAACTGTTACAATACTTTTAACTGTTACAATACTTTTAACTGTTACAATACTTTTAACTGTTACAATACTTTTAACTGTTACAATACTTTTATCTGTTACAATACTTTTAACTGTTACAATACTTTTAACTGTTACAATACTTTTAACTGTTACTATACTTTTAACTGTTACAATACTTTTAACTGTTAATACTTGTAACTGTTACAATACTTTTAACTGTTACAATACTTTTAACTGTTACTATACTTTTAACTGTTACAATACTTTTAACTGTTACAATACTTTTAACTGTTACAATACTTTTAACTGTTACAGTACTTTTAACTGTTACAATACTTTTAACTGTTACAATACTTTTAACTGTTACAATACTTTTAACTGTTACAATACTTTTAACTGTTACCAATTCCTTTAACTGTTACAATTATTTTAACTGTTACAATTCTTTTAACTGTTACAATTCTTTTAACTGTTACAATACTTTTAACTGTTACAATACTTTTAACTGTTAATACTTTTAACTGTTACAATACTTTTAACTGTTACAATACTTTTAACTGTTACAATACTTTTAACTGTCAATTCTTTTAACTGTTACAATTCTTTTAACTGTTACAATACTTTTAACTGTTACAATACTTTTAAGTGTTACAATTCTTTTAACTGTTACAATTCTTTTAACTGTTAATACTTTTAACTGTTACAATTCTTTTAACTGTTGCAATTCTTCTAACTGTTACAATACTTTTAACTGTCAATTATTTTAACTGTTACAATACTTTTAACTGTTACAATACTTTTAACTGTTACAATACTTTTAACTGTTACAATACTTTTAACCGTTACAATACTTTTAACTGTTAATACTTTTAACTGTTACAATACTTTAACTGTCAATACTTTTAACTGTTAAAATACTTTTAACTGTTAAAATACTTTTAACTGTTAAAATACTTTTAACTGTTACAATACTTTTAACTGTTACAATACTTTTAACTGTTACAATACTTTTAACTGTTACAATACTTTTAACTGTTACAATACTTTTAACTGTTACAATACTTTTAACTGTTACAATACTTTTAACTGTTACAATACTTTTATCTGTTACAATACTTTTAACTGTTACAATACTTTTAACTGTTACAATACTTTTAACTGTTACTATACTTTTAACTGTTACAATACTTTTAACTGTTAATACTTGTAACTGTTACAATACTTTTAACTGTTACAATACTTTTAACTGTTACTATACTTTTAACTGTTACAATACTTTTAACTGTTACAATACTTTTAACTGTTACAATACTTTTAACTGTTACAGTACTTTTAACTGTTACAATACTTTTAACTGTTACAATACTTTTAACTGTTACAATACTTTTAACTGTTACAATACTCTTAACTGTTACATTACTTTTAACTGTTACAATACTTTTAACTGTTACAATTCTTTTAACTGTTACAATACTTTTAACTGTTACAATACTTTTAACTGTTACAATACTTTTAACTGTTACAATACTTTTAACTGTTACAATACTTTTAACCGTTACAATACTTTTAACTGTTAATACTTTTAACTGTTACAATACTTTAACTGTCAATACTTTTAACTGTTAAAATACTTTTAACTGTTAAAATACTTTTAACTGTTACAATACTTTTAACTGTTACAATACTTTTAACTGTTACAATACTTTTAACTGTTACAATACTTTTAACTGTTACAATACTTTTAACTGTTACAATACTTTTAACTGTTACAATACTTTTAACTGTTACAATACTTTTAACTGTTACAATACTTTTAACTGTTACAATACTTTTAACTGTTACAATACTTTTAACTGTTACTATACTTTTAACTGTTACAATACTTTTAACTGTTAATACTTTTAACTGTTACAATACTTTTAACTGTTACTATACTTTTAACTGTTACAATACTTTTAACTGTTACAATACTTTTAACTGTTACAATACTTTTAACTGTTACAGTACTTTTAACTGTTACAATACTTTTAACTGTTACAATACTTTTAACTGTTACAATACTTTTAACTGTTACAATACTCTTAACTGTTACATTACTTTTAACTGTTACAATACTTTTAACTGTTACAATTCTTTTAACTTACTTTTAACTGTTACAATACTTTTAACTGTTACAATACTTTTAACTGTTACAATACTTTTAACTGTTACAATACTTTTAACTGTTACAATTCCTTTAACTGTTACAATTATTTTAACTGTTACAATTCTTTTAACTGTTAATACTTTTAACTGTTACAATTCTTTTAACTGTTACAATACTTTTAACTGTTACAATACTTTTAACTGTTACAATACTTTTAACTGTTACAATACTTTTAACTGTTACAATACTTTTAACTGTTACAATACTTTTAACTGTTACAATACTTTTAACTGTTACAATTCTTTTAACTGTTACAATACTTTTAACTGTTACAATACTTTTAACTGTTACAATACTTTTGACTGTTACAATACTTTTAACTGTTACTATACTTTTAACTGTTACTATACTTTTAACTGTTACAATACTTTTAACTGTTACAATTCCTTTAACTGTTAAAATTATTTTAACTGTTACAATTCTTTTAACTGTTAATACTTTTAACTGTTACAATTATTTTAACTGTTACAATTCTTTTAACTGTTACAATTCTTTTAACTGTTAATACTTTTAACTGTTACAATTATTTTAACTGTTACAATTCTTTTAACTGTTAATACTTTTAACTGTTACAATTATTTTAACTGTTAATACTTTTAACTGTTACAATTATTTTAACTGTTACAATACTTTTAACTGTTACAATTCTTTTAACTGTTACAATACTTTTAACTGTTACAATTCCTTTAACTGTTACAATTATTTTAACTGTTACAATTCTTTTAACTGTTAATACTTTTAACTGTTACAATTCTTTTAACTGTTACAATACTTTTAACTGTTACAATTCTTTTAACTGTTACAATTCTTTTAACTTTTAACACTTTTAACTGTTACAATACTTTTAACTGTTACTATACTTTTAACTGTTACAATACTTTTAACTGTTACAATACTTTTAACTGTTACCAATTCCTTTAACTGTTACAATTATTTTAACTGTTACAATTCTTTTAACTGTTACAATTCTTTTAACTGTTACAATACTTTTAACTGTTACAATACTTTTAACTGTTAATACTTTTAACTGTTACAATACTTTTAACTGTTACAATACTTTTAACTGTTACAATACTTTTAACTGTCAATTCTTTTAACTGTTACAATTCTTTTAACTGTTACAATACTTTTAACTGTTACAATACTTTTAAGTGTTACAATTCTTTTAACTGTTACAATTCTTTTAACTGTTAATACTTTTAACTGTTACAATTCTTTTAACTGTTGCAATTCTTCTAACTGTTACAATACTTTTAACTGTCAATTCTTTTAACTGTTACAATTCTTTTAACTGTTAATACTTTTAACTGTTACAATTCTTTTAACTGTTGCAATTCTTCTAACTGTTACAATACTTTTAACTGTCAATTATTTTAACTGTTACAATACTTTTAACTGTTACAATACTTTTAACTGTTACAATACTTTTAACTGTTACAATACTTTTAACCGTTACAATACTTTTAACTGTTAATACTTTTAACTGTTACAATACTTTAACTGTCAATACTTTTAACTGTTACAATACTTTTAACTGTTACAATACTTTTAACTGTTACAATACTTTTAACTGTTACAATACTTTTAACTGTTACAATACTTTTAACTGTTACAATACTTTTAACTGTTACAATACTTTTATCTGTTACAATACTTTTAACTGTTACAATACTTTTAACTGTTACAATACTTTTAACTGTTACTATACTTTTAACTGTTACAATACTTTTAACTGTTAATACTTGTAACTGTTACAATACTTTTAACTGTTACAATACTTTTAACTGTTACTATACTTTTAACTGTTACAATACTTTTAACTGTTACAATACTTTTAACTGTTACAATACTTTTAACTGTTACAGTACTTTTAACTGTTACAATACTTTTAACTGTTACAATACTTTTAACTGTTACAATACTTTTAACTGTTACAATACTCTTAACTGTTACATTACTTTTAACTGTTACAATACTTTTAACTGTTACAATTCTTTTAACTGTTACAATACTTTTAACTGTTACAATACTTTTAACTGTTACAATACTTTTAACTGTTACAATACTTTTAACTGTTACAATACTTTTAACTGTTACAATTCCTTTAACTGTTACAATTATTTTAACTGTTACAATTCTTTTAACTGTTAATACTTTTAACTGTTACAATTCTTTTAACTGTTACAATACTTTTAACTGTTACAATACTTTTAACTGTTACAATACTTTTAACTGTTACAATACTTTTAACTGTTACAATACTTTTAACTGTTACAATTCTTTTAACTGTTACAATACTTTTAACTGTTACAATACTTTTAACTGTTACAATACTTTTGACTGTTACAATACTTTTAACTGTTACTATACTTTTAACTGTTACTATACTTTTAACTGTTACAATACTTTTAACTGTTACAATTCCTTTAACTGTTACAATTATTTTAACTGTTACAATTCTTTTAACTGTTAATACTTTTAACTGTTACAATTATTTTAACTGTTACAATTCTTTTAACTGTTACAATTCTTTTAACTGTTAATACTTTTAACTGTTACAATTATTTTAACTGTTACAATTCTTTTAACTGTTAATACTTTAACTGTTACAATACTTTTATCTGTTACAATACTTTTAACTGTTACAATACTTTTAACTGTTACAATACTTTTAACTGTTACTATACTTTTAACTGTTACAATACTTTTAACTGTTAATACTTGTAACTGTTACAATACTTTTAACTGTTACAATACTTTTAACTGTTACTATACTTTTAACTGTTACAATACTTTTAACTGTTACAATACTTTTAACTGTTACAATACTTTTAACTGTTACAGTACTTTTAACTGTTACAATACTTTTAACTGTTACAATACTTTTAACTGTTACAATACTTTTAACTGTTACAATACTCTTAACTGTTACATTACTTTTAACTGTTACAATACTTTTAACTGTTACAATTCTTTTAACTGTTACAATACTTTTAACTGTTACAATACTTTTAACTGTTACAATACTTTTAACTGTTACAATACTTTTAACTGTTACAATACTTTTAACTGTTACAATACTTTTAACTGTTACAATACTTTTAACTGTTACTATACTTTTAACTGTTACAATACTTTTAACTGTTAATACTTGTAACTGTTACAATACTTTTAACTGTTACAATACTTTTAACTGTTACTATACTTTTAACTGTTACAATACTTTTAACTGTTACAATACTTTTAACTGTTACAATACTTTTAACTGTTACAGTACTTTTAACTGTTACAATACTTTTAACTGTTACAATACTTTTAACTGTTACAATACTTTTAACTGTTACAATACTCTTAACTGTTACATTACTTTTAACTGTTACAATACTTTTAACTGTTACAATTCTTTTAACTTACTTTTAACTGTTACAATACTTTTAACTGTTACAATACTTTTAACTGTTACAATACTTTTAACTGTTACAATACTTTTAACTGTTACAATTCCTTTAACTGTTACAATTATTTTAACTGTTACAATTCTTTTAACTGTTAATACTTTTAACTGTTACAATTCTTTTAACTGTTACAATACTTTTAACTGTTACAATACTTTTAACTGTTACAATACTTTTAACTGTTACAATACTTTTAACTGTTACAATACTTTTAACTGTTACAATACTTTTAACTGTTACAATACTTTTAACTGTTACAATTCTTTTAACTGTTACAATACTTTTAACTGTTACAATACTTTTAACTGTTACAATACTTTTGACTGTTACAATACTTTTAACTGTTACTATACTTTTAACTGTTACTATACTTTTAACTGTTACAATACTTTTAACTGTTACAATTCCTTTAACTGTTACAATTATTTTAACTGTTACAATTCTTTTAACTGTTAATACTTTTAACTGTTACAATTATTTTAACTGTTACAATTCTTTTAACTGTAACAATTCTTTTAACTGTTAATACTTTTAACTGTTACAATTATTTTAACTGTTACAATTCTTTTAACTGTTAATACTTTTAACTGTTACAATTATTTTAACTGTTAATACTTTTAACTGTTACAATTATTTTAACTGTTACAATACTTTTAACTGTTACAATTCTTTTAACTGTTACAATACTTTTAACTGTTACAATTCCTTTAACTGTTACAATTATTTTAACTGTTACAATTCTTTTAACTGTTAATACTTTTAACTGTTACAATTCTTTTAACTGTTACAATACTTTTAACTGTTACAATTCTTTTAACTGTTACAATTCTTTTAACTTTTAACACTTTTAACTGTTACAATACTTTTAACTGTTACTATACTTTTAACTGTTACAATACTTTTAACTGTTACAATACTTTTAACTGTTACCAATTCCTTTAACTGTTACAATTATTTTAACTGTTACAATTCTTTTAACTGTTACAATTCTTTTAACTGTTACAATACTTTTAACTGTTACAATACTTTTAACTGTTAATACTTTTAACTGTTACAATACTTTTAACTGTTACAATACTTTTAACTGTTACAATACTTTTAACTGTCAATTCTTTTAACTGTTACAATTCTTTTAACTGTTACAATACTTTTAACTGTTACAATACTTTTAAGTGTTACAATTCTTTTAACTGTTACAATTCTTTTAACTGTTAATACTTTTAACTGTTACAATTCTTTTAACTGTTGCAATTCTTCTAACTGTTACAATACTTTTAACTGTCAATTATTTTAACTGTTACAATACTTTTAACTGTTACAATACTTTTAACTGTTACAATACTTTTAACTGTTACAATACTTTTAACCGTTACAATACTTTTAACTGTTAATACTTTTAACTGTTACAATACTTTAACTGTCAATACTTTTAACTGTTAAAATACTTTTAACTGTTAAAATACTTTTAACTGTTAAAATACTTTTAACTGTTAAAATACTTTTAACTGTTACAATACTTTTAACTGTTACAATACTTTTAACTGTTACAATACTTTTAACTGTTACAATACTTTTAACTGTTACAATACTTTTAACTGTTACAATACTTTTAACTGTTACAATTCCTTTAACTGTTACAATTATTTTAACTGTTACAATTCTTTTAACTGTTAATACTTTTAACTGTTACAATTCTTTTAACTGTTACAATACTTTTAACTGTTACAATACTTTTAACTGTTACAATACTTTTAACTGTTACAATACTTTTAACTGTTACAATACTTTTAACTGTTACAATACTTTTAACTGTTACAATACTTTTAACTGTTACAATTCTTTTAACTGTTACAATACTTTTAACTGTTACAATACTTTTAACTGTTACAATACTTTTGACTGTTACAATACTTTTAACTGTTACTATACTTTTAACTGTTACTATACTTTTAACTGTTACAATACTTTTAACTGTTACAATTCCTTTAACTGTTACAATTATTTTAACTGTTACAATTCTTTTAACTGTTAATACTTTTAACTGTTACAATTATTTTAACTGTTACAATTCTTTTAACTGTTACAATTCTTTTAACTGTTAATACTTTTAACTGTTACAATTATTTTAACTGTTACAATTCTTTTAACTGTTAATACTTTTAACTGTTACAATTATTTTAACTGTTAATACTTTTAACTGTTACAATTATTTTAACTGTTACAATACTTTTAACTGTTACAATTCTTTTAACTGTTACAATACTTTTAACTGTTACAATTCCTTTAACTGTTACAATTATTTTAACTGTTACAATTCTTTTAACTGTTAATACTTTTAACTGTTACAATTCTTTTAACTGTTACAATACTTTTAACTGTTACAATTCTTTTAACTGTTACAATTCTTTTAACTTTTAACACTTTTAACTGTTACAATACTTTTAACTGTTACTATACTTTTAACTGTTACAATACTTTTAACTGTTACAATACTTTTAACTGTTACCAATTCCTTTAACTGTTACAATTATTTTAACTGTTACAATTCTTTTAACTGTTACAATTCTTTTAACTGTTACAATACTTTTAACTGTTACAATACTTTTAACTGTTAATACTTTTAACTGTTACAATACTTTTAACTGTTACAATACTTTTAACTGTTACAATACTTTTAACTGTCAATTCTTTTAACTGTTACAATTCTTTTAACTGTTACAATACTTTTAACTGTTACAATACTTTTAAGTGTTACAATTCTTTTAACTGTTACAATTCTTTTAACTGTTAATACTTTTAACTGTTACAATTCTTTTAACTGTTGCAATTCTTCTAACTGTTACAATACTTTTAACTGTCAATTATTTTAACTGTTACAATACTTTTAACTGTTACAATACTTTTAACTGTTACAATACTTTTAACTGTTACAATACTTTTAACCGTTACAATACTTTTAACTGTTAATACTTTTAACTGTTACAATACTTTAACTGTCAATACTATTAACTGTTAAAATACTTTTAACTGTTAAAATACTTTTAACTGTTAAAATACTTTTAACTGTTAAAATACTTTTAACTGTTACAATACTTTTAACTGTTACAATACTTTTAACTGTTACAATACTTTTAACTGTTACAATACTTTTAACTGTTACAATACTTTTAACTGTTACAATACTTTTAACTGTTACAATACTTTTAACTGTTACAATACTTTTAACTGTTACAATACTTTTATCTGTTACAATACTTTTAACTGTTACAATACTTTTAACTGTTACAATACTTTTAACTGTTACTATACTTTTAACTGTTACAATACTTTTAACTGTTAATACTTGTAACTGTTACAATACTTTTAACTGTTACAATACTTTTAACTGTTACTATACTTTTAACTGTTACAATACTTTTAACTGTTACAATACTTTTAACTGTTACAATACTTTTAACTGTTACAGTACTTTTAACTGTTACAATACTTTTAACTGTTACAATACTTTTAACTGTTACAATACTTTTAACTGTTACAATACTCTTAACTGTTACATTACTTTTAACTGTTACAATACTTTTAACTGTTACAATTCTTTTAACTGTTACAATACTTTTAACTGTTACAATACTTTTAACTGTTACAATACTTTTAACTGTTACAATACTTTTAACTGTTACAATACTTTTAACTGTTACAATTCCTTTAACTGTTACAATTATTTTAACTGTTACAATTCTTTTAACTGTTAATACTTTTAACTGTTACAATTCTTTTAACTGTTACAATACTTTTAACTGTTACAATACTTTTAACTGTTACAATACTTTTAACTGTTACAATACTTTTAACTGTTACAATACTTTTAACTGTTACAATACTTTTAACTGTTACAATTCTTTTAACTGTTACAATACTTTTAACTGTTACAATACTTTTAACTGTTACAATACTTTTGACTGTTACAATACTTTTAACTGTTACTATACTTTTAACTGTTACTATACTTTTAACTGTTACAATACTTTTAACTGTTACAATTCCTTTAACTGTTACAATTATTTTAACTGTTACAATTCTTTTAACTGTTAATACTTTTAACTGTTACAATTATTTTAACTGTTACAATTCTTTTAACTGTTACAATTCTTTTAACTGTTAATACTTTTAACTGTTACAATTATTTTAACTGTTACAATTCTTTTAACTGTTAATACTTTTAACTGTTACAATTATTTTAACTGTTAATACTTTTAACTGTTACTATACTTTTAACTGTTACAATACTTTTAACTGTTACAATACTTTTAACTGTTACAATTCATTTAACTTTTACAATACTTTTAACTGTTACAATACTTTTAACTGTTATAATTCTTTTAACTGTTACAATACTTTTAAGTGTTACAATTCTTTTAACTGTTACAATTCTTTTAACTGTTAATACTTTTAACTGTTACAATTCTTTTAACTGTTGCAATTCTTCTAACTGTTACAATACTTTTAACTGTCAATTATTTTAACTGTTACAATACTTTTAACTGTTACAATACTTTTAACTGTTACAATACTTTTAACTGTTACAATACTTTTAACCGTTACAATACTTTTAACTGTTAATACTTTTAACTGTTACAATACTTTAACTGTCAATACTTTTAACTGTTAAAATACTTTTAACTGTTAAAATACTTTTAACTGTTACAATACTTTTAACTGTTACAATACTTTTAACTGTTACAATTCCTTTAACTGTTACAATTATTTTAACTGTTACAATTCTTTTAACTGTTAATACTTTTAACTGTTACAATTCTTTTAACTGTTACAATACTTTTAACTGTTAATACTTTTAACTGTTACAATTCTTTTAACTGTTACAATTCTTTTAACTGTTACAATACTTTTAACTGTTACAATTCTTTTAACTGTTACAATTCTTTTAACTTTTAACACTTTTAACTGTTACAATACTTTTAACTGTTACTATACTTTTAACTGTTACAATACTTTTAACTGTTACAATACTTTTAACTGTTACCAATTCCTTTAACTGTTACAATTATTTTAACTGTTACAATTCTTTTAACTGTTACAATTCTTTTAACTGTTACAATACTTTTAACTGTTACAATACTTTTAACTGTTAATACTTTTAACTGTTACAATACTTTTAACTGTTACAATACTTTTAACTGTTACAATACTTTTAACTGTCAATTCTTTTAACTGTTACAATTCTTTTAACTGTTACAATACTTTTAACTGTTACAATACTTTTAAGTGTTACAATTCTTTTAACTGTTACAATTCTTTTAACTGTTAATACTTTTAACTGTTACAATTCTTTTAACTGTTGCAATTCTTCTAACTGTTACAATACTTTTAACTGTCAATTATTTTAACTGTTACAATACTTTTAACTGTTACAATACTTTTAACTGTTACAATACTTTTAACTGTTACAATACTTTTAACCGTTACAATACTTTTAACTGTTAATACTTTTAACTGTTACAATACTTTAACTGTCAATACTTTTAACTGTTAAAATACTTTTAACTGTTACAATACTTTTAACTGTTACAATACTTTTAACTGTTACAATACTTTTAACTGTTACAATACTTTTAACTGTTACAATACTTTTAACTGTTACAATACTTTTAACTGTTACAATACTTTTATCTGTTACAATACTTTTAACTGTTACAATACTTTTAACTGTTACAATACTTTTAACTGTTACTATACTTTTAACTGTTACAATACTTTTAACTGTTAATACTTGTAACTGTTACAATACTTTTAACTGTTACAATACTTTTAACTGTTACTATACTTTTAACTGTTACAATACTTTTAACTGTTACAATACTTTTAACTGTTACAATACTTTTAACTGTTACAATACTTTTAACTGTTACAATTCTTTTAACTGTTACAATACTTTTAACTGTTACAATACTTTTAACTGTTATAATTCTTTTAACTGTTACAATACTTTTAACTGTTACAATACTTTTAACTGTTACAATACTTTTAACTGTTACAATACTTTTAACTGTTACAATACTTTTAACTGTTAATACTTGTAACTGTTACAATACTTTTAACTGTTACAATTCTTTTAACTGTTACAATACTTTTAACTGTTACAATTCCTTTAACTGTTACAATTATTTTAACTGTTACAATTCTTTTAACTGTTAATACTTTTAACTGTTACAATTCTTTTAACTGTTACAATACTTTTAACTGTTACAATTCTTTTAACTGTTACAATTCTTTTAACTTTTAACACTTTTAACTGTTACAATACTTTTAACTGTTACTATACTTTTAACTGTTACAATACTTTTAACTGTTACAATACTTTTAACTGTTACCAATTCCTTTAACTGTTACAATTATTTTAACTGTTACAATTCTTTTAACTGTTACAATTCTTTTAACTGTTACAATACTTTTAACTGTTACAATACTTTTAACTGTTAATACTTTTAACTGTTACAATACTTTTAACTGTTACAATTCTTTTAACTGTTGCAATTCTTCTAACTGTCAATTATTTTAACTGTTACAATACTTTTAACTGTTACAATACTTTTAACTGTTACAATACTTTTAACTGTTACAATACTTTTAACTGTTACAATACTTTTAACCGTTACAATACTTTTAACTGTTAATACTTTTAACTGTTACAATACTTTAACTGTCAATACTTTTAACTGTTAAAATACTTTTAACTGTTAAAATACTTTTAACTGTTAAAATACTTTTAACTGTTACAATACTTTTAACTGTGACAATACTTTTAACTGTTACAATACTTTTAACTGTTACAATTCATTTAACTTTTACAATACTTTTAACTGTTACAATACTTTTAACTGTTATAATTCTTTTAACTGTTACAATTATTTTAACTGTTAATACTTTTAACTGTTACTATACTTTTAACTGTTACAATACTTTTAACTGTTACAATACTTTTAACTGTTACAATTCATTTAACTTTTACAATACTTTTAACTGTTACAATACTTTTAACTGTTATAATTCTTTTAACTGTTACAATACTTTTAAGTGTTACAATTCTTTTAACTGTTACAATTCTTTTAACTGTTAATACTTTTAACTGTTACAATTCTTTTAACTGTTGCAATTCTTCTAACTGTTACAATACTTTTAACTGTCAATTATTTTAACTGTTACAATACTTTTAACTGTTACAATACTTTTAACTGTTACAATACTTTTAACTGTTACAATACTTTTAACCGTTACAATACTTTTAACTGTTAATACTTTTAACTGTTACAATACTTTAACTGTCAATACTTTTAACTGTTAAAATACTTTTAACTGTTAAAATACTTTTAACTGTTACAATACTTTTAACTGTTACAATACTTTTAACTGTTACAATTCCTTTAACTGTTACAATTATTTTAACTGTTACAATTCTTTTAACTGTTAATACTTTTAACTGTTACAATTCTTTTAACTGTTACAATACTTTTAACTGTTAATACTTTTAACTGTTACAATTCTTTTAACTGTTACAATTCTTTTAACTGTTACAATACTTTTAACTGTTACAATTCTTTTAACTGTTACAATTCTTTTAACTTTTAACACTTTTAACTGTTACAATACTTTTAACTGTTACTATACTTTTAACTGTTACAATACTTTTAACTGTTACAATACTTTTAACTGTTACCAATTCCTTTAACTGTTACAATTATTTTAACTGTTACAATTCTTTTAACTGTTACAATTCTTTTAACTGTTACAATACTTTTAACTGTTACAATACTTTTAACTGTTAATACTTTTAACTGTTACAATACTTTTAACTGTTACAATACTTTTAACTGTTACAATACTTTTAACTGTCAATTCTTTTAACTGTTACAATTCTTTTAACTGTTACAATACTTTTAACTGTTACAATACTTTTAAGTGTTACAATTCTTTTAACTGTTACAATTCTTTTAACTGTTAATACTTTTAACTGTTACAATTCTTTTAACTGTTGCAATTCTTCTAACTGTTACAATACTTTTAACTGTCAATTATTTTAACTGTTACAATACTTTTAACTGTTACAATACTTTTAACTGTTACAATACTTTTAACTGTTACAATACTTTTAACCGTTACAATACTTTTAACTGTTAATACTTTTAACTGTTACAATACTTTAACTGTCAATACTTTTAACTGTTAAAATACTTTTAACTGTTACAATACTTTTAACTGTTACAATACTTTTAACTGTTACAATACTTTTAACTGTTACAATACTTTTAACTGTTACAATACTTTTAACTGTTACAATACTTTTAACTGTTACAATACTTTTATCTGTTACAATACTTTTAACTGTTACAATACTTTTAACTGTTACAATACTTTTAACTGTTACTATACTTTTAACTGTTACAATACTTTTAACTGTTAATACTTGTAACTGTTACAATACTTTTAACTGTTACAATACTTTTAACTGTTACTATACTTTTAACTGTTACAATACTTTTAACTGTTACAATACTTTTAACTGTTACAATACTTTTAACTGTTACAATACTTTTAACTGTTACAATTCTTTTAACTGTTACAATACTTTTAACTGTTACAATACTTTTAACTGTTATAATTCTTTTAACTGTTACAATACTTTTAACTGTTACAATACTTTTAACTGTTACAATACTTTTAACTGTTACAATACTTTTAACTGTTACAATACTTTTAACTGTTAATACTTGTAACTGTTACAATACTTTTAACTGTTACAATTCTTTTAACTGTTACAATACTTTTAACTGTTACAATTCCTTTAACTGTTACAATTATTTTAACTGTTACAATTCTTTTAACTGTTAATACTTTTAACTGTTACAATTCTTTTAACTGTTACAATACTTTTAACTGTTACAATTCTTTTAACTGTTACAATTCTTTTAACTTTTAACACTTTTAACTGTTACAATACTTTTAACTGTTACTATACTTTTAACTGTTACAATACTTTTAACTGTTACAATACTTTTAACTGTTACCAATTCCTTTAACTGTTACAATTATTTTAACTGTTACAATTCTTTTAACTGTTACAATTCTTTTAACTGTTACAATACTTTTAACTGTTACAATACTTTTAACTGTTAATACTTTTAACTGTTACAATACTTTTAACTGTTACAATTCTTTTAACTGTTGCAATTCTTCTAACTGTCAATTATTTTAACTGTTACAATACTTTTAACTGTTACAATACTTTTAACTGTTACAATACTTTTAACTGTTACAATACTTTTAACTGTTACAATACTTTTAACCGTTACAATACTTTTAACTGTTAATACTTTTAACTGTTACAATACTTTAACTGTCAATACTTTTAACTGTTAAAATACTTTTAACTGTTAAAATACTTTTAACTGTTAAAATACTTTTAACTGTTACAATACTTTTAACTGTGACAATACTTTTAACTGTTACAATACTTTTAACTGTTACAATACTTTTAACTGTTACAATACTTTTAACTGTTACAATACTTTTAACTGTTACAATACTTTTAACTGTTACAATACTTTTAACTGTTACAATACTTTTATCTGTTACAATACTTTTAACTGTTACAATACTTTTAACTGTTACAATACTTTTAACTGTTACAATACTTTTAACTGTTACAATACTTTTAACTGTTACAATACTTTTAACTGTTACAATACTTTTAACTGTTACAATTCTTTTAACTGTTACAATACTTTTAACTGTTACAATACTTTTAACTGTTATAATTCTTTTAACTGTTACAATACTTTTAACTGTTACAATACTTTTAACTGTTACAATACTTTTAACTGTTACAATACTTTTAACTGTTACAATACTTTTAACTGTTAATACTTGTAACTGTTACAATACTTTTAACTGTTACAATACTTTTAACTAGTGATGCAACGAATACGAATACGAATATTCGTATTCGCCGAATAGTAGACATTTACCGAATATTCGTATTCGGCGAATACTAATACGAATACTGATACGAATATTTAAAAATTAATATGTTTGTACGCAAATCTAATTACTGGCAGACTTGGAAAACGGGCGTCGTCGGCACGTAAAAATACGACGTGTGCAAAGGCCTTAACCGCAACGACAACGCGACGGGGGACTCCCCGGCCATAGTTTATACAGTGCCGCGGCCCGGGAGTTTTCCTATCATTACGAACCATGGATTGATTGATTCATTCATTCCTTTCATTTCATTTGTCAGTCGAAAGCACAAGTCAAGCAAGAAAGTATTGTTTTATTGAAGTGACTTCTTTAGTATCGTTGTGATTTGAAAGTCGATGAAACGAAAAAGCGACAGTAAAAAGAGACAAACATAAATTCATAAGATTTAACGTGGGAGAAAATGAGATAGGAAGCATTATACAGTGTTTCTTATGTTTGTGGTTCTCTGAAGCTGAAGAATTTGTTTGTTTGCTTGAACGCGCTAATTTCAGGAACTAATGGTCCGATTTAAAAAAAAATATTTTAGTATTAGATAGCCCATTTATTGAGGAAGGCTATAGGCTATATATCATCACGCTAAGACTAATAGGAGCTGAGCACCAATGAATAATGTTTCAAAATCGGGGGGTTTTATTTTTCCTTTTGGGAGCTTCCGCTGCGTGCGCTGCGTAAACGGTTAAAGTTTCGCAAAAATCATGTATGACAGAATTGTTTCCCTTTAAAAGTTCTAAAAAAAAAGTCCGCGACAGCATATGTCTATCTTTTAAGGTTGGCTCACTATAACCTTTTTTATGCTAACCAAATTTGTTCTAAAATAATGCATTATTTGCGAAGGTGTTTTTATAAACATGATATTAATCCTTATCCTAATAAATACATTATTCATCACAAGTATTTAATTTAAAACAAAATTTCCCTTTACATCATTCGATTTCAATGAATATCTTAGGAGATATCGCAATTTTGAAATAACATCGCAGCAAAATAATGATCAAGTACTGCGCGCGCATTTATGATGTGCAAGGCTAGGCAAGTTGTGAGGGGTAATAAGATTATAAGACCCAGTACTTTTACCTAACGTTTTAGAGTTCCACTTGTACTGATAAAAGCGTGATGTATGCTGTTGCGGAATTTTTTTTAGAACTTTTAAAGAGAAACAATTCTGTCATACAAGTTTTTTTTTTTTTTTCACTTTCTTAAAGCCAACATTTTTGAAGGTTTCACTTCTACCACGTGTGAATTGCACACATGTTTATTTTTATTTTCTGAGGCTGCTGCGAAGTGAAAGTGAAGTGAAGTTGAATAGAAAATGTCTTCTCGTAAACGAAATCAAAGTGACATATGGGAACACTTCGATAAATTACCAAGTAAGTAGTGATATGGTCTGTATTTCTTTTGTATGAACAAAAGGTAGGATAGTAAGTCCTAAGTAACTTAGACGAACGTTAATAATGGCTGCGTCTATGTAGTACTAGACTATAAGTCTTTTATTACCATGGCGAGATATTCGTATTCGTATTCGTATTCGCCGAATAGTAGGTTTGATATTCGTATTCGTATTCGTATTCGTAAAAGTAGTATTCGTTGCATCACTACTTTTAACTGTTACAATACTTTTAACTGTTACAATACTTTTAACTGTTACAATACTTTTAACTGTTACAATACTTTTAACTGTTACAATACTTTTAACTGTTACAATACTTTTAACTGTTACAATACTTTTAACTGTTACAATACTCTTAACTGTTACATTACTTTTAACTGTTACAATACTTTTAACTGTTACAATTCTTTTAACAGTTAATACTTGTAACTGTTAATACTTTTAACTGTTACAATACTTTTAACTGTTACAATACTTTTAACTGTTACAATACTTTTAACTGTTACAATTCCTTTAACTGTTACAATTATTTTAACTGTTACAATACTTTTAACTGTTACAATTCTTTTAACTGTTACAATTCTTTTAACTGTTACAAAACTTTTAACTGTTACAATACTTTTAACTGTTACAATACTTTTAACTGTTACAATACTTTTAACTGTTACAATACTTTTAACTGTCAATTCTTTTAACTGTTACAATTCTTTTAACTGTTACAATACTTTTAACTGTTACAATACTTTTAAGTGTTACAATTCTTTTAACTGTTACAATTCTTTTAACTGTTAATACTTTTAACTGTTACAATTCTTTTAACTGTTGCAATTCTTCTAACTGTTACAATACTTTTAACTGTCAATTATTTTAACTGTTACAATACTTTTAACTGTTACAATACTTTTAACTGTTACAATACTTTTAACTGTTACAATACTTTTAACCGTTACAATACTTTTAACTGTTAATACTTTTAACTGTTACAATACTTTAACTGTCAATACTTTTAACTGTTAAAATACTTTTAACTGTTAAAATACTTTTAACTGTTAAAATACTTTTAACTGTTACAATACTTTTAACTGTGACAATACTTTTAACTGTTACAATACTTTTAACTGTTACAATACTTTTAACTGTTACAATACTTTTAACTGTTACAATACTTTTAACTGTTACAATACTTTTAACTGTTACAATACTTTTAACTGTTACAATACTTTTAACTGTTAATACTTTTAACTGTTACAATACTTTTAACTGTTACAATACTTTTATCTGTTACAATACTTTTTACTGTTACAATACTTTTAACTGTTACAATACTTTTAACTGTTACTATACTTTTAACTGTTACAATACTTTTAACTGTTACAATACTTTTAACTGTTACAATACTTTTAACTGTTACAATTCTTTTAACTGTTACAATACTTTTAACTGTTACAATACTTTTAACTGTTATAATTCTTTTAACTGTTACAATACTTTTAACTGTTACAATACTTTTAACTGTTACAATACTTTTAACTGTTACAATACTTTTAACTGTTAATACTTGTAACTGTTACAATACTTTTAACTGTTACAATACTTTTAACTGTTACAATACTTTTAACTAGTTATGCAACGAATACGAATACGAATATTCGTATTCGCCGAATAGTAGACATTTACCGAATATTCGTATTCGGCGAATACTAATACGAATACTGATACGAATATTTAAAAATTAATATGTTTGTACGCAAATCTAATTACTGGCAGACTTGGAAAACGGGCGTCGTCGGCACGTAAAAATACGACGTGTGCAAAGGCCTTAACCGCAACGACAACGCGACGGGGGACTCCCCGGCCATAGTTTATACAGTGCCGCGGCCCGGGAGTTTTCCTATCATTACGAACCATGGATTGATTGATTCATTCATTCCTTTCATTTCATTTGTCAGTCGAAAGCACAAGTCAAGCAAGAAAGTATTGTTTTATTGAAGTGACTTCTTTAGTATCGTTGTGATTTGAAAGTCGATGAAACGAAAAAGCGACAGTAAAAAGAGACAAACATAAATTCATAAGATTTAACGTGGGAGAAAATGAGATAGGAAGCATTATACAGTGTTTCTTATGTTTGTGGTTCTCTGAAGCTGAAGAATTTGTTTGTTTGCTTGAACGCGCTAATTTCAGGAACTAATGGTCCGATTTAAAAAAAAATATTTTAGTATTAGATAGCCCATTTATTGAGGAAGGCTATAGGCTATATATCATCACGCTAAGACTAATAGGAGCTGAGCACCAATGAATAATGTTTCAAAATCGGGGGGTTTTATTTTTCCTTTTGGGAGCTTCCGCTGCGTGCGCTGCGTAAACGGTTAAAGTTTCGCAAAAATCATGTATGACAGAATTGTTTCCCTTTAAAAGTTCTAAAAAAAAAGTCCGCGACAGCATATGTCTATCTTTTAAGGTTGGCTCACTATAACCTTTTTTATGCTAACCAAATTTGTTCTAAAATAATGCATTATTTGCGAAGGTGTTTTTATAAACATGATATTAATCCTTATCCTAATAAATACATTATTCATCACAAGTATTTAATTTAAAACAAAATTTCCCTTTACATCATTCGATTTCAATGAATATCTTAGGAGATATCGCAATTTTGAAATAACATCGCAGCAAAATAATGATCAAGTACTGCGCGCGCAATTATGATGTGCAAGGCTAGGCAAGTTGTGAGGGGTAATAAGATTATAAGACCCAGTACTTTTACCTAACGTTTTAGAGTTCCACTTGTACTGATAAAAGCGTGATGTATGCTGTTGCGGAATTTTTTTTAGAACTTTTAAAGAGAAACAATTCTGTCATACAAGTTTTTTTTTTTTTTTCATTTTCTTGAAGCCAACATTTTTGAAGGTTTCACTTCTACCACGTGTGAATTGCACACATGTTTATTTTTATTTTCTGAGGCTGCTGCGAAGTGAAAGTGAAGTGAAGTTGAATAGAAAATGTCTTCTCGTAAACGAAATCAAAGTGACATATGGGAACACTTCGATAAATTACCAAGTAAGTAGTGATATGGTCTGTATTTCTTTTGTATGAACAAAAGGTAGGATAGTAAGTCCTAAGTAACTTAGACGAACGTTAATAATGGCTGCGTCTATGTAGTACTAGACTATAAGTCTTTTATTACCATGGCGAGATATTCGTATTCGTATTCGCCGAATAGTAGGTTTTATATTCGTATTCGTATTCGTAAAAGTAGTATTCGTTGCATCACTACTTTTAACTGTTACAATACTTTTAACTGTTACAATACTTTTAACTGTTACAATACTTTTAACTGTTACAATACTTTTAACTGTTACAATACTTTTAACTGTTACAATACTTTTAACTGTTACAATACTTTTAACTGTTACAATACTTTTAACTGTTACAATACTTTTAACTGTTACAATACTTTTAACTGTTACAATACTCTTAACTGTTACATTACTTTTAACTGTTACAATACTTTTAACTGTTACAATTCTTTTAACAGTTAATACTTGTAACTGTTAATACTTTTAACTGTTACAATACTTTTAACTGTTACAATACTTTTAACTGTTACAATACTTTTAACTGTTACAATTCCTTTAACTGTTACAATTATTTTAACTGTTACAATTCTTTTAACTGTTAATACTTTTAACTGTTACAATTCTTTTAACTGTTACAATACTTTTAACTGTTACAATACTTTTAACTGTTACAATACTTTTAACTGTTACAATACTTTTAACTGTTACAATACTTTTAACTGTTACAATACTTTTAACTGTTACAATACTTTTAACTGTTACAATTCTTTTAACAGTTAATACTTGTAACTGTTAATACTTTTAACTGTTACAATACTTTTAACTGTTACAATACTTTTAACTGTTACAATACTTTTAACTGTTACAATTCCTTTAACTGTTACAATTATTTTAACTGTTACAATACTTTTAACTGTTACAATTCTTTTAACTGTTACAATTCTTTTAACTGTTACAAAACTTTTAACTGTTACAATACTTTTAACTGTTACAATACTTTTAACTGTTACAATACTTTTAACTGTTACAATACTTTTAACTGTCAATTCTTTTAACTGTTACAATTCTTTTAACTGTTACAATACTTTTAACTGTTACAATACTTTTAAGTGTTACAATTCTTTTAACTGTTACAATTCTTTTAACTGTTAATACTTTTAACTGTTACAATTCTTTTAACTGTTGCAATTCTTCTAACTGTTACAATTCTTTTAACTGTTACAATACTTTTAACTGTTACAATACTTTTAACTGTTACAATACTTTTAACTGTTACAATACTTTTAACTGTTAATACTTTTAACTGTTACAATACTTTTAACTGTCAATACTTTTAACTGTTAATACTTTTAACTGTTACAATACTTTTAACTGTTACAATTCTTTTAACTGTTACAATACTTTTAACTGTTAAAATACTTTTTAACTGTTACAATTCTTTTAACTGTTACAATACTTTTAACTGTTACAATACTTTTAACTGTTACAATACTTTTAACTGTTACAATACTTTTAACTGTTACAATACTTTTAACTGTTACAATACTTTTAACTGTTACAATTCTTTTAACTGTTACAATTCTTTTATTATAACTGTTAATACTTTTAACTGTTACAATACTTTTAACTGTTACAATACTTTAACTGTCAATACTTTTAACTGTTACAATACTTTTAACTGTTACAATACTTTTAACTGTTACAATACTTTTAACTGTCAATACTTTTAACTGTTACAATACTTTTAAGTGTTACAATACTTTTAACTGTTTATACTTTTAACTGTTACAATACTTTTAACTGTTACAATACTTTTAACTGTTACAATTCTTTTAACTGTTACAATTCTTTTAACTGTTAATACTTTTAACTGTTACAATTCTTTTAACTGTTGCAATTCTTTTAACGGTTACAATACTTTTAACTGTTACAATACTTTTAACTGTTACAATACTTTTAACTGTTACAATACTTTTAACTGTTACAATACTTTTAACTGTTACAATACTTTTAACTGTTACAATAATTTAACTGTCAATACTTTTAACTGTTACAATACTTTTAACTGTTACAATACTTTTAACTGTTACAATACTTTTAACTGTTACAATACTTTTAACTGTTACAATTCTTTTAACAGTTAATACTTTTAACTGTTACAATACTTTTAACTGTTAATACTTTTAACTGTTACAATACTTTTAACTGTTAATACTTTTAACTGTTAATACTTTTAATTTTTTTTGTCTTCATACATATTTTAAAAGTGGGCAGCCTCAGATTACTTAAATAAAACAAAAAATATATTAAAATAATATTTATTTAATTGAAAACTTTTTTTTTTTTTAATAACCTATATGGTGTCCCACTGACATAACTAGATCGTCACACCACCTTCGCCGCAGTCTACCTCGACGGCGTTGTCCTCCTTCAGGCGTCCAGTGAGTGACGATCTTTGCCCATCTCTCCGGGTGCATTCGTGCGACGTGGCCGGCCCACTCCCACTTCAGCCTGGCTGTTTTTTCTCCAACATCCGCTACTTGAGTTATGGAGCGCAGGATGGCGTTTCTAACGTGGTCCGTTCGTTTGACACCTATTATGCTGCGCTCCATTGCCCGCTGGCAAATCTTGAGTTTGGACTTCTGTTGTTCCGTAAGTGACCAGCTTTGTGCACCATAGGTTAGGACGGGCAGAATGCACATGTCGATGAGTTTTCTTTTCAATGTTATAGGGAGATTCCCTTTCATGTGTTCTTTAAGGGCCCAGTAGGTCTTCCAAGTATTTTGAATTCGTTTTTCAACTTCTTTTTCTTGCCTATTCTTGAACGACACTATCTGGCCCAAGTATGTATACTCATCGACATATTGCAATACATGCCCATCTACCTCAACCCTACGTTTCGTGCTGTTGGTCATAACCTGTGTTTTAGATCTGTTCATTGAAAGTCCAACCTCAAGACTTGCTGTGCTCAGATCTTGGAGCATTTCTTCGTGTTCTGAAGATGATGTGGAGAATAGCACAATATCATCAGCAAAACGGAGGTTTGTTAGCTGGTGGCCGCTAACCTTTATGCCTCGTGACTGCCACAAATCAGGCAACTTGTTAAAAACCTCCTGCAGTGCGCTTGTGAACAGTTTAGGTGAGAGTGGATCGCCTTGTTTGACACTTTTTTGTATGTTGAATTTTGGACCAGAAATATGTAACTTTATGTTCGCAGAGCTATTTCGATATATGGTGTCAATGAGGTCAGTGTAGGTGTGCGTAACATTTTGAGACTCTAAGGCGTTAATAACTGACTGATGGTCCATACTGTCGAATGCCTTGGCATAATCTACAAAGGCTAGGTAAAGCGGTTTGTTGAATTCATTAAATTTTTCTATTACCTGATTGATAGTATGGAGATGATCAGTTGTAGAGAAGTGGGGACGAAATCCAGCTTGTTCGGGAGGTTGGTGAAAGTCAAGTGTGGGAGCGATACGGTTCTCTATAACTTTAATAAACAGTTTGTACAAGTGTGAAATAAGGCTTATGGGTCGATAGTTCGAGATGTCCGCTTTGTCTCCTTTCTTGTGGAGTAAAATTATATTTGAGTGGCACATTTCAGGAGGAATTTGACCGGTGTGTAATATGGTGTTGAAAAAAGTTGTGATGTAAGGTAAAAGAACGTTTCGCCCCAACTTTAAAACTTCTGTAGTTATCCCGTCAGTCCCAGGGCTTTTATTGTATTTCATCTCGCGAAGAGCTCGTTGGATCTCGTAGAGACTGATAGGATCAAAAGAGTCAGGGCAATAATACATGAAGTGTCTCGACTGTTTGTGTTGATCTTCGTATAGATTTTTATAAATTTTGTAGATATATCGATAATTTTGCTTGAACTACCTTGTTTTGTTCCATTTTCATCAGTTAAGTTAGAAATCCAGGTTTTTTCCTTCGTGATTCCTTGTTTGGCACATCGTAAAGAGGTATTACTTAGTAAAGCTGACTTAATCATGTTAGTATTACAATCTCTAATGTCTTTTCTTATCCTTCTCTTAACCAATTTGTCTATTTTATTATATTCTACTCTATCATGCTTTAAAATTTCTCTATTCTCTATTAATGATATTGTTTTATTACTTAGTATGTTATTTTTTGTTCTTGCACATTTAATTTTCTTGGTTGCTGTTGAAATATTTTCTATTATATTACTGTATTGGGTATGAGGGTTTTGGTTTACATCAATAGGCAGTAAATTAAATGAATTTTTTAACTCTAAATTGAATTTCTCCATATTACATATTAGAACATCTTTGTTAAGCTTCTTTATTCGGTTTTTAAATACAACTTTACGGTTTAATTTTACATTAAGGACAATCCTTGCACGTATTGGTCTATGATCTGAGCTAAATTTAAAATTATTTATAATACTAACATCTTTTATTATACTATTATGATTGCAGGAGAGCACGAAGTCGATTTCGTTTTTAGTTCTACCATCTGGTGAGATCCATGTCCATCGACGCTGTGGCTTTTTAGGGAAGAAACTGTTCATTATTTTGAACCCTTGTCCAAAAGCAAACTGCATGAGAGCATTTCCCCGATCATTTCTGGTTCCTATGCCATGTGGACCGAGAACATCTGGGCTATCTAGGTCTTGTCTTACCCCGATCTTAGTTTTAAAGTCACCAGTTATGATGGTCCATGTGCTTCGGTTTTCATCGCATGCTTTGTTAAGTAAATCATAAAAGTCTTCTAGTTCGTCATCGGTGTGTGACGATGTAGGTGCGTAAGCTTGGACAATGGTTAAACTATGTCGGTCTGTGATGCTTAGTTTGAGAACCGCTACCCTCTCCGAGTATCCGAGAAACTCTATGATATTGTTCTTCCATTTTTTAGCCACCAAAAAACCAATTCCATATAGACCTCTGGTGGCTCCAAAGAGATAGAATATAGATTTTTCTCTTTCCTCTGTATTCTCTCCCTCTTTTACTTAAGTTCTTAAAAATATTAACAATTAGATTCTACAAATATTTGGGAGTCCGAACGATGTACGCATTCAATATCGACGAAAACAAAAAAAAATAAAAGATACTCGAGAATGACTCGAGAAGTTTCGTTTGAACTCTTACAAAAATGTCTTATTTATTCATTAAAACTAATTTCGTGTATTGCTATCCTTTACTTACATACAGGTGCTAGAAAGAGATGGTGATTGTTTAAAATCGCGATTTTACTCCACTGTTTTGGGTCGTATCAAACGCCCCTTTCCGATTCAGTACGAAGTATATCTTTTTCGAACCTAATTTGACAAATTTTATTTACTTACCTTTCTTTTTTTATTTAATATGTGAGAAAGAGATAACAATAGCATAAATTACGATACGAGCGTTTATTCTGATAGTGGGTAACGTCGCAAATAGATGTCAAATATTTCGCTGTTTTGATTAATTTGGCAATATTACTATATGTATGGAAATAAGAAATGTGGATAACTAGCGAACTAGAATATTAATAATGAATTGCAATTATAACACTGAATTTGATGTTGTAACAATTTTAGGTGTCAAAAAGGCATTTAGAAAGTTTCCAAATACTTCTATTACATCTAAAACTAAATATTCGGTATTACGATATTAATTAATACTCAATACTTAATATTTTTATTGCTTTATAAACACTTAATATCTTTATTAATTTATAGAGCCTACTTAGCTGTGATAGTTTTCCTTTTAATTTCGTTATAAATACTACTGCTAAGATTTTTGGAACGAAGTTCCTTATCGCGCGTTGCGAAAGGGGGCTAGACGGAAAAAATTAAGAAGAAAAGTTGTAACGACATTTTTTTAAGACCAAAAGTTGTAAGGACACTTTTTAATTTTTTTTAATTTATATATCTCGGAAACGGCTGGGAATATCAGTTTTGATAAAATTCCCCCCCCCTAGTACCCCCTCTCTCAGCTAGAACCTACATTTAGTTAGACCCCTTAGACCCCATTTTTGACCACCTTTTCTTTTGACCCCCAATATCTGTAATTAAGTATATCTTACAACTCTCTTATATATATAACCTCCCCCCGAACCCCCCCTCGATATATTCCCGCGACCCCCTGATCCCGATACACCCCCTGCACACCTCCCCCTTCCCTCCTCTTCTCCCCCCTCCTCCGTACCCCTTCAGGGTTACTTTATCCCCCCGGGTCTTAACTTTTGAGCCAGAGGTTGTAGACGTGTGAGATGTGTGCTGGCTAGAGCGGAGATGTGTGCTGGCTCGAGCGGAGATGTGTACTTGCTAGAGCGGAGATGTGTGCTGGCTAGAGCGGAGATGTGTGCTGGCTAGAGCGGAGATGCCTACTGACTAGAGCGGAGATGCGTACTGGCTAGAGCGGAGATGTGTACTGGCTAGAGCGGAGATGGGTGCAGGCTAGAGCGGAGATGTGTGCTGGCTAGAGCGGAGATGTGTGCTGGCTAGAGCGGAGATGTGTGCTGGTTAGAGCGGAGATGTGTGCTGACTAGAGCGAAGATGTGTGCTGGCTAGAGCGGAGATGTGTGCTGGCTAGAGCGGAGATGCGTACTGGCTAGAGCGGAGATGGGTGCTGGCTAGAGCGGAGATGTGTGCTAGCTAGAGCGGAGATGTGAGCTGGCTAGAGCGGAGATGGGTACCGGCTAGAGCGGAGATGCGTACTGGCTAGAGCGGAGCTGGGTACTGGCTAGAGCGGAGACGGGTGCTGGCTAGAGCGGAGATGCGTACTGGCTAGAGCGGAGATGCGTGCTGGCTAGAGCGGAGATGTGTGCTGGCTAGAGCGGAGATGTATGCTGGCTAGAGCGGAGATGTGTGCTGGCTAGAGCGGAGATGTGTGCTGGCTAGAGCGGAGATGTGTGCTGGCTAGAGCGGAGATGCGTACTGGCTAGAGCGGAGATGGGTGCTGGCTAGAGCGGAGATGTGTGCTGGCTAGAGCGGAGATGCGTACTGGCTAGAGCGGAGATGCGTGCTGGCTAGAGCGGAGATGTGTGCTAGCTAGAGCGGAGATGTGAGCTGGCTAGAGCGGAGATGGGTACTGGCTAGAGCGGAGATGCGTACTGGCTAGAGCGGAGCTGGGTACTGGCTAGAGCGGAGACGGGTGCTGGCTAGAGCGGAGATGCGTACTGGCTAGAGCGGAGATGCGTGCTGGCTAGAGCGGAGATGTGTGCTGGCTAGAGCGGAGATGTATGCTGGCTAGAGCGGAGATGTGTGCTGGCTAGAGCGGAGATGTGTGCTGGCTAGAGCGGAGATGTGTGCTGGCTAGAGCGGAGATGTGTGCTGGCTAGAGCGGAGATGTGTGCTGGCTAGAGCGGAGATGCGTCCTGGCTAGAGCGGAGATGCGTGCTGGCTAGAGCGGAGATGTGTGCTAGCTAGAGCGGAGATGTGAGCTGGCTAGAGTGGAGATGGGTACTGGCTAGAGCGGAGATGCGTACTGGCTAGAGCGGAGCTGGGTACTGGCTAGAGCGGAGACGGGTGCTGGCTAGAGCGGAGATGCGTACTGGCTAGAGCGGAGATGCGTGCTGGCTAGAGCGGAGATGTGTGCTGGCTAGAGCGGAGATGTATGCTGGCTAGAGCGGAGATGTGTGCTGGCTAGAGCGGAGATGTGTGCTGGCTAGAGCGGAGATGTGTGCTGGCTAGAGCGGAGATGCGTACTGGCTAGAGCGGAGATGGGTGCTGGCTAGAGCGGAGATGTGTGCTGGCTAGAGCGGAGATGTGTGCTGGCTAGAGCGGAGATGTGTGCTGGCTAGAGCGGAGATGCGTCCTGGCTAGAGCGGAGATGCGTGCTGGCTAGAGCGGAGATGTGTGCTAGCTAGAGCGGAGATGTGAGCTGGCTAGAGTGGAGATGGGTACTGGCTAGAGCGGAGATGCGTACTGGCTAGAGCGGAGCTGGGTACTGGCTAGAGCGGAGACGGGTGCTGGCTAGAGCGGAGATGCGTACTGGCTAGAGCGGAGATGCGTGCTGGCTAGAGCGGAGATGTGTGCTGGCTAGAGCGGAGATGTATGCTGGCTAGAGCGGGGATGTGTGCTGGCTAGAGCGGAGATGTGTGCTGGCTAGAGCGGAGATGTGTGCTGGCTAGAGCGGAGATGCATACTGGCTAGAGCGGAGATGGGTGCTGGCTAGAGCGGAGATGTGTGCTGGCTAGAGCGGAGATGTGTACTGGCTAGAGCGGAGATGTGTGCTGGCTAGAACGGAACTGTTACGGCGCCGCTCACATCTCTTCTCGTCTCCGCTGCGCGCCGTCGTCAGCTTGCGAGGCACATCTCATATCTCCGCTTTATACTGCCGCCCAGCTCACATCTCCGCTTCGATCACGTCATACAAATATGATATATCTCCGTTCAATGGTCTCCACTGAAGCTGAGAGAAGACGAGATGTGTGAATTACGAAATTCTATTGGTTGTTTAAAACACAAATCTCTCCTCTCGTTTAGTCGCTTTGGTGGAGTCCGGGCCTAAACATTCCTCCTTCCTTCTTGCCCGTTCTTCTCCACAGGTACCTACCTACCTACTACACTTTGGAATGGGCAACTAGCTTCATCTTTCTGACTGACCGACCCCTTGACAATTCAAAAGGGTTTAATTGAATGACATTATGGAGTTTCGAGTTATCTCTATACACAATGAAAGCAGGTTTTCGTGTTCTGAATCTGAACGGTAATCGAACTTCATACTAAACACAATAATGCTGTAAGATTAATGAAAAATACTATGTACTTACAATGAAATAAAACAGCAGTTAAATAAAAATCAATTTTATTATTATTAAAACCAAAATTCACAATTTCTGTGTAATTTAAAAACGAGCACTTCGAAAAGTAACGAGAATTTTGTCAAAACTAGAACTGAGACATAGCGAAACAAAATTATAAATAAATATTATTTACATACATCTATGGCAATAGATAAGGTACGACACATCTTTGGGCTTGCCCCTTAGCAAATAAAATGTCGGATAAGATGAAGAAATATTTGAAAAGCATTACAATACAGGCGATGAATCATGGCCGGTCCGAACTTCGCGCAGAAGGCTGCGCAATAACATTTTTTAGGAACCAAACGGTGATGAGGCGAGTGTGAGTGAGAGAACATGCGCGAAAGTTCGGAGAGCCTATGTTCAGACCGGCCAAGATTCATTGACCGTATTGCAGTTATAGTTAAAACTGAGAACATTTCCACAATATAAGAGAAGGCTGACATATTCAGATCCTAATATTAGTTAATAGAGAGACTAGTATTCAATGACACGAGAAAGTATACAATTTAAAATTATTTAGCTTAGCGCAGTTTTGAGGAAGGAAATAATGACATATAGCATTTTTTTTATGTTATTTGATGGTAAGGGGGCGTCCATAAATTACGTAAGGTGTTTAAGGGGGTGGGGGGTCGAGTCAAATGTCATCTAATCTTACGTTGGAGAGAGGGGGGTCTCGGCAAATATCACGTAATTTTTTTCTGATTGAAACAAAAAAAAAGTTATACTATTTTGGTCCATTTAATCCAGATTGTACATGCTTAAGATTTAATCTATATTTTATTTTCTTTCTTGAGACCGCGCATGATTCTCCATGGACTGAATTAGAGTAAATATTCTTTTTTTAATCACAGTAGTTACGATCTAAGTATTCTATTGTTAAATTTTGATTACACTTATAATTAAACTCTCAGCAATATTGATTACAAGTCTTAACTAGTCGTAAATAAAACCACGAAGCAAATTTTTTTTCTCTTTTTACAATAACAATTCAACGCGTTTACGTAAGAAACCCACGTTTTGAAAAATCTCACGTGAGATTGGGGGATGGGGGAGGGGGTTGAATAAAATCTCACATCTTACCAGGGGGGGGAGAGGGACAGAAAATTTAAAAAACACCTCACGTAATTTACGGACGCCCCCTAAGCAAACTGGCGGCCGACTACATAGTGTGGTCACCGCCGCTCGCCTATGGACATCAGCAGATCTATTCTGTAAAAACTCCCCCTTTAAAACTTTGGTGAAGTAAGCTGTCAATAATGTCAATCCCATGTCATCAGGCGTAATGACAGCTCACTTCACCTACGGTTACCATTTCGAAATTTAAAAAGTGCTGACAAAAAGCCTGACATTTGCAAAAAAAAAAAAAAAAGTCCGGATATCTAAAATCTTTTTTAAAGAAAATCCCCTTAAATCGAAAAGTCTGGACAAATGAGAAGGCCGGACATAGTCCGGACGGGGGGCCAAAAAGCCGGACATGTCTGGACGGACGGTAACCCTAACTTCACCTGAGTTTTCACGGTGATATTTTACAGAATAGATCGGTAGGCATTATAGGTGCGTTGCCATTACAGAGACAAAGATGAAATGTCTCCTGTCAATTCCTGAGCCTTGTAAGCCTATGTTCGCATGGCAATTTTTTTAACGCGAGGTTTCTTGACGCGCACTGGATTTTCAACGCTCGGCTTATGGGAGTGAGTTGAAAATCCAACTGTTTCAACGCGCTAGGCAAGCACTCTAAATTCTCAACGTTCGGTTCGACGCCGAGGGTTGAAAATCCAGTGCGCGTCAAGAAACCTCGCCTAAAAAACAAAAAGTGCGATGCAGTCCGGCGGAAAATTGTGGAACTACATTTGTTTTAATGTAATGGCATAGGCGCGGTTTATACAGAAGAGACGTGGCGAGGGTGTGTGTCGGTGGCGGATAATCAAAGAAACCTAAAATGAACCTAATAGTTATGTCGCATAGCGTCGTTTTTGTCGGAAAGAGAATTGAGTCACCTGGTGGCGCGGGCGGAATTCTCTTTCCGACAAAAATAGCTAGCGCACTAGCGCTATGTCTATCGGACTTAAGTGGTGGCACGGACTCTCCACATCAATTTTTCACCATAATAATTAGTCTATTATTTCAATGTACCTAACGTACATAAATATCGAAAGGTCTACGCTAAGCTTAAAACGGGCAAAGTTCCATGACACAATTTCACATAAAATTAAGAGTATTAAGTCCTTTCGAAAGTCTGCCCACACGGGGCGCTAACAACACTATAATTCTAACTAATTTTAACTTTAAATAGTATAAGCGTACTGACCTGATATTACAATAGTTAAAAAGCGTAAAATGCCGTGTTTTAAACAAAATTATCTTGAGGTATGTATGTTTTAGGATACTGTGGATTATTTTAAAATAAACGTTGTTTTGGGTATGGTCAATTTTAAGATGATGAAGATGTTCGACGAAGGCCGCTGGCGCCTTAAGAATGCGCGGCGAGGCGAGGGAGAGCGTTGACGAATGAGCGGCGGGACGCGGTGAGCGTTGACGAATAAGTGCCTGCACTGCCTCCCCGTCTCGCCGCGAACATACCTAAGCAGCGGCACAGCGGTTTCGGTTAAAGTGTCAAACTATAGTAACTAGTAATTACCGTTTATAACGACGAAATTTTTAGGGCCCAGCATTTCTGTTTACTTAACATAGAGTTTGGTCACTTCGAAGTCGTTATAAATGGTTTTGACTGTATATCACAAACACATGGTTTCTGATAAGGTGATCAACACTCGAATCTTATGTTAACTGAATTGATTAGCTGGTCGAAATAACAACAGCTAATGATATTATTTTACATGAGTTTGACAGTCTGTTAGTTAATTTTTGTTTTAATTAACCTTACAGTGATAATTGTTAGCCATTCGTTCTCAATCTCAAAGCATGAAAATCAGACTATTTTAATAATCTTTCAAATGCAATAAAATGTAGAGGTACATGTCTAAATCAACCCTATTCTAGCTAAGGATGTATCACGAATTTAGATCTTTTCTTTAGTTCAATTTAGATGTATTTTACAAACAAATACTGATAATATCAGATGCTCCAAAATACTATAAAAATGGCTTGACATAAACATGAAGTCTTAATAAGACGCACCATTCACAGTTAGCCATATCAAAAATTATTCGAAAATAAGCTTTCTAATAGAAATGAATCAATCTAGAAAAAATCTCTAAAAAAAGAAAAAGACTTCAAAAAGTTTAAAACTACTTAAAATTTAAATAAGTTGTTCTATTTTGAGGCACATTATACTAAAATTAAGGGCTTTAAAAACGACATTGGCACTGTCCTATAAATAAAAATTTAATGTTCCAATTTAGTTCAAACATTCCTTATTTTCTAACTTATTACAATTTTTTCTGCTGCTATCAATGAATTAAGTAATCAAGAGATACTCCTAACCCTTCGTATGCCGGACGTGGATCCACGCGAGACACAATGGATTTATAATTATTTTTGTAATTACAGCATTCAAACTGTTAATCTAAACTAATATTATAAAGAGAAAAGATTTGATTTTTTGAGTGTTTGTTTGTAATGGATAATCTAAAAAACTCCTTAACCAATTTTAAAAATTCTTTCACCTATAGAAAGCTATATTATCAGCGAGTGACATGGGCTTTATTTTATCGACTTCCACACGAACGAAGTCGCGGGCAGAAGCTAGTCAATTATATTTTTATTTAATATTACTATACTCATCGTAGACATCGTAGACATCGTATATTTTTTATATCGAAGCCCTGCTTTTTGGGATCTGACTTAAGAGGGAACAGGGCCTGCGAGGAATTCGAAAAATAGGTATTCGAAGAAACTATTTCCTTTGTCTTACCTCAAGTCTGCCCCTGCAGAGTGCGATAGGGACAGCTGCAGTTCAGACCTATTTATATCACAAAAAAACTTACGAAATCGACGTTTGGTATTTCCCTTTTTTCTCCTCGAAAACTGAGCCGATTAAATTATTTTTTACATTAAATTTATAAGAAAGAGTATGTCTATACTCCGTTTGAAATAAGATTAGACATTTAAACAAACCTTTTTTACAGTCCGTTCAACCGATTTTGACTTCTATACCGTAGGCATAAGGATGGCATTAAAAGCAAAAAAGTGGTTACAAACCAACTGTTTACTGCAGCTGTCATTTGTCATGCCGCCATCGCAATAGAAGTCAAAATCGGTTGAACGGACTGTAAAAAAGGTTTAGTTAAATGTCTAATCTTATTTCAAACGGAGTATAGGTACCTATCATTTTCTTTTATGTTAAAAACTTTTCGAATTTGTCTGGTAGTCCTTTAATCACGGCAGTAAAAATGGGACATTTTTGTAATTTTTGGAGGGTCATATTTTCTTTACCAATAAGTTGCTGAAAAAATTTAGATAACAGGGACGTGTCTACAGCAGACCTTGATTTTATGAAAAAAAAAATATTGCTCTAGAGGCATTATTCAGGAAGAAAAAAGGGGAATACATTTGTATGGAGAATCGCAGGCCCTGTTCGCTCTTAACTAAAAATATTGCTGTTTTAGTTGAGAAAACAAACAGCACCCTAATTGCGTAATACACGATCAATCACACTCAATCATTTTGAAGCCGATTGCTAATCCATTGCTTCATAAGTTGGAAAAATAAATCTGCTCAACAACGTGAATGTAGTTGAACTTAGGGGTGGGTCGTAGCGTTATTTTTGCGAAACGTAACATAACTAGTGACTTCGAGGACGTCACCGGTTTTGAAAATAGTGATTTTAGTAACTAGTTATTTTTCAAATTCTACTCGGTGATTCTATTGAAGTGTTACAGTTATTTGTGAAACGAAAATATAAATGATTACCTACGTATTAAGTTACATATCACAAGCTTTAAGTTTTTGGAACGAATAAGTCTTTATAGCTTCATTTAATATTATTGTGTTTAGTATTTTATTTGTTTGTATTTCCTGTGCGTGTCCCAAATAAAATATTTTTCTTTGTTTCTTTCAGTTACATTATTAACATAATACTAGAAACAACATGCGTCGCAACGTACTTTTGTTTCGTTTCACTCTTTTCATTCGATCACTGCATTGTGATGTAACTAGTTACAAAAATCACGTGTTTATGTGTGACTCGAAACTAGTTATTCGGTTACATGCCCTGTAGCCAGTTACTGTAACCAGTGACGTTAAATAACGGCCATACCTAGTTGAACTGTCAAAATGAAACAGATTAGTCTTCCATCATTTACGAAAAATGTGTTACGCGATTAGATAGCAGGAGACGTTGAGGTTGATCTTCGCAACTAGTGGAAAAAAACACTAAACTTAATCTTGTACAAAAACTACGATCAAAATCACTTTCTATTTTTGTTGTTTAACTGGCTTCTTTTTCTAAAATAAAAGCTCAGCCTAAATTACTCCTTATATCATTAGCTATCTGCCAGTGAAAGTCACGTCAAAATCGATCCAACCGTTTCAGAGATTAGCTGGAACAGTCAGACAATTTTTTTTTTGTTATAAATACTGTGTATACTTTCATTATGCGTCTAGTAAAAAGCTGTTACTTTGACATTACAAACAGACACTTCAATTTTATTTGTAATGAAGATAAAAAAAGGCATTTATTTTAAATAATTCAGTCCCAGAACAAAAAGGGTACAAAATACCCATTTCTAAAATCATGCTCAATAATTACTAAGAACAGCTTAGTCTTTTCCCTGAAAATTGTCTATAAAGTAAAAAATACAGATATCTAATTGGTCCCAAAGTAATCATAATAACTATGAATAATTTTTCATGGATCTTTTTCCATCAAGAAAATAGTATCAAAAATAATATGGTACAAAAATCAAAATATTTCGAAAATTTTAAATTAGACTTCACTATTTTCATACGCAATACATAAAACATTTTTCAAAAAGGCAGTTTTTGTAACAGATAAAAGTATTATAAAAATAGATGTGTAACCTTAATTACAATTTTATGAAGCCAATATATTATAACTACTAAAATAATTGTTTTCTCATCACAAATTCAAAAATAACTCAAGATCATAAAAAAAACAAATTTGAAATCTAGGTAGCATGCATCCAACGTTTACTGGCAGTAAGCAGTAACTACCCAAGCAGTTTTTGAAAGGCTAATCAATAACTTTGAGCCAGCAATTGAGCCCTGCAAAAAAACCGGATGCTTTTCATTTATAAGTTTAAAACACACAAACTAAGTTAATAGTAATTGAAAAAGTCACAAATGCACGGCAGTTTCACATTGAGGTAGGTTATAGTTGTTTTGCATTTCATTCCTGAGTTACACACATTATTATTAAGAGTTTCTTGTATACGACGACTATTTGCAGCAAAATGGCGTAGTTTTTTGGCAAAACCTTTGCCTTAACCTACGCTAAAATTGTAAAGACATCGCTTACGCTCGATACTACGACACGCAATAAATTCGAAATAAAAGCGAATCAAAAGCAAACCTTAGGGCCTTATCACACTGGCGATGTGCGAGCGATTTATCAGTGAGGCGATAGTTCATTGTGCGTAGCGAGCACGCCACGTGTGCGCAACGTGTTCACCGCGTTTGCGTAACGAGAGCGATTGACAAGAGTGTACACTACAAATATGTTCTTAATCTACCTAGGCAAACTGTTTCGTCAGTCGTCGGATTTCTATCAGTTGTCCTTTGCACTTGGTGCAAACCGGACGCTCTCAATCGACTTGGAAGTATTGTTAATACTCTTTTAACTTAATGTAATTTGTTTTAAAAAAAATGGGAGGAAAGCCGCTAAAGTCGCAGACACGACAGATAGAAAAATAGTTTTACAGCTCCATATAGTTCACACGGAAATCAATACAAAACAACAATAAAGTTCTGAGTTCAAATTATTATACAATATAAATCTAATAATTGCTGGACATGGAATTAGCATTCGTTTGTATTCGGAAATCCGATGATACCCGAGGTATATTGAGAAAATAGAAATACTGTACAAGAGAGAGCAAGACAAGCGAGTGTACAATATTATGGAAAACGTCGCGTAATCGCGGTGAGCTTGCTTCGTACCCGCGGAGAGCACGTTCACAGATCGCCTCGCTAGAAACACGATAGTGTGATAACGCTCTTACGCCACAAATCGCCAAACATTAATCCTACGTTATGAGCAACATTTTGAAAAACACTTCATTTCATATTTACACAAATAAGTCCGCAAACACTAATTGAACACAGAAAAAAATATTTTTCACACTTTTGCACTCCAAAATGTCTTTTCATTCATAGAAAACCCCTTTTTTCACACTTTGTTCGTATTTTTCGAGTACTTAAGTATCTTCAGTCCAAATACACATAGAAATTGGGTGTCCCGCAGTATTTGGTGGCGAAGGCCTTGCCGGCGGCCGTGGGAGCGCTGAAGGCGATGTCTGAGACGCGTAGGGCTTCGCCGTAAAGGAAGGAGGCTCGCGCGCACGCTAGCAAGCGAGCCGCGATGCCGCGTCGACGGTGGTTTATGTGCGTCCATATTCGGGATACGCCGCATCTGAAAGTGGGAAAGAGATATTTTTAATGATATGCAGTCTGCAAGTGACCATTTACTAGGAGCCTAGCCTTTATACAAGGTGGAGACGACATTACGACTATAAATTTAACTACGTATATCTAATGACATTCTTAATCCGCATACGAAAATTCAATCAAATACATATCCAATAGTTTGGTCACTATATCTAGTCAATGTAAAAATAAAATTTATATCTACTTACTCTATCTTAAATCTATACTCTATATTAAGTCTCTTCCTTTACCAAATTAGTAATACTTTGGTGCCGATTCTCTTGTCACAAATGCCTCTAAACTAAACTAAAAATCACCAAAATTTAGTTTATTCCTGTCAAACGACGATTTCCCATTCTGAAATAGACTAAAGTGACACAACTTAACTATATTTTAGTTTGACAGCACTAAGATGGCACTGAGATAATAGTTTAGTGAAAATGGCAATTTTGCTATTCTGAATTTGACGTTTTTAACCTAAAATTTAGATTTTCTAACTAAATATGACTATTTTTAATCGCGACTAAAAACATGTGGATTAAAATTGGTTGTCATGAACTAAAATTCACACCAACACCTCGACTTCAGATGAAAAAACAGTACTGATTTTTTTTTTTTCTTTTGCTTATATCTCGAAAACGGTGTGTCCAATCGCAAAAATAATGAAAATTTCGACACCTTTTATGAAACCCTTAAACCCCTAACACTCTACAAGTAGGTAATATTTTTTATTATTTTCCACACAAAAAGTGAAAAATCCATATAAAACACGTCGAGGCTGCCCCCCTGCGCGCCTCCGGCTCTAAAAAGATTCACGTGGTTAGGTATCACGTGTGGAGTCGCGGTTGTCAAATTCGATTTGGATGTGTCAAAATTATTTTTAAATTTAGAGAATTTATTTTGCAGAATAGCTTTGAGATTCTCATAGTCAAAAGTAATGAATTTTAGTGATAGTTTAGTTAGTTTAGTTCGGTGTACAAGAGAATCGGCACCATTGTCTACTTTAATATTATTCGTTAATTTATTTAAACATAATATCTTACATAATCTATACTCCATAGGTTTAGGTAGTTAAAAAAGGTAAACAAATCTAAAAAAGGTAAACAAATCGTAAAAAGGGTTTTTACAGATGACACTTTCTTGTTAAAAAAACAATAAAACCAAATTAAATTTATTTTAGTTTTTTACTATAGTTTCCTCTTTTATTAATGTATGTTAAACTTTGTCGTTTATTCTTCACTACTTTTCGTAGATGTAACTGCTTGAGCACAATTTTTTTTGGTCTGATTTATAAGATTTTGTAATCTGTCTATTGTAAAGAGCCCAATTTCTAAACGTCAGCGAAATATAACGTTGCTAAATTGAAGAGTTCAACTGTGATGTAGCATAACAACTGAAGTGACAGGTATTACGTTTAGTCGGTTACTTGACAGCTGTCTCGTCACGTGGTTTTTTTTGTTTACCTTTTTTTAACTACATAAACCTATGGAGTATAGTTGTAAAATAATATACCCAAATAGTTACTGTTTAAGTCATTGAAAATTTTGTCTTCTTTTTAATTTAGCTTCTATTATATGTATTGTTGTCTTCTTTTTAAATGTTTGATGTAAATTGATGGCCTGAAACACAGGTTTTCATAAACCTAGATCAGGCTAGTCTACATTACAGATAGAATTAAATTTTCCTCGATTGTAATTTAATGTAAATCATACTTTTACTTTATACTTGAATAAATTTTATTTTAATTTTTTTTTTATAAAGATTGGCTAATCCATTACTTGGCACATCACTACTATTTAGTTTGTTTGAAAAAATCACCATTTTAATTTCGATGCTAGGATTTATTTGATGGTTCCAAAATACTCTTATGTATTAGTATTGCCAGTGTTTTCATTTATTGTCGTATTGTTGTCTCCACATCGTATAAGCCAGCCAGTTTTGTAAATAGTATGTACAGCGAAAAGTACTTCGGTAACCCGAGTGCCATCCACGAAGACGCGCCGCGCTCCGCGATTACTTTACTGTAAGCTCTGAACTGACGCGCCCCACTACCGCATTTTACGCCTACGGTAATGCGCCGTGTGCGTAAAATGCGGTATAAGGTGCGTTATTTCAGAGTGGACAAGCTATACTTTAGTACGGAGTGGAGCGGGGCACGCTATCTATACCCTCCGTGAGATTATCAGTAATACCAAGGCGTTGCTGCCCTTCCTTGAGGAGCTGGGGTAGATCGAATAATCCATATTCCCACCCGTACAAAAAATACGCGCATTGACGTGGAGTTGCGGACACCAGCGGCTGCGCAATAAGTCGTCAACTCACCAAGTAAACTGTTAGGTAAGGTGTATATTTTAACTTGTGTCGTATCTGACCAATACTTGGACATAATTATGGCGCACAATAAAGTCTGTGGGTAATGTTCAAGTACAATGTTAGTTGAATATTACAAAATTCGTCAACTATTTTGCTGGAGTCAACTACGAAACGCGGCCCAGATTTTCCACACAGGTCGGAGCTGTTCGGGAGCTTTAGATTTTCTGTTTTTGAAGTGAAAACTTCTTTGGGCGCGTTGGGCATTTTTGAGATGGGACTAAACCATTGATTTTGCGACAATGAGACGACACCAGCATTTGACCATTCAAAAGACATCAACGCGTTGTTTCAAGTTTTCATTTCTGTCGGCACTCCCGGAATGCCACTGTTTTTTTTGTGGTACTCAATTATATATTGTACACACGGCTACATATCAAGCTATACATTTCCAGTTTATGCTGATCTAGCATTGTGTAGGATTTCCGTACAAAGCGAGGTCAGCTTATACTGAAAATGTATAGCTTGATGTGTAGCCGTGTGTACTATACATTTCTGCCTACCTTTCGGTTCAAACAAGTGCGATATTATGTTTGTGATACTCACTTGACAGGATAATCTTCTACACTGCAGCAGTCTGGGTCACCAGGGATCAGCTTGTAAGCTCGTACTTTGGGCTCTACGATCAGACACCCCATCATCTGTTTCTTTTCTATGTATAGGTACGCCTGAAATGTTATAGAAAATTATCTTTTATCATCTTGATCCAAAAAACAAGATGCGTTCATTATAACTTACCCGTTACGCAGTTGGTAGCACTGTTCTGTCAGTCGCTATTTTGAATGCTATTAGTGGTCGCTTTCCGAATTAGAACATAATCGCTCAAAGCGCTGACATCAATAATTTGCGTTCCGATTTAGGTATCACGATTATGACAGCTGAGGGCTGTCAACAATTCGGAACGATAGTGAACGCGCTCACAGTGCTCGCTCAACGTTAAAACTTGCATAATCATATTTCTTCTTTAGTTAGGTGGCGACGGTAGCCAGAAGCACAATTTCAAAAATGCCACGGTAGTTTATAGATAAGATGCGACTCAAAACAAAACAGCACAACTGTCATTTTTGACAGCGATATTAATCTAGGGCATGGTCAGCGTTTTCGCAAGATGGCGCATGTCATGACGTCATCTATGACGATTCACGGAACATCGTTATTGCGGTCACGCTAAATCGGTACGGGGCACGCTCAAATCGATTACAGCGTAACTCGAATCGCAGCCAGTATTGAAACTTGACAAGCAATGATGCCAACATGACAGCAAGGGACAAGTTATAGTAAACGGTCTGTAGATATAACAAATCTTCAGTTTCATCTGCTTAGTCGGATGACTCAGTCAACCAAGGGTGGTGGAGAGATAACATAGTAGCTGCATAGTAAGTAATCTGTTTCGTCACCACATGTGCTATTTATTCTCGCTGGCACTCCAAAGACAATTTCCACGCAAACTCCGCCCCCATGCACCCCACCACTCCACTATGTGCTAAACGCTAAAGTAAAAGTGTGCGAAGTGTAAGTAAGTAGTTTTTAATAAAGTTCAATATTGCGTGCGCTCTTTGGTCGTGTTCGAACACGGAACTAAATGTCGTAAGTCTCAATTCTTATTTTGTTTATAACTAAAGTAATAATTGATCTAGAGAAAAAATATCTTATATTTGGATAATAAACTATATTTTCTTACTGTCAATAATTAGTTTTTGTTTTAAATAATCTTTAAAAAGACATGATTTTCGAATAAAAAATGGATCTAGCGAAAATGTTCCAATTACGTAACTATCTTATATTTGGAAAGAAAAGATCCAATAAATCATATACTAAAGTTGAATTTTGATTGTACGCGTGACTTTTTCAGAATATTAATGCAAATTAACATACAATTTAGGGAGCCTTCTCTTAACATGAAAAGTCTTACTAGCATTCTCCATATTTTTAAGCCATAACTTAACGCCAACGCAACGGCGATGGGGCCGAAAGGTTCTGGAGTGGCGACCGCGTATTTGAAGACGTAGCGATGGAAGGCCTCCCACAAGGTGGACCGATGACCTTATGAAGGCCGCAGGAATCCGCTGGATGCGGGAAGCACAGAACCGGTCGAAATGGCGGTGCTTGGGGGAGGCCTATGTCCAGCAGTGGACGTCTTTCGGCTGAAATGATGATGATGATGAACTTACGGTATAAGTGTGGATCAGTGCCTTCGGTAGATCGTTGCCGTAGCCGAGGTGTGGGTGCACGACCCTGGTGAGCAGTTGTTCCACCTTCTTCCAGCCGGTCTCGCCGCCTCGCACGCGGATACAGCGTGAGTTATCAGACCGGTCCACTATGCACTCGTCTTTGAAACTCTGGAACATAATATTATTGTGTTTTATTTTACTTTAATGATAACCTCCTTTTATTTATCAGCAGGCTGTATCTCATGAACCGTAATAGGTAAATAGTTGAAAATTTTACAGTTTTTTTTTTTCCCTTGTCCTACGTTTCAACAATAGGATTAACCCTAATCTTTGGCACTTTTGTACTTTATACTATTCACTAACACTAAACACTAGCTCGAACGGTTTTCTTCTTTTTAGTCTTCTAACTATGTTTGTGTGGTCGAGAAGCTGGATTGCCTCGACGTTCACATGCTGATGAAGTCTCTTTTCGTGAGCTTCTGCAAGTTTCTGGATCATTTTACAGATTGTGTATTTCTATTGTCGCTAAAACGACAAATAATAAAAATTCAATAAAGTTAATAATTAAAGGTCCCCATACAAAAAAAAGTGATTTTTTTCGGCGAGTTTTGCTCGATCATAATACGGTACGAAACCCTTCGTGTGAGTCCGACTCGCACATGGTTCGTTTTTTGTAATTTTTTATTGTGTAAAGAGATAATTATTATTATGTATCTTTCATTAAAAAAAGGGTAAGGGTAACAGCCTATTTAAAGCTACGCCGGATGAATGACTGTCCTGACCTATGTTTTCTTCTTTAGTTACATAGATAAAATTAAATCTATACAAATATATAAAATTAAAGTGTCTGTAATGTCAAAATAACAGCTTTTTACTAAATGCACATGAAAATATATATTACTTACAGTATTTTTTTTTTTTCATTTTTGTCTGTCTATCTGTTTGTGTTCCGGCTAATCTCCTAAACGGTTGGACCGATTTTCACTGGCAGATAGCTGATGTTACAGGGACTAAGGCTACTTCTACTTTAGAAAAAGACTTAGGGTCCACACCGGCGAAGCCGCGGACAGCAACTAGTAGAAATAAATATGTTTGAAATACTCACGTTGAATTTGAGTACATCAGTAGCGTTGTGATGTACCAAGTGATCATGCTCGTCTTGTGGATCCCCGATCTGTAGGCGCAAGAAAGTTGTGGTAAAGTATATTTGTAAAAATCAATAATAATAAAATGAAGCAGGAGAACAGTTTGGTGAGTACGTGAATCCAAACAAGAAAAACCAATGACTGTCTAGTGCAAGGCTGCTCAACCCCAGGCCCGCGCGCCAGAGATTGCCCCGCCAGCGTTTTAAATTTGTCCGTCAACAGCGATCAGCTAGTCAGCGATTGGTGCCGATTCTCTTGTTCACAAACTAAACTAAATTTAAGTTCAGTGCATCTTTTTCTTTCTATTTCATTAAGAAAAGGACAGAAGATAAATTTTAGTTTAGTCCTGTCAAATTAATCAGCGCTTGACGTAAATTGACGTAATTTTAGTTGGCAAGTTTTTAATCACGTCTAAACTTGTATGGAGAGTGACAGGCGCTGATTAATTTGACAGGACTAAACTAAAATTTATCCTCTGTCCTTTTCTTAATGAAATAGAAAGAAAAAGATGCACTGAACTTAAATTTAGTTTAGTTTGTGAACAAGGGAATCGGCACCATTGTCTCTTTAGAACAGATTTCAGGATTCGATAAATATTTTGCCCTTTATGAACCTGAATTCAATATAATATCCATACTCAGCTAAAAATTAAGTAAATCTAAAACCACACTTCTCTGAACCAGATTTTTACTCAAACAGTTTTTTCACAACTGTTGCTATAGTTGTGAAGAAACTGTTTGAGTGAAAATAAAGATTGCTGTCTTTAGCAATTTTGATTAAATGGAAAATGCTACCAAAAGAAGACTTTCCTGCTTGGCAGATTTTAAGCAGATTTGGTTTTACATTTTATTTTATGAAAAATTGTTTTAAACTTTTCAGCTTAGTGAAAAACAAATACCTACCGTACTTCAATGCGAAACATATTTCTGGCTTAATTTTACCATCGACCTGAGATTTGTTGCAGACAGAAATATTGATAAATTGTAAGCACCACAAAAATCTCTTCAGAGGTCACATTGAAGTTTTTTTTTAGATTATTAATAAACTGAGTAACTAACCTGAGACGCGCACCTTTTTCCGCATAGATACTCACGATCTAACGGAAGTTTATTTATTCTCAACTTTATTTCAACCACAGCAAGGTCGATATTTGTTTGGCAGTAAAAACCGCACTGCGCTGCGCCTCGCTAATTGAGCGCCGGCCCATAAGGTGAGTATTAATAATAAGATCTTTTCGTTGCATCACCTGATAAATAGCGCCGCACTCGGCACACTGCGTGGCTCCGAACTTCTTCTGTCCAGCGTCTATCACGTACTGGTCGCCGCCTGTCTTGATCAACGAGCGCTTGATACTCTTCTCTGTAGTACCTACAAACGTTATACAATCAAAATATTAATCATCGATATTTTCTGTACTGGCTTTTGCCCGCGTTGATGTCAGAATATCCCACGGGAACGTACTACTGGGATTTCGTACCTAATAGCCGAGAAAAAGGTCATTGACTCCTACCGCTGCGCCCGCGTTGCCATCAACCATAATTACTTTGTTACTCGTAATTTTGAATCTGTGATATATTTTAAACTATTCATTTAAAATTTAAATGAATAGTTTAAAACGTGTGTGTGTTTTAAATCATAAACAATGATAGGCAAATCAAATTAAAATATCCGAACACTTCACGCCCCCCTTAAGATCTGTCTACGCCCCACCGGTTGGGAAGTCCTGATTTAAATGATATGATGTCAATGCATATTTTAATCTAAAGTAAAAGCCCAATGAATAAGGATTAATATAATACCGGTCAAAATAGCTTCGGAAACTACAATATTTTTTTTAATCAAATTCTTTTCTTTTTATTATTTTTTTAAATCTACTGTTCGAGCAGTGGTGGCCCAGTGGTAACGGCCGCGACTTACGAGTTGTACGTCGTAGGTTCGAACCCAGACAGGCGCTTTACTTTGTGTAAATTATTTCATCACCACTGCTCTCAAAACGGTGAAGGAAAACATCGTGAGGAAACCGGCATGTCCTAGAACCGAAAATTCGAAGACATGTGACATCTACCAACCCGCACTGGGCCCGCGTGGTGGATTACGGCCCACTCCCTCTCACAGAGAGGAGGCCTGTGTCCCAGCAGTGGGAACATTATAGGCTGATGATGACTGTTCGAGGTAATGCATTTTTTTATGAAACAGAAGTTTTTTTTTAATAACACGAAAAATTTCAACGCATGGGGTTTCAGAACCATGTACTGAATCTATGGTAACCGTTTTCGCGTCGATGTCCCTGCCACCCTGTATAAGTAAAATTAATTACTGTTTAATAATCACCTTTTGTACTACTAGGTACAGCTATACCAGGGTTGGGTTTTTCGAAGATGGGGAACACCTTAGTTTTTTCATCCTTTACTTCATTATCAGACGACGATGTGGTGGGAACTTCTGAAAAAACAAAACATAATTACGTTAACAAGGTGTAAAACATAACCAAGCTTTTCAACATTAAAATGAACTTAAAAAAATATATGAATAATTCAACTCAATATTGTTTATTTAAAATAGCCTTAAAAGATAGGCGACTTCCAGTCTAACCAGATGTAGCTGAATACCAGTATTTTACATGGAGCGACTGCCAACCTCACTTCTACAACCCAGGTACTTGGTAACACGATACCCTTTGGTTTAAGACTGGTAAGAAAACTTAGTAAGAAATTCGCGTAAATGTGAAGCCTTAATTGGTTTAACTAGAACAAGGCTGCTTCCCCCAACCCCAGGCTTGCGGGCCAGAAAGTGGCCCACCAGCGTATTTGAATTTGCCCGCCAACAGCGGTCAGCTGGTCAGCGATTGTTTTTGTTTTAGAACAGATTTCGGGATATCACAGCAGATCGAAAAATATTTTGCCGTTTATGAACCCATTCTGAATTCAATATCCAGCTAAAAAACAAACTTCTTTGAAACAGGTTTTTACTGAAACAGTTTCTTCCTAACTATATGAAAATGGTACCAAAAGAAGACTTTCCTGCATCTTCCTTTGCAGAATTTAAGCAGATTTTGTTCTACATTTTACTCTGTGAAAATTGTTTTCAACTTTCAGTTTTGTGAAAAACAAATACCTACCATACTTAAAAAAGAAAAATTTCTGGCTTGATTTTATTATCAACCTGAGATTTGATTAGCGTCAAATCTCAGGTTGATAAATTGTAAACAGCACAAAAACCTCTTCAAAGGTCTCATTGAAGTTTTTATTAGATTATTAATAAACTGAGTAACAAAAATTTTGTTTAATAGTAAGGTGTCCTGTCTACCACAACTGTAGGCAAGTTTTATTTACAAAAGATTGCCCGCCGGATATCGCGATATCAAAATTTTGGCCCATCTTCAAAATTGGTTGAGCAGCCTTGAACTAGAATATCAAAATGTTAATCAATTTGCAGACCGTTTTTTTGCAATTTGTAGGTCTGTATCGAGTTGGATCTTGATCAAAATATGATTCGCAACCATAACAAATATGCATTTACAGAATTATATCATTAGAATCATCAATACATATCTCTAAGTTCGAATTGGTGTCAAATGTCATGATTTCATGAAACTCTGTCAATAGACCGATTTTGCCGATCCACCTTAATAGTAGTAGGCTCGCCTTTTGCTGCATGGGACTAAGTGTCAATATCACCAATGAAAAATGAACGCGAAACGGTGTAGGTACTACTCACCTCTGCCTAATATCTTTGGAGCGATGTTTATATTGTTCTCAAAAAGGTTAATTATCTTTTTTTTATAAGACGGAGGCTTCACAGCTAAATCGAGCTTCATTATGACACCCAAAGTGTTTTTGCCTTATTAATTCATCTGCCTTTTCCCGACTATGTTAGGGTCGGCTTCCAGTCTAACCGGATGCAGCTGAATACCAGTATTTTACATGGAGCGACTGCCTACCTGACCTCCACAACCCAATTAGGTACTGGGTAACACGATACCCCTTGGTAAGACTGGTTGTCAGACTTTCGGGCTTCTGACAACCCGTAACAACTGTCAAAGATCTACAAATGCCAGCCGGGACCAACGGCTTAGCGTGCTTTCCGAGGCACGGAGGAGTCTCGGTACGTAAAGATGGTCACCCATCCACGGACCAACCCCGGCAAGCGTAGCTTAACCTGTTGGATCGACCCGTGCGGTTGTTATTACTTAGCCACGAGCTCCTCCTTACTTACTTTTGCCTTATTAATTATTCCTGTATATTATCATTTCAACTTTACCAAGACCTAATTAAGTTAAAAATATAGTTACAAAATTATATAGTATTAATTAAATCTTTTGTGAAAAGTTCACATTAATGTACCATTGTTTCATGCAAGGTCGGTAATATTACATGGACACAATGATCTTCTAATGTAGGAGATAATTTGAGCTACTGACATGATTCAAATCATATTATTTTTGAAATAATACTTATTGTGTTTGAAGTATTTCTGAAATATTATGATGTGATAAAGTGTCAAATCTTTTGGCAATATAATTTGCATGAAGATAATATCTTGCATGTATTACTAAAAAGTAGGTAGAGGTATTCATCCGCCATTATGTTAAGCCGGCTAAAAACTTAAAGACTACTTCTGGATATTTCCAAATTGACTATCAATAGGTCGAACCTGTCTCATGTTGTCCTTAAAGTTTTAACATTTTGAGATTTCAGGGCCGATACTGTATTGTAAATTTATTTATTAACTATTATTTTGAAGGGCTTGTGGCTAAGTAATAACAGCCGCACGGATCGATCGATCAGGTTAAGTTACGCTTGCTGAGGTTGGTCCGTGGATGGGTGACAATCTTTACATACCAAGACCCCTCCGTGCCTCGGAAAGCACGTTAAGCCGTTGGTACCGGCTGTCATTTGTAGATCTTTGACAGTCGTTACGGGTAGTTAGAAGCCCAAAAAGTCTGACAAACAGTCTTACCAAGGGGTATCGTGTTACCTAGTAACTAGGTTGTGGAGGTCAGATAGGCAGTCGCTCCATGTAAAATACTGGTATTCAGCTGCATCCAGTTAGACTGGAAGCGGACCTCAACATAGTTGGAAAAAGGCTAGGTAGATGATGAACTATTATTTTGAAAATTTGATTTAAAACAAAAGGCTTTAAAAATTAAATCGCATAGACAACTATTTTGAAATGGTGTGCGTCTTAATGATGCAAATATAGGTATTTATTATTTTATGTTTATCAAGGGTGTCTGCGAGAGTAATTATGTAAGAATGTATGAAGGCCTAAGTTTCCTAAAAAACGTGTGGCACTCGGGGACTGCCGCGGTAAAGTTATTGCATAGCATTTGTAACCTCCATACTTCCTATTTGTCAACGCTACACTTGGGATGATGACGTGATGACATAAAACAAAAATTATGACAACGTGATGTTGTCATGGGAACCGTCATTCCATGGTAGGCGGAGTGGGGAGTGTTAGGTTTTATTTTCGTTACGTTACGGAATTTCTTGACTCGGTCGCCGCGCTCAAAGCCCGCGATAAAAGCTATGCAATAGCTTAAAAACCCTACGCTGATTAAAATTTTCATATAGTTTCTATTAACTTACCATTGACAGCAGTCTCAGTAGAAGCAAGCACGGCTTCGGCGTTTATGTTGTTGGACTCCGCCATCTTGAGTATTTGCTCGTCTAACATCTTCAGCTCGCGCTCGATCTCGTCCAGGTCGGGTAGCTCTTCTTGAGCTGGAAACATAATTGTAAATATATAAGTTATGCGAAGCAGGCCTAAGAAACGCTGGCTTGACGATCTGGACTCGTTCGTAACCGATTGGCTGGTGAAGGCACAGCATAAAGAAAATTGGGAAAATATGGAGGAGACATTTACACGTAACATCCCGCCTATAATCCCCGAAGGGTTAGGCAGAGGTATACCTATACTATGGCACACCCACATTTCGCCAGTTATGTTTAAGTCCCATGTAATAGGGGGCGAGCCTATTGCCATCATCCGGGCACAAATCTAGACTCCGGGCTGCTACTGAGAAATATTTAGTAACTATGAAATATTAAAATGATGAAACAGAAAAAAAAACAATGGCACTCCGGGAGTGCCGACAGAAGTGAAAAGTTTGAACAATTAAAAAAAACATACTTCCAAAACCTTGAAAGTAAAAATGCTTGCATAGAACATTGATCCGTAACTTAATATAAATAAACAGCACAATCGCGTTTACAAAAATGAGGTGTCGGGAGTTCAATTGTTTTTTCCCATCTCAAAAAAGCCCAACGCACCTCAAGTTTTCACTTAAAAAATTAACCTTAGAGAGAAGAACGAATACAGCGAAAAATGCATTTCGACATATTCAAGAGAAATGGCAAAAAGATTTAAATGAGAGTCGATTTATTTATTTAGATTTACCAACGTATGTATACCTACAATATACAAATGAAAGGAAGCCAGAGAAGATAAAGAACTGAGCTGCCGAACTGACTTTGATGAATTGCTTCCAATAAGAAATATCCCTGATATAAAGGGATATTTTTTATATAAAATTTTCATGCTAAGAGATGTCACTATGGTAATTTAAAACGGTCATCACACATATTCAGGGCGCGTATGACCAGACCCCTTAGTAGAAGAAACTGGTTTCTTTCAACTTAATAGAATAATAATGTAACAGCTGCTTATGTTGACCCCTAACTAATAATAATAGGCGACTAGGGGTCTGCTGTCCTGTAGTTTAGTAACCACCAGTAAATTGAAATTGCTAACAGCGCCCCGCGGTTTCACCCGCATAAATCTCGATCCCGTGGGAATATCGAGATAAAAAGTATTCTATGTGTTAATTCAGGTTATAAACTCCTTTCAGTAGTTTTTGCCTAAAAGAGTAACAAACATCCATCCTCACAAACTTTCGCGTTTACAATATTAGTAGGATTATTTATTATAACTAGAGATTGGATATTCGGATGCATATTTACCTAAAGTTAATATTTGGCTAAGAAATTATGGAAGTAGCTCTTAATAAATAAAAAAATTAACGTAAATCCCGAAATTCCATAACATTCGGGAATGCACAATTACTCAGATACATGGTATGGAAATGACTTATCAGCCCTCTTATGAAGGTTACTTTTGCGGTGTTAAGGCTCCTGGCTGTGAATTCACTCGACAGAGTTTAGGTAAATTCTTGCGATGCTATGTTTGTGTGCACCGTTGACGCACACACGCCTAAACATCGAGCGTAGTAATCGCTTAAACAGTTTTGATCCTATAGACGGTATTTTGTTAAGTTACGTAGGTACGCTTATGAAATAAGTCTGGAATGTTTGTGTATATTCGTTTAGTATATTTATAACAATTCTGTTTTATATGGAATTTTATACTTTTTGTATGGAAAACATGAAAAATTATTACCTACATGTTGAGTTTTATGGGTTTATGGGTTTCATAAAGGGGGTCGAAATTTTCATTATTTTTGCGATAAGACACAATTTTCGAGATATAAGCAAAAGAACAGAAAAAAGATAAAGTACAGTTTTTGCAACTGAATGAGTTATTAATTTAGTGAAAATGAAAAATTCGCTATTCTGAATTTGACTTTTTTCACCTAAAATTTTGATTGGTGCCGATTCTCTTATACACCGAACTAAACTAACTAAACTATCTCTAAAATTTCTTACTTTTGACTATGAGAATCTCAAAGCTATTGGTGCCGATTCCCTTGATCACAAACTAAACTAAATTTAAGTTCAGTGCATCTTTTTCTTACAATTTCATTAAGAAAAGGACAGAAGATACATTTTAGTTTAGTCCTGTCAAATTAATCACCGCCTATTACTCTCCATAAAAGTTTAAACGTGATTAAAAACTTGCCGACTAAAATTACGTCAATTAACGTCAAGCGCTGATTAATTTGACAGGACTAAACTAAAATTTATCTTCTGTCCTTTTCTTAACGAAGTAGAAAGAAAAAGATGTACTTAAATTTTGTTTAGTTTGTGAACAAGGGAATCGGCACAATTATGCAAAATAAATTCTCTAAGTTTAAGAAAATTTTTGACACATCTAAATCAAATTTGACAATCGCGATTCCACACGTGATACCTAACCATGTGAATCTTTTTAGAGCCGGAGGCGCGCACGCTCGACGTGTTTTATATGGAACTTTTCACTTTTTGTATGGAAAATAAGAAAAAATATTACCTACATGTAGAGTATAAGGGGTTTAAGGGTTTTATAAAGGGAGTCGAAATTTTCATTATTTTTGCGATTGGACACACCGTTTTCGAGATATAAGCAAAAGAAAAAAAAAAGATTCAGTACTGTTTTTGCATGTGAAATCGAGGTGTTGGTGTGAATTTAAAGTTCATGACAATCAATTTTATTCCACACGTTTTTAATCGCGAAAAATAGTCAGATTCGGTTAGAAAATCTAAATTTTAAGTGAAAAACGTCAAATTCAGAATAGTAAAATTGCTATTTTCACTAAATGAAAATCTCAGTTCCATCTTAGCGCTGTCAAACTAAAATCTAGTTAAGTTGTGTCACTTTAGTCTATTTCAGAATGGGAAATCGTCGTTTGACAGGAATAAAACAAAATTTTGGTGATTTTTAGTCTAGTTTAGAGGCATTTGTGACAAGAGAATCGGCACCATGTCTAACTAAATCTGACTATTTTTAATCGCGATTAAAAAGGTGCGGAATAAAATTAGTTATCTTGAACTAAAATTCACACCAACACCTCGCTTCAGGTGCAAAAAACAGTACTGTATCTTTTTTTTTTCTTTTGCATATATCTCGAAAATGGTGCGTCCAATCGCAAAAATAATGAGAATTTCGATCCCCTTTATAAAACCCTTAAACCCCTGACAATATTTTTTCTTATTTTCCTTACAAAAAATAAAAAATTCTATATAAAACGTCAAGGCTGCCCCCTGTGCGCCTCCAGCTCTAAAAAAAATTCACGGGGTAGGGCAAACAAGTACCACGTGGACTCGCGATTGTCAAATATAATTTTAGTGTGTCAAAATATATTTAAATTTAGAAAATTTTTGTTGCAGAATAGCTTCAAGATTTTCATAGCCAAAAGTAAGGAATTTTAGTGATAGTTTAGTAAGTTTAGTTCGGTATACAAGAGAATCGGCACCATATTGCCATCTTAGTGCTGTCAAAATAAAATATATTCTATAATTATTTCACGATGGGTGAATGGATGGTGATTTTTAGTCTAGTTTTGAGGCATTAATTTGTGACAAGAGAATTGGCACCAGTATCCATAAAGGGATCTGAGACACTTGCGCGAAAGACATTTTCGCGAAAGACACTTGCGCGAACCCACTTGCGCGAAAAAGTTGCGGAAATGAGATTTCTTCATAACATCACGCCATCAATTTCAAAGGGCCCAACACTTTGAAATTGATGGCGTGATGTTATGAAGAAATGTGAAAATTTTCGCAGCCGCCATCTTATATTTACGTTTTGACATCAAAATCTGCTTTAGCATCCTCGAAAACTATGAAAACGATACCCATGACGAAATATTTTTAAATGTTCGCAGCCGCCATCTTGGATCTTTATTTTGACTTAAAGTAGTGTTCAGTAGCGTTAAAGAACTTCGTTCCAAAAATACTTCACTTATTGCTACAACAGCATATCGGCGCGGGCATATCGGTGACGCGAACCCATAACTTTTTCCCCTACCAAAAATCACTCAAAACTATGAAATCTAAAGTCAAAATATAACTAGTGAACCCAGCAGGCAGATGTTGTCCTGCGACAACAGCGCCACGCGAGTCCAACTATAGTTATGAACCATCCAAGTTACACAAAAAGAATTAAAAAAAAAAAACATCTAAATCAGTCAAGCCGTTTAGGATAAGAAGAATTACGAACACACGTACACCGGTATTTTATTTATTGCCAGGCATGCAAAATTTTAATGTTCTTCAAAAACAAGCAAAGTACTTTAAAATAAAATGCGGATCAAAATGTGGTAGTCGACGTACAATTTCTGGAATATGTTAACATCGGACACGTACGTGCGTGTGTGCGTGCTGCGACGCAAAGTGATACGTCCTCACGCTGGGAAGGCCCATTCGCTACTGACGGAATAGATTTTCCGCGATCGTTTATATAGTTCACTTTGCCATTTATTTACGTAATGAAGTAATTGTTTATTTATAAAATAAAATTTAGATTCTATTAAACAATTAACTTAAAATTAATATATAATTTTTTAAATTCCTTAAAAGTGTTTCTAAGTATTAGAAAAAAATATTTATTTGGCTTGAAGTTTTGAGAAAGTTACGTTATTTCAACATTTTTTTTCTGCTATATTTTGTATGAAAGTTGAAAAAAGTGGTTCCCCTATGTACAAGTAGACCATATAATGATGTTGATGATATTTTTTAATTTTCAACATCAAAAGCAGTTTCTTCTAACGAAACGATCAAACGTCAGTCTCGCGTCATTTTTTGGAAAACTTGTTGCGAATTTTAGTGATTTCCCACGAATCCTTAATTTATTTCAAAAATCCCTTTCCCCTATGTACAAGACGAAGAATTGGACTTTTCAAATCACAAATAATTTTGTTTAAATTCTGGTTCCCTTTCTCACAACGAATAAACAAAATTGATCAAAATCAGTGATTTCGTGCGGTGCGGCGGCACGGAGCCTTAACATAAAAATTTATATACCCACAATTATTTTTTTTACCAGTCTCAAGACACCGAGTTGTTTGTCGCTATGTGCTATGCCAATTTGGCAACCTACTTTATAACATTAGCTAGCATTTCTATAGATAAAAAGTACTGAATTGATCAATTCTAGAGTCGCGAGATTTTTGCGATCGATACAAAAGTGCATTCCATATTAGCCAACACCTCAACTTTAGGTAAATATGCATCCGAATATCCGATCTCTAATTATAACTTAGGGATATTCTTACTTAGGGTCTATGCACACGAAGATATTTAATTTCAAACATGAATAAGACGTGCTAGTGGCTGTGTCGGTAAAAAGATAGATTGGCATAGTATTGGTTGGAGATCTACTGTAAATTAAGGTAACCTATTAGTTTTATGGTAAATATTAGAATATTGATTGAGTTGTAATATTATGTGGGGAATAGGAGATGTGATGGTATGGTATAGAATATTGAATTTGATGTTGGCAAAGTAATATAAATGACTGACAAAATATCTTGGTGTTTCATATTATTTTCCTTATCCCTGAAATATTGATAATTATATTCGGTATTAAATTAGTATTTTAGAGCAAGGGTAGCTTCTTATTACAGGGTAGTTTCTTATTAGTCATTTATTCAAACTAGGCTGAGAATCAGCACTTTTCGAACGTCAAAATTACATAAGACAGTTCCCCGAAACGCCCACCCTTCATCACTTCCTTTCCTATTTCAAGTCACAAACGCGCTTTTACGAAAAGTTTTAGTTAAGAACTTGTGCAGAGGCAGATGTGTAAGATGTTGGTTCAAAGACGATTCTTCTAAAAATTCTTTTATAACAAATTTTGCACTGCAAAATTGCAACATTTTGTATGTTTGACACTATCACGTCGAAACGGCTGAACGGATTTCGATGGAAGTCACACACACATAAGGTGACTGATGTGTTGCCTGCAAACTAATAAATAATCCACACAAATACGAAAGTAAGTCTGTCTGTCAGTTACTTTTCAGGCCTGAACCACTGAACCAATCGTGTTATGACAAATTTCTACGCCACAGTGGCATGACGGCTTATTCAATGTTCCCGTATGGGGCTGACCTGCTATAATACGCAGGATAGTATAATTAGGGATTGCCTCCGCTGCCGGCGCCGGCATCCAAAAATAGCGCTGTTGGGAACCGGCAGTACATTACAGTACATTTTTGCGAGTAAAAATATTTAATCAAACTAATTCGGTTCCGGGTAGTACTTGATTGCTGGAATATGGAAATACATTAATGGAAAAAAATTATGCCTACCCGGCCTATCTATTCCGCCAAATTGCCAATCCCATTTTCCGCTTTTTTCCAAAGTCAGTGCCGGCAACCAATTCAGCAACCGGCGCTGGCAGCAAATTCGGCACACGGCGCCGGCAACTGATGCACTTCCTAATAATTAATATAAAAATAATTTACCTGGAGCCGCATTTTCTTCAACAAGTATATATCCACCTTCAACAGGCAGAAACTGTCCACTCTTCGGCAAATCGCCATGATTTTCTACATGCCCATCAATGTCTGCCATGACCACGTCATTCGCTACCGACGGTGGCAATGTTGTCAGTGGCTGCGATGACGCCACCACTTCTGATGGCAAGGTCGTCAAAGGTGATGCTACCGTTGGCGGTAAACTTGCCACATTATCTGGCACCGTCATTTCGAGCTTCTGGCAACCCAGTTCTACTATAACGGCTTCAGAATCCTGTGGCAGTGTTGCCATGTTAACTGGCACAGCGGTCACTGGCTGGAATATTTGATTGGTTTCTTCTATAAGGGTTCTGTTGAAGCATGGTAGTTCTTGCAGTGGTCTTGACAGAGACAGTTCGGATTCGGGAATTTCTTCCTCTTCCCACTGGCTGAGTAACGCTTCTATTGTTTGTTTTTCTTTGTCGAAGGGATCCGCTTTGTCTGTGAAAAATATTTGTTACTTACTATAATATATAACATTTGCTTGGATTGCCACTGAAGGTTTGGGCATAGAATGCTACTCGCGCTAAGACCCAAAACGCCCACCCTCCCGCGACATTTCTTGTTTTAACTACTTTTTTATTGGTCTGAGGTTTTAACATAAAATATATCCTATGACACTCGGCAATACTGTAGATTCCCATAAGAATTTTCGAAATCAGATCAGCAGTTCGGAAGATTACCCCTACATACAAACTCACAAATTTTACCTCTTTATAATATTATTATCGTATTGATAACATCACGCCTGCATACGAACAAGGGTGATTAGGTATATAGTACACAAGAATTTCGCCGTTCATGTCATTCCCCAGGCTGATACTGGGTGCCGGGGTCGCGAGAAAGTCCGAAAGGGATACCGTGGCCCCTGGCAACATATAGGCAACTGATGGAACACGGGTAGGTTTTAGTCAGTAAGAGTCTGACACGCCCTTCCGCTCCACCCAGAGCGGGAGAAATTATTTGATAACTTCCCACCCAAAAAAAAAGCTGATACTGGGATTTTCTTAATGGAAGAAACAATTACATTATGTATTTAAATTTATTCTCATATTGTATGTTTATATTTAAATTAGTGAATAGTTTTAAGCTTTTTATTTTATGTATTTTGTTTTCTCTTCTACTCTTACACACGTTGTCTACATCTCTTTCAACTACTTTCCTATCGCAGGTATGCTGGAAGAGATTTCTATAGAAATGAGCATCACCGTTGTACGTATTTTTCTGTTCCTTTCTTCTTGTCTGTTTATGTGTGTACATAAACTGTTAAATAAATAACACAGCCCAACCTGAGGATCTGACCTCAGCACGGCTGCTGAACGTGGGATCATAGCTTTATGATCCCACGCTCAGCAGTCGTGCTTTAGACCGTCAATCAATCTACCTAGCCTTTTCCCAACTATGTTGGGGTCGACTTCCAGTCTAACCGGATGCAGCTGAATACCAGTAATTTACATAGAGCGACTGCCTATCTGACCTCCACAACCCAATAACTGGGTAATACGATATCCTTGGTAAGACTGGTTGTCCAACTTTCGGGCTTCTGACGACCCGTAACGACTGTCAAAGATACACGAATGACAGCTGGGACTAACGGCTTAACGTGCTTTCCGAGGCACGGAGGAGTCTCGGTATGTAAAGATGGTCACCCATCCACGGACCAACCCCGGCAAGCGTAGCTTAACCTGTTGGATTGACCCTTCCGGCTGTTATTATTTAGCCACGAGCTCCAGTCGTGCTTTAGACCGTACAGACTATTATTTAGACATAGTTAAAAACCTTTTCGATATAAAATATTTGACGGTTCTGACTGCAATTTGCGATGATTAATTGCAATTTAGTAATACTTGACTTTACCTCAATAGATTTATTTCCAAAAGTGCAAAATACATTATTTATGAATAGGTATGTAAAAAATCAGGATATAAGTTTAAAGAAAAAATAATATTTATACTCTAATAATCACTAATGATCAATCAATCATTCGATAAAAAATGGTTAAAGACTGCATATTTTTTGATTTATCATGACCAGCACATTCTATAAAAATCAGCCAAATGCGTGTCGAACCACGCACAATGAAAGATTCCGTAGTTGGGATGAATTTATCCCAAAAACAAACTTAACTTTGTTCTCTCGTATATCGATAAACGTCACGGTCAATTTTCCAACAGAGAACAGAGGCCCATGGGCGGCTTTAAAACTCTGATACCAGGTTAGTCACTAACCAGTAACCACACGAAAAGAAGAAGAATTCTCCAACTGCAAAAGTAAGATTGTAATCGCTTTTTTTTAAATAATTCTTCTACTTGTGCTGTGAGACCTTGCTTCTTGTTAAATTTTATGACTCTAGGTCAATGGTAAGTACCCTATAGGTTTTGATTTATTTCCGAGTATGAAAATATGTCGCGTAAATGGCCGTATTTTAAGATGCTTTTATTAGGTCGACCTGTATGTAACTAACTATGTAATGGAATCTAAGGTAACTAATTTAACCATCTTCCAAGGGTCGTAGCGTAATGAAAATTGGCAGCTGTATGTAGTTCTGATGACAATACAATAATATGGTACTGTCGAACTGATCTGATGATGGAGCCGGAAGATATGAACTGGAACTTCATGATGGAAAATCGTATCATAGCTGTTTTGGATTTCTTAGAAAAGTCTTGTAATGAACTTTGACCACGATGCATTTATAAAAGCGTGTTTTTTTTATATTTAGTTATATAATAATTTTTATTTTATTGTATTGACTTAGAAACTTGATTTTTTAGAGCCCCAAGGGACCGTAGACGTACGTACTTGATATGTACTAATTTCAACTTGATACCTCCACTGTTCCTGAGAAAAAGGGTCTTGACAGACAGACATACGGACGGACAACGACGAGACCTTATAAGGATTCCGTTTTTCCTTTTGAGTTACGGAACCCTGAAAATAGTTAATGCTGTACAGTTTTTGTAGAATTCTAGCTTTGAAAATAGATAATCTTCTTGATCATTCATTTTTAGGGTTCCGTAGTAAACAAGGAACCCTTATAGTTTCGTCATGTCCGTCTGTCTGTCTGTCTGTCTGTCCGTCTGTCTGTCCGCGGCTTAGCTCAGAGACGCTTAATACTAGAAAGCTGTAATTTGGCATGGGTATACTATATATTTATTAATCACGCCGACAAAGTAGTAAAATAAAATCATGAAAAGACATAAAGTGAGGATGTTTTTTTTTATGTATGGGAGAACATGTTTTTCAACTACAAAGTTAAGTTTGTTCTTGGGATAAATTCATCCCAACTACGGAACCCTTCATTGTGCGTGGTCCGACACGCACTTGGTCGGTTTTTTGTTATTACTTAACTTTAGTTTCAGTAGGATTTCTTATTTAGTTCATTTTGTACAAAATTATTTTATCCATACTAATATTATAAATGCGAAAGTTATTCTGTCTGTCTGTCTGATCTGATCCTTGACAAATCAACGCAAAGATCAGCCATGCCAGCATTTTTGTAGAAACTCTGCCCTTGCTGAAATCATCATCTGCCTAGAACCCAGTTACTGGGTAACACGATACCCCTTGGTAACACTGGTTGTCAGACTTTCGGGCTTCTGACTACCCCATAACGACTGTCAAAGATCTACAAATGACAGCCGGGGCCAACGGCTTAACGTGCTTTCCAATGTATGGAGTGGTCTCGATATGTAATGGATGGATACCCGTCGTATGACCGAACTCGGCAAGCATAGCTTAACCTTTAATCGACCCGTGCGGCTGTAATTATTAAGTCACGAGCCTCTGCCCTTGTTCCGGTGTTCGATTTCCGGGTGGGACAAAGTGTCATTGGGTTTTTCTATCTGGAATATCTCAGTAGCAGCTTGGAGTCTGGATTTGTGTCCGATTGATGGCACTAGGCTCGCCCTTAGCTTGTTTTTTGGGTGGACAATTATCAAATATCTTCCCCCGCTCTGGGCGAAGGAGGGCGTGTTAGACTCTTACTGACTAAAACCCACCCGTGTTCCTTCAGTTGCCTGTATGTTGCCAGGGGTCACGGTATCCTTTTCGGACTTTCCCGCGACCCCGGCAGGCATCGACCCTAGCAGACCCCGTTAGTTGTGCTGACATCTCTTTGAGGCGCGCGTGGAAAAAAATGCGCCGTCGACCCGAGCCTGGTCCTTATCGGACGGCGAGCTACCCATTGCTCACCGTTCGCAACCCCGCGCCTACGGTGGTCGGTAATCGGTATAGGGACGTGAGGGCGCGAAATTTGCCTATTCCTCACGCGTTCCACCTCCTCCTTCGCGAGCATTACTGCTTCGTAGAAGGAGGTGACGGTTTCCCACGCCCTCTCGCTCCGTACCATGGCCGGACGCGAGAGACCGGCGGTGCCCCGCCCAAGCTGGGCAGACCTCTACTGTATACTCCACCGTGTCACTCCTAGCTGAATGAAGGTGTACTAAAGGTACACCTCTGCTGACCTCGTCGAGAAACACAGGAGTAATGTTATTGTTATGTATCGAGCGTGTGAATGTCATTGTACAGTCACGTTTTTCGTTTTTCGGGGGCATGAGTAAAATTAATTATATAATTACTTACGTAAACATGTTTAGTTTGTACTGTATAATTAATAATTGACTTTGTTAGTTGATAAATAATAAAAAAACTACGTACATTACAAAAAATCTGCGTCATTGACATACGACGAAGCTTGGACAAAGTGAACATAACAGAACGTCACGTCTTGCTTCGGTTCACGCTCAGCAGTGGCGCTTGCGTCCACTAGACCAGTGTTTTTCAACGTGTGGGTCGCGACCCCCTGGCGGGTCGCAAAGCCTCTATAAGGGGTCGAGAGGCCTCAGTAAAAGAAAAAAAAATTGTTGCTTGATATAATTCCAGCAGATTTTCTTTTAGGTTGGTTCCCAAACTTGCCTCATCTACAGCTGCATTTAAAAACGTAATTACTCTACTGGGAAATCCGTATGACCGTCATAAATCCATCAATTATACGACATCAAATTTACGTAAAAAATATACTTAGGATTTTATTAGGAGGCGAGTAGTTAAGATACGTTGTCCCCATCGTGGTTGTCCCCATAATTCCATCGTATCGCTTTTCCGTGGGCTTCGTTTGGCGATGTACGAGTAATATGTGTTGAAGTATTTGATATTTGTATTATAATAAAATACAGATTATAAACAGTGGAGGGTAGGGGGTTGCGTTATGAAAAAGGTTGAAAAACACTGCACTAGACCAACGAGGCAAGTTATATGTTATAACTTATAAGCTATTTTTGGGCAAGGGTGGGCTATTGCCATCATCCATGAACAAATGCAGATGGGAGTCTGCTACTAAAAATTCCTATTGGAAAAGTCTAATAGCCTACTGTCATTTTTAGGGTTCCGTTAAAAAACGGAACCCTTATAGATTCGTCATGTCTGTCTGTCTGTCTGTCTGTCCGTCCGTATATCACAGCCACTTTTTTCCGAAAGTATAAGAGCTATGCTGTTGAAACTTGGTAAGTAGATGTATTCTGTGAACCGCATTAAGATTTTTACACAAAAATAGAAAAAAAAAAAATAATTTTGGAGTTCCCCATACTTAGAACTGAAACTCAAAAAATTTTTTTTCATCAATCCCATACGTGTGGGGTATCTATGGATAGGTCTTCAAAAATGATACTGAGGTTTCTAATATCATTTTTTTCTAAACTGAATAGTTTGCGCGAGAGACACTTCCAAAGTGGTAAAATGTGTGTCCCCCCCCCTGTAACTTCTAAAATAAAATATATGATGTACATTACCATGTAAACTTCCACCGAAATTGGTTTGAACGAGATCTAGCAAGTAGTTTTTTTTTTAATACGTCATAAATCGTAAACTTATCGTTACTTGCTGCTACGGAACCCTTCATGGGCGAGTACGACTCGCACTTGGCCGCTTTTTTTTATATTCAATGATTAAATCACAAAGCGTGGAGCGCTTTGTTTAAATGAATTAAAAGTATACACAGCCAAAAAGCGCTACACGTTTTTGGATTTAATCATTGGTTTTAAAAGAAGTAACAGGTTGCATGTACTTATATCGTAACTAATACAGGTCAATTTAATTATTTTATCATTTTTAATGCGGAGTTCGTGGCTAAGTAATAACAGCCGCATGGATCGATTCATCTGGTTAAGCTACGCTTACCGAGGTTGGTCTGTGGATGGATGACCATCTTAACATACCGAGACTCCTCCGTACCGCGGAAAGCACGTTAAGCCATTGGTACCGGCTGTCATTCGTAGATTTTTGACAGTCGTTACGGGTTGTCAGAAGCCTGAAAGTCTGACAACCAGTCTTACCAAGGGGTATCGTATTACCCAGTTACTGGGTTGTGGAGGTCAGATTGGCAGTCGCTCCATGTAAAATACTGATATTCAGCTGCATCCGGTTAAACTGGAAGTCGACCCCAACATAGTTGGGAAAAGGCTAGGTAGATTGATTGACGGTCTAAAGCACGACTGCTGAGCGTGGGATCATAAAGCTATGATCCCACGTTCAGCAGCCGTGCTGAGGTCAGATCCTCAGGTTGGGCTGTGTTATTTATTTAACAGTTTATGTACACACATAAACAGACAAGAAGAAAGGATAACCCCCCGACCCCAATATAGTTGGGAAAAGGCTAGGTAGATTGATTGAATTTTTAGTGCGGGTAAAGAGCGTTTTTTTTTTGTTTGAATGCGCTAATCTCTAGAACTACTAGTCAGATTGGAGAAATTGTTTCTGCATTAGTTAGCCCAATTCCTGAGGAAGGTTTTAGGCTAATTAACTTCACGCTTAGGAGACGAGCAAAAAGATAAAAAGTCAGAAACACGCTAAGCGAAATTTCAAGCAGAAGAAGTCGCGGGCAGCGAGTATAATCATAAAATCACTTACCATTTCCAAGTTCCTGTGAAGAATTCTGACTAAGCATCGACGCGTCAGTCATGGTAACAGTAGACACGGCCGTGCTATTCAAAACAGAACCATTAGCTGAAGAATTATTCTGCTTCACTGCAATAACAGCCTTATTCTTAAGATGCTTAGGCTTCCTAATCCTATGCCTCACTCCTAGATTAATCTGACCAGGCTTTCGCTTGCGTCTGTGCGAATGGGAATGTCTCATACGTCTGTTGGTAGTTGTCACTTCAATAGCATTGGAAATCTTGGCTGTGACGCTTGTGCTCAAGTCAGGGTTGGATTTACCATAGAAAGACTTAGCAGACAGTATTTCCTTCAGTCTATCGCTGTTGAATAATGAAAGGCGAGCTTTGGGAGCGTTTTCCAATCTCGGGTACTTAGTACTTGGACCGTGATCAGTCAAACTGTCGTTTCGAAGTCTCTTATGACTTTTTTCACTGTCACAGTTAGATTCCGGACTTTCGCCAATTTCGACAATAGAACGACGGTTGTGTCCCAACTTAGGGGGCGAAGCACCCGCGTCTGTTGTATGAGGAGTCTTAAGCATTTGTGTAGGAGATATAATACTACTCATATCCATCTTCGTCAAGCAAACTATAGCATTTTTGCTTGGAGAAACATTTTTCTTCTGTTCTAATAACACTCCTTTGAAACTGTGGAATTTAGGAGTCAACTTATGCCTCCTACTTGACCGTCTCAAGGATTTGGTTGGGGTATTCTCTTTGGAGTCCGTACCAGAATCTGTGTCAAAATTCAGGTCTTTTAAGGAGCTGCTGCAGCTTTCCGTGTCTGCGATGAGACTGGCCAGACTTTTTCGGGCACGGCTTGAGGTAGACGAAGTTGTATGGACACTTGTACAGGAGTGAGTAGACGATGGGGTCCCAGGATGGTTGTTGAGGTGTGGAGTGGCTGGCGTAGACACTGAACCAGTACATTTTGAATCCGGACAATATCTTGTCTGATACTTCTTCAACGTAAACGGAGACTTGATGAAGTTCTTCAAATCGTTGCATTCTTTTAGGAGTTTCCGGGTTTGACTTCTGGTGTCATCTGTGAAATAGACGATTTTGGTTATAGTTGAATTGTAAAAATTAAATCTTATGCTAATGATGTAGTTAGAATAATGATTAGTATGCTGAAATTAACACACAATGCATGTTTGTGCTTTGTGGTAATGTAAAATATTAAATATAGTAGTAACATTAATTATGAATGCTGTGAAATTGGAAACTTTTGTAGTAATAAATAAAAAACCAAGACAGCACTATCAACAGTGACGTGAAGCCGGGTGTGTATGCACAGAGTGGAGGTGTAGTTTTGGCATACTTCACTGTATTGTCCGCAGCACTATGTCTTGGTTTTTATTTGGTTTGAATTTGATATAATATAACTTATACTAAACGCATGAAGTTATGTTTTGTTTTAACTACAGGGTCAAATGAAAATAGCTTGCAAAACTCCCCAGGCGTGATGGGTATACAACGCTACAAAATGAAAATAAAAACGATTTTAGAAAAGAAAATACAACAATCAGTTAGAAATTGATAAACTTAGAGACTAAGGATAGGACGACTTATCAGCCTGACACTATTACAAGCTTATCAGTAGTAGAGTGTCCAAAATAGTTCCTGGTCTAGTTTATTTAGAGGGCACATCTGTTGTGATAGCATATCAGTATTAGCCTGAGATAAGAGGGCATAATGAAGGGAAAGAATAATTATACATGAGCTTTCTTGAATATTTAACACATAACATCGCGCCTTGTTTCCCGAAGGGTTAGCCAGAGGTGTACCTATAGTACCACATTTCGCCAGATATAAATTAAAGTCCCAAGTAAAAGGGGGCAAGTCTATTGCTATCAACCGGGCACAAATTCAGACTCTAGGCTGCTACTGAAGCGAAGCAGTAATGCTCGCGAAGGAGGAGGCGGAACGCGTGACGGAGAGGCAAAATTCGCGCCCTCATGCCCCTAACCGCCGCAGGAGGAGACGCCCTGGGCGTCGGGAATCGCGAGCCGATTCCGGCCACCGTAGGCGCGGACTTGCGCATGGTGAGCAAAGGGTAGCTCGCCGCCCGATAAGGACCAGGCCCAGGTCGACGGCGCGTTGTGTTCCACGCGCGCCTCAAAGAGATGTCAGCAGAATTGACGGGGTCCGCTAGGGCCGATGCCTGCCGGGGTTGCGAATAAGGCCGAAAGGGAAATCGTGGCCCCCGGCAACATGGCAACTGAAGGAACACGGGTGAATTTTGTCAGTAAGAGTCTAACACGCCCTCCTGCTCCACCCAGAGCAGGAGAAGTTATTTGATAAATTCCCACCCAAAAAAAAAGGCTGCTACTGAAAAATTCCAGATGAAAGAACCCAATAACACTTTGCACATTACACCACACTGTCTAGAATATTTATTCTACTAGTAGCACCAAGCAGTTTCACCTACATAATTCTCGATCCCGTGTGAATATCGGGATAAAAAGTATCCTATGTGTTAATTCAGGTTATAAACTATCAGTAAGTATGCCAAATTTCATTAAAATCCATTCAGTAGTTTTTGCGTGAAGGAGTGACAAACATCCATCCATCCTCACAATCTAGTAAGATATTTTTCTTGGTTGTGCCATACCTTAAGTATTATATACATATACTATACATCTTAAACAAAATACTTAGGAAAAATAAAAAAAAACCTAGTGATTATTTTTGTTGTTGTGTGTACTATAGCTTATCTGTGAACAGCATTGTGGGCTGCAATATTGTCTAAAAGTTTAGTGTATTTCTTGTTTCTGTTTTATATTGTAGCTGTGTTGTTCCTTTTGAATAAAATATGAAGCTGGATGAGAATAGGCCATTGTTTCTCTTCCCTTGCATGCTGATAAACTATCACAGCATGCAGGGATGATAAGCAGGTTACTAGTATGTTGCAATACTTAATAAGATTACTATTCTGCTTGCTACTGTAATAAGTTTAATAATATACATGAGCTGGCTAGTCTCTGACCAAAACAGGCTTTTCTTACTCTTATAAGGGAAGTTGCTGGAAAAGACTGATAAACTATTACAGTATGAGGATAGCCAGCAGGGTACTTGCAATAGTTAATGAGACTACTATTCTTGCTACTGTACAATATGTCCGATATAACTTGGCAGTTCTCAACATAGGCACTTAACACTTTCATGCATGTTCTCTCACTCACACTCGCCTCATTTGTCACCATTTGGTTCCGAAAAAAAATTATTGCACAGCCTTCTGTGCGATGTTCGGAACTGCCATATTGTAATAGGTTTAATAACATACATGAGCTGGCTAGTTTCTGACTAACTGAGAACAGGCCATTCATTCTCTTCCGTTGTGTTGTGAAAGGCTGATAAACACGGTATGAGGATAGCCAGTTGGGTAGTATTCTGCTATCGTTAAATGAGACTACCATTCCTCTTGCTACTGTTATAACCCCATGTGTGCTGTAAAATGCTTATAAAAGGGTCACTGGGTGAGGAGTCTGCAGAGTATAAACAATGCTACAATACTTGATTTAAGATTATCAGTCCGCTTACTACTGTGATAATTATATTTTCCTTCAGAGTATTCCTCGGGTGGTCAGATAGGTGTATGTTTTAGCTGATGTTTCTATGATAAATAAGTATTTATTTTAATGAAGACAAAGGTATCTACACTTATTTGCTTTTTGTCCACATGCTGTTTTAAAAAATGTATGATGCAATACATAAGTTTCTTTCAAACTTAGGTCAGTGGGTCGTCTTATTGACTAAATATATTCTACATTGTATTCAGTCTATGTTTTGAATGGTACATGTTGTTACATGAATTAAAATACTGTTTTTAGTACAAATAAGCTAGTTTAGTCATTTATAAGCACTTTCTATACAAAATCAGTAATTCCCATGACTAGAAATGTTTTTGAAGAAATTACAGCTTGCATACAAAACAACAATGACACGAACAGGTAAAATAATTGCAAGGTTATCTTGTATGTGCTATAAAGTAAAATTCAAGGCTCTTTGAGCTCTCATACTCATTGGAAAGGTCCTACATGTTTCTGCATGTATATCTGACATAAAACGACTAGTGTATGCCATTGTTTACATACAAAACATGGATTTAAAACTAGAATTAGAAGGATAAGTAAAAAGACTCACGCCATAGGCTTCTTTCTGGCGTCTTTGGAACATGCTGGTCGTTTTCGTCTCCAGAGCTCGAGTCCAACGTGCTGATGATGCCCAGGTCGCAGTCCTCGCTGTCACTTTCACTATCAACCACCGGCAGCTTCCGATGCGTTGTCAAGGATTCCCGCGAAGTCATCTCCTCGCATTGAAATAACCCCTTCTTTCTCTCTGACATCTTTGGCGTATGAGTATGAGGAAGCCGCGAGGAACGTCTAGGAGTCATCGCGGCCATGTCTACGACCGAAATACTGACCTTAATTAACAATAAAACATGAAATCGGACACTGCACTCTCAGCGTTTCGTTGACCCAGCCTCACTACTCAATTAACTTTTTGCCTACTTTACGACAGTGATACCACATATTGTAATGCAATTTAAGTAAATGAACGTTAGATATACAGTTACGGCGGTTTTTAGATCAGAAAACACGTAAATTGTAACAAAAAACGTGCGTCAAAAAACTTTTAACAAACGTTAGCAAGCAACCATTGTTGTTTGGCGCGTAAACACCTGTCATGTGGCGGTGTTGCTTGTTTAAAAATTTACTATTATTATTTATCTTGAAATATTTCCGTAAAAGTAGAATTGCAGTTATTCATAATTAATTATAACTGATTCATTAATTAATGCTTAATTAATCGTCTCTCAAATACAACAAATAAATAATAGGAATCTTATGAATCGTTCATGACGATTCTTAGTTTTACCTCAACTAAAATAATTTAAAACATGGGTTGGAAATTGTTATTTTGAAAAAAATTGTTAGTTATAATATTTTTCTATGCTTTTAAACTTATGTATTATTAAAAGTTTGTCGAGGATTCATTTTATTATGACATAACATTGAATAAACATGAAGTGGCAACATTGGATTGTAAAATTCGCGCGCCTTGCTAAAAGATTTGTATTGTTTTGATTACCTAAATATTTCTTGCAGTGTACGTGTCGCGATAATGATGTTGATGATGATAATGATGATGTAATGAATTCTACTACCTTAGAATTATATACTGCAAACAATATTAGAAAAAAAACCGTGTGTTTTGGGATTAAATCATGGTTTCTCTCTACCTCCGTTCTAGTACTTTATTTACCCGTTAAAATATTATTAAATGCATTGAATGCCTTCCCCCCCCTCTTTCCTATGACGGGTGGGAGTACAACATAACAACCCTATAGTTTTGCCTAAATTGTCTCCCGCCAGATCCCCTCCGGAGAAACGAAGGTCTCGCCTAGCGGAGACAGGCCGAGCCGGGCGGCGCCGTGAAGAAAGTGGTAAATACTGTGGAACAGTGCCGTGGCGCTCCTACCAATTGAATACACATAGGCAAGTTACGCTAACACCGCACTTACCCCAGACTTGGCCTAAATGGGCACAGAGTTGCCATCGGTCTGGATAAAGACGGACAGTATTAGGCTTTTTGACCTCTTGTCCGGACCAATTTGACTGCGTCCGGCCCGTCCGGCTTTTGTTAGGCTTTTTATTCTCTTTAGGCCAGCAATGGACGAAACAAAAAAACAGGTTAAAATCGGAAACTATTGCAAAAATGTTAATGATAAATGATTTTATTTCTGTAAGTAGGTTTGTACAAACACTTTTACACGTCAATCATATTTTAAAAACTAGGTGAGGTCGGCGTTTCCTATCTGACTACTCTGAGAAGAAAGGCCGAAACAAACTCAGAGGTAATTGTGTTTATAATACAATTATTAAGGAGGTTGAGCTTTTAAAGCATGTTTCTACCAAAGAGAACTAGGCAAATGAAAATAATAATAGGTACCGATTAAAACTTTCTTATAAAAATAATATGTGTTATGATAAAATTGAACTTTTAGACAAAAATCCTTTTTTTTGGCATCCGTGCGGCCGTGGGACCCAAAAGTCCGGCTTTATTAGCGGGTAAGTTCGGTTTTCTGATTTTTAGAGATGGCAAAGCTAGATGGGCATGGCCCCCCAATGAACGTGCCCGTTCCCGTTTTGACGGGCATCTTATTAAAGCGGGGCTTTAATGGCCAAGTTCGTAACCTGCCGCGCTTTCTGACGGGGACGTAGCGACTACCCACAATTGTTACCTTTTGTTAGATTGCGAACTCTTTCGCCGAATACTTAATGGCGTTATTTTATGGCACCTATTCCAATCAGTATCAAGGTGGTTTTACACCGGCGGGGCGTAGGGACACGGTATCGAATAGAAAGTATCGATACTGTACTCATGAGTAGTATCGAAAAAAAAGTATCGTACTCATAAAAGTATCAAAACAAAAGTATCGATACTTCAAGGTATCGAGTACTTTTCTTAAGGCCTAATGCGCATAGAGAGAGAAAAGAACGACACACGAGAGTAAATAACGTCAGTTTAACTTCAGTAGGGCGGGACGTGAAAAAACAAATATTAAACAAATATTGGTACACAAAATTAATAAAATAATAGAAAAGGACAACTGTAACTTCAAAAAAAAAAAAAATTAAAACAAAATTAAATTATTTAGTACTTTAGGCATATAAATTAAAGTTCCCATTCCTCCTCCGTACAATCACTTAAAAATAGAAGTTTATTGAGCCTTTTTGGAGATAAGCAGTTTCGAATTTTTGTGATTGTACTTCCTGCTTTAGAAAATAATCGTTCTGAACTGACGTCTCAGGAATGATGAATATTCTCGGGCCAATTTGTATAATTTTGGGAATAAAACTTTCATATCTTCCCATTGATTCAAGGGATCTAAGGAAAGTGGTGAAATCTGTGCAGATAAGTAATAGCTTAAACCCTTATTTTCAAACTGTGATGAAAATGAAGAACTTGGTTTTTTGTTTTGTTTTTCGTATGAGCCAACTTCTTATGGTAACTCCAGAAATCGTATGTTGTTTCGATAGAAGAATCGCTGTCAGGTTCACTTTCGGTAATACTAGGGAGTAGTAGTAATAAAATGGATAATTTCTAAGATTACCCATTTAAAACTTTATTTCTTATTCGATACGATACCTGCCAAAAAGTACTCATTGAGTAAAAGCATCGAATGCAAAGTATCGAGTACAAAAGTATCGGAATCGAATGGAAATGTACTCCATACCACAAAGTATCGATACTTTTTTCGTGTCCCTAGTCCTGGATGGCCGGTGCGAGATTTGTATATCCGTTTTACAAAGTAAATAAATACTTTATTCTGACAGCAATAAAGTTCAATATTGTACTAACAAATATTTAAATTCACGCCTCACACATCTTCGCGCATCTAGACCTTTTATACCAAAGATGGGCAGGGTGTGGAACTGTGGATTTAAAATTTGCCATACAAATTTCTGTTCTAGCCCATCCTCCACGCCTCGCCTCGCGGGTGTAAAATCACCTTTACTCGGCGATAATTAGTGATAGGTACCTACTGTGTTTTACCAACACCTTCGCCATCTCAGTCCGTTTTCCTGTTAATGTGGTGAGATGATTGTGCATCGTAATCCTGTTCGGCACAATAGACAGACATTCTGAGCCTCTGAGGTCTAAGGGCAATCAAAAATTGGAATCAATCAATCATTTTGACGTAGGTAGGTAGGTACTATATGATGCATATTGCTAATTCATTGCTTCATAATGTTCAAAACATTTGTCTGCTCAACAACGTAACAATGAATGTTTATTTATTTATTTAAGGATTACCAACGAGTTACATTACAAATTATTAGTGATGCAACGAATACTACTTTTACGAATACGAATACGAATACGAATATCAAACCTACTATTCGGCGAATACGAATACGAATACGAATATCTCGCCATGGTAATAAAAGACTAATAGTCAAGTAGTACTACATAGACGCAGCCATTACTAACGTTCGTCTAAGTTACTTAGGACTTACTATCCTACCTTTTGTTCATACAAAAGAAATACAGACCATATAACTACTTACTTGGTAATTTATCCGTTATTGGTATTTAAGTGTTTCCATATGTCACTTTGATTTCGTTTACGAGAAGACATTTTCTATTCAACTTCACTTCACTTTCACTTCGCAGCAGCCTCAGAAAATAAAAATAAACATGTGTGCAATTCACACGTGGTAGAAGTGAAACCTTCAAAAATTTTGGCTTCAAGAAAACGAAAAAAAAAAAACTTGTATGACAGAATTGTTTCTCTTTAAAAGTTCTAAAAAAAAGTCCGCACATACATCACGCTTTTATCAGTAAAAGTGGAACTCTAAAACGTTAGGTAAAAGTACTGGGTCTTATAATCTTATTACCCCTCACAACTTGCCTAGCCTTGCACATCATAAATGCGCGCGCAGTACTTGATCATTATTTTGCTGCGATGTTATTTCAAAATTGCGATATCTCCTAAGATATTCATTGAAATCGAATGATATAAAGGGAAATTTTGTTTTAAATTAAATACTTGTGATGAATAATGTATTTATTAGAATAAGGATTAATATCATGTTTATAAAAACACCTTCGCAAATAATGCATTATTTTAGAACAAATTTGGTTAGCATAAAAAAGGTTATAGTGAGCCAACCTTAAAAGATAGACATATGCTGTCGCGGACTTTTTTTTAGAACTTTTAAAGGGAAACAATTCTGTCATACATGATTTTTGCGAAACTTTAACCGTTTACGCAGCGCACGCAGCGGAAGCTCTCAAAAGGAAAAATAAAACCCCCCGATTTTGAAACATTCTTCATTGGTGCTCAGCTCCTATTAGTCTTAGCTTGATGATATATAGCCTATAGCCTTCCTCAATAAATGGGCTATCTAACACTAAAATATTTTTTTAAATCGGACCATTAGTTCCTGAAATTAGCGCGTTCAAGCAAACAAACAAATTCTTCAGCTTCAGAGAACCACAAACATAAGAAACACTGTATAATGCTTTCTATCTCATTTTCTCCCACGTTAAATCTTATGAATTTATGTTTGTCTCTTTTTACTGTCGCTTTTTCGTTTCATCGACTTTCAAATCACAACGATACTAAAGAAGTTTTCACTATTCGTATTTTTACGTGCCGACGACGCCCGTTTTCCAAGTCTGCCAGTAATTAGATTTGCGTACAAACATATTAATTTTTAAATATTCGTATTAGTATTCGTATTAGTATTCGCCGAATACGAATATTCGGTAAATGTCTACTATTCGGCGAATACGAATATTCGTATTCGTATTCGTTGCATCACTACAAATTATCTTTTTACAATAGTAAAACTTAGTTTAATTACATTATCCTGTAACGCACACTCAATTATGTTGTTGAATTGTCAAAAAAACCATTCGACAGTTACGCTTATAATAGTACAGACGCCAGCACATCCAGCTACTACAATTTGTCAAATTTATTTAATAGATTTTCAACTTTATTGCTGAATTTTAAGGTTCAAAGTTGATTGGGAAAATTTGACAGTTTCGGGTAGCTTGATGTCTGTACTTATACAGAAAATATTTTAATTAGTATGAGTTAAATGATTAAAATAAAGAACTAGCGTGCTAAAAACATTTAAATCTTGATGCGTCATGCAAAAAAAAATCCTTGAATATTATAATTTGGTTTGATCACGATGATAGTCGAAATATTCGTTTAAAAATAAATTATAGTTAGGTAAGGTTATTTTGGTTACATATTCATTGCAATAATATAATTTAAAAAAACTACAGTTGCATTTAGCGTGAATGGCGAAAATCAGCAGATTATTTTGCTTCTATAAAATAGCGACATTTTTCATAGCTTTAGTAGTTTAGCATAATTAATACATTAGGACATAAGTTGTTTAATTTTTTGTGTAATTTATAATGTATTTACTTAGTGACGACATTTAGTTTGCAAAATACTTAAAAAAATGCCGATTTTACTTAAATACTCACTTACCTATTTCTTCATTTTATGATGGTATAGGTAATGTTGCTAGATTAGAATCAAATTGCCAGAGGATTTAAAATTTATTTATATAAAATTATATATTTATGAAAAATAAATTTATATATATTTAGTGGTATGAGGAACAGGGTGTAACGTTCACTCATCCACCATAGAAAAGGGAGGATTCTCCGACAAGACGGGTGTTGTGTCTGGCAGGCAACTGCCCGGCGGTTTTTTTTTCTGTAGGGCATCTCATAGCTGACCTCTGAGGTCATGACTATTTAACCGGTCAATCCTGTGGGTGCCTTAAGCTGCTAAACCCAAAGCCTCCAGCCAGGGGCAAACAAACTAAGCTAGGTTAACGCTCGCTAAGGGCACCCCCAGTGGGGTACGAACCTCGGCTTAGGGCGTTTACCGGAGGGAGGACATCAAGGATGGGACAAGCTGGGCCCGACGGTTGATGTCGGATGGTTTTATACATGTCGTTCGCGCGGTAAACTCTAATTGCGCGATGCAGGATTTGTGTGAGGTCATATCTTTTTTTGATGCGTAGTTCGTATGTGGCGGTCTAACCGTTAAGATACATAATTATTTCTTTTGATTGCACCTCCAGTTACTCTTCTGCACTGGAACGAGGTGATCCAGCTGAGAACCAAAGTCGTCGACATAGCTCACAGAACAAGGAAGCTGAAGTGGCAATGGGCCGGCCATATTAGCCGTAGAACTGATGATCGTTGAGGTAGACGTGTTCTATAGTGGAGACCGCGAATCGGCAAACGTAAGGTGGGACGCCCTCAGACCAGGTGGAGTGACGATCTTTGCAGGGTAGTTGGCAGCAGTGTGACAGACGGACAGACACACAAGTGATCTTATAAGGGTTCCGTTTTTTTCTTTTGAGGTACGAAACCCAAAAAAGGATAAGTGATTTAACGGTGGTTTTATAAAATGAACCAATATATCCGTGAGATGTCAGTTACACGAATGCGTTGTTGGCCTTCCTTGGGGAAATGGGGGGATCAAATAATGCATTTTCTCACCTATACGCACAACACGCGCTTGACGTGCGAGTTGCGGATGAAATTGAAGTTACTTTGTCTACTTATAGCTTCCGAACAACTAGCAGAATTTACGATGCAAGAGCGAGTGAAGCGTGCTCGAATATTGTAGCTACAGGGCAGCTGACTAAAAGAGTAGTCTGGCCTCGCTAAGTCTGCAATGGAATAAATGGGCTACTCCAAAAAGTTTTATGTATGGTATACTTTTACACAGCCTCGGATCGGCCTCGCCGTGCCCCGAGCGCCAACTTCAAGAGGCAACAAATTCAAGCGTAGCAGACAAGTGCGCCACCCAGCATACCTAACGTGACCATACGTCCCGTTTTGAACGGGACCGTCCCTTTTTTCGGTTCCTCATCCCGGTGGAACCAAAAATACACTTGCGGACGCAAAATTGTCCCGTTTTCAGTCTTTCTTTAATTAATTAATTGTGGACGTCTGAAAAAACCTAGTTACAGGTTCCGGTTCTTATGGCGATGTTGATTGCTAAGTTGAATATTAAAAAAGCGGCCAAGTGCGAGTCGTACTCGCCCATGAAGGGTTCCGTAGCAGCAAGTAACGATAAGTTTACGATTTATGACGTATTAAAAAAAAACTACTTGCTAGATCTCGTTCAAACCAATTTTCGGTGGAAGTTTACATAGTAATGTACATCATATATTTTTTTTAGTTTTATCATTCTCTTATTTTAGAAGTTACAGGGGGGGGGACACACATTTCACCACTTTGGAAGTGTCTCTCGCACAAACTATTCAGTTTAGAAAAAAACGATATTAGAAACCTCAATTTCATTTTTGAAGACCTATCCATAGATACCCCACACGTAAGAGATTGATGAAAAAAAAATTTTTGAGTTTCAGTTCTAAGTATGGGGAACTCCAAAATTATTTGTTTTTTTTCTATTTTTGTATGAAAATCTTAATGCGGTTTACAGAATACATCTACTTACCAAGTTTCAACAGCATAGCTCTTATAGTTTCGGAAAAAAGTGGCTGTGACATACGGACGGACAGACAGACAGACAGACAGACAGACAGACAGACATGACGAATCTATAAGGGTTCCGTTTTTAACGGAACCCTAAAAACGTGCCATGAACTTTATTCTTGTTTAAAATCGTCACCAGCTAGCTGTATTAAAACTTTGTTCTGCTGACAAATATAAAAATGACTGAAAACTTATCTTGCTTAACTTTTTGAGATAAATAAAAAATATAAACGTGTTTTTTTTTTCATTGAGAACCTAGGCTGGTATTCTCAACCTACTACCTAATTGAGATAAATAAACTGATGTCCCATTTTGAGAAGGAAAAAAATGGTCACTTAAGCATACCGCAACTTTGCAATAAATGAGACGCGCAGCACATTTTTATTATTCTTTTTATTTTTTCTACAGTTTTGGCACCCCTGTTGAATTGGCGCATTATCGATCGATACAATTTGATTCATATGTTGTTGCCACAATTTTCATTTTGAGAAAATTTTAATTTCGCGGGGGTTAACTTAGCGCATCCCCATAAAAGATTTGCGGGTGGCGGCAGACGGCAGTTTTTGCCCCGCCTCAAAAAAATTCTAGTTCCGGGGCTGCTTTTACATCAGACAGTTATGTCAGTTTCGGGGCTGTACGAGTGTACGTAGATCTAATGATTTTGATATTTTGCCTTTTGATTTTTGCAGAATAGATTATGCGTAATAGACCATGTCGTACCAATGCTCTACCGTCATACGATGACAAAACTGTGTCAAATCCACACTGCATCGTGCTAAAGTGACGATTCTTTACCAGGAATAAATTAGAATGTAAACAAAATAACCTATCAAAAACAAAAAGACAAACAAAGTATCAAATTCTTTTTTCGTAGGACAGGATGGTGTTGCCGTCTATACATCTTCAAATTCCACCGTTTTTTTACTTATGCAGATTTCACGTGGCCAGACTATATAATGCTTGTTTCAAGAAAAATGGGACAACAGAGTGCTATTCTGTAAAAATCTCACCGTGATAACTTAGGTGAAGTAAGCTGCCAATAGTGTCAATCCTTAGCAACTGACAGCTCAATTCACGCTCACTTCACCTAAGATAACACTGTAAGATGATTACAGAATAGCAGGGCAGGGTAGAAGATAAGTAGCTAGTGCGTGTATCTAGAAAATAATGCCGGCTGACAGGGGCGCCCTTCGCTGTCTCCCGCCCCGGGCCAATGGCCCTCTTGGCTAGGTATACGGTAAAGTAAATACTCCAAAAACACCACTGCCTTACCCTGCAGTGCGTCACACAAGTTGATTTTTTATTTATTATCTCATACAGACGTAAACCAAAACGAATAAACACGCGGGTACTGGAAAATTGAGGGTTTTACGATTGTATCTGCCATAAACAACTTTCTCCTCCAATTAAGTACAGTTAACATGTTTGCACGACCATGTTTATTGATTTGTTTGTTGCTTCTCAGGCAAGCCATTCAATTTATTACTGACAAATTATTTGAGGCTTCGTCAAAGGGGGTTAAACTTTTAATCTATAGGTACCTAATATGCTGAGGTTTTACTTAATCCGTATAAATATAATGCTTAACTGACTATACTCCGTTTGAAATAAGATTAGACATTTAACTTAACCTTTTTTACAGTCCGTTCAACCGATTCTGACTTCTATTGCGTTGGTGGCATGACAAATGGCAGCTGCAGTAAACAGTTGGTTTGTAACCACTTTTTTTGCTTTTAATGCTATCCTTTTGCCTACGGTATAGAAGTCAAAATCGGTTGAACGGACTGTAAAAAAGGTTTGTTTAAATGTCTAATCTTATTTCAAACGGAGTATAGTTGTTTGGTATTTTGCTGCGCCTAGTTTGCGCACCGGTGAGTGAGGCATACATTTCTTTTTTCTTTTTTGTGTTTATATTGTGTGTTGGTAAGTAAGTACTTACCTAAGACATATTTCAAATAAACGTAGATATCTCCTTTCTTGCTAAGGAAAAAAATCAATTCGGACTTGTTCCTATCCTCACAGAAGATGTGGTTGTTATTTATAAGAGAAATTATCAAAACATGATGGGGCTAAAAATGGCCCCTTGGAGAACGCACTTTGGGCGCACTACCACATACTATGCAAAAAAAGTTTCAAAAGTACTTAGTTAGAGGTTGTTTCCAAATTGCTAGTTGTTTCTTCTCTGCACAAGAAGTATATTAAGTAGGTATATCCTATTAAGTTGAGTTAACCTAACATAATTACTTGCGTTATGGTTATAACTTGCCTCTCAATATAGTTTCATCACTGAATCAAACATAAAATCAAACAAACGTACGGTCCATTGAACTATAATTTTTTTGTTTAAAAAAAAAGTGCATGCCGTCACAGGACCGCACATTTGGCGGGAAATGCTTCTAATAGCAAAATGGCGGCTGACTACCCAGCAATGTGCTTTGGAACGCGACTTCCAATACTGCAATACTTTATTACAGCAAAAACTCTACCCACATAAGGTAATACTTGCAAACACGACACAACGAAATTCCGTTGTAATTTTCCATTGTAGTTTTTCTATAAATCCTTGGGGAAATTCCTTTGGAAGTTACGGAATGTACTCAAAAAAGTTAGGTTAGTTTTTATGTGGTGTTGTTTCGTGGTAGATTTCCTGAGGCGTATCAAGCTAGGAAGGGCGGCCGACCAGTTAGGTCATGCATCACCGAAATGCATAGTTTTTATTAAATGCAGCTCACGTACTAATGTGATACGGAAGTAAAGGGCAAAAGAGGACGGTGGAAAAAGTTCATAGTGACTCGAGGTACCTACTTATAAAAGTTTTTTAAAAGTGAAAACTTTTGCGATTTTGTGAACAGTGAATTAAACTGAACCGTCATAGCTCGCTCGGATCACAGCTCGGGTCGGTGACGCTGCATACTCGGGTATGGGTATACTCTGCGTTGAATCGCGAATCTCCAGCACGCGTAGCGTAGCATGACCACAATAGAATTAATAGAAACGGGTTTTGTCGACGGAAGAATAGACAAAATAACAGATTCTCAATCACAATCTGTTATTTTGTCTATTCTTCCGTCGACAAAACCCGTTTCTATGATGGTCATGACTCATGCCATGGGGTCTCAACTCGAACAAATTATAATTAGTTTAGATAAAAAAATCATAGATGGCAGCATAGGTAACAATGATGAAATTAACAATCATTAAAAAGCGATAAACGGCAGATTTTGGAATAAGTAAGATTAGTAAAAATCAAAACTTCCTTGTTTAATGCTGATGTATATAATTAAACTCATAAATCATGTATTTTCAACAAAAAAGGCAAACTAAACCTTTTACTTCAAATCGAACTCATAGAATGATAAAGTTAGTCATTTTGTTCAGAGCTCTTTGCAATAGATGGCGTTTTACTCAATTTGTCATCACATGATCTGTTATTATTATACATTAAGTAGGAAAATGAAAATCAAACAATTTTTGAAATGAAAACTTCTTTAGGCGCGTGGGCATATTTGAGATGGGAAAAGCAATTGAACTCGCGACACTGGTACCGACATCTCATTTTTGTAAACGCGATTCTGCTCTTTATTTATACAACATTATGGATCAAAGTTCGATGAAGGTATTTTTACTTTAAAGGTTTTGGTTTTTTTTTTAAACGCGATTTGATCTTTATTTAGATAAGAATATGATAATGTTCTATACAAGTATTTTTATTCCACCAAGATCTTTTTTAAGTTTTCACTTCTGTCGGCACTCCCACTCCGGGAGTGCCGACATTGTTTTTTTTAATAATATATTACCTACCTACTTTACATAGAAATATAATAACTCAAAGAAATCTATTAACATGTTTTTGGCAAGTACCTACCTATTTAATTATAATTTTTTCATTTTACTGATACCTTTCTAAAACTTTCTATAAAAACCGGCCAAATGCGAGTCGGACTCGCGCAGGAAGGGTTCCGTACCAATATCTATAAAAACGGCAAAAAATTACGTTTGTTGTATAGCCCCCTTAAATATTTATTTTATTCTGTTTTTTTAGTATTTGTTGTTATCCTTTCAACTGTCACTAACGAGACACAATAGAATTTTAATTTTATAATTTTTTCATTTTACTGACACCTTTCTAAAACTTTCTATAAAAACCGGCCAAATGCAAGTCGGACTCGCGAAGGGTTCCGTACCAATATCTATAAAAACGGCAAAAAATTACTTTTGTTGTATAGCCCCCTTAAATATTTATTTTATTCTGTTTTTGGAACGAAGTTCCTTATCGCGCGTTGTGAAAGGGGGCTAGACGGAAAAAATTAAGACCAAAAGTTGGAACGACACTTTTTTTCTTTTTGAAGTGAAAACTTCTTTAGCATCGTTGTGATTTGAAACTCGATGAAACGAAAAAGCGACAGTAAAAGAGACACACATAAATTCATAAGATTTAACGTGGGAGAAAATGAGATAGGAAGCATTATAGTGTGTGGGGGGGTGTGTCTGAGGGGGGTGTGTCTGAGGGTGTGTGTGGGGGTGTGTCTGGGGGTGTAAATGGGGGTGTAAATGGGGGTGTGTCTGTGGGTGTGTGTGGGGTTGTGTCTGAGGGTGTGTGTGGGGGTGTGTCTGGGGCTGTGTGTGGGGGTGTGTGTGGGTGTGTCTGGGGGTGTGTCGGGGTGTGTGTGGGGGTGTGTGTGGGAGTGTGTTGGGGTGTGTCTGGGGTTGTGTGGGGGTGTGTCTGAGGGTGTGTGTGGGTTGTCTGAGGGTGTGTGGGGGTGTGTCTGAGGGTGTGTGTGGGGATGTGTCTGAGGGTGTGTGTGAGGGTATGTGTGGGGTTCTGTGTGGGGGTGTGTGTGGGGGTGTGTCTGAGGGTGTGTGGGGGTGTGTCTGAGGGTGCGTGTGGGCGTGTGTGTGGGGGTGTGTCTGTGTGTGTGTGTGGGGGTGTGTCTGGGTGTTTGTGAAAAAAAAAACTTGAGAGGTATCAAGGGAAACCCGGATGGAACGAAGTTCCTTTAGATTAATTAGTGAAGGAATTGTAATAAAATGAGTAGGTAAGTGAGTGCATACGCCACGCACACAGCGTACACCGCAGCTCCACACAATACCAAAATAGAGAATAATGCGGCGTTTTCCCGTAATTTTAATGGAGCCAAAAGAGAGGTCTTTTTCTCCTGATTTCGGGGACCCCAAACTTGATAGGTCTACGACCTCTGGCTCCAAAGTTAAGACCCGGGGGGGTGAGGTAACCCTGAAAGGGCACGGAGGAGGGGGAAAAGAGGAGAGAAGGGGGTGGTGTGCAGGGGGTGGATCGGGATCAGGGGTTCGCGGGAGTATATCGAGGGGGGGTTCGGGGGGAGGTTATATATATAAGAGAGTTGTAAGATATACTTAATTACAGATATTGGGGGTCAAAAGAAAAGGGGGTCAAAAATGGGGTCTAAGGGGTCTTACTGAATGTAAGTTCTAGCTGAGAGGGGAGATACTAAGGGGGAAAATTTTATCAAAACTTTGATATTCCCAGCCGTTTCCGAAATATTTAAAATTTAAAAGGGGGGAGGTGTGCAGAGGGTGTATTGGGATCAGGGGGTCGCGGGAGGATATCGAGGGGGCTTCGAGGGGAGGTTATATATATATAAGAAAGTTGTAAGAAATACTTAATTACAGATATTGGGGGTCAAAAGAAAAGGAGGTTAAAAATGGGGTCTAAGGGGTCTAACTGAATGTAGGTTCAAGCTGAGAGCGGGATACGGGGGGGGGGGGCGATTTTATCAAAATTTTGATATTCCCAGTCGTTTCCGAGATATTTAAAATTTAAAAAAACGTGTGCAATTCACACGTGGTAGAAGTGAAACATTCAAAAATTAAAAAAAAAGTTTTTGTACGCGCACGAATACGTATTAACACATGTACACACGGCTACACATCAAGCTATACATTTCCAGTATTAGCGGACCTCGCATTGTACGGAAATCCTATACAATGCGAGATCAGCATAAACTGGAAATGTATAGCTTAATGTGTAGCCGTGTGTACAACGCTGAGGCCCAAGCAAACTCCCACTATGCCTTGGTAATCACGAGTGGAGGGGGTACGAAGCAGAGCATAAAGAGAACCACGAACATAAGAACACACACAGACACACCCCCACACCCCCCCACACACAGACACCCCCACAAACACACAGACACACCCCCACATACACACAGATACACCCACACACACCCCTACACGCACCCTCAGACACACCCCACATACACCCTCAGACACACTCCACACACACCCTCAGACACCCCCAGACACACCCCCACACACACGCCCAGACACGCCCCCACACACCCCCATACACCCTTTGACACACCCCCACACACCCTCAGACACAGCCCCACACAACCCCAGACACACCCCGACACACACCCCCACACACACACCCCACATACCCCCAGACACACCCCCACACACAGTCCCAGACACACCCCCACACACACCCTCAGACACACCCCCAGAGACACCCCCACACACACCCTCAGACACACCCCACACACACCCTCAGACACACCCCCAGACACACCCACACACACCTCCATACACCCTTTGACACACCCCCACACACACCCTCAGACACACTCCCACACACCCCAGACACACCCCAACACACACCCCCACACAAACCCAGACACACCCCACACACACCCAGACACACCCCCAGACACACCCCACACACACCCTCAGACACACCCCCACACAACCCCAGACACACCCCAACAGACACCCCCACACACCCCACACACAGCCCCAGACACCCCACACACACCCTCAGACACAACCCCACACACACCCTCAGACACACCCCACACACACCCCCACACACACCCTCAGACACATCCCCCTCAGACACACCCCCACACACACCCTCAGACACACCCCCCCAAAATAAAAAAGTGTCGTTACAACTTTGAGTCTTAATTTTTTCCGTCTAGCCCCCTTTCACAACGCGCGATAAGGAACTTCGTTCCAAAACTTCGTTCCAAAAATTCTAGCAGTAGTATTTATAACGAAATTAAAAAGGAAAACTATCTATCACAGCTAAGTATAGGCTCTATAAATTAACGAGTAATAATCAACCAACTTTTTGCGATTGCAAAAATATGTTCTCCCATACATTCCGTATGAGAGAACATGTTTTTCAACTACAAAGTTAAGTTTGTTCTTGGGATAAATTCATCCCAACTACGTAACCCTTCATTGTGCGTGGTTCGACATGCACTTGGCCGGTTTTTATTTAATGTTTCTAAAAACATTTAGCCGACGTTCACACGGACGTAATAAAATCGCGGCGGGATTTTATTACGCACTGGATTTTCAACTCTCGGTGTTAAGCCGAGCGTTGAGAATCTAACGCGTTGAGACGCACTCCCGTCCCAGCGCGTTGAAAAAACACTCTGTTGGATTTTCAACTCTCGGTGCTAAGCATAGCGTTGAAATTCCAGTGTGCGATAAATGTCGCCGCTATTTTATTACCTCCGTGCGTACGTCGGCTTACTGTCAAAATGAGTTCGGACGAAGAAGGCGTGATTTCAGTTTTAGCAATAGTAGATTTGGTAACGAGGAGAAGAAAATCTAGATTTAAGAAAGCATTGAAATGCTAAAAAACACTTAAAGAGACTTTCGCTGCAGCGTGAAAATTGCTAGTTCACTCACACAAATGAAACTATTCCGCCAACTCGAGATTTTTTGTTGTTGTTGTATTGTTATTACACTTGTCCTTGAACGCACTGTGCGATGTGCGATGTAGATAATCTTAAGTATCTACGTCGACTCCTAGATGGCGTTGTAAAAGTCGCTTATGCTGCCATCTGTTAATAAAATGGAGGAAAAAAAAACAGCCAGTTCAATAGCCAGAGTTAGGGAGGTTCATTTCTTTGTATGGGATTGGGTATCTGTACGTAGTATTATATTATCTGTGCTCATGCTATGCGTGCAGATGTAAGTTTTCACATCTAGATCGTGTAGACAAACTCTCACTATCGTTTTAGAGTTCTGTACGTAAAAAAGTTTTTTTTTTTTTAGTGATAACTTCTTTTGGCACGTTGGGCATTTTTGGAATGGGAAAAAACAATTGAACTCGCGACACTTACCGACACCAGCTTTTGACCATTAAAAAGACATCAACGCGCGATTTTCTTTGGGATTAATAATGAAATTCCAAACATTGAGACATGACAACGACATGATTGACATTTCTCTTTTTTTACCGACTTCCAAAAAGAAAAGTATTTCCTGGCACATAAAATTGTTGCAAGTTTTCACTTCTGTCGGCACTCCCGGAGTGCCACTTTAAAAAAAAATATCTTTATACTTAGATATTAAAAAATCATTTTTTCATGCGGACGTACGATATGATTCTACCTATTGCTTAGACTAAGCTAAGTCAATGTTCACTTCACTTTGATTAGCTGTAGTGCCATTCTCACCGTATCTTAGGTGAAGTGAGCGTGGAGTGAGCTGTCAGTTGCTAAAGATTGACACTATTGGCAGCTCACTTCACCTATACTCCGTTTGAAATAAGATTAGACATTTAAACAAACCTTTTTTACAGTCCGTTCAACCGATTTTGACTTCTATACCGTAGGCATAAGGATGGCATTAAAAGCAAAAAAAAGTGGTTACAAACCAACTGTTTACTGCAGCTGCCATTTGTCATGCCACCATCGCAATAGAAGTTAAAATCGGTTGAACGGACTGTAAAAAAGGTTTAGTTAAATGTCTAATCTTATTTCAAACGGAGTATAAGTTATCACGGTGAGATTTTTACAGAATAGCACTACTGGTTGTTTTATGTGCTAATTTAAAAATACGTCATACTGCTGAGCATGAGGTCCTGGGTTCGGTTTGGGGCCTAGATGGGTTTTATCAGAAGCCTTCCCAGGTTACTGGGTTTTCCTATTATTAATTTAAATGCATTATTTATTATACCTCATCTTGGGTAATGCGAAGGTTGAATGACGAACGTTCAGCTATAAATATTCGCTTTAGATACTGTGGTTTAATTTTTATTTAAACCTACTTTTTGTACAAGGCAGAGGTGAGTGGAAAAGTCGTGAGGGGACCGTTTGAAGGACATAATATAGTAACCTTAATGGTGAGGTTCATCAGAAAGGTCAGACAGGGCTCAAATAGCGGTATATTTTTCGAAACGGTGAAACGATTTGTTTCGGTTACATTCAATCAAACGGAACGATATAAAAACGTTTTTGAAGAAGAACTAAATTTAAATCGTTCTCGGTTAATAAAACGTTTTTAACCGTTTTTTTTTCTTTTTTGAGTTGTTCGATAGGTAACTCAACAAAGCAAAATAAACCAAAAAAATTTTTTTTTTTGGGCCGCCATTTTGTGTATGTCATTTTGAATTTTTATAAACAGACAATAAATTCATGAAAAACCCCTGGAAACTGATTTCTGTTAAAATATTTTTTTTAAATTGTTTTTGCTTCATTTCCCGATTTTTTGAGGTTATGATATTGACTTTTAAGGAAAAGTGGCAGTAACATACCAAAGTGTGTTTTCTCAGGATTGTATGAAAAAAATGGCAGCGAAACGTCAAAAATTTGTGGTGTAAGCAGATTTTTGAACAAAAAAAGTCTTTTTTTTTTCACTGTGCGGCGGCGGCGTGCGTGTATGACCAGATGTATGAATGTAAATGAAGCAGAAGGCATCGTAGCAGGTGGTATTCTGTAGTTTTTGCCTACCCCCTTGGGAAATGGCGTGAGTTTATGTATACATGTATGTATGTACCGATGTGTTCAACTTTTTAAACTTACAAACACTAAAACCAGCAAGGTTATTGCGTGACATCCATACAATGGAAATCGATGTCAACACCTTTTATTTTGACAGTCCAGTACCCTAATTGCGTAACTTATTTTCGTACATTTTGACAATTCAACGTCATTCATTGCGTTATTTACGTTGTTGAGCAGATTTTTCTTTTTTCAACTTATGAAGCAATGCATTAGCAATTTGTTTCAAATCGAAACAAATTGTGATTGTGTTGTATTACGCAATTAGGATACAGATATGTATACACGTAATACGTTCATTGCGTTATTTACGTTGCTGAGCAGACGAATTTTTCAAACCTATGAAGCAAAATCAATTAGAAATTTCCTTCAAAACCCTCTGATTGTAATTTGATGTGTTAAGCAATTAGGGTAATTTCCAATTCTATTTATGAAATGATACAACTTTATGTGCCATGTTTCCCACTTTGAGTTCCCCATGACGTCAATCACTTAATTTAAATCGTTTACTCAATACTTTTATAATTTAGGCATATATGTATATTAATACATCTTAACTAGCTTTTGCCGCCGCTTCGCCCGCGTGGATGTGGAAAAAGATCCCACTGGAACGTACTACAGGGATTACATACCTAATAGCCGAGGAAAGGTCATTGACCAATACCGCTGCACCCGCGTTGCCGTCAACCATAATTATGTAGTTACGCGTGAAATATGTAGAATCTGTGATATCTTTTATACTATTCATTTAAATGATATGATGTCAAGGCATGTTTTAATCTCAATTAAATGCCCAATTTAATATGATACCGGTCAATATAGCTTCGGAAATAACAATGGAATTTATAACAAATTCTGAAAGAAAATAATGGTTACTGTGTGTGTCATCCTTAGGAGATAGACATGTGCCATCGCGGACTTTTTTGTTGAACTTTTTAAGATGAACAATACCGTAGAACATAAATTTGATGAATCTTTTTCGGTTAACGCAGTGCACGCCAGTAAAGCTCCCAGTCGGCATGATTTTTTCCGACTTCTTCAACAATAATCGTCATATGTATTTAAGCCAATATACACAAAATCTTAATGAATTATACACCAAAACCTTCCTCATGAATCAAAACCAGTACCCTAATTGCGTAACTTATTTTCGTAAAAAATTTTGCCTAATTTGTTTCATTTTGACAGTTCAACAACATTCATTGCCTTATTTACGTTGGTGGGCAGATTTTATTTTCCAACTTATGAAGCAATGGATTAGCAATCTGTTTCAAATCGAAACAGATTGTGATTGTGTTGTATTACGCAATTAGGGCACCGATCTTTCCTGAGAAAACCGTTTGGAAATTTTTGAGTTTATCGCGTTCAGACAGACATGTCTGTCTGTCTATCGACGCGGCGGGAGACTGTTTTATATTAAGTAAGGATGATGAACCCTGCAGTTTGAACTTGGAATATTTTAGAGCTGAGCACTTTTAGCGGTCATTTTCAACTGATGTTTCTACCTATACTCCATTTGAAATAAGATTAGACATTTAAATAAACCTTTTTCACAGTCCGTTCAACCGATTTTGACTTCTATTACGTTGGTGGTATGACAAATGGCAGCTGCAGTAAACAGTTGGTATTGTAACCACTTTTTTGCTTTTAATGCCATCCTTATGCCTACAGTATAGAAGTCAAAATCGGTCGGACAGGATCAATCATAATCTGATTGAAGGAAATTGCTATTATAATTCATTGCTTCATTGATATTTATTCCAAAATTGATGTTATACCTAAAGACTGTCTCGTTGGTCTAGTGGTCGCAACCGCTACTACTGAGCATGACATCCTTTGGGTAGGAAATTATCAAATAACTTCTCCCGCTCTGGGCGGAGCGGGAGGGTCAGAGGTGAGAGGTGTCAGACTCTTACTTACTAAAACCCACCCGAGTTCCTTCAGTTGCCTATATTGCCAGGGGCCACGTTAACCCTTTCGGATATCCCCGCAACCCTGGCAGACATCGGCCCTAGCGGACCCCGTCAGTCGTGCTGACATCTCTTTGAGGCGCGCGTGGAACACAACGCACCGTCGACTCTTATCGGACGGCGAGCTACCCATTGCTCACCTTCCGGAGCATGACATCCTGGGTTCGAGTCCCAGGTCAGGCAAAGTGATATTGGGTTTTTCCATCAGGAATTTCTCAGTAGTAGCCCGGAGTCTGGGTTTGTGCCCGGTTGATGGCAATAGGCTCGCTCCCGGTTACATGGTCACTGGCGGATTGTGGGTGTATACACTATCCTACTATAGGTACACCTCTGCTAACCTTCCCGACACATGCGTGATGTTCTGTTGACGTTATATCTCATCAGACAGGAGTATGATGATGTTAGGGTATATATAGAAGCGTCGAATCCCTACGAGATATAATAACTAGATTATTTGAAAAAGATTTCCAGTAACAAAAATTTGCGAGCCTTACAGTAGTCGCATACCTAAGATGTGTAATTTTACATCTCACCTCGTCAAGGTCGTTTCTGACGGCAAACTCTAACACCGCGCGCGCTCATTGGTCAAATCAAATAGCGCGCGCTTCCCCGGCTTCCTGTGACACACTTCCGTCCCTTTTTACGAAATCACTCCCACAGATTGCAGGAAAGCAAGAGGAAAGGTGTTACACATCAAAAGGCCTAAGTAGGTAAGTATTTACTTAAAAATTGTCTGGTGTTTGCAAGCGCAACTCCTGCGCATGTAGTCCTAGATTAATCCCCCCCGATTGGGCACAGCTTATTGGGGTTTTTCCGATAGGAATTTCTCAGCATGAATCCAGATTTGTGATGACAATAGGCTCGCCCTCTATTAGGTACATGGGACGTAAACGACGACACATAACTGACGAAATGCTATGAATACTTCTTCACCTCTGCCGAAAATGTCAAACATTAGGTACAGTCAACAGCCCATGAGTGGTAACAATTTGACACTGACGGCCTGGGTGATTATCGTAGTGCAAGTTTTACTACTGACGTGCTGAGGTTGACTGTACACAAATCTGGGCGTAACTCAGCAGTCGATTACATAAGGTTAGTAAATAGGTCACATTCGTCGGCGGGAATCTGTTTACAAACGTCACATGTGGCGGTAATCGGAGCGGGCGCCGGCGTCCATCTTGTTTTTATAATGAGCCCGCCAATCGGTTGCGAGGGCGGCGCGAACGCTGCTTCCTCGTCTAATTGTGTATGATTTATGGCTGCATCCTAGATGGGAGATGATGGGCATTTTCACAAAAATGCATAGGTGTGTGTTTAGCCCTGTCCCTCGAAAAGATAGTCGTTTTTCTTTTCTAATATTACCAGTATCAACAAAAAACGATTACCGTTAGTTTTAGTAGACATCTAGTTATTATTCCATTAATAACTTAACTCCCCAAGTACTCGATTATTTAAATTAAATATTAATTAAGTGATAGGGAGATAGCATTTTGACTTGTCCCTGGACGGTGCAGCTATATTGAACATACAATAATTGCATTTTATCCTTAGAATTGACTGCAGGTATACTATTTTATTTCTTCAAGAGATTGTGGTAGACTATTTTAAAGCATAATTCAAATATTCTATCTTAAACTTTTTAAATTATGGAAATTTTATTGTAGAAATTAAATTGTGAGCAACCTGACACGTCAAGTTTGTTACCGTATTTTTTCCATGAACATAACTAAAATTTTGTTAGATTTTATTCATATAATAACAAAATCAGAAGCTTTAAGTCATCCACTATTTTGTATTCGTCAGTTTTGCCCGAAACACTATAAATTGCGTTGCGTAGTAGCACTCATCGCTCGGTAGAAAACTTTCTGTCAAGGTAAGTTACCAAAATGTTGTATAATTTAACATGTAAACAACATGATTGTGGTAGTTATTGAGAGCTTTAACATGTAGCTTCATAAATAAATAGTTAATGACGAATCACTGCAATTGTACCTATTTAAATTTAATACAAATCGCGCAAAGGTAAGGTAACGTTACGTCAGTTTTGTGTGGTAACATAGAGGCCTGACAACCTAAGTAATAAAACTGACTGTTAGGAATATTACACATGCTACTTTACCAACTTGGTCTAAAGGAGGTTATGATATCATAGTCTTTATAAAAAGCAGGCGCGGTCCGAGGGTGGGGGGTCCTGGGGGTCATGACCCCCCCAAAATCTTTCACGTTGTATGGAGCCTGAATGATTTACTTATATTACTAACTTTTAAAACTACTACAGCCACGGGTTACCGTGGCTTAGATACCTCCCTAAAGCTATTCCTCGGCGGCACCCATGGTGACCCCCCCAAAATCTTGGGCTGCGACCGCGCCTGATAAAAAGAAGTGTATACTTATATTTTCATAATCTAAATTTTGAATCCACGTCTTGCATTTTAAATGTAAATTCGTACTGAGTAGTTAAATATTTTATTAGCTTGCAATTTTGTGTAGATTTTGCTTGATTAAAAAAAAAAAAAACAAACTCAACAAAGTATCTCATTAATATAAGAAAACATAAACTAGTGTAAATGCTTCATAACAATTTTGTTACCGTCAGCTTTGTTACTGTCCCCCTAATTTTCAAGTCAAAATCTTTTTTATTGATAATTTAAAGCATTAATTACTTAAATTCCGATGTTAATTAAATGACAAATTTAATAACAGAATAAGTTTTATATTCATAATGTATGCTTTCGTATTTTAAACTCAATAATAGAATATCGTAACGTTCGAATGTCATCACTGGTAACAAAATTGTAATTATGAGGCATTTTTCTTGGTTATATTATAATATATCGCATTTTCTCAAATTGATTTAGTAGATCCAACTTATGTTCTTTTATTAAATATTAAAGAAAATTTGATTGTTTTGATTGTTTATTTTTTAATCGCATTTAATTTAAGTAACAAACCTGACGAAATATCCTTGACTTACCCTCTATTTTATTTTATATCTCATAATTACGTGATTAATTATTGGTTTTAAGCTGGGAATCGTAAAATATAGAATTTGAGGCAATGCAAACAAGTACAATCTCGCATAAAAAAAGAAGTTGAAATTACATCTCACTTCTTTTATACCCTATAAATTTTTGTGAAAATGCCCTGATGTCAGGAGTTTTGGTGGCGGGTAAATTCATTTTAGTGGTGGGTGTGAAGTCAATCTACAATCTATGGTCTCTTGAGATTTGAATGGCGTCTTCGACGTCCTTCTGACTGCCAACCCTAAATGTGATGTTTGCGGATGAATGGAGTAAAATGATTAGTACCTACCTATATGCCTGTGTATTTTGTAAGAGAAAGTATGCAATCCAGTCCACTGTTCCATCTTAGTTTTAAATTAAATTACTTAAATACCTACAACATACCTAATTGACAATTGCGCGCTTGCCCTACTTGTACCTACTTTGGCTTCAGGGTTATGTTAAAAAAAAACACTTTGTTAATTAACCTACCTACCTATTGAAAACTTTGTAAAATGTTGTCTTTTACGACCATATTAAGTTTGGCAATTCTTCGGGCTGTCGGTTACCTTGGTTCTCCTGCGGATCTCTTCATTTCTGTTTTGATCACGTAGGGAAACTCCAAGCATAGCCCTCTCCATTACCCTTTGGGTGACTTTTAGCCTTCTGATAAGGCCCATTGTGAGCGACCACGTTTCAGTACCATAGGTCATCTGGCAACACGCACTGGTCAAAGACTTGGCAGGGCACATTGCTCGCAGAACGGATGGCCGATGGGGTCGAGTTCTGGAGTGGCGACCACGTACCGGAAGACGTAGCGTTGGAAGGCCTCCCACAAGGTGGACCGACGACCTTGTGAAGGCCGCAGGAATCGGCTGGATCCAGGAAGCACAGAACCGGTTGAAGTGGCGGTGCTTGGGGGAGGCCTATGTCCAGCAGTGGACGTCTTTCGGCTGAAATGATGACGAGCATATTTCCTGCTTTACAAATAATATTTTACACAAACATTTTACTTAAAGTTTTTTTAGAGAAACTTTGTGAGCGACGTTCAAGCGTCTTCGTCCTTCATTTTGATTGACGAATATAAAATATATTTATACCTAGCACCTAAGCTTAATGGCAACATGTTTCGCAAATAACTATGAGAAACTCACGTAATGTATACTTTAATAGTTTATTGTGATAATATGACCTTCCTTAAAAATACTAAACAATGTTCTCCAATGTCGGATATTTTTTCATTTCAAAAATGGTCGCGCGGTTTTACATTGACCCGTTCTATTTTATTTATTTTATGACATTTATAAAACAAAAAGTCCCCCGCCGCGTCTGTCTGTCTGTCTGAACGCGATAAACTCAAAAACTACCGAACGGATTTTCAAACGGTTTTCACCAATGGACGGAGTGATTTTTGCGGTAGGTTGTATAATTTAAATGAATGGTTTAAAAGATATCAGTATCACAGATTCAAAATTACGCGTAACAAAATAATTATGGTTGGAGCGCAGCGGTAGGAGTCAATAACCTTTTCCTGGACTATTAGGTATGTAATCCCGGTACTGCCGGTAGTACGTACTACGTTCCGTATATTTTCCGACATCCACGCGGGCGAAGCCGCGGGCAAAAGCTAGTTTAATATTTCTGAGAGTAATCTTTATAAATTAGGTACAGCCGGACGGGTCAATCGAAAGTTAAGCTACGCTTGCCGAGATCGTTCTTGGAAGGGTGAACATCCATTACATTTCGAGATCCCTCCGTGTCTCGGAAAGCATGTTATAATGGCTTAACATGCTACCAAATTGTATAATGTTTTATGCCGCAAAGCTGAAATCGATATCAATCATGACAGTCTCAATGCACTTATAAAAACAAATTATATAAGCACTTTCGGTTAGAGGACATTTGACTTATCATTCCAATCATTAAATAATGTATACTTTTAATTTAATTTAATTTATATTAAATTTAATTTAATTTATATTAAATTTAATTTAATTTATATTAAATTTAATTTAATTTATAATTCTACTTTTTACTTTTTATTTATAATTTTTAAAATAATATTACAATTTTTTAAATTTTAATTCATTATGACATATATTGATAATCAAGTTAATGCTTGGTTTTACTTTATTGTATTCGTGTAAGTTTAAACTTTTATAATGGCATGTATAATGTTTCTTTTTTTATTCTTAATTTAAGTTAAATTATGTATTCAGAGCACTAAGTACTCGATAATGTGTAAGCTGTGGTTACCTGTAATTGAGTGTGCGTTACAGGATAATGTAATAAAACTAAGTTTTATTATTGTAAAAGATAATTTGTAATGTAACTCGTTGGTACCTAATCCTTAAATAAATAAATAAAACATGCTTTCCCGACTGTCATTTGTAGATTTTTGACAGTCGTTACAGGTAGAAGTCCGAAAGACTGACATCCAGTCTGACGAAGGGGTATCGTTTTACCCAGTAACTGGGTTGTGGAGGTCAGATAGGCAGTCGCTCTATGTATTCAGCTACATCCGGTTAGACTGCAAGCCGACCCCAACAGAGTTGGGAAAAGACTATAGGCAGATAATGAAGTACCTAAGTACTTAGGTAGTAAGGTAACTTTAGATTTTTTTGCACTCGGGAATTTATTTGGTGTCTGTCAGTACCTCCACCTTTGTTAGGGAATGTTCGGTACTGATTCGCTGCGAAAGAAATCATGAAATTCCTTGACAAATTCGTTACAGTAATAGATCGTAAGTAACTTTTAATTTTCCATGTCTTCAGGGAAATAATTGAAGATAGACCTTTTATTTTAGGCATACTTACGTATAACAATAATTTTAGGAATTTGAAAAAGAAAGAAAGAAAAATTGTTTATTCTGCACAAAATAAACTCACATTACACAAAAAAAATATTACATAAAATACACATTCACCAAAAGCCAAAAGCCTCGTGTCCAATATTCGAAAACTAATAAAAAGTTCGACATATTCAAATTTATAATTGATTAGAAAAAGTTTGGATTCGCTTTTTAAATGAGACTTTTCAAATCGCTTAAGCACACCACCCAAGCAAGCGTGCCACCTTTGCAATAGCAAAGACAATATTTTTTTTTTAAACTTGGAACTCCTTGTTCTACCTTCGCTGATGCCTTTGAATCTATATTCATATTCAACAATTTAGCTTAATTTTATATTCAAATAAAACTAAATTGTCGCTTTAGAACAAAAAACGTCGTGACTTTGAACTCAGCTCAAACGGGTCGGGCCGTTGTTGCCGTCGGGAAAATAATAAGCATGGAAAAAAATGCTAATTACTATGCCTTGTGTTGCTAGTTAATAATTAATACTTAGTTATTTAATGTTGAAGTAAATACAGCATGTAAACAAACCCTGTGTCGTAAAACTGAGGCTTTTTTAGACCACAGAGAAGGAACGAGTAGGGGAAGACCAAGGAATCGATAGATGGACTGTGTGTAATGTGACGACTAATAGAAAGTATGGAAGAAAGATACATGTTGCGCCAAATGTTCACAAGTTTTTGTTCTTCAACCTACATAATTAAATCAAAGGTAGTGTCCGACCGAAAATGGATTTTCTGCCGAAAACAAAAACGAAAAAGAAGCTTCGGCTTTCGTCTTACTTTCGGCCAAAAACGAAAATAATTTAGACATTTGAAAAAAAAAACTTATTTCCGCTGTATCTACACTGAAATATTGTTTGGTTTTTTTTACACCTAGGGAGAGAAAGAGCGACAACCAAGAATGTGTTCCACTCAGGTAAGTAGCAACAACCACCAATGTGTTCCACTCAGGTAATTTCAGGTAAGTAGCGACAACCATCAATGTGTTCTATTCAGGTTAGTAGCGACAACCACCAATGTATTCCACTCAGGTAAGTAGCGACAACCACCAGTGTGTTCTACTGAGGTAAGTAACGACAACTACTAATGTGTTCTACTCAGGTAAGTAGCGACAACCACCAATGTGTTCCACTCAAGTAAGTAGCGACAACCACCAATATGTTCCACTCAGGTAAGTACAAACCACCAATGTGTTCCACTCAGGTAAGTAGCGACAACCACCAATGTGTTTTCCAAGTCTAGACAAGACAAGCCTGGCATCCTCCATACGTTTCTTTCAACCTTCAAAATTTTTTGTAACCTACATTAACGACTTGAAACATTTTGGTACTTACCTAACACCTAATGGCGCTAGTCCTTTTGTTTTAAAAGTAGAAAAAATAAAAGCTAAGTAGGTAGCCATTTATTTACTAAAAATCGATCTAGATCATAGAAAAAACATTAAGAAAAATTGTAATCTGTCAGTAGGAACCAAAAATTCGAAGACATTTGATTTCGCGTGGTGGATACGGCCCACTCCCTCTCACAGAGAGGAGGCCTATGTCCCAGCAGTGGGATCGTTATAGACTGGTTAAGCTGTTATGCTGGGAACCTACCTAAGTATTTTTGTGGGTGCAAAACAGCTCCTAGTTCGATATTGTGTACTATTTAAAAAATAAAAAATAAATGTCACAAAATACGACATGGTACACACGGCTACACATCAAACTATATATTTCCAGTTAATGCTGATCTCGCATTGTATAGAATTTTCGTACAATGCGAGGTCAGCTTATACTGGAAATTTATAGCTTGATGTGTAGTCGTATGTACCTACCAATTAAAAAATATATACGGTCGAATTGAGTAACCTCATTTTTTTGAAGTCGGTTTAAAAATATATATTTTAGAACACAAATTAATAACAATAAATGCTGATCTAACATTACAAAACCTTTATTTTTCGTATTCTTAATTCACATTCTACAGGTAGACAATTTTTTAGCGTTGACACTTTTTGACAGGTGGCCGATTGCGACTTCTCTTTCTTTCTAACGCATAGCTTTTGTATAGCGCTATCTTCTTCCGTCGCGTCGTTTTGAAAACTGCCCTTCGCCAAATTATTTTTAATTTGTTTTTCACAGCCACAGTCAGCGCCAGCCAGTTCCAAAAACCTTTACAATAGTTAAAACTATAGGATAGGTACCTACTTTAGGTAGGTAGGTTCATTGATTGAAACTTGAATATAACTGATAAATTATACCTACCTAAAACTTAGAGGTAGGCAAATTATATTCCATTGCATTTTTGCTAAGAAAAGTAGGCCCAACTGGTTCTGCACATGGAAGTACACACGGCTATACATTTCCAGTTTATGCTGACCTCGCATTGTACGGAAATCCTATACAATGCGAGATCAGCTTATACTGGAAATTATAGCTTGATGTGTAGCCGTGTGTACCTTTGCCCCATGGCATAGTAATACACCATTGCCTTTGCCTATAAATACTTTGTGTATAAATAAAATAAAATAAACTATTTAAAATAGGTTCCACGATTTTAACTTCAATGGTCACCGATCAAAAACAATTTATTTACAACAAAGCTAAACGCATTTTAATGAGTCGACTACCGATTGACCTGCAGTGACTTCCAATCGTTAGGCATATTAAACGTCTATTTAATTAATATCCGCCATTTTGGATTCTAGAAAAAAAATAATTGATATGAATCGATTTAGTTACCTGTGATTTCTTGAATTTAAATCATGCATAGACTTTTAGCCAAGTGACTTATGATTATGGTCATTGAATTGGGTAAAAATATGATTCAAATAATGAGCATTTTGATTCAAAACAAAAAATTTGCAATCCATTCAAAATAATCATTTAATGAATTGCTTAATCCTCGACCTTGCCGCGTACACCTTATTTGTGTAAACTCTAAAAACACGATCGCATAACTCAACTACTATTTACACTTTCTCTAACATTACGGTAACGAGGTCGCCGTGTTGTGCACGCAATGTATCCTGCTAAATTCACACGGCAAACTGTCTAGAAAGATTTTCAAAAAAATAATAAAGTACTGCGTTCTCATTCGACAGCGACCGCACAATCTCGATACTTGCCACACGGCACATTCCATTGACGCTCTAAAATGCAACTTTTCCTAAATGTTTCGAGTATAAACAGCATTTTATTACGTTGGCAACGGTGCGTGAATTTCGAAATGACGTGGTAGAAGCAGCAGCTATCTCATCATCATTGATAATGGTCGGTTTGGCAACGTCGCGTCGCTCACCTGGCGCTACCTGCGCAGTGTCAACAGGGGGGCAAACGAGCGAGCGAGCGGCAGTCGATCCAACGATCCGACAGACACGCTCGTCCCGGGCTGTCTTTACATTTTATATTAAATATATTCCACAAATATATCAAAGTTAAAGTTATACGGTGACGCGTAGTAAGTACTTTAGTGTTATTAAAGCGCGCGAAGTGAAAACTTTAAAATCTGTAATCGAACACGGTATTCAAATTAGGAACGTTCAACGACACCGTTCAAAAGCTTGTTCTTTCCATAGAGTTAGCGACTGGACTCTTTTGATTTGGTGTGGCTATGTGATGTGAGTTCATTCTAGATTTTCACCTACAGCGGAAACAGCTTACGTAGACGGCTAGCGGTAAAACGCCGTCCGCGCCGCACGCTAGTTCTTGTTTCATGTTGAGTAACCGTCCGGGTTTCTAAAAGTGAACGAACATACAGCGGAGTATACGTGAATTTTCGGTGGTTCGCCCACTTGTCCCGTTAGAAAGTGTGTGTGACTTGGACTGTTGTTGATGAGTTGTTGAACCGGGAGTGTTGTTGGTAGTGTAGTTCGCGGAGGTTGTTGTTGTGAGGTGGTGTGGCAGTGCATGGCGCGATGATCAGCGGGGGCTGGGTGTGCGCTCTGCACGTGCGCACTGCGGGCCTCGGCGGCGCAGCGCTGGGCTCGGACGAGGAGGAGGTCGTGTATCTCGCCTATGTTGTTATAGATGTGCAGACGAATCAGGTAAGCTAACAAACTTATTCAAAAAAAGAAGGTCCTTGAACCTTCACTTTTGACAAAACAATAATCACGGATACTCCAAACGATGGTAACACAAGAGATACCAATGAACGTATAAAGTGTTACAAATACTCTTGATATCAGTATAGGAGCGGCGTAAATTGTATAACAGATTAGGTAAACCTTTTGTGGATATAGATACTTATCAACATCAACCAATCCTATCCTACGTGTACGTCTATATTCAAACTCATTTTGATCAAATCCGGCAAGTGATCATCATGGTTCCACTTTCCGTGTTGTTCTTGACCACATTTTGCATGTAATATCATGCTGTTTACTCATATATAATGAGCAAAACTGTTCACTTTTAAGTTTACTTTTAATTTCCCCAAAAGTGAAACAAATTATGCCAGTCTTTTGTAATGGCATTAGAACACGGAATGCAAAAACACAGATTAGCGACGGCGAAAATTGAAACTTGACGAGATTTCCTAGTATTTTTTGTGCTCTTTTTCTCTAAGTGTCTTTCCTGAGATTTTTGTACTTGAAATCATTTAAACAATGAATTGAAGTACGATTAAACAAAGGAGTGCCGCAAGGAGCATTATTGGGCCCTGTGATTTTTTGACAACATAACTGGAATCATAAAGATTTGCAATATTTAGACGATGCCAAATTGCTAAGATTAACCAAGCCTAATCGTTCAATAGCCTCAAAGATGCCCATGGGAAACGATGGGTTTGCCATCATGGCAATAAAGATATCGCCAATAAATTATCTATTTCTTAAAATATTCAGGATTCTAAGGACATTAGAGAACTCGTTATTAAACTAAATGATTTGATAATCTCGCTATATTAGTAGATGCCAACAAAAACAAGCTAATATCCAGTTTCTGTAGATCTAAGCACAAATCGATAAAACCAAGGAATTCCCTATAAAAACGTCAAAAAACCGCGTCAAACCAGAAACAAGTTTATCCAGATAGGTACGTGTTGAGCAAATAAAATGTAATTTGGACACATATGTCTCTACGAGTGGCTATAATTATGTTATCACTATGTGAGCACTTGTTTATTTTAAATGCAACATTTATGGAGACGACTTCAGCAGTGACTTGATAATTCACGCCCAATGTCTGTAAGTTTCTATTTACACTTTTTTTTTATTAAACTCTGCCATATCTCATTGCCAACAGCTGCAGGCTGCGGATTGGTGGGCTGAAATGACAGCCAATCAAATCATTTGGCTTGAAATTTGTCATCAGATTAATTCGAAAACCCTTTTTGAAACCTGGGTAGATACTGTTAAACTCTTCTATAATAATAAATAAAAACCGTTTATTTCGACCAACAAAGGATCATAGTAGGCACAAAATTACAAAATTAAAAAACATAAATTAAATATACTTCACATAAACATATCACAGATTTCGATTGTTCAGTATGTGAACCATACAGCATATAAAATTGTAGTCTGTGCATACAGCATTGGTTCAGGTACTGACACAACGACGAAAACGATGTGTCACAATAACATGATTGAAGCCGTGATATAGTTAGGTACCTATATCCCTAGGGATATAGCTATATACCGTAATATAGTTATATAGTTAGTTATAAAAGCGGTTCATAACTGTCGGAGGGCCCTAATTTTGTTACTGCGACCAATTTCGACGTAGCGCTCGCCGGCCGCTGCCACGGCACTGCTCGCTTCGCTCGCTTGGCTCGCGCGTAATTGGTCACAGTTCTAACCTAACCTAACCTATTTGGACGGAGTGCCCTAATAGTTATATAACTAGATCGGCTCGTATCATAGTTATATTCCTAGTAAGACAGTTATGAATCGCTTTCATATAACTATTACACCCCGGCGCACCAGGCATGAGCATCGTTTTCGCACTGTAGAATAGGAACAGTTTGACTTGTTCGGATTTAAGCGATTGAGCTTATCAATCTTATATTAATGTCCACATCAGCACGACTTCGCAAATTGTTGAATTCATAAGTTTTTATTTCTTGTTTTTTACGTTTGTTACCTTGTTTTGTTAGCACCTATATGCATATCGTTTTAAGGTATTCAAAGTCTTTTGCGACATTATTTTTGTTTTAATTCTAAGCTAACATGGTTCTCATTTTCAATTCTCCCGACGTTAAATGTAAACCCTTTTGTTTGGCTATCATTATTAATATTAGATTAGGCTTTAGTGTCCCAGAACAGGTCAAAATTCTTCCCTACCTATTGCCCTCTGGGGCCAATCCCTAGAAAATAATCGAGTTTGTTCCGCCATCTCCTTCTGGGCCAACCTTGCCGTCCATTACTTTTGCTATTTTATCACTTTCATGTGCATCACTTGTGCTGCTGAAGATTTCATAACAATCCATGTAACATTCGTGTTATTCGAATTCGCGTGTATCTAGTCATAAACAGTAGACTTATCACTACCAAAGATAAAATACAGATAAAAACAATTGTCACAATCCTCACTCGTTTGATTAGATTTTTTGTTTTTATCATTTGTGTAGTTGATAATTTCTTGTTTTATAAAAAAAATATGATAGGTGGAATTAAAAAAGCTTATCACGATCAACCATTTTAGTTTTATAGTTAGTTAACTAAAGAAACTCTTGGAAGAGATGACGCAAATAAGGTTTTTGAATGATTATTGGGAGAGCTAATTTCCAGTAGTCGATGTTTACAAGATCATAACTCAGTAGACCAAAATTATGTATGATATATTTGGTTTAGAGCATGTGAAAGTAAAATTGATTTGAATACCCAGGCAAGTTTTTTTTTATGTGGTATAATGCGTAGAACTTCATGAGACCATCTAAAAATATGCTTCCATAAAATAATTTCTTTGAAATTTCTTTTAAAATGAAATGTAGGTAAACCGAATTTAATTAATAAAGTAATGTGTTCCAAGTAGCTATTTTCGAAAAAGTTAACCGAATTGGCAACCACCTGTTATAACAAATTTTAATGTAGGTATTTAACTGAAAATGAGCCGTCCAGTTTTTGACAAAACTGGAGTAAGTATTGTCTCATGATGAAATACATTATAACTATATATATTATACTACGGGAAGCAATCAATCGACTGCGGACCCAAGTGGGCCACTGCAAGCACAACCTGGCGAAATGGGCGACTATTGACACCCAGTGCGAATGCGGTGCTCCTGGCCAAACCATTTCCGATGATGCTGGAGTGTCCAAAATGCCCATGCACCTGCACTTCTGAGGACCTAAAAACTCTAATGATGCCGCGTTTGGCGTGGCCATCTACTGCACGCGTAGCATGACCACAATAGAAACGGGTTTTGTCGACGGAAGAATAGACAAAATGACAGATTCACAATCTGTCATTTCGTCTATTTTTCTGTCGACAAAACCCGTCTCTAACATTCTAACTGCGAAAGCGAGTTTGTTTTTTACGCTTTCACGCTAAAATGGCTGAACGGATCGTTATGAAATTTGACAGATAAGTAGCCTGGGACTTAGAGAAGGACTTAGGCTACTTTTCATCCTGCATCGCAGATGACATCTTGGGTAACAGCTAGTAATACAATATTTTTGCCTTTGCTATCGATTCTAAAACAAGACCTTTATGCCGTGGAACTGGCAGAAACTCCACAACGTCACGTGCTTGTAGATAGAGGTATAGTTCGTTAGCCATTTCCATCTTTAAATCAGTCTCCACCGCTTCCACAATAGTAGCTGGTTTATATTTTTCCACTGAATAAGCTTCATAAGAGCCATTTATTTATATATAATTTATACAAATTTATTTGTCAGATTTACGGTAGGTACATATGATGTTCATTTCATACAATACGAACTGGTATACAAAAATGAGTAACAATATTTTAAATAATTTTGTTATTATTTATTTAGTTCATGAAAAGTTCCCAGAGAAAAGAATCTCGAACGGTTTTAACACCAACCCGGAAGTGCCTTTCGATTACATTCACTTGAAGGGCCCACGTCACCGACGTGTTAGGCTCATGCTTGCGCCCACGCATATTCAAAGTACTGAAGACTGGTTGGTTAGCTATTCAAACAAAAATGGAAAACAAAACAAATAACGAAAAATATTTATTCTGGTCTAGCGACCCGCCTCTGTTTCTCACGGTTTTTCCGACTTGATAAAACATCGTTTATTTATTATATGTAAGTATTAACATACACCACATAAACCTTTCGGAATAAATTCTTTAAATGACTGTGAAAACCGCATCAAAATCCGTTGCGTAGTTTTGAAGAATAACGCGGCTAAACCACAAACACGAAAAGTGACTTTTAATTAGTAATATGTTTAGATTAGCACAGGAAACTGACTGGCGTGGCGAAAGAAAAAGAAACATAACTATAGAGAAAAGAAAAAATCTACAAAATGTACCTATGCGTATATCTCAGCATAGAAAACTCACACGATTACTCAAGAGATACAGTCTACTGACATTCCATCGGAGCTGTCTTGAGAACGGCAATTTGTAGTTATGTATAGTTGCATACTACAAGTCAACGGGACAACCTGTCAAGTTATGAAGACACAACCTATTGGAGCAAGTTCCAAGAATTCCTATGACACGTTACTGACGCTTGATTGAATTCTTACTCTAGCAAGATTATTGTGGTTTGTGCGGTAATTCACGTCACCAATGAGGAAAATGATAGGAAATAGCACTTCCTAATGTTGATTTCAAAGCCTATTTTGGGTAAGGTTAATTGGGATGAGTTTAGTCAGGCCGAAAAAAGACACGTAGGATATAGGTAGTAATTTTTTCATCTATAATGTCCGCAGGTTCGTTCGAAACTGAAAATATTGCCGAAAAGTACATTTATTTGCACATCGCCATAATATTCTGTTTGAGATTACAAAAAAGCACAAAATTAATTTTCGGCCCATTTGTAAAAATCAAGGACTAACCATACTTGATACTTTTCTTCAGTCTTCGGTAAACTTCGGTAAACAATCGGGCAATTAAAAATTATAATTTTAAAATATAAAGTTCATAAATTATAAAGGTTAAGATAATGTTAACTCATTGTCAAAGGAGGGTCGACAGTAACAAAAGAGATTCTGATTTATATTCCCATTGTGAACTTAGTTTCTATGTCCACAACCAGGATGTACTGTTTCTTTACATATAGTGTTAATTTCTTGCTGTTTATTTGATTTGGTGTTGATTTATCAAAGTTAAATCATTTAGTTCAAATCCAACCTTACATTATAAGATCTGGATGACGCGATGGTTTTATTTTTGGTAGTTTTCTAAAAATGAAACCTAGCTAGATCGATTTATCGCGTACTAAATTTCATGAAAATCGTTGGAGCAGTTTCCGAGATTCAGATTATATATAAATATATACAAGAATTGCTCGTTTATACATATATCCTATCCTACTTAATATTATATATAAATGTGAAAGTTTGTGAGGATTGATGGATGGATGTTTGTTACTCTTTCACGCAAAAAACTACTAAACAGATTTTGATGAAATTTGGCACACAGATAGTGTGAACTGGATATAACACATAAAATATTTTTCATCCCGATATTCCCACGGGATCGAGACTTATGCGGGCACTTCTGATCGTCAAAATTTTCAAGAAAATTTATTCTAGTCGCCTCTTCCAAAAAGTAATTTAATTTAGTTTTTCATATAGTGGCCAAAAGATGACCAAAAATAGACTCAGAAGTTTTGTTGAAGTTATTGATATAATTTATTGTTTTTAATTAAAACTGGTTTTATGAATCGAACACACATTTAGAATTAAATAAGGTAGACTGCATGGCACAATCATTCAAGAGCCACGTGCAAGTGTTTTTGTCTTGATTTAGAATGCAATATAATTATTATTACGCATACCTACGTTTACATATCAGGTGGCTGGTCTGTTTACAAACTGTTTGGGACAACTATAGACAATACTATAAAACAGACTTTTCTGTACATAAGTATTTTACTTTGGCAACATACTGAAACCTTTTTTAACGGAAATAATTCAAACAGTACTAATAATATAGTTTCTACAATTCACGAGTACCCGAATTGCATAACAAGTAAGCAAAAATATATGGAACATCTTATATTTTGAACCATACTTTATGCAAAATAAAGAAATTAAATAAACTTTCAATCGCAATTCATGGGTTTTGAAGGAAATTCCTAATCTAATTGCTTCATCATCATCATCATCATCAGCCTATAAATGTTGTGTAGGGACACAGGCCTCCTCTCTGTGAGAGGGAATGGGCCGTAATCCACCACGCGGGCCCAGTGCGGGTTGGTAGATGTCATATCTAATTGCTTTATTATGTATGAAAATAAATAATTTTGTTAAATTATCAAAATTAAAGACATTGCCAATTTGTGTGTTGGATTTACCCCGCAGATTTTTTACAATTTGCGACACGGCGCGCAAATTTCTAAGCCGGGCACATCTCCACCGTAAGATTGTGACCTGTGTTTGTTTCGGCGTTTCTTCTCAGAGTAGGCAGTAGGAAACGCCGACCTCGTCTAGTTATAGTGGTGACAATCAGCTCGCCCCCTATTACATGGGACTTAAACATAACTGGCGAAATGTGGGTGTACCTCTGCCCAACCCTTCGGGGAAACAAGGCGTGATGTTGTGTTATGAAAAATCCTTCGATTTCTATTCTACGACAGTTTTATTAAAATTTTCTTTACGTGGGTCGCATTTGAGTAAAATAACACCTTGTGAAAGTGTCGTAAGTTGGGGCAAAGGTGGTATTGGGATGGTTTGGAATTAACAAACGATGTGAAACTAAGATTTGACGAAACGCTTGCTTTGTAAGTGATGGTGCAATCGCATGATTATCATTTATTACCCGACTACGGCGAAGCAAAAAGGAGGGTTATGATTTTGACCGGTATGTTTTCATACTTTTAGATCGTGATTTTTCAGTAGTCGGGTTTTAGTTTTTGAACTTACTTTTACAGTTTGTGGTTGAGTACAGTGTGTGACAAAAATTAATATTAATACAATAAATCTGTAGTTTGTTTTGTTTTTTGTTTTAATGCGTTAATTTTTTGAGCATATGAAGCTATGGATTAGCAATATCCTTACAAGCATGACAACCATAGAAACGGATTCTCTACGGGTTTTGTCGACAGAAGAATAGACAAAATGACAGATTGTGATTGTTTATCTGTCATTTTGTCTATTCTTCCGTCGACAAAACCTGTTTCTATTGTGGTATCTGCTAAGCCCGTACCCTAATTGCGTAATACACGATCAATCACAATTTGTTTCGATTTGAAACAGATTGTTAATCTATTACTTCATAAGTTGGAAAAAAAAATCTGCTCAACAACGTAAATAACGCAATGAATGTCGTTGAACTGTCAAAATGAAACAAATTTGTCGTAATCGTTTACGAAAATTAGTTACGTAATTAAATGGTATCTTTCTCAAATGCGCGCCACGTCAAGAAAATTTTAATAAAACTGTCATATAATTAGAAACCGAAGTCGAAGGATTTTCCCTTTACTGAATTACTAATTATTTCACGTCAAAGACCATTGACGTAAAGAATTTCTATTAAATTCTAATTATTACTATTTAACACACGAAATAAATGGATTCAAGTATTGTGATCACGCTTCTCCAACATGAATATTCCCTTATATTTAAACTTCAAACACAGCGTTGAATATTTAATTAGTTTTGTCCTTTTCTAGCATTTTAAATTTGATGGCGTGCGATAAAGACAGTATTTTATTTGAATAATGTATGTATTTGTACCTAATGATTTATTTTTGGGCTTATTTAAAGAGTTGACAGGTGAGAATAATGATCTAAGTTTTTTTATTTATCGACTTTACAGTCAAATAAATAACAGGCAAGTAAAAGTTTAGGCAGTATTCAAAGTAACTTGATTGAGGATCATGATATGTAATTGGGTTTTCCCATCTGGAATTTCTCAGTAGTAGCCCGGAGTCTGGATCTGTGCCCGGTTGATGGCAATAGGCTCGCACCCTATTACATGGGACTTAAACATAACTGGCGAAATGTGGGTGTATAGATAGTTCCATCCACGAAGACGCGCCCCACGCTTAGCCGACGTAATAAAATCGCGGCGGGATTTTATCGCGCACTGGATATTCAACTCTCGGTGTTAAGCCGAGCGTTGAGAATCCAATGTGCTGGGACACACTCTCGTCCCAGCGCGTTGAAAAACACACTGTTGGATTTTCAACTCTCGGCGCTAAGCAAAGTGTTGAAAATCAAGTGCACGAAAAAATATCGCCCCGATATTATTACGTCCTTGCGAACGTGGGCTAAATCTTTGGGGAATGCACGCGTGATGTTAATAAAACTGAACTGATCTCTAATCCAAATTGATTATCTAATTTTAATTAAGTATTTTAATTCCAAGCCCATTCGAATTCATTTAATTAACTTTGCAAAGTCTGGTGTTCCGCCATCTTGTTTCGTAATCAACCGCTATGTTTAAAATAATAGATAAACATCAATTAAAATTCAATGTAACTAACTACTCGTATTAGACATTTATAATGAAGGGCGAAAAAAAACAGTTATTAATTTTAACCTTATGGCTCGAAAAGTAATATAAAAACAAATTAAGCGACAGTCCAGCCGCCGAGAGAAACGTTTGACACCTGTCAAACTGTCACCTGTTTACTAGAAATCGTCCAACTGACAGGTGTCAAGAACACATTCTCTCGACGGTCGGACTGTAATTTTTGCATTGCCTGGAGATTTTCGAATCCACACGTCGTCGCCGTCGTCGGCTTCGCGTTGTTTTAGGAGTGTAAACCACAACTCCAGTACTAAGTGTATTTATTTTCGTAACTAGCTGTTGCTCGCGCCTTCGCACGCGTGATATTTTTATAAATTAAATTCCTATGTTAATCAGTGATAACTGATTATATAGCATTCTACTGGTGAAAGAATTTTTAAAATCGTTCTAGTTTTTTAGTTTATTCATTACAAACAAAATACAAATATAATGAAAAGAATTGTACGAATTCCTAAAACGTAGTACCTATACATGGGTGGAACTGATATCACTCTTTTTAGTATGAGATGAGGCCTTTGCCCTGAGTAACACAAGCTGATTTTATTATTATAACTAGCTGCGCCTCACGGTTTCACCCGCATAAGTCTCGGTCCCGTGGGAATATCGGGATAAAAAGTCAAGGTCAATCCATGTGCGAAATTTCATCCAAATCTGTTCAGCCGTTTTAGCATGAAAGCGTAACAAACAAACTCATATTCACATTTATCATAATTATTAGTTTGGATTTTGCTGAGCAATTCACCCTTTACCTGAAAACTTTGCTAATTGTAAAGCTTTTTTAATTCACTGTTTAGTTTAAACTGTCACTTACAAATATGTCAGTTTAAATTATTCTATAATCATACTTTATCACACCACAAATTGCTGTACATAGACCACCCAATAATGTCAACAATGAAAAATCAAAGTATCATTATTTACATAGGTATATTTTTATAACCACAACGGGGAAGCTCTTGCCCTGCATCTCACTTTCGCATTTATATATTAGTTACGATATTCCTTATTAGTTCACCGTTGATTTCAATAATGATACCGCTTGTATTTAAATCCTTTAGAGTGGACTCTCGCCTCCCACGGAAAATGACGTGTTTTTCTATTTCCAGCCCAAACCGAGCACTGCCAGATGTTTGACAAATACTTACTTTAACTTACCAAATTTTATTATATTTTTTATATTGGATTATTATAATACCTATACTCCGTATCCGTACTTAGTTACAAAAAGGTAAACAACATAAAAAAACCACGTGACGAGACAGCTGTCAAGTTACCGACTAAACGTAATATCCATAGATTTAGGAAAGAAGAATTAAATAAATTCCTAAAATAATTGTAATAAATAAACCTTGAGTTATTTGAGAGTTATTATTTTCTATATAACCTGTCACTTCAGTTGTCACATCACACTTCAGTTGATAAAGTTTAAAATCTAATTCCTTTTGCGATGGCGAGGGGTAATGGCTGATCGTTGCGTTATGCTCGTGAACGGGTGCTGCTTGTGGTGACTGGTCGTCTTGCTATTCATGGTTTTGTTATTGTTACTAGTAATTAACTGTTCATTTATTTTACCTCGATGGTCCTAGTTTATCATTTATAACTTTCAATTACAGCTTTATGTAAGCGGGCACGCCCTTTATGCCTGGAGGCTTTTATTTAGATATTTAGTTCTATTTACGTTTAGTTTTAATTTTTTATTTCTGCTTGAGTATAGTTCTCGATGTTTTTGGTTGGTATATTGGCGTGTGCTAGCTGACATATGGCCAGTAATTTATCATTTAAATTATGTTTTGTGTTGCGTAATGTAAATTATTTTGCATACTATTGTATAGAATATTTTTTTTATAACTTGAACAGACAGCTGTGCTGCTGGGAAGTTTATTGCGCCACTTCTTCTTCCCAGCTAAAGCACTAGGAAGTGGTGATGGGTGGGCGTTTCGGGGGACTGTCTTATGTAATTTTGACGGTCGAAAAGTGCTGATTTTCAGCCTAGTTTGAATAAATGACTTTTGAATTGTTTTCAAAAGAGGAAACAATTGTAAAAATCTAAAATAAATTTGGTTTTATCGTATTTTTAAATAAGAAAGTGTCATCTATAAAAACCGTTTTTTACTATTTTTTTACCTTTATTTAATTTCCTAAAGGTATAGGAGGATATTGTATTGTATAAAATTCGAAATTATTTCTATGGCAAAGCTCATTTTGTTTTAAAATGACTACCAAAACTTACAACGATCAAGACTAATCGAGTGGAGTACAAATATTTGGCACAGAATGACAGCACATCACTAGAATGTTAATTATAGTGATGTAAAAAAAAAAAACGTTTATTTTAGAAATTATTTTTGTTCATATTTTGTACCTAAATATTTATGACTATTGACATAAAAGTACAACCAGCTGCTGTCCGCGGAATCGCCCGCGTGGACCCTAATTCTTTTTCTAAAATAAAAGTAAGCCCAAGTTACGCCAACATCAGCTATCTGCCAGTGAAAGTCCTGTCAAAGTCGGTCCAACCGTTTCGGAGATTAGCTGGAACAAACAGACAAAATCAACTCCCTTCATGCTCAGTAGTAGCGCTAGGGACCACTAAACCAATGAGGCAGCCAAATAAAAAAAAGAAAGATTTTTTTATTTGGGACACGCACAGGAAATACAACATTAAAACCAACATAATTATAAAAACAATAGCAATTTCAGAAAATAATAAAAAATGAATGGGCATGTAATCCTAGCTCAGTCATTAATTCAAGTAATAAATATGTTTACGAGGTTATATTCTCCGCGTACCAAAGATTTGAAAGTGATCCACATTACTTACCCGACTTTGGCAACCAAAAGGAGGGTAATGGGTTTTACGCATCTGTATGTCTGTCCTGCAAGTTGTTACCAAGAACTTAATATAAATGTTTGAATTAAATTCTTACGTGAATTCATTAATAAGTAGCTGGCTGGAAAAAATTAAATTAAGAAGAAGAGGTAAAAGAGTCGATCGAAGGTTAACCTACGCTTGCCGCGGACGTTTCATGGATGGGTGATCATCCACTACATATCGAGACCCTCCGTTCCTCGGAAAGCACGTTAAGCCGTTGTTCACGGCTGTACATAGGTAGTTAGAAGCCCAAAAAACTCTGACAACCAGTCTTACCTAAAGGTATCGTGTAACTGAGTTGTGAAGGTCAGATAGGCAGTTGCTCCATGTAAAATACTGGTATTCAGCTGCTTCCGGTTAGACTGGAAGCCGACCCCAACATAGTTGGGAAAAGGCTGGGCACTTGATGAGGCACCATAGGCATTATTTTTAACTGAAAATCGACTTTAATTTATTTCCTAAGTAACGCGAAATACGTCATTTCTATACGGATACAAGCCACAAGGTTCGTCATCTGTCCGCGACCCAGAGACTACTAATTAGCATGGCAACACTAACCATAATGTTTTACACGAGTAGGTATTAATTTTCGATTGCCATAAAAGTTTAAATACATGGCACATAATGTACATAGTAGTTATTTATGTGCTCACTAGCGACCCGCCCGTGCTTCACACGGCTTTTACGACTTGACGAAACATCGAGATTTCTGTATTTATTACTTACTATATATACACGAAAACCGCATCAAAATCCGTGGCGTGGTTTAGAAGAACAACGCGATCATACAGACAGACACGTAAGCGACTTTATAATATGTATAAATATGTGTAGGTATGGCTACGCAATTGGCTATCGAGTTCATCGAAATTCGCATGAGATTGACACAGTCAATAATAATATTGGTCCAAAATAGGCACTTTGGCAATGCAATCGTCTTCTTGTAAAAATTAAAAAAAAAAAAACCGTTCCATCCTGTAAACCGTTTGTCATTGCCCAACAATCTTTGGGTCAAATTCGAATAAAGAATGACCCCAAAGACGGCAATTCGATTTTCGAACATGTCATTGTGTGCATCCAAAAAGAGAGTTCCGTGTAAAAAATATGCCTCGTTTACAGTTTATTATAACTGTACTGTCGTGTCTGTCGTCCCGTTCCTTACTTTATCCGGCCTATCTGCACTACAATCATGATGCTCGATACCATCGGATACCGGGAACTCATACTCTCATAATAAGTTGTGAGTTTTTGCAACTTTGTAAGGAAAATTTTGCCGAAAGTTGTAGTAGTAAAAATTAAATAAGACAGCATAATAATTTTATTGTAGAAGGTTAAGAAAACACTTCGTATAACAATAAAATATAATAAGTCTAAGCTAGTCAACTAACATGGACATAACGATATTCGTATAGATTAAATATACCTACTTAGCTGTTTTCTGTGTAAAGAAACACAGCAACTAAGTAACCCAGTCGATGCACTGTATGCTTTTCATTGCGAGACCCTAGAAACAAAGCACCGTGTACAGTTAAACACAACTATGTAGTTAGTAAACACTGCACTATGCTTATTTACTCGCGCTAGTCACTGACTAGTGACGAACGCGGCTCGCTTTGTTTTCTATTTTCAAATATCTTACTAAAAATAGAATTTAAATTTATTCATCATAGTTATACCTAAATGCGAAAGTGCCTCTTGACTCGACCCACAGAAAGATAGCCTTGCGACAAACAGTCTTAAAATAAATTAACATTTTCCTAAATGTAAATTTATTTTTTAAGCCAGGTTTGTAATAATATTTTCCTAAGCTTAAAGGAGAAAACTTAAAGAAAAAAAGGAAAGGAAACGATGTTGCCAGCTTGATAAAATTATAAGTAGGTAGGTAGGTAGGTACTTACTTAATTTTTTTTGAAATTCAAGGGTCACGTTGTTTAAAGTTGCTCTTGAAATTACAGCAAAGAAAATACAATGTCACACTCGTAATTAAAAAAAGTCAGGTGTTGTTGAAACGAAGTTCCTTTCGCTGTATATTATGTATTAATAAAGAACATACCTATACTAGATGGTGCTGTATTAAAAAAAAAAAAACTTTTGACACTTGAAACGGACTTTTTCGGGCATAAAGTTTTTTCCTTACGAGTACCTAACGATTTCTACCAGTTTACTCCTACTGCAAGCCAAGACAGAAATTTATTCAAAAAAGAAAAAATGGATCATATCAAAGACAAAGCATTTTTCAGAGTAAGTAGGTAAAACACTTAGACTAAACAACATAGACGCAAATAAAAACAAAATATGTAATAGAGTCAAATGAAATAAACGTCAAATAATTTTAAACCTCGTTCTAAAGTCAGATAATAATACTGAGTACAATTTAATGAGATGATTTTAATTACAGCGTAGTCTTTGTGATCATGATGCGTGACGATATTAGATTATGAGCAGTTTGGATCGAAGGAGCCACTCCTAACGAATGGAGGTGTATTATTAAAAATGTTAAGAGTTAAGTGTTGATTTTTCATTTTACCATCGATATATTTGATAGGTTTTTAATAGTGACAAGTGGTCCTGCTTTCATCCCCGGTCACAATCAGAATAATTTTGATGGTTTTTGCTAATCCACTGATTTGTCTGCTCAATAACTTAAATAACGCAAATAATGTTGTTAAACTGTCAAAATGAAACCCCAAAGCACGCGTAACACGACAATCACAGAAACGGGTTTTGTCAACGGAAGAATAGACAAAATGACAGATAAACAGTGATTGTTTATCTGTCATTTTTAACCGACTTCCAAAAGGAGGAGGTTCTCAATTCGATTGTATGTCTTTTTTTTTTTTTTTCGTATGATTGTTACGCGATTACTCCGTCAATTATGAATTGATTTTGATGATTCTTTTTTTGTTTGGTAGATCATACTTCAGAGGTGGTCCCATATAAATTTTATTAACTTTGCTTGGGTAGTTTTTGAGTTAGCTTCAATAATACGTATTTTTTCGTCACTTAGTATGTGGATGATATGATAACTTCCCGTCACTGTTATTTACATAGCAGGTATTGGTATTCGAATTTCTGTGGGGTAGATGTATCACAACTAAAAAGTGAAAAATAAAAACTTTTTAGAAAAAAAAACAACCGACTTCAAAAAAACACTACAAAGTGAAAAATAACTTTAATTTCGGAAGTCGGTGACAAAGAACGAAAATTCAAAACCAAAGACATCGACTTCCGAAATTAAAGTTATTTTTCAATTTGTAGTGTTTTTTTGAAGACGGTTGAAGATTGTAAGACCATCTTTGCATTGTATAAACTCAATCTCTTTTGTATTATATAATTGCATAGCACACTATGTGAGCACTATGTACTAAAGAGTTACCATTTACCGGGTAATATGTCTTGCATTGACTTGAATGTGCCCTGGCGGCTGTGACTATGTCATGCTCACTCAAATGTTTCGCTGATGGTGGCGCGTGTGTTGGATCATTTAGCTCCCTTCAAAATGGTTGAGCTGAATGGTGCTAATCCATGCGTCATGTTCTAGAACGGGCGCCGTCAGTTGGGACTGGTTATCTCTTAGCTGCCAGGGCTTATTTTTAATTTTTTTGAATTGTTCTTTTTTATCTTTTTATTACGAACGCTTCTCATGTGCACGTCTTTCTACATTGTTCTCACATGTATAATTTCAACATGAATGATGTAACCAATATTTTGTAACAATTTTTTATTTAAAAGAGTGTCCGTGGAGTTTCTTGCCCGTTCTTCTCCATAGGTACCTACTACGCTTTGGAATGGGCAACTAGCTTCATACCTATTTCTGACTGACCGATTCCTTGACAATTCAAAAGTGCCTGTAAATGGTTTAATTGAAATAAATGATTTGAGTTTGAGTTTGAGGTTGTTTTTTTTTTCTAAAAAGTTTTTTGTCTATTCTTCTGTCGACAAAATCCGTTTCTATTGTGGTCATGTTTACGCGTCCGTCTGCTCTGATGACTTAACCTAGCATAAGGTATAAGAAATATTAAAAACTATCATGCATAAGAGTCAGATGAACCCTGAATTCATAAAAGTTTTTGTTTTTTATTATTATTGTTTTTTATTTATTTTTAATGTTTTAATGAGTAGTTAGTTGAATTTGTGATTTCCTGTGCGAGTCTCAATAAATACTTTTTCTTTCTTTCTTTTATTTTGGATACTATTATGTATGGAACCGTACGCACTATTCTAAGAAAAATTCAGAAGAACGAAACAACGAGCTACGACAACGCGATGAGATTGTGGAATGTAATAAAGTATTGAGTATTGAGACCCTGACTAGAATCACGCACCACCATTTAGCAGTTAATCTCAGAAGCAATAAACTTAAAACAATTCCAACTGCAAGATGTATTACACAAATAGGGTACCTACCAATATGGTAATATGGAAATTGAAAGTTGATAAAACTGCGGATACCGTCACGCCCGGATTCCCAATGGCTAGGGGACACAAAATCACTGTCAATATCCGTTCAAAAACTTTTCCGAAAATAACACAACATAACTTCACGCCTTGTTTACGCAAAGGGTTGAGCAGAGGTCCTACACCCTCATTTCACCAGCTATGTTTAAGTCCCATGTCATAGAGGGCGAGCCTATGGCCATCAACCGGGCACAAATCCTCCTCCTCCGTGTTGCTACTGAGAAATTCCAGATGGAAACACACGTAGCACTTTGCCTGACCCGGGAATCGAACCCAGGACCTCATGCTCAGCAGTAGCGCTCGCGACCACTAGACCAACGAGGCTGTTATTTAATTATTCAAATTCAGACTTTTTCATGTTTGTGTTTAAAATCAGCCGGACTATTACGATAAGAATTACAATAATTACAAAATTAATTGCATCGTTACGACGCTGTGAAATGCAAATGGCGTCACCAAAACTATTAAAATTGAAGCATTTTAATTGCAAATTAAGTGCATCACTCTAGATTCTAGACTCAAAACTTAATTAAAACCCCCGAATATTCATTCAATTCCTCTCCTCTCCCTCAAATCAAATCATGGATCTAGCACAATTCAATCACTTCTTTATAATCGTCATCAATATGCCAGTCTTCTTCTAGACATAGGAGTTGCCTCAATCATATACCATTAAAAGTTCAATCTTCGGCAAATTTCATCTATAAATTTCCAACGACCTTGCCGCTTGCGAATATCGCTACATGTAGTCTGAGATCCTTCAGAATGTTTCACCTTTTCTGCCTTTAGTTTAGTTGATCATTGACTAGCCTGGGTCTGTGAGCCTGGGTAAGTGTATTAGGTTCTTTTAGGAATCCTACTTTATTATACATATATAATATTGAAATAATATAATAAATTCGAAAGTTACTCTATTTGTCTGTTTCCATTTCACCCATTAACCTGGGCTAGGACATGGAATACTTTTGATCCCGGTAGTATGTTTCCGTGGGATAATTCCCGACCACTACGAGGGCGAAGCTGCGGATAAAAGCTAGTCACCTTATAAATTATATTGTAATATTTGACATCAGATTGATGGCTCCTGCTCACCATGCCAAACACTATCAAAACGAATGTGTTAAAGCTTAAAAACGTGTTGTCAATTATAGTAGATAGCCAGGACGAGTGTGCGTAGATAACGTTATCACACTCTCATCTGACCTGTGATAGCATATCACTGTTTTAATGTCCGCTAAATATGACAGGTCTGTGAAATATTTTTGTTTAATTTTTATTTTTATGCAGATACACATTTGGTAGGTATAGTGGTAGGTACGATCCTTTGACGAAATCTTCCTCAAGGAGCATCTTGTGAAAGAGCTCTATTAGACTTAGGACGAGCTCCTTCACAAGATGCTTAAATAGTAGGTCTATATATGAAATAAGTTACCTACTAATCAAATATTTCAGGCAGAGATAGGTTTCATATTCAAGATTTTGTCGGCATAGACTTAGATAATATTATAATTTAGCATTATCTTTACTACAATATGGAATTCAAGGAATTATCAATCTTAATGGCTTCCACTGTTAAACATAGATCTAGGGTAGACCGGGGACAATTAAAACAGGTCATGATTACAACAACTTAAATTTCTCGAAAACCATGATTACTACGTGTGTGACGCGTCGTTTGTTGCTTTGTCGCCCATAATCGGTTTTGTGTTTAGTACGGCTTGAGCGAGAAAGCGACGCAGTTGAGCACAGGACGCCTCGACGAATTTCGCGCCAAAAACTAAGTATTCACGATTTTTTAATTTTTGTTATTTACCTATCTAAATCTTGTTGTTTGACAGTTTTTCTTATTTTGGAGTATTGTTTATCTATTTAAGAGTGTTTTTATTACTGCTGATTAATGATAAAGTCAATATAAATCAAAATATTAAGTATTGAAGTAGAAGATGTGAGATGGGTGCGTTTGAAACAACTTGTCTGTGGACGTTTGAAACATTTCAAATGTCCCCACATATTCCGCATTTTTACCCGACTGCACAGAAAAAAGTTGTGTTTTCAACACCATCTTTTCCTTCACCAAGCCTTTCCTTAACCTCACAATCAAGTTTTGCTGTAGAACTTGATCCTCTTGATGTTAGCAACTACAAAAACCAATCTTCAACAAGTAATTTTTTACCAGAATGCATCAGACCATTTCCTAAAGCACTACCCAGAAAAACTGCAAGAAACGCAACTAAAAGGAAACCTACTGGTTACACAGATACTCCGGAGAAAGAAAACGTCAAAATACAAACCGAAGAAAGGGACAGAAAAAGAAATACCACCATGATAAAGAAAAACATAAATATGGAAGAAAAGAAAAAGAAGAACAAAACTACCAAAAATAAAAATAAATCATCAAAAAGAACCCCAAAGACTTCTAGCTCAGAAGATAAAGATACTGACACAGAAATTCCGCAATCTTCCGAGTCTGGTGTCCTTGTGTTGTAATGGAGATTAGTTTTTTTGTATACATACCTACATATGTTTGACTAGTTTTAAGGTATAATTTCCAAAAATATATTTTAAGTTTTAAGAGCCAAATGTTAGCTAAATTGATTTATCTTCTCTGACATTAAATTTCACAAGAAGAGTCAAACCTATATATATGGGTTAATAAACGATTGTTATGATTGAAACATTTTTATGATTGAAACATTGTCATGATTGAAACATTGTTATGATTGAAACAAGCTGTTTTGTATGAGACCGGATTACCTTTTCTCTCTCCCATGCAAGTGCCACTACAGCGTAATAAGATATTAAGTCTTTCAATAATGTGAAATAGTATTCAATAGCACAAATTAGAGCACTAAAATTATATAAACAAAAGAGATTTTTAGTTGTTTATGTTGAAGATGTTTTTACATTTGTAATTTTCGAAATATTAATGTTACGATGACAGACTTGTCACGATCTCAATAAATAATTTAGTGGTAAGTTAAATTGTTAAGACTGATTAAATACCTACAGTAGTTCCTAAAATATTTTCAGTGTTTCAATTATCCCTACATATTGTTTCAACCGTCCTTGGGATGGGGTCAATAGAACCACTCTGCCCGATCTACTTTAATATGTGATTGTAGGTTAACTATTCGAAATTGAGATATAGATTATGTTTAATTTAGGAACTAGATAACGACCCTTTCAACGATATAAATACGAGGGATGTGGGTACTATAGATACTTCACTGCACACGTTTTAAGTAAAATTGTTTCAGTTGTCCCCGGTCTACCCTACTTAAGTATACAGTTTTAAAGTACGACTGTAAATGTATCATTTTTTTTTGCAAACAATACAGGGCAAAGTATCGGTCCTTGTAGCACTCCTCGCGCTATCTTACTATGCAGAGCCTTAAAAGTTGTTCCAGATTTTTGATCTTTTGACGACGTATTAAGGTTCTTTTTGAAATCCAGTTTCAGCTGAGTCTTCCTTACTTGACTAAGCAGAGTTTATGTTTGCGTACAAGAGGGTGTCGTAAGCTTTTTTGAATTTAATGAAAGGGAAAATGTTTACATGACCTTCGCAATTAATTTGTTTATGACATGAGGCACGGTAGCTTGAAATCGACAAAAAACTATTTATTGCTTAACATGTCATGTCATGTTTATTTACTTAGATTTTTTGTGTAACATACCATTTATTTGTATAGCATGTTATAAATTATCATGTTTAGAATAAATTTAAAGAATTAAATGCATGTCTCACTGATTGACGTTTTTATGGCAATATGGCAATTAAATATGTATGTAAAGGAAGTTACAACTAGTAGCACCGGTAAAAAAAAATTGTTCTCTTACGTAAAATAAATATTTAAAATATAGAAAGAAGTTGACCATTGAAGGAAAAGAACAGAGCAATCGAAGACCATGGTGGAGCTTTCTATTTTTAGCATTTATACCCATCTGAAACAAAATAAAAAATACTAAAATAGATCTCAAACTCAAACCATTTGTTGAATTGTCAAAGAGTCTGTCAGTTAGTCATAAAGTAAAAGCTAGTTGCCCATTCCAAAATCTAGATCTCTATGGAGAAGAATGGGCAGGAAAGACCGAGAACACTCTTCAACTCAAGATATTACAAATTTATTATTATGTATACACACAGGGTGGCAGGAACATCGACGCGAAAACGGTTACCATGGGTTCAGTACATGATTCTGAAACCCCTGCGTTGAAATTTTTCGTCGGTTATTTAAAAAAATATTCAGCTATTCTATGCAATTTGACCGCGTAGGTATTGCACTTTTCTATGAAACAGTTGTTTTTTTTTTTAATAACCGACGAAAAATTTCAACGCAGGGGGATTCAGAATCATGTAAGTACTGAATCCATGGTAACCGTTTTCGTGTCGATGTTTCTGCCACCTGTATATTTTTGTTAACTCTGTCTACAAACATATTTCATTCCAGACTTGAATTTAATTACTTCGGTAGATCTATAGAATAATAATCACAAAACGTGACATAACTCTAGTAATAAAATAATCTATTTCAATACATTCTTCAATAATCTGTAAGATGAATACTACCAATTAGGAATTTAATGCTCGACAAGATGCCTTAAAAGGCTAAAAAAGATTTACAAGTTGTTAACTTATAAACCTAGAATCAGTGGCCAAGTGCGATTCATTTGTCGATAGATCGATAATATATTCGGTAATATAATACGTAATCGGTAAATCTATGCTGTCTCTCTGCAGGGCTTTCGTCTTAAAAGACCTGGGGGCCTACCACCAGCTTATAAAGCAATATTATTTTAATTTTACTTCAGTGGGTGAAAGAGATGGAGCTATACGTCCTGTAGAGCTTCATCTCTTTCCCATACTTCAGTGTATATTAAAATAATACTGCTATAAGAACTGGTGGTAGGCCAGGAAAAGAAAATAGAATGGTATCCTAACTAATATTGTAAATGCGAAAGTGAGATTGTTTGTTATGCTTTCATGCTAAAAAGGCTGAATGGATTTGTATGAAATTTGACGTATGGGTAGACCATTACCTGGAAAAGGACATAGGATACCTTTTATCCCAATATTCCCACGGGATCGAGATTTATGCTAGTGAAACCGAGACCGAGACTGTGTTAATACTAAGTTGAAATTGTAGGAGACACTACGAACCTTAATTTAGTTTAGACTCCAAACTGACTTAAGTTTGGCTCTAACTGCCTCGTTAGTCTATAGGTCGCAAGCGCTACTGCTGAGCATGAGGTCGTGGGTTCGATTCCAGCAAAGTTCTATTGGGTTTTTCCATCTGGAATTTCTCAGTAGCAGCCCGGTATCTGGATTTGTGCCCGGTTGATGGCAATAGAGTCGCCCCCTATTACATGGGACTTTAAACTTATCTGGTGAAACTATAGACTCTGTCTAATACTTCGGGGAATACACCCGAAATATAGTACACCCACATTTCGCCAGTTATGTTCAAGTCCCATGTAATAGGGGGCGATCCTATTGCCATCAACCGGGCACAAATCCAGATTCCGGGCTGCTACTGAGAAATTCCAGATATAAAAACTCACATTTTATATTTTATGTTTAAAAATAAATATTATTTATCAAAGTCTGGTAGTTTTAGGTACTTAGCAAGGTACGATTAGATTAATGTCCATGATCGACTATCCTTATTTAAATTTCAAATTCGCGAAGTCATGATGAATCAGTATGCAAAGTTCGACTTTTATACCTATAGGTACCTACCTTACAGCCTACAGTGATTCATTTCAGCGAGTATTCATCATCAGCCTATAAATGTTCCCACTGCTGGGACACAGGCCTCCTCTCTGTGAGAGGGAGTGGGCCGTAATCCACCACGCGGACCCAGTGCGGGTTGGTAGATATCACATGTCCTCGAATTTTCGGTTCTAGGACATGCCGGTTTCCTCACTATGTTTTCCTTCACCGTTTTGAAAGCAGTGGTGAAGGAAAACATCAGGTCAGCCAGTACCTATTACATTACTGTCGCAGTCTGCAACAGGGGCATTGAAAGACGAACGTAAAAATATGGACCGAGGCACAGATTAGTACAAATGGTTTTCTCCGCAAAATCATTTAAATAAAAAGCGACTCTTGCACCGACACAATAAAGTACAATTCAAGTCGCAGAGCGCAAATTACCAACAGTTACATTCAAGAAGTTGCCTCTCTTTCTATCGCGTAACTCTTATATCTTCTGACTACGTTACGCCCACTGAGTTCGACAGCCCGTCGCGTACCTACTTGTAGCTTCATACCTAAAATGCGGAGTGAACCATCTGTATTCATCAGTGGCCGAGGCGAAGCCAAGGCACACATACTTGAGTCCATCAATGCCTGGTTGCGGCCAAGGGTATTTTTCTCAAATATTGTGTGGAAATTCAAACTAAGTAAAATAATTATAAATTCCAGAATCAATGACGACCAACGATAATTTTTCACGCGCCAATATGTTCATTTGTTTCCTCTTTATTTGCAAGCCAAATCGAAATTTAAATTAAATCTTTGATAAGTTATCTCCTTAGTTGCTGCTTGTCGAGTAAAAAGTTTGTTCCATTTTTAAATTAGACGACAGATACCTATGAGTATTCATAGTACCTAATTTATTCGGCCGTTAAACACGACTGAATATTATAGATTTTCATTCAAACATAAAGCATGACAACCATAGAAACGAGTTTTCTACGGGTTTTGTCGACGGAAGAATAGTTAAAATGACAGAATGTGATTGTTTATCTGTCAGTTTGTCTGTTCTTCCGTCGAAAAAACCCGTTTCTATTGTGGTCATGCTAAGCGTGCAGTACAGCATTTTCGATTTTTAGCTAAGAAAGTTGTCAAAATACTTAATTCTCGAATTTCCAAGACTGAATGAGAAAAATAATTAAAAAGTGTAGGTGCACTATAGGTGCAGTAGGCTGCACGTCAGTGGCAACACTTTGATCTTGAGTTGGACTAGCCGGAGTACGGAGTTTCAGTAGAGTGACCAGCTTAAAATATTTTTGTTACTTTAAGCACCATTTATTTTGAGAAAATTATAATTATTTCAATAATCAAGTAGGTATGTTGCGTCAGATTAAAATTGATGAAATAACTCGTTATCAATAATTAATTAGCAGATTATAATCTTTAGGTCAAATTGGAAGCTCTCTGAAGTATGAAACACTCAATCGCTATCGGATTTATTTTTAGTCTGGTATGATATGTAAGATTATTATTTTTAAGGTACCTACATAAAAATAATGATAACAGATTTAAAATAGCCTAACCTAACCTGGCAACATCACCCATGTAACCAAACGCCATTCCTTTTTTTGAAAGTGCCAAATTGCCATTGTTACCAACATCTTGAAAAAAAAATCTTTTTTCAAAAAGCATGCACAACTAAGTAGGTAATAAATTATAATAATTAGGAATAATGGTGCATTCAAATAATTTTGATAGGTAACCACCAACCTTCATTTCGTTATCAAATATCTTTTCGCTCCATGATTGCATTCGACGACCCATGATAATATTATGTGAACTTCAAACTATTCAAAGGTATTTTTTGTATTAATTTTAAAGGAAGTTGTGTTTAAATAATATAAATGTTTTATTTGTGCGTTTTAGTGAATTATAATAATTGCTTCTAGTATCAATTCTGCTGCTGTTTCCGGGAATCGTATAATTATGTTAATCGTTAGGCAAATAAAATATTATTGTATTAATTGTAGAAATTAATGGAAAATTTGTATCTACGTGGAATCGTGAGTGGTTGATTCATAATCAAATTAGGCTAAGAATCAACATTTTTTGAACGTCAAAATTACGACAGTTCCTCAAAATGGTCATCAATCAACACTTTCTTGTGTGCTTTAAGTGGGAAGAAGATCCCCAAAACTGTTGTTCCTATATCTGACGATATTGCGGGTATTTTAATATTTTTTGGTTTAAAATGATTAGGTAGCTACCTAATAAGTTTTAAAAACTCAGTGAGTTAGTTAGCTACTAAAAAAGTTGAATAAAAATAAAGCTTAAATTATGTTTAAAATAAAAAACATCGCACTGCAACGTGGCAGTTTTTATTAAATTAATAGAATATCTAAGTAGTCTATTACGTAATAATAAATGTTTTGATACATTTTTGATATTTACTTATTGTATTATTTTACACATTATTTTTATGTCCTACCAGCACCCTAATTGCGTAATACAACACAATCACAATTTGTTTCGATTTGAAACCGATTTCTAATCCATTGCTTCATAAGTTGAAAAAAAAAAATCTGTTCAACAACGTAAATACCGCAATGAATGTTGTTGAAATGTCAAAATGAAACAAATTTCGCGAAATTGTTTACGAAAATGAGTTACGCAATTAGGGTACAGATTTACCAAATTTTTATTTTTGACATTTCTAGCCAGATGTGCCACATTTTTTTTTATTTTAAATTTCCAGCCAGATTTACCAAGTTACCGAATGAGATATAGTGACACAATCAAAAGTTTACAACCTATCCTAATCAGTTTAGTTGAAGTCGTTAGTCTTTGATAAGGTAGAATTTATCTTTACAACTGAACAGAGTAAATTATACGATTACGATGGAATTATAAGTACTTGTAGTAAGAATACACATTTATTTATACCGTAGAATCTGTGTTTTTGACGTCATCATAGCCGCCTAAAAAAATAAAAAATACATCATCATCTCTACCTAGCCTTTTTCCAACTATGTTGTAGTCAGCTTCCAGTCTAATCGGATGCAGCTGAATATCAGTATTTTATATGGAGCGACTGCCTACCTGACCTCCACAATCCAGTTACTAGGTAACACCGTGACATGATACCCCTTGTTATGCTAATTCGATTTTACCGACTTCCTCATTAAACTATTGTTGTCTCTCTCTTTTTCTCTGTTAACAATCAAATTATATAAGAAAAATACAGAAAAAAAAAATCTGTAAAGAGTTCGACAAGTCTCCAAAAAAGCATAACGCTGAAAAAGAATTGACCTAAAAGTCAGATGTTTAATTTTATTGTTCATTAACACAAAAAAAAATCATGAAATGTAAATAACCAACCAAATGCAATTTAATAACATGACATAACAACAATATGACTGAAGAATATATTAAATTACAAAGTCGTGAAGCTACGAGATTATGTTGTTTCGATGAAACACGTGAGTATCGTAATTATTATCTAATCTGTGGCAAAAACATTGTGGTCAGGATTCGCGCCATTCGTCGGCGCCATATTGTTTTTGTTGTTTATTGTTTATCTATGATTAGGATATTGATGAATAGTTGTAGTGTGCACTATTGGTATATCTCTGCCTAACCCTTTGGGTATTACAGGTGTGATGCTATGTAAGATAATGTGTGACTAAGTAAGGGAAAATGTGCTGCAATAATGAGCACAACGTTGAAAGGGAAATCGCCAGAAATCTTGTTATATTGACCGTTCGGTTCGCCTTTTATTTTTAGAACTTCTTCTGCCTGCGAAAACTTCTTTAGGCGCGTTGGGCATGTTTGAGATGGGAAAAAACAATTGAACTCGCGACACCGTTACCGACACCTCATTTTTGTAAACGCGATTATGCTCTTTATTTAGATAAGGTTACGGACCAATCTTCCATACAAGTCTTTTTCTTCCACCAAGGCGATCTTGTTCAAGTTTTCACTTCTGTCGGCACTCCACTGTTTTTTTTTTTATTATTGTTCTCAAACATAGGTAAACTGTACATTATTTGTTGTTTCTTCAGTTTTACTCGCCAAACTTTCCAGTTTGATGGCGGGAAGCGCTTGTTAACAGGTATAGGTACACAAAATCTAGCAAAATTAACCTTAAAACTATCAACTATGCACTAATTTCAGTCCAGGATTTATCACACCGGAACGGACAGATTGCGGACGAGCAGCGGACTCCGGACACTGACAGATTCTAAGGCCCGTACTACAGAACGACACTCAATACTCAAACATTACTTAAAACTAGTTTCAACCAATCAAATGGCTTGAATCTAGTTTTAAGTAATGCTTGAGTATTGAGCGACGTTCTGTATGTAATACGGGCCTTAGTATGTACTTACATATTTTATCCGTCTGGAGGTGTCCGTCTGCGTTCGGAGCCGTTGAGTTTATCCATTACAAACAAATATACAAAAAATCAAATCTTTTCTCTTTATAATTAATAATAATTTTAAATAAAAAGCATCCAGGCAAATTGCTCTGTACTTTTGGAAATGGTAACAATCAGAATGACCATAACAGTCCGCTGTGACAAAGGTTCCCTAATTACAAGTAAACGTCCACAACGAACGACCAATGGCAAAAGTTTCATTACAAAACTTGGCAGAATAATTAGCGACACTCTGTTTTTATTAGCATATCAAAGGGGCTTGTGGGTAAATATTTACAGCTGCACGGGTCGATCGTAGTTTAAGCTACGCTTGCCGCGATCGGTTCGTGGATGGGTCCACGGTCCAGGACCATCCATTACATATCGACTGAGTGTGAAGGACAGGCAGCCGCTCCATGTAAAATACTGGTATTCAGCGGTTCAGCGGTATCCGGTTAGACTGGAAGCCGACCCCAACATAGTTAGGAAAAAGCTAGGCAGATTGATTGCTTTTATAAGCATGCAGGAGACGCTAACCTAACCTATTAGTTAATAAGCAAAAAATATCTAAGAAAATTGCTTGGATACAGAAGAACCTAACAGATTTCTGAAGTAATTTTTGAATAAATCACAATCAGTACCCTAATTGCGTAACTCGATTATGACAAATTTGTTTCATTTTGACAGTTCAACAAAATTCATTACGTTATTTACGTTGTTGAGCAGATTTTTTTTCCAAGTTATGAAGCAATAGATTAGCAATCTATTTCAAATCGAAACAGATTGTGATTGATCGTGTATTACACAATTAGGGAAAAGAAATTCGGACGTTTTCAGACTATTATTTTCCAATATTATTATAATAATGAATGTGGTTTTATGGAAAAAGGAAGATCAGCTTTTTGACTGCAAGGTCTTTTGAGACAAGCGGACTAGGTCAAGGCAGTAACTTACTGGTTCGATCGACGCTGGCGCATAAAATTACAGCAAATTAAATATAACGGAACAGCGGCTTCGTCCGCGTGATAGCTTTATAAATTAAGATAGTCTATGTTACTCAATGATAAATGTGATAATATAGCATACTATTGGTGAAATAATTTTTAAAATGGGTCCTGTTTTTTTTTTGAGTTTATTCAGTACAAATAAAAAACAGACATACAAAAGTATAAATCTTTTCTCTTTAAAGAGCAACTGGATTTTCAACTCTCGGTGTTAAGCCGAGCGTTGAGAATTCAACAGAGTGCATCTCAGCGCGTCGAAAAAACACACTGTTGGATTTACAACTGTCGGTGCTAAGCAGAGCGTTGAAAATCCAGTGTGCGAAAAAATTCCGCCGTCAAAATCAGTGTCGAAGGCATCCGTGGATATTCTTTTGTTTATTTTACGTGAAAGCCTTGTTATCGTAATCCCGCATTAGTACATACATAGGTATGTGATTCGATATCAATAATAGCATTGTTATCTTCGATTAATTTATGAGTGTCTAATTTGTTCAGAGTTTTGTCCCACTTTTTTTTGGAAGTCTTAATTGCCCATGGATGATTGGGCCGGATACCGGATAACTGGCGACTGCCGAAGCCGGATAGTCGGATATCCGGCCGAAGCGAAAGTCATGCATGTTAAAAACTGTCCGCTCGCGGTTGCGGTGAAAAAGGCGAGCGTGCTTATTATCTTTAAAGGCCGAAAAAAATGTTTTTTTTTTCACACATCACAATTTTCCTTTAGTAGATTTCAAATGTTAATTATAATTAGCTGCCATAAGTGCTTACAGACCAAAATTATATATATTTATAAAATAAACAGGTTGGTTTTCGAAATTAGTACCTAATATTATTTACATTTTATCACGAAAATAAGAGCAAGTATCCGGCATCACAAGACGACAATCCGGCCGTGCGCCGGATAGTAAAGAAATTACTGGATAGGCCGAATACCGAATACTGGCCAGATATCCGTTGCAACTCTACCTTAGAGCATTAAAGGTCAATCAATCGCCAATAATCCTTTTCCCTACTATGTTGGGGTCGGCTTCCAGTCAAACGGGATGCAGCTGAAAACCAGTATTTTACATGGAGTGACTACCTATCTGACCTCCACAACCCAGATATTGGGTAACACGATACCCCTTGGTAAAACTGGTTGTCAGACTTTTGGGATCTGACTACCCGTAACGACTGTGAAAGATCTACGAATGGCAGCCGGTACCAACGGCTTAGCGAGCTTTTCGAGGCACGGAGGAGTCTCAATATGTAATGGGTGGTAACCCATCCACAAACCGACCGCGGCAAGCATAGCATCGTGCGGCTGTTAATATTACTCCATAGTAGGTATGTGTATGTAAATTAACATAATTATCTGATACGATATCAACGTTATCATTATTATCTTCGATTAACGAATGTAGTACCTAATTTGTTCAGAGCATTGTGGCACTATTTTTACCCGACTGTGCAACGCAAAGGAGGGTAATGTGTTTATTAGCCTATGTATGTTTGTTCCTTTGTGGCGCTCTAGAGACCAAACGCGTGGGCCGATTTTAATGATTCTTACGTCAATCGATTTGTCACTATTTTGTGAATGTCACCAAAGATATGATAGTACTAATCAAAATTCAAAATGGCGACAACCAGACGACATATTGTGAAAAAGATAAAAAAAAAAGTCGACTATTTCAAGTGGGGTTATTCAATACGTCTTTGAAAATCATATTTCTTTAATCAATTTTCATTTTGAATGAGCATTTAGAATCCATAACGATTCAATTTTAAAGTTGGTTAGCAACCATTCTCACTTAAATTTTCAAAATTGTGTGTTATAAAGTTTTTTATATAATCGTTTCGGTCTGATATATTCGGTTTTATTAAGGTGAAAAATAAAAAAATCCATAAGATTACCTCCTACCAAAAAGAAGTTTTCACTTCAAAAAGTGTAAAATAAAAAAGTCTAAAAACAAAAAAAACTAAATTAAAAAAATCTAAAAACCATCATTTTTGAAGTTCACTTTTAAGTACGCATTTGGGTTCATTGATTTAAAAAAGAAATGTAGGCTTTAATGAATTACCCATGGGTATCAGCAACCCTTAGAGCATTAATTAAAACGTTCTGCCTATTCAAACTTGATCGTTATAGCCAATTAGAACATACAAAAAAAGAAAAGAGATTATTCAAATCTATTCCTGACATGGCCGAAAAGAATTCATCGCCTGAGATTTTATCGAATGTATAAAAACACATACCTACTTATAAAAGTTTTATCTTTTTCCCGCTAAAAGCTCGTACCTACGCGGATCTGTTTTTTTATTTAGCTTGTTTATTTTTTTAATGTTTGAGCAAAAACATAAGTTTGTGTTATTATTCGAAGCTGCTGAGATTCGAATAATTAAATTAGTATATTAGTGGATAGTGTGTGTGGATAGTGTTAAGTACACAATTAGGGGTTTGGTGTTTGTTTTTTTTTTTCTCTTGTCTATGTAAATGTTCTAAGTTTATAACACAAGATACCTACTCAAGTTGCAAAAATATTGATAATCTTAACGAATAATTTTCATGAATGGCTTTTTATTTCGTAAATGACGTAATACAGATCTAAGTAGGTATTTTTTCTCTAGTAAGTACCTACTCTAGATGCTGTGACACCAAAATATTAACTATGAGCTCATAAATGGCAGTACAAGCAAATACTTGCACATAATAATTTGTATGATTTTCCTCAAGAAACTTTGCTATTTATTATTTTTGTTTGAAAAGAACTAACTTATCACGTCAAAGTGCTTAAGTTTGTGCACAATAACAATATTATGATTATTGATAAAGTGTTAGTTCAAAAACTTAGTTGACCTTGTCCAAAACTCCATTTGACGTGAATACGGATAAGTGTGTAAAACGTTATAGCATGCATTTTGCTGTATTAAATAGTACATACTAATTCCATGGATTTTGTTTATACTGAAGTGTCAGCGTTTAGATTAAGCCCCCTGTACACGATGGGCAAATAACGCAACTCAAACGGCAAATTACGCAAAAAGGCCCAGTACCTACCTATACGTCGGCCGAGCGATGGGCTCGCCCAACATGCACTGGGGGCTTAAAAAGGAGATCGTGATCTCCTTTATTAACCACCACAGAACTTCGTGTATTTTTTTCTGAATTGGAATAGACCAATTCCGACAAAAAAAGCACTTGGAGTGAAAAGGATTAAGGGAGTCAATAATAGGGTGACGCTTGACAGGGGAGAATGAAAGAAGAAAACGTGTTGCGCCGACCCCAAGTACTTACGACGCGCGCTTTACTTGTGGTTATCAAGTGTACAAACACGCTGTGAATGTTTGTGTAAGCGTGGGAGCTCTCGGTACCGGCGAAGATGGAAGTGTGTGAGTTATGAGCTGATGCTACTTGTCTTCACGCACACATTAACAACGTATTTGCAAACATGGTTACCCCAAGTAAAGCGCGCGTCGCTTCGTGAGATACACAGGTATCTGTGGTGCAAGTTTCTCATTTTACGGAAAACCTTTTTTGCTATGAGGTTCTGAGAGTAAAACCGTGTGACGTCATCATTAATTAATAGTTATCCATTGAGTGATTTTACTGTGTCTTAATTGTAAAGTTCCACTAGCTTACAAAACAGGTTTCTTGGACTTCAAACGTGGTGTTTTTATTATGTCAATCTTAGAACGTAATGAATTCTAATTTGTAAGCTCACTTTACATTACGATCGTTTACGCTAGCTGATAAATATGTAAAAAAAAACAGTGGCACTCTGGGAGTGCCGACAGAAGTGAAAACTTGAACAAGATCGCTTTGGTGGAAGAAAAATACTTGTATAGAACATTGATCCGTAACGCAATATGAATAAAGAGCACAAAAAAATGAGGTGTCGGTAACGGTGTCGCGAGTTCAATTGTTTTTTCCCATCTCAAAAATGCCCAACGCGCCTAAAGAAGTTTTCACTTCAAAAATATTTACTTGAAAAACAACAAAAACTTCATAATAAAAATTCATTCTGCCTAGCCTTTTCCCAACTATGTTATACCAGTATTTTACATGGAGCGACTGCTTAACTGACCTCCACAACCCAGTAACTGGGTAATACGATATGGTAAGCCTGTTTGTCAAAGCTTCTGGGCTTCTGACGACCCGTAAAGACTGTCAAAGATTCACGAATGACAGCCGGGACCAACGACTTTTAACTTGCTTTCCGAGGCACGGAGGAGTTTCGTTACGTAAAGATGGTCACCCATCTACAGACGGCGAAGCTTACCCTTATGGATCGACCCGTGCGGCTGTTATTACTTAGCCACGAGCTACTACTTCATAATAATAAAGATATTTACCTACCTACGTACCCGTTGTTAAGAGGAGGCTTCCTAAATTGTATGTTAATATGCATTAATATTCTGAAAATATCACGCATACAATCAAAATGGAACTTTAGTATATGATTTATTGGATCTATTTCTTTCCATATATAAGACAGTTACGTAATTGAAACATTTTCTCTCGATTCATTTTTATTCGAAAATCATGTCTTTTTTTAAGATTATTTGAAAAAAATAATAAGATTACTTGGCTTTTATGTCTAAAACAATTATTGACACTAAGAAAATATATTTTATTATCCAGATATAAGATATTTTTTCTCTAGATCAATTATTACTTTAGTTATAAACGAAATAAGAATTGAGACTTACGACATTTAGTTCCGTCCCCCCCCCGGTGTCCCCGGTAACTTTTCAATATTTTTTTTCCGTAGGAACCTGATTCGAAGAGAGTGAAAATAAAAACTTGAAAATCGCAGTAAAAGAGGAAGTGGCACAATGTTAACATCATCGACATGATCAATGTTGCCAGTTCTAAAATAATCATAATTATGATAAAACATACTTTTCATACCTATTGTTTTAGCTGTCGCTAGAAGTAGTCCACTTAGAGCACCCGTCCGAATAGCACCTGCGCGAATAGCACCTAGCCTAGTCCGCGGTATGCTCTTATTATTACTCTCATTAGGTTGCACTGTGTCTGCGTATCCGCCAGGTGAGACATGAGGTATTGCGTGGACAAAGTGCAACCTAATTACTGTACTAATAAGAGCGCGTCGCGGACATTTTGTCCGCCATTGTCCTTCGTCTACGCAGGCTCTTAAATGTCGCCTAGACAAAATTCGTATGTACGTATGTGTAATTAATAAACATTCAAGTGATTTTTATCGATACCTTTCATTTAATAACGTCCTGTAAAACAAATACATCCCAGCAGTAGGCTGCTGAGTCGTAGGTGCTCTTCATGGATTAAAATTTACTATACTCCATTTGAAATAAGATTAGACATTTAAACAAACCTTTTTTACAGTCCGTTCAACCGATTTTGACTTCTATACCGTAGGCATAAGAATGGCATTAAAAGCAAAAAAGTGGTTACAAACCAACTGTTTACTGCAGCTGTCATTTGTCATGCCACCAACGCAATAGAAGTCAAAATCGGTTGAACGGACTGTGAAAAAGGTTTAGTTAAATGTCTAATCTTATTTCAAACGGAGTATAGGCTATTCGCGCAGGTGCTATTCGGACGGGTGCTATATGTGGACTACTTCTGTCACTAGATTTAAGTATAAATGTAATTAATAGGTGTTATTTCCGCCCATAATTAGCTGGGCTTATGAACAACACTCACGAAGGCCGTTTTTAAAAAACCCTTACTTAAAAAACAAAAAATCTATTGATACATCAACATACTACTTGGTATAGCCTTAATTGGTTAATAATTATCACTGGATGTAAAAATATGTTTACGCATTAATTTATAATGTTTGAACAGCACGAAGGTTGTATCAAAAGCCTGTAACCTTATGTCATTGAATAAAAACTACTCTTTACATGTCTGTGAATTTAAAAAAAAACACATAAAATGGAATGTTTGTAAACAAATGTAACCTAAAGGTACCATTCCGTACCTGACCGCAAGAGGCTACTGCAGGCGACACGTCGCTGCGATACGGGCGAGTGATAGGCGACACGTGCAGCCCGACCGCAGACCAGGGGCCCAAGTCTGCTATTTATATAAATTCGTCATTCCAACACGATCCCATTGTCATTTTGCTAAAAGTTCGTAGGTAATCTGCTAAATTCATAATGGTCGATCATTGGTCGGTCAATGGTCTCGTAATAGAATTGTGTTATAATGGCATTGTCGTACAATACGACCAATGATACCGCCTAAGTCAGTCATTCATTTGTCATTATGTACGAGATTACCAATAAGTGCCATTTCTTTCAATGGAGTGTCAGTGGCTGACCATCGGAAAGTCATAATGACGCCATTATATTAGTAAATTACCAAACTTGTCAAAATCAACAATTATGAAATCAATGATAGACCATTCTGACAATATTGTAATAGCAGACTTAAGGCCCTGTAGTGCCGCCAACGCTTGAGCGATAGTCACGTTTTCCTATCTTCTATCTACCGATTGGCATACGGGCAGTTGCCTCCTGCGGTCGGGTACGGAATGGTACCTTAAGACTTGTATAACTATATTAATTACTAATTATTCACTCTGTGAATACCATACGAAAAAATGTTACTCACTTCGTTGACGACTTTTTAATTTAGTGTGGACCTAAAGCTGATTTTGATGACTTTCAGAAAAAAAAAAATCCGATAAAATCCTCTCAGACCAAATAAAAACCAAGACATAGTGCTGCGAACAATACAGTGAAGCATGCCAAAACTACACCTCCGCTCTGTACAAACACGCTCACACGCAGACATGTACAACCATTTACAATTAAAAACTACACCTCACTAAGAGTTGACAGCGTGTGTCTTGGTTTTTTATTTGGTCTGAAGAAATCGCCAACTATTTAGGTGGAAACGCACCTTTAGGCTAAGTACGTGTACAATGTGTGCATTAATAATATAATAATATAACGATTTAATTCAGAAAGCATCCATATTTCAACACACACATTTTAAAAACAACTAATTCACATCAAAATAAAACAAACAAAACAACATACCTACACAAAATAAAACAGTTAAGGACACAGTTGACCAGCACGCGTAGCATGACCACCGTAGAAACGAGTTTTGTCGACGGAAGAATAGACAAAATGACAGGTTGTGATTGTTTATCTGTCATTTTGTCTATTCTTCCGTCGACAAAACTCGTTTCTACGGTGGTCATGCTACGCGTGCAGGAGGAACTGCATGTCCACTGCTCACAGTGCATTATGCAAACGTAACATTTATCGGAGAGAAGAGGATCAGAGGAGTAAAAGCAATACCCTAATTGCGTAATACACGATCAATCACAATTTGTTTCGATTTGAAACAGATTGCTAATCCATTGCTTCATAAGTTGGAAAAAAAATCGGCTCAACAACGAAAATAACGCAATGAATGTTGTTAAACTGTCAAAATGAAACAAATTAGTCATAACGTTTATGAAAATAAGTTACGTAATTAGGGGTACAGGTACACACGGGATTTTATTACGCGAGGATTTTTATGGCGCTTTGGATTTTCAAGTCTCGGCGCTAACCAGTGCGTTGAAAATCCAGTGCTGCAGTATTCTTTTTAAATTCCGTAATGACTGAATATCCAAAATCTGACTCGTGCAAAATTAACTGGAAGTCATAAAAATGTGTCAGAAGAATGTAGGTATTACAGTGTTTTGACAGCTGTGTGCAAAATGGCGGAGTTTAAACAGCTGTTTTTATTATTATTATTAATAGTCGGTAAGTTATTTGCTAATTGGTGTCATCACAATACGATTGCGTTTTATGGGCTTTTCATTCTAATTCGAACAATTTATTATTACGATAAAAAGCTTGATAAAAACTCTCGTTAGGGTCCTTGCACAGACCTAATAGACAGTTATACATGATTCCCTTATGTGGCAATGGGTACTTACCTACATCCAGTCATCCGGTGCACTATATGGACAGTCAGACCACCTATACTCCATTTGAAATAAGAAATTAAAACAAACCTTTTTTACAGTCCGTTCAACCGATTCTGACTTCTATACCGTGGGTATAAGGATGGCATTAAAGGCAAAAACGTGTTTACAATACCAACTGTTTACTGCAGCTGCCATTTGTCATGACACCAACGCAATAGAAGTAAAAATCGGTTGAACCGACTGTAAAAAAGGTTTAGTTAAAGATCTAAACTTATTTCAAATGGAGTATAGCTATTTGGCTAATATTTTTTATCACCGCATGAGCTATTCCCAGAGGACCTATACCTAGTCTATTTAAATTCTTGTTTCCAATTGACGGTATTTCCATTTAGCTGATTTCAGATTGACTAGTAGGTAATATTGAAAAAGTCATTAAAATACTGAAAATGGTAGCGCAAACTGAACTTTATGGGTTGAGTTAAAGTGGTTTTTCTAAAAAAAATACATGTTTGTTGACATGTTTGGAAACGAAGTCGAGAACGCAGTATAAACATAGATTTTTAACAGTCGTTTCGGGTAATCAGAAGCCCAAATGTCTGAGAACTAGTCTTATCAGAGGTATCATGTTATCCCCTTCCTCCCGGACCGCGAAAGCGAATAGACGTGTGCACTTTTAATATTTTTAATTAATAAATTCGTCAAAAATACTACATAAAAAAAACCAAAAGTACCAGGAGCGCATAATCACAGTGGTATTTGTGGTGAACGTGGAGTCCGCGAAGAAACAGGATAGCAACTCCTGAGACGGAGATCGCCGCCTGAGCTACGCTGCGCTTGCGTCACACGTCCTTCGCACCACGAAAACGTCATCGCACTGCTCTGACGCGTCACAGCGCCGCTGCCACAACTTACAAGCGATAGCGGGTAGCAGAGAATCAAAGGGTTTGGTCCATGTAAAAACACTCAAGGTAATAATTTGTAATAATTAATTATGCCGCTAAAACGTACACCACCGAATACCCCTTTAGTAGAAGAAACTTCGGGCCAGTCTACAACTAGTACTTCTGGCTCCCGATTGTTTACTCAGTCCGGATCTTCTCCTGACCTCACGACCTTAGGTCAAGATAGTAACAAAATAAACCGCAAACTGAAGCGTAAGCGTGACGACTGTGATTGCATGCCTCGTCTGGATGAAATTCGAAATTTACTATCAGCGTCTACTGTCAAGTCCGAACAGAAGTTCGCGGCGTTACAGGCCTCCATCTCTGAAATTAGTACTCAGAATGCAGGGATACTTAATTCAATGGAATTTATATCTAAGGATTACGACGACTTGAAGATAAAACTGGCAAACTTAGAGTCTGAACGTGAAACCGACCGCCGCTATATCCATGAGCTGGAAGAAAAAGTGGACCTTATAGAACGACATTTATACTCCACTAAGATTGAAATAAGGAATGTGCCCCAGAAACATGAAGAAAGTAAGGAAAGTCTCCGCGCTATTGTAACAGAGGCTGCTAACGTGTTCGGCACTCCGATAAATGGCAACGAAATAAAAGATGTCTTTCGCACAAAGAACAAAAACAACACTTCCACAATTACAGTTGATTTTATAAGTTCAATAACCAAGGACAGTTTCATAAAAAAGTCTCGCAAGTTCAATAATGCTAATAAGCAAAACAAGCTTAGTACAACACACCTAAAACTTGACGGACCCAGGAAACCTATATACATATCGGAAAAACTGACGCCCAAAACTCAACGAATTTATTACTTAGCCCGCCGATTTGCTGCAGATAATGAATATAATTACTGTTGGACCTCTTATGGGAAAGTTCTAATGCGAAAAGCGGATGGCGAGCAACACGTCGTTATTAAAACCGAAGCAGACCTCGACAATCTCCGGCTAAGTAAATGACTAATGTCTGGGGTTGGTTGCCTACCTAAAATACTAATTATGTCTAGCTTTTTGTTTACATATTTATCTTTTTATAAAACATTGTTATTTTCTAAGCCTATACTACACATAAATTCAATCACATACACATACTTATCTGATATTTACCTCAACACAGGGAAACTCTATTTTACCCATAAAAGCATACCTCTTAATTACTTAATACGTAATGTATTTCGCGTTCTAGGTGTCGTCCTGAACCTAAATTATAAACACCTCGGTCAATTAACAGTGACGAAAATACTATTTGTTAATAAAAATGATGAATATTGATCAAGTATCTCAGGAAATAGATAACGTTTCTATTGCTGAGTCTTATAAATGTACTCCAGATCAATTCCAAAATTTTGCAGGACAGTGTGATCGTAGCTTTCGTATTATTCATATTAACATTAGAAGCATAAAAAAGAATCTGGACCAATTTGTCACTATGTTAACAATAACGAAAGTTGAATTTGATTTTATTATTTTTACAGAATGTTGGTTGCAGGTTTCAGGTCACATCCCTATCTTAGAGGGCTATACTTCACACTCCACAAAAAACAACCCAATAAAAAATGACGGCGTCGTCATTTACGTCAAAAATACAATTAATTGTTCAACGCATGAACCTTTGATTTTAGACGCCAACTGTTTAGTAACTTGCTTTAATAACACAGCCATAATCGCAGTATATCGTTCCCCATCCTATTTAAACCCTACTAACTTCTACTCTAGTTTGAGTGAAATAATAACATCTGTTAAATCCCAAAATAACATCATGCTTATAGGTGATATTAATATTGATATCAAGTCCGGCAATAGTGATCGTCATGCGGACGATTACTTAACTTTAACAGCAACACATGGCTTATTGCCGGCTCACACTCTCCCGACAAGAATAAATAACTGTCTGGACCATGTCATGATGAACACCAAATCCCCTGCAAAGGTTATCGTGCTGGACACGCACATTACTGATCATCTTCCTGTTGCAATATTCCTGGACATAAATAAATCATCTGGATCCCCATCAAAACATACTTTGATCCGATATGACTATGAGGCTATAAAAAATGAAATAGGTAACCATGATTTCACTCCTATTCTTAATACAACTGACCCAGACCTAGCAACCAACATTTTAATTTCCGACCTACAAACTACCATAACAAGACATACTAAAACATTTCACACATCTAACAGAAAAACAGTTATAAAAACCTGGATGACTGCTGGCTTGGTTAGGTGCCTACGTAATCGCGACAAAATGCACCGACAGGTCAGTAAGTCTCCCAACAACCTAATACTAAAAACTTCATATACGCGTTACCGCAACTTCTGTAATTCCCTACTCAAAAAACTAAAACGAGCTTATGAGAAGGCAGAACTTCTTAAAGCTAATAACAACCCAAGAGCTACGTGGAAAGTTATTAAATCTATCACACACAGTAACCATCAAAGACACTCTCCTAATGCTCTGCTACAATCTTCCGTCGACCCTATCGTATCAGTAAATAATGTCAATAAATACTTTGTTAACATTGGTATGAACCTTGCATCAAAATTTGACTCTACCAGACCATTCGTCTACTCATCTTCATCCCCGTCTCCAATCAACTCTCTAGTGATTCCATTAGTTGATGAAGCTCTTGTAATTAGTACAATTCAAAGCTTACGTAGCGATTGTGCTATTGGATGGGATAACATCCCAGCAATCATCATAAAACAATCTAGCTCCATTCTGGCTCCTTTCATTGCCCATATATGTAACTGTGCCATCAATTCGGGAGTTTTCCCAAAAGCTTTTAAACGTGCAGTAATCCATCCAGTGTACAAAGGCAAAGCTAAAGACGACGTGTCCAATTATCGGCCAATCTCAGTGCTTAGCTCCTTGTCTAAAATACTTGAACGAATCCTCAACACTAACTTAGCAAAATTCCTATCAAAAAATAAATTAATCGCTGACAACCAGTACGGATTTCGTTCGGGTATCTCCACAGAAGATGCCGTCTCTGATTTCACCAACACCCTGATTGACAAACTGGACACCCACCTTAAATGCTATGGTGTATTCTTAGACTTAACGAAGGCTTTTGATACAGTTTCTATTCCCAGACTTTTGGCCAAAATGGAGCATATAGGAATACGTGGTGTGGCCCTAAATATTTACAAAGATTACCTCAGTGGGCGTAGCCAGCGTGTTAAAATTGACTCCGTTTTTAGTGACAGTGAGTTTGTCAGCTACGGTATACCTCAGGGAAGTATCTTGGGACCCACACTATTTCAAATTTATATAAATGATCTCTGTCAGTTACCCCTCATTTGTTGTGACATATTTACCTACGCAGACGACACAGCACTTTTGATATATGATGAGACCTGGGACAAAGCAAAACATAGAGCTGAAACGACCTTGCGAACTGTTATGGACTGGCTTTCCATTAACCTCCTGACGCTCAATGTTTCGAAAACTAAAGTGATTCAGTTTCTACCACCAAATTCACCCAAACCACCAACTGATTCAACCAAAATAACAGCGCATATTTGTCATGAGGCCTCAACTTGCAACTGCAATGACCTCGATATGGTATCATGTATTAAGTATTTAGGTGTCCATATCGATGAGAGACTAGACTGGCGTGTTCATACGGATACTTTATGCTCCCGGCTTCGTAAACTAATTTATTTATTTAAAGAGCTCAGACATTCGGCCGACATTGAAACAGCTTCGCTTGTATATCGTTCCCTATGTGAGTCGATTATTACTTACTGCATCCCTGTGTGGGGGGGTACTTTCAAAACCGTGATGCTTAAGGTGGAACGAGCTCAGCGGGCTGTCCTCAAAGTTATGTATTTCCGTAAAAGGGACTACCCCACAGCTCAGTTGTACTCCGAAGCCCAAGTACTCGCGGTAAGAAAACTTTATGTCCTCCGCACTGTCTTGCGTCGACACTCTACGATGCCGCTAGATAGAAATCTATCCAATCGGCGGATTGGCTTTCCTATCTGTGAATCTGTTCAGTGTCGTTCTGCGCTTGCCCGACGACACTTTCGTGCCCAAAGCTCCAAAATGTACAACAAAATAAACAAGAATCTATCAATTTATAAACTTACCCTGCATAAGGTCAAGCAGAATCTTAAGTCATGGCTACTGTCCCTCAATTATGAAGAAACAGAGCAAATTCTAGTAACTCTTTCGTAATACGAAGTCTACGCTATGAGTGGCACTCAACTTCACCATTACGCGCGATCCCAATCAATCTTTCCTAAACATTCAAATCAATTTACAGACACACTCAAACACACACACACATACACACAAACACGCACGCACGCACACTACACGCATACATACAATCACCATTACAGGCTATTTCTAACCATTTATTATTGTTTTGTATTATTTTAGTCTTTTTATTTATTTTTCTCCTTTGTTAATCTTATTGCATAAGTTTTCAATTGTATTTCCTCCCGGGAGAGGGCACTGGCTCTTGTAACACAGGTTAACCACCTAGTACAAGTGTCAGGGACTTCACACATTTTGTAACCATTTCGTATGTAATAAAGATTATTATTATTATTATTATCCAGTAACTGGGTTGTGGAGATAGGGGTATTCAGCTGCTTCCGGTTAGACTGGAAGTTGACCCCAGTATATTTGGGAATAGGCTAGGCAGACTTTTTATCTACTACACCATTTCTTTCAATCACCAATGCGATGATTGCAGTGATTAGGAGACTGTGCAGCGTTAAAGAAATTAAAATATCTATTACAACTTCTGCAAACATCATAATTTTAAATGGTGTTCCAATTGTAGTCGTTTTCGTAAAGCAGGTTGGTTTGGTTGCGCTTGCTTGTCTATGATTCGAAGTTTTTTTAAATTGCAATCCGCTGGATGCGGAAAGCACAGAATCGGTCAAAGTGGAGGTGCTTGGGGGAGGCCTATGTCCAGCAGTGGACGTCTTTCGGCTGAAATATTAATAACAAATGACTTTTATAAAACGCATTAAAATTGGGGGAAATCAACATACTCGTGACGTCATGGCACATTTTAACTCAATGTATCGACGTTATCTTTTGGTAAGGTAAAAAAAGAAAAAGTACTTGTCCAATATTTTTTAATAATCTACAAGATGGACAAAAATATGTTTTTAGTCATCATCCCTATCTCTGAAGGAAATGGTACTTCTGTGGGTCTTAAATTTTGCTGGATTCATAATAACAGTCTTAATAGTTCAAGTGTAATGCATCGCTTAGATTCCACGGCTCAGCACGCGATCCGAACACACACGAACATATCATTATGTACTACTTGCTGCCCTATTTACTGTGTATGAAGTTTCAATTTTTTATAATGAACTTTTTGGTGATGTTGTTCGTGGAAATCCGTCACAATTTAACTAAATGAGATGTGTTTGGGACACCATCAGCCGCTTAAAGCGGCATACGAATACCTACACCATTATGTAGTTATAAAACCTAGCTTATACCACAAGACTAAAAAAGGAACAGACTGCAAGCTTCATACTAACGCTTTGCGCGAGATCACTACTACACGCACAGCTTTGTGTGCGTGCAGTGTCACAGACAAGGGGCGCGGGGGGTGCACCGGCGCCCGCTAGAGGCAAACTGGTTTGAGCCGGCTCATTCGGAAGCCAACGTTCAGGGGTACGCCGCGCGCCGTGTGCCAGAGCGGTACGAGTAACGCGGACATTTAGGTTAATAAAAATGGCAAATTGTTGTATGTAAGTACTGTGTGTATCAATAATAGTAGGAAAAGCAAGGTTTATTTTTTTTATCCAAAGGATTTTGTCAGGTTATTATCTATATCTACCCATACCTACTCATTTTTAATGCTTATTGCAGAATTATTTAGTTACGAGATAGGTAGTATCCTAAATAAAGATGGCCATAAAGTTTTCCCATAAGAATTATTATTTATTAATCTTATGGTTTACCGCCTATATTAGCGAGTTATTGTTTGTCTCCTATTTGTTTCGTATTTTTGTTTTAGTAGGTTTGTAGGTACCACTTACGTTCGTGAAATAGTAAAACCAGAAAGGAAACTTTATAGTTTCGCCATGTCCGTCTGTCCGTCCGTCTATAAGTCACGGTATTTTAATAAGTAACCAACTTCAAAAAAAGCAAGCAACGTATGCATCTATGTATGTATAACTATTTGACAGTATAAATAATTACTTACATACTTTACTATCGTGTTTTATTAGCATATAAGCTTAATCAGCCTAGGTATAATGTTCCTACTGTTGGGAAATAGCCCTCCTCTTTCTGTGAGAGCGAGTGGGCCGTAATCCACCAAGCGGGCTCAGTGCGGGTTGGTGGATGTCATATGTTTTCGAATAATTGGTTCTAGGACATGCCGGTTTCCTCACGATGTTTTTCTTTACGTTTTGAGAGCAGTGGTAATGAAATAATTTATATAAAGTGCCTGCTTGGGTTCGAACCTTAGACTCGTAAGTCACGTTACCACTGGTTACCACTGGGCCACCACTGCTCATTTTATTACCCGACTTCAAAAATGGGAGGGTCTCAGTTCAACAACGATGCACGCATTGTGTGTATAATTATTTCACAGTATGATTAATTAAATAGGCATTACTTAATTTTAAACAAACTGTTAAAATAATTACCGGTTCGGTACCGTAATTGGAAAACGGAAAACTCACGGGATCACCTTAGTCACAGTGCGTGTCCGTTCGTCTGTCCGTCTGTCCGTCTGACCAGCTGTCCATCCGTCCATCCATCCGTCCGTCCGTCTGTGCTCATCGCCGAATCTCGACTCGCACTTACCCGGTTTTTTAATCTGTAATAACCGAGTGACAGCCCTATGAAAGTAGGTAAGAATTTTGAACTCTGTTAGGAAGCTTGCCTTCTGCTCGTTTTTTATTCTTGTGCTTATACTACATAGACTGTAATAAACAATATAAAATGTTGTCAAAGTCAAATAATTTATTTCAAAAGGCACTTTTAAAACGTGAAAATTTACAAAAAATAGAATTGATTCTAGTCGCCCCTTCCAAAAGGTAGTTTTCGTATGGAGAAGAATGGGCAAGAAACTCCACCGTTACTCTTTTAAAATGTTTTACAATACATTAATTATATAATTATATGTAAAGACGATGCACCTGGAAGAAGATTACTATTCCACAATAGGTAAAAATAATTAAAATTGAAGCAATGACAGAAAAAAATATTATGTAATGGATACATGGTGTTCACATATTTACAAGAATTGTAAAAGTAGGTACTTATCTATACGATATTCCTACTAATAAGTCAGTGTGTGAGTTCAAGTAATCATCACAGAATGTAAAATCAATGTTATAATAATGAATTATACAATTAAATTAGCAACCAATTTGATTTTGTCTATGAACACTTCAATCATTTTAACTGACGAATACGATGTTTTTAGCAAGACGAATAACGATCCGTAAGTAAACAGCATTCGTAGGATCGTTTTTTTTTTTTTAACTAATGCAGCTCGCAGTTGACCTATGAGGCCGGACTTTCCTGTGGTTGCTTTAAACTTCTACACTTAAAGCCTCCAGCCAGGGGCATAAATTATTCTAAATTAAAACTAGACTCGAACGCTCGCTAAGGGCACCCCCTGTGGGGTACGAATCTCGGCTTAGGGCGTCGCTGGGGGGAGGACAGCAAGAAGGGACAGGCTGGATCGATTATTATACGGGTAGGATCGAATGACGATTCGTAGTTTTTATAGGAATCGGGTAAATTGACTCTTTTAAGATAATGTATCTACTTAGTGCCACTTCATTTATTTAATGACTTTTGTTATCGCCTCGTTAATATTATAATCCTGCCTATTAATTTTACAGTTGCCTAGTCATTAAATATGCAGTGATGCAACAATGTCTTCCATAATATCTTCATATTGCAGAGTATTAATCAACAACTTGTCTACCACAGAACGTGAAGAAAATTTTAATGTGAAGGGATAATAAATGGCTACAGATAGATTTTTTACTGGGAAACTATTTAATAATTATTTCAATGTACCTGATACAAGTCCTACAAACGACAGATTTATTATTAGTAGTCGAGGGATTTTTATTGCGCACTGGATTTTCAACGCACTGCTTAGCGACGAAAGTTGAAAATCCAATAGTGTGTTTTTGAAGTGAAAACTTTTTTAGGCGCGTTGAGCATTTTTGAGATGGGACTAAACCGTTGATTTCGCGACACCATGACGACACCTCATTTTTGAAAACGCGATTTTTCTCTTTATTTATATTACGTTACGGATCAATGTTCTATGCAAGTATTTTTGCTTAAAAGGTTGTGTGAACGTGATTATGGTCTTTATTTATATGACGTTACGGATCAATGTTCTATGCAAGAATTTTTACTTAAAAGGCTTTGTAAACGCGATTACGCTCTTTATTTATATTACGTTACGAATCAATGTTCTATACAAGTATTTTTCTTCCACAAGGCGATCTTGTTCAAGTTTTCACTTCTGTCAGCACTCCCGAGTGCCACCACTTTTTTTTCACGCTTTGGAGTTCACTCTGTTGAATTCTGAATGCTGGGCACAATACCGAGAGTTGAAAATTCAGTGCGTAATAAAAAATGACCGCGTAAAAAATCGCCTGTGGATACCTGGGCTTATTGCGTCACGCACTTGCAATGACAATCGGTTTTCTTTCGACAGTTCGACAATATCGATTGTATTGAGCTAGGATACAGCAATCACAGATTTTTTAAAACAGGCGTACCTAATGAATATTTTAAACCTATCAACGATTGCGATTTCGTCACACGATTACGGTGCTGTTTTTCCAATACTTACAGTGCTTTACCTGTCGTACATACCTGCACCCCTAATTGCGTAGGTAACACACGATCAATCACAATCTGTTTCATTCTGACAGTTCAACAACATTCATTGCGTTATTTACGTTACTGAGCAGACGATTTTTTCGAACATATGTAATATGAAGCAATGGATTAGTAATATCCTTCAAAATTATTCAGATTATGATTGATCGTGTGTTACGCAATTAGCGTGCTGGTAAATACTATATGCAATACCAAAGTCCCGTGAATTTGATTTCCAACTGCCTATAATTTGGATTATTTTAAGTATTTTAAGCACTAAACAAAGACACGCCAGTACCCTAATTGAGTAACTTATTTTCGTAAACGATTACGACATATTTGTTTCATTTTGACAGTTCAACAACATTCATTGCGTTATTTACGTTTTTGAGCAGATTTTTTTTCCAATTTATGAAGCAATGGATTACAGATTTAGCAATCTGTTTCATATCGAAACAGATTGTGATTGATCGTGTATTACGCAATTAGGGTACTGGTCAGCATTGGCGATTTTTCTTTCGCGTAGGTACTGGATTTTCTACGCACAGCTTAGCGCTGAGAGTTCAAAATCCAACAGTGTTTTTTGACGCACTCTGTTGGAATCTCAATGCGCGGCACAACAGCGAGAGTTGAAAATCCAGTACACCATAAAAAAATCGCCCATTGACATAACACAGTGCAAGTTACTGATACAATGACAGTGGGCGGGCCACTGCGCAGTAAACCACTCTATCATACGACTTAATTAACTAGTTTGTGACTAGATCTAACAATTCAGCATAAAATAACATCTAAATCTAGTCTAGTCAATAGGTATATAAAACCAAAGACTTATCTTGTACTTGCCAATAAAAACGATAAACCAGTTAGAAATACGTTTGCTTGAACGACTTTTTAAATGTTGTACGATAAATTAAGTTTCCTTCGATGTTCATTGTTGTCTAAAGAACAATCATGAAAGTTATTACATCTAATATTATTCTTCATCGAAAATCTGTTAAAAACTAGATTAAAGAATACATACTTGTCTATGATTCAAACAACAAAAATGACAAGCAGTCTATAAATCAGAGACAACAGAGCTAGGTTTCAAGATGGCGGTCATAGGAAGTGACGGACCAGTAAGATGAATGCCAGAAAACGCCCCGTCTACTGCTAAATAATACATCTATGGTACTGCTGCTTACTCGTTAGATGTGATGATTTACAATCATGTTAGGCACTAGAATTATGTGAAGACTTTGATTTACAATGACACTTAGATAAAACGTGTTATAGAGATGTGTTACTGCAATTTGTAGTTCCGCGTTTCCTTGTACCTACAGTTGCTTGCAGTTGTGTACCCATTGAGGATCAATGTTAATTTTTTTAAATATGGAACCCAAGTTTTAATTGCCGATATAAACTAAAAAAAAATTACAACTCTATTAACTTGTGAGACAAGTCTTGTAGTGGAGACCGCGTATCGGCAAGCGTTGTGTGGGTGTGGGACACCCCCCAGTTAGATGGACCGGCGACCTTATGAAGGTGGCTGGGACAGACTGGATGTGGAAGGAGGAGGACAGGCTGTTGTGGTGAAGCCTGGAAGAGACCTGTGTCCAGCAGTATCGAATAGAAAGTATCGATACTGTACTCATGAGTAGTATTGAAAAAAAAATATCGTACTCATAAAAGTATCGAAACAAAAGTATCGATACTTCAAGGTATCGAGTACTTTTCTTAGGGCCTAATGCGCATAGAGCATAGGTCAATATTAGTCAGTAAATAACGTCGGTTTAACTTCAGTAGGGCAGGACATGAAAAAACAAATAACAAGGGTAAACGAGTGAGTGAATGAGTGATTGATTAGTGTAGTAAATGAATGAAGGAAAGGTTAGGAATTTAACTGTGAACAGAAGGAACAATTTCGAGCAAAGATCGATGTTATGTTTTAGAAGCTTCAGAACGAGTGAACTAGATGGCGTTGCCATAACCATAAACATAAGCCGTAAGGTCGCAAGTTTTAAATGGGTAATTTCTAAGATTACCCATTTAAAACTTCGATACGATACCTGCCAAAAAGTACTCATTGAGAAAAGTATCGAAAGCAAAGTATCGAGTCCAAAAGTATCGGTATCGAATGGAAATGTACTCGATAGGTACCAACCACAAAGTATCGATACTTTTTTCGTGTCCCTACCAGCAGTGGACTGCGATAGGCTGACATGATTGAACCAATAAGAAACCTACAATAGCTTTTAGACTCTTGCATCCGGCTTCTCCAGTAAAAAAAAAAAACAAGCGAGTCTTACAGTTGTCGCATATGATGTGTAACATCTGCCATCTTACTTTGGTAATAAGTAGTGATGCAACGAATACTACTTTTATGAATACGAATACGAATATCAAACCTACTATTCGGCGAATACGAATACGAATATCTCGCCATGGTAATAAAAGACTAATAGTCTAGTACTACATAGACGCAGCCATTACTAACGTTCGTCTAAGGTACTTAGGACTTACTATCCTACCTTTTGTTCATACAAAAGAAATACAGACCATATAACTACTTACTTGGTAATTTATCGAAGTGTTTCCATATGTCACTTTGATCTCGTTTACGAGAAGACATTTTCTATTCAACTTCAACTTCTTTCACTTCGCAGCAGCCTCAGAAAATAAAAATAAACATATGTGCAATTCACACGTGGTAGAAGTGAAACCTTCAAAAATTTTGGCTTCAAGAAAACGAAAAAAAAAAAAAAAACATGTATGACAGAATTGTTTCTCTTTAAAAGTTCTACAAAAAAGTCCGCAACAGCATACATCACGCTTTTATCAGTAAAAGTGGAACTTTAAAACGTTAGGTAAAAGTACTGGGTCTTATAATCTTATATCACGCCCTTCCCCCTCATGCACATCATAAATGCGCGCGCAGTACTTGATCATTATTTTGCTGCGATGTTATTTTAAAACTGCGATATCTCCTAAGATATTCATTGAAATCGAATGATGTAAAGGGCAGTTTTGTTTTAAATTAAATACTTGTGACGAATAATGTATTTATTAGGATAAGGATTAATATCATGTTTATAAAAACACCTTCGCAAATAATGCATTATTTTAGAACAAATTTGGTTAGCATAAAAAAGGTTATAGTGAGCCAACCTTAAAAGATAGACATATGCTGTCGCGGACTTTTTTCTTAGAACTTTTAAAGGGAAACAATTCTGTCATACATGATTTTTGCGAAACTTTAACCGTTTACGCAGCGCACGCAGCGGAAGCTCTCAAAGGGAAAAATAAAACCCCCCCGATTTTGAAACATTCTTCATTGGTGCTCAGCTCCTATTAGTCTTAGCGTGATGATGTATAGCCTATAGCCTTCCTCAATAAATGGGCTATCTAACACTAAAATATTTTTTTAAATCGGACTATTAGTTCCTGAGATTAGCGCGTTCAAGCAAACAAACAAATTCTTCAGCTTCAGAGAACCACAAACATAAGAAACACTGTATAATGCTTCCTATCTCATTTTCTCCCACGTTAAATCTTATGAATTTATGTTTGTCTCTTTTTACTGTCGCTTTTTCGTTTCATCGACTTCCAAATCACAACGATACTAAAGAAGTTTTCACTTCAATAAAACAATATTCTCTTGCTTGACTTGTGCTTTCGACTGACAAATGAAATGAAAGGAACCATGGATTGATTGATTCATTCAAATCAATCAATCCATGGTTCGTATTGATAGGAAAACTTCCGGGCCGCAGCACTGTATAAAGTATGGCCGGGGAGTCCTCCGTCGCGTCGTCGTTGCGGTTAAGGCCCTTGCACACGTCGTATTTTTACGTGCCGACGACGCGCGTTTTCCAAGTCTGCCAGTAATTAGATTTGCGTACAAACATATTAATTTTTAAATATTCGTATTAGTATTCGTATTAGTATTCGCCGAATACGAATATTCGGTAAATGTCTACTGTTCGGCGAATATGAATATTCGTATTCGTATTCGTTGCATCACTAGTAATAAGCAACATTAAAGGGGCGGGGCCTCTTCAAGGTCGGGTGAAGGGTGGGCGTTTTGGGGGACACTCTTATGTAATTTTGATGTTCAAAAAGTGCTGATTCTCAGCCTAGTTGAATTAATGACTTTTGAATTTGAATTTTGGTTGTTTCTGGCGGCAAACAATAGCACCGCGCGCGCTCATTGGTCCAAATCAAATAGCGCGCGCTTCATCGGCTTCCTGTTACACACTTCCGTCCCTTTTCACGAAATTACTCTCACATATTGGGAAGCCGAGAGGAGAGATGTTACACACCAAAAATCTTTTCTCACATTTTGACATTTCATCATTTTCAGAATATTACCATCGTTAAGTATAACAAATATAAAAATGCATTTCTTATAGGAATCCCCCCTTCATCGCTTGATATTAGCAAATTATCTACGTGATTCAGACCTAGGATTGTCTCAAACTGTTTTGTATGTAAATTGTCCGGACGGGCCATTTGTCCACGCGATCCAACGATTAGTGAATTGAGTCATGATTTAACCGCGTAGCTAGATAGTTAAGACCCCGTTTGCACGATGTTTTTTGTTTATAATGCGAGGAAGTAGCGTTTTACACGATATAAATGGAATGCGTTTTCCAGTCGCATGGTAGAAACTTCCACTGGTTCCGTCCCAATTTATACTTAATAGTCAGTACCTGGGCGACCGAGTTCTGCTCTGGTGAAAATAGAGAATGCTCTTTTAGCAGTATAGGATAGTACCTACTAATTCCATACTGCCACGATAGTAGGTACTTACTAATTCCATGCTGCCATGATCAATAATGTCAATAATGTCATGTCATTATTCATTAGTTACCTATCTTGTTCTAACTCTGCTCGGGTGAAAATACGGAGAAAACTATTTTTCCCAGATATGAGATCTACTTATCTAGATCGATTTTTCACCCCCCCGTAAACCTATATAAAATACAACTTTCATCGAAATCGTGAGAGCCGATTTCGAGAACGTGAGTAGGTACAAATCTATATAAAAACAAATATATATACTGTATACAATTATTGCTCGTTTAATAGTATAAGATACCTAGCGATCCCACGAAAAAGATCCCGCATCAAGTGTCCAACTAGATTTACAAACTAGCTGAAAGAACATGTTGCTTAGAGACAGTTCTTCCTTGAAATCTCCGTTGGAGCAGGGTGATTACGACCATCCACATGAGGGACCCAGTTGTGAGCAAGTTTAAAAGCTGCAGTTTTTTTAGTAAAGTTAGAAGTAAGTACTGTGAGCACCTCGCCTGGCTGCGGCACTCGGGATCATGTATAGTGTAAGAAATTAAAGAACTTTTGGGAGCACAAGACTATATTTAAACCAATAGTACAAAGCAAAGGACAATATTACGCGACCGACGCCGGGGCTAAACTAGTTTTTTTCTCATCAACAAATGCACACCATACGAAAATCCTAATTTAAATATATAATGTTCGGATAACGTAGTGTTCTTGCCAGCCTGCACAACATGAGATTGCATCTCATAATAAAACCTCACAGTACACTCCCGGACTCCTTACTCGAGCCTCCGTGTATTTCCATGTACTTAAGTTACAAAGGCCTAAAACATCAAAATAGTGATGACTCAAAGAAAAAGTTTTGAAGCTGACATACTCGTCTTCATTTTGGTGTCATCATTGTTCCGAATTTGAATTCACGATAATTTAAAAAGATTATTTTAATTGAATGACGTTTATACAAAAAAGTGCAGGGTGGGTCGATTGTAAAATTTGCAGTTTCCCTGTAATTTGCTTAATATAAAATCTTTCAAACTAAAATAACTATATCTACGGTCTACTGACCATTAAAAATATGCTTAGCCTAGCTGTTATGGCCTGAAACACATACAATTTACTAGCAAATAAGTACTAGCGTCAGTTATGCAGCACTTTACCACGTTTATGGCAATGACCGTTGCTCCTGCTCTTTGCCATCAATCAGCTAATGCGTTTACTAGGTATTTAATTATTTACAAGCACTTGTATATACCTGAACATACACTTCAAAGGGCAAATCTTATTAACATAATGGAGGACAGAGCTTTAGTTATAGTAACAATAACATTACCAGTCTATTACTGTCCCACTGCAGGACAAACGCCTCTTCTCATACAGAGAAGGCACGAGCATTGATGACACGCTTGCTCAAGACGGGTTGGCGATTTCAGACTTACATTAACTTATACAAGTCCAGGTAAACACATTTTCGTAAACGACTAATTTGTTTCATTTTGACAGTTCAACAACATTCATTGCGTTATTTACGTTGTTGAGCAGATTTTTTTCTCGAAGTTATGAAGCAATCTGTTTCAAAATGATTCAGATTGTGCTTGATCGTGTATCGTCGGTTTCCTCATGATGTTTGCTTCAACGATGTCAGTAAATAATACACAACTTCATCAGCATCATCACTATTTCAGACGGAAGACGTCCACTGCTGGACATAGACCTCCCCCAAGCACCGCCACTTCGACTGGTTCTGTGCTTCTCGAATCCATCGACTTCCTGTGGTCTTCACAGTCGGTCGGTGTCGGTCCATCTTGTGAGGTCCGACGACCGAGGACAAGGCCTTCCAACGTCGATCAGTACCCTAATTGCGTAATACAACACAATCTGTTTCGATTTGAAACTGATTCCTAATCCATTGCTTCATAAGTTGGAAAAAAAATCTGCTTAACAACGTAAATAACGCAATGAATGTTGTTGAACTGTCAAAATCAAACAAATTAGGCAAAATTGTTTACGAAAATAAGTTACGCAATTAGGGTACAGCTATACACGCTTACACAACAGCACGCATAGCATAACAACAATAGAAACGGGTTTTCTACGGGTTTTATCGACGGAAGAATAGATAAAATGACAGATTGTGATTGCTTATCTATCATTTTGTCTATTCTTCCGTCGACAAAACCCGTTTCTATTCTGGTCATGCTCAGCGTATAGATAAATTCAATTGGTTTTCAGCTATCCAGGCCACGTATTGATAACTAATTTAGATTGCCTACTTGTGAATGCTGTTGTCGTTGAAAAATTAACAAAGATAGGACAGGTTCTTCCCGGAGTTACCGATATTCGTGCAGAGTAACCAAGCTGTAGTGGCGGTGGGCTGGCCATGTCGAGGGGCCGATGGCTGGAAGAGCAGACTAGTCCTGGAATGGAGACTGCGTCGCGGCAAGCGTACGGACGCCCCCAGCTAGATGGACCAACGACCTTAAAAAGGTGACTGGGACAGACTTGATGCGGAAGGTGGAGGACAGGGTTTTGTGGCGCAGCCTGGGAGAGGCCCAAGTCCAGCAATGGACTGCAATAGGCTGAGTTGGTTGATTGAGGTTCTTCCCGCGGATGTGACATAGATATAACTCTGACTTCCACGTGATATAATACCAAGGTATTATTACGCATCTAATACACCAAGACTAATCTCCCTATAAAAGTCTAGATCGTGGAAAATATGTAACAATATGGCGGACTGGTGACGTCACTACGTCCGTCAATAATCCACCATCCGCTTCCTAGCTGTCGACATTATTATAACATTATCCATCATCAAGAAAATCTAGAATGACTTCCACAAAACAATAGTAGTTGTAGAGCAATAAATAATTAGGTCTTGCAACACTGACAGCAGTTTTTTTTTTGCTGGCAATTTATTGTTATCCTGTTGCTGGAGAATTTACATAGAAAAGTTTATTAATTAAAGTCATTATGTTGTCTTGATATTTTACTATCCTAGTTTATTTACGACAGACATCATTGTTTTTTTTATTATTAATATAGTTAACAACAACAATTATTTTGTGATAATTAAAATATAGTGAGACTTAAACATAACTGTCGAAATGTGGGTATTGCTACTATACACCTCTGCCCGACCCTTCGGGGAATACTGGCTTGATGTTATGGGATGTTATAGTGAGTACCTACTTATTATTCAGTGTTGTCAACCCACGTCGCAGATTTGCGCGAATTTCGATAGTAAGGGTGAGGACATAAAGAGGCGGGTTCCCGGTGCAGACAAACCGGTACGGGTAGGTACCGATCCATACAGGTAAAATATTCACGCATCGGTACCGACCTGTTTCTTTATGCGTGAGCGCATATGATAACATTGGAATATTTTACCTGTACGGATCGGTATCTACCCGTACCGGTTTGTCTGCACCGGGAACCCTCCTCTTTATGTCTTCACCCTATGCCCACGTTCGCACAGACAAAAAAATATCGCGGCGGGATTTTATCGTGCACTGGTTTTAAACTTTCGATGTTGAGCGGTTGAGCCGAGCGTTGAGAAACCAACAACAGAGTGCAACCCAGCGCATCAAAAAAAACCGTGTAGGATTTTTCAATTCGTATGAAAGCTTTTCAGTAAAGATGTATTAACCTTTCGCAGTCTCTTGCTAGATATCTTTTCACAACCGCACGGGTCAATCGATAATGTTAAGCTACGCTTGCTGCGCTTGGTCCGTGGATAGGTGACCATCTTCACATAACGAGACCCCTCCGTGCCTCGGAAAGCACGTTAAGCCTCCAGCTGTCATTTGTAGATCTTTGACAGTTATCTTTGAAATTCTGACAACTAGTCTTACCAAGGGGTATCGTGTTACCCAGTAACTGGGTTGTGGAGATCAAATAGCCAGTCGCTCCATGGAAAATACTGGTATTCAGCTGCATCCGTTAGACTGGAAGCCGACCCCAATATAATTGAGAAAAGGCTGGGCAGATTATGATGATATATACTTTAAACCTTTCCCAAATTGTGACTTAACAGCCGGTTTTCAGCCTTCTGTATCCAGGTTGTTCCAGTCGCTTTCTTAAACTCAAAACTCAAATAATTTATTTCAATTAAACCATTAACAGGCACTTTTGAACTGTCAAAGAGCATTTAGTGAGAAAGTTGAAGCTAATTGCCCATTCCAACATGTAGATCTCTATGAAGAAGAACAGGCAAGAAACTCCCAAGATCGCTGGTCCCTGTATCTGAGGTGCATCTCCCTTGCTATTCTTGCCGATTCAAGATTTCCCTTCACTCATTTGCTCCAAAAGCTATTGGTCCTTCGAAAGACATGGATGTCCCACTGCCACTTCAGCATGCTAACTCTTCAAGCTATGTCAGTAACTGAAGTTCTCTTCCAGTTAATTTCATTCTAGATCTTATCTTTTATAGAAACGCTGAGCTTAGAATAGATAAAGATCAATAGGAAAGATGATTACCTTCCTAATTAAAAAGTAAAAATTCAATGGCTCTGTTAGAGAAAACCGTCCGTGTAATTTGTTTTGAAAGTAGTAATGCTCGAGATACACGATGCTAGTTTCTCAAGCCAGGATAGTAAACTAGTAAAGCTTTTTTTTTGGGTAGGAAATTATCAAATAACTTCTCCCGCTCTGGGTGGAACAGGAGGGCGTGTCAGACTCTTACTGACTAAAACCCACCCGTGTTCCTTCAGTTGCCATGTTGCCGGAGGCCACGATTTCCCTTTCGGTATTCTTCGCAATCCCGGCAAGCATCGGCCCTAGCAGACCCCGTCAATTCTGCTGACATCTCTTTGAGGCGCGCGTGGAACACAACGCGCCGTCTACCCGGGAAGCTACTAACCCTGGCTTCGTGTTTACCGAATTAGCTTCACTTCTAGGCTAGAGTCTCAAGCTAGGGTAGTTTAATAATACGGGGTTCTATTTTAGAGCTAGTTGCACCCCCACCGTAGATTTAACTATCCAGTACCCCAATTGCGTAATGCACGATCAATCACAATCTGTTTCGATTTGAAACAGATTGCTAATCCATTGATTCATAAGTTGGAAAAAAAATCTGCTCAACAACGTAAATAACGTAGTGAATGTTGTTGAACTGTCAAAATGAAACAAATTAGTCATAATTGTTTACGAAAATAAGTTAGGTACGCTATTAGGGTACTGGCTTGTATACTAGCTTCATGTGGACTAAAGTCTATTTTTTAATTTCGTAAACTAATTTGACATTTCAAGTAGTGATTGTTATTTGTTTTTTTTTTTCAATTTGGAGTTTGACATTTGCACCTGTCAAATTAGTCTTCGAGATTAAATAACAGATTTTACACGTTTTGTTTTTCTAACCGCAACCACGTGTTGTACTGTATTGGCTTAAAATTATCTGGCATCATGTAAACAGCACTAGCATGTGCCAAGCCAGGATACTATACCGAGGTTCTAGCTTTGAAAAATTTAAATCGTGTATCTCGGGCATTAATTGTAAAAAGGGTTTACTACGCTCCATGGACCATGGTCTCACAATTACATAATACAACATGATTATAGCTAAAAATGATGTTTAATTACAGACCTGGCTGCCGTGCTCATAACCTGTGGATAATGGCTACCTTCGAAATATTGCCCTGTTTTACAAGCAGCAATTTAATGTTGGCAACACTGTTGTTTGAAACGTTTGCCAATTTACTATACCTACGTAGGTAATGTTTGAGCCATACTGTACCGTAAAAACGATTGGCTCCATTAATTTGGTTCAGCTCCGAGCATCTAAATTAACGTATTAAATATTGGCCATATGGCTGTTTGAATTGAAAACACGTTAAAATTCTTTTAGTTTTTTTGCTAAGCGTGAAAAATATGAGAATATTTATAAAATAAATAAGATTATCTTAAAGACCAAACTTATTCTATAAGTTAGTAAGTATTGCAGGTTTTTGGTCAAAAAAGAAAAGATTGGAAAGATAACTATCGCATTGTTTAGCATACCTAGGTATAATTAGTGTTGGTATAAAGAAAGATAAGATATGAAAGATGATATTGCAGAAAGGAAGTAAACACTGAAATAACAGCTGTGCCTAATAGAGGTAGTACGGTGGAGAAAAATACCAAAATACACAATACTTACTCACTCTATAAGTAAGTAAGTAACAATTTATAGAGAGTTTCTTTTTGAAAATTTAGGTAAATTTTCCCTAAATTTTCGACTGTAAAATCGGGCGAATAAATTTGATTTTTAGGCATTCTTCTAGGGTGGAAGGAGAATTGAATTTGTGGCCATCAAATACGAGGGTCCTTACACACGTACGACATCAGAACAACCAGTTGCGGTACTAACAAAATGTATACAGCTCTATGGAGGGTAGGTACCTCACCTGATGTCCACTTGGTTGCCAAAAATGATGATGAAACCTTTGTCAAAGCGTACCGGTGGCGCCATCATGGTGTCCTAGTGAGATATAAGTATAACTCGCCTTGTCATCATACCTACAAGAACAGTAAACAATTATCAAATCCACGCTTATTTCTTGCAAAAATTAAGACAATGAAAACCAGTCATTCTAGCGTTCAACATCATTACCGTCAATAAAGTATTAGTACAACAATGACAAGCTGTAAATATTTCCATTAATTTCTACTAAACGTTTATGTCGCATGTGAAACGACTGCTTAGCAAGATAATATAATTATGATGGTGCGATTGTCTATACCTAAGTAATGTTGGCAGGACTGAATTGAAATGTCATTATGACAGATCTGACTGAAAAAAACCGGCCAAGTGCGTGTCGGACCACGCACAATGAAGGGTTCCGTAGTTGGGATGAATTTATCCCAAAAACAAACTTAACTTTGTAGTTGAAAATATGTTCTCCCATACGAAATGTAAGGGGAAAACATGTTTTTGCAACTGCAAAGTTAAGTTGGTCGATTATTACTCGTTAACCTGTAGAGCCTACTTAGCTGTGATAGTTTTTATTTTAATTTCGTTATATAAACTACTGTTGTGATTTTTTTCACACACCCAAAACCAACCATTTAGCCAGCAGGGGGGGGGGACACTTGACTCTAACAAAAATGAGCACTTTAAAGCTTAATATTTCGCAAACGAATCCCTGAATCTAAAAATGGTTTAAACAAACTCACAATGTTTTTGAAGGACCTTTCCAATGATATCACCATGGGATACAAAAATTTAAAAAATAAACATCACCACTTTACGTGTATGAGAGGTACCCTAAAAAAATATATTTTTCATAATTTTGTTTTACCACTTTGTCGGCGTAATTAATATGTATACTTATGCCACATTACAGCTTTCTAGTACTAAGGGTCTCGGAGCTAGACCGCGGACAGACAGACAGACAGACAGATAGACAGACAGACAGACAGACAGACAGACGGACATGACGAAACTATAAGGGTTCCTTGTTTACTACGGAACCCTAAAAAAAGATGATGGCGGAGTTTGATGATGTCATTCGTAGATCTTTGACAGTCGTTACATGTAGTCAGAAGCCCAAAAGTCTGATAGCCAGTCAAGGGATATCGTATTACCCAGTAACTGGGTTGTGGAGGTCAGATAGGCAATCGCTCCATGTAAAATACTGGTATACAGCTGCATTCCGTTAGACTGGAAGTCGACCACAACATAGTTGGAAAAAGGCTAGGCAGATTGTTTAATTTGGTAGTATTAAGGTAGATTTTTACAAAAAAAACCCACCCGAGACAATCTGAAGGTAATTCAGACGACTACTGTCTCAGTAAAAGACAACCGGAAAATTCCCGCTTGTCTGTTATTGAACTTAGAATTACTCTATACCTTTTACTTGTGCTACCTAGAAACGTTTTTTGTTATTTTCATCTATGAAATCATTAGAATATTGACAATACATCATTTATTGCATCTTTCCGCAATAACAATACTAGCTTTAGCTACAAAAGATTTTTTACAAGATTTAAAAACGATTGCACATCTGTAGAAAATTCTTATTCATTTATTAAACCTTTTGACAGTTTCAACGTTCAAGATGGCTGACATTTGACACTGACAAACACGTTGCATTTGCGATATTGTGTTTCTCTAGAAACAGATACATAATTATTCAGGATTTTAAATTAAGCAAACTTTTTAAGGTTATGTCAAGGTAAAGTAGTAAAATACTTATGAAGGGGAATTACTTTCAGCTTAAGGAAGATCGTTATTTAATTTGTCCTTGTTACTTCCGTATTTTATAAGCAATCAAGTGATACTTTTCGATGATTTAAGAGTTATGTACTCCTATGGGTGTGAGAAAATCTTACGAAATTATTTTGATGTCTTTATTTTTTCGGATTCGACATTCGGAAAAGATAAGATTCAGAAAAGGTAGAGATACGCATATTTTAACGTATAATAATAATTAGTGTTGGTATAAAGAAGATAAGAAAGATGATCTTGCAGAAAGGAAGTGAACAATGTAATAACAGCTGTATAAATAGAGGTAGCACGGTGGAGAAAGATAAATTACATGCATGTGCGTATTGACCATCAATAAATTGTGAAAGGCGGGTGGATGGATGATGAAGATTAAATTAATGAATGCGCTAGTGACGGTACCTAACTATATTATAAATATCTAATAGATCTGTAAACACTGTCTCATTACAAGTAATTTTGCAGCATGTGATTGGTAGTACTGTTCTGTCAGTCGCCATTTTGAACTCTATTGGTATTGATACTAAAAATGCAAAATTCAGTGCTATCATTCGCGTCACGGATCAAGTTTCATTGAACGCACTGTAGTGAGGTAGCTGTCACTAATGTCAGCTGTCAGTTACCACGAATGGCGGGAAAGATTGAAGGCGAAGCGTAGACTGCTAAAGAGACTTTATATGGTAGATAGTAAGCCAGTGAAATGTTAAATTAACCTTTAATACGAGAACAGGATTCTGCTATAATCATAAAATCATCCTACAGCAGTATACTGTTGAACATGGGCCTCTCCAATTGCACGCTATTCAGCTCGATTCTCGGTAACTCTCATCCACCCTGCAAAGATTGTCACTCCATCTAGTCTGAGGGCGTCTTACCTTACGTTTGCCGATTCGCGGTCTTCACTCAAGAACAGATATCAGTTCTACGGCTAATATGGCCGGCCCACTGCCACCTTAGCTTGCTTATTCTGTGAGCTATGTCGACAAATTTGGTTTTCTGCCTGATTACCTCGTTCCGGTTCTCGTTCGATTTTGGAATACCTAACCCTATTATGATGATGGGCTACCAGTAGACATCCCACAGAGATTCCAAGAATAAAGTCAACCATATAATTAAGCGACCCTATTTGTTACAAATCAAGCTATATCATCAACTTCAGCGCCACATGCAAGGGATTAAAGATCAGGATCATTATTATTCATTGTATGTACTTAATAGTGGCTGATTGCTTTAACCCATCAAGTAACGTTGTAATTATTAACAATCTTTAGTCTTTAAGGGAGTAGGCACAAGTCCACAACAGAGATTAATACTCGTGTCTTTAATACTAAATCTTTGGGCTACGTTTCTTTCATCATCCCGTGGATCAATTTTCCTACCAGCACCACAGTTGCGTAGCACATTTTTTTTTAAAGTTGCAGTAATCGAGGCATAAAGTTTTATCATTTCAGAGCCTTTTATTTATTTATTTATTTATAACAATCTTACCTACACTATCATTACAGATCTATGATCCAATGCGACAGAGTGGCCTTACTAATTAAATCCTAAATCTACACCTTATACCTAGTTAAAAAATATCTTAATCTAAATAACTTATTACATATAGTGTAACTTTTGCGAATTCACTCAAGTTGCACCACAATACATCAACCCTCCCGTGAACCTCATTTACCACGCGTATGGCTCTAGTGAGAGGAGTTCTTGCCAGTAGGTTGGTCCTGGCTGCAGGTACAGCGAGCAGGGGCGGGCGTTGCCGCCTCCACACGTACCGGTCGGGCACGTACAGCTGTAGGTGTCGCAGCACTCCCGGGTTATGCGCCACGCCACGTAGTAGTTTTACTACATACGCTACGAGCGAAAACTCCCGTAACGTAGCCGTAGCCAAGTAACGTAACTCGGTGTGCCTCCTCATCATTATTTTTTCATTATCTATGTTTAGACAATAGACTGCTATGACAATAGATTCCTATTTCACACTTTTGATCGATATTTTTTAGGCGCGTTGGGCATTTTTGAGATGAAAAAACAATTGAACTCGCGATTATGCTCTTTATTTCTTATTACATTACGGATCAACGTTCTATGCAAGTATTTTTACTTTAAAGGTTCTGGAAGTATTTTTTTTTTGTAATCGCGATTGTGCTCTTTATTTAGATATGGTTACGGACCAATGTTCTAAACAAGTATTTTTCTTCCACCAAGACGATCTTGTTCAAGTTTTCACTTCTGTCGGCACTCCCGGAGTGCCACTGTTTTTTTTTGTTATACATTTTTTTTTGTAACTGTTTTTTTTGTCTTTGGTTACCTGTCTAAAGGAAATGTGTTTAAAACCGAATTGTGTTTTCTAATTTAAAAGCAAAGGAAGTCTTCGCTTAGATCAAAGACTGAAATAGATAAGATGTACACATAGTAGATTCGATTCGATTCGATGGAAAATCATCTTCTTTTCGTGTCGATGGTACTCTTCTTCGTTGTTTCTACATTGTTTGAGCCGAGTAGGTGGCCACGTTGATTGCGGCATCAGTGGCATTCTTTAGGTCATCATTCTGAGGTGCTGGTGAACGGGCACTTAGGACACTCCAGCAAATGGGGGCATGGTCTGATCAGAAGCACTGCACTCGCACTGTTTTGGATGCAGACTGTGCAGCGGCCTACTTGGGTACGAAATCGATTGAGTCCTTTCCTAGGCCACTGCAGATCATGCCCGGGAGGTAAATGTTCCTGGGGTTTTAACGAAGTCGGAAATGTGGTGGATGCTTCTCTTCCCACTTCTTTTACGGGATGGTTTGTCCTGAATGGTCTGCGTAGAACGTAAGAAGTTCTTACGACTTTGAATTAAGAATAGAGAGGAACTCTATTCTTAATTCAAAGTCGTAAGAGCTGCTTACGCACTGTTCCGATTATAATTAGGTACATTAACCCCTTAAGATTTCATAATACTACTTACTTAGAAGAAATAAAAGACACAAAATCAAGTAGAAATATTATTATTCATAAAGTAGGTGGAGGGTGTCAATTTAATATGCAACATGACAAGTGACCGTGTATGCCAAACATTATTCTTGAGGTAAATGAGTATGTCAGAATGACTTGCAGTTAATAATTATTATTTCGAATCGTAACTACTTAACCTCTTTTTTGCAATAAACAAATAAAAGTTTTTTTCTTTTTTTGTGACACTGAGTTTTACAGGTTTGTAGGTTATGTCGTTTTTTTTTTCCAAAAATGGCGATTTTTTTTCGATTTGCTTTTATAAGTAGTTCGTTCTATGTAGTTACCATCCGTCCGGACTTCTAGACTTTTGTCCGGCTCTTTAATTTGTCCGGATTTTTTTGGATTAATAAAACTTATTTAAGTAACACCAAATAAGTCTTTATATTTATTAATTTCTCATTCATCTAAGAACAAATTATAAATCTTCTTTAATAATCAACGTAACGAGATCAAACAATGTCAGGCTTTTTGTCACGACTTCTCAAATTTCTAAATAGTAACCCTACTCTCAGTACAATAACACCCTCACGAATGGGACAGGGTTTTTTTACATGTTGAATAATTACATGACGTGTTCTACACAGGATGCATTAAATAGAGACATTAAAAATTGGTGGTATTTGAATAGTGTTGCCAATTAAATTATAATTTAATTTATATGTCCTGGCAATATTGACTTATTAAATTATTACAGCAAATATCCAAGGTCTACGTTTATTACGGGTCACGCTAATTGTATCCGGTCAAAAAAAAAAACTAATATAAAATAACCAAAAGTATTTTACAGTAATGGGAAATTATTTGATTGTACCTCTGTGTTAATTAGATAGGTATTTTGGCTTCATTATGTGACCCTGATTCACAACTTTCAATAAATAACGTGTTGGATCATTCGGTTCCCTACAAAATAGTTGAGCTGGATGGTGCTGATCCACGCGTCATGTTCGTGAACGGACGCCGTCAGTTGAGACTGGTCATCTCTTAACTGCCAGGGCTTATTTTTAATCATATATTTCGAAGTGTTTTTGATTATATTTTTTGTACATTGTTCTCACATATACCTAGAAGCAAAGCAACAATAATAATGTACCCAGGATTTTGTAATATCTAAATTTAAAAGAGTGTCCATGGAGTTTCTTGTCCGTTCTTCTCCATAGAGATCTACGTTTTGGAATGGGCAACTAGCTTCAACTTTCTGACTAACTGACCGACTCTTTGACTATTTAAAAGCACCTGTAAATGGTTTAATAATTTGAAATAAATTCTTTCGAGTTTAACTGAGTCAAACGATAATAATGATGATGTGGTTTTGAATCTGGTGTGGTCTCTTGTTCATATCATCCATACACATACATAAACTACTACAGAACGCCACCTGCTACGATCCTTACATACTCCTTTTGCTTTGTTTACGTTCATACATCAGCACCCTAATTGCGTAACCCTAATTTAGTTATCTACGTTACCTAATGCCAGATGACTATTCCTATGATGTTTTGGTTAGCCGTTGACCTTTATTTTGCAGCTATGTAATAAAATACATACTTCAAACTTAACAGTGTCCTGATGAGAGTGCCCCAGGGTTCTTTAGAGATAATTCAAGTAGTCAATTACAATCCGAGCGTTTTGAAGGATATTGCTAATCCATTGCATCATAGGTTTGAAAAAATCGTCTGCTCAACAACGTACATATCGCACTGAACGTCAGTGAACTGTCAAAATGAATCCCATTGCGATCAATTGTCATTTTATGCGTTTTACGCAATTGGAGTACAGCAGTGCTATTCTGTAAAAATCTCACCGTGAACGCTTAGGTGAAGTGAGCTTGAAAGTGAGCTGTCAACAGTGTCAATCCCTAGTATTTAGTGGAATGACAGCTCACTTCACCTTAGCTTTCACGGTGAGATTTTTACAGAATAGCACTGCTGGTCATACACACACGCCGGCTGGTTACGACTTACGAGTAGGCAGTAGCTACGCACCTGACCTTTTTAAAAAACATTACCAATTTTTTTTTTGTTAACCTATAGTGTCCCACTGCTGGGCAAAGGTCTCCCCCATAATTTTCCAGTCTTCCTTATGTTGTACCTTCTCCGGCCAGTCGGTCAGGAACGAGTCTAAATCGTCACGCCAGCGCTTTTTAGGCCTGCCCCGGTGGCGACGTCCGTCATCAGGCACCCACTGTGTGGTGATCTTGGCCCATCTGTTTTCATGCATCCTATAAGTGTAACCCGCCCAGTCCCACTCCAATTAAGGTCAATATATATTCTTCTAGGGTGTCCCCTCCCGACGTTATAACTCACATCTGCGTTGTAAATACCTTTTATTGTTCATAACATCTCATAATAAAATCTAGGTTTGTTCAGGATTTTGAAGGGGAATTGGATTACATTCGGGTTAGGTACATCAAATTATAAACAACCCAGCTAAATCAACTAAAGTATGTTTGATCTCCAAAATCTGTAAATCTGTTTTAAAATATATTCCCAACTCTGTTGGAATCGGCTTCCAGTCCAATCGGCTGCAGCTGAACACCATAATTTTACATGGAGCGACTACCTATTGGACCTCCATAACCCAGTTTCGGTATGGTTGTCAGACTTTTGGGCTTCTGACTACCCGTAACGACTTTCAAAGATCTTCGAATGTCAGCCGGTACTACGAAACGTGTTTTACGAGGCACGAAGATTTTGATGGTCACCCATCCACGAACCGACCGCGGCCAGCGTAGCTTAACCTTCGATCGACTTGTGCGGCTGTTATTTTAGCCATGAGCTTCTTGGCTGCTTCCATCCGTGTAAATAATAAACATTTGTCAAAATGAAACAAAAAGTCGTAAACGACTCTATTGACGTCATTCTGCATGTTTTTCCCTCACAATTACTATAGGTACTTATTAACTACTTTTTGAACCGACCAAAGCAGCCTGTCTCTTGCATAAACACACCCAATTGCGTACTCTTTTACATGCATTGTTAATTTACCTTCAATAAACGAACAATAAATAAAATGTTTTTATTAAAACTCGTTTAATAAAACAATTCTCAACAAGGCTGAATTTATTGACTTTTATATTTGAAAATTTTTTTAGGCGCACTTTGAGCTTTTTGAATATTGAACGAACCGTCACGGTGACGCTGATTCGGGTATACTCGGCTCCAATCGGTCGGTGACGCTGAATCGTTTATACTCGGCTCCAGTCGTAAATTTTCACTTCCATCACACACCCTCTTTTCTACGTCACTGGCTAGCCACATGATGTTCGATTTTCAAAAGGAGCAATGTTTTTTATGGGTGGCGAATTATGGAACTAAACTCAAAATTAGTATTGAATTTGACATAACTTTGACAGTTGTCTTTGCTTATAGAAGTGCAGTGCAGTAATTGACGTCGATAGCGTTGTATTGTAGTATCCATTCCCTTTGTCTTTTCTTTTTGCGTCAAGCAACCGTGGTGATTAATGCTCGTGCCTTCTCTGTATGAGAAGAGGCCTTTGCCCTGCGGTGGGACAAATTATAAGCTGGTATTATTATTAATTTATTACCTTTGCGTGAGATAACTGTTAGTACCATACGTTAAGTAGGTAGTTTAATTTCAATTACAGGTCCCAAGGGTAAAGGGTGAAAGATCGAATAGGAAATATAAAATGAAGGTTTTATTTTATAGCCTACCATTATCTTTAAGTTGATAGGTTATTCTTTTGTTATTGCAAGTGGTATCTCATTATAGTCCACTGTAACTTAATAACTTCAGTAATTGACTGGCTAATTGGAAGCTTCTGTTTAGTTCAACTTAGTTTGAGAATATACCTAGGTCTTTACTCATAAGCCACTCAGCTTGGCACAGTCCACTGCTGCACGCGTAGCATGACCACCGTAGAAACGGGTTTTGTCGTCGACGGAAGAATAGACAAAATGACAGATTGTGATTGTTTATCTGTCATTTTGTCTATTCTTCCGTCGACAAAACCTCTTTCTACGGTGGTAGAGATGGGTTGTAACAGGTTAAACACGATATCTGTTATCACTGTTACTGTTACACAAAAATAACAGATCCAAATATCTGTTATTAAATAACAGGCTGTTATTTTTGTACGGACGATAAATACGTATTTAAATATCAATTGAATATCTGCTTTATTTCTATTCGTATTAAGTTTTTTTATTATGGCAACTGGTCAGTAACAGATAACAGGTAACACGACTTAATTTAGAAGTCACTTTTTCGTAAATGTTTGTTTTTGTAAGACCACCAACTGTATTTTTAGGAATAATAAATACTAAGTGCTTCTCTTTTTAACGTAGTTAGCCGCTATAGTAAGAGTGAGAAGTAAACATGTTTCGAAATAAATAATAGGTGTTTCTCTTTTCAGTAAGGATCATTCCTTAATGAGGAAGAGAGAGACATTGATAACCTTGCAATATTTCTCCTTTTGTGTGAGTGTGTATGTAAGTAAAAGCCGTAGTAACAGTGGGAGTGTGGGGATTGTTATAATGAATAACAGTAACAGCCGCGGTAACAGTTCTTGAGGGTCTGTTATTTTAAGTAACAGATAAGTTATATTGTTAGGAACAATTGTTATTTGTTATTTTTAAATATCTGTTATTTCTACCTGTTACGATAAATACGCCTCACTCCTATACGGTGGTCATGCTACGCGTGCTGGACATAGACCCCCAGAGTTGCACCACACGCCCCGCCTTTCGCATATTATTGTGTAGATACCCCACAAAACTTTAAAAGGGGTTACCTATGTGTTCTGCCCATGTTTCTTCTTCATTTCAAGCTTTTTTAGCTCTTTAGTCTGATAATAATAAGGTCTAATTGTACAAAGTTCTTTTGGCGCGCGGCCTAAATCGGAACAAACGCCGCCATCTTGTTTTATCAATACAGTTTCGGCGACAATTTCACAAATGTTCACCAACAACGCCCCCCTGTTAATGTCATTCAGGCGCCAAAAGAATCTTGTCGCAGTTTACTAGATGTTTTGATATGTCAATGTTTGACGAATTCATTTCCGCATAACCCATAACATCAACTCCTATAAATAACCTAGGACGTACTTAGATATAGTCGTAAAAAACCTTACAAATAGCTAGTAAAAACAATAAACAAACAATGACGCCTCCACTTAGCGACAACCGTCAACACGGACCTCCACGAGTCCGTATGTAACAACACTGTATACTGAACAAATACTTGGATCCCTACGATCTAAGTGGTGACAGAGATGATGGAATATCAATAGTTCTAGTGCTTGCAAATGTATGTTTTTGTAGCTTGTAAGGAGTATCTAAATAAAACCTTCGATGTAAATCGTTTTTGTTGAGTTTATAATCACGTCTACAGGGTTATGATGAGTCGTCAATCCGATAAGGGGATGTAGGAGAGGTCATTTACAACCAAATTACCCCTATAACAATGTCAACCATTTTCGAGTACTTTGACATTTTATATTTTAAAATGTGTGAACTAAAAATGTAAAATGACTCGAAAAAATTTGACATTTGACAATCCCCGAAAGGTTAGTCGGAGATCTAGATGTAACTGAAATTCTTTGCATTTTTCATTAAAACATTTATTTCTTTTCGCAGGTACAGTTATCGCCGAAAGCAGTGTTGCTGTTGAGTAAGCCATCCTAACTTAATCAGCCTAATGTCCTAGAACCAAAAAAGACATGTGACATCTACCAACCCGCACTGGGCCAGCGTGGTGGATTAGGTACCTACAGCCCACTCCCTTTCGAAGAGAGAAGGCCTATGTCCCAGCAGTGGGACATTATATAAGAGGAGGACTGCAAAGAAAGCCACGATATACTTATGTGAAAAGGAGTTCTCAGATACAAGCTTAGTTAAGGCTGTGACATTTGTAAAATAAACCTTATCTCATACTTAACTCATCCTATTCTTAGACCGTCCATCATGAAACACGTCATTATTAAGCCATGGTTATCCCAAACCTTAATCAAAACGTCCTATCAAATAATTATCACCTTTAGTTTACGCCATCAAGTATACTTACATTTAATGTTACCAATATTTGACTAAAACATTAAGTACTAGGTTTCGAAAACGAAGACTATGATGAGAAGTGACGTGATTGGTATGATCTAGATTTTTGATGAAAATTACAGTGAGTTTCAAACTTTACGTCGCTGAAAATTAAGATGAGTTCTCCTTGGAATCCGGGGCGGTCAGCTCCGCTACCGTTGCCAGCGCCGGATCTAGATTTTTTTTGAAGCGGGGTAAAAACTGCCGTCTGCGGCCCCTCGCCAGTCGTTTATGGGGGATGTACTAGCTCGCGAAATTCAAATCTAGAAATGAAAATTTTGGTTTTATCGATCAATAATGCCCCAATCCAACAGGGGCGCCAAAACTGTTGTAAAAAAGAAAGAAATAGAAAGATTATAAATGTGCTGCGAGTCTTATTTATAGCAAAGTTGCGGTGTGCTAGGTAGTGCACTTGTCTGCTACGCTTGAATTTGGCGCCCCCTGAAGGTGGCACCCGGGGCACGTGCCCCGGTTTGCCTCCCCCCCCTAGATTCGTTGCCTTGCTGACAGGGTAATTTTTCCCTATGGCATTAGCTTCTCTACTGCCTAGTCTTTAAATTCAGCATTGACTTGAAAGCATATGAAAAAAAAAAAGTATGTTAATTATATTATAGTTACGTCTGTGACGGACTTTACCCAACCTGAAAACGTCAAAATACTGCCGAAATTGGTAGCAGCAGTAACACATTTTTGGGTTGTTAGTGTAGCAACATTTTCGAAAAAGCCCTAAGTAGGTATAATGTGGCGAAACGAAGAATACAAGGCCAAAGCTTCTACATGACAGTCTGGTTTTAAATATGTCAAGAGACGAAATGCCGTATCAAGGCGGATCGGTCGATTTTGAGAAACTAAAGTGAGGTACTGACCGAAATACTGGCATCTTTATTTGAACGCGTCTAAAGCAGTTTTCACTTCAAAAATATATATGTATATTTTTGAAGTGAAAACTGCTTTAGACGCGTTGGGCATTTTTGAGATGAGACTAAACTATTGATTTCGCGACACTCTGTAACGCAATTTACCGACAACGTGGAGCAAAAGACATCAACGCGTCCATTATTACAGTACCGATTTTTTTTTAAATATTCACTTCTGACGGCACTCCCGAAGTGCCACTGCTTTTTTTTTATTGTGTTGGCACTTGACAGTTCGTAGTTTTCGTGGTGTTCTTAATTTGAATATAAGGTTTACTGGACTAATACTTACAAGCGTTACTGCTGAGCTCGAAATCCTATTTTTTTTTTGGGTGGGAAATTATCAAATAACTTCTCCTGCTCTGGGCGGAGCGGGAGGGCGTGTCAGACTTTTACTGACTAAAACCCACCCGTGTTCCTTCAGTTGCCTGTATTGCCAGGGGCCATGGTAACCCTTTCGGACAAAACCGCAATCCCGACAGTACGAGCACGAGGTCCTGGGTCCGATTCTCAGGTCGGACAAAGTGTTATTGGGTTTTCTATCAGAAATCTCTCAGCAGCCCGGAGTCTGGATTTGTGCCCAGTTGATGGCAATAGGCTTGCCCCCTATTACATGGGACTTAAACATAACTGGCGAAATGTGGGTGTGTATGTATAAGTGTACCTCTGCCTAACCCTTCGGGGATTACAGGCGTGATGTTCTGATAAGTTATGTTACTCCCGATTAACGAATCCAGTTGAATAGTATGTCTGCGATTAATTCAAATGCCAGCGATGTATAATAATATTATTTTTGCTGTTTTAACTCAACCTTTCTTTTCTTGTTTTCTTTCTTTTCCTTATTTTTTTTTTTTGAGACGGGGCTTAACAATTGATTTCGCGACACTGTTACGACACCAGCTTTTGACCATTAAAAAGACATCAACGCGCGATACATTATTTCCTGCACAATAAAATTGTTTAAGTTTTCACTTCTGTCGGAACTCCCGGAATGCCACTGTTTTTTTCTTTTCGTTTTTTTTTTCTTTTATGTTTTTATGAGTGTGTTTTAGTTTAATTTGTGATTACCTGTGCGAGTCTCAATAAATACTTTTTTTTTCTTTATTTTGCTTACCTACCTATATTTTCTTATTGTAGGTAGTCTTCATAGTTTGGCTTGGGAGAACCTTAAGCCCAAGGATCGGTTTGATATTTCCTAAAATATTAAAAAATCTGGAAAAAGTATATCAAATAACGTATCTTTATCATCATTCTCTTGCCTATATCCCAATTTATTTAGGGTCGTCGTAACATGTCTTTTTCTTCCATAACTGTGCTTTTGCACCGGCGAAAACAACAAAACATGTTGAAATCTCTATTTCTGCCTCGGCAGTCGACTAATTACGCCAAAAATTGTGTATTAACCCCGTATTGCTCGAATTTATAACACAGTTTCTCTCAAGTCGATATATTTAACTGTAATAAACTTATATTCAAAAAACAAATAATAAAAACCATAAACGAAGGCAAATGACAAACTGTTAATAACTTAATTTTTAACTTTTTTTTTCTGTTTAAAATTTAAACTTAACTTTAAGTAATACTTAAAATTGCACTTTTTGAATTTAAATATTTCTAAGTAGTCCGTTCGCATGTTTTATACTTATCTTAGTTATACAGGGAAACCTATTATTAGCCATACAATACTGTAACATACTACAGTAGAACCTGTTTAAGACGATTTTACAGGGACCCAACTAAAAACGCATAAAAAACAAAACGCAAAAAAAAAACATAATACACATACATACTTAGTGTGATCTAATTTCGTATATTAACTGTGTTTGATTTTTCATCAAAAACTTTCAATATGTTAATTTTTTCTTGAAGTGACAATGCCTATCGCTTAGGCCCCTCGCCCACGGCGACTTTTTGTAGCGATGCTGTCGCGCGTTTCGTAAACGCGCAACAGCATCGCTACTAACGCGTGTTAGTCGCATTTGCATCGCGCTACAGAAGCGATGCCAACGCGTTACTAACGCGCTACAGCATCGCGACTGTATCGATACAAACGCGCGAACGTGTTGGACATGACCAATATTGACGCTGCTTTCGTTGCCTACGCTTCAGCTGCTTACATAAAAGCAGCACCAAAGACAACGTGACTAATGTTGCCTCAACGGAGTTCATCTTGCAACTGTAGCGATCGCAGGTATTTTTGTGCCGTTACTGAATCGCATTTGCATCGCGACAGAAGCGCGACAGTATCGCGTTTGCATCACGACTGAATCTGGGCCCGTGGGCGAGGGCACACAGCTAGCGACCGCTTCGCGACTGTATCGATGCGGACGCGCGACAGCATTGCTACTGCATCGCTACAAAAAGTCGCCGTGGGCGAGGGGCCTTAATTGTAGACACTCGCCGCTGCCGCGAGAGACAACACGCGTACGCATGTACGAATCGTATGTATGAGAACATGTCTCAAGTTGTAGGGACTGACGTAAAATGACGTATTATGCGAGAAATCGTTTTAAATGTGATCGTGTTGAGCGGGTTCTACTGTATTATGTATCGCTGTGGTTGCCTAAATAAAGAAAATAAAATAAAATTTCCTATCAAACATAGTTGCCGATTCCCTTGTTCACAAACTAAACTAAATTTAAGTTCAGTGCATCTTTTTCTTTCTATTTCATTAAGAAAAGGACAGAAGATAAATTTTAGTTTAGTCCTGTCAAATTAATCAGTGCCTGTCAGTCTCCATACAAGTTTAGACGTGATTAAAAACTTGCCAACAAAAATTACGTCAATTTACGTCAAGCTCTGATTAATTTGACAGGACTAAACTAAAATTCATCTTCTGTCCTTTTCTTAATAAAATAGAAAGAAAAAGATGAACTGAACTTAAATTTAGTTTTGTTTGTGAACAAGGGAATCGGCACCATTGTATCGAATATTGGCAGAAAATAGAGATATCAACATGTTTTGTTGTGAATGTTTCGCCAGTGCAAACGCACAGTAGGTATTTACTTCTCTGTGAGTCGTCATCTCAGTAGCCATCGTTGAAATATTAAAAAAATAGATATACATATATCATCTTTCACACAGTCCATCCATCGTTTCTTTGTCCTTCCCCTACTCTTTTAGCCATCCACATTCATAACCAAAATAATTTTAAATTGTAAGGTCGACTTTTTTGTTCAACAGCTATTAACTTATCTACTTATACTATACTATATCTACAATATCATACGTATAATATTATATTAATATAATCATGCCGGAAATGCCCCTTAGACCTGTAAGCTAAAATTATCGACCTTTTTAGACAGATTAATTAATTAACAAAAAATATGATGAACTGCACGAGTAGGTACACTTAATTAAATTGGTTGCTAGACTAAGAAAAAGCACTTAGTTGACTACCTTTTAAAATTAGCTGTCTACGTTTATTATTGCGGTTTCTTTAATAACTTTTCAATACTTATAGGTACCTCTATCATTTGTATCTTTGACAGTCGTTACGGGTAGTCAGAAACCCAAAAGTCTGACAACCAGTCTTACCAAGGGGTATCATGTTACCCAGTTACTGGGTGGTGGAGGTCAGACAGGCAGTCGCTCCATCGCAGCTGTACCCGGTTAGACTGGAAGCCGACTCCAACATAGTTGGGAAAAGGCAGATTAATTTTGACCTATGTAGAAAGTGGGGCATCGCTTAGGTTTTTCCTGATTTGATTTGATTCGAATTCCATTACGCTGTCCCCGGCGAATAAAATGGTAATGTGCTATTACGATAGTTTTAACTTTATTGCATATTCGATATTTAGAGGTCCGATTACACTCTGTCAATTTTTTTACATTAATTCCTACGGTTACTTCAGAAGTTACGAGATTTTAAGGTGTATTGTAATGAATGTAAAAAATCACTTTTCTTTTGTTATTTGAACAATTCCGCTATGTATATTAGTTAATAAGATATTCACAAAAAACAGTTTTTTATTTTTCCTGTAAAATTTAATTTTTACGATTACGATTTTATTCGCCGGGGACAGCGATTTATTCTCCCATCGATATCGGGCCCTCAATTTTGAAGATCGTGTCTTCCCGTGGTTTCACCCGCATAAGTCTCGATCCCGTGGAAATATCGAGATAAAAAGTATCGTATGTCCTAACCCAGGAAGCTACAGTTTTGCCGAGTGTCATAGGATATGTTTTATATTAAAAATGGACGCGGACGAAGTCGCGGGTAGAGGCCAGTCTACAGTATCTTTATTATCTTTCAGAATTTGATAAAAAATAATTGTTATTTCCGAAGCTAATTTGACCGGTATCATATTAATCTTTATCCAATAAAATATGTTATTTAAATTGAGCTTTTCATTTTAAATGAATGAATGAATAATTTAAAAGATATCACAAATTCAAAATTACGCCTAACAAAATAATTATGTTTGACAGCACAGCAGAGGTAGGAGTCAATTACCTTTTCCTCGGCTACTAGGTATGTAATCCTGGTAGTACGTCAACGCGGGCGAAGCCGTGGGCAAAAGCTAGTAATAATGTAAAGAGAAAATATTTGTATTTTTGTTTGTATTGAAAAATCTCAAAAACTACTGGACTGATTTAAAAAAATATTTCACCAGTGGAATGCTGTATCGTCACTTAGTAACATAGGCTATAATTTATAAAGATATCACGCGGACGAAGCCGCTGGCGAAAGCTAGTGTAAAATAAAAAGCAATCTCAACGTAAAGTAACATTATTTTACATTATTTTAATGAATAAAAAATTAATTTATTATGCATAGGTCCCTTAGTTTGAAATATTTAATTCTGACACTTAATTTAAATATGATATATTATAGCAATTTAAAAGCCTAATATCATGGCAACTAAAATGATTTAGATAGGTATGTAGTTATTCCAGTATGAGTATTACTTTCGTGTAACGATCGCAAAATATTTATGCAAAATTATTTTAATTGGCAACATCGATTAATCATGGCGAATTCGCTAGGGTAGCCCGCGAAATTATTTTTTTCCGATGACGAATTGAGAATTGCTTTCTAAAGAACCTTTATAGTTAAAATGTCAACATTGTTATGTTTAGTATGAAGTGTAGTCGACCGGGTCATGTTAAGTGAAAGGCTTCCATTGAGGGATAAAACTTTGTATTTTGCCATACATTTTACTTACAACAATACGTGCTTAAGTTCCAACAAGCAAATCTTTCGTAAACCCTGTCAAAAACTGCCACGTTCGTGACAGCCAGCACAGAGGTCTGCTAGGACGAAGAAGTTCGTACACCGCCCGCTATAAAAGCTATTTAAAAAATCTAAAATGGTGCAATAGAACAAAAATTAAATGTCATGGATTTGATGGAATACCTAATAATATGTAATCGGTTCATTAAATGGTGGTAAACACGGGGCTTATACCCTGTTGCACAAAGACAAACATTAATGCCCCATTACGTAATGGATCATTAACATTAATGACTTCATTATATCCTCAAAGAACCATTAAAATCGAGTCTAAAATGTTGCTTTTTGCAACAAGTTATTGGCAGATTAGTATCGGAAAACTTGAGTGAATGACAGCTTTAAAAGTTAAAGTTCGTTTCTGCAACTGGCATTTATATCTTCAAACTGAAACAAAAGAAAAATCTTAACAAATAGGTAATTTGAAATAATTAAGTCACTTTAAAAATAACCAGAAGAGCAAGCGATGTCACGGACGAAGCCAGTTCATTGTAAATACCACACTTAATACTAATGCTGCATAATTATAAGTACCAGGGTGACATGACTAGAGGACGGGTGCGAGCCTTGACACTCCGTAATGATAGTGGAGCGATACAATCTAATTCTAGTGTGTTATGCAGTCCTGGTACCGGGGTTAGAAGTAATGTTAAATATTGTTTTGTTATGTGGGGGCCACAATAAGTAGAAATAATTCATTTAGGATTCTTTGTTCGGTAATAGCGTTGCCATCTATAAAAATCAGAAAACCGGACTAACCCGCTAAAAACGCTGGAGTTTTCCCGTCCCACAGCCGGATAGACGCCAAAAAAAAAAAGGATTTTTGACTAAAAGTTAAAAAAAAACATAACTATTTTTATAAGAAAGTTTTAAGCATAGATATTTCTATGGTTTTAAGTTTTAATCAATATTTTCATTGTCATATTTTTCTTTGGTGGAAATGTGCTTTAAAAGCTAAATCTCCTTAATAATTTTATCATAAAACATTTTGCAAGTTACATGTCATAAAATAAAATTCCACTGTTAACATTTTTGCAATAGTTTCCGATTTTAACCTGTTTCTTGTTTCGTCCATTGCTGGCCTATGAGAGAATAAAAAGCCTAACAAAAGCCGGACGGGCCAGACGTAGTTTAGTTAGCCCGGAAAAGAGGTCAAAAAGCCTAACACTGTCCGGCTTTATCCGGACGGATGGCAACTCTATTCAGTAAGATAGCTAACTTGTCCAATAATTGAAAGCTTCTTAGCATCAAGAAATAGTTTTGGACTTGTTTAAAAGTGGAGGGGTTACTCTCTCGTTTTTAGGGTTCCGTAGTAAACAAGGAACCCTTATAGTTTCGTCATGTCCGTCTGTCTGTCTGTCTGTCGGTCTGTCTGTCTGTCTGTCTGTCTGTCGGTCTGTCTGTCTGTCTGTCTGTCTGTCTGTCTGTCTGTCTGTCTGTCTGTCTGTCTGTCTGTCTGTCTGTCTGTCTGTCCGCGGTCTAGCTCCGAGACCCTTAGTAGAAAATAGAAAGTTGTAAATTGGCATAGATATACATATTAATTACGCCGACAAAGTGGTAAAACAAAATTATGAAAAACATTTTTTTTTAGGGTACCTCTTATACACGTAAAGTGGTAATGTTTATTTTTTTATTTTTTTACCCCATGGTGAGGGGTATCATTGGAAAGGTCTTTTAAAAATATTGTGAGTTTGTGAAAACCATTTTTGGATTCAGGGATTCGTTTGCGAAATATTAAGCTTTAAAGTGCTAATTTTTGTTAGAGTCAAGTGTCCCCCCCCCCTGCCGGCTAAATGGTTGGTTTTGGCTGTGTGAAAAAAATCACAACAGTAGCTGATATAACGAAATTAAAAGGAAAACTATCACAGCTAAGTAGGCTTTACAGGTTAACGAGTAATAATCGACCAACTTAACTTTGCAGTTGCAAAAACATGTTTTCCCGTACATTTCGTATGGGAGAACATATTTTTCAACTACAAAGTTAAGTTTGTTTTTGGGATAAATTCATCCCAACTACGGAACCCTTCATTGTGCGTGGTCCAAAAAAACCACGCACTTGGCCGGTTTTTTTTTAGTTGGTCTTTATACTCCATTTGAAATAAGATTAGACATTTAAACAAACCTTTTTACAGTCCTTTCAACCGATTTTGACTTCTATATTGTAGGCATAAGGATGGCATTAAAAGCAAAAAAGTGGTTAAAATACCAACTGTTTACTGCAGCAGCCATGTGTCATGCCAGCAATGCAATAGAAGTCAAAATCGGTTGAATGGATTGTAAAAAAGTTTTGTTTAAATGTCTATTCTTATTTCAAATGGAATATAGTTGGTTTAGATTAACAATAGGACCCGGTAGGTGGCGCTGCGATCGAGTTCTAAAAAACATAATATAGCCTTTCAGGAAGAAACTAAATGGGGTAATAATGGTCCCAAAAATGGCCTGTCTAAATTACCTACAGTCACAATCATAAGAGAAGGAAAAAGATACATAATTAGGTGTGTAAGTTACCTATATCACTTAAAAAGAAAAAGCAATAAATAAAGACCAGGCAAAATAAACTACAACTACTATTGCGATTTTCGTGTTTTTTCGAGAATTCAAAAAACAATGACACCTAGGTCATTTTTTTATTGCTGCAACATTTAGATCATGATTGTGACAATGATTTGCATATGACTGCATCATAAGACAACTGTCACCTCTATGTTAAAACAGGTTAAAACTTCAATCAGCACTTGTGTGTGAACTATTGCAAGATTTATTCATTTTGACATGTGCATTCATAATAAATTCCCAAAAAAAAAAACCTACCAAATTATTTTTAATTAAGAACTTATGAACCGGTAACACTCGTAAGGCACCTGTCCCATCGCATGTGCCGGCGATTCACGACTATCAAGTAAAGCTAGCAAGAGTTGGAAGAGCAACGAGCAGCAAGCTTGCGACGGCACGCGGCAACGCGACGCGACGAGCGATTAATCGCTGGTATGCGTCTGTACCTACCGAGCGTACGCCCACGTGCGCACGGACGTAAAATATCGCGGCGGAATTTTATCGTGCACTGGATTTTCAACTCTCGGTGTTGAACCGAGCATTGAGAATCCAACAGAGTGCATCCCAGCGCATCGAAAATACACATTGTTGGATTTACAACTCTCGGCGATAAGAAGAGCGTTGAAAATCCAGTGCGGGAAAATATCCCTCGTGCGAACCTGGGCTTTTAGTCTCTCAGCGATTGTTTTGCCAGCCAAGCGAGTATATACCTACTCTCTTTGATAGTTTTTCTCACTACGACAAACGATTAGGTACTCGCCGGCGCGGCGGCGGCGGTGTGAACAGTCAGATCAACTATTAATATATGTATCTCTTTTACTTACACGGGACCTAAAATCTTTTGCACAAAACACGATTTTTTTTCAACGAGAAAATCGTTGATAATTAGTCGCTTCCTCGTCGGGGTGGTGGGACAGGTGCCTAAGGAGCTTTTTTTGACAATTTTTAACAATAGATCCCGGATCCCACACTACTTGCATTAATCTTGCTTGAATTCAAGGTTACAGAATTTGCCGTGTTGAGTAGGTATTTTTGTATTTTTTACCTGAACGGATTTATTAAGAAATACAATGAAATATGTAGACTGTTTTGGCGCAAGGCCCTTGCCTGCCTCTAATGGCAAATAGTTTAGTAATAAATTTTTGCTTGCGTGACTCCTAATAAGTAGGTATCTGTTACTAATTGTGTAGCATCTTCGTCTGCGTATTTTTTTTAATACCTGCATGTATCCCGTGTGTATAAAGTAGCCTACAATGTCCTGGTTCTGGGGGCCTACCACCAGCTCCTTATTAGCTCAGTATTCTTTTAATATTACTTTTAATATTAGTGGGAGAAAGAGATGGAGCCATACGTCCTGTAGAGCTTCATCTCTTTCCCACATTGAAGTAATGTTAAAATAATACTGCTTTATGAGCTGGTGGTAGGCCCCCAGGTCTAGTGATGTGCCGTAACCAGTAATTTACTCCAGTCGAGTATTTTCCCAGTAACGTTCCCAGTAACATTAAGGTGCAACGCAGACGACACACTTTTTGTGTCTTATTCGTAATGTGAGCTACGGAATGGTTCCTAAATTAAATTTTAAGGGGACGATAACCGACTTTTAATGATTTTATACTGAAGATGACGTCTAAACGAGTAGTGTTAGTGATTTGGAAATAATATAGCATTTTTCTAATGTTATAATATAAGCATATTTTTGATTATGTTTATATTACATAATGAAATTAATTTGTAAAGTTATGTCTAACGTGGATAAAAAATTGAGAATGACGCAAAATCTATCGGGCGTATTTTCTGAAAACTTCACCATTTTAAAGATAATTAAATTATTGATCTTTTAGTGTACTTGTTTTATTAAAACAGCTTTTGTTTTACGTGTAATAAATTAATAATGCGTCTAATTTGGGACAGCGCTCCTTGATGGGCGAGTCCTATTACTGGCTGGACGTACGACGCATTGCGAGAGCTCAGTACAGAACACGCAAACTAACCATTCAAGGTCACTGTTATATATCTGCGTCTTAAATTGACAGAAATTACGATCGAGCGACACATCTTATATAGAATAACTTGCATTCGGAAAAACATCGGGGACAAGTAAGACATTTCCGTGCGCCACAGACTCGATCGCACAAAAAGTGTCGTCTGCGCTGCAAGTCTGCAACTAAAAATAGTAATTCAGCATAACATAGGATTTTATTTTTCTAAAACTTAATTTGAGATAATAAGTGATACAATAAGACTTCTAGCACTTCTAGTTTAAATGCAATCAAAATTTAATTTTATCTATTATTTTCCCAATATTCCTAGCAACTTACGGATTAAGATTCTGATTTCTGGGTATTTCCTCATTGTTTCTATCAAGTTACTTAGTAAATTTCTTGACAAGTTCCTGTCTGGGAATATAAATGGTAACCTTCAAGATAATTACAGTCACAGCTAAACTTAAGAATAAAAAAAACCAAACTAAACGACAAACCTAACAATTATAAAGTTACTAGCTGCGCCCCGCGGTTTCACTCGCGTAAGTCTCGATCCTGTGGGAATATCGGGCCAAAAAGTATATCCTATGTATTAATCCAGGCTATAAACTATCTGTGTGCCAAATTTCATCCAAATTGGTCCAGCCGTTTGAGCGTGAAGAAGAGACAAACATACACACTCACAAACTTTCGCCTTTATAACATTAGTGTGATACATTTTTTAAGGAAAATCAGTCTTCTGTTCAGAGCTTTCAGAATCCGTTATAATTTAGTGACGCATATTTTCCCCCAAACTTGTTATTTTTTGTGTTCTTTCTTTGCGTCATGTTAACCGCAAATACACGTATTTTCTTTCTTTCTTTTTCTTTTAGGTGTGTTCTCCAGTTTAATCCCAGGTACGCATGAGTTATTTAACGCGACGATGTTTTTTTGCGCACAAGATTTTCAACTCTTGGTGAGTCGAGAATTGAGAATGCAAATGAATTCCAGCCAGCCCGTCAAAAAATACACTGCTGGATTTTCAACTCTCGATGCTAAGCAGTGCGTTGAAAATCCAGTGCGCGACAAAAAATATTGTGGCATAACATTTAAACTACAAATCTTTCTAATTCCAACTTTATCAAATTCTGGCTGTCTTTTATTCCCAAGAATTCCTTTCTTTTAAAAGAATGTCTTTCTGTAGTTACCACTTGGAAATTAATTCCCGAAACGCTATCATTATTTAAATTGCACATTAAAAACGAACATGCATGCAGACATCCGTTCGTATACTGTTTTATCGACTGGCAACCCCGGTTCCCGCCATTGTAGCTGTGACATTTGACCCACGCATGCGCAATACGCGAGTCGCGACCTACGTTTACATACAATGTAGAAAAAATTGCTCACAAACATACCAGCTAGTATTTTTACACAATGAATTTCAAGAGAATCACTGAGTTGCTTAATTTTTGTGTTAATTAGCGGAGGAGGATGATAAAAAATGAAACAAAACAATTATTGTAAACGTTAATTGTAGATTTTATGTAAATTTTTACAAAAAAATCTACTATTTCGTGGAAACTTCAAAAAGTATGAAAATATTAAGTAATTACGCTTTGAGTAATAAATAAAAAAATAGTACTTACCTAACATTAGATCCGTTTCTAGTTTATCAAAACAATAAAAAATAGACTAATTTGAATAAATATAACGTTATCAATTAGCATAAAACTTCTTCTTCATTGTCTAGATTTAAATTATCTCTACATATCCGCTCCACTGTTTAGCACCTTCTAGAGAATCCAAAATGGCCATATTAACATTCACAATATCTGCAATCTGATTGGTTAATCGGATGCATGCCTAATCGTATCGCGCTTTGATTGGCCGAGCGTCCCGACGCAGTTTGAAATTAGAACTGGTGGGTTGGATTTGGCGGGAATTGCGTCGTTTGTGAAACAATGAGCTACAAAATACTGGATGTGGCATTTTTATTAGAAATGGATACCTACTCTACCTCTATGCTTATGGCCTATGGATGGCCTATTACAGCTTTGGCTTGTGGCTAAATGGTAACAGCCGCTCGGGTCGATCGAAGGTTAAGTTACGCTTGATGCGGTCGATGCGCGGATGGGATCCATTATATCGACGGTTGAAAGGCTAATTGATCTAAGCGACATTTTGTAAAACTTGCTCCTGCAATTTTATGATTCGTCCTCCTGGACGGATCATAGTTATTTTTTTTCATGTTTATTTTTGATCATAAAAAAACAACTATTTGATAGACTTTTATTTACTTAAATCAATCAATCATAATAAGATCTTATTATGATTTAAAAAAAAACAACCAATCCATCCTCCTGCAAGTTTTACAAAATGTCGCTTAGATCAATTAGCCTTTCAACCGTCGATACGAGTATGTCGAGACCCCTCCGTTCCTTGGAAAGCACGTTAGTTCCGGCTGTCATTTGTATATCTTTGACAGTCATTACCGGGTAGTAATACGCCCAAAAAAAGTTTGACAACCAGTCTTACCAAATCAAGGGGTGTCTTACTACCCAGTTACTGGGTTGTGGAGCTTAGATACTAATAGGCAGTCGCTCTATGTAAAATACTGGTATTCAGCTGCATCCGGTCAGACTGAATAAATGAATGAATATTTATTTGTTAAACACAGGTACATATATTTGGTCTTCAGTAAAAATTCAGTTGACTCTCTATGTTTTGCCAGTGGCGTACAAATTTTATAGCTACAGTAGGTACAATAATATTAAAAATAAATTCAGAATAATTATAATTGATTAAATTAAGTTTTTACAAATTCAAAGTACTTGTTTTATATTAATTAAAATTAAATTTAATAAACAAATCACAAAAAATACAACAAAATTACACACATTCGTTACTTAGTCAAATTATATTAATATTATTGTTACTAAGAAATATATACCTATTACCGCCCCTTGGCGCCTCATTCATACATAATGTAGACAACAATTATGTAAACGACACTTATGTATAAGTACCTACAATCAAACCATAATTGTATTTTTAACCTAGACTTATAACCTTCCGTGAGAGTTACCTAGGTAGGTACGTATTTTAGTAACATAAATGTATTATATTCGAGAAATATCACACATAAAAGCCCAAGTAAGCATGGGCGGTTTTTACGACTGCACTGTATTTTCATGGAGAATCCAAAATGCGCAAATTATAAAGATAATTTCACTAATTACGAACATAGGTCATTTTTAAAGTAGCTGCATGTATAAATTATAATTTGCTCAAAAGACGATTATAAATATAATAATTTTTGTAAAATTTTTGCGCAACAATCCTCATTACAAAGCTTGGGAACGGGTTATCATTTACCAAAATTGTGCATGTCATTCATTGCACGGCGATTGAAGGTTGTCGCAATGTCATAATATCTGTATTTTTCTGTACCACCCACACTGACGAATAATTACAAAATATTGTATTTTTACTTGCTACGTGCGTACTAGTAGGTAATCTAGAAATTGAGCATACATTTATGGACTTTTGATCCTCTTTCAGAGCTTCGAGAGGCTTAGTATACTCTTAAATGGTGTCTGATATATTTTGACAGTCCACAACAGCTGTCAAAAATAAATAAAAATTGACCTCAGTCCTGCAAAGCTAAAAAAAAACAAGTGGGCAGTATGAGAGAAAAGTCCCTAAGCCTAGTCTCTTCGGTACCTACCTAATTAATTTTGAGGTCTTTCCGTAATAAAAGACGTAAAAACACATCTTTTAGGCTGCCTACTAACATCATAACCTAAAATAACTTGTCGAATAAAAAAAACATTATGGTTGTTCTCACATTTTTTGTGGACCAACCGGTTACGAGTACGACTGGGCTTTCATAACATAACAAACCCAAACCGCTGATCATCAAGCAGTAGGTACGTGTAAATTGGACAATTTTGTGCCAACGCTACGCAACTTAAAAGATGGCCGACTACAGGGTTACCAAACGTCAAAAATAATGCGACATGTCAATTATTTGATTCCACTAGTCGACGGCTCGAACTCGTTGGTGGCGTGGCTAATATGCACGCTATTTAGTAAAAGTTATTTATTTATTTAGTTTTTATTTATTTATTTAGTGAAATAGACAATGATTTATAACAAAAACGAGCGCGTAAAATTTCATGAACAGACCTTTAGGCGTATAGATATTAGGGGATCCAAACGCCTCCTCCCGGAGGCTCTATGCGGGGATCGTGCGGTCCATGGCCCTTTACGGGGCACCGGTGTGGGCGCGTTCATTGAGGCTGCGGCCAGCCCGCCGGTTGAACGCGTCCCAGAGGGTCATGGCCATCCGGCTGGCCCGAGGATACCGCACGGTCTCCTGCGAGGCGGCGAGCCTCCTTGCCGGATTACCGCCATGGGATCTGGAGGCAAAGGTCCTCGCGCACGTCTGGGAGTGTCGCGAGGAGGCGAAACGCCGGGGCTTAACTCCGATGCCGCAAGAAATTGCGGCACAGCGGACAGAGCTCCGGCGGGATCTCATGGCGTCATGGAGGGTGCGATTGTCGCAACCCCGCGCTGGGCACGCCACAATTGCGGCGATAAGACCCCTCTTTGAGGAGTGGCTTGAGAGACGCCACGGCGTCCTCACCTTCCGCCTGACGCAGGTCCTCACCGGACACGGCTGCTTCGGGAGGTTCCTGTTCAGGATAAGGCGGGAGGAAACACCCGGGTGTCACCATTGTGTGGATCGGCCTGAGGACACGGTGGAGCATACGGTGGAGGTCTGCCCGGCTTGGGCAGAGCAACGCCGTGTCCTCGTAGAGGCGATCGGCGGCGGTGATCTCTCGCGTCCGGCCCTGGTTCAGGCCATGGTACGGAGCGAGAGGAAATGGCAGGCCGTCACCTCCTTCTGCGAAGCGGTAATGCTCGCGAAGGAGGAGGCGGAACGCGTGGGGGAGAGGCAAAGTTCGCGCCCTCACGCCCCTAACCGCCGCAGGAGGAGACGCCCGGGGCGGGAATCGCGAGCCGATTTCCGGCCACCGTAGGCGCGGGCTTGCGGACGGTGAGCAATGGGTAGCTCGCCGTCCGATAAGGACCAAGCCCGGGTCGACGGCGCGTTGTGTTCCACGCGCGCCTAAAAGAGATGTCAGCAGAATTGACGGGGTCCGCTAGGGCCAATGCCTGCCGGGGGTTCGAAGAAAACCGATAGGGACATCGTGGCCCCCGGCAACAGGGCAACCGAAGGAACACGGGTGGGTTTTAGTCAGTAAGAGTCTGACACGCCCTCCCGCTCCACCCAGAGCGGGAGAAGTTATTTGATAATTTCCCACCCAAAAAAAAAAAAAAAGGCGTATAGATATTATGGAAAAACTACTGGATGTATCTACTCAAAATAAAATTATTTGAATTTTTCAAAAAATTATTTATCTTTGTACGGTTTTCTACGGTTTCTATTTTGCCATTTTCATACTACATAAGTTATTTATTTACGCCCAAAGATGACTTAAAATTAGTGTTGAAATATGGAAGTTTCGACGCTCATAGCTTCCAAACCAATATTTTTTTTCCCAATTCTGCTTCCATAAAAGGCTAGATAATGACAAGACAAATTGATATAATTTTTAGTTTTGAACGTACACCGTCAAACAAACGAGTAAACACATACTACATTTGTATGGAAGAATGACCGACTAGTGTCCCCTTAAGGTACCTACTTTGATGTTTTCGGCATCGTTTGCGACCGGATGAAGATGCTGTTGAAACTTACTCAGGTTAATGATTTGATTAATTTTAGTGTAGTTTTTTTCTGATAAATTGAACAAAACTCATGGAGACCCAATTAAAATTAATTGAAAGAATTGATAAGGAATCTCAAGGCTTCTGAGTCATTGAAAAGGTTGACTTAATTATGTCTTATTTAAGCAATAAGAACTTGAGGTAAAACTCGACAAGACATGTACCTATAACAAAGCTTTGAAATAAACTATAAATAGCTTTGAATATATTATAATGCTTCTTTAATATATTTAATTGTTGTTTCAGTTACTCAACGCCTTATCTTTTAACAGAAATTATAATATAGATAGTACCTAATACCTAGCTTTTTTGAGAAAATGTTTTAGAAAAAAAAAGATTTAAAGAAAATTGCGTTTATTGGCATTAAAACAGAAAAATACCCCTTAAAACTATAAAATAGAAAACAATGATTATAATGCCAAAAGGGCCTCAGCTCAGCATAAAATTAGATGGCAACACAAAGTGTACCACCTGACGCTGATTTTCAGCTGCAACCCACAGTGACCAACCCAGAGTGTCATACGCTAGAATAATAATAAACACAAATAGGGAAGTGTCTGTCACTCTGTCTGTTTTAATAAATAAATTAAAGGTAATATAAGATAGGATAATATAAAAAAGCTCATACTAAATCAAATAAATATTGTGACATAGGTACATGTGTGTGTGCATTGTATTGTAAATAATGAGAAACTTTCCATGCAAGAGACAGTTAATTATAATTTATTTAATATAAGTTGATGGACAGCGATAGGTTCTAACGGTTTCTTGGAGATATTTTAATTACAGTCTTTACTTGTATTTGTCACATAACACGTGTAACCTGTAGGTCGTTGAGATAATAAGCATAGCTTAGACGTGTAAACAACTTCGTTAAGAGGCCGGCGACACGGCTCGCAACTACAAATCGAGATGTTTGCAAAATTCAATTCCAAGCACGTTGCGCTAGTGTGAGTGCCTGTCGGAGCGATATACACCTACACTGAGCAATACTACCTCACACACATTGACAATTATTGCTTGACGTGATAGTACTACTAGCTTTCGAAAATTTATGATAAATGTGGATGAGTTCTGTAATACAAAAAATTATGAATGAAAACTTAATGTATTTCCATTTTTTTTTTTCGATAATTTGTAACTTGATAACATAAACTATGCTTCTGCGGAAACAATAATACAAATATTGTTGTTTATAATACAGAAAAAACAATGTGAAAACATGTCATTTACGCTGTAAAAATGTACGAAATGCAATTCGTTTACACTTCATTTAAAGGTAAGTTTTTGAAAATAAAAAGACGTAGAAGCCTAGATAAATACTGTCTCAATCCGAATATCAACATAATATATGGTGGAAATATGCTCAAATTGGAAATTATTTATGTACTAAGTTTGTATGGACAATTCATGCGTCGTCGCATTCTTAAAGCCTCAAGATCTAATAAAGTAACAACATCAGTTTATAAAGTTCCCACTGTTGGGCAGCCCCAGATCTAGATTTTTTTTGAGGCGGGGCAAAAACTGCCGTCTGCCGCCCCCCGCCAATCATTTATGGGGATGCGCTAAGTTAGCCCCGCAAAATTAAAATTTTCTCAAAATGAAAATTTTGGCAGCAACACATTAATCAAATTGTATCGATCGATAATGCGCCAATTCAATAGGGGCGCTAAAACCGTTGTAAAAAAGAAAAAATATAGAAATATGATAAATGTGCTGCGCGTCTCATTTATTGTAAAGTAGCGGTGTGCTGAGTGGTGCACTGGTCTGCCACGCTTGAATTTGTCGCCCCCTGAAGTTGGCGCCCGGGGCACGAGCCCCGGCTTGCCCACCCCTAGATCCGGGGCTGCTGCTGGGACACAGGCCTCCTCTCTGTGAGATGTATGGGCCGTAATCCACCACGCGGGGGTCAGCTCAGTGCGGGTTACTAACATTCTTTTTCATACTGATGCTATGGCTTGTCGCATATTATATCCAGCTCTTTGGTATTACGCAGCTCTGTTATAAGGTTCAGAAATACTCCAAGCCGAAGTCCAAATTTTACCACTTTCCTTCTGTTCACAATTTTATAAGATTTTTGGAGGTCCGTCATTTAATTTAGTGCAAAAAGAAAGAAACGGCAAATTTTTTGGCTTCTGTACCTCTAAAGAAAAAACAGAACCCTTAAACAATCACTTCGTTTTCCGTTTGTCCGTCTGTCACTCTGTCAAGACCCTTTTTCTCAAGAACGCGTGGAGGTATCAAGTTAAAATTCATTCATTAATATCAAATACGTAGATCTACGGTCCTTTGCAGCTCTAACAAAGTCAAGCTTCTAGGTCAACGCAATAAAAAATACGGCCATTTATGCAACATATTTTGATATTCACAAATAAATCAAAACCTATAGGGTCCCGTTGACCTAGAATCATGTTTGGCAAGAAGTAAGCTCTTACAGAGTCACAACACAAATAAAGAAAAAAGTGCGAAAATCGTTAATCCGTAGTTTTATTATTCTTTATATTTTTTACGATTACAAATTTTCTTGTGCAGTTGACTACTGTCAAACCGTTTTTTTCTACCAGCTATATCTATGACAGTAGTTTTATTCTATTTCTATGCTGGTAACCCTTAACTTGTGCGTGTGGATAGAGTGACTGTGGCTTCTGACTTAACCACTTAAACGGATTTGAGAAAAAAGAAACATGCAATACGTTTGCGGTATAATGTGGGACAAGACTATCAGTAGAAGGCTTAGTTTAACACATCATAGGTCGTTGAAAAAGATAGGCATTTTAATGCTTGTGGTCTCTTTTAGCTTAACCGCAAAACGGGGCAGTTACTGAGCCAATAATCGACGCACTTGCGAAATTTCTTGGCTTTAACGACATTCATCATCAACCAAGCTTTTTCCGAACAATGTTGGGGTCCAGTATAACCGCATGCATCCGAATACTACTATTTTGTGACCTTCACAACCCAGCAGCCCCGGATCTAGGGGGGGGGGGGGGCGCAAGCCGGAGCCCGCGCCCAGCGTATAGCAGACAAGTACACCACCACACCGCAACTTTGCAATAAATGAGACGCGCAGCACATTTATAATTTTTCTATTTTTTTATTTTTTGCAACAGTTTTGGCGCCCCTGTTGTATTGCCGCATTATCGATCGATACAATTTGATTAATTTGTTACTGCCAAAATTTCGCATCCCCATAAAAGATTGGCGGGGGGCGTCAGACGGCAATTTTTGCCCGCCTCAAAAAAATTCTAGATCCGGGGCTGCAACCCAGTTACTGGGTAAAGCCTCGTGCAGACTAGCGCGACGCGACTCTAACAAAACAATTTCTAAGAAAAATTTCACTGTAGAAAAATTACCGGTGTCCCGTCGCGCTAGTCTGCACGACACTTAACACGATACCCCTTTAACGATGATATTATCAGGTTAAGGCTACAATGAGAGATTTATTGCCATTTCAGTCTATCATCACCGAATTTTAAGTGACATCATTGTCATCATCATTGGCAGCCTTGTTCCACACACTGCTGAGTATAAGTCTCCTCTCATTTGTGGCATGCTTTCCTGGTCTGTGCAAATCTAATTCAGGTCTTCCCCACAATCCTCTAGACAACTTTTCAGTGACATTACTCAGCAATTTACTCTCTTCTATTTACCCACCCATATAAATGCATGGTCACGAACGGAAAGCAAATAAGGATTCAGAAAAATTGGTAAAGTTCAGCGTATAGGCTCTTGCAGACAGGCGCGACGCGACGTTGCGACGCGATTCGGGTTGAACAATTTCCATGAAGTTTCATGTAATTGTTCTATTAGAGTCACGCCGCGCTGTCTCGTCGCGTCTGTCTGGGAGCTTTAATGCCCTACAGCTTCCATATTTGATTCACCAATGTCTTTAGTTGGCATGACAAGACAAATTCAGCTGTAGGTACACTTTTAAGCCTACCTACCAATATACAAACAGTTATTGCGGGGTCTATCTTTAATACTTTTCATGTTATTACATTTTTGAAGTGAAAACTTCTTTAAGCGCGTTGGGCATGTTTGAGATGGGACTAAACCAATGATTTCGCGACACTGTGACGACATCAGCTTTTCACCTTTAAAAAGACATCAACGCGTTGATTACCGCGGTGCCAATTTTTTTTGTTTTCCCTTCTGTCGGCACTCCCGCCACTGTATTTTTTTTTTTTTGAGTAGCATTTGTTGTTATTGGCTCGATTTGGATTGTTTATTGTTTGAGTTATTTTATCGGATTAACTAACATTTTTACTAAAAAAAAAAAATACAGTATTTATAAAAAAGAAATAAAATTGATAGACCTCCTTTTAAAGATAATTTTCGATAATTTTTAATGAATATTCAGAAAAATACGGTCACATGCCGAATTGCCCATGGGCGGCATTGTATAGACGTCATTTTGACGTCACATTTCTGGGTGTAACCATTGGTTGAACGGATGACGAGGCGTTTTTGTTACGATCAGTTATCTCTATTGACCAGCATACTTTGTTATGGCATCAATTAATTGTTTGTTTTTGCTGTTGTTACAGATAATTGGAGAACGAGAATATGCGGTCAGGCCTACGAGGAGGCCTTCTGAAGAGTTACAGACTGGACAACCCTTAGAAGTGATAGTACAACAGGTGATTATTTTACCCATTTACCTTTTTTTTCCGTGGGGAATTCCTCATAGATGGGCTCCGTCTGGGAAGAATGGAGGGTTATATCGGACTCCTACCGACTAAAACCCCACTGTTCCTTCAAGTACCATGAGTTGGGACCAGGGAGAGACTTCGCTCGCTTTAAGGCTCGTACAGACCAGCGTGATATCGCGGGCGTGACACGGGTCGCGCTGCTTGTCGCGCCCGCGATTTCGCGCTGGTCTGTACGAGCGTTTATATTAAAGTGAATTTTTTTTTTTGGCTAATCGCAATTATCGTTTTACAATTATTACTTGGGCTGTTTAACTCATGAGTGTGAAAGAGACCGAAAACAAATCGAGAGCAATACAACACAATTTTTTTGAGAGATTCTTATCGTAACTCACAGATGGGTTGAAATAAGGATTACAGTGCATCTAACTCATTTATGACTCCTTTCGAATTCGGTCACTTTAATGCTAAGCGAGTGACTTTTACATTCGCCGCACCCGACTGGTATCAGCCCGCCATCACTAGTGTGCCCCATCACTAAGTGCGACTGATACCACATCTGCAGAGTTGGACGTCCTCTCATAAAGCCCCCGCATAAACACTGCCTGCCACCTTTTTGGGTTTACCTACCTATTTACCTACCCAACTAGATTTTGACTGCTTGATCACCAATACGAGCTATGCTATCTGTTTATTTTTGTTTGAACTCAAAACCTACGCTTTATTATGGCTGGTTTTAGCATAATCAGGCTATAAAGTTCCCACTGCTGGGACACAAAACTCCTCTCTGAGCAAGCGAGTGGGCCGTAATCCACCACACGGGTTGTCAGTGCTGGTTGGTCTTCTTACCCAAATGCGAGGTGTAGAATATGAATAATCCTAACCCAAATTCATGTTTTAATTAATATCTAATTTAAGTGGGGGTTGGTGATAAAAGGGTGCTGTAAATTCTGTAGGTAGTCTATAAAGGACGCCTTTTATCCCTGTTACTTATTCTGTTATTCATCATCTGCCTAGCCTTTTCCCAAATAAGTTTGGGTCGACTGCCAGTTTTACCGGATGCAGCAAAATCCCAGTATTTTACATGGAAGGCCTGCCTATCTAACCTCCAACACACCCTAGTTACTGGATAATACGATACCCCTAAGTAACGGTAAGACTGTAATATTTCATCTAGAAATACAGAGCCCCATGAATTCCTTGAAGAAGTAACTATAAGACCTAACGAACAATGATTACCTACTGGATAGTGGAGATAATGGATAAAATGAGACAATCAATATGATAATAAATCCTACCTTTTGTCCTTCCAAAAGTAATAAAACAAATGACAAATAATATGACCACGGAAGTCTATGTTAAATGCACAATTGCACATATGAATCCTTTACAAGTTGCAAAACAAAATACGTAAGTAGTAAGGAACTCAGGAGCTTAATTTAAGATATTATTTCGTAAATTATAATATTTACATAAGCCGTAAAAAATTGCTAAGTACTTTATTTCAAAGAGCTTTGTTTAAAATATGTCGTTGGTCAACGAAGTGTGAATTTATTCGTGATTTGTATGGAAATGAGATTCCTTAATTTGTTTTTATGTTCACAAAAAGGTTTTCCAACAATCATCTCTTTGGAACCTAATTTGATTTTATAATAGGTACAATGTTCATTTCTTGGATTGTCTAGATAAAGTGTCGCGCTACTAGAGAACTAAAACAAACAAGCCAACGTTTGTTATGCTGGTGTGCGTGACAGCTACGTCTTACACTCGCGTTACGTCATTGAACTGTCATTATGCTTTTCTAGTGTGCGTGCATTTAGCGGCCAACAGTTGGACGCATTCACTCTTTTGACATTTACACACATTTACATTTTTAACGGCAAACTGTGGATGAACTTATTAAAGACTGCCAAAGGACAGGATGTTGATGAACTTACCGCAAATGAAACCACTCACCTCGATCCAAAATTGAAAAGTTCTCGGACAAAAAAAGTTGGCTAGAGGCTACCCTTTTGCCTTCAGATCTTGGATGTGAGTGGTCAAGGCTTAAAGGTTGAACACGGCGGATACCTCATTACTGTAACCTTTTTTACCCAAACATTTAATCTTATTATACAAAACTCGATATTTGTTCTTCCTATTTGCCTACCATAATGTTTGCGTCATAGGCCTAACCAGGATACAATATGGAAGAACAAAAAAGGATTTATTCAACTCAAACGAAATATCAGCCAATCTCTCGCAAAAATCTGACCGACGTGAAGTGAGCTTCAAGCTGACCACCTGAGTTTTCACGGCGATATTTTCACAGAATAGATTTCGGGGATTTAAATTAAGAATAAGATTTCTGGTAGAAGAAAAAAGGTTGGCGATTTCTAATTTTCTGCAAAAGTAGGGAGCTTTAGACACTCAGGCTAGATATCTTCGCAGGGTGGCTCATAACAGACGGATTGATTAGTCGATGATTAAGCTCAGTGTCGTGTAATTGGAGAAGACCTATGTCCAGCAGTGGACAGCTAAGTGAAGATGATAATTACGAAAGTAGAGATCGACCTCTAAAACTATACACGTCAATTTTAGCCCCCTCTAGGCCATTCGAGAATCTCAATTTCGCACGCAACCAAATCATGTACATTGAGACGGAGACAAGCAACAAATGATAGACATTATGCAAGCTGAATGTAGTCATAAATCACGTTAATGTAAATACGTTCTTACCATGAGCTTAGCGCTGTCAGGAGAGAAAAAAAGGCTTACGTCAGAAGCTGATTACTTCCATGTTACAGCTTCCTTTGAATAAGTTGTATGATGTAAGGAAACTTATGCCTTTGACGACGAAGGACGTTGGATCAAATTCGTGAAGAAGATGTTTTGTAATGTAATTAATCCCTTGCTCGGTAGGACAGATTAGTGCACATAAATTATATTTATGACATACATGAGCTGTATTTAGCATAATACGATTTGATTGAATAGAGCCAAAGATTGTTCGCGGAATACCACGATTTTGAAATCTATGAACAGCAGTTACTTTATAAGGAAACTTCTATCTACTTATAAGTAAAGGTGTATGATGTAGCAGCATTTAGTTTTTGGAGCTTATCAGTATCAGTCCGGTCTTCAGAATTCTGGTTTTCTGGCAGTCTAAAACCAAGGCCAATCAGAAAGAATCCCAAATCCAAACCCATACAATCCAAATTGGCATATATCTTTTCGACAACCATTTATGCAGGCATACATTTAAAATGCTTTTGAACCTACTAAAATTTTACAAATTTCTCAGTGACGAAAGAGATTTTTTCACATCAAAGGCACAAATCATCTGGGCTTTGTTGTGTATTAAAATGACTCTTATTATTAATCTTTGATCTTCTGAACAGTGAAAGTTGAGACCCGAGTCACTAGTTTTTATACGAAGTGCGTTGATGGGGTGGTCTGTAGACTTCTTCATAAAAAGTAGTTCGCGGTTGTAACAACCACAACAATGACTCTTACTGGCAAAAAAATATGACCGCCACAAGATTGTCATTAAGACACTTTTTGTTTTAAGTGTGTTAAAACTTGTTTTAATAGCATCATTTGATATTTGTGCTACACAGAGTGAAACGTTTAGTTTAATTTGTAATTTTTACTACTAAACTCCATAGAGTTTCACAAGGAATATTCCGTCAACGGTGCTTGATCTTTGTCATCTTTGGCCTGAAAGAGTAGTTTTATAATTATTCTACTGTCTCTCAGTGGCCGTCTAGGGTTGCAATGTTTTTAATGAACTAAAAATTATTTTATCCCACATTCGATCACTATCCACAAACTGAAGGCAACATTTTTTTCTGTTGCCTATCTAATGTACACTGCATTCATTATAACTTGACCTGTGACGCGATTATTAGTACTGTTCTGACAGTCACCATTATGAACACTATTAGTATTGAAACTAAGCTTGACAAGCAATGGTGCCAACAAGACGGCAAAGGACAAGTTATAGTGAACGGTCCTAACTTTGCCATTTTTTTCCTGTCACTTCACGGTGACATTTGCAAATTCGAAAACATTATTAACATATAACTTTCTGCCTGGTTGGGCTAGTAGTCGCAAGCGCTACTGCTGAGCATGAGATCCTGGATTCATTCCAAAGTCGGGAAAAGTCTTATTGAGTTTTTCAATCTGATAAATAATATTTATTTTTAAACATATGAAATGTGAGTTTTTATATCTGGAATTTCTCAGTTGCAGCCCGGAGTCTGGATTTATGCCCGGTTGATGGCAATAAGCTCGCCCCCTATTACATGGGAATTAAATATAACTGGTGGAATGTGTATAGATGCATCTCTGTCTAACCGTTCGGGGTTTGCAGGCGTGAAGTTATTTTAATATGTTTTATTAACATAAATCCTATGGCACAGAATTCACAGCCTGCAAAACACCTGCCAACCAGGCATGATACAGCACCATTCAAAGTTACACAGGACAAAAATAGTCTCAGACTAAAGGTCACAATTATGCATAGCTACTTACGAAGAGTAATGACAGGTTGTAGCTACTCTGCGACTTTGTCCCTGAAGGTTGTAGGGGTCAGATAAACGGCAGTGACTGTGTACAAGATATTATGATAAAAACCTGCTGTGTCACGGTTGAAGGAATTAGCGTGACACGTGTCTTTCATGGACTTTGGAATGGGATACTAGCAGTTTCTACATGCAAAACGGTATCTTAGCAACTGAAAAAATATTTAATTGCCGCGAATGACAAATATTTTACGCTCTTTGCTTCTCACGCAGATTTATACTAATTTACAAATAGTTATAAGCAGAATTTAAGCAATGACGCTAGGAATGCTACAAGGAACTATCTTGAACCCTGCACCGATCAATTCTTCAAGAGTGGGTCAACTCATAATTCATTCATATGCTTCCTATACCATATACATACTAATCTACTAACAAGTAGAATTAAAGCAATGACGCTAAGACTGCTACAGGGAACTATCTTGAGCCCTGCACCAAACAATCCTTCAAGGGTGGGGTACTTCATTCGTAGTTGGCATATATTATTGTTGTGATAGTATTTTCGCACTAGATTTTAACAGTAATCTATGGCAAACGAATCTCACTGTGAGAACATCATTAATGATCTTTTTTGCGATCACACTGAAACGGGAATTATATGTACAGTAGTAAAAGAAGTTTAACAGTAGTTTCTGCTTACCCATATGGGAAGAAGGCGTGAGCTTATGTATCTAAGTGTATAGTATAAAAGAAAAACCACCTCTGTAAATATAATAAATATAGAGTAGATTTAATAGGACTCATTCTTGAAGCTTTAGTTTCTTGTGTATTCTTTTATTTATTTCAATCTGGCCATGGATATACAAAACTTTTGGTTTTTGAAAGTCAGCCAAGTCCAGTAATGTTTTACCTTCGACTTTGATTATATGCAACTTTTTAACCGAAGTAGTTACAAAATAAATATAATGTTTGTTACGTTCAAACTGTGCTAATAAAAGTAATAGGCACTACAAAGTTTCTTAAACATATTTCATAACCCTGACTTGAGTATGACAGAATGGACTTTAATCTCAGTTCATTTAAATTGATTATCGAGATGAGGAAAATTTTGAGTATGAACGTCGATGGCTATAAGAGTAGGGGAGACCAAAGAAACAATGGATGGACTCTGTGAAAGATGATATAGCCAGAAAGGGTGACTTCGGAGATGATGGTCAATAGAGATATACATATTATTATATGGATGAAAGAAGACATACCTGTACCCTTAATAAATTAGGATAAGGGTAGGAAAATGATGACATTCCCGACCTGGGGGCCTACCACCAGCTCAAAAGCAGTATTATTTTAATTTTACTTTAGTGGGAGAAAGAAATGGAGCTATACGTCCTGTAGAGCTTCATCTCTTTCCCACACTGAAGTAATATTAAAATAATACTGCTTTATGAGCTGGTGGTAGGCCCCCTGGGAACTGAACCAGGACCACGCTTGCGACCACTAGACCAACGACATTGTGGCAGATATTCAAAGAATCGGTTTCAAAAGCATGTTTTAGACATAACAAAGGATACGGTACGTAGTAAAAAAAGTTGCCTAGGTAAAAAAAAGAAATTCTATTTAGTCCGTCTTTCAGATAATAAAAAAAATATTAGACACGTATTTTTGCTTTATTATGTTAATCAAAAATAACTTAGAAAACATGCATTAAAGTTGGCGAGTAGGGGTTCGCTACGTCACAACGCAGTGTTAAATCTAGCAAGGCATGACGTCATGCCACATTTTAACTCAATGTATCGCCGTAATCTTTTGATTACGTCAAAAAAGAAAAAATACGTGTTCAATTTTTTTTTTAAATCTACAAGACAGACAAAAAAAATTTGGACACAGGCCTATTATGACAGTATCCCACTTAATATAAATGTGAAAGTTTGTATAATGTTGTTTGGTGTCACTCAATCACACAATAACGGATTTGGAGGAAATTTCGCACCCAGATAGTTTATAACCTGGATTAATACATAGGATACTTTTTATCCCGGTAGACAGATCCCGTGAGACAATTTCCGACCCCTACGCGGACGAAGTTGCGAGAATAAGCGTGTGTTTAATAATAAGTAGGTACTTGGGTCTCAGTAGTTCAGGGTCAGTTGGGAGGAGCTCGTGGCTAAATAATAACAGCCGCACGGGTTGATCAGACAGGTTAAGCTACGCTTGCCGGGGTTGGTCCGTGGATGGGTGACCATCTTTCCATACCGAGACTCCTCCGTGCTTCGGAAAGCACGTTAAGCCGTTGGTCCCGGTTGTCATTCGTGGATCTTTGACAGTCGTTACGGGTCGTCAGAAGCCCGAAAGTCTGACAACCAGTCTTCCAAGGGGTATTACCCAGTTACTGGGTTGTGGAGGTCAGATAGGCAGTCGCTCCATGTAAAATACTGGTATTCAGCTGCATCCGGTTAGACTGGAAGCCGACCCCAACATAGTTGGGAAAAGGCTAGGCAGATAGATAGACTTGGGTCTCAGTAAATTGATTAACAGCTACGCCAACTAATCATCGTTGTTTTAATATATATCTACTTAATTTGTCACTTGTAAACGTGTCATAAGATTATTTCTGTTTTGATTGATGTTTTTCATGTTAAGCTTTTCTGTTTAACAACAAATGACGGTTTTAGTGATTCGTTTATAGTGACCTATTACTATAAATGAATGAATAAAACTGCTTTTATTATTGTTATTAGTAAGTCAATCAATCTACCTGCCTTTTCCCAACTATGTTGGGGTCGGCTTCCAGTCTAACCGGATGCAGCTGAATGCCGCTATTTTAAGTGTTTCTGTTCATTTTTAAGTTGGTTTTGTTGCTTTTATATTTTATACGGGTAGTTAGAAGCCCAACCTACGGGTGTGCTAAGTGGAATAATAAAAATAATATTCATTTATTTCAGATAAGTACATTATCCATAGAGTTTATCACACTATCATGAGATCACAAGTTACAATAAAAGCAATAGAAATTATAGTATTATATACCTACCTATATTCAACAAAACAAATCCAATGCGAAAGCACCAGAGGTTACATTGCATGCAAAGACCCCCAGTGCTTTCGTATTGGACTATCAATACTTTCATAAATTGCACTTTAGGTGTGCTTCGTTTGGGTGTGCTTCATGGAATACCTCAAAAGTCTGACAACCAGTCTTACCAAGGGCTATCGTGTTACCTAGTAACTAGGTTGTGGAGGTCAGATAGGCAGTCGCTCCATGTAAAATACTGGTATTCAGCTGCATCTGGTTAGACTGGAAGCCGACCCCAACATAGTTGGGAAAAGGCTAGACAGATAATGATTTATAGAAAGCTGAAATAGTCTAACCTTATAATCAACACGTGACTTCTCAGACCATACAAATTACTCCAAGGCCACAAGTATTGCTTTAAACAAACAACAACCTTTTTACACTATACACTAAAACCAACTTGTCAATCGAGATGATGCCAACTACAATTAATCACAAAGTGTAATATCAACAGTTTTTTTTTATCGATAAAACGTTTTTTCATACACTACTACTACACCATGGGTCGATCTAAGGTTAAGCAACGTTTGCCGCGGTTGTTTCGTGGAGGGGTAACCATCCATTACATATCGAGACCCGTTTGCCGTTTATGTCTCGGAAAGCACGTTAAGCCGTTTGTCCCGGCGGTCATTCGTAGATCTTTGACAGTCGTTACGGGTCGTCAGAAGCCTAAAAGTCTGACAACCAATCTAACCAAGGGGCTCATACCAAAAACCAAGACATAGCGCTGCACGCTGTTAACAGTGACGTGAAGCCGTTTTCGTAAATATCAGTGCTCTTAGTGAGGTGTAGTTTGATTGTAGTTCTATTGTAAATGGTTGTACATGTCTACGTGTGAGCGTGTTTGTACAGAGCGGTGGTGTAGTTTCGGCATGCTTCACTGTATTGTTCGCAGCGTTATTTCTTAGTTTTTTATTTGGTCTGAGCCAAGGGGTTTCGTGTTACCTAGTGCCGGATACCTACTGTACCTATTCGTCACCTGTTCGTCGGGTTGGAGAAACGTGTTCAAAAACTGGTATTTTCAACAAAGTACACATTATACATTCTCCAATATGACCGTCCAAGGCCCTTTGGTGACATATGTATTTATGAATATTATTTTTGTGTTATACAAGTCACTCGCGTCATGAGATCTTAGTTTTTCGCAATCTCTTAATTATTAACAGCTGCACGGGTCGATCGATCACACTAAGCTACGCTGCTGAGGATGGGTGACTATCTTTACATACCGAGAACCCTCCGTGCCTCAGAAAGCAAGTTAAGACGTTGGTCCTGACTGCCATTCCGTCAGAAGCCCGAAAGTCTGACAACCAGTTTTACTCTTACTGGGTTATGGAGGTCAGATAGGCAGTCGCTCCATGTAAAACACTGGTATTCAGCTGCATCCGGTTAGACTGGAAGCCGAACCAAAGATAGTATGGGAAACGGCGAGGCAGATGATGAGATGATGATCTAATTTTGAACTAAGATCAAACTCCATCCATCCTAAATAAAGCTAGAGCAGCTGTAACGATAGCTTGTTCTTATTTTTTACAGTTCAGTGCAGTCCAACTTTCCACGAATAAAATAAATCAAGTCTCATTCACAATTCGCTCAAAAAACGAGGTCAATTCCCATACCAATACTGTAATATTGCGATAAAAAGGCAATATTATAAATCTTTCAAAAAACAAGAACGCACAAGACCTTAATATGTTCAAGAACAAGCGTCAATCATGTCAAAACCCGATTATTCGATCAAAAATGTTCGCTTCACCGAATCAGAGGAAGTCTGAACGAACACAGAAGGTTGTCTCCATATACTCGCACACACAGAACACGCTTCACGGACACTCGCGAGTGCTCGCGACTGCCTTTCGGCACACTTTCGGTTGAGATTGATAAGATCGCCAACCGTACACACGGCAGCATAAGCTGACCTCGCATTGTACGGAAATCCTATACAATGCGAGATCAGCATAAACTGGAAATGTATAGCTTGATGTGTAGCCGTGTGTACCTATAGTCTGTTCCAAAAGTATATAATTAAAATGTAAACAAATATGGATTAGAAAATGTAACTGTGGATGTCATTTTGTAATGCCACTCTCGAGTTCTTTGATTTGATTATTGGAATACTCAAACCATATTCTAATAATTTTTACGACATGAACATTGTTTTTCAGTTGACAATTATGGTAAACTAGCTACGCCCCGCGGTTTCACCCGCGTAAGTCTCGATCCTGTGGGAATATCGAGATAAAAAGTATCCTATATGTTAATCCAGGTTATAAACTATCTGTGTGCCAAATTTCATCCAAATTGGTCCAGCCGTTTGAGCGTGAAGAAGAGACAAATATACACACACACACTCATAAACTTTCGCCTTTATAATATTATAGTGTGATTTAACCAAAATTTCATCTATGATTTTTCAATTACAACTTAATAGAAAGTTAGATAATTCGTTTATTTGGTGTACACAAGCACAAGACAGCACAAAATACAAAAGCAAAAATGCAAAAGCAAAAGCAAAGCAGGAATAATGGTAGTCAAACAGTAATCGTTGAGAAAAGTTGTTAGATAAAAGTTGAAATCTTCTAAAAACAGATAAATATGTTACTAATTCCCTGTAACTGCCTCGTTGGTCTAGTGGTCGCAAGCGCTACTGCTGAGCATGAGGTCCTCGGTGTGATTCCCGGGTCGGCCAACGTGTTATTGGGTTTTTCCATCTGGAATTTCTCAGTGGCAGCCCGGAGTCTGGATTTGTGTCCGGTTGATGGCAGTAGGCTCGCCCCCTATTACATGGGACTTAAACATAACTGACGAAATGTGGGTGTACTATAGGTACACCTCTGCCTAACCCTTCGGGGAATACAGGCGTAATGTTATACAGCATCTTAATATTTTTTTGCTGCACCGGTCGGCGCCGGCTGTCGCTGAAAACCCTCGCTGGGGCTCTGTCTTGCATAGGGACGTAGCATAATGATACGACCAACTGTAATGTACTAAAATTCTTGCAAATAAAATTTCACTTCATTTCAATGCTGAGCGATAGCCGATTTGCGTGGATGTGACGCATACTTCCTCCAACCTTTTCTCATTATTGTTTTTTAAACTATTTTTTTGCGTCATGTTTACCGCAAATAAACGTTTTTTCTTTCTTTATGTTATGTTAATTCCCTTTAGTGAGTGATTACGTAAGAATTAAACCCGAACAGGGTTTATTTACACTTTCATCTGATACTTTTGGAACAGACCATATATTTAGTGCGCGTGCGTCTGTTTCCGCTCGTTGTACAGGGTAGCCCGCGAAATTCAAATTTTCTTACGTTTTTAGGGTTCCGTTAAAAAACGGAACCCTTATAGATTCGTCATGTCTGTCTGTCTGTCTGTCTGTCTGTCTGTCCGTCCGTATGTCACAGCCACTTTTTTCCGAAACTATAAGAGCTATGCTGTTGAAATTTGGTAAGTAGATGTATTCTGTGAACCGCATTAAGATTTTCACACAAAAATAGAAAAAAAACAAATAATTTTGGAGTTCCCCATACTTAGAACTGAAACTCAAAATTTTTTTTTTCATCAATCCCATACGTGTGGGGTATCTATGGATAGGTCTTCAAAAATGATATTGAGGTTTCTAATATCATTTTTTTCTAAACTGAATAGTTTGTGCGAGAGACACTTCCAAAGTGGTAAAATGTGTGTCCCCCCCCCTGTAACTTCTAAAATAAGAGAATGATAAAACTAAAAAAAATATATAATGTACATTACTATGTAAACTTCCACCGAAAATTGGTTTGAACGAGATCTAGCAAGTAGTTTTTTTTAATACGTCATAAATCGTAAACTTATCGTTACTTGCTGCTACGGAACCCTTCATGGGCGAGTACGACTCGCACTTGGCCGCTTTTTTTTTGCATTTTGCAGATCAGTGTCAGGTTTTATGTTGATTAAAATATGATTCGCGGTCGTAACAAATATGGCTTTACTCAATTATAATTAGGTATTACAATCAGCAATACAACTCCATAAGTTAGCAGAGGTGTCAAATGTCATGATTTCATGAAATCATAACATTTGACACCTTTATCTTCTTCTTAATCACTATTGCTAATTGTACTGATTATAATTGAGTTAAGTATTAATCTCGCATTGTATAGGATTTCCGTACAATGCGAGGTCAGCTTATACTGGATATGTATAACTTGATGTGTAGCCGTGTGTACATAAAGAACCGACCTTCTGTACAATTCTGTGGTATGTATGAATCCGTGTCGATCCACATTTTCAAGTATATCTCTCCCTTCATTTTGAACAACCTGTTTTGTAACTGTACTAAAAAGGTAACGCGGAAACGGATGTTTTTGAGGTTATTCGCGCTGGGAGTTGTATTTTTTGGAAAAAAGGAATTTTATTATATAGGTATTTTATTTTGTTTTGATAGGCAGTCGCTCCATGTAAAACACTGGTATTCAGCTGCATCCGGTTAGACTAGAAGCCAATCACAACATAGTTGCGAAAAGGGTTACGCAGATTGAGGTATTTTCTTTTGGAGTTATCGCTAATGATGTCGACTCTTGCACCTCTAGAGAAGAAAGAATTTTAGTAAGATCGTAGAACAGTGCAGTTTTGTCCGAAAGGGTTACCGTGGCCCCTGGCAATACAGGCAGCTGAAGGAACACGGGTGGGTTTTAGTCAGTAAGAGTCTGACACGCCCTCCTGCTCCGCCCAGAGCGGGAGAAGTTATTTGATAATTTCCCAACCAAAAAAAAAAAAAGAGCAGTGAGATCGGCATTAATAAAATAAGCTCTCTAATCCCTAATTTAAATTAAGTAGAATTCATTTGATTCGACTTTTTCTTCTTCATACTTGTAGCTATCTTCTTTCCATCCTTTCCTTTCCATCCTTTTGTTTTCTTTTTTCGGGGAGGTACCTTCAAAAGATGCCCCGTGCTTTGGGGATAAGATCGGGGAGTATGGGATTTTTATCTCACTTTAATCACCCCGGTGCTCCTCTCCATTTGCACATGTAAAGGGGCACTGTATTACTGCAAAATCAGTTTTGGTGATATAAGCAGTAGATCCATTGTTAATTGATTCATTATTGGCTTTGTGATTTTTATATTCATACTAACTGACCCCGGCAAACGTTGTTTTGCCAATTATTTGTTTGGGGTGGACAACCCTTATCACTTAGGGGTATGAAAAATAGATAGTAGCCGATTCTCAGACCTACTGAATATGCATATAAAATTTGGTAAAAATCAGTAAAGCCGTTTCGGAGGAGTAAGGTAACTAACATTGTGACACGAGAATTTTATTTATAAGATGTAGGCAATAACTCGTGTCCTTCGTGTTGTATAAATTATACTGAAGTACTTAATTTTTTTTCTGTTTGTAAGATCTAGGCAACTTAATTTTCAAGTTCTTTTTTTGGCTTTTTTCTTATTTTCTTTTTTTTTTGGTTTTTAGTACCTGGTCGACCGAGCTGTGTAAAACTAATTTTCCGAGATAAGAAACCTAGTTAGATCGATTTTTTGCTCCCGTAAACCCCTATATTGCAAGTTTCAACGAAATCGTTACAGCCGTTTACGAGAACGTGATTTCAAATATATATATATAAATTGATTGATTTAAAAGAAGATGTAGTAACAAAAATTGAAAAGGGTATGCTGAGATGGTTTGGGCATGTTGAGAGGATGAATGAAAGGCGACTAACAAAATGTATTTACAAGGCTGACGTAAAGGGAAAGGCTGGACGGGGACGCCCTAGGAGGACATATACTGACCTTATTGGTGATGTTCTTCAGAAAGGCCAGGTGCGTAGTACTCGCAACCGGCGTGCGTGTATGACCAGATGTATGAACGTAAACGAGGCAAAAGGAGTATGTAAGGATCGTAGCAGGTGGCATTGCTCATTTAATAGTTAGGATAGAATTTACTAAGCAAAGCTGTCTACTGCACTCATTACGTGTCAAGTCGCGGACACTAATTCATATAATCATTAGGTACCCGACTTAACACTAAACCGGTAAAAACCGCTTATAACCGGTTCTAAGAATCTAGAAATGGCAGCGAACTTGATTTATTTATTTATGGTATCGACGAAAAGTAAATATTGAGACTTGGTAGCGGGGTCAGATAAAATTGTTAAGTGTTTACTAAACTCTATTCTATAAGACTGTGTTAGAAACACAGATCTAGGTACACACGGCTACATGTCAAGCTATACATTTCCAGTATAAACTGACCTCGCATTGTACGGTAATCCTACACAATGCGAGATCAGCATAAACTGGAATAGTATAGCTTGATGTGTAGCAGGGACGTAGCTACCGCCGTATCTGCCGTATCAAAAGCAAAAATTAATAAAAACTTCCCAAATTCATCATCAGCTATAAATGATTTAATTAATCAGTTTGCCGAAAAAAGGCAAGGAGACTGTATATATTTAATTTGAATTGTTTGTAAAAATTTTGGAAAAAGTAACAAATAGATAATTATGATGAATACATTTTTATTTAATGCAAACATTTTTTTCTTTTGTATGAAATCTTTACCCTTCATATTTTTTACAAAAATAAGTTACGTAATTATACTCCTTTTGAAATAAGATAAGACATTTAAACAAACCTTTTTTACAGTCCGTTCAACCGATTTTGACTTCTATTGCGTAGGCATAAGGATGGCATTAAAAGCAAAAAAAGTGGTTACAAACCAACTGTTTACTGCAGCTGCCATTTGTCATGCCACTAAAGCAATAGAAGTCAAAATCGGTTGAACGGACTGTAAAAAAGGTTTAGTTAAATGTCTAATCTTATTTCAAATGGAGTATAGGGTAGGTTCAGTTGGTCAAAATTAAACATCGTTGAAACCATGGTTGAAAGATCAGACAGTAAGTCATTTAAACGATGCCCATATCCCTTATATGATTTGCGTAGGTACTGTCTAATCTGTCAACCATGGTTCAAGTTAATCATAATAATGTAATCGTAATAGCCCGCGCCGATACTAGAGAAAAATCATTTATATCTCACAAATAAATTCCTACGTGTAAATTTTTTTCCATGGAAAAATAATATATCTAGAGATCATTGATAGAATTAATTAATTAGAAGAGATCAATGAGAATGTCATTAAAGATACAATGATCTCTCTAGAGATCATTGTATCTTTAATGACATTCTGCATGTTAATCAACATGTCAGATTATATATTATTAATGTCTAATTTATTTTTATCCGTGACATAATTCTTACCAGTTTGAATGGCTTATTTCTAATAACGTGGTCGACTGCCATTTTTAGTTGTAGAAAGTGAACTGTAAAATTGTGGGTTCCGTCAATTCAGTTCAAACTTACATATATGCTGGATAGTTGGGTACTCCTCGGTATACAAATGTCTATCTTATTGTATCCAATGTTAATTCTTGTAACTGCTATTTGTTTTACTTTGCTTTTACCAGTCTTACTTAGCTGGATAAGTAGTCATTCTATGTAAAAATATACTGATATTCAGCTTCAACCAGCTTGAATGGAAGCCGACCTTAGGGTCGGCTTCCATTCAAGCTGGTTGAAGCTACTATGTTAGCATAGTTGAAGAAAAGGCTAGATAGATGATGATGATTTGTTTTGCTTTTAGTTGGTTCATGTTCGTTCTCCTCGCTCTCATTACCTCTTTTGCTTTCTTCCTTGTAAGTATAAAATATCTAATTAACCAATCACATTTCCTCTCCTTTTCCCAAAGTGTTCCTATGTCGGCTGTAATTATCTTCAGATTCTATATAGTTTATTTAGTGGTGCTTTTGCAAATATTTCCGCTGACGCTTCTACTACATTTCTTACTTCAGACCGGCCGTTTAGTTTTGTATTGGCAAGAACTGTACCGGCAATTTCATTTATTACTGGATTGAAATTAGCACACGGTGAATAATCTCTCCAATGGCATAAATACTAAAACAATGTTTTTCTTCCTTTACTTCTACACTAATAGCTGTCCCATTTAGTGCAGATTTTTCATCAGGCAGATAATTTTTATCTGAAGAATAAATATCATCATCATCATCATCAGCCTATAAATGTTCCCACTGCTGGGACACAGGCCTCCTCTCTGTGAGAGGGAGTGGGCCGTAATCCACCACGCGGGCCCAGTGCGGGTTGGTAGATGTCACATGTCTTCGAATTTTTGGTTCTAGGACATGCCGGTTTCCTCACGATGCTTTCCTTCACCGTTTTGAGAGCAGTGGTGATGAAATAATTTACACAAAGTAAAGCGCCTGTCTGGGTTCGAACATACGACCTACAACTCGTAAGTCGCGGCCGTTACGGGCCACCACTGCTCTCTCTGAAGAATAAATATGACAGTTAGAATTTTTTATACAAAACCTGTCCAAAGGCAATATTTATCCCTCAAATTAAAGATATCTGTCGAATGAAAAATCAGCACTTACTAGTTTATCTATTATTTCGAAATCGGTCTCGGTGAGAATATCGAGATAAAAAGTATCCTATGTCCTAACCCAGGTCATAGTCTACCCATGTGCCAAATTTCATCCAAATCCGTTCAGCCGTTTTACCGTAAAAGCGCAACAAATAAACAAACAAATTCACTTTCGTACTTATAATATTGGTAGACTCCTAACCCTTACATCGTAAGTCACAATCAGTAACTTACCTAAATATTATGTATATTTAACTAGGTAATAAGCTCTAAAGATTTACGAGTGTATTTGCATTTGTCCTATCAAGTTTCGAAGTGTGTTTAAAGTGAAAATTTAAGTGAAGTAGAGAAATCCGGCTTTCGTACGTTATTTAGGGCGTTGTCGTTCGGAGTCTTGACAGTTGCGACTGTCATGGCTTCCGTAAAAATTATGAACATGACTAGCAGAAATGTCACTTCCTACACATCTATACTTAATATAAAACAAAGTCGCTTTTCGCGTTTGTCTATATGTCCACGTTATTCTTCTAAAATACGCAACGGATTTAGGATAAGGTTTTTAACATAATTTAGAGAATGTATTCCGGAAGGTTTATGTATATGTCACAGGGATTTTGTCAAACCAGTGATATTATAATTTCACTAGTAAAATTATAATTGCACGAAACTTTGTCAGCCGCCTCCATTTCTCACAATTTAACGGGCTCATTTCAGTGACATTATAATTCCACCGGACCCACGCAGTGATATTAAAAGGCCGTAATATTTTGACAATTTCACTGTATGTGCAATCCCGTTAAATTGTGAGACGGTCAATGATTGGTTTTTGTGTTTACAACAGTTTTTTTTTGCAATTGGCGGTTGAAGAAGAGTTGACCAATCAAAACGCACGAAGTCCCCACTACAAACTTGACTCATAATATATCTAGGCTTATTATAAAATCACTAAAAACAAATTAAAGACATATTTATTGGGGAAGGGCCATTACAGTATTGAAGAGTTTATAGATGACAAACGACATCCACTATTCAATGATTGATTTGTGAATTATTATTATGTATTTTTGTGTATTTGTGTATTTGTGTGTTGTATTGTTATTGTTTGTCTTTTTCTTTCTTTTAATACTGGGAAATGAATTTTTGAATTTTTAAATGGAATGTTGTTGATTATTTAATTTATTGTTGCTGAATTATTAACATAATATTATTTATTAGTGAAATTAATATATTTTAAATGCGTAATGAATTTTAAATATGAATGTAATGTTTATGCTTTTAATTATTTTATTTTATTTATCACTGTAATATTTTCAACACAATGTATTTTATTATGAAATAAATGACTTATGACTTATGACTACAGCGTTCCCGTGAAATTGAAACAGTAACACTAAAAAAAGTCCGTTAAATTGTGAGAAATGGAGGCGGTTGACAAAGTTTCGTGCAATTATAATTTCACTAGTGAAATTATAATATCACTGACTTGACAATATCCCTGCGACATGTATACAACCTCAGACTATAATCTGAGTATATAACATTAATATTAAACAAGTCGTAAAAACCGTGCGAACTGCTATACTTAGTTATTCATAAGATAGATTTATTTCGATTTTGAACTTTAAAACAGCAAGTATACAATCCAAATTCCATCTCAGTTGAAGATGGTCAAAGGTACAAACAAAAATGTTGTTTTGTTGCGAAAATTATTTTTTCCCAAGTACGACTAAGCCAAAAGGAAGTTAATCTGTATGATTTATGCCTTAATTACATGACTTAATAACGACCTGTGACTCCGGGTATACGAAAACCGAAAAAAATCGTTATCGATGTCTTGTTTATACCTTTTTAAGTTAGCGTTTTTGTCATAGTTGGTTTTTTTTAAGTTTGTAACTTTTTTTGGTTTTCCAGTTTCTTGAGTAGGTTAACTAGTTTAGTTTTTCCTTAACATTCTCACCCCAAAGGCACCTTTAAAGCTGTCAGAACATTTGGTCCTTTGACCTTTAAATCTACTTTCAATTCAGAATCTCAACCTCAAAAGACCAAAACGAAAATTAACAAGACAGAAAAAATAACTTGCAACACGCACACGGAAATGCATTGGTGTTTACTTCTCAGACACGACAGGTACCGGGAACCAGTTCCTAACAGTACTATCCTGGGTTCGATGCCCGGCCATGCTTGTCACTTTGACTGCACCGCCAAAAACACTAAGCCAATTAGTGGATACTGCGTTTAAAATGTTGTTGTTATAATGATTGTTGGGTTATATTGATTTTTGTATCTGCAGAGTCACATTGTAGTTTCAAAAGAGTTGAATAATGTGGGGTTCCTTAGCGCATCATTAGCTTAGGGCACTTTAAGAATAAAAATGTTTATAAAACCATTATGAGCTATTTTTGTATAGCTAGTGCCGATACAAAACCCGGGATCGCACGAGCGATTTTTTATCGCGGCGATTTGTTTTGCGCACTGATTTTCAACTCTTGGTATTGAGCCGAGCATTTCTATCCAACAGCGCGCATCCCAGCGCACCAAGAAAACATACTGTTGGATTTCCAACTCTCGGTGTTTTGCAGAGCGTTGAAAACCGAGTGCGAACCTATGCATACAACAAAACACAAATCAATTAAGTAAAAACAAGGCAATTCCTGTACAAACCTCATGCCGGTTATTAACTCATTATCTATGATTAAAAACATAAAACCTTTGTCCGCGAGAAAAAATACTATAATTGATGAAAATAAGTTAGATAATAACATATCACGAATATGCCTTTTAAGTCTTGTTCACACCGTACGTCAAGCGGCGGCAGAATTAGTATAAGTCTGATTTTTCGATTGACAATGTGCCTGGACTTCAAAATGTTGGGCCAAGTACACATTTCCACAATTACGAACTGTGGCATTAAATAAAACCATTTGGAACAGTTATATTTCGACGGATCAGCGGGATAATTGCGTTGCATGGCTTTAATTTTGACAGTTCAACAACATTCATTAAGTACGTTATTCACGTTTGCTCAACAACGTAAATAACGTTATTCACGTTGTTACAAAAGAATTTTACAAACCTACGAAGCAATTGATTCGGAATTTCCTTTGAAATCCTTCGGATTCTGATTGAAGGTGTGTGGTGTGAAATTTTATTGGTGTTGACACTAAACTTACAATACGAGTGAAGTCAAATCCTTGCAGTTACATACTTCCTTTTTTTACGGGTCTTAGTTGAATGATCTCATGTGATCTCCCGTTTTTACCAGACAATACAAAGTGGAATTCAGCATGATGTTATTCTTCTTAAAAATAGAAGAAATAGTGACAATGTGCCATAGTCCTTTTGTCTTTTCGACCCCAAGTAAAGAGAACAGAACATCTGTTCTGAAAAAATGTCAGCGTGACTGCTCGTTTTGACTTTTACGTGAAAATTTTGTTGAAGTCGAAGTGTCAATAATGTCGAACCCTGGCTTCAGGTAGATTGGCAGGTCACTTCAAGCCCACTTCACCTTAGTTTTTGCGGTGAGATTTTTATTCAGACGAAGACATTGGAAACAGCAAAGAGTAGTTGCATTGGTGAAGCTGGACCTGAACCTGAACCAAGCTTTTTTTTGGGTGGGAAATTATCGAATAACTTCTCCTGCTCTGGGTGGAGCGGGAGGGCATGTCAGACCATTACTGGCTAAAACCCACCCGTGTTCCTGCAGTTACCTGCATGTTGCCAGGGGCCACGGTAACCCTTTCGGACAAATCCGCAACCCCGGCAGAACCTGAACCAAACTGGCGGTGACGTCGTAGAATTATGCATCCATAGTATTTTTGTAGTTGGATCTAGTTGTCTGTTGAATAAACATATTATAATAATAATAGATAAATATCACCCGTCTCTCCACTATTCCAGTGCTTACTCTAGGATGCATATACGGTACGGCTCGCAAATCCTTCCATATCCTAAGGGCACGTCTTCCCTACCATTACCGCGCCACCCGGTCTACTCCTTGATATGCAATGAGCTCTGTAGCCCCATGAAGCATGAGGCTGGCCATGCCACACACATTCCATGCCAAAAACAACACTTAACAAATTCTTCGCCTGCCATTCTGTAGTCACCTTAAAACTTGCACCGTGAGGCCGTCAACATTTTTTAGGACAAATCTATTCAGTTATAATGACAGAATAACTATTGATTCGACCGATAACTGGCGATATTATGTCCGCCATCATAACGAAGGTTATATTTGAAGCCTATAGATAATTGGTAGGCTATTTCGGGTTTTAAAAGGCTAAATAAATTGGATTGTTAGATTTTAAACGATCATATAGGATGACGTGTTTGACGTGGTTTAGGTATTATTGTGAATTTATGTAATGCTTTTTGAGTATAATTTTGATCTTATAGAAAACCTACGTTCCGTAACAAGATAATAATAAAAACATTTTATAAAAGAATGAGGCATTTGTGCTACAGTACCTACCTAGATATTTTATTTTCCGCAAAAATCTATACTTAGCATCTTCAGCCCTTACGGGTCGTCAGAAGCCCGAAAGTCTGACAACCAGTCTTACCAAGGGGTATCGTATTACCTAGTTACTGGGTTGTGGAGGTCAGATAGGCAGTCGCTCCATGTAAAATACTGATATTCAGCTGCATCCGGTTCGACTGGAAGCAGATTGATTGAAAAATGTATAGCATCTTAAATAAATAAAAATGTTCATGTATTATTTTCTAATTGTTATTCTAGCATGGCAAGGTCATGTTGTGCAGAAAATCGCATTCGAAGTGTTTAATTTTCTTTTTAAATTGTAGGTACATAATGTTGATATTTTAATAACAATATGTTGTGTACGTTTCAGTTCGACGAGTTCGTGAGATCGCTGCAAGTGGACCCTCACTCACCCCTCTTCAGGCTTGTGACAGACGGACAACCTCCTTTAAGGTATGTTGGCTTTGTTTCTCCTATCACGCAGGTAGTATTGTGGGGAAACGTTATCCCACGTGGGAAATGTTATTTAATCATATCGACGGCCACCACATAAAGTATCGAAACTGCAAAACCTCTACTTTACAGGAGAGCGATTCTAAGTTTAGATTTAGATTTTTGTCGAACATGAAATTCGAAAATTTTATATTACCGATGTATCTAAAATGGAAAATTTTACCGTTTTATACTGTGTACTATAGTTTTTGATAATTATTATACTTTTTCTAATATTACACATGCGATAGTTTACTTGGTTACTGCTGGTTACTTTTTTACCGAATATGCCAATTTCGATTTTGTTCAATAAAAAAACAATTGAGGGTATAAAAATTAGTACCTAATTTTTATATAAAATCATACATCTTTATCTCTACTTGCTATTAGTGCAATAAAACGAAAATGGCTTTTTTGTAATTTCGATAGTATACGTGGGGGCCGTCGATATGTCCCAAAGGCCGTTAACAAGCACTAGGTCCTGCTGAGCATGAGGTCCTGGGTTCGATTCCAGGGTCGGGCAAAGTATTATTAGGTTTTTGTACGTGGCTGGTACTCAGTAGCAGCTCGAAGTCTGGATTTGTGCCCGGTTGATGGCAATAGGCTCGCCCCCTATTACATGGGACTTAAACATGACTGGCGAAATATCTATTACATGGGACTTAAACATGACCCTCTTTTACATGGGACTTGAACATGACCCCCTATTACATGGGACTTAAACATGACTGGCGAAATATGGAATACAAGCGTGATGTTATGTTACGTTGTTATGTTACATTAAAATTCACTTACATTCAGCACAATATCTAGGCCAGGTTGGTTAGTGGTTACGACAAAAATTGTTTGAAAGCGTCCAAACTCGATACCAATCTGTCCACATCCGGTAAACACAAAAAGAACTGTTGAATACACTGTTTCCGTTATACACTTTCATACGGTACGATTTTAGGACGATACGTGATTTTTAAAGCTTTGGATCATTAATAGTTTTCTCCGAAGGTTACAGCATGATCAGCCTTTTTAATGTTCCCACTATTGGAACTCTTCGAACACAGGTCTCCTCTCTTCGAGAGGGAGTGGGTTTTTATCGACAACGCGGGACCAGTGCGGGTTGGTAGATGTCACATATCTTTGAATTTTTGGTTCTTGGACATGCCGGTTTCTTCACGATGTTTTCCTTCACCGGTTTGAGAGCAGAGCGCCTCTGTCTAAACCTTTATGTTTGTGAATATTTGTGAAAGGGAACAAAAGATTTCAACTTTTAAGTCGACGGAAAAATAAGGATATTTAGCAGATCTTCGTGGTTCAATGGTTATACAGATACTCCGATAGTGGACGTGGTTCTACGTTGGTTCTTCTGTCCAGATTGTTTTTCGTTTAATTTACATTATAAATCAGAACGTGTAATTTTTTTATTGAAGTGAAAACTTCTTTAAGCGCGTTGGTCATTTTTGAGGTGGGACTAAACCATTGATTTCGCGACACTAACGGAATTTACCGACACCGTGGAGTGAAAGACATCAACGCGTTGATTACCGCGGTCTCGACATTTTTTCAAGTTTTCACATCTGTCGGCACTCTTTTTTTTTTCGCTGGGAAATTATCAAATTACTTCTCCCGCTCTGGGCGGAGCGGGAGGGCGTGTCAGACTCTTACTGACTAAAACCCACCCGTGTTCCTTCAGTTGCCGTGTTGCCAGGGGGCCACGATGTCCCTATCGGTTTTCTTCGAACCCCCGGCAGGCATTGGCCCTAGCGGACCCCGTCAATTCTGCTGACATCTCTTTGGAGCGCGCGTGGAACACAACGCGCCGTCGACCCGGGCTTGGTCCTTATCGAACGGCGAGCTGATCTGTCGGCACTCCTGGAGTGCCACTGTTTTTTCATGGTATTTGAGGCCTGTATGTCAGTTGGTTTTCATTTCTGATTCCCTTGAACCTTTATCAACCATCGTTGCTGCACTAACGAGGCTCACTGATTGCCTAGCGTGAAATTTTAGGTGAAGTGAACTGTCAATAATGTCAATCCCTAGCATCAGTGCTATTCTGTAACCATCTCACCGTGTTATCTTAGGTGAAGTGAGCGTGGAGTGAGCTGTCAGTTGCTAAGGATTGACACTATTGGCAGCTTACTTCACCTAAGATATCACGGTGAGATTTTTACAGAATAGCACTACAGGTGAAATGACAGCTATACTTCAAGATCACTTCACCTAAGTTTTCACGGCGAAATTTAACGGAAACAGCACTCGTGGACGCTTTTCTAACAGAAACTAGACTTGAAATTAAGAACGTTAATTCCCGTATCGTCGACAACAACGTATACATACCAAAAGTACTCATACATTATATAGTTTCCCCAAACCGAACAAAACGACTTCCGTACACCGTTCAGAGGTCAGGAGGCTTCAGCATAATTATACAAAATAATCTATGATAATAATCACTATCAGTAACATCAGAATGGTAAAAATAGTATTGATGGAAAATGGTGATATGGAGAGAAAAGAATGTGGGTTTGTTTTTTTTTTTGTCTATGGGTTATGTTATTTTGTTTTCTGTGACGTATTTATTTTTTAACAGCGTGTATTGTCCTTTGATTCCTAGATCGAGCAAAGTGTTATTGGATTTTTCTACCAGGAATTTCTCAGTAGCAGCCCGGAGTCTGGATTTGTGCCCGGTTGATGGCAATAGGCTCGCCCCCTATTACATGGGACTTAAACATAACCGGCGAAATGTGGGTGTACTATAGGTACATCTCTGTCTAACTCTTCGGGGAATACAGGCTTGATGTTATGTGTGTATTGTCTTTACAGCGTGTTATTGATGAGGTCAGATCCCTATCTGACCTCCGTATCGAGAGCTCCTGCGCGTACACACATTCACAGAGTGTACACTTGGTAACTATAAGTAAAGCGCGCGTCGTTTCGTGAGATTAAAATACCCTAATACCTATAAAACTCTCATCATGCAGGAGGATTTTCAAAGATACTACTGTTAGGTAAACCCTTCACCGGTTTTGCAAAAATTCCTTGACAAAGAAGAGTGTTAATAGTGCAATATATGGTGTACAGTATCGCGAAGAGTTTTAGTCCTTGGAAACGAAACCATAGCGAAATTTAATTTGATTTCAACGACATCTATCGAGGTAGAGGGAACTTTTATTTACACCACCCTTGACTCGTGGCGCCAACTGGCGGCACAGCATGGAAACGAATTATATGGTGATGGAGGATAATAAACGGTAATTATTGGACGTAGTTCATAATGCTATAATGTACCAATCCACATGTTTTCGAGAAAACGAGAAAACTTAGACTAGTTTATTTATTTATTTATTTCCTTTGGAAGACTTACAGCTAAACAAAACAGACTAATAGCTTGAAAATATGACTGACAGCCAATTACAAGTCTTCACATATAATTAACAGAATAATAATAAAAGAAATCTGTGAACACCACAGTACTGCCAACGAAAACAATAAACCGCCAAAGCTATACAAAACTATACATAAGAATAATAATATAATACAATACTACAATAAATGTGGTAAAATTAGGCTACTGACGCTAACATAATCTGAGCAATATCACGCATCAGGTGAAAAAGTTAAGGCTTTCTGGCCACAGATACACCTGTTGTAAACGGATCGAAGTCATGTTTATAGTTTAATAGTGTAAGGTTTTAGGTTTCAAATTGCTTTCGCTTTGTTTCTAATAACCAAATGTTATAGTTCTGAATGCAGGTTTATAAACCTTGTTTCAGAGCTGTTAAGTACCATAGTTTTATTGAAGTGAAAACTTCTTTAGGCGCGTTGGGCATTTTTGAGATGGGAAAAAACAATTGAACTCGCGACACCGTTACCGACACCTCATTAATTTTAGCTTTTGACCATTAAAAAGACATCAACGCGCGATACATTTTCTTTGGGATTAATGACATTCCAAACATTGAGACATGACAACGACATGATTGACATTTCCCTTTTTTACCGACTTCAAAAAAGAAAAGTATTTCCTACACAATAAAATTGTGTAAGTTCTCACTTCTGTCAGCACTCCCGGAGTGCCACTGTTTTTTTTATTTCTTTCTCTTGGGTTTTGGATAATATTCGACAGTACAACAATTGGTACATTTTACCAAATGTTAAAAACTCATTATTATTATTATTAGACTGGATTTTCCCACTGCAGGACAAAGCCCTAACCTTCAAAGTCAAAGTCAAATCATTTATTTCAAATAGGCCCATGTATGGCACTTTTGAACGTCAAAAATTACAAAATAATAAAATTGATTCTAGTCGCCCCATCCAAAAGGTAGTTTTCGTATGGAGAAGAATGGGCAAGAAACTCCACCGTTACTCTTTTAAAATGATTTACAATATTGTTTGTATATGTACGTACATTTGTTAAATAATTATTATATGTGAAGACGATGCACCTAGAATAAAATTACTATACCACAATAGGTAAAAACAATTACAAATGAAGCAACGATAGATAATTTAATTTGTGATAGATACATGGTTCTCACATATTTACAAACATTGTAAAAGTAGACGATTTTCCTAAAATGTTACAATTAATAAGTCAGTGTGTAAGGAAGTAATCACAGAATGTAAAATCAATGTCATACTTAAAACACAAAGTAATAAATTTTACAATTAAATTAGCAACCAGTTTGATTTTGTCTTGATTCTAAATTGTCCTATGGAGCAGGACCAGCATGTTTCCAAGCACTCTTATCTTGGATATAATCCTCTAATTTGTAATATGCTTGTTTACAAAGTGTACTTTTTATATGAGTTTTAAATTTTCTTTCATTTAATTGCAATATGTCACAAGGTATTTTGTTGTAACATTTAACACAGTACCCCATAAAAGATGTATGTACTTTAGATAACCTGAAAAATGTTTTCTTCTAATCATCATGTAACTTCTTTTTCTTCTTCCACAGACAATGCCTGCACCCCGAAGCCTGCAGCAAGGACCTCTCACTACCGACGTACTACGCGCGCTTCCATGACATTCGCAAGGAGTATGTGCGCGCGTACACGCTGCGTGCCGTCGCGGGCGCACGCACGGTGCCTCCACCGCCGCCCCCGCCTGACCATCCTGGGTCGTTGCTGGATATGCTCAACTGTATCCTTTTTTAATGGAATTGTAGATTATAATCAGGCTTTAATAATCCCACTGCTGAGACTCTAGAAGTGGGCAGTCTTCCACCGCGCGGGCCCAGTGCGGTTTAGTGGTATATGTTTGAACATAATTGTATTAATATCAAGCCCGTGTGCTCAATGTGATTTTCCTTTGGCAAAAATTTGGTCCTTCCCCCTCAACTTTCATGCCCTATTTTAACCCCTTTAAGGGATGAATATTCAGAAATCTTTCCATAGTGCTCACTTTCGGTATAAAAGTAACTCTTGTACAAAATGTCATACTTCTAGGCGCAACGGCTTAAAGCGGTTACGCACTACGTCCGAATATCCGTATCTGAGTTCAATCCGAATTGGTAATGCTCTAAATTTGGACGGACAGGGTTCGGATCTAGTACGCAACCCCTCATACAACTACATACTATGGCTTCTTCGGACCTACATTTCTCGGATTCGGTCGGACGTAGTGCATAACCGCTCTTAGGCTGTGCATCATCTGTCAGTGAATGAACGAATGAATTTAAGATTTTTATTATCACGTTTGAAATACCAAAAAGCATCACTGTTTATTTGTAGGATATTGCGCTGGCAACTATAGGTAGATAGATAGATAGAATATTCTTTATTATGTACACCATAAAAATTACAGACATTAATATAGAAATTTTACATTGGGTGACACAATGGGCGGTCTTATCGCTAAAAGCGATCTTTTACAGACAACCTTTGGATGGATTTAAATGGAAAAGGAGAGACAATACTGCAGGTAGTCAGTGGTGTACCATTTACATATACAACAGAATACACAGATACATAAAGCATATAATTACCTATATAAATATATATATATATATTAGATAGATATACATAAAATTATAAACATGAAACAAGAGCAAGGAACTATATGTAATGACGATGTTTAAGGAGAAAGTGTTTTTTTACCAGAATTTTAAAAGTGGACAAAGATTGAGGTAGATTCTATGAGAAGAAGTTTTCCTCTCGGTGTTTTCTTTCAACCATTTCTGGAGCAGTTGTAGGTCTTACTTGCACAAAAATGATGCCTATCTGGGTTCCACTCCAACCCACGGCTTATAACTCATAATGTCAGTTAGAGCCGGTTTCACTGGACCTCCACTCACTCTGCCGGCTGTCGCTGAAAACCAGCGCTGTGGCTCTGTCTCGCATAGGGTTGCAGCATTATGCTGAGCGATGGCCGTTTTGCGTAGATTTTCCCATAAATTGTTATTTTCTTCTTTCTTTCTTCCTCACCTCGTCACCGGTATACATGACTACTCCATGTTTGCAGACTAATTATTCTAGATATATTTTAACAACCATCGAAATCAAATGGAGTTCGCTCAAATGTTGACAAGGCGCGCCTGTAGATATATTTAGTGTAACTCATCTGTCGAGATACCTATTGCTATTAGAAACACACCTCTTTCAGCAGAAATGCTTCTTTCAAAGCTGTAATTATCACAAACACCAACTTATTGCGACAGTATTTATAAAGACTGCCTAGCTACAGATAGAATAAATACTGAGGAAGGAATAATAATTACCGAGTAGGTAGTAGGTACTGTTTACTTCAATGTCATTTATTAAATCAAGGAAATTACTTAGTTAGTAGAACTTAGTTGATGGGTTAACTAATCGTTATTATCTGGATGACGCAAGTTTGACAGGTCGAAATAATTATTTATCTGTGTTGTTGATGTCAAACTACTGGTAGTTCCGCAATTGGCCGATAGAGGCGCTGATGTAGATCTTATCACTGCCACAGATAATATAATAATGGCTCACCGCTTTAAAAGAATTGGTCATGTTTAGTGATGCAACGAATACTACTTTTACGAATACGAATACGAATATCAAACCTACTATTCGGCGAATACGAATACGAATACGAATATCTCGCCATGGTAATAAAAAACTAATAGTCTAGTACTACATAGACGCAGCTATTACTAACGTTCGTCTAAGTTACTTAGGACTTACTATCCTACTTTTTGTTCATACAAAAGAAATACAGACCATATAACTACTTATTTGGTAATTTATCGAAGAGTTTCCATATGTCACTTTGATCTCGTTTACGAGAAGACATTTTCTATTCAACTTCAACTCCTTTCACTTCGCAGCAACCTCAGAAAATAAATAAAACAATACTCTCTTGCTTGAATTGTGCTTTCGACTGACAAATGAAATGAAAGGAATGAATGAATCAATCAGTCCATGGTTCGTTATGATAGGAAAACTCCCGGGCCGCGGCACTGTATAAACCATGGCCGGGGAGTCCCCCGTCGCGTCGTCGTTGCTGTTAAGGCCCTTGCACACGTCGTATTTTTACGTGCCGACGACGCGCGTTTTCCAAGTCTGCCAGTAATTAGATTTGCATACAAACATATTAATTTTTAAATATTCGTATTAGTATTCGTATTAGTATTCGCCGAATACGAATATTCGGTAACTGTCTACTATTCGGCGAATACGAATATTCGTATTCGTATTCGTTGCATCACTAGTCACGTTATGTATAATAGAATTTAAAGACGCTGTATTTTCCACATTTAACTATTTCTAAAGGCAGTTTCACTGTAGTCACTAAGTTGCAAGCGCTTTCTTCAAATTATCAAGCAAATAGTCGACACCGACTACCCCCATATTATAGCGAGTTTTTTCACAGTTTCAGTCAAAGTATTCAATAACCTAGGTCATAGTTGAGTGCGGACTCTCCGTCCGCCTATCGGCCCATTGTGCTGCTCGACGAGGTGGGCAAGCTCTTTGAAAGAGTCATTGCAGACCGCCTCGTCGGGCAGCTGGTGCGAGTGGGGCCGGATCTGGCGGAGAGCCAATTCGGTTTCCGCAGGGGGCGCTCTACGGTGGACGCCATCATGCGCGTGCGAGCCCTCACGACGGGGGATGCTGTGGCCCGGGGTGGGGTCGTCTTGGCGGTGTCTCTAGACATCGCCAATGCCTTTAACACCCTACCCTGGAGTTGCATCAGGGAGGCACTTCGGTATCACCGGATGCCGACCTACCTCTGTCGTGTGGTCGAGGCCTATTTGACGGACAGGGCTGTCATCTACCCCGGTCACCAAGGAGAGTGGAACCGGCGAGAGATGTCGTGCGGTGTCCCACAGGGATCGGTCCTGGGGCCGCATCTGTGGGACATCGGATACGACTGGGTGCTGCGCGCCGATCTCCCTACTGGCGTCAGCGTCGTCTGTTACGCTGACGACACGCTGGTCCTGGCGCAGGGGAGGTCGTACCAGGCGGCGGCCGACTTAGTGACACGCGGGGTTGCGACAATCGTCGACAGAATCCGGCAGCTGGGACTCGAGGTGGCCCTGCACAAGTCCGAGGCCATGGGTTTCTATGGTCCTCGTAGTGCGCCACCGCCGGGTTCCCAGGTAATGGCGGGAGGGGTTCACATCGGCGTCGAGTCGACGATGAAGTATCTGGGACTCGTCCTCGACAGCCGGTGGAACTTCGTGGAGCATTTCCGACGTTTGGCTCCCAGACTGGACCGGGCCGGGGCTGCCTTGAAGCGGCTCCTGCCCAATCTGGGAGGTCCAAACGCCTCCTGCCGGAGGCTCTACGCGGGGGTCGTGCGGTCCATGGCCCTTTACGGGGCGCCGGTGTGGGCGCCTTCATTGAGGCGGCAGCCAGCCCGCCGGCTTAACGCGTCCCAAAGGGTCATGGTCATCCGGCTGGCCCGAGGATACCGCACGGTCTCCTGCGAGGCGGCGAGCCTCCTTGCCGGAGTAGCGCCATGGGATCTGGAGGCAAAGGTCCTCGCGCACATTTGGGAGTGGCGCGAGGAGGCGAAACGCCGGGGCTTAACTCCGATGCCGCAAGAAGTTGCGGCACAGCGGACAGAGCTCCGGCGGGATCTCATGGCGGAATGGAGAGTGCGATTGTCGCAACCCAGCGCTGGGCACGCCGCAATTGCGGCGATAAGACCCCTCTTTGAGGAGTGGCTAGAGAGGCGCCACGGCGTCCTCACCTTCCGCCTGACACAGGTGCTCACCGGACACGGCTGTTTCGGGAGGTACCTGTTCAGGATAAAGCGGGAGGAAACGCCCGGGTGTCATCACTGTGTGGATCGCCCGGAGGACACGGTGGAGCATACGGTGGAGGTCTGCCCGGCTTGGGCAGAGCATCGCCGTGTCCTCGTGGAAGCGATCGGCGGCGGTGATCTCTCGCGTCCGGCCCTGATTCGGGCCATGCTACGGAGCGAGAGGAAGTGGCAGGCCGTCACCTCGTTCTGCGAAGCAGTAATGCTCGCGAAGGAGGAGACGGAGCGCGTGAGGGAGAGGCAAATTTCGCGCCCTCGCGCCCCTAACCGCCGCAGCAGGAGACGCCCTGGGCGTCGGGAGTCACAAGAGGATTTCCGGCCACCGTAGGCGCGGGCTTGCGGACGGTGAGCAATGGGTAGCTCGCCGTCCGATAAGGACCAAGCCCGGGTCGACGGCGCGTTGTGTTCCACGCGCGCCTCAAAGAGATGTCAGCAGAATTGACGGGGTCCGCTAGGGCCAATGCCTGCCGGGGGTTCGAAGAGAACCGATAGGGACATCGTGGCCCCCTGGCAACACGGCAACTGAAGGAACACGGGTGGGTTTTAGTCAGTAAGAGTCTGACACGCCCTCCCGCTCCGCCCAGAGCGGGAGAAGTTATTTGATGATTTCCCACCCAAAAAAAAAAAAAAAAAAAGTCATAGTTGAGTGCCGAAGATGGCACTTAATAGGTATCACCCCCTTTTATTCTAAACTTTCCCGAAAATTGTGGGAATAGTAGAGCAAATAAAATTCAGAATATAACTGGATGAAACTATATCATTAAATAAAAGTAAAGTAAAAAAAAAAAACACAACTGTCTTGGCTCATCTTCGTTCTGCTAAAATTCATATCTGAAAATTCCCATATTTATCAACAATGAAACCTAAACAATACTGTGTACAGATTTAGGTATAAGTCCGTACAGCGGCGATAACTTCTACGCAGCTGAGGTGAAAGACATGGCCAGCATCATACAGAGGATAATCACTGATGGTAAGAATACTCCTTTATTTGTTCATCATCTCATACCAACTAAGTAGGGTCGCAACATTGAGCGGTCCTGTGCTTCCCACATCCAGCGTATTCCCGCGACTTCAACCAGTACCCTAATTGCGTAATACAACACAATCTGTTTCGATTTGAAACACATTGCTAATCCATTGCTTCATAGGTTAGAAAAAAAAATCTGCTCTACAATGTAAATAACGCAATGAATATTGTTGAACTGCCAAAATGAAACAAATTAGGCAACATTTTTTACGAATATAAGTTACGCAGCATTACAGGTTATTGGTCCACTGGGGGGGGCCTTTTTTTTTTTTTGGGTGGGAAATCATCAAATAACTTCTCCCGCTCTCGGTGGAGCGGGAGGGCGTGTCAGACTACTACTGACTAAAACCCACCCGTGTTCCTTCAGTTGCCGTGTTGCCAGGGGGCCACAATGTCCCTATCGGTTTTCTTCGGGGGCCTGTGATATAGAATTAGTTTACTTAGTACCTAGTTAATTGATTCAGACGTGACCTTGCGGAAATCCATTATGAAATACAATAGACGTTGATATATGTAGTAACCTGTTCCGCTTAACTATTCCTAAAGAGCCATAAAAAAACCCTGTAAGAAATCGACACGTGTTTCAGGATGACGATTGACTTGTCGCGAACCCGAACACGGCGTGTTCGTGGTTTAGAAAGTTTTAAATTATTATAGCACTCCATAAATAAACAGAGAGTTTCTTAAATAGTACTGGTATTCAGCTGCATTCAGTTAGACTGGAAGCCAACCCTAATACCTACAGTTGGGAAAAGGCTAGCAGATGATGACAGAGATTTTCTTAAGACCTTATCTATACTCCATTTGAAATAAGATTAGACGTTTAAATAAACCTTTTTTACAGTCCGTTCAACCGATTTTGACTTCTATTACGTTGGTGGCATGACACATGGCAGCTGCAGTAAACAGTTGGTATTGTAACCACTTTTTTGCTTTTAATGCCATCCTTATGCCTACAGTATTGAAGTCAAAATCGGTTGAACGGACGGTAAAAAGGTTTGTTTAAATGTCTAATCTTATTTCGAATGGAGTATAGACAATTCTCTTTCTTAGTAACATGTAAAATCGAGATAAGTTTATAAGTACTGTAGCTTTGTTGCGACTATTAGCGATACAACTTTTTTATTATATTGGCGATACCCAATAATTGCACATTTGGCGCAACCTCGGCAGCCAATTCTATGGTTTCCCCTTTGTTTAATGGTCGATATAGCAAATAACTATCTTCATTTTATTTTCCAGGTTTCCGGTTAGAGTTACCAGAGACCGTGGACTTAGTTTTAGAGACTGGTATTTGGTAAGTTTCACATTTTATACTTCATATATTTTTACAGACAATTCTATACACTTTATCGAGCCAAAGATAAAAATCACCTCTACTTGGTTTTCTTCAATATCTCATATCAAACCAACGCAAATCGACAAATTGAACTGTATTGTACATACTGAGTGTATTACGATAATTAATTTTCAATTCTACGACGACGCAACCGCCTGATTCGGGCGCCTTATAAACGTGCACTGCAACGTGTTGCTCATAATCCACCGCGACGCACGCTGTGCACGAGCACGCGGCGCATTTTAGCTGCGTGGGTTCGTTTGTTTGACAACGTGGGTCTACGTTTCCACTACAGCACACACTATACACGAATATTAACCCACGACTAAATCACCACGTCCCACCTCCCGCAATGAAGCTACACAGACGCACGCTTCCGTGTACCGCGTGTCATAGCGTTGACAGCTTTGAACTGCGTGGGCGCCTTATTCGAGTAAGACACGCGTGTAGCAATGACGTCATTAATCTTGTACTCGTGCGTAGCGTGTTCGTGGGTTGCAGTGGACGTTATCACATACATTTTCTTGCAAAGCGAAGCTAGACACACGTGCGTAGCCTCTCCGTGCGCAGCGGTAGAGCTCCGCCTTTAAAAACCATAAAGAGATCTAATGACTAGATTAGGTACTTATTGCTTTTCAGACATTAATGAAGTGTTTTGTAATTTAATGACAAATGATCCGTGACAATCATTACGGGTGGTGGGCAGCCCGAAAGTCTGACTACCAGTCTTACCAAGGAGGTGTACCTATCGTGTTACCCCGTTATTGGGTTCTGGAGGTCAGATGCGCCTCCACAACCCAATAACAGGACCACCTAGCTCCGTCCGTTTAGATGATGAAATTCACTGTTTAATCGTGAATCCATCATAAACTTAGCAATATTGGACTTGTGTTCACTGCATGAAAGCTGATATTTTAATTGAATTGACCTTAAACATTGGATTAAGACCTATCCCACTTTATCTCTCTGGAGAGAATCTACAGGCGTGTTCAGCTGTTTAATATTGTAAAGGCGATAATAGACGGTTCAATTAAATTGATTCACTTTGGTTGAATGATGCATAAATGAAAGATATGGCCGACTGACATTGAATAAGTAATTCACTTTAATGATTAAGTACTCAAATTAATTTGGTGGCTTAATCGGAATTGATAGGCATAAGTTAGCAGTGGTAGCATGTACCCTAATTGCAAAACTTATTTTCGTAAACGATTGACAAATTTGTTTCAATTTGACAGTTCAACAACATTCATTGCGTTATTTACGTTGTTAAGCAGATTTTTTTTTCCAATTTCTGAAGTAATCTTAGAGTATTTTATAAACTCTAAGGAACCCATGGATTAGCAATTTGTTTCAAATCGAAACAAATTGTGATTGATCGTGTATTACGCAATTAGGGTACTGGTCGGATATAGATTACAGCCTCGACTTTTCGTGTTCGACCGACAAGTACAGACGCCAGCACATCAAGCTACTACAATCTGTCAAATTTATTTAATAGATTTTCAACTTTATCGCTGAAGCATAAGGTTCAAAGTTGATTGGGAAAATTTGACAGTTTCGGGTAGCTTGATGTGCTGGCGTCTGTACAACCCGTTTCACTTTACTTTGAGCACATTATTTTATCACCTACATCACTGCTCTAAACACATAATCACGCCTGTAATTCCCGAAGGGTAAGGCAGAGATGTAGTTTTAGTACATACACATTTCGCCAGTTATGCTTTATAACAGTAAAAGAAAATATCGAGAGGAAACGGCATGTGGCATCAGTGGCATAATTCAATCGGGACTGGGTCCGCGGTAGATTACCCGAAGGCCGAGTCCCAGCAGTGGGAACATTACTGCCAGATCATGTAAGCGAACCGTGTATTCCTTCACTGTATTACCTAGACGCCGCCGAGCAACAAGGTTGCTAGAGGACGAACGGTCGACTGATAACAGATGAACTTTAAGCTATGCTGCATAATGATAGCACGATTGAGATAGACGGACGGACAGTTCAGCGTTTTGTGCTGGAGTCTGGATTTTTGTTCACGAGGTTAGTTCTAATCAGACTGCAGTTTATTAATAAGAGTTATATTTCTTTGGTTCACAATTAATGAATTAATAAAATGCACCGACCCCAGCGTGGTTTGACCAGACTCGATAAATCGAATGAACCCCAAGATTTGCACTAGCCCCTGGAGCCTCATGCTTCATGGTGTTACAGAGACCATTGCATATCAGGGAGTAGACCGGGAGGTGCGGTAATGGTAGGGAAGACGTGCCATGAAAATTACTGAAATTAGCTCATTGAATTTAACTGTTTTAGCTCTACAATAGAAGTGGATATATTTAGTAACCTGTTCCGCTTAGCTATTTCTAAAGAGTCATAAAATACCCCTGAAATAAATCGACACGTGTTTCACCTCATGGCATCCTCAGGATGATGATAGACTTGTCGCGAACTCGAACACGGCGTGTTGCCACACCACGCGCCGAGCACAGAGTCTGTGCTCGGCGCTTGGTGTGGCAACACTCATTTCAGGGGTTTTTTAGAAATAGCTAAGCGGAACAGGTTACCAAATATATCCACGTCTATTGTATTTTATAATAGATTTCCGCAAGGTCACGCCTAAATAAATTAAATATCTGTTTTAGCTCTTATCATTTTCAAGTTTCCAAGAGAGTGTAGCGCTAAAAATATGAGGCATTCTGGATTAGGGTCTTTCCGATGGATAGGAAGTTCCTATCTATTCGAAAGACAATCCTATCCTACTTCTATTGATTAGGATAATTATTTTTCCAGTTTTAGGTACAGGTTCTTCCTTTCTTTTTCGTGTGGTTAGTGACTAACCAGTACCCTAATTGCGTATTACACGATCAATCACAATTTGTTTCGATTTGACGCAGATTGCTAATCCATTGCTGCATAAGTTGGAAAAGAAAGCTGCTCAACAACGTAAATAACGCAATGAATGTTGTTGAACTGTCAAAATGAAACAAATTTGTCATAATCGTTTACGAAAATAAGTTACGCAATTAGGGTACTGGTGTCAGAGTTTTTATGCCACTCATTGGCCTCTGGCCATTGGCTTCACATGCCGTCGAGAAATACTCTCAGGCATGCTGGTTTCCTCACGATGTTTTCCTTCACCGTTTTTGAAGCAAGTGATAATTATAAAATTCGCACATGAATCCGAAAAGTCAGAGGTGAGTACCTTGAGTTCGAACTCGAGACTTATGACTTGATACAGGTTAAGCAACCTAAATAAGGTTGGTTAATATGCACTAGATTCAAAAGTATAAACACATGAACTATGGCATTTGAGCAGTTCCTAAGCGGATCTCGGGAGAGAGATCTTAAGACCGTGAACAACTAAGGAATTGATTAATCAATCCAGTTATAACTAAAACATAAATAAATACGAGATGTGGGTGCTTGTAGGTTATCAATTATAGATAAAATGAATCAGCTACTGATCATACCATAAAGCGGTTCAGGAAATAGTTTGCATAATATTCTATGACATTAAGGGGACGATAACCGACTTTTAATGATTTTATACTGAAGATGATGTCTAAACGAATAGGGTTAGTGATTTGCAAAAAATATATGTTATATTAGAGCATTTTTCTAATATTTTAATATAGGCATATTTTTGATTATGTTTATATTACATAGTGAAATTAATTTGTAAAGTTATGTCTAACGCGGATAAATAACTGAGAATGACGCAAAATCTATCGAGCGTATTTTTCTGAAAACTTCACCATTTTAAAGATAATTAAATTATTGATCTTTTAGTATACTTTTTTTATTAAAATACTTTTTGTTTTACGTGTAATAAATTAATAATGCGTCTAATCTGGGACAGCGCTCCTTGATGGGCGAGTGCTATTACTGGCTGGACGTACGACGCGTTGCGTGAGCTCAGTACAGAACACACAAGCTAACCATTCAAGGTCACTGTCATATATCTGCGTCTTAAAAACACTGCCTCGTTGGTCTAGTGGTCGCAAGCGCTACTGCTGAGCATGAGGTCCTGGGTTCAATTCCCGGGTCGGGCAAAGTGATATTGGATTTTTCTATCTGAAATTTCTCAGTAGCAGCTCGGAGTCTGGATTTGGGCCCGGTTGATGGCAATAGGCTCGCCCCCTATTACATAGGACTTAAACATAACTGGCGAAATGTGGGTGTACCTGCTACAGGAACATCTCTGCCCAACCCTTCGGGGAAACAAGGCGTGATGTTATGTTATTAAAAAAACTATCCGTCTTTATCGTTTTCATAGCATTTGAGTGAGACGGCAATAGACAGTACCATAAGTTTAAATAGATGTTTATGTCAAAAAAAACTATCTAGACACCTAAAATACTGCAATTTTTCGAACCTCATTTAACTTAGGCCCGCACCCTAATTGCGTAACACACTCTCAATTACAATCTGAATGATTTTGAAGGATATTAAGCTAATCGATTGCTTCATATATGTTCAAAAAATTTGTCTGTGTGGAATGATGAATTAGTTTTCTATAATGATGTAGAACCCTCACTTCGAACTCACTTTGACAAAGTTTTCACGGCAGAATCTTTCTGGTCTCTTTCTTCGAGTTATCTCTCTCTCCGAATCATCGTGGTGGCCAGTAGCCCGTAGGTAAGAACCCAGACAGGCGCTTTACTTTGTGTAAATAATTTCATCACCACTGCTCTCAAAACGGTGAAGGAAAACATCGTGAGGAAACTGGCATGTCCTAGAACCAAAAATTCAAGACATGTAACATCTAACAACCCGCACTGGGCTCGCATGTGGATTATGGCCCACTCCCTCTAATAGAGAGGAGGCCTGTGTCCCAGCAGTGGGGACATTATAGGCTGATGATGCCGCATCTGGGCACATTGAAAATCGACCCGAACGTAGGAAAGATCTACTTACTACTAACACCTATCATTATTGAGTAATATGTGATTCAAAATCCGAGTATTAGCGTGTAGTGAGCACTACGTCGTGTCATCGTTGCCTGTCAATTTACGATCTTACTAAAGTCCATTCAGTGTTTGCATTCATTTCATGTATGTTTATAATAAACTGTAGTTCTCGGGTCCAATACACGTACACAAAAACTGAAAATGAGTAATCTGAATTACTCATTTTCAGCTTTTGTGTACGTGCTTCAATACTTGGATGAACATTAGCTAAAATAGCCACTGTACCAGAAACGGTGCTAAAATAAAGAATATCGTTACAGTCTTAATGCTTTCTGCTGTTCTGTCTCTTAAGATACAGGTCACCCTAGTATAAGAGGCAGGGTTCACCCAATTCATGTACAGACCCTGTGGTCACAGCATAATTATGTAATACCTGTACCAACCAGTTGTAATCCATCTTTTACCTAATTTTTAACCATAACAACAATAATGTATTTTCGTCTGTAACCTATTTGAAAATAAATAAATTTTATTTATTAATTTTTATTTATTTAATTGATAAAGCTATTGTTTGTTCCTCTTCATCGTTTTTCTTTATCATTATTCGATTTCTTTCTTTTTTGTCCATCTCTCCTTCACATTTTTTAACTATATCTTTTTTTATAAGACCTGTAGGTAAGTAGATATATTTGAATTGAAAGTCACATTGCTACTTCCCCGGATTTGAACCTCGTACACGAGGCGAGGCCTTAACCACAGGGCTATTACTTATATTTTAATTAATACTTATTTTATCAAAATTAAATGACGCGACCCACTATCAAACCATAAATATTTAATCGTAAGGAGTTCGAAACAAGATAATACTTTTTCCTCTTCGCCTGTTGCTCAACCACCGATAGTAGACACATATATCATTAATCCCTTATCAGGTAATACTGCCTGACTTGTAATTACGACATAACGTGTTTTGATTTGATCGCTTTTCTTATTGATAAGAAGATATGTTCTTAGATAAAGATAGACTAGTAGTAAAAAAACAGTTTACAAAAAAAAAAACAACCGACTTCTAAAAAAAACACTATACTTAAAGTAAAAAATAATTTTAATTTCGGAAGTCGGTGTCATTGTTTTTAAATGTTCGGTCGGTTGTTTTTTTTTTTTTTGGAATAAGTTTTTTTTGTAGAAGTCGGTTGTTTTTTTTTTGTTTTTATTATTCTCTTTTTAGTTGTGGTCCTATCCCAAACAAATTCGAATACCACTATATGCTATGTAAATAACAGTGACAGGAACTTATTGTAACATCATCCTTATACAAAAAGTGGAAAAAATACGTAGAATTTTGAAGCTTACTCAAAAAGCACCCAAGCAAAGTTAATAAAATTTATATGGACCTCTGAATCCACCTCTGAAGTATGACCTACCAAATAAAAAGGAATCATCAAAATGGATTCATAATTGGCGGAGTAATCGCGTAAATTACAAAAAAAACCCTTATTTTTGAAGTCGGTTTAAAACACTTCCTCTCTCCATAACCTTCATCATTATGTCTGTAAATCCCAATCAATCAATCTACCTAGCCTTTTCCTAACAATTTTGGCGACGGCTTCCAGTGTTACCGTGTGCAGCTAAATACCAGTATTTTACATGGAGGTAACAAGATACCCCTTAGTAAGACTGGCTGTCAGACTTTCTGGCTTCTAACTACCCGGAACGACTGTTAAAGATCTAGAAATGACAGCCGGGACTAAGGGCTTAACGTGCTTTCCGAGGCACGGAGGAGCCTCGTTATGAAATGGATGATCATCCACGGGCCGACCTTGGCAAGTGCAGCCTGTGGGCTAGATATACCCAAAGGTCGTGCAACGCTCTTCGTGTCCAATACAACAACGCTTTCAGGGTATTGGTGGAGCTGCCCCGTTTTCGTAGCGTAACGGGAATGTTCGCGAACGCACATGCAAATTAATTTTACGCAACGATACGAATGAAGTGTGCATCCCTGGTGCACAGAATGCGGGCCAGCTCCAACAATATCCTAAAAATGATCGCTAGCAGGCTGGATTGCATATACATCAATCACTGCAGTACCATCTCCCATGAGGTGAAATAATTTTAAATTCGAATAAAATAAGCTACTTAACGTAGTTCTTAAGTTTACTAACACAATGAGTCTTTGTTACTTAATAATTATAAAGAAATTTTTATATATAGCTTAACTTTCGATCGACCCGTGGGGCAGTTATTATTTAGTATATCTGTGATAACCATGGTGTAATTACATAATAAAGAGTTTTCTATTATATTCTAGTAGTATCCGGAGATCCATTGTGTTAATAAACGTTCCTGAACAATGACATAATGCTGATGTGATATAGTTCCCAACAAGGAATACCATTCTTTCATCAATGGGTTTTGTTATGAGACTTAAGTTGTTACTCTCTGACATCTTCAGAATAATCATGACGAGGCCATACAATACGGTCGATGAATCCTGGCCGGTCTGAACATAGGCTCTCCGAACTTTTGCGCATGTTCTTTCACTCACACTCGCCTCATGTCACCGTTTTTAGGAACCATAGTTCCTAAAAAATGTTATTGCGCACCCTTCTGCGCAAACTTCAGACCGGCCATAATTCATCGGCCGTATTGTTCGTATGGTACTATGTAGAGATTAATCTGACTGAATAGATGAACCGGCACCAAATCGGGTTGACTGGATGCACACACATACACGAAACAATTCGCTTCAGGAAAAAGTGATTGCTTCAGCTTGTAAGTGTGCAGGTTTTGAAGCTGTTACAGCTAAGTATGTTCCTACAGACCGTAGGTAGACATAGATTTTAATAAGGACTGACGGATCTAAACGGCAGAACTGGCCTTGAACACTCAAGGAGCTGATAAACTTGAGCATTCACTTGTAATGAGCATTCTAGCAAATGTTACTTTACAGAAAAATAAACGGGAGCATTTTCGAGCGAAAGGACAGTAAATTTGCTTCGAGCTTTTTGCCGAGCCGAGCCAAGTCTACCATCTTCGTGAAGAATATTTTTTTGACGAGCTTTGACTAGAGCGTTCGCTACAATGATCGTGAAATTGTTCGTAGCGATGTTTGGCTCTATGCTTGACTCTGTTCGTTGTTCAGTTCGACAAATTTAAAAACGGCGAATGCTCGATGTTCTGTTACAAGTGAATGCTCAAAATCAGCACCTTAAAAGGTGTTGTTTAAGAACTTATTGCTACTTTACTACCTTACAAAAAACAATCATGACTCCCTTTAGTCGCATTCTCGAATACAACTCTATTATAAGTAAAGTCTTATTAAGTACCTCCTTTATCTACATCGTCATTCTCTTGCTCCTATCCCAATTTATTTGGGGTCGGCCAAGTCTTCTTCTTCCATAATTCTCTTTTAGTCGTCATCTTAGTAGGTAGTCACTCCCTTTCTAGCCATATAATTTTTGTGATTTAATGTTACAAATAACAACAAGATTTTTTGGAAACAAATAAACAAAAATCGACGAACCTAAATGTAATGAAAACTGTGATTCCATCCAGGTGCATAATAAAAACAGAAACACTTATTTCGTTCAAAACTAGCGCAACACCGGCAGCGCATAAAAATCAGCGTATCAACAAAATCGGGTGCACGTGCACTATTGCACTGTACTTGCTACTCGACACTACACTGTCCTGACTGAAAGCGCTGTGTAAACTAAACACACCTGTACCAATGTAGTTGCTATATTTGTGATCCATCGATTGGATTTATTTCTTTCTTTGATTGCTTGCCCACTTCGGCCTTGTCTTGTATTTTCCCTCTCGAATGTTATATCCTTCTACTAAGTACCAACGTGATTCCAGATCTGATTGGTTGTTTTCTTTTTTTAGGGTTCCGTTAAAAAACGGAACCCTTATAGATTCGTCATGTCTGTCTGTCTGTCTGTCTGTCTATCTGTCTGTCTGTCTGTCTGTCTGTCTGTCTGTCTGTCTGTCTGTCTGTCTGTCCGTCCGTATGTCACAGCCACTTTTTTCCGAAACTATAACAGCTATGCTGTTGAAATTTGGTAAGTAGATGTATTCTGTGAACCGTATTAAGATTTTCACAGAAAAATAGAAAAAAAACAAATAATTTTGGAGTTCCCCATACTTAGAACTGAAACTCAAAATTTTTTTTTTCATCAATCCCATACGTGTGGGGTATCTATGAATAGGTCTTCAAAAATGATATTGAGGTTTCTAATATCATTTTTTTCTAAACTGAATAGTTTGTGCGAGAGACACTTCCAAAGTGGTAAAATGTGTGTCCCCCCCCCTGTAACTTCTAAAATAAGAGAATGATAAAACTAAAAAAAATATATAATGTACATTACTATGTAAACTTCCACCGAAAATTGGTTTGAACGAGATCTAGCAAGTAGTTTTTTTTTAATACGTCATAAATCGTAAACTTATCGTTACTTGCTGCTACGGAACCCTTCATGGGCGAGTACGACTCGCACTTGGCCGGTTTTTTATTAATGTTGGTTCTATTGCCAATTCATTTTTTTTGTCACTTTGTGGCAATATCTTCTTGTGCCACATAACTTTATTTTTGCATTATTCATATTTTTTTTCTATTACATTCATTTATGTACATACCTCGATCTTTCTCTTTTTGGATTAAAATGGCGCCAAACTATTAAATACTAATTTAGAATTTTACTTTAGGGATTCTGTTACTATATCGGAGGCTGAGCCCTTTATTTTTGTATTTTTTTAAATTAAATATCTTTAGCTTCTTCTGTTTCTATACTGCTTGGTTTTATCTAAGTTTCAGTCTTTTGTTTATTTATTTGTTCTTTACTTTCTACGTTTACACGATCTACAAGACCCGTATAGTCAACAATATCAGTATTTGAAGCCATAGATTAACTATCATCCTGTCAAATGTCACTACAAAAACGATAAACTCAATATATAAGCGTATTTTTATCAAGCTCCGACTAACAATTACTTAGTCACTCCCACCTGTTTTTCCTAACAAGCCATAGCAAAACAATAAAAAAACTGTCTTGTTTCATTAATAAATGCTTTCATTACTCCTACCATTCTAGTGTCGATGTCAATTTAGTATTTATGGTACACCTGCTGCCCTGTAGCACTTACTATGTTTTTTTCTCTATTTAATTTGACAGTTACATTGGCTTTGCGATAAACAGGCTTTTAACACAATGAAATGCTTTTACTGAGAAATTGTTATTAATCGTCTATGTTAGTCTTACCAAGGGGTATCGTGTTAACCAGTAACTGGGTTGTAGAGTTCAGATAGGTTGTCGCTCCATGTAAAATACTGGTATTCAGCTGCATCCGGTTAGACTGGAAGCCAACCCTAACATAGTAGGTAAAAGGCTGCAGATCGATAGATTTTTGTTCGTAGCTACCTACTTACTCCTTTTAATGGGAATAAATATGTATTTAACATTAGGAACAGGAAAAAGAACTAAACATGTTGATAAGAAATCTCCAAATTAGGCGGAATCTATTAAAATGTTTACGAACTATGTTTTGCTAATCCTCAAGCACTAGTTTTGGTACCAAGGCTACGTAACAATCATTCCCTAATCCATTGTTTTTGTGAGTTATTGCATAATCGTGAACAACAGCCAGATTTTTTTACGCCACCTCTTCTTCCATACATCATATCGAGACACCTCCGTGCCTCGGAAAGCATGTTAAGCCGTTGATCCTGGCTGACATTCGTAGATCTTTGACAGTCGTTACGGGTCGTTACGTCAGAAACCCAAAAGTCTGACAGCCAGTCTTACCAAGGGGTATCGTATTACCCCGTAACTAGGTTGTGGAGGTCAGTTATGCAGTCGCTCCATGTAAAATACTGGTAATCAGATGCGTCCGGCTAGACAGGAAGGCGTCCCCAACATAGTTGGAAAAAGCTAGGCAGATTGATTGTTTCATCAGTCAATTTCAGAGATTTATCCATAACATGTTACTATTATATCAGTAGGTATCTAAACTATACTAACTCGTATGCCAGCGTTAATCATTGAGTTTGTTTGTAATTCACACTTTGTTGTTATGAGTCGTGATTTTGAAGTCCAAAAACAACTTTCAAAGACCTTGGCTCAATTGATTGCACTTTTGTCAATGTCTTTTCTAATTATTATGATCGGTTAAATTATGATTCGATAATGAATTACTATATGATGTTCTCAATATGATTGTTAATGTGGATCATTCGACGCGACTTTTGACCTTTTTTGGAATACATATATCTCTATTTGGTCTAACCTCAATATATTGTCCCCGTGTTTAACGATAAAAGTTAGGGTACAAAAAGTAGTATGACTAAAAATATATCCATTTTCCTATTAGCTAGATTTCTTCTCAACCCGTTGTTGTTGGTTCTTCAAAGGACCACTGTTCACTGTTTTCTGAATACTGGAATGATGAACCCTTCTCAACTGTAAGCGCATTATTTCATATTTGTGCAATTAATTCCTCTTCTGACTGTTATCATCCACTGCTAGATGTATCCCTTCTTTATAATTTTATTGTCCTTTCTCAGTTTTCTTCTCTTAAAGATGTCTTCTTTCCATCCACCGACGTTATTTCTTCTGTTTACTTTTTTTTTAAAGTAGACCCTTGAATGCTTTATTTACCCTTATATCTCCCCCTTTATATGTCACACGGTTATATCAGCTACTTATCACCATATGTAAATATTCAATGCACTTCCATAAAAGTGTCCTAATCAATTTGATATATGAATCTAAGCTCTTCGATATCATCTATAATATTCCCATCATATCCATTGGTTTTAATTTTAATAAGTACAAGTTATCCAGTAACTGGGTTGTGGAGGTCAGATAGGCAGTCGCTCCATGTAAAATACTGGTATTCAGCTGCATTCGGTTAAACTGGAAGCCGACCCAAAACATAGTTGGGAAAAGGCTAGGCAGACGATGCACAAGTTTGCTAATGTTGCTATGCTAAATATCTTTAAAAGGACCGACTTCTATCGTTAAGTCGTTAAATCTACCAAGGTCTGTTTACTTCAGGGTCTTGGCCTATCTATAGTTTTATTACATATTCTGTTATCAAGCCTGCATCCCTGTTAGGAGAAACATAATTCTTGTTAGTTTCATTTCTTTGTCTGATTGTGTTAAGTCTAATTATATTGAGATTATAAAAGCTTCTGTAGCTAGATTTGAAATCATTATGGAATTAAAGAAGTTTTTCATTCATGGAGATGAAATTATTTGTGTCTAACGAAAAGTAAAAATCAATCAATAACAAAATAAGTTCGAAGAACACACTACCCAAGTTTCATAGTACAGGCATATCAACTCAGGCGCATGTGAAGTGTCGCACGGCGTCACGTTAACGCATTCCGTCCCCAACCGACGCGTGGAGCGGACGTCTCGATCGCCAGTCAAACAAACAACACCGTCTTATCTTGAAATTTTATGTTTTGGAACGCGTCGACTCCTTAACCGTGGTAGTGTAATAAAAAATTGCGATAAGCAACAGCACAGGATTGTCAAGTGTTTGTTATATGATAAAGTGGTACGCTTTCGGGACTCTTTTACGCTTTTATCGGTCTTCAGCAGCAACTTAAGATAACAAGGTGAGCGTTGATAGCTTTACGATAATTAGTTTGCTTTGCAGCCCATTCATATTGGTATTTCGTTAAGGTCTAATATTTGAAGTTCTGGAGCTAGGGCCATTTGATTTGTTAACTAAGTCTTGACCCAGAGCCGTACCTAGGCTTGTTTCTGTTGCGTTTATAGCACTTTCTTATTAAATGTCGATAAATAATTCCTTATTAGATACTTAAGCATTATTTACAACCAATAATTCACCATTTATTGTATCGTCAAGGTTTGTTTAAGTGCTTTCTTACAATTTTACTTGTTTATACTTTCTAAGAAACACATTTCTATCATGTATTTAGAAATGATGAACAACAATGGCTTTATTGGAATTAATGGAAACATTAACACCTTTCTTATAACAGTAACTATTCAAGATATTGAACATAAACTTTATGTCTTTGACCTTTAAAAGGTTAAACACAGTGTAAACACTGACGAAGCCGGTAATAGGTCAAAGGTTCCTTGTGACTCTTGGCACAAAACAGCCACCTCTTCTTATCCCAAGGAATCCATAACTACCCCATAAACGATTATAGAGGAAGGCCAGCAACGTCCTCCAGTCTGTAACTTAATAAAAACAAAATGCTATAGCTCGTGTCAAGACGTGGTGTTTATGATAAATGTTCTTAGCAAGCATATAAGGAGATCATACCATACCTATCGCTCGTGGCAAAATAATAACAGCCGCACTAGTCGATCTTCGAGGTGAATCAACGCTTATCGGGGTCCGTAGATGGGTGACCATCCATTACATGGAGGGGTCTCGGCCCTCCGTGGCGCAGCCCGGCTGTCATTCATAGATCTTTGACAATCGTTACGGGTAGTCAGAAGCCTGAAAGTCTTACAAAGGGGTATCGTGCCACCTAGTTGCTAGGTTGTGGAGGTCAAATAGGGAGTTGCTACATGTAAAATATACTGGTATTCAGCTGCACCAGTACCCTAATTGCGTAATACAACACAATCTGTTTCGATTTGAAACAGATTGCTAATCCATTGCTTCATAATTTGGAAAAAAAATCTGCTCAACAATGTAAATAACGCAATGAATGTTGTTGAACTGTCAAAATGAAACAAATTAGGCAAAATTGTTTACGAAAATAAGTTCCTCAATTCAACCGGTTAGACTGGAAGCCGACCCCAGTATAGTTGAGAAAAACGCTAGGCAGATGATGATAACCATAACATGCAGTATGCAGTAGGAGTCTATATGAACCTTATAGTATGCTATCACATTCAAAAGAAACAAGGTAATTTGGAGCTACACAATATCCGACCACAGGATCGTCTTAGGGCAATCTCCTATTGTAAATTCTTGGAACATATCCCACCTTGAAATCGTACCAAAGTCACCTTGCTTATGTTCACGACTTTGTACGCCCAAGAAAACAATGTTCAAATCACACAACAGTCACTATTTATCACTTATGAATTAGAGTAAGTACACGTTGTTCCAATTACTTATCATCTGCTAATGACATTGTATGTATAAGTTTATAAGATGCAGGTAGCTATACGATCGCCATTCGTCACAGCATTATTTCTAGGAATTATTTAATCTGTTGGTTTAAGACCCTTCGTAACCATAGCTAAAGCTATAGGTAGGTAGGTAAATGTTGAATTTATACAGATTTTTCTTTCTTTTGGATAGAAAATAATTACATAACATACATAACACGCGCATTGTTTCCCCGAAGGTTTGGGCGGATCACCCACATTACGCCAGCTGTTATGTTTAAGTTCCATGGGGGCGACTCTATTGCCATCAATCGGACACAAATCCTGACTCGGGCTGCTACTGAGAAATTCCAGATTGAAAAACCCAATAACACTTTGCCCGACCTGGGAATCGAACCTCAGCAGTAGCCCTCGAGACCACCTGACCACTAGACCAACGAAACCAATAATTATGTGGATTTAACAAGGGTTTTCCACCATCAATGTTTTGTGGTAAAACATTGTGAGGAAACGGGCATGTCTTTAGAACCAAACATTATATTCTACACTTTCAACAAATAATGATAACCTAACACAAACGTGCGATAATTTTTTGCACCTCCTCACAATTCGTCCCTGCTTTTTTGGAGAAATAAAAAGTCATTCGATAGGGCTCAAGTTACAACCTCTACGGAACACATTTGTAAGATTTATAGTGCGCAGCGTTCCGGTGCGTGAAACGCGAGCCGCGGTCGCTAACACAGGACGTATGGTGACGATTTTGCGGATAATCGCAGTTTGTTTTAGAAAGAATCGTATATTATGAAAGGTTTATGGAATATTATTATTTATAACGTGTCTTACAACCAAGGGATCTTGAGCATTAACCAATAACCCTGTATCAATCAATCTGCCTAGCTTTTTCCCAAATATGTTGGGGTCAGCTTCCAGTCTAACCGGATGCAGCTGAATACCAATAGTATTTTACATGGAGCGACTGCCTATCTGACCTTCACAACCCAGTTACTGGGTAACACTATACCCCTTGGTAAGACTGGTGTTCCAACTATTGGGCTTCTGACTACGCGAAACGACTATCAAAGATCTACGAATGACGGCCGGGACCAACCCTGTGTACGGATTTAAAATATAGATTAGCAGTCGAAATTATCGTGTTTATTGAAAGCGGAATTCGAGAGAAAGTCTAAATATTGCTAACAATTTCTATTTATAGCCAATATTAGAATTCCAAATTGACCTGGCTATCGATTTAAATAAGCAGTCGTTATTATAAAAACCAATGTTTCTAAAATAATTGCATAAATACCCATTATTTTTATTAAATCTAATTTGTGGGGTTTTGTAACAAAGTTTTCACTAGATATTTTTCTAAATCGCAGTAAAAAAAAATAGGCAGTCGTGGGAACTGCCGAAGTGCTGACAGAAGTGAAAACTTAAAACTATGAAATAACTACTGCCCAAGAGCAACAAGTCATACTCATAGCTACAGATATACTGTTAACATTAGCATGTCGGTGACGCGAACCCATAAGAATTAACCGTAACAAAAATCACTCAACGCTCGTAAAGAAGTTTTCAGTTAAATTAAACCTATTTTAAAACGATCCATCTTCCAGCACCCTAATTGCGTAATACACGATCAATCACAATATGAATCATTTTGAAAGAGATTGCTAATCCATTACTTCATAAGTTCGAAATAAAAATCTGCTCAACAACGTAAATAACGCAATGAATGTTGAACTGTCAAAATGAAACAAATTTGTCATGAGCGTAAGAATATTCTGTTTCATTTTGACAGTTCATGTCAAAATGAAACAGAATATTCTTAATCATTTACGAAAATTAGTTTCGCAATTAGATAGCTGAGTATTTCATCAAAAAACTAATTGATGTAACAAGACAGCATAGAATCCTTCTGTCTGATTGACAATTCAAAATATTGCTGACGCAAAATATCCGTTCTAGGAATTCTAAGTCTAAAATGTGCGCCGTCCTTTACTCGTTAAGTTTCGCAACGCCAAACAAACATGGTGCGGATTGGAAATTGTCAACAAATGCTTTTGTGAAGTTAGCAACAACAGTTAGGGCTAAATGGCTAAGTAGGCACTTTTAATTTGCATACTTTACACTTTTATACATGTAGTTTCATTTGCTGAGTTTTCTGTAATTGTAGGCCAAAGTATTGTTTTAGATAGTGGCATTATTATTTAAACCCACTAACATACCTGACTGCCTGGTTATTATAGTAGTCGCAACTTCGGGAGCGCGACATTTGAGCATTGGTTCCCAACCCAACATAATATTGCTCGACCCGGAGCTTGCACCCACAAGCTCCGGGTCGAGCAATATTATGTTGGGTTTTATCATTAGGAAACATTAGCAGTCAGAGTCTGGATTTGTGCCCGTTTAATGGCAATTATTGGCAATGGGTTTGTTCGATCCTTAATACTGCGTGTAATAAAATAACTGGAGATATTTAACTGTATTGGCCTCTGCCTTTCTCTTTGGAATATAGACGTGATGTTATATTATAGAGAGGTCTATTGCTAGAGCATTGATAACCACTGTTGTTACTTATTAAATACCTACCTTAGAAATAAATGTACGCCTTATGTTGCACAAGTATAGTACAGGGCACAGTATGTTTCCTTGGGGAAGTACAATAGATATAAATCCACACAAAAATAATATTGCAACGAATTTTATGTAATTCGCTTTGGTTTCCAGTCAAATTTTAATTTTAACTGAATTATCACTATTTTATTTTGTAGTTAAACTTACTTCAGGGGTCGACGATATGTCTAATTATATCAAACGCCTTTCACCTAGATACCGCTTGGATATCTTAATAATTAAAGTAAATGCTATATTCGACAATGGTGGTTGTTGTCATATTATTTTTCATTGTTGTACCTAAAAGATTACCGTCATACCAATACTTTTAGGGGTAGGTAGCCAGCTGTATCACTGCTGTACGCCTTTCTTAACAATATGTGTTCAAAGATGGATTTCTCCCCGCGTATCTAAAACCTACTCGTTTCGGATCAATAATATTGCAAACAGCGCGTTACAAGTAGAAACAGCAAACCGTTCCACGCCGATTTGTATTTGAAATTAAAACTAGTAGTGTGTTGGCTCCTTATCTTTCTGCGAACGAAGTGACTCATCGCTTCAGCCAAACATACAGGTATTGCAAAAAGGAAATGAAGTCTTTAGAAGAAACGAAATTCACACTATGTTACAAGATCCGCTTCATTTGTTTCAAAGACTTGATTTTAGCATTATGTACCAATTGGTTTAAAACTAACCAGTCTATTCTGTAAAAAATCTCACCGCAAAAACTTAGGTGTAGTGAGGTGAGAAAGAATAGATTGGCTAGTTAGTATATGGAGCGATGTTGACAGTGTGAATGCCGCCGACTTTATGACGTGAAATTGAAGAATAGTGGGACAATAACATCACAAGAATTGTTTCCCTTTACTTCGTCGTTTTTCCTTAAATGATTTTTCTTTTTTTACAACCACAAAGTAGCTGATAAACAGACGTACGACCAAGTAGTAATACGGTTGGATTTTTCTTGAAAATACTTAAATATTGATAATAAATTTCCTAATTAAATTATAATTTATAACACGAAAGACAGAAGCTAAAGTGTAAACGAGCGTGAAAACATTTCTAAACGATAAAATATTCATTGATACACGTACTTAATCAAAATTAATTAGACTAGTCAAGTTTTATCAGATAAATCTTGTTTGATATCTACTATACAATGCTTCGCAACGATTACTTGTTGTATTCCTAATTGATAAGCAGTCGTAACTTGGCAAACAGACGAATGACAAAAATTTACCAAATATTGACGTATTCATTCCATTTGTGTTCTGAACATGATTGTCAACAGTTCCATAATGACGACATAGTTGCCTACGACAAAATAATATCTAAATTAGTCAACGCTTACCATACTGACGATGTCACAGTGACACGTCATCTCATGGGACTTTCGTCACAGTTTTTCTGTCTATATTCTGTACATATTATATTTTAAAGTCGCTCTTCATGTCTGTCTGTGTGACCGCATGGTTCTTCTTAACTTTGCCATGGATTTTGTTGCGATTTTTACCATCATTTAGAAAATATATTCTGAAAGGTTATATGCTTAATACATTAAAATTTAACTTACATATAAAGACAGAATCTCGATGTTTTGTCAAGTAGTAAAAAACCGTGTGAAGCAGGAGCGGGTCGCTAGTAATATCTAAATTAGTCAACGCGTCCCGCGACTATATTGACGACGTCACAATGACACGTCATCTCATGGGACTTTAGTCACGGTGTTTAAACAATAAAAAGGATTCGCCAATGTGGGAAGATAATCTCACCTTCACAAAGGATCCATTCAATTATAAATAATGGATAATCCTGCATATCTTAGCAAATTCTTCTCCTCCTCGTGCCATCTTCATAAGAATTAGAAAAGTCTTTACAATACTAAAGGCTGATAGTTGCATCCACAGGAACGTTATCTGAACCATTAGTTTACATTTTGACCAGATACTATTGGAACAGAACTGTAACCTAATTACGTAACTTTTTTTCGGAAACAATTATGACAAATTTGTTTCATTTTGACAGTTCAACAACTTTTATTGCGTTATTTACGTTGTTGAGCAGATGTTTTTTCCGACTTATGAAGCAATGGTTTAGCAATCTGTTTCAAATCGAAACAAATTGTGATTGATCGTGCATTATGCAATTAGAGTACTGGAAACAAAGTCTCCTGGTATAGTCTTTTAAATGACTACTCCAATTCTTCAGCAAAATAGAATTTCTTTTTAACATTTTAAATTTTATCGAACCTTCCACATGAGTACGCTTACCGCATACTTGGAAATCTCTAAATATATTTCAACCCCAAGTCGGCCGGAACAAAGACAATCTCCACAGACAGACATGGACGGATCACATCTCAAGTGCGTATATGCCGTCTCCCCACAGACAATGGCCATCCATCCTGCACCTTATGTCCTGTCACCTGTGCTCTTGATGATCTTATTACTGTGTCAGTGAGCGGAGTTTGCGCAGGTGAATTTTGGGTCAAACACGTTTGAACTTTTTGCCATCGATACGCTTACACTATTTGTCCACCGCACCGTGAACATCGTCAACGAGAAACGAGATTACGCGGCTATAGTAAATGTACTGCCGCTACTTTGGCGTCGCCGTTGTCATCTCGTTCTCGTTGACGTACCGTTCACGATGCGGTGGACAAACGGCCTTAGAAGAAGAATACTTGGTCAAATGGTCAAATCAAATGTCATGTCAGTGTCGTAACATCATTGTTCAAGATGTTTTGGTTCAGTCCTCGACCATAATGGATATTGTCTGTCTGCTTGGGATCGTCACACGTCGGTATTACATATATTATTATTATAATAAATGACACAATTGTATGTTTCACTTGTATGGTGAAGACAGTTTTCTCTCGGGAGTTTTTGAATGATTCTATATTAGTCTTTTTTGCTACTCTCTGTAACTGTTGAATTTTGGGTCCGCCCTTTTCTTATACTTTGCCAGAAGGGGGTGCTTACCAAGATAACGACTAATAGAGATAATTATACTGAACAAATTTTGATTTTTAAGTAGGTGTTTTATTACTCTGGGAGTTCGGGTATAATTTTACTAACCATTTTTTCAGTATGGGGTTTAATCTGAGGATGTTTTCGTTTTTTTTAACACGGCACATCTTTTTTGTCCTTCAATAATATCATCATAATCTAACTACATATCTGCTTCATCATCATCCCCTTGCTTTAAAAAAAATTGTCAATGTCTATAATTGTCAAATTTCTTCTTCCATACTTCTCTATCAGTCATCATCTTGGTGGTCACCCCCTTTCCAGCCATATCATCTTTCATACAGTCCATCCATCCTTTGTTCGGTCTTCCCATACTCGTATAGCCATTAATTCACACTATAACTCTACTTACTTTTTTCAATTAGCAACAGTTGATAGCAAATTCTCATTCCAATATCAAATGGAATATTTCATAACCTACAAGTAATATGATATTAAGTTCTGCTATCACATTCTGGGTCCAAGGATTTGTAAAAATATTGATAAACCAAATGACACAAATAATTATAATTACTGTAATTATATATTATATCAGCACATGGCTACTGCTTTATTCTATCGATATATTATTTACAAGTAACACAGATAAAATAATAGAAACGTTATGTAGATAGCTTTGTTTGTTATATTAGAAGTTTCGAGATAATAATATGGCCAACGAAAAGAAATTTGAGAAAAAAATATCTAACGATTATTTGAGTTGAAGTGCAGAAGCAAATGTTGTAAAAACGCACGAAATAGGTAAATCAAGTGAAATTAATAGGGTAAATAAATCATTTTGAATATAACATAATTATGTCGTCAAGGGTGCAGGTGACGGACATTTGGGAAGCTCCTGCAGGTGGAACATAGCCGCAATAAACGTGGCCACCTACTGAGTCCAAACATTAGTTATAATTTAGATGTAAGTATCGTCGATACGAAAGGAAGAAGAGTAAGAACATATTATATAAAAAAATAAGTAAAGAAACCAAGTACATGATGTGTGAACATCATAGAACTTACTTCCAAAATAAATGTCAAAATCATTTCAAATGTACTTACTATGTACATTTAAAATGACTCCATATACCACAACCAACTAACATAAACTAGACACTGCATATATAACCACGCATATCAACAGAACGACTATTAAACCAACAGATTATGACAATCTTGATTCCAATCAAGAAGCCATTATCATTTCAAATTGCCTCCGTTGACTTTCCTGTGGTTTTTCAAATCAATACTAGATAAGGAAATAGAGGAGCTTGTGGCTAAATGATATCAGATGGACGGGTCGATCGAAGGTTAAACTATGCTTGCCGCGGTTGGTTACGGGGATTGGTGACTATCCATTACATATCAAAACCCCTCCGGGACACGGAAAGCACGGTAAGCCGTTGTACCGGCTGTCATTCGTAGATCTTTGACAGTTGTTATGGGTAGTCAGAACCCCAAAAGTCTGAAAACCAGTGTTACCGAGGGATATCATATTACCCAGTAACTGGATTGAGGAAGTCAGATATGCAGTCGCTCCATGTAAAATACTGGTATTCAGCTGCATTCAGTTATACTGGAAGCCGACCCCAACATATGTAGTTGGGACAAAGCTAGGCAAATTGATTGACTAGATAAGGAAATAAACTCACGTTGTTAAACTAGCAAACATATGTATTTGTGATATATTAATGGCACTGAGGTCAAGTCCATCAGCATCACTATCATTCATTGATAGTATAAAATATTCCGATCTCTTCAGGAAAGGGAAAATTGATATAACTAGTTGTAGTATTATAATCAACTTAGGTTTTATTCGATAACCTTAGGTATCTTCCATTGCGTGGTGTAGGTCATATGGCAGCTGCTCTGGGTACTGATAACGTCTTAACTTCTCTTGATTTGTGTGGCTCAGCGCTTCTCTTCCATTATCCATGATCTCTTCCATCATCATTAAATCTGTATCGACTATTTATCCCCTTTCCAGCCTTAACATCTTTCACGCAATCATTCCATCGTTTCATACAATCATTTTTCGGTTTTCTTTCTCCCCTATAATACCCATTCGTACTCAAGTTTCTTAGTTAGAATTCCTCTATTAAGCAAAAAAAATTGTTGCAAGTCGGATGTTTTTACTACACATAATTGAAAACGAATCCCACATCTGAATTCAGCCAACAAAAATTATTGTAACATTAATAACAAGAATAAATCATAAAATTATAATGATGACCTAAGCAGAGAATTTTACGATGCAGTTTGAGCTGCGCACGTCATGCGAACTGGCGCAAAATTATAGCTTCTGGAAACCATTGTTTCGTTACTATTTTATTAAAATATTGTTGCTACGCACAGACGAGTAGAAATTAGGGCAATAGACAACACTATTTCTTATTACGAACATTCTAGGGTTCTACGAATTCTTTGTAAGTAGGCCAATACTACATAAATATCATAAAGCGTCTTGGCAAGGAATCCCGAAAGGGATCACCGTTTAAAAGCATCAAGGCGTCTCCCCTCAAAGGACCACGGCTAAGTTACGCACGTGGACTTGGCTTCGCTTTGTTTAAAAAAACAACCGACTTCCAAAAAAAAAACGCTACAAAGAGAAAATTTCGGAAGTTTGTGTCTTTGGTTTTAAATTTTCGTTTTTTGCCACTGACTTCTTGTTTTTTTTTTTGTAAAAAGGTTTTATTTTTCACTTTTTTGTTGTGGTACTTACTCCACACAAATTCGAATACCACTACCTGCTATGTAAATAACAGTGACAGGAACTTATCATATCATCCACATCCTAAGTGGAAAAAAATACGTATTATTGAAGCTAACTCGAAAACTATCCAAGCAAAGTTAATAAAATTTATATGGAACCACCTCGAGAGCATACCCAAGAATTTTCTAAATCGATCTACAATTTGACGGAGAAAAACGCTACGAATATAGAACCTTCTCCTTTTTGGATGTCGGTTAAAAATGTAGGCGGCATCGTTCACTGCGACCCATAGCCACGCTATGCACGAATGCGTAGCTGGAAACAAATGAACCTTTCCGTGCACATCCCGCGTAGCAGTGGATGATCGCCTTCCCCTCTGCTGGTCTGCTAAAAATAATAAAGTGCATTCATATATCCAGGTAATGGCTGGTGATCGTGACAATTTCCATTAGTTGTACGTTCTAGAAACCCATATCCTTATCCAGAATATGAAAATTACCGGCGACAAAAGGTTCGCCTATACGCACTTCCACCACTGGCGATTAGTGATAAGCGAGTAGAGCTAATAGTAACTGAAATCGAGTTGTTTGTTTTTTTTCTGTAGCTTTTTTCTTTTTTTTCATAGCTGGCCTCTAAGGCCATGATTATTTAACCGAGCAAACCTGTGGGTGCCTTAAGCTGCTACACTCAAAGCCTCCAGCCAGGGACTTATAAACTAGGTGAACGCTCGCTAAGGGCACCCCCTGTAGGGTACGAACCTCGGCTTAGGGCGTTTACTGGAGGGAGGACATTGTTTGACAGAATATTCTTAAATACTAATGTATCTCTTTTACTGACACGGGACCTACAATCTGTACATTTCCTCAGCGACAAAATAGTCGACAGCTAGTCGCTTCCTTGTCTGCGGTGGGATGCGCCTTAGGAGCATTATTTTGTTTCCTACCGCAATCACAATAAATATTATTATATTATCAAAACATCATTACATAAACTGGTCATTAATATTCCGTTGGAAAAACAATGAAAAATTCTTAATCAGTGTGTAATTTCGATATCAAAATGTCATTGTTTTATTTGTTTAAGTTATTGCCCGTTATTTCTAAGGTGTGTCCATTAATGAGGCTGATAACGTTCTAAGTACTCTTAGTAATTAAAGTAAATATTTACTTTTGTAATGTTAAGAACTTATACTTATCTACTATAACTTTTATTTACTATTAATTATTATTTAAAGATGCAAAATGTGAGTGTACTACATATTATATAGGTACACCTCTGACTAACCCTTCGGGGAAACGAGGCGTGGTGTGTACCTATGTTGTTTTATTAATTTATATAAAATGTGTATATTGTTGTCTTACTAATCCTAACTAAATAAATTAATAAAGATTTGCATACAATTATTTGAATATAAATTTTCATCATTTCTTTAATGTGCACTTTGCAAAGAATCGTACCAAACTTGAAACATCGTCAAAACCATAATTTAATAATATAAGGCGATATTTTCTCACGTTATTGTCAAATTCATTGTTCCTGTTTACAAAGAGATTCGTCTTGAACATTGCAGATTATTTCACACACATTTTAAGTAGAAGATTTTCATATAATAGGTAATGGTATGCGCTAACCATAGTAAAGGCTGACGCACATTTGGACGGCCATCGCACTCTACAGGCGGGTCGCACCGCACTGTATTGAAACGCGATGAGCTGTGATCCATTGTGGCAGTAATGTGCGCTTAGCTTAAGGGTGTCAAAACATGGAGTGCTACTCTAATTACAAATAGAACACATTACAAACATCGTTACGCAGAGCTACGCCTATACACCCACATTTCGCCAGTTATGTCTAAGTCCCATGTAATAGGGGGCGAGCTTATTGCCATCAACCGGGCACAAATCCAGACTCTGGGCTGCTACTGAGAAATTCCAGATGGCAAAACCCAATAACACTTTACCCGACCCGGGAATCAATATCATGATCAGCAGTAGCGCTTGTGACCACTAGACCAACAAGGCAGTCAAAACACATTAACGCATCCAAGGACACCGAACGAAACACAATAGAAGTTTTAATGTTATAACGCCTATGGGCATTTAGTGTCCCTCAAATTGTGTGTTAATTCATGACAAACTTCCATTTTTTCCATTAGACAAATAACTAACGTGTTGTTTTGTATTGTTTCAGCTCAAAGGACGATGAAATAGACGGTAACTGCATAGTACGCGCGCGGGGTCTGCCGTGGCAGTCATCGGATCAGGATATCGCCAAATTCTTCCGAGGACTCAATGTTGCCAAGTGAGTAACGAAAACAGTATTAATATGATGATTAAGGAAACCAAATATACAAACGAGAATTTATTTCACCCTGAATAAATCCAGTCTGTCAAAAACTGCTGGACATAGGCGTCTCTTAAGCTGCCCCACAACACCCGGTTTTTCACCTTTCTCATCCAGACTGTACCACACAGCAATTTTATGACTCTATTCTTTAACTGTATCCTACCTTGTAAGCAATTCTGCCCTATTACCGGTTTCTGCTCTTTTACTTGACCAATATCCCAGCAATGTAAAAGATTTGGACGAGGCCTTCGATAAAGCTGTTACTGGGGCCAAGTGTAGGAATCATTTACACAAATACTTAACCTCTCTTAGGCCTACTTGCACCAAAAACCACTAAACGTATTTAAAACATCATTCTTTCTCTGCCATCTTTAAACAATTGACAGAAACAGAACGATGTTTTAAGTCCGTTTAGCGCTAAATGCATTTAGTAATTTGTGGTGCTAGTGAGCTTAAATCTTAAGACCCATTATCCTAACCTAATGTTGTGTCCTACAGGGGTGGCGTAGCCCTGTGCCTGTCGCCTCAAGGTAGACGTAACGGCGAGGCGCTGGTGCGGTTTGTGTCACAGGAGCACAGAGACATGGCGCTCAAACGGCACAAGCACCACATTGGATCGCGGTACATTGAGGTAAGCAGTAAATCTTTGGGGATCTAAATATCAAATTCAATCGCCAACACGTAATAAGCAAGCTCGGTGATCAATAGGTTCTGGTTTCTCTTGTCGAAGTGAGGTCTGTAGGCAAAAGGCTTCTTGCAATTGCTCTGCAGTGAAGTTTAAACATTACAAGCTTATGCTATCACCAACCTTAACCTAAGCAAAGCTTCTTTCCTATTTTATATTTTTTGACAAGTCACACCGATTGGAAAAACGTGCTTTGGTCAAATCCCTTTTATCTGTGATTCTCAATTCTTTATCTTTCAACTGCTTCCCTTCAAATCTAGCTGTTATTAAGTACTTAATCCTCTTTGTCTCTCACCCAGGTGTACCGTGCAAGCGGCGAAGATTTCCTGTCAGTAGCAGGGGGCGCCACTTGCGAGGCGGCCGCGTTCCTCTCACGTGGGGCGCAAGTCATCGTGCGTATGAGAGGATTACCTTACGATGCGACACCGCAACAAGTTGTAAGTATATACGTGGAACCTGGATAAACGAGAGTTCAAGGGTTCTTCGCTTGTAGAGGTTTAACAATAACTCGAGTTTCTAGCTTATAGAGGTACAGGAATGGCCGTTCTAACTTATAGAGGTTGAAGCTGGTTGGGAAAAGGTTGAGAGGTACAAAACCAATGTTAGTTCCACGAGATTTAAGGATGAGTCATAAATAGCAGATGTTAAATTAGGCTCGACTGTCGCTTATAGAGGTACAGGGCAGTAGCAGTCTCAGTTATAGAAGTATCATGAGTGAAAAACGACTTTTTCTTTTAGAGGTTTCTGTTTCTCACATATAGAGGTTTTCGAGGGGTTAAAATGACGGGAACTGGTAATTACTCTCATTTATAGAGTTTTCTCGCTTACCCAGTTCTCACATACTCAGGTTTGACTGTATTGGTCTTTTCGGATCGAAGGACCAAAAATGTATAGTGTGCTAGCCGACATATTATGGCGAATAATTTATCATTTAAATTATGTTTTGTGTTGCATAATGCAAGTTATTTTGCATACTATTGTATAGCATCATTTTTCTAACTTGAACAGACAGATGTGCTGCTGGGGAGTTTGTTGCGCCACTTCTTCTTCCCAGCTAAAGCATTAGGAAGTGGTGAAGGATGGGCGTTTTGGGGGACTGTCTTATGTAATTTTGACGTTCGAAAAGTGCTGATTCTCAGCCTAGTTTGAATAAATGACTTGAATTTTGAATTGAATTTTTGTACTGGTCTTTTGCCTTACAAATTAAAGTGTTGGCTCAGGGGCCATAGATAGAACCTGAATAAATGCAAGGCTGAATAAATGAATATTTCATTCACGACAAATAAGTAGTAGAATATTGATTAAAGTTAAGACTCTTGAATCTTTACCAATAATGAAGCAAAGACCTCATAGCTTTGCCTAGTAGACTCTCCCATAAGGAAATTTACGAATCTATACAATTATATGCCCAGTATGGCAATAAAAAAACCGGCCAAGTGCGTGTCGGTCTACGCACAATGAAGGGTTCCGTAGTTGGGATGAATTTATCCCAAATACAAACTGAACATTGTAGTTGAAATACATGTTCCCCCATACATTGAGAGATTTACCATGGTATTTTAAGACCTTATAGATTCTTATAGAGGCTTCTTATAGATTTTCCAGTAATCTATGAGTAAAGAGCCATACTATGTATTTTTTTCAAAATTTTGGGTCCGGTAGTTTCGGAGATAAGGGGAGGATGATAAATTTTCATCGAATTTCGTAAATATCTTTAAAAGTGTTTATTTTAAAATTGTATAAAAATATTTTTAAGATCCTCTCAACAAGCCCTTTCATTTGATATGTCACACGGTACTGTTAGCAAAACTTTTTTTTTAATTTTCTTATTTGCCCCCCAAAAGTGAGCCCTATATTCAAAATTCATTTATTTACGTTACACGTTCGTATTTGGGTCACAGAAATACATATGTGTACCAAATTTTAACTTAATCGGTCCATTAGATTCGGAGCAAATCGGCTGTGACAAATGGACAGACAGACAGACACATAATTGATCCTATAAGGGTTCCGTTTTTTCCTTTTGAGGTACGGAACCCTAAAAATGCTACCCTTGATAAGAAAACCGATTTGTTTCTGTTTATAGGAACCCAAGCATTAATCGCAATCTTCTTTTAACACAATAATTACAATCTAACTTCGCAATACTATTGCCAGCCAATCAGAAACCGTCAAATTGATAATGTGTTGTCAACTTCAACGATACGCCATAACCTTTAGGTTAGTTGCTGAGATTAGGTATATACAGCAGCTTACTTACCTTATCTAACCTTTACTGTAATCATATTATTTATTAATAAACTTGAACTAGATGGAATGACATTTGCTTCGGTAGTTTCTAGATTTTCTATTCTAAATATATACATGCAAATAAATAAAATTGAAGTGTCTATTTGTAATGTCAAAATAACAGTTTTTTTACTAAATGCTTAAGAAATACACGGTACTAATAACAAAAAAGAATATTTAATTTTTTTGTCACACGCCATTATGTAATATATATCAATAATACATGTCTTATGACATGTAATTGAGGCATAAACAGTACAGACTTGTGGGGAGGTGGCGGGTTTATTATGTATATTACAGGGTCCTACTACCTATAGGTACACCTCTGCCCAACCCTTCGGGGAAACAAGGCGTGATATTATGTTATGTGTATAGATACCCAATTTTTTTTAGAAAGCATTCTATAATATGACCTTTCATTAGATACCAAACACGATACCTATATTTACCAAAAAAAAAATCTTGGCCCTTTACATCTATAACGCTATAAGCCACCATATTAGTCATTTTATGTGACGTCAGTAGGCTTTATAACCCTTGAAACAACATGACGCTTGCAACGATACCCCATATGTCAAAAAACGATGAGCAGTTAAGGAGTTATAAGGGAACAGATAAACATACATATATACATACATAGCCCGTTAAAATCATAAAGGTAAAGAAAAGAAAGAAAGAAAATACGTTTATTTGCGGTAAACATGACGCAAATAAAGAACACAAAACAAAAAAGAACAAGTTGGAGGAAAATATGCGTCACATCCACGCAAAACGGCCATCGCTCAGCATAATGCTGCGACCCTATGTGAGACAGAGCCCTAATGAGCCAAGGTACAATAACTACTACACATTTGTACAGAAATACCAATTATTCGTGTCATTCAGCTCACTTAGTCGCTTACTATCTACTTGAATTTCTTTCCCCCGGCTTGAAGTTATGTTTCCATTACCAACTACACTACGTTTTTATGGTTAACCAAAAAAAAGATTTGGTAAAGTTTTCTCAATTGAACAAACACACAAAGTGTATATGGACCTTTCTAGGCCTCGTAGATTTATAACCCAAGCCCCAACTGCAGTGGCGAAGTGGGCCTGTCATAATTATTTGATGTCTTCTAAGACCACACCTTGTTTGCCACCCAGTTTCTCTTCTAGCCCATCTCCAGAATTCTGCCTCCATCTATCTAATAACACGCAAATACTAATAACAATCTCAATTTCCAGCTGGATTTCTTCTCAACGGGCGACAACCCAGTCCTAGTTCTGGATGGAGCAGAAGGCGTGCTTTTCGTCAGGCGAGCCGACGGCAGAGCGACAGGGGACGCATTCGTTCTCTTTGCTAAAGAAGATGACGCGCCTAAAGCGTTGTCTCGACACCGCAAGTCTATTGGTGCCAGATATATTGAGCTGTTCCGATCTACAACTGCAGAAGTGCAACAGGTAAGGAGAATTAAGTTTTTTTTGTAATTTAAGCCTTCTTTCAAAGATTAGCGAAGATTTTGCTTTATCGTATTTTTGGTCGTGTTTTTTTGATCAGCATGCATATCAGTGAAACGTTTTTGAGAGAGCAGCGATTTCAATAATTTATAAGTACTTAGAAATATTCAACTCTGGCTCAAAAAAAGAAAATAAGTAAATAAAAAAATGGCTCAGTTTAATATTTAAAATTGACTAAAAGGCTTGCTAATGTATGTACCTGATTCAATAGTAAAGTTTGAGAACCTGTGAATTAGACCATCGAATCGTTCATGAATAGCTGAACGTGGCAGAAATCGTTTGGTTCTTCTATAGTTATAATAATATTATGAAGAGGTATTAAATTGTGGGTTTGTATGTAGGGGGTAATCTTCGGAACTGCTGATCCGATTCCGAAAATTCTTTCACTAAGGGGAAGCTACAGTATTGCCGAATGTCACAGAATATATTTTATGTTATTAAAACAAGAAATTTCACGAGGACGAAGTAACGAGCAGAAGCTATTCGTTCATATAGGTATTGATCTAAAACTTATTGACGGAACACGTCAAGCATATTGCAAATACGTCATGACAAAAATAACCACATTTATCGGAACATTAGACGCATCATCTGATAATGAGAAAGAACACAAACAAGCTATAGGAAGCTCCTTCAAATCGTTAGCTATCTATACAACATAACACTGATAACCTTTGACGCAAATACATTGAAGCACAAAGACTAATAGAACATTCTATAATAGATATGTATGAAGCAAATATATCAGTCGATTGGTTTGGTCTTATTGGTGATGTTCTTTAGAAAGGCCAGGTGCGTAGTACTCGCAACCGGTGTCCGTGTATGACCAGATGTATGAACGTAAACGAGGCAAAAGGAGTATGTAAGGATCGTAGCAGGTGGCGTTTTGTAGTTTCTGCCTACCCCCATGGGAAAAAGACGTGAGTTTATGTATGTGTCATAATTATTGGTCCATTAGAAACAAGCTTATGATTTCAGAAGAAAAAAATTCTAATCCAAGTTCGAAGTCGAAAAAAATAATCATTCCACTTTGCCCCACCCGGCCGCCCCACTGTTGGGCCAATCTGGAAAGCTTTCAATTTTTCAATGGAATCTGCCCTATACTATATAATTCGATTTGATGGGCAGATTCCACTTGTCTAAAATCTTGACGGATTCTATCCGACTAGGGCTAGCACCTTAGAATTTGTGTAGGTAGGTATGCTCGTATTTAACTAGTGGGGCTAAAACCACTGAAATTTTTTAGGCATTCTACTTTACCCCAACGGGTGTACTATGCCAAATCGAATGCCAAATAATCGAATATCAATTGATCGACCACTATAAATCGAACATCTAAATACTCGAACGTTCTTAAAATCGAATAGTTAATAAATCGAACATTCAAAATATCGTACACTCAATACATCGAGTGTTCAAAATATCGAATGTTTGTTTGATCGAGCGTTCAACGCATCGCATATTCATCCTATCGAAATATCAATATACTGAATACTTTTTATATAGAACTAGCTTCGCCCGCGGCTTCGCCCGCGTGGATGTCGGAAAATATCCCACAGGAACATGCTATTAGAATTCAGAGTATCCTATGTCCTAACCCAGCTTATGGCCTATCCGTGTGCATTTTATCTAAAAACATTCAGCCGTTACGGCATGAAAAGGCAACAGGCAGATTAATAATTCTGTTTTAGGGTTCTGTACTCAAAATGAAAAATTGAAACTGCCATGGGATCTGAAGGCAAAGGTCCTCGCACTCATCTGGGAGTGGCGCGTGGAGGCGAAACGCCGGGGCTTAACTCCGATGCCGCAAGAAGTCGCTGCACAGCGGACAGAGCTTCGGCGGGATCGCATGGCGACATGGAGAGTGCGATTGTCGCTGCAGCCATAGCGCTGGGCACACCACAATTGGGGCGATAAGACCCTTCTTTGAGGAGTGGCTAGAGAGGCACCACGGCGTCCTCACCTTCCACCTGACGCAGGTCCTCACCGGATACGGCTGTTTCGGGAGGTTCCTGTTCAGGATAAGGCGGGAGGAAACGCCCGGATGTCACCATTGTGTGGATCGCCCGGAGGACACGGTGGAGCATACGGTGGAGGTCTACCCGGCTTGGGCGGGGCATCGCCGTATCCTCGTGGAGGCGATCGGCGGCGGTGATCTATCGCGTCCGGCCCTGATTCGGGCCATGGTACGGAGCGAGAGAAAATGGGAGGCCGTCACCTCCTTCTGCGAAGCAGTAATGCTCGCGAAGGAGGAGGCGGAACGTGTAAGGGAGAGGCAAATTTTGCGCCCTCACGCCCCTAACCGACGCAGGAGGAGACGCCCTGGGCGTCGGAAATCGCGAGCCGATTTCCGGCCACCGTAGGCGCGGGCTTGCGGACGGTGAGCAATGGGTAGCTCGCCGTCCGATAAGTACCAGGCCCGGGTCGACGGCGCGTTGTGTTCCACGCGCGCCTCAAAGAGATGTCAGCAGAATTGACGGAGTCCGCTAGGGTCGATGCCTGCCGGGGTTGCGAATAAAACCGAAAGGGAAATCGTGGCCCCCGGCAACATGGCAACTGAAGGAACACGGGTGGGTTTTAGTCAGTTAGAGTCCGACATGCCCTCCCGCTCCATCCAGAGCGGGAGAAGTTATTTGATAATTTCTCACCCAAAAAAAAAAGGATGCTCTGAATTCCGGTAGCGTGTTCCTGTGGGATATTTTCCGACATCGACGCGGGCGAAGCCGCGGGCAAAGCTAGTTCTATATAAAAAGTATTCAGTATATTGATATTTCGATAGGATGAATATGCGATGCGTTGAACGCTCGATCAAACAAACATTCGATATTTTGAACACTCGATGTATTGAGTGTACGATATTTTGAATGTTCGATTTATTAACTATTCGATTTTAAGAACGTTCGAGTATTTAGATGTTCGATTTATAGTGGTCGATCAATTGATATTCGATTCTTTGGCATTCGATTTGGCATAGTACACCCACCCCAACAGTGGGGCAAAGTGGAATGATTCGAAAAAAGCTCAAAATTTTGTCGAAGTTAAAAAAAAATGCTCCTAATTATTTTGCCAATGGACCAGTTATGTTTGCCTCTATACAGCATGTATCAGAAAGGTGTGGTCATTTTCCACCAAACTGAAGGGATTAACATCGTAATCGCGTAAATGAATCAATGAATCGCGAATAACTCTACCATAGAGTTCATAATCTGTGTCCCCGAAAACACCTGGGGACGCAAAATTGTCGTCCCGTTTTCAGACTTTTCTGTAATGAATAAATTGTGGAAAAACCCAGTTAAGGCGATGTTGATAATTAAGGTGAATATTAAAAAAAAAAAAAACGTGCCATCGAGAATTTAATTCTTACTTAAAATCATCACCAACTGTATTAAAAGTTCTGCTGACAAATACAAAAAGACAGGAATTTTTTTTGCTTAACTTTTCAAAGAAATGTCTCAGATTCTTTTTTTTTTCATTGTGAACCGAGGCTGGTATTCTCAAAATTGAGTTTCCTTTATGAATCGGCCCTACTAATTGAGATAAATAAACCAAGGTACCGTTTTGAGAAAAAAAAAAATGGTCACGTTAATCATGCATAACAATACCTACTGGACCCAAATGTATGGAAAGGCTGATTAAGTGATTATGCACTACTATTCGACCTACATAATATTGGGTATATAATACACACACCAATTTAATGTTATGTTGGGACGACACTCCCGTGGCACACGACATCTTTGAGATGAAAATTCAAGTTTACAGTCAAAAAGGTAGCAAGAAAGTAGCTACAGAAAGTAGCTTCAATTTTACTGAAGAAAATTAAATTATTCAGCTCAATATTTGCTTTGTTCACTTGCAGTAAGCGTAAATATAATGTTATCAAGAATTGAGCCGTGTTGCTATTTATTGGGAGCCGCCACCGTGGCACATCATGCGATTGTGACGAGGTTGGTTGTACCTACAATCTCCCGCCATAACGCACTAGTTGCGTAACACTACGGCTTGAGATTTTTGTATTATGATTCATTTCGAAGTACAGACAGACCCCGCTTTACGCGAAGGATGCGTTCTGGACGAAATCGCATTAAGCGAAATTCGCGTATAACGGGGTATGATGAACTAGTAAGCCACATAAATAATAAAAGTGCTTTTATTGCAAAAATTTAACAGAATCAGCTCATTAATTGTTACAGAAAAGTTTTTACTCATTTAATCATAAAAAAAAAATATCTCATGTTTTTTGTTTTTGTTTTTAAGTACCTAGCATTTTGTTTGCGTACTTGCATTTTAGCGCGAAATTTTTTAATAACATATATAATCCTTACAATTACATGAGAAATATTTATCTAATGTTTTTTGAGTAGCATTATGTTTGCGTTCTTGTATTTTAGCGCGAAATTTTAAATTCGCGTAAAACCGAAACCGCGTCTAACGTGCGACGGTCGCACGTTAGACGCGGTTTCGGTTAAAGTGGGTGGTAAAGCGGGATGTTACTGTACATAGTAAAAAGGTCGGTCCAAAAAGTCCTGCCGCTAAAGCTACGGGGTCCTAGAAAAGCGGTGGCCGCCACATAACGGCCGCAGTGACAGCTGTCATAAAAATGATGGCAGCAGCGCTTTCTAGGAAAACACCAACTTACTTTTATAAACAACGTTTCTGTGACGTCATTCGCCGGTAAATTGCAGACACTATATGACGACCACCGTTCTTCTAGGACTATATGTCTGTATGTGGCATCGTAGCTCCCAAACGGTGGTCCGATTTCAATGTTTTTTTTTAACTAGAAGGCTAGTTTATTGGGGTGGTCCATTTCTGCCATTTTGAAGATAATCAGGTCTTGTTGCTTATAATGTACTTTGTTATTCGGGCTGTTTTAGAACCTAGGTATCTGAAAGAAATCCTAATAAAGAGGTGCTTATTTTTAGGCCAAAGATCCGGATGGCAAAGCTGCTAGCCTTTTGGGCACTTTTCCCATTGATAGCGTTGAGGACGAATTTTTTGATGGCCAATGGGTTGTTCCCTTTTTTGTATACCTATTTGTACATATTATACGTACATGTTTTATTCTTATATTGTATTTAAGATTCGTCAAAATAAATATACTACTGAACCTAAAAGGTACCTACAGTCAAACCTTCATTAAGTTCAAAGCTTCATCGACCATGACATAACAGACACAGCTCAAAACAAACTCCTACCTGCATTTATCAAGAAATAACTCTACGTGCTCACTACAAAAATATTGTCGACAAGTCTGAGCAGCCTGTTATGTTATCTACAAACATAATAGTGTAATCGCTGAGAACAGAGCCGCAAACAATTGTACGTAAATTGTGGTTTAATGTTAAACGCGACGATTTGAAACATTACTGATGATACAGCCAAGGCTTTTTCGCTATTTACTGCAGGCTTCCGAAAAAGACCTATGATGGCCCTAATATCTTGACGAGGTTGTGGTTGCAGCGAAATTGGTGTTTGACATGAATCACGGTTTCTAAAAAAATCTGCTGTCAGGCCGATGAAACCATTTAGCATCAGATTTACAAATTCAGGAACCGGGGGCTGAGTTCTATGACTAGATGCAACACACGGCTACACATCAAGCATTTCCAGTTTATGCTGATCTCGCATTGTATAGGATTTCCGTACAATGCAAAGTCAGCTTAGACTGGAAATGTATAGCTTGATGTGTAGCTGTGTGTACTGTGACTCTGTCTTGTGGAGTACAATACGACCGATATAACTTGGCAGTTCCGAACTTCGTGCAGAAGGCTGCGCAATAACATTTTTTGAAACCGAATAGTGACATGAGGTGAGTGTGAGTGAGAGAACATGTGTGAAAGTTCGCAGAGTCTATGTTCAGACCAGCCATGTTATATCGGGCATCGGCAGTTTTGTAGATACTATCGAAGAAACGCATATCTGTACACTGTAAGGACTATTCTTGTGTGCAGCGCTCGGCCGTTTTACTACATATAAGAATGTGGCGCCATCTACATCGCCACATGTGAACTACGCATCCCATTGACGTCACGCAAAATCCTGCATCGCGCAAGCGAAGTTTACCGCGCAACTAGCTACACATATACCAAGTCCCGACATTAATCGTCGGGCAGTTGCTCCCGTTTCTATGGAGGATGAGTGAACTTTACACCCTGTTCCTCATACCTCTGTAAGATAATCATTCCAAAAACGTTATTTTGATCAATATTTTTGTCTGTAGCCTGCCCTTGAGGTTGCTGGTAAGTATCTAAGTTTAAGTGGCCGTCAGTCGTTAAATGCACATGCAACAATTTGATACGCGTCGAACAAGGCCTTACATCATACACGTGTATTTTATTATTGTTACTTTCATAACGTTTTTTACTTTTTATTTCCTTATAGTTAAATTTAGAAACCTATAAAATGTATTTCCATTGCAACTTACTCGACTAAAGGAACACATTCGCGATAACTCTTACCTCATTGTTATCACTATCACTAAATATCCTAACATAATAATTATAAAACAAAGTCCCCCGCCGCGTCTGTCTGTCTGAACGCGATAAACTCAAAAACTACCGAACAGATTTTCATACGGTTTTTACAAATGGACGAAGTGATTCATGAGGAAAGTTTAGGTGTATAAGTCATTAAAGTTTTGTGTAAATTGGCTGAAATATGATATGACGATGATTGTTGAAGATGTCGGAAAATATCATGACGACTGGGAGCTTTACTGCGCCGTGTAAACCAATAGAATTATATGAAAATAATGTATTACGGAATTAATACATTGTTTACCCGGATTAACACATAGGAAATCTTTCAATCCTGGTAGTACGTTCCCGTGGAATATTTTCCGACATCCACGCGGTCGAGCCGCGTGCAAAATTTAGTAAAGTATAAATTAGAATGATGCCGTGAGTACTACTCTCGGCAATCCTTCTAATTTTTACAATGAGGCCAAAGTTACATTGCAATGACTTACTCGGCTTTACGTAAAATATTGTATCGTAAATGTGCTTCTTGATATAATTTAGCGTTCGGTAGTCTAATTACATTATTTTTATGGTATATGCAGTGATAAAGTCCTTAAAAAAATTGGTTGCATTGGAATTTCCACTTTGTCTTTTTTGACTTTGAGTTTGTTGTTGAAGCTAGTAATTCCGAGCCCTTAACAAAAACACTCGTCTAGCAACATATCTCTTTAATATTATTAATTGCAATATAATAATTTGTCGAATAAATAAAATTGATCGTTTGCTAAGTCATCACAAATAAGTATTTCTGCAATACTTAGATCGTAATAATTGATATATGATATTATTTTCCTTGTAAACGCTCTATCAGTAGTTTTAATTCTGATTCAACAAAAAAATATTTTGTATATGTTGCATGTCTTATTTTTCATACAAGTAAATATGGATTTCCGTAGAATAACAAAATGGATGTACCTAATAAAAGTATACACGTTTAACCAAAAAAATTTTTTTTAAAAAATCTGTCAAAACGAACTGTCAATTTAGAATCTCATAAATTACGTTTTAAAGCAATAAGAAAAATAAAAAGCCCTGTAGGTAGGTATCTTAAAAATATGGCCGTAGCCAAACAATTTAAACATAATTCAACAACTCCTCTCAACACCGCCTTACACTTCCTAACCAGCCTTCTTTTTCCCCAGGTCCTAAATCGGTCTTTAGAGACCCGCACCAGCCAGTCGAGCACGCCATCAACAGCGCCAGCTCCTGCTGAAGGTCTGCTGCCCGTAGCGCTCGTACCGCAGCATGTCATCACCTCCGGAACTGCCAAGGATTGCGTCCGGCTAAGGGGACTGCCCTATGAAGCGCAAGTAAGTGAATTCATAACTAGAAAAAATTGGTTGTCTGTAAAGTCGATTCACGGACGATAATTTTACGTGACAACGTCACAAGCCGAACGCTAAGGCCGATCGTGCCTCTCTATCGCTTGTTCCGCGCTCTCGCTTGCACGCTCGGCTCAGGTGGAACATGACACTTTTTCGTGCGTGCAGCCGGCGTTCATCGATTTATAAGACGTTATCACGTCAAAAACATTTTGTGCTGTTAAGTCGGAACCATTCTTCTTTTCGCTGCAGTTACTGGGTAGGTAGGTACCTACTTTAAATATCGTAATCCAATTAGTAGTACTTATAGTCTTCATAGATAGGTTTATCAGAAGAAATTGCAGCTAAAATGCCCGTCAGTATTTTAGTAGACCATTTATTTACGATTGGTAAGAAAAACGACTCGTCACTTGGATTCAGGAATCGGACAGAACATTCTTTTTTTATTTAAAAGGGATGCACAAGGCAAGATAATTTGAATTTCACGGCCTCCCCCCGTGAAATTCAAATTTTCTTGCCTTAGTTTTTGAATGAAATTCAGTGAATGAAAAATAACTTTAGAAAGTTGTATTGATGATTTTAATAGTTATAATTCTTACGTATATAAATATTTGTTACTGTGGGAAATCATATTTAGTTCAACATACGACCTAATACTGACCGGCAAATTGCAAAACACATAAGAAAATTTGAATTTCGGGGGCATCCCTGGAATTTTCACCTTAATAATAAGTAAGTATGACAAGGATCTCATTTTGTAATTGATTTATTTGCAGGTGGAGCACATATTGACATTCTTAGACGAGTTCGCCAAAAACATAGTGGTGCAAGGAGTTCACATGGTATACAACGCTCAGGTTAGTGTTATTTCTGATGTTGGTACAATAGGTACGGCCAATGAATCCTGGCCGGTCTGAACATAGGCTCTCCGAACTTTCGCGCATGTCCTCTCACTCACACTCGCCTCATATCACCGTTTGGTTCCTAAAAAATGTTATTGCGCAGCCTTCTGCGCGAAGTTCGGATCGGCCAGGATTCATCGCCTGTATTGTATCTAAGGGTCAACTCCCTTGTTGCCGACGGAACGCGAACGGCATGTTGCCATTAAAATAGGTACATATGTAAAGATTTAGAACTTGTATTGGGTTTTTATTTTATTAAGCTATTGCATAGCTTTTATCGCGGGCTTTGAGCGCGGCGACCGAATCAAGAAATTCCGTAACGAAAATAAAACCTAACACCCCGCACTCCGCCTACCATGTAATGACGGTTCTTTTTGTTTTATGTCATCACGTCATCATCCCAAGTGTAGCGTTGACAAATAGGAAGTATGAAGGTTACAAATGCTATGCAATAGCTTTACCGCGGCAGTCCCCGAGTGCCACACGTTTTTTTTTTTGCTTTTTGGTCTAATTTTATGCTGCACCGGACTGTCACTGCAAACCAGCGCTGTGTCTCTGACTCGCATAGGGTCACAGTATTATGCTGAGCGATGGCCATTTTGTGTGGATGTGACGCATTTTTCCCCTAACTTGTTTTCTTGTTGCCTGATGGTCTACTTACTGACGAAGGACTAATAAAAATAGTGCTAGCAGATCAACTGCAAAGGCTTTTTTTTGTCATGCTTTTAAACTATCGAGCCAGTTTTTGTAATAACTATGATTGAAAATCAGTTCTTTACACAAAACCGAGAACTTAGGCCACTAAGTTGTTAGTTTTGCATTAAAAACTTCGCCGTAGACAGAATAACGTTCGAAATTTAAAAATGGCGATTGCTTAATCCTGGCTGATCTGAAGATAAAACTTGTTTGGTAATATAATAAGATCGTATGTTTGAGTGGAAAATGTTTCCATTAACATTCGTCTACATGCATCAACAGGGTCACCCCAGTGGCGAAGCCTTCATCCAGATGGACAGCGAAGCGAGCGCGTTCCTCGCCGCTCAGCAAAAGCACCATCGCTACATGACCTTCGGCAAGAAGCAGCGGTATATTGAGGTAACAGCCTTTATCGGTGTTCTTCAAAAGATATTTCAGACAATTTTAACGATAAAGTTCATTTCAATGAACGACAAGTTCATTGCAATGAACAGTATCGTTAAAATTACACAACTGGTTCTTTCTTTAATCATCCACAGTATTGCAGTTTTATTTCGGTATTTTAAAATGAAGTGCAAATAACTTGGAAATTTAATAAAAATCGAAAATCAATTAATTAAATTTAGATAATTTTTGCAAATGAAACTGTCTAACTTAGACAGTTTCATTTACAAAAATTAAGTCTAAGCTAAAAAATTATAAAAATGAAAAATGAATTTATTCCTGAACCGATCCAACAATGTTGAATTTCGATACTTGGCATCTCACCTCTCGGCACTCACCTACCTGTACCCTAATTGCGTAACTTATTTTCGTAAACGATTATGACAAATTTGTTTCATTTTGACAGTTCAACAACATTCATTGCGTTATTTACGTTGTTGAGCAGATTTTTTTTTCAACTTATGAAACAATGGATTAGCAATCAGTCTGAAATCGAAACAAATTGTGATTGATCGTGCATTACGCAATTAGGGTACGGATTGAAAATTAGAATGAAAGCAGCAGATGAACGTTCATTCCCATATCATATAATGTTGTCGGTGTCGTGTGAACATGGAGTGAAACAAAAATGAACCATTCTCTCGCGTGAAGCGTCTGATAACAGTTTTATAGATATTTGGAGGTTCAGAAAATCGTCTTCCAAGACCATCCACTGTAAGTATTTGTAACTTAATCACGCTGCTCAATCCAGGTGTTCCAGTGCTCGGGCGACGACATGAACCTGGTGCTGACCGGCGGCGTGACGCCGGCCACGTCGCCCAAGGTGCTCTCCCCCGGTACGTTGGTGTCCCCCCCGCCCGCGCCCGCGCCGCGCCTGCTCGCGCACCACATCGCGCACCAGAGCCTCATCGCGCGACAACACGAGAACCTCCTCCTCGCCTCCCTCCGCCCCCCTCTGCTCCCGATGCTACCGACCTACGCGGCCGTCCGATCCCAACAACCGACGGCACAGGCCTACCAATTGCCGCAAATGTCCCAGATGTCGCAGATGTCTCAGATGTCTCAAATCTCTCAGATGTCTCAGATCTCACAAATGTCGCAGATGTTGCAACAGCAGTCAATGCTGCCAACAAAACGGTCGTACGAACGAGCGTTTCAGCAGACAGAGTCGACGCCAGCAAAGAGACCGTATTTGCCTCAGCAAATGCAGCCTGCGTTATCGTTGCCAGTCTTTTCGTATGGCACTTCAGCTCCTATTTTCTCTTACGCGAATACAAGTCCTATGCTGTCAACTTATAATACGTTACCAACTGCGTTGCCTACAGCCTTACCAGCAGGGTACGGGTCAGCTCTGTCTGCTGGCTTGCCAGGGTCAATGACGTCACCTTTCCCGACGCTGTCCATGTTCCCTACCTACCCGTATTATCCGGGCGTTTAAATTGAACAGTTAAAATAATGATAAAGAAGTAGATAGATGTGCCTTTAAAAAAGTCTGCGTTTTGAACGCTATTTTGATAAAAAGAAAATAGATTAGAGATGTTGTTTTTTAGATCTTGCAGTTGAGGTTTTAAATAAAAATACATAACAGTGAGACTTTCTTAATTCGGAAATATTACGCAATTAAAAATAATAAATTAAAGAATTACTTTTCAAACGTAACGGTTAAAAATACCCGCTAATACGACACTCAAAATTTGTAGTTATTACAATGGCTTGATACTTCCATATCACTATAGTAGATTTTAAAAGCGGTTAACTAATAATTAACACCAAACTCATTACGTTACTGAGTACAAGAATACTAACTTGCTAAAACAACAGTACCTGAGGGTTAAAGGTTAAATAAAATAAGAAAATACTTTTACTGTAACTAAGGGGTAATTTCACAAATAAAACTGAACGCGTCAGCACATCTAAACCACGTTTAAGAGCGTCATCATTGTTGTAATATTGACACTGACAGCTCTTGAACGCGATAGTAAATGATTGTGTTGACCACGTTCAGTTTCACTGGTCAAATTCGCCCTAAAAAAGCAGCTTATATCGCATTAAGCAGTTTTAGGTTTGTTTTTTTTTTTTGCTTAGCGCAATAAACCGCGTGAATGTGTGAGTTATGATGGTTAGACCATGTCACAAATGTCAGGAAAAATGCAGGTAAGAAAAGTTCGGTTTCTCGATGCAATGCTGACGTAAAATTTAATTTGACGTTTGTTAAAATCGGATAGTAGGCAACGTTCTGTCTGTTATAGAATAAAATGTGAGCTTGTTGGTCGGCCAAACGCTAGAAAAGGTCCAAAGCTGGATTATTTACTACTGTAATGGACATATTTTTTTGCTGATGTTTGGTCCAATATTGGCCTAAAAGTTAAGGCCACGTTATATTTGGCGTTAACTCGGCAAGAAACAGGGTAGACAAAATGACATTTTGACGGTAAGCTCAAGAGTATGAAGTGCCTTCGCAATTTTTACGATATTTTAGTTAATAAACATGAATTTACTACAAAAATAAGTATAAAATCTATAAAGGCAGTTATTTAGCAGCTCGATATTGATAGGTTAAGTACTTACTTAAAATACTTGTTGAATTTATTACTTGACTTTAAATATTGTTGAACTATCATTTTCATATGTTTAATTATCATTAAGTGAACCAGAGGTTGTTAATCAATGACAAGTAGTTGTATGATTTATTTTACGTTTTAAGATGGGGGTTGCCATAAATTAAAAATGTATGTACTTAGTTGATTTATTCTACTTTTTTGTCAGGATTCTTATTAAAAAAACCATTAAAATCAATCAAACCATAATTTAATCAATTTTAACGTCAGCCTTTCATATTTACCTTCCATATGGCAACCCCAACTGTGTGATTAGATGTCGTTGTGATTTTTAAATATTAAACATTCCATTATGAAAAGACGTTTTGCCAATTTCTTGAAGGCTGATCTTAAGTCTGAGAAAGTGTTAGGTACTTATTGTCGTATGAAGCTTGTGTATTTCATTAAATACGTATATTTTCGTGATTCAATTATCAATAAGTATTTGGAAAGAAATACCTGCGTAGGTACTCAATTTACTAACTGTTTTCCCTGCTGTCTCCAGGCAATCCTAGGACTATGAATTTCAATCCTATATTATGTATACTGTGTTATTTATACATTCCAAAATCATAAACTGAAGACATTATCAAAAAATCATAACATTTCCAAAATGTCATTAAATTATACATTCGCTTCACGACATTTATTTGTAGGTTCTACAAAAGTTAAGATACTTAAACTTTTGTTTTTTTTTTTTTGTTTGAGTACAATATGTGTGTACACTTTGTGCTTAGTTTTTTTTTTATTATTTAGTGTTTTTTGCTACCGTAATCATTTGCTGGATTTTTTCCATGAGTTTTTTCGGCTTTATATATTTTTTTCATCCGTTTATGAACGATCCGTATATTTGGACTGTTTTTTAAATCAAAACTACATCAAAAATATGATTGAATTAGGTATTTATTTTCGTAATCGTCAATCAATAATTTCAGAAAAAATATTTCTCGTTAAATTATAAACAAAACTTCCGTTAGACATATTTTTTTATAATAAAATTAGATCATTTTTTAGATAATTAAAAATATTTTTTCAAAACGATCGATTTAAAATTCTAACTTAATTTAGGCTACGTATAAAACTAACGGGACTGCCGCAACATCCCATTAAATCCCTATCCTCTCCCATGAATAGTCCACAAATATTATTCAATATTATATCACCTAATCCATGGTTATTCCACCTAGCTTAACCCCATCGTCTGTACCTCACACCACATAGTATAGTCTACATTAAAAATTATAATTTATCTTTGGTTTATATTCTCGAATTTTAACTTAATGACAAAATTAAGACACAATTTTGGTTGAATAAGCCAGTATCATCATCCCTATAAAAAAACGAAATGTCAAAAATGGTGTGCGTCAGTGTAGCACAACCCAGTACTGAGTTTGATTAAAGAGTATAAACCAAATCGGGTGACTTGTATATGGAACAATTTATACTTAAAGTTAACGTCATTTTATATGGTGTCGCCATTGTCTCAATAATCACAAATATAGGTATGGGGCTTTAGTCACAAGTACACGGTGTTATGGCTAATCTTTGTTCTGTCATTTCTAAATTTATTTACTTGTTGTAATTTTGGCAATGTGGAAGAGTGGACATAATTTTTAGAGCATAAGTAAATCTAGTGGACTTGTCCGGTGAAAAACCATGTTGCCAAAGTAACAATTTAGTCTATTTTACAATGCAATACTGTGTTTATTAATGGTTATATACAAAACTGTTGTATTATGGTGTATCCGTCGGGTTGTGTTATGGAAAATGTGCATGAAACCCATCAGAGAAACGGTAAGTGTTGCACACGTATTTTTGTATTAAAAACCAAAATATATATGTCGTTTTTCAAATTAAAATTAAAGGGTGTAGCATGAACCGCTTATTTTTAAGGAAAAGGGTTGCATGGCTCGGGTTGACAAAATATAATCCGATATGTGAGCTTCCGTAGTTTTCCAAAGCACATCGCTGCCGGATACAAATGAGTTTCTTTTACGGAACTTTATGTTACTGTTTCATGAAATTATGTACACGGTTGTAACTTTATCTTGGTACTATGGTTCGAAATGGGTCACTTGAAATATATTAGCATTAAATACATTTGTATCAAGTTACTAATATGGCGCTAAGTGACGATACGATATTTTTCTTAAGCTACATCTATGTATTGTGCTTCCATAACTTGTAGTGTAACTTTAAATGAATTCTACATAGTATCATGAGGAAAAGTTCATATATTCAGTCTTGGTAAGGGTCCTGTCTCCTCCAGTCATTAACACGCTACTATTTAATCACAGCTTCCTCTTCTCTTGCTATCTTAAAGATACTACGCTTTACTTTTATCTCGTTACGGAGTTAAAATGAAATTCGTTTTTTAAGGTAAGTATTTTGATGATTTTAAGTGCATTTACATATTTTATTGAAGAGTCTTTCTGTTTCATCACAAATTATTTGCGCATCCAACCATGTATTTATATAAATTACATGATTTATTACCAGTTATGGGAAAAAAAATTGCGAGAGATGTAAAATTATTTAACATTTCATGTTATTTTGCACTAAATTTCATTAAAATATTATGTGTAGTGACTGGGGGACGTGGTGTGAGGATATCGGATATTTTGTGTTCGTTATAATATAGACATACGTCACGGGTCACAACATAAACTGCCAAAGCGTTTCGATTACAGTTGAAATCATTATTATTTTGCAAACAAACAAACTTTTTCGATGCGCTTACACGAAATTTTCACTATGAAGCCGGAAATTCATATCAAAATGTAGTTTTATTAATAGAACTAAGTTATTTCCGTTTTACAGAGTTTTTGTCTCATCCTGTTAGTATCATGATGGTTTTTTTATTATAATTATAGTTTGATAAATATATAGTGTATTGCGATTAGAAATAAAAGGTTAATTTACATGTTAGATGATAATTGCGAGTTTCTCTGGTTTGTGGTTGTGCTATTGTCTCTTATATGTACTATTTCTAAGGTCGGGTATGGAATGGACCTGATTTTTCTATTAGCTTGATCAATTTACTTTGATTTTCAAGTTTTAATCTGGTTATGAGGTATTAACTAATTTATTTTGTCTACATTTTAGACACTGAGTAACCCAGAATAAAACTGTGTTATAAATTACAATTTCCAAACTTATGTTTGTATCAGATAAAAATGAAAACTCAGCTTCATAGTCCAAGTCTATCCAAGGCTTCGTCGCGTAGATAGCAAGAGGTACTCGTGAAGGAAGGGTTACACTAACACTCGACCGCTTGATCTGTCTCCGCTACAGTAAAGTATCGTCCTTTTATGTTTTACTAACATACTTCTGGGTGAGTGGGCAAAAGAATTAGGTAAGTATTATTTATATATTACTTATACGAAAACAAAATCAAGAAATGTTACACACCTTTTAGTTTCTATTCAAAGTGGTCGCGCCATGACAACGCCCACGCTATATGTCAAACTCATGACAGAAGAAATTAAAAAAGAAACATGTGTTCGTTTAGATGTATATTCGACCATCAAAGACATGAACAGGCTGCACAATTTAATTTAAATGTTTTAAAATACACTCTTTATAATCTCACCTGCGTCGATACGCACATTCCTTTTTCCTTTAGTATAACTTTTCCTTCACAAGATAACAGATACATAGCACAATCATGCCCCTCCTAATGCTTCTAACGTTCCTTTATGTCTAGTACGATAAATGGACATTGTAAAAACCCATGGGGCACAAATGAGGTCGTAATAACGAACACAGTAAGCACAGGCTTCATGATATTAATTATTGGGGCATAGTCGGGTTAAAATCTTTTACGAACTAAAATATAGAATTTTAATGTTATTTAATTAGTGTAAAAGCTGTTTTTATATCGTATAATACAAAGTGGTTTTTTTTTTTTTCAAGAAACCTTTTTTTACGAAATTATATTATAAAATTTTACCTTTCGCTTTTGTGGTAATATGACTCATTACATTATGTAGATATTTTAGAACAGCTTGAAAGCTCCTTTTCTCGACCATACATAGAATGCTTACAGAGTATTAGCTCATCTAGCTCTGTAAATATACCTTTCAATTAAATTATACATTTTTAGACAAATTACCTTTTCTCAAATCCAATATTTAGCCGCTATGCCCCAAAGTATAAAACAACATTATTCTACATTATTTCGCTTTAAAAATGCATGGACCGGTGACAGAATTAAAAAATTAAATGTCCAAGGGACTTCAAAGCTTAGTGTGTTGTAGAAAAAATGTTTTGTGCTTGACTAGAGGTAGGTCCATGGGTATAAGGTGTACCACTAGAGGCTGGGTCGAATAGTGGGCACACAGACTTGGCAGTGTGTTTAACATGAAGCGGCGTAAGTATATCTATCTATCATTTGTTGTGGGATCACGTGAAATAAGCTCTATCTTACTCTTGATTTATCGCATTTTTATTGTGACCTCAATTGCGCGATATTTCCTTTAATCCTTTGTTTTTTAAGAAAAATTTACGTTAAGGAAAGTGCAGGATTAATCGCCATATTGAAAAAGTTTCTTATAATTAGGCATTTCCATGACACTATTTCAATAAATATAAATTTTAAATCGAAACTAAAATATATTTTTATTGTACCTACTAATTCCAAGTTTTTAACTATATATATTTTTAATACATTATAATCATATATTTTTTATATTTTAGAAATGAGTATAATTTTTTTTTGAAGTCGGTTAAATTTAAAAATACAACATAATTTTTAGTACCTAATAATAATAATAGTCCTCCATTTCGAATCCCGAATTTCGGTCATGGCGACCAATCTCAGCAGAGACTAGCCTTCGGCGCGGGAGATATTATAGTACACTAGTGTGTGCGCAGACACAGTTGCACTCTCTCTTCCCTCACTCATTTTTTGTAATCCCCTTTCCAATTGAGGTCGCAAACTAGTGGTGCTAAAAGTACTAGGGTTACTAGGCGTGCATAAGTTTGGTAAAGTCCGCAGACTGGCTTGGTGGTTGGCGGCATCAACGACGTGTGTAACATTACAGAGTATTGGTGTAAGTGCGCACTGCTTTGGTGAAATGTTAATGCGTTCAGAGATCCGGTGAGTTGTTCATCTTGTTCTTAATAATTACATACTTAAGACTGCTGTGGATTTTCGGCGAAAGTTACGGATAGGTATTCGGCCTCGGTTTGTCGAATATTCGGCTTTTGGACATCGATTGTTATTGGTTTGGGATAAGTGGTTGATTGTGGGTGTATTTAAAAAACTCGATATTTTATGTACTTATTCACATTTTTATACAATTTTTCGCCAAATATCCACAGCAAATCTAACATACATAAACTGTGTACGTCCCTATCCGTATCGTATGACGTCACAAGGCACAAAATGCTTAGCTTTACCTCTCCGAATTTATAATTCGTTCTATAATCGCTAAGCATTTTAGTATTAACTTAGTATCACAATAATATACATGTATGGGTTTTCATATTAGGCGTATAAGTGGGTAAAATTTAATGGGATAAAATGTAATATTGGTACGTATATATTTATGCGACGTGAAGAAATAATTCTTACATTTACAGTTATGTTTACTTTCTGCACGTCGTCAGTACTGCACATGAATTTAAAAATACATAAACCTAATAGGTACATCAATCAAGTACCAAGAAATAGGCATATCATACAATGTGACTAACAAATGCATGACTTATTTATGAACTAGCGACAAAAATATTTCTGATTAATTCTACAATCTTGTTTTAAACGAGAATCTTCGCAATTTGTAGATATATGTGATGTATTTGATACCATTCACAGATGGCTGGTGGAGTCCGTGGAGTGTCGATTATTACGTCATGTTCCTAAGCTTTTTGCCCACTGTATTGCTACGACAACATTGACCTAATTTAGTTTTATTATTTTTATTTACAAAGTAGAATGTTTGTCCTTCATAATGACCCAAGTTGTTTTGTAGATTGCAGTGAGCAAACCGCTTGATAAAATTCAAATGTAGTTGGGCATGTGTGGTTTAAGTTTTTTTTTTTAATGACAGATTCTACACTTTTTATGTTCCAACTCTTAAAAAAAAAACATCTATGTAGTCCCGCTAAATCTAAAACTTTGGCTTATTATGTACGGTCAGCAACAAAAGTCGATTAACATTTTAATTTTTTAAATCTTTATTATTGAGCAAAATATTCATCAAAATGCAGAAAATCAATGTATCGAATAATTCTGTAACAATTTAAATGTTAAGTTAAACTTAGTGTTAATCGACTTTTGTTGCTGATTTTTAAAGCAATTTATTCCAAAAATACGTTAAGCCGCTCATGCCCCAACCTTCACCGACACTGAACCTTCCACACGTTACCCGCACGTCCCTAACACCATGTTTATGTATATGGCAGGTCCAATGACGTACTACTACCCCGCAATGGGCCCGACGCTGCCACCCCCGCCGCTAGTCTACTGGGGCTACCCCACGCCGCCCGTGTCCCCCGCGCATTACTACCACCCCCCGCATCACCCCCAGACTATGGTGAGTTTCAACGTAAGCCGAGGACCGATGCAGGAAATGGGAGCCATAATGACTGATACAAGGAACGGGCATGGGAATTAAAGAAAGCCGTGTTTGCGCCCTCCCCCCAATATGTAGATGAAAAGCTTATTAATTTAATCTGTAAAAAATAGGTTAAATTAAACCAATTACCTGTTTACAATTGGTTTTGTCTGGTAATTATTTTGTCCGGTCTAACGACTACCATAATAATTTCAGATACCTGAGGTGGTGTCAGTGGGGGGAGGGTCACCGATTCCCATCCCGCCTCCAGCCGCGTGCCCCGAATGGCCGATATTCATGGTCAACTAACATGGACCCATACCCTACACAACGAAGAACGCTGCTCAAACGGCAAATATAAAAGTTAATATATAAATCATAAATATATTCTTTAAAATTAGAGAAATGTATTCGGAATTTAGTGTCTATTTTTATTAAATGAATGAGTTTTGTTTGTAGGATTAACATTTGCCTTTTAGTTGTTAATTCCAGTGCTCGATTGATTTATCTGAATTTTTATCTAAATATAATCTATCTATCTATTTATTTATTTTTTTCTAATTTTGCTCTACGAATTAGGTACTTTACCTACACACATTATGACACTTTATTTTATTTTTTAACCCTTTTTGAAAGGTGACTACATCAAATACAAGCGAAACTCTTTCATACCATATTGTACAAACAAGTATTTCGAATACTTTGGAATTCCTAACATCACTTGTCAAAAACGAATGAAATGGCTCAAAATTTATCTAGAATGATATTTCTAAAATAATTTATAATAGACATATATAAATATAATAAATTTTCTATTTACACATGCACACATAATATAAAATGTGTTGCTGATCTACTTTATTTGTTGATCTTTCAGATATTTTAGCGAATCTTAAATAATTTACAAAAAAAAAATGAATTATATTTTTATGTTTTTAGTACTTATAATTAGTAAAAGATATAACATTAAGTAAGTTATGTTATAGTATATGAAAAAAAAAAATTCTTAACTTGATGGCATTCGTAAAAAAAACACTATAAAAAGGCCAAAATCACACTAGGAAAGTTCCTCTTCATAGCTACAAAATCTATCTGATATTTATTGCTTATTTCATAAACACGATAGACAAATACAAGCAGAAAACATTCTCCATTTATAAGAAAAGGCAGGATACCTAATTAATACCTACTCTGGTCTATTACTGGTGCTTAAAAATCTCGACATATGTTTAATGTCTCGAAGATTTATCTCGATGTAATTGTGATTCATATAAAAGTTATAAAGAATCTTAAAATTATTTATAAAGGTTTATTTTTAACGAAATATTGCCTACATTTTAACTTTCCTTTTTTGTGGTAATAATGCCTCATATGTAGATATTTTATACAGGATTTTTTTTTATATTTATCTTGCAATACTTCGTATTTTTTTAGACATATTAAATGACCTTTTCATAAATTGTTTAGGTACACGAAGATTTTGTTTTTTTCTGCTTGTATCTGCTTACTGTGTCGACCTCGACAACGAATGCATGTACCACAGTGATATAAAGGTGCTGTTACATTATGTTTGTAGAAATTAAACCAAATATATGTTATTGAGTTTATGTTTACTTAGAATAAGTCGACGCTCAATTAGTAGTAGTAATTATAGTAGTTATTCGAAACCAGAAATATGCCATAATTTTTAAGAATAACCCTTATATCTACAGCCTTGTGAGCAGTTCTTGTTTTAAAAATAACTGTTTAAATGTAATGGCAATGTTTAATAATATGAAGTTATTATAAATTAATTGTTATCTCGAAGTTATATAAATAAGTATCTTTTAAACTGAGCTGCTCATTTGTGTAATTCATTGCTCATTCACATAGATAGGTATATGTATTGTTTTGTGTCAGAGTGATCACTAACTAAAACATGAGTCAAGCCAAATTTGACTTAGCATTCTAAAAGCTTCTAGTTATAATACACTTACATTATTTAGTTACTAACATAATATTTTAACGTATGAATGTCAAGGGCCAGTAGAATTATGTTTAATTTTAAATTTGGCTTGACGGAATCACTAACTTGTGAAAAAACTATGTCTCGATTTTATTATTATGCTCAATTTTTAAGCGAATGCTCAATGTTGCAGAGATATTGAACTTATATTTGAGTTCAATCGTCTGGAAGTTCTTGATGTAGCTTATTTAGATAAATAATTTAAAATGGCTTAAAGCAACGAGAGTAATATTTTTATGGGCAAACGATTTCCCGTCATAGGTACATCATTTTCAGAATTTTATCTAAAACGATTTTTAGGATGTTGAATAAAAACACCAAACTACAAATGATACTATAAATTATAAATAAAATAAAAAAACTTATAAAGTGCAGAGTATACGGTATTAAAAATACTAAAATATTTAGAAGCAGTGTAAATTTTATATTTTATTGACTTTGTTGTTGCCCCGGAGCTTCTACAGGAAGTTACTGAAATTAGAATAAGAGACACTTGAACTTTAAGAAATTATATTTAAATTCCCAACCAACTAATTTTGAAACTCCAGTTTTATAATTCAGGATAAATTTATAATAAAAAGATAAAGTATTTTGCATAATCTTAAAATATAAAATTTTACTCCCTATAGATAGTGCAATCCACGAAGACGTGCCCCACTCCGCTCCGCGCCGTACTAGAGTTCAGCTTACAGTACAGTAATCGCGGAGTGGGGCGCGTCTTCGTGGATTGCACTATCTATACCAGTTATTAAAAAAATCTTGCAAGTTATAAATATGATTTCTTATTGATCATTCATAAAATATAAGTTATTATAATTATATTAAGTTAATATACCTATTATTGGCATAATACATTTTAGATAATAAATTATCGTACCTACGTGTAGCGTACATAATGAAACAACAAAATCATAAATGTCTTCCAAGCTGTAAAATATTTATTTAAGTTGGTCACAAAATATTGTGATAAGTTACTAAGAATAATAAATATTATGTATGTTACAAAATATTACATGTATAGTTTGTTGATAGATTTAATATAAAAAATATTACTTAAGTGTTTTATAAAATACAGGTGTTAGACTTTATACATTGTTAATAAAATAAATAAAAATATACAATATTTAAAAAAAAAGTTTTGTTCTATTCTAGAAATAGAATATACATATTTTTATATAGATTAAATTGGAAATGTAAAGATATGTTTTTATTTAAGATTGTATGTTTCGTCGAAACGCCTGTATTATTAGATATTTTAACACAATCTCCATTAATCTAAGTGTTAACAATCATGTCCATGACACCACAATTTATAAATATACATATTATATTACTGTTAAATAAAATTTAAATTTCTTCCTATCTACTTAATCTTATTTGTATGGTACAAACGCTCCTAAGTTTTTAAAGGTGACAATAAATATATTTATTTTTCTAGAATAGGTATACAAGATGAAATCAAATTAATTGACGTAATCAAACCAGTCTTACCTTGGCTATCGTGTTAACCCAGAAACTGGGTTGTGGAGGTCTGATAGGCAGTCACTTCATGTATAATACAACTGCATCCAGTTAGACTGGAAGCCGACCTCAACATACTTCGGAAAAGGTTAGACGATTCATGACTAAAAAGACTTGTTATCTGTAAAGTCTGGCTAGTTTTTTTATTTAACCTTGTATAGGCAATCAACACGCGGTTGTTAAAATAAATAAATCATTATAAGGTATACCTTTTCTGTTGTTATGCCAAACAATAAAAAGGCAAAATAATAATAACTACATATATTTGTACCTACCCAAAACTTCTTTTTTCGGATACATTTTTGTAGTCATTAGGTACAAGAATAAGCTCTAAGCAAGTCCTTAGTACAACATAGTATTCTTGCCGAATAATACGAATACAGGAGCTCTATTGTTTTTATGTTTTATCTACCTATAGATATTGTCTATAATAAATTAACTTTTTGGTTTAGGGGAGACTGGGTACAGTTGAAACAATTTTGCTTTGAACGCTCGTAGCACAGCCATTTTGAAACATAACAAACAACAAAACACATAAAATGAGAGAATAGACTTTTGTCTTCAAATACATCTCAGAATTAGAGGCTCAACTGCCATATTTACTAGATAGGAAGAGTTTAATAAAATAATGTGCCACTGTTTCAACCGTACCCATACCAGGGGCGGTTGAAACAGCGATGGGGGTCAGTTGAAACATAAACAAATGAGTAATAAAAATCAGTTTCTTTATTCATAATCAACAAGAAATAGTTAAATTTTAGTATGGCACCATTTCTATCAGTCTTAATAATTGTTTCGAACATAAAAAGAGCTCTTCTGCTCCGGTTTAAACTAACAAACTAAGTAACAAGAATCCGCACAGCGGATCAAATATTTTGACAGTTTAAATTCCTGGTCAGGGGTAAATACTCGGTTGTGGGCTACATACCCCATACTAACATCAGCTTGGCTACCTTCTTCGATCGCTGCATCTCTTTTTTTCTTGTATCGCAGAAGAGAAAAATGGTGAACTCCGTACATCTCTGCAGCTTTTCGTAAAGAAGTCCCTTTTTTGACTTCTTCATACGCATTTTCGTACTGAGTTATATCACACTCGCCTCTTGAAGTTTTTTTGATACGTTGTCTGGGCATCTAGAACGAAAAAAGCAACAGTTATCATTGTTTCAATCGTACCCACAATAATTGCTTCATCCGTCCCCATACCCTCAACTGCTAATAAAACAAATATAGCGTCGAAACAAAACAACATAAACAAAAACGAACCACGGTTTTCGAACCTTCAAAATCTAACAATAAAACAGAAAATCACTCAAAATGCAAATGCTAATATCAACAAAGTAATTTGAAAAAGAAAACAATAAAGAATACTTACTTTCTGTCGAAAAAATATAATAGGGTCCCCTGGAAATGTACAGAGCGCGCGAAGTGCAACGCGTCACTGTGATTCATGTCCGGACTCGCCGGCCGCGTCTCTCTCCCCTTGTACCCCTCACCACACCGCTAATAGTTCGCGAGTTATTAGCTTTGGTTTAACCGTACCCTGCTGCAACCGTACCCAGTCTCCCCTACTAAAACAACAAATATACCTACATGGTAGTTATTGTTTTATCGTCGAGTCGATATTATTTAGATTTATATTCTCACATTCAGACAATATTACAATATGTAGGTACTTACATTAAATTAAATTAGTTGTCGAATTCACCGAGTTTTTGCCTTCACAGAGTTGATGGATATCGATATCTTAATTTAAATATCGATATCCGTCACGTCTGTGAAGTTTTATCATCTAATTTAATTTGGCTCTGTACGTACCTATACTAAAAGTTACAAAAATATCGTGAAAAAAATAATCAAATATCGGCAATAATATCGGCTTTGATAATTACTTAATTCATATATGATTCAAAATCGAAACACATTATAATATTATTTATTAGTACATAGTAGATATTATTATTTATTTTGTTACTTTTTTACTTCACATTTATAATTTTTATCTCCGGTAACCCAGTGATATTCTTGTTTGAGTGATCTTGATTTAAAATTGTTACCTTCTACGTTGTTCTTTATAGGTCTGTTATTAATAATTATTAAATAATCGTAGGTAGTAGTTATTACATTTAGTAGTAGTCATTATTAGATGTGCAATTTTAGTAAATAGAATTTTTCGATATTTAATGCCAAAATAACTGTTTGGTTTCATATCATACAAAGTAGTGAATTGTTCCGATAAATAAATAAATATAGACGAATTATAATGTGTTGTTTTATTTTTACTAATATTTAGCCACGTTTTAAAAATAATGTAATTTATTTGCCGATTTAAGTAACTGCATACGGTATCGATAGCTAAGTAGCACACAAGCTCTATAACAAGCCGTACACCGGCCGGTTAGAGGTTCTTAATAACGGCATAGCCTCCATAAATAAGCTTTACAATAGATGTACAAGCCGCTATAGCGCCGCTATACCCCCAAAAGAGGCAGCGGTTTATCTGGCTCACGGTTCTACAATGTCGATACAATGATCGTAAATATGTGTTAGTACGGAGATACAAAGGTGCTATGCGAGCGGTAGTGTACGCCTCATTATCTAAAATAAGCTCTTGTAGCGCGACTGTAGCGCTCGCATCTTATTTAGACACGTCTGTATCTCTGAATTAGAGTTTACAGATCTATATTAGATATACAGTAGCGATATTTTGGGGAAATGAACAAAACATATTGAAATTTTAATAATGACGTCTAAGAAAGTGATTGATGGAACAACTGGAAATAATTAAAAAATAAACAACAGGTGAGTAAGTGTTGATTTTTCCTTTTATGCATGCAAAGTACCAGTGCGTTGTAAATATACACATATATTTTAGTTAAAATTTTCACGCGCCTGCCATTTATGTAGTTTTTTGCATATTTTTTGGATGAAAAGTACATTTGATTAGAGGGTGTGAATTTTGAATTTAGTTTTTATAAGATAGTTTAGCTTTTTAGGTAGTTTCTTTAGAATCCTGGGTGAGAAACAGTGACGTTTAGTCGGTTTTTTATACATATTTGTGTTATAAATAAATTATAAAAATCATGAAAATTACTTGTATTAAAAACTATATTGGCGTCTCGGTTACAACCGCCTTCAGAGTTTACTAGAACCATTCTACCGCTTTTAAACCGTTAGTATCCACCATTGTAGACCTTTCGGTTCTATGATTGTGGAATTGACGCGCTCTGGTACTCTTTTAGATGTACATCGGTAATTAATATATTCTTTTAAGAATCTAAGGTTGTACAACGGACTATTGATATTCTAATATATTATTTATTTAGGGGTCCATTGTCTGAATCTTAAAACCTCCTTCTTACACTTTCTCATTATTCCTTTGTTTTTATTTATACTCTACTAATTAAATAACACTTACTGCAATATTTCTTGTTTATTGTAATTATTCATTTATTTAACAGACAACTAGATCCAATTACAAAAACATATATATAGTTTGATTCTTTATAATGTGCACATATCGAAATGTGGGAATCTATGCTTAACTTTATCGACGGTCTTTTTTTTAATATTTTTTTTTTTCTCTTTAGCATCTTATTGATAAATTTTGCAATTATTGTTAAAATTGATGAAAAAAATACAGTTTTTCGCCAAAAAAACACGTTTATTTTCAATTGAAGGTAGTTTTTTTTTCAAAATTTTCATTTTATGAGAACGCCTAATTACTTCCAATCATTATGGAGTTTCTTTCATCGCGATAGATGATTTAGTTGAAAAGTTACACCGTTTTGTTACAATTTTTTTTTGTTCCGTATTTTTTTTCTGTCCTTAAAATTAAGCGTAGATTCCTTAATTTCAATATGTGCACATTATAAAGAATCACACTGTATGTATACAATCAATTCAATATTTACAAATAACATCTAGTCTAATTATTTAAACCTTTAAATATGAAAAAATTAATTGCACCTAAATACGAAAGAGTTTGTGAGCAGAGGCGCGTTATCATCCTTAATTTTTTTGCTTGTTGTTATCGGAGTGGATGCAGAGGCGCGGGGGCGCGGACAGTCCGCGCGCGATCTCTGAGGAATCGGTGGCTGAGGAGGCGGACACTTTTGTGTCACTTCAGCCGCTATATTGACGCTAGAAACGAAATTTTTGAGCTTTTAGCATTATAAGGCGTACCTAGTTTTCTTGCCTTATTCAGCTATTTACGATACAGTTGCTGTAAAATTCACAACTATAACAACCTACGTGCTACTATAGAATTATAATTCTCTGCTGTAGATATAGAGTTTCAAAGGTAAGCACTATTTAACAGCTTAGACATTTAGAATTATGCAATATACAACCTAAAGCGCTTTAAAGGAAGCTTATAACTCCATTTAAACACTTTTAACTTTTAAAGCCCTCTTTAAGACTTAGCGGTGTTTTAAAAAGTATTTATAACTCTATATCAAATGCTCGTACAATAAACTCTATAACACGACTTTGTATCTCCATTGGGATTCTATTTACTATTGTACAGCTATTATACCACATGGCTGTAGTAGTTATCATGACTGAAACCATGGAGGAACTTAGTACAATGCTCGATGACCTCAGTAGCCTCCGAAAGAATGGGTCTTAAAATGAACATGGATAAGACAAAGGTCATGTCAAATGCTCAAGTAACACCCACTTTCATGAAGATCGGAGACGGTACGCTCGAAGTTGTGGTCGAGATGTTTACCTAGGACAAACTGTCCTGCTCGGTAGGTTCAACTAAGAGGTAAGAGGTTCGACAAAGAGGTCAATCGTCGAATACGACTCGGCTGGGCAGCATTCGGGAAGCTGCACAATATCTTCTCGTCCCACATACCAGTGCGTGTTGCCAGTGATGACTTATGGCACTGAAACGTGGTCGCTCACAATGGGCTTTATCAGAAGGCTAAAAGTCACCCAAAGGGCAATGGAGAGGGCTATGCTTGAAGTTCCCTACGTGATTGAATCAGAAATGAAGAGATCCGTACGAGAACCAAGGTAACCGACGACCAATTAGGGCACATTGCTCGCAGAACCATGACCGCGTACCGGAAGACGTAGTGTTGGAAGGCCTCCCACAAGATGGACCGATGACCTTGTAAGGCCGGAAACTGCGTTAAGCGGGCGCCCGCGACGGGCACCCGTCGTGTCTACGCGCGTGGACACGTGGAGGGACTCCGTGGGAACGCGACGGCCCCCTTCGCGGGTACCCGTCGCGGAGACCGGATTAATTTATTTACGCAGTGTTGCTAGTTCAATTTCAACGGTGTGCATGCACAGTCATGTCGATGGAGAACTTAATATATTAGTACCTAGGCGAGCGAGCTCTGCTCTGGTGGAAATTGATAAGGCTTATTTAATAGTATAGGATAGTTCATACCAATCCCATGTTTAGTACATACTAATTCCATGCTACCATATCATTATTCTAATGTCATTATTCATTATCTTGTTCTTGGGCGATCGAGCTCTGCTCAGGTGAAAATACGGAGAAAACGAATTTTCCCAGATATGATATACCTACTCCCGTAAATCCCTATATTGCAACTTTCATCGAAATCGTTTTCGAAAACGTGATTACAAATATATATATATACAAATATTGCTCGTTTAATAGTATAGGATTACATTGCAAAACCGCTGGCCACATCGCTGGCGGGCAAAGCGCGTGCCCCGCGTGGGCGTTCGTCGCACGGAGGCGGGACATGTGGCGCGACTGGCGCGAGTGCGGGGCCCGCTTCCCCGCGACGGACGCCCGCGCTTGGCCACGCAACGGAGCACTTTTGTATGGAACTGCGCGGACGTCCGCTTAACGCAGTTTCAGGCCAGGCCGCAGGATGTGCGAAGTACAGAATCGGTTGAAATGGCGGTGCTTGGGGGAGGCCTATGTCCAGCAGTGGACGTCTTTCGGCTGATATGATGACGACTACTAATAAAATGCCGCGCTTGTCAAAAGGCGCTATCAAAATTTTATTTTGCGCTGGAAATTCGTTTTCGCATTTGGCTTTTTGGTGCCCCTTGTCATCTGGCGCCTAGAGCGACCTAGTGCTACACTTGCTCTACCCCAGAGCCGGCGCTGACTGGATCTTAGATGTAATTACTAATTCCTATTGCATAACTCATCATCTGTTACGACGCCTCATTGAGGTGGATAACGATTAAAATTCTATTGTGTCTCGTTAATGACAGTTGAAAGGTTAAATAAGCGTTCGTTGTTTATTGATATATTAATAGGTAGATAGGCGATCTTATTGTCGCTTCTCATAGAATTAGTGTTCTGCACTTGGGCAGTATAATCGGGTAGTGTAAAGGGCCAAGGGTTACAAAATAAAACAAATAAAATACATTTCGTTTCAATTTATATCAGTTACGTCACCACAAATAGTTATGACACAATATTACAGGATGGAAACCTTAATTTACAATATAATCTAACAAATTCAGTAATGTTAATAATCGGAAAGCTACGTCGTATCGAAATTGGATGTAGATGTAGTCACCATAATTGTAAAAAAACAGCTAAAGTAATATTAAAAGTACCGTATGTAAATACTCAGTCACTAGAATTAAATTAGTTTAAAACTATTATTAATATAAAGATTAAGTAGGTATGTTAACATTTCGAGCCTATAAAGGTGAGTCATGATCGCAGTTGGCTTCAGTATAAAAAAATAACAAAAAAAGTCGTAGTCAATATCATAAAAATAAATCAAATCCTAATCCAATTTCGACAAGTGTCTAGTGCAAGTTTTTACACAGGATTCGATCGCGTCAGCGTCAACTTCAATTTGTACTGACTGGATAGCGTCGTGTGGTATCAATAATGGGAAACAATTATTCCTTATACAGCGCACACCAGAAATCCCTGGTCAAATTTTTAGGATGTGGTATATACAATCAAACTGAACAATTTTCTCTGGTGAACAATGGTCTGTACACCACACTATTAAAAGTATGACCACATATTTATGATACACGCTGTAAATTGACGTGGGTGAACGTTACGTTAATGCGATCGAATAGGTATAAAAAGTCGCACTAGGGTCACTGGAGCAATCCTAAATTGTTATTGGAAAGAACAGGCAATGAGGCATCTGTCACGATCGAGTGTGTCCGCCTGTCACACAGTAGCAACGATCACAAAGTGAGCTATTTTTGACTACCCGCATCAAACTATACACTAAGCCCATTCTCCACACGGGGTGACGGCAACTCAATCTAAACTGGTTGGTAACGGGTGCTGCAAACTGCGATGCAACAGCTACTCTCTCACATGGCGCAATTCGAGTTGTATTAATATTATTTTTGCTTCGACATGACACACGATAACGCGCTAATTGTATGAAAATTGCATTCTGTGAGAACCGCCATAGAAATGTATGTGCTAACGCGATTGGTTGCGTCGACGTTGAAAACTGGTTTTATTTTGGTCACCTCGTGTGTGAATGGCCTAAAGGGGCTGTTCCGTAGGCGACCGCAATCGCAAACCGCAGCGAGAAATGGTTGCAGGTGGCAATGTCACCATCCACGGAAGCATTTTCATAGTTACATAATCCCAGCCGTTTCGCTGCGGTCTGTCATACATAGGCAAGTTACATGGCCCCCAACAAACGTGCCCGTGTTGACGGGCACCGTATTATAGAGCGGGTCTTTAAGTGCCATGCCTATGACCGCCGCGCCCCCTGACGGGGACGTAGCGACTGGGTGGTAGCGGTCTGTCATTACAATTGGGCGACGTTAACGCTGGTTTGCAGTTCCGGTCGCCTTCGGAAGAGCACCTTAAACGTCGGTGTGAACATCGGCTGCACGATCGAAGATTCGTTCAAGCTGGCAGGAATAAGAAATCTTGTTCGTTACATTAAAGCAAAAATTCGGTACTTGCGCTAAGTTACTAACCTTAAAAAATAAAAAGCATATTTTTTATTAAAAAATCCTTGTAAACCCACACTTACCCATCACAACCTCCTAATCTGATCACAGCTTTACTTACGACAATTTTACTTTACTCTAACTTTAAATTTTACCAGACATACGCGGTTTTAAGGATAAAAATGTGTATGCAAGAAACTTACTATACGAAATAAAAACTATAAAAAATCATGCAGATATTTTTTTTCCGAACCAGTGAGTGCTATACTACAGGTCATAGACAAAAACACTGAACCATGAGGTCAACTTAAAAAAATATATCTTGTTACAACCAAACATTTTGGAAGTCATTGGACGAAAATACATTGATCTTTGAATTTAAGATACCCAAAGATCAATCGGAGATCGGCCTTTCGGGCGGAAATGTATGAGTACGTTAAAAAAGTTTTTCAAAGTTTTTTTTTTGTACTTTGACAACTGAGGCAATGTCGACTATTCTGCCAGCGTCATGTGGTGACAGCAACAGAGCAAGGCGAGCCGTCAAACTTTGCATTTTGTGTTAGATATATGTTAGTAGCTTTTTCCAAAGTTATCGGTATTTCTTTTACTGAATTATAAAAAGAAAATGTCGTCAACAGTAAACTTGTCAATAAAACATTGTCTACAACTTTATGCTAAACAAATTTAAATAAAAAATATTTGTTCGTAAATAATTTGTGCGATACATTTTAATTTTACGCGAATTTAGTAAAATCATGTATATCTGGTAAAATTCCTCACACATTTAAACATAAATCCATTAGTTAGTACATAAGGGGTGGGCACTCAGAGTGACAACTATAGAGCGAATTTTTACTGTACTCAAGCTAAGTACAGTAGCGTTTCATATGAAAATAAACCATACTTGAATAAAGTTAATGTTCATATTCGTATAAAACGCTTGATCACAGTCGCTTAATTAAATTTGTAAAAATAAGTATTTTCGTATGAAACGCTAACGTACTTAGTTTCAGTAAAGGCAGTTCGCTCTATAGATCTCAGACCAAGATCTACAAACGTCACTTAGTACGTACTTTGGCTTAGACATGTCCGCGTCTCTATCTTGCACTTGTAGTTTGACAGTTGTGTGAAAGTGACAGGAATATCACTTAGCCAAACTAAGTAACGTTTACAGATCTAGATCTAGGCCTCGGTCTCACTTTACGTGAGACTTTAGACCAACTTTAATACAAATCTTACGGCCACAAACTGAATGCCCACTAACATTATAGATATGACAAATTAATTCCACGACTATCAATATTGGAATGCTTGTGGATATCGCCAATCATGTGTTGCGTCAAGTTCGGGATTAGTACAAAAATAAAAGTGATTCGTTACGATTCGCGAATGAGTGATAATGTCATCATTAGGATAATCAGCCTATAATGTTCCCACTGCTGGGACTCAGGTCTCCTCTCTGTGAGAGGGAGTGGGCCGTAATGCACCACGCGGGCCCAGTGCGGGTTGGTAGATGTCACATGTCTTCGAATTTTTGGTCCTAAGACATGGCGGTTTCCTTACTTTGAGAGCAGTGGCGATGAAATTAATTACACAAAGTATTGGTTTTAATTGAAAAACTTATTTTTCTACTTTCCAAAACTTAGAAACTTCATTGATTTCTTCAGTAAAAGTTTCTAGAGCAAACAACGATAAATTATTGGGGAGAGTCAATAATTTACAACATGTAAAAAATCGGATCCGTGAGGGTGTTGTTAGGTATCGTACTGAGTCTATTTATGTGGTAATTATCAGGAAAAATCTAAAAAAAAGTCTCATTATTTTCAATGGGGAATTTTACCGGATTATTACATGAGGCGCGGGCGACCGTCGTTTAGCGGGTGTCTACAAGTCATAACTTATGACCCCTGGTGAAAATTTGCAAATTTTTAATGAATTTGGGGTAATTTCGGTACTAAAAATGTGATTTTTAAATAGCAATAACATTTTCATTTTCAATAATAATTATTTTTTATTACTTTTAGGCAATGCTATTGCAGTATCAATGAGCCCCTTTCGGACCGGACAGATTTTTTTTTTACATATTGTATTATGGTTTACAGACAAAACATAAAAATCCGCATCAATAACATTATTTTCGATGCGAAAACATAAGACACACGCGCACAATAAAAAAAGGGAATAATAGCAAGTTAATATAAGTCTGAAATCGCCAACCCGTCTTAAGCAAGCGTGGCGATCAATGCTCGTGCCTTCTCTGTATGAGAAGAGGCCTTTGCCCTGCAGTGGAACAATAATAGGCTGGTATTATTATTAATACAGACGACATTATCACCCAATCTTCCACCGTAACTAAAAAGCAGAAGTTCTAAGGATACGATACGCCAGACTATATCTAAGACTGTGAAATATTAAAATGTAATTAAGTATTTTATTTATTGTTATATCAATACCAAGTTTTTTTTTTTTGCAGTACGACACATCAAAATCTTCCTGTAGACGAACGTATCAAAATTTTTCTGTATGTCTATCTCTTTCTGTCACTTGTCCGTTTATTATTACAAAAGCGCGCTATTGGATTTGCTACTTTCGTCGTTGAACCGAGCGTTATAAATCCAACAGCGCAGTTTTACTTAGGCATACATTTAGCTGTCGCTTAGTGTAATGAAAACGGGCATTAGAGGCGTTATTCGCTAGAGCAAGAAGTCCACTCGTAAGCATCCCGCACTCTTACCCTGCGTCGAATAACCGATCGTTCGAACTTTTTGAAGTGAAAACTTCTTTAGGTGAGTTGGGCATTTTTGTAAACGCGATTGTGCTCTTTATGTATGCTCTTTATGATTGTGCTCGTTACGGATCAATATTCTATGCAAGTATTTTTACTTTAAAGGTTTTGGAAGTTTTTTTTTTTGTAAACGCGATTTTGCTCTTTATTTAGATAAGGTTCCATTTAGGTAAGGACCAATATTCTATACAAGTATTTTTCTTCCACCAAGGCGATCTTGTTCGTTTCACTTCTGTCGGCACTCCCGGAATGCCACTGACAAAGGGCGCTTTCCGGTTTTCCGAACAAAAAGTGACATATGCACGCGACCGATCGCGTATTCGCGCATCGATCGCTTTTAAATAGGACGCAGCCGTAGGCCACGCTCACTTTGGATGCGTTTTCGTACGAATTTCACTCGTGCGGACTCGTACTACCATGGTCGTACGAATTCATCGTCAAATGAAACAAATCCCAACATTTTCGGATTGTTTTTGGATGTCTGAACTATACGTACGACTAAGTTGCACCCAGTCTGCGCGCACCATTTGTACTTGGAAGTTCGGGATCGTTCGTGCGTGTTCGTACGTGTACGCACTAGTGAAATTCGTACGAAAACGCATTCGAAATGCGCGCGACCTTATGCGCGGCTTGCGCGTTTGCGATTGGCCTTCTCGCTTAGTGAATAGCACTTTTAAGTGTCAATAGAGACTTCATACTACAAGAATAATTTTGAAGTGCAACAAATTGCCGATGCAAACTCACATAAATATGCGAAATGGTATCCACGTTAACCTACACAAGTTTTAAATTATCGTGCCCAAAGAACTCCGGCTATATCTTTTGTCTACCAATGTTACACATTGCGTTAACCGTAGTTAATCTTAAACATACATGATACACACTAATGTACTTATATTTTAACAGATATCCGACCTGGTACCGTTTGGTACCGCGGTACACTAAATGCAGACAGCGATCGAAGCACAGTGAAACTAGTGTCAAATGAGAGTTGTGAACAATTGATTTACTAACAAATTTATTTTTACTAGTAGCCCACTACAATACGGCCAATGAATCACGGCCGGTCTGAACATAGGCTCTCCGAACTTTTGCGCATGTTCCCTCACTCACACTCGCCTCATGTCACCGTTTGGTTCCTAAAAAATGTTATTGCGCAGCTTTCTGCGCAATGTTCAGACTGGCCATGATCCATCAGCCGTATTGTATAAGCGGCGATGTGGTCGATAATGATGATCGGAAATTTGTTAATAATCATAGGACTCATATTTTACAAAAATGTGTGTTAATTAAAAAAGAAACCGTCCTGACAATTTTTTCACAACTCCCTTCTTTAAGCCAGCCAGACATCCGGAATTACGAATAAAATTTTCAGAACGCGTATCTTACAGGGATCTTAAGATCCGTCCCGGAATTCCAGATATCAAAAGCCAGTACCACGAAAAAACTACTAGAAATGGACACTCTCAAAGGTGAAAACCTATACACGAACAATTATTAGATTATTACGTATAATGACTGGATTCGCCCGCGATTTTACAGTTAACATTTACAAACGATTTTAGTCTTTAATCTTATTACTATAAGAACCATAGTAGCTTAGTTATAAGATGATACGAGACTGGAAAGTTTGATCGATTTGAATACGGTCTACAGAATATGGAGGGTTGAAAAATTACGCATTTTTTAAATAAAATTATTTTTATTATAAATATTTATAAAAATCTGGAAGATTTGATTCGATGTCTCATTTAAATTATTTGACTCCTAAATCGGATATGACAGATTATTTATCTTGCCTTATAAGCCGACTTGCCAATTTCAGAATGTAAAATAAAAATGTACACAATATTTAAGCTTGGGAAGGAGGAATGAAAGACGGCTCACATTCCGACTTTCTTTTAAAATAGCACAACCTAATTTTTAAGGGTTTCCACCCAAGATAAAAAATAAAAAAAATCACAAGAGTCTATGTACAAATATGCCCAAAAATTTACAATTTAGTAGTTATAAGAATGCACCCTAGAATATGGAACAAACTAAAAATATAGTCAAGCAATAGCTTTTATTGTTCATAAAAACAGCAGTTTTTTCTTGTTTGTTCATTCTCAAAAGTGCTTTCATGCTCTAAAGCCAGTTCCCTACAGTCACACAGGCCCTTTTCACAAGCGAATTTACACCGTATTGCCAACACATTAAAGATCGAAAAAGGAAGATACGTAGGTCTCACTGTTAATTTTTTGATCTTCATTTTGTTAGCAATACTGTGTCTATCATGCACCATGGCGCCACGAAACTACTTTATCCGTCTGTAAATATGGCACATCAAGTTTTAGCAAAAAGTTTGGCTTTGTGGAGTGTTGTCTATGTCACTTGTACCTCTGACCCACAGACATATAAAGAGTGGTAGACTAAACATTAATCCATAGTTATATTTATATCTATGGACATGATTCTCTATCCTTTTTTTACTAAGCGACAAGTCGTAAATTGTATCTCGTTCTGTCACCTGTTGTCACACTGACTCACACATAGACAAAATTTGACGCGTAGCGCCGCGCCGCCATATTAATAAGCAACATCATCTGCATCGCGTTCTATGTTTCAACCGCGTTATTTAGTCAGGGACGGATTTGGCAACAAAGACGAAATTTTTTGTAAAATATTTACCATTGAATTTTATCAAACAGAGCCTCAGTTTACTCTACAATTTTTTTAATGTTATTGGTGACATTGTTCCAGAATACTGCAAAGTGCAGATTGTCAGTGTACACACACATGCTATTAGTAATAAACTATAAAATGAATTATGTTACCCTGTATCTGTGTGATGGATAACATGAACATAGGCATAGGTAAGTATACATAAATAGGCTACTCACATAACTTCGAAATTTCATTCGGCAGGTAATAATTGATTGATTGACTTTATTATTAAGTAATCTACACTTCTTTTACCCAGAGAATATAGATTTTCACGGATTTTCAGTAAGTATCTATAATGGTTGTTTCAATATCGTTAGAAAATACCGGTCCGGCTCTGTATTGACAACATTCCCTATGTGTGCGTAATGGCTACGCAATTTTTAGGGAATGTTTGGTCTGCTACTCTTTATAAATGTCTGTGCTCTGACCACAGAGCACACAGACGTCTCGGCAGTGTCAACGTTTTCCATTCAAACCAAGCGTGTCCTTGTTTACTCGCAATACACTAAAGGCGTTTAGAAACTGACGGTACTGCGCTCAACGCACTTTCGACGCCACGAATTTTATTAGTAGCTACTGCAGTCGTCGAGTCGTTGAGCTCCTTAAATTCTGAGTTGAGCTACACGATTACGGACAAATGCTTGCACTGACTGGACTGGTCCAAATCTGTGTTTCTCAAAAGACCATTTCAGACAATAAGCTTCATGGTCCTTGTTATGTATGTGTCAATGTGTGGTAGGCGCGCGCTGCCTGCGCGTCATCTACTATATCGCCGAGTCCAACTCTCGAGTCACCAATACGGAATAAAGCAGTGCGTTGCTAGCTAGCCAGTGTTTCACTTGTGGACCCCTTTCCCCGCAGCCGCGTACTTATCAGTACCTCATATGGTCTGACCAAGATTTTGTCTGGACTTTAATTAAAAGAAACCCCTGAGTTTTCCAGTCTCTACACGCTGACGCGGCGATACTGTGCTCTATGCCCATGACAGTCTGTTTCTAAAGTCCAATGTGTCATGTTTACTTCCGGGTTCCGTACGTAATTCATCAACCCTGCCCGAGTGTAAGAAGGTAAATAAATTAAAAAAATACTAAAGCAAGCACCGGTAGAGGTAGAAAGACCGCTAATGCAGTGACTCAAGATACGATACGATGAAGAGTTGTCGCGGGAAACGGCGGCGCAAATAAGTGTAAATAAAATTATTATTACAAAGTAAAATCTGCAGGCAAAATATAGGTACGTAAATAAACAATAGGACATCGTGCAGTAATATCCAAATTGTTCCTCTTTACTTATAGTAAAAATAATGAACAATCTTCATTATCTAGCCCCAAATGTTGAACTAAAAAAAATCTACGTTAGGCCTTCATACAATTAAAAACAATATTCAACTCTCTCACACATAAATATACTAACATCATGATAAAAAAATATTTCACAAAAAAATAAACATTGGTCACACCGCCGTCTCCCGCGCAGAATCTCACTAAACTATGGCAACACTGTTTACAGTCCCACTAACTTACAGCAACACTATCTGATGACGTGCTTGTACCCTATAACCTGACTGCCGCTATAATTCGTTATCTCGTCTACCTAGCTATCTTCTCTCACGGCTTTTTTGTTTTGCAATCTGGAAAGAAAGAAAAAAATATACGTTAGTTACAAAAAACATTGTTCTTAAAGCGTGATGGTAATAGGCTCGCCCTCTATTGTATGGGAAATTAACATAACTGGTGAAATATTATAGGTGCACCTGTGTTATTAACAGACTTCAAAAAAAGGAGGTTCTCAATTCGACTGTATTTTTTTTTTTTTTTGTTCCCTCAGAACTTTCGCCTGGGTGAACGGATTTTGATGATTCTTTTTATTTGAAAGCTGGTGCATGTCGTGTGATCCCATATAAATTTTTATTAACTTTGCTTGGATGGGTTTTGAGTTGGGCTCAATAATACGTATTTTTTTCCCACTTAGTATATGGATGGTATCTTAAGTTCCTGTCACTGTTATTTACATAGCAGGTAGTGGTATGCGAATTTGTGTGGGGTAGGTACCACAACTAAAAACTGAAAAATAAAAACTTTTTACAAAAAAAGTTTTTTTTTACTTTTTTATAAAAAGTTTTTATACAGGGTGAAATTGAAGTCATAGGCATCCTCTTAAGGGCTTGCGGACGGTGAGCAATGGGTAGCTCGCCGACCGATAAGGACCAGGCCCGGGTCGACAGCGCGTTGTGTTCCACGCGCGCCTCAAAGAGATGTCAGCAGAATTGACGGAGTCCGATAGGGGCCAATGCCTGCCAGGGTTGCAGTTTTGTACGAAAGGGTTACCGTGGCCATTGGCAATATGAAGGAACGCGGGTGGGTTTCAGTCAGTAAGAGTCTGACACGCCCTCCCACTCCAACCAGAGCGAGAGAAGTTATTAAAAATTTCCCAACCAAAAAAAAAAGGCATTCTCTTAAACCCGTCATTGTACTCATCATTATGAACGACTTTCACTATGGAACCAACCCTGAAATTACGAAAGAAATTATCAGCAATTCTCTACATTTTGGCGAGCTATGCGAACATAAATGTAGGGAACAGCAGATTTTTTTGGTCCCATAGTGAGTCGTTCATAATGTTGAGTACAATGACCCCTTAAGAGGATGCCCATGAATTCAATTTCACCGTGTAGAAACAAAAGTAAGTTAAGATTTAAAGTTAAATCTTTATTTGATTATGGACTTCAAATGTTTGTTTGGTGTATCCGCCGGGTGTTCGCATCAAAAAAATACACTATTGGATTTGTAACTCTCGGCGCTAAGCAGTGCCTTGAAAATCGTCCGTGGGTAAAGAGGGCAAATCGCTAAAAGTATTATTTATAGAATTTTCTAGAAGGTTGTGTCCATGTGGTAGCCGCGGTCAACAACAACAAAAGAAGGTTGTTACCTCAGCTCACTTGGTGTGGAACTCTTTGATGCAGAGCGCGCACGACCAGGAGCCCTCGGGCGGCGTGTCCAGCGGCGGCGCCAGGCAGTACATGTGGTAGCCGCGGTCGCAATCGTCGCAGAACAACAGCTGGTCCTGCAAACAAGAAAGAGAAAATATTAAATAACATTATCGGGATCACGTCATGCCGCATCTGGTTAGACTGGATGCTGACCGAAATGAGAAAAGGCCCGGTGGATGATGATTATCGGAATGGCTGGTAATGTTAATCGAGTAAAAGTTGACTATAAGGAAAGTTCATCAAATGCGGGTTTGCGTCCGCATGCGGGGGAGCCGCATGCGGACGTTAACCAGGAAAAGCATATACGTGACGATACGATACGGGCGTTACGTATTCGGGCCAGACACGCACGAGGATTTCAATCCACATGATCGGAAAAAGTCCTTATATTGTAAATATGAAAGTGTTTTTGGTTTGTGCTTTCACGCACTAATGGAGCAACGGATCGACGTGATTTAATCAGAGATAGATTATGGAAAAATATTTGGTTCTTCTGGAATCGACCACGAGAAAGCCGCGGTTAAAAAGCTAGTAATATATTTGTACTTACATCATTATCACTGGTGCCGCAAACCGAGCAGCATTTACACTCGATACACTGCCAGCGGTACTTGCGCACTGACACGATCATGTTCACTGTGAACTGTAGACATGTGGGGTGACCTGTACATAAGGGGAGCTATGTAAATACGTATAGCATGGAGTTAGGTTTAATAATATAACGCAAAATATAGGTATAATGATGTTTTTGAAAGCTCGTCATTTATAATGATAACTATGATGTATGTTCCAATTTTATAAGCTTATTATTTAATTTATGTAATTTTGAATGCTAGTTTTAGCGAATTGTTCTAGATCCTGTTAAAAAACCCGACCATCTGTGATGTACTACAATTCTTGCAAATAAATTTCATTTTACTTACTTTATTATAAGGTGTATAACAAAAATAGTGATAAATTATTGAAAGGGTCATTTGGACGGACTGTCAACTAGAGCCTACAAAATAACGAAATCAACCAAATAGCATTAAAAAAAAACTTAATAACGTAAATTACGAAAAAGACCCCCTTCGATTTACCACAAGAGGTTATTCTTCTGCATGATTTTTTCAAACTAATTATATAGGTTAGAAGATTTTTTACAAGAGATTTTGGAAATGAAGAGCTCCATAAACACCATTAAAATAAAACAAATTCACATATTGTAAGGCACATAGTATTTTCTTACCTTATCGAATCTTCAATCGCCTTCGCAATTTTATATAATTTTCTTTATTTTTTGCAAATAATTATAGAGTAGGGGAAAACATAATGTGCCGAACAATAGTGAAAAATAAAAAGTAAATAAACAACACTTAGAACAATTAATGACTTACAATTTATTTAGAAGAGAAAAAATAAAATGTCTAAAGGGAAGTGCACATTCACTATTCTTCAGCACAGCTAGACTAAATAAAAATCGACTAAGAATCGAGTTCATACAATTTAATTTGATAAAGTAGCAATGTTTTACAAAAAAAATAAACTAATTAAAAAAAAACATGAATAATTTTTATTTTTTATAAATTCTCGGACTTACGCTAAAATAAAGGAAATATATGGAACAACAACGGAAACATTAAATTTTTAATATTATTCTTTGGGTATCCGCATTTATGCACTTCCCTGCAGGCATTATACTTTTAAAATAAAATATATAGATATTGCCGAGATAGATAAAATTATGAGAAATTAACATTTGGTACCGTCAATTCAATAAACATTTATACATATTACAAACAGTGATAAACTGGCACTTGTTAAGTACCACATAACACAACAATTGTTGAAAAAATGGAGATATTTAAAAACACACCTGACATTTCACATTTAAAATCCCACATAAAATTCGACAATAATAAATAATATAATGTTCTTTAAAATGGTTATAATATTATTATTCAATATTTTAGTAAAATTACTAAACGTGTATTTCATCTATAGTGATTATTATTTATTGTTTATGGTAATATGTATTTTATATAAATATCACCGACATAGTACACCACAGCATATTTACCATTATACAGGGTGGTCATTTTCAAATTAAGACAACTTTTAAGTAGATTATTTTGTTAGGAATTTCAGTAGAAAATATATTAATATTTTTTTTTACCCTTTTACTTTGCATATCGGGAGTAGCTCATGTAAATGATTTTGAGTTTAAAAAGTGTGGCAAAACCTTATTAAACCCTTCACCTTATTATTGTCTATGGACAACACAGGCCCTCTTCTATTCCCTCACTTTGACAGTTCTTTCAAACAACCACCCTGCATAACCAATTACATATAAAGATACAATATGTACAATGAATCATAGCCAGTCTGAACGTAGGCTCTCCGAACTTTCGCGCATGTTCTCTCACTCACACTCGCCTCATGTCACCGTTTGGTTCCTAAAAAATGTTATTGCGCAGCCTTTTGCGCAAACTTCAGACCGGCCATAATTCATCGGCCGTATTGTCATAAATACGAACTCTATCGAAGGTTACAATTGCACATACTAAGGCACCTAAGAGACGAGACACAATATTAATATAATATTTTATTTATAAAACGGTAACTTATACTAAATTCCTATTTTTTCCGCTTCCCTGAAGGGCTTTATACGCGGCACCAGGGTTAAGTACATAGGTACCATTATCAAGCCACAATCTGTACACAATGGCTTATTATTAGCCACAATTTCATTTCTATGTAGCTATTTGTTAAACATGGAAAATAAGATGAAACTGCTGTCATTCGTAGATCTTTGACAGTCAGATGCCCAAATGCCTGACACCCAGTAACTAAGATGTGGACGTCTATAGTAAAATGTTGGCATTCAGCTGCATCCGGTTAGATTGGAAGCCGACCCCCAACATAGTTGGTAAAAGGCTAGGCAGATTAATAGATTGGAAAATAAGATGAAAATATTACAAGAGTTGATGATAGTTATAAATATTGTCACAGCACGGAATCGCGTCGACCGCCACTAGGGGTTGCAGCCAACGCGGTGATTTCGTTCTTTGTAAATATTTCGTAGTATAGGGCAGCCGAAATGAAAGTATACAGTGTGAGTCTTCATAATGTGCACATATCGAAATGAGGGAGTCTATGCTTAATTTTAACGACGGAAAAAATGGTAATTTTTTTTTTAGTTTAAAAAAAAAAAAAAAAATTTACAAAAAATTTTTTTTTTTTTTAATTTTTTTTTGCTCTCTTTTTATTATTATCTTATTTATAAATTTTACAATTAAAAATTGAAGAAAAAAATACAGATTTTTACTAAAAAAACATGTTTATTTTCAATTGAGGGTAGTTTTTTTCTCAATTTTAATTTTATGTGGACGGCTACTTACTTTCAATCATTATGGAGTTTGTTTCATCGCGATAGCTGATTCAGTTTAAAAGTTACACAGTTTTGTTACAATTTTTTTTTAATTTCATAAAAAGTATAAAAAACAATATTTAGATTTTTTAAATATTTTTTCTGTCGTTAAAATTAAGCATAGATTTCCTCATTTCGATATGTGCACATTATGAAGACTCACACTGTATAAATCTATTCTGAATTTTAACAAGTACTAAGTTCTTTTGTTTTGAGATGTCATTACTACGTTTACGAACGTAATACTCTAAGTGGATATCTTGAAATAGTTGATATGTAAATGAAATGAATGGTATGATAAATAATCAAAACTACAGCTTATTATAGAGGAGTTTCTTGTCCGTTCTTCTCCATAGAGATCTATGTTTTGGAATGGGCAACTAGCTTCAACTTTCTGACTAACTGACAGACTCTTTGACAATTCAAAAGCGCCTGTAAAATGGTTTGATTGAAATAAATGCTTTGAATTTGAGTTTATGAAGAAGAAATTTATGGAGTCACAGATATGAAAATGTGGCCAAAATATGTCATTCAGAATACCTAAGATTTTCAAATAAAAGATCAAAAAAGTGAACAACGTCAGATTTCATCGCCACATTAAATAACTAAACTATAAAGTATATATATTTAATAACTAATATAGAAATATATTATCAAGAAAATAAATTGTCAATATATCGTAATATAAAATTTTATATCTAAAAATTAAAAACCTAATTTCAATTAAAATTTTCTTAAAAATTAAAACAAAAACATTTTATAAACTATAGGAATGATATTTTATGATCAATGCGCATGATACATAATGTATCAAAAATAAATAAAAGCAAAGATACTTTAAAGAAAAACATTTTTAAATCTATGGTCATGAGAAAATATAATTGTAACAATTATAATATGGGAGGCCTTTTTTAAACTGGCCTTTTTAAATAATCGCAAAACCCGTTTTGAGCAAGCTTAAGGTGATCAATGCTCGACTGCTCGTGCCTTCTCTTTATAAGAAGAGGGCTTTGCCCTGCAGTGGAACAGTAACAGGCTGATATTTTTTTATTAAGAAATATGTACAAAGGTTGTAACAGTACAATAAAAACGGCGCATTGAAAATAACATGAAGTTAATCTTTCTAAAACTTTTTTTTTTTTCAAAATCTTTGGGTTACTCTACAAAAAATGTTGACAAAAAGGCACGTAAAAGCTCCTATTTATATTATGTAATGTTATAACATTTATGTAATAATAATAAGCTACTATTATTGACCCGCCTACGCTTAGGATATTTATTATTAAACACTATTATACCAGACTAAATAGTTCTTGAACACAAGAATTAGTAAAAACGTGTGTACAGGACTTTTATTGCAAACTTCACTCCAGTGTTTAAGAAACTAGTGACGATTCAATGTAAAATTCATTATCTAAGAACCGAGAAAACGCACGAAATCTATTTAGTTAAAATAACCAGTAAGGGGCGTTACTCAGTTGTTCGCAGCATTTGAAATAGAAATAGAAATCATTTATTTGCCAATAATGTAGGTATATGGTGTACATATATGATGGTTATTTTGATGAGAGTCCCGATACATTTGAGCAACAAAGCCGACCCGAAGCAATTACTACACATATTCGGCTCGTGCCGATCGGCTAACTTCACTCGGCATGTTATCTCGCTGTATTATGTTCGGGTGGGCTCAATTCGAGCTAAGACGAACAGTTTTTTTTCGAACATAATTATATCTACCTACATTTATTCGATTATGCCGCCGACCCGAACAAGTGCGTAGCACCCCTAAGAAATAGTTATTTAGGTACCCGAGCGTAAATATGCCACATCGAGCTTAAGAAAGAGTCTGACATTAAGGTTTAAGTGACAAAGACAATGATCTACTATAGTTTGACCGACACCGCTGTATTGTGCCTTAGGTATGTGCGCAGCGGGTATACTATGCCAAATCGAATATCAATTGATCGACCACTATAAATCGAACATCTAAATACTCGAACGTTCTTAAAATCGAATGGTTAATAAATCGAACATTCAATATATCGTACACTCAATACATCGAGTGTTCAAAATATCGTATGTTTGTTTGATCGAGCGTTCAACGCATCGCATATTCATTCTATCGAAATATCAATATACTGAATACTTTTACATAGAACTAGCTTTTGCCCGCGGCTTCGCCCGCGTGAAACCGTTAAAAAAATACGATCATTTAATTATACCGCATAATGCGGTATAATTAAATGGTCGTATTTTTTTAACGGTTTCAATTTTTAATTTTGAGTACAGAACGCTAAAACAGATTTATTAATCTGTATGTTACCTTTCATGCCGTAACGGCTGAACATATTTATATAAAATGCATACGGATAGGCCATAAGCAGGGTTAGGACATAGGCTACTCTGAATTCCGGTAGCGTGTTCCTGTGGGATATTTTCCGACATCCACGCAGGCGAAGCCATGGGCAAAAGCTAGTTCTATGTAAAAAGTATTCAGTATATTGATATTTCGATAGAATGAATATGCGATGCGTTGAACGCTCGATCAAACAAACATTCGATATTTTGAACACTCGATGTATTGAGTGTACGATTTATTTATTTTATTTTATTTATTTATTTATGTTCGATTTATTAACCATTCGATTTTAAGAACGTTCGAGTATTTAGATGTTCGATTTATAGTGGTCGATCAATTGATATTCGATTATTTGGCATTCGATTTGGCAAAGTACACCCGTGCGCAGCTCACGGGGTGGCAGTGTAGGCCGATAATTCGTCAACGCTGCCCGGGCCTCGCCCCGCATTCTTAAGACGCGGAACAGCGGTTTCGGTCAAAATATAGGCAAAACTTTTTCTAAACCTCTTTGTGTCATATTTTCATTCGATTACTGTTATTTTATCCCAGCATCAGAGGCGAAAAAGAGACATAAGTTTTCTTTCACCCCTAACGCGAGTATCATGCATTATTTCACCCAAATGTGATAAGAAACATATTGAAAATATTGTATGGCTAAAAACATGTATAAAATCCAAAATTATTGCTATCTATACTTGCGTAGTCGGGTAACTGTATCTCTGTGCTCAATTTATCTTGATTTTAAATGTAGTTTCTTTTATAAAAACCTGTGTACAAGTAAAAACACAATTATTTTAGCCACTGCGTCAGCCGTGGCGTCAAAATTGCAATTTTATTTGACTAATCGACTTGATACGTCAAGTTCTTAAAGTTCTGAGTTGAGCTACAAGATTACTAAAAAATGCGAACACTGACTGGAGGTCCCAAATCTGTTTGTTCTTTCCTCAAAAGACCATCTCAGATTTTAATCTACATGGTCCTCATATGTCCTGACCAAGATTATGTCTGGACTTCAAAAGACACTGACCTCTGAGTTTGTGCCTGTCTTTCTTCTCAGAGTGGTCGGATAGGAAACACTGAACTCATCTAGTTTTCAAATATAATTAAGTGTTTCTTTTAACCGCCTGTTTTTTTTTTTTCATGCTTGAATTTGTTATACGAAATGTCAAACTGACGAACATTTGACGTTTGCATTCGCGGGTACCGGCGCCATCTTGGCTCAAGATATATTGGGCACAGAGTAACGCGTGCAGTGACTTTGTTGCAGCGTGACTAGAAAGCTAGGGACATCTGAACGATTGGCGCCACTGAAGAACTTTAGTTCTAAGCGGCGACATTATTTGGCATCAAGCGAAGCTATGACTAAATTAAAATTGTCTGTAGTGTTGCCAGATTACGACAGTTAAGTATTATTTGCTTTTAAAAAGGTATAACTTGTCAAATCTATAAAAAAATACGTTATAAGTTATAATACCATAAAACGTGCAATATAATAATAAATTCAATATTTATTTGATAAGTCACGCGAATTTAATTGTAAAATAAGGTATACATAATGCAAGTTAAATTGAATCTAAACAACAATAATATAAATGTAAGAATTTGAAATAAACCTAATATTTGAAACAAATCTAAGAAAAGTATCTCGCTCTTTTAATGAGGCTACTGGCAACACTACGATCTAGAGTTTCTCACCCGAAATATGTAATTTTGATAAGGCACTTGTACTCACTAAAAATAATATAAAATATTAAGGTATAAACATTACAACAGACAACAATTTAAAATATCTCATCATTTGGCATCCATCGTCACAAGTGTTGTTTTTCCACATGGCAACACCAAGATCACATAGTGCAACATTGACACACAGATAAAAAAATCACAATGATATGTGACAGAATTATTATAGGGATATATTATAATTTTTTATGTTCGGATATGACGTAGTATATTTTAGACAACGATTTTGACATATTTATTGTGATGCCACTATTCTAATAATATGATTACAACATTAAAACTACTAAATATGCATCAAAGGTCTTTTCATTCGAAAATTAGAGTAAAACCTGGAATGTAACATTTAAAACTAGCCATCAAACATTCTCTTTGGTAGGACCGACAAAAAAAATTCCCAGAACTTTTTTGTGACAGACAAACACACAAATAATACTCAGAAACTCAGAATTTAGATGTTATTGGAACGGGTGACGTAGACTTCACAGTCGTAGGTAGGACTTTGACGGGAGGGTGGGGAGACGGGGTACTGTCCGTATTCGTCATTCAGGAGTTTCGTTTGGGAAGCGAAGTTATCGAAGTCATCAGCTGAGTAGGACATAGAGCTGAGTATCTCTACGACTCCATTGAGTTTTATGCTGTCTCTGAGATGTCTATGGCGTTCGCAGACGCGATTCTCGAGGTGGTAGCACGTGGGCTTGGGGAGGCCGTTGCGCGGAGGCCGGCCGCGCCTCTTACCTGATCTGCCGCAGTCGGAGCAGCTGACTAACTCTTCGGGTGTTCCCGTCTTCTTGTTTTCGCGGTCGTCGCCAAGACAGAAGTCGCAGTAGGGTGATGGTGATGCCTAGAAAAGAAATGAGTATCAGATAGATTAAAATTCACTGTGGAAGAGCACTGTGTTGATGACAATACTACTAGTATTCGAGATGGAGAAATCACTACGACGTTCTCTTACTCAAACAATTTGTTACAAAAATGTTCAATCTACAGGCAGAAGAAGCCAGATGGCGCGTTCCAAAGCATAGATTCGTAAGGGAAGGAATAAGAAACTAGATGAATACTCTTTAAAAAACAATTTATACCTGCATAATTATATTTATGGTGATTATGAGCGATTTTAATTTGGATTTTCCTAACGTCAGACTATTAAAATGTTTTTGATTACATTAAACCTAGGATGATGACACTTGAAATAAATAACATACACGACAGATTCCTCTGCCTCCTCATAGTCTACTAACCTCCTTAGCCTTAATGACATCGCCAGGCTCCTTGACCTCAGGGGTGGCAGAAGCCGAGGGTACGGGCGCAGAGGGCGCGGCCGCGTGCACAGCCGCTGACAGCGGAACATGCGCTGAATCTGAGCTCGATGTATCCGCTGAAGCGGGCCGCGGCGGCGGCGTTGCCCGACGTACTGGCGGGGTTGGTAGACCGGCTAGAGGGAGAAAGATGAGATAAATGCTTGTGTGGAGGTTGGTTGGAATAGAAGCTGGACCACTGGTCTTCAATGTCATTCTAATCTTTTCGCAAGTATAGGAAACAAAATCGAGCGTTGACACCAGCGTTACAGAAGCAATCGACTGACGAATTTTAGGCAAGGATATGATGGGCCCTGATTCACTATGATACTTCATAAATTATGAAGTGAGCGTTTCTTATAAGCCATTCAAAATGTAAGCTTACTTTGTTGCTTCATGTTTTGACATAGTGAATAAGAGCCCTCAACGTTCTACAAAATAAAACGTCAAACGACATAAATAATAAGTGCCAATTCTAAGTAAGCTGTAGCGGTTACTTGAGAATAGACTAAAACGAAAATGAAGGTACAAATGTGTATCTAACCCTCGGGAGGCGGCGTGGCGCGCCGAGCTGGCGTATCCTGGAGGCCGGCTGGTAAACAGAATCAGGGTTATAGCATGGTGGAAATATCTGTGGGTCTCGGAGTTGACCACCTACCATCGAATAAGGGTAGCAAAATAAACGTGGGATACATTTGAAGACTGCTGATGTGGCCGTTGAATTGAGTAACGTAAATGCAACGTAATTTTGAAAGGGCCCCACAGATATTGTCGCCGAGTTAGGATGCGTTCATATTAGAGGATGCGAACCAAATTGTGACAATAATTTGGCAAAGTCGTTAAAGATAACTGCAAGCACACTTTAGCATTTTGCTAAGTGTGCATGTGACGATACGTAAATGCACACCGTTGTATTAAATTTGGCTATGTGTATGGCATGTCACAATACGTACATGCACATAATTTTGCTAAGTGTGCATGTGCGCATATTTGCAATGTTAAGTTTGTTAGACAAAAATATTCATTATTTCTACTCCGCGAAACAATGTAACGACATAATTTACAAAAAAATAATATTGATTTAATTCCGATAGTTCTAAATAATTCCCGTCTTCAACAAAATACAAAAATAAAGTAGGAATAGTAGTCAAATAATGATGTATGAACACCACTTACGCTGCCCTCAGGACACTTGTGTTGCATGAAATTATAAACATTTGTAAACTCACACGAATACTATTGTAATGTGCATGCATCACTCATTGCTACGAATATAGTAAACTTTTATATAAAAATTAGGTTAATTAATTATTGAGAGTATTCCCGAGAAAATAATACCTCGCGAGGTCATTGGAAGTTAGTGCCCTATTGTCTGCTTTAGCAAATTCTTTCGTTCGCGCTAAGACAAGATGATGCATGTGTGCACAAACTTTCGAAAATGGAGTCGATCTGCGCTAAACTCTCACGACGCACGTAGCAACCCCGTAAGACCATTATGAAATACGCGTTATTAGGGTTTTTCAGTATTTTAAAGCTCTTATGGATATAGTGCAAACACTTACCGTGTGCCGTTTTATTATTTTTCAGTAAATGTGCATCCACACCGAACCAACCACACCCAACATTTTGCAACATGGTAACATTAAGTCAGTTTACTAAATAACTTTTTATTATGTGGTGCTCCACAAAAAGTAACTTCGGTGTGAAAGCATCTTAAGGCCTCGGTCTCAAAGGCAGCGGGCGCGGGGTGGCGGCGGCGTGAGAGCGGCGCATTCAAACGCATAGTTTTATATGTAACTGTTCTCGCTCCCCGCGCTGCTGCTTTCCGAGGCCAGTTCCATATAAATCCATGCATTGAAACGCGCCGCTCCCCGCCCCACCGCCGCCGCTTGTCCGCGCTCGCCGACTTCGTGTCCGTAGCCTTACGGATAACATATTTCGTACCTTCTGATGGTAACTGACCACTATGATTATATCTTATCAGGGGTTTACATACAATAATGGAACTCACCAGCCCCAACAGCAGGATTATTGAGGAACGTAACATAACTGTCTTGGTACTCCGTGGCGGGCTGCGCCTGCGCGGTCTGCGCGGCCTGCGCGGGCGGCGGCTGCAGCGCGGGCGGCGTGTGCGCGCCGGGCCGCGAGTCGCGCGAGTCGCCGTCGCTGGCGCCGGCGCCGCCCGACCCGCCGGACGCCTCCTTGTGTGTGTGCGTGAAGTGGTACGTGAGCCCCGGACGGGTTTTGTACTTGGCGCCACAGACTGGGGGAAGGGGGGGGTGGTTGGTTAAGTTGTGGGGTATGGTGAGAGGAGTGAATTGAACTTTTTGTAGATTTGATGTGGCTTCGTGCAGTTCAAACAGCTTCATTGATTGAAGTTTCTTTATGGAAAGGCAAAATCTAAAGCCAAGGTTTCATAAAAATAGATACCCTTCTATTAGTAATCGGGGTTAATCTTTTTTCACAAAACCACGCGAGACTCCCGGGAGTCACGTATCAGTATGTAATTCATTGTGTCTCATTTACCAAGACTTGACAGGTTAAACATAGCCCAAAATAATTAAAATATTTATAAAATCTTTACATCGGAAATTTCTCTCATTTTTGCACACCATAAAATACAGAAAATTCAATCCACCGACATTACAACAACAAACAAAAAATAAACATTAAACCAATACTTACCGCCGTGATGCCTCCTTCTGCTTAACACACTATACCGCGATAAAATTAAAGTACCGACAGAACAACAGGTCATAGCGTCATCAGAACAGAGCATAGAGGAGGCAACACGACGGCATCGGCGTTACAGTGTAAACGAAGCCTTATTTATAGTTATCCGTCATCAATCAATACATAGGTTAGCCGTATTTTGTATGAGAACATTTGAATGAAATTAATGTGAAATGGAAGAAGAAAAAAATGAAATTAAGCTTCAGAAAAAATTTGAGTTAGATTTAAAAGACTTATCTATAGAAAGAAGAATGCCCAAACAAAATACAACCCGCGTAAGATAGAATTTTAAATTATAATAGTATGGTAACGCAAAAATAGCGCTTAAAGAATGCAAACCCAATTAGAGCAGAATTAATTCTTCCTCAAAACTAAAATACGACATTACACTACCGACCAAAAAAAAAGCACAATATTAGATTTTACCCCAAAAAAATTTTTTTTTTCAATTATTATGTTCTCATACAATATACGAAGTGGAAAGCCGGCCCGTCGTGATTATCGTTCTATGTTCAGTTCTAGAGGACGCACGCTTAGGGGCTGTTTGATTGATGACTTCAAATCTATGGATCCGCCCAGCGATACACTGACGTCATTATGTTACTAGCCCGACCAAGATCATTTGACAGCTGTCAGTTGTGACGTCACAAATAGTTGTTCATGTGTCTTGGTCGAGTAGTAACTGATGATGCTGTTGATTCTGCTCTGAAATAAAGGCCTAGGAATATAGAAATATATATTACGTTGTAGTAAATTTTTGAAGGATAATACCATTTTAACGAATATCTGTCAATTACGTTTGATAATTCGGACTTAATGACGTTTTTATAATTTTCGACGTGACGATAATTATCGTGGACATCCACTTCCACGTCGCGGCATCACGATAACACAGGGTAGTAAAATGTATGGAAATATATATATATATTTTTTTTCCTTTGTAGAGTTTCACAATTGGTGATACTTTATTCACATTACAATCTAGCTTATTAGCTAATAAGTAATTTAAATATAACTTAAACTGCTAAGTAACTATAAAATTAAGAAGTCGTCCAATAACGTCTTTCTTATTCACTATAAGTTAAGGGGGAAGACACTTGATTCACGTGTTCTTTGTAAAAGTCAGCACTTGCACTACAGTTTAAGGAAATATATGAAGACGTTATTAAATTTCCGTCCACAAAAAACCAAGATAATGTTATAACGTACACGTTTTCATGAATAAATATAATTCGTTAAATTGGTTTATCCGATTCAAAATGTAAATATTCCATTTTCTTTGTAATTAATCCTATCATATCTTTTCACTGGCGCACATGTTCTTCTTGCTGCTTCAAAATACAACCGAAAAACCAACACTGTTTAAAACCCGTAAGTAAATAAAAATGAGAGCAAAATAAACAGCACATCGCAAGATCCAAACTTGTAGTCCATCAAATCTTAACTTTAAACACAAGAAAAAAGTAATACATTGGATAATTTTATTTGTTATTCAACATAAATATTTCTTGTATAAATTCATAACAATCTTTGGGTGATAATAGTACACTGGCGTGCAGAAAAACGACCTACGTATTCAATTTGCCTAAATTAGCAACGAAAATGCATAAAGATTTGGTACAGTTTTCTGCACAGCAGTGTAGTTTGGATCTAAGAATAACATCAATCGCTTAATACTTTACTGCTCCATACATACAAGAAATAATAGAAAATATGAACACTATTACCAGCAAAGTGTTTATAACTCTGTACATCAGCGGGGCAATACCAAATTTCTTAAAATAAATCAAGAGTAACTTAAAACTTAACCTATATTGTTGACATTGCCCGGGTGATGTGTATAATTTTATTTTCAGTTTTTTATAGTCTGTAAAAAAACGTCTGAAATCCTGTTATAAAATATTATTTCATTTATTTTCACTGTAAAAATTTGTATAATAAAAATTCATAGTAAAAACATTTTTTAACATCAAAATCTAGTTTATTTTTTTCTGCAGATAATTTATGTCATATTCCCTCACATAAAAAAAAATGTATAAATGATAACCAAACGCAATAAGAGATATACAATGACTAAAATTTTACTATTCTTAATACTGAAATTTTGATATATTTCAAATTTAATAAATAATATTATGACAAATATTGCTAACACACTGTTTATCTATCCAAATGTGTACATCATATTTTTTTGTATCCCTATGATGATATTTTTTACTTACAGTTTATATTTACTGATCTAGATTTTTTTTGTGCCATTCTAATACCTAAATTTCGCCTCTAAACCACTTTTACCATATTTACTTGCATGGCATAAGAGCCTAAAACCTTTTTAGTCAATAAAGTAAGGCAAGATTCTGCACAGGCCACAAAAAGTAGGCTGCAAAACTTTAGTCATTGTGGAAGAGAAAAACAGTCAATTTCCTAATATCTATTACAAGAAAATTGAAAAAAATAAATAAACTATCACAGACACATGAGTCGTACACGCTCAACCAATCAGTGCATCAAATTCAAACATTGTGATTATTAAAATTGTGATTGTTTCATAAGATCCGGTTTAGAAAGGGCTTATGAAGCTATGACTGATGTGGTCAATATTTCGGAACGACAGTTGTAAATTGGCAGTTGTAATTGGCCCCTCATATTAAACGTAAGCCCAGGAGCATCGGCGATTTTAAAACGAGACGAATTTTTATCACGCACTGGAATTTCAACTCTCGGCGTTAAGCAGTGCGTTATAAAATCGCCCTTTGGTTTACTATACACCTCTGTATACCCTTTCTAGAAATACAGGCATGATGTTAGGTAATGATTTTCTGCGGATAATTACAAATAGGAACATTCTCTTTCAGAGTCCTTTGAAAATGCGAGTATTTCAGTGTTCATAGTTTTTCATGAATAGTATTGGCTTATTTCTTGGCTTTACCAAAAATAAGCACTTTATAGCTCCCTAAATATACTTGAACACATTTAGTTAGTAATTAAGGCACAATAAAGCCTTTAAAAAGTTAAATCGTTGCGATATTTAACTCACGATCAATCATAGCTTCATATTAAAAAGAACACATTTAACACCGATTCTCTCTACAAACCGATTCAAATTGAAGACGTCATTTCACCCCATTTTTCCCTTATATTTCTAAGCGTTACATCCGATTTCTGAAAAGCTAGTCAATACAAAAACATCCTGTCAAATCTCTTAATAACAACTTGAATCCTGGCTTTTAGGTTCAATGTCATTCACGACAAAGTTCAAATTCCATCGCAAACAAAATTTATTTAAGACCTTTTCATTACAAATGGTCACTCAAAAAAATCAACTGATTGTCAATGAAATGTAAACGATCTAAGATTCTGAATTCAAGTACAGATACCCCAAGAAAAGTATGCGCTTCGAGAATCATCGTATATCTTCGGAAATACGAACGCGCGATAATGAGATCTGATATAGAGCTGTTGCAACCATGTTTTACCTTTCTGTATTACCATGATTACAAAATTATAGATAAACAACTCTATGCAATTCCAAAAAAAACTTCAAATGTTTCGAGTGACAGATGACGATCTGTGACTGGAGACACCACAAACCCGACGGACAGAAAACTTTATACAAACGAGCAATGTTAGGTGCAGTACTGTTTTCACAGTACTTGAAAACTAAGAAGCTTTGCCTCTGTGAGAGGTTTACTCTGTGGCGCTACGTTTATGCTAATTCGAAAACACGAAGATTACCGAAGTGCATACCTTTTATGGTTTATTTGTATGTATACATTGATATATTGATCGAAATAATAACATCCAATCAAATCAACGAGGGTTTTCATGAAAAATTCGCGCCACCAGTGGGCGCCACTTTGACAAGAGGTCATTCAGTCACGACTAAAGAAAATATAGGCGCTTTGACACTTTTGACAGGTGCCCGGACCTGACGTCTCAGTGCTGCCATCTAGTGAACGTCATTTCAGAAAACCCTCATTAACTAACATAAGATTTGACAACAGGGCTTGGCAGCTTCCGGGAGTGAGTAAAGAGAATCGCATTTTAAACAATTATTTAAAAGATAATAATTACTATTCTAGCCTACATTATAAATAACACAACTACGCTACAATATTCCGATTCAATAATAGGGATAATTACGTGGCAGTGTTAAAATGTTAATTCATTGGTGTTTTTAGTTTTCACTCCATTTTGTGTTAACTTTTTTTGAACTTTCAGCATGTAATTGACTGTATCTAGTGTGTTTTTTCGTATACTTCTTATTTGGTAAACAAAAACAGTATGAACATTACGAGTTTTCGAAATAATCTAATCTTTAATTTAGGGTGAATTTTACCTATGAAACTGAACGCGATCTGGTGGCCTACCACCAGCTCAGAAAGCAGTATTATTTTAATATTACTTCAGTGTGGAAAAGAGATGAAGCTCTACAGGACGTATAGCTCCATCTCTTTCTCCCACTGAAGTAATATTAAAATAATACTGCTTTTGAGCTGGTGGTAGGCCCCCAGCACATCCTATTCGCGTTCAAGAACTGTCATTGCCATCATTGTAGTGGAATATTGACACTGATAGTTCCTGAACGTGGTTTGGATGTGCTGATCGCGTTTGGTTTCATTGGCAAAATTTGACCATTTTGTATTTAACTTTGAGAAAAAATAAGACCAAGATATTCAGTAAAAAAAATTTTTTTTTCAATATCTAAATCTTAGTACGCCTTGTCCGTCAAATAAGCCAAGTAAAGAAAAACACACTTTAAGCTTATGCGCACACTTATCAGCAAACGAGAAAAGTTACCCCTATTTAAACAAAACAAAAATGTCTAAACTTCACTTCTATAGCGGTTACTTTTAAGTGTACGCACACATAATATCCTTCGTTCGTCCTTTGTTTTGCTGTCAACATTATAGACATGACGCACACTATGCGACATGCAACTGCTTGCCGGCAAGATGCTAACCTTTCGCATGCGACTGTCATCTGTACCCTAATTGCGTAACTTTATTCGTAAACAATTATACCTAATTTGTTTCATTTTGACAGTTCAACAACATTCATTGCGTTATTTACGTTGTTGAGCAGATTTTTTTTCAAACTTATGAAGCAATGGATTAGCAATCTGTTTCAAATCGAAGCAGATTGTGATTGTGTTTTATTACGCCATTAGGGTACTAGTGTGCCCGTGCAACGTTCGTCTTAAACGGTACGACAGGTAGCGAGAGGTTGCGACTTCCCTAGCCTATAGTTGCGATTCTGAAACGCGACGCCAAGTGTTTGAACAAAATACATGAAAATTGTCGGCCACAGCCTGTCGTTGCGTCTAATCGCCGAACTGTCGCAGTCGCATGTCGCCTAGTGTGCACCATGTCTTAGGCTTATTACTAGCACTCTGAAACATATTGTATTGATGATACAGTTGCAAAAAGTATATTCCATTGACATAATCGAGCGCGTAGAATAACTTTATAATAAGATTCCATTACTTGCAATAATTATTTCTACCTACTAGGATCCGTAAAATAAAAAAATTGTAAGAGTGCACATCTACTATTCAAGGAGTTATGTTGGTAGCAAAACGCAGACCGACAACCTAATAAATGAATAATAGAAGACTTAGGAAGTACAGCTACTGTCAACCTTAAGGAGTTAGATTTAAGGCAAACTTTTGCCTAAAAGGTCTTATAAACCACGCGTATTTCGTCTAGTTTACGCGCGCTGATAAGTTAACAAAATATACAGTAAAACGTTAAAAGTCAATAGTTCTCACACACTCTTTTCTCACTGAGTAGCTTTGGTCACAAATAAGATTAGAAATATTATAGAGCTTACTGAAGATAGATTCGAAACAAAGAGATGGTTTTGTACAATTTTGACGTTACTCTGGTCCCAGAAATGCAAAATCGTTTAGTTTCGGCATCATCTTCGTAATTTTAACGACATGGCACCCCAGATTAATTCAAAATTAGAACAGAATTTACATGAAAATATTCGCCAGAACCACAGAATAGTACAGAAGCCACACTCCGCTTTTTAGGTATGAAGCTACAAGTACGCGGCGGGCTCGTCTTGCCGGGCCAATTCAGTGAGCGACTAGTCAGAAGATATTGAGGCCTCTGCCTCGAATCATGCGGGCAGCGGGGCGGCAGAGGCGGCGGCGCGGGATCGGCGCGGGCAACGCAGACCCGTTCTCGAAACCAGCGGGCAGATCGCGCGGCACTATAGCGGCGTAGTGTTGTGTTCATGGTTGTATCGTCGAGATATTTGTTTTTATTCGCGAACGAAACGTCTGAACAACGGCGAGAACGTCTTTTTGATTCAAATTTATTCCCAACGCTCGATTTATAGTGGGCAAAAGAAGTGAATCCCTACCATAGGGCAAGGAAAAGAAAAGGCGAGTTTTATCGAAATTATGAAGAACAGAGACAATGTCCTGACAAATTCTACGACTACACCAGAATGAGTGTAGAAATTTTTGACTATATTCTTGAAGCTATCAAGGGCGATTTAGAGACTGGAATTATATTTAATTTCTTCCCATAACTGGTTAATTACTCTTCTATTTATATGGTTCACATCTTTGCTGTTCCATATCGGTGTCCTCTCAAAAATTGCTGAAATAATTTGCTCTAGTACGTCCGAGGACATTTCGACACGCCACAAAAATAAATTGCACAACACTACAATGCAGACGCGCGGGCGATCACCGCTTGACTGGAGTGCACCGCTCGTTGCCCGCCGCCGCGCAAGAAGAAAATGAATAATTTGGAGATGATGAAATAGGTCATATCTGGTCGGCCATATTGTGAACATATCATTAGCAGTCTAGGACCATCATAACATACTACGAACTAAAGGGAACCGATTACTTTATATCTCGCGATTTTAAACCAGCACATTTTTTATTATAAGGCCTCAAGCATACCGACGCGTCTCTAATAGAGTCAGAAGAGATAGAAGAATTTCAAAGAGAACAATAAAATGCCATTTCATTGAAGCAACAACCATGGGTGTAGCTAGAATTAGTTGCTACGAGATGTAGATACTAACAAAGACGTCCTGGGGGATTCAGTTATTTGAAATAAGTGGTCATATTTCACACCCTTAAATCTTTATAGTGTGTCCGGACATGGACTAGCGATATTCAAAATACTTAAATATAAACTATTTTAAAGTAGAATTACACTCTAAGCTTGGGTCCAATACACTTCCCCGTTTTAGTGGTAATTAACAATTATTGGTTGAATTGCATAATTATTTTTTTTTGACTTTCACATTTTTTTTGCAAAAGTTTTCGAATTGTGAATATTTTTTTTGTAATGCAGACGGTAGACAATATTATTGCCTTTCGAATAAGCCTATTTTTATCTCAGTATGACTAAAACTTTAAGAGATATGATTTTTTTTTACTCGCATTGAGAATATTTCACAAAAAAATAAAAAATAGTGGGGAAGTGTATTGGACCCAAGCTTAGAGTGTAATTGTACTTTTAAATAGTTTATATTTAAGTATTTAAAATATCGCTAGTCCATGTCCGGACACATCTTTCTTTATATATATAATTCTTCTGTGAGTGTGTATGTCACTGAACTTCTCTCAAACGACTGGACCGATTTTGATGAAATTTTTTGTGTGTGTTCAAGGGGATCTGGGAATGGTTTAGATTCACAATTTTGTCCGCTGGACAATGTTTTGACAGGACAACGTCTGTCGGGTCCGCTAGTTGTATATAATTCTTCTGTAAATTTATTTGTCACCTAACTCCTCCTAAACGGCTGGACCGATTTGGATGAAATTTTGTGTGTATATTTGAGTGGGTCCCTGGATGGTTTGAAAATACAATTGGACCCGGTAGGTGGCGCTGTTCAGACAAGACAACGTCTGTCGGGTCCGCTAGTGTCATTAGTCCCATACATTTGTATCGAGTAACATTGAAGTTTTGTAAATACTTTTCTTGTTTTGGTTACTAAATCTGATATTTAGGTGGATGAACCTCAAGAAGTAAAGACCAAAATTAAGTTTTCTTGTAAAATATAAAAGAGACAAAAGTCCTATTAAATCTGTTAACAAATAGTACGGTAGGTCGTCCGTTTTCTCTCGTTGGAGAAAAGTAACTCTAGCTACACCCAGATTCCTTAACACGTTCAACGCCATGTCGGACAATGCTGGGCGACACTTAACTTTCCCTATAAGCCACACAAAAATTTGAAATTGACAAAAAAACGACTTTTCGTTTTATTTAATTATATTAATAAGTATGCATTTTTAACTTGCAAAACATTGACATAACCGCGAAAATCTTTATAAATCTGAAGATAACTCATGTCGCCCAACATTGTCCCCCATGGCCTGCTGCGTATGATTATTTGAACTTTCTTCCATTGAAGCCGCACGGGTCACAGTGTCGCCCACTCCCGCCGAGCATCCCGTCCGCGCGCCCCCACTCTAACGCCGCGCGCCGCTAGCTATCTTTGTGCGCGCGCAATTCTCAGTGCCCCGCAGGACACTAGGGAGAACGCTAACTGCGCATTTTTTTCCCGCCAAATCATAAACACGCTACGACTACTAACAAACTAGACTAGCTTCTGCTTGTGATTTCATCCGATAGATTTATATATTTTTATTACAAATGTGTGACTTTGATGATGCCTTTGAAATAACGGAGGAAGATCTGACACAGCTTCAAAACATTGAAATATCACTGCTGAACAGTAGTTTTCGTATTAGTTCAGACGAAGAAGAAGAGCAAATAGCGCCTACAAGGCATACACGACGAGTACGTATCATCAGATCGGATAGTGAAGACAGCAATTCAGGATATGGGGTCAGTACGCAAGAAAATTCAAGCGTTACACCTACCACGAGTTCTTGGAGTGAACCAACAGGTAATCAACGCCAAATAATTCCTTTTACCGAGGTTTCTGGTGCTCCGCTGCATGTCAGATTATCTATGAATAACAAATCGCCCGTCGATTTTTATTCACTCTTTGTGACTGATGACATGTTTCAACAAATAGTGCATAACACAAATCGATATGCTATTCATAACATTACCAATATGCCTGAAGCTACAAGAGGTGCACGTATTAATCAGTGGAGTCCGACTAATATAGAAGAAATAAAAAAAATGTTTGGCCTAATTCTATTCATGGGTTTAGTGAAATTACCCAGATTGGCACACTATTGGTCTAAAGATAAAATTATCGGGCATCCCTTTCCGAGAACAGTGATGTCCCGAAACCGATTTGAATTACTTTTGAAAATGCTACATTTTTCTGATAAAGATGATGAAAACAAAGAAGACCGACTACATCGAGTACGTCATCTGGTGGATAATTTAAATGAGAACTTCAAAAACAACTATACCCCTGGTGAAGATATTTGTATTGACGAGAGCATGGTTCCATTCCGTGGCAGAATAATATTTAGGCAGTATAATAAACAAAAAAGACACAAGTATGGAATCAAAGAGTTCAAATTATGCACGATTCCTGGGTATACTTATAAGATTAGCATTTACGCAGGAAAAAACGACGATACAAATACAACGCCTACAAACGTAGTCATGTCTTTATGCGAAGATTTGCTCAACAAAGGACACACTTTGTATACCGATAATTGGTACACAAGTGTAGATTTGGCACGGCAACTATTAGACAAAGAAACTCATTTAGTAGGCACCATTCGAAAAAATAGAAGACAGCTTCCCAAACATGTTGTTACTGCTAAGCTCAAAAAAGGCCAGTTTGCTGCAGCCGAAAGCAACGACGGAATAACCATGATGAAATGGAAGGACAAGCGCGATGTGTACGTTCTGTCCACGAAGCATTCGGTACGGTTTCATCATGTAAATAAACGAGGAAATGTGGTATCAAAGCCAAAGATTGTTGTAGACTACAATAGAGTCAAAGGAGCCGTTGATTTAGCTGATCAATTAGCTGCTTACTCTACACCACTGCGAAAAACAATAAAGTGGTATAAAAAACTCGCTATTAATTTATTGCTTAATACTACGTTAGTAAATGCTATGATTCTATATAAAAAAGTTACAAATAAACACATTTCTGTAGTAGACTTCAGAAAAGAAATATTACAAGAGTTTTGCTCGAATCCTATGACTGAGACGGATGAGATTCGTGAAAAAAGATCAAAAAGAGGGAAGCACAAACTAGTAAAGAAAGAAGGAAAAAGTAGTATTATTAGAAGAGGGTGCTCTGAATGTTACAGGGAAAAAGTAAAGATGCTAGGTAGAAACCAAGCGAAAAATAAAGTAAAAAAAGTAAACACATTCTGTGACGACTGCCCAAATAAACCGTTTCTTTGTTTAGATTGCTTTAATAAAGTACATCGTTCTTTTTAAAATATTTCTTTAATATGATTGTTATTTTGTTACTTTTAGTTATTTCTAAAACTAAAATACCGTTTAATTTATATTAATTTACGTAGTAAATAATGATAAAAATGTAACACTTTCTATCTGATCAGTGATCAGTGATCTCAAATTATTTTTTAAGTTTCATTGTGATTATACTGTACCAATTTCATAAGTTTAACACAATTAAACCGAGTTTGATTAATACTATCATGATTTTTTATTTCATCTTTAAATCGTACACAAAATTTTTCCATAAAATCGTAAAAATAAATCAATAATGCATTACACAAAAAAAATTGTAAGTTAATGCAAGACTATTATCAGAAAAACAAACATAACTTTTTAACAAATAAATATTTTTTGAGTGCTGATATGATTACACTATTCTAGGAGGCCGCGCGGGTCATGATACGTACAATATTGCCTTGTATTGTTGACCGACAGCTCAGAAGAGACGTTTAAACATAGCTCTGACTGTCGGGCAACATTGTCTCCCACGGCCTGAACGGAACATACTGGTGTCGCCCAACATTGTCCGACATGGCCTGAATGGAAATTTATCATTTTATTCCGTGGCGTTGAACGTGTTAAACATTTGCAACCTCTAAGCTTCTCAGTGAGATACCCCAAAAATTTAGCCTTAACAATAACTCAATCTAAATGCATTATATTCTCGCAATTATATAATTTAAATAATTAAATAAAATGACCACTATTAACCTTCCAATTCCTAACAGTTTGCAGTGTTTTGTAGAAAGAGACATTACTTATTTTAATTTAATTAAACCTACCAATTATACTAGTATTGCTAGAAAAAAGAATAAACACCAAAATAGAAGCTTTAAACATTTTTTTAAAGATATTCATATTATTCTAAATCGGGACTGCCTTCCACTACCGGTTGGCCCAAGTATCTACTGAAATAGGTACCTATACTGCCCCCGTTGTCATAATTACAGTAAGTCGTTACTGTAATTATGATAACGAGGGCAGTATAGTTGTCGCTTTTTAGAGTGGCAATAGCGGTCATTGCCCTTTCTCTAACATCTTTCCATAGGAACCCAAACAATAATCTATGTATGGTTTTTCGTTATTGAAACATCTTGAAGATCGCGATAGATACTGATTCAGGATGTTTATTGCTAGAAAACGTCGGTGGGTCATTGACCGCGATTGCCATGCTCAAACGCGACAGCTATAGTCGTTTATCAAACCAATAACAACGATTTCGACGAGAGGCATTATAAGAACCAGTTTACGAAACACGTGTCACAGATTTTTTCGTATTTGAGTAACACAATATTCGAGATTGAACAAATTCGTGACACAGTTCGATTCCCTACAAAACCAAATCAGATCAAATCCACTGTACAGTCAAGAGCATTATTAATACATTACTTTTATGTAAAATTCAAAAGCGATTTTCGACTTCAGTATTGGTAGAAATTTTATAGTGTTACGAACACAGTATTTTAGAAATTATACTCTAATGAAATATGTTTTTCTGCTATCGTTATTTCACGAAAAAATCGCTTTGGAATTCCGCCTAAGTGTAAGGTATCCGTGACTGTACAGGCACCCCCGAAATCTCAAACGCCACTTAACTTTGACCCCGCGTCTTATTCAAAACCGATGATCGTCGCGCGAATACAGGATCGTTCGAACTTTTTGAAGTGAAAACCTCTTTAGGCGTTTTTGAGATGGGAAAAAACAATTGAACTCGCGACACCGTTACCGACACCTCATTTTCGAAACGCGATTTTGCTCTTTATTTATATTATGTTACGGATCAAAGTTCTATGCAAGTATTTTTACTTCAACACGAAATTTTTGTTTGGCGAACTTAAACGCGTAGTCGCGCCGACAGAGGGCGCTATTCGGTTTTCCGAACAAAAGTGACATACACGCGACCGATCGCGTATTCGCGCGCAGATAGCTTTTAAATAGGACGCGGCCTAAGACGGTTTTAAAATGTTCTGTCTCTACAATACACCTAAAATTGACAGAGACAGCATCTTCCTTGATTGAGTAGCGTTAGTTTCCGGCCGCCTCAATAAGTTCTTTCTACAAAACACTGGACAAACGCATCACCTACTTATATTTATTATCTAAAATTTAGCAATTTCATTAATTCCGATAGTGTTTAGAGATTCTTACGCTAACTAGTATTCACATCATACGTACACAACAATGAAAAGGCATGTTTGCGGTCCGCTGCAAGGACTTAAGGCTTATTATTGTGTGGCTTTTGGTTGAAATGGAAGAACTGTGTTTATTTGTGCCAGAATAAACGTCTACATACAAGGTGGAGATGACCATGCGACAATAAATGATATACAGGGTGGCAGGGACATCGACGCGAAAACTGTTACCATGGATTCAGTACATGATTCTGGACCCCTGCGTTGAAATTCTCCGTAGGTTATGAAAAAATAAAATTGCTGTTCCATACATTTTGACCGCGTATGTATTACACTTTTATAGGGAACAGCTGTTTTTTTTTGTGTTGACTCATGTACTGAATCCATGGAAGCTAGTTATACGTCGATGTTTCCAGTCAGTATACAAAAATGTATTCAAATATATCTAATACCATACTCCATTTGAAATAAGATTAGACATTTAAATAAACCTTTTTTACAGTCCGTTCAACCGATTTTGACTTCTGTACCGTAGGCATGAGGATGGCATTAAAAGCAAAACTTATAGTCGGCCCAATATGGTGGTTGATCGAAAAAAAATTGGTATTTATTTGAATTTCAAAATACTATACATTCTTATTGCCAGTGTTTTAATTTATTGTCATATTTACGTCTCCATATAGAATAACAACATTTATTTTGGCACGGGTTGCAAAATACTTTTTTTTAATTGGAAGACCGTTTTCTTGATTTCTATGTTCACACTGTGTCTTTAGAAGTCAAACTGATGTATTTCTCTTTAGGACCAGTTAAAGTATAGTAAACGCAAAATTTCCACAAATTAATTTCTTTTTTAACAAATTAGCTGCCATCATTTTTCCACTCAAGATTTCTTAACGGAATATTTCGGTAAATGCCCAGATGCAACTTTACCCGGCTCATTATTGAAATAACCGGTGGAAGTATATACGAAACGCCATGTATTTTGAAGAGTGAACGAACTGAACCGTCAAGCTCGGGTCGGTGACGCCGGAGTGAGTATACTTGGGTCCAGTCGGTCGGTGACACAGAATCGCGTATACTCGGCTCCAATCGTAAAGTTTTCACTTCTATAGTGTGATCATAGCACACACCGATTTTTTTGTAAGTCTATATTCATAATTTTTATAAATCTAACTATAGTATTTTATTAGAAAAGACATACAATAATAAGCCTCTCCGTACATAGTTGCTTGCTACGCACCCGCCTAGTTACTATAACGCTAAATATTACAGTACTCATTGGCCCTGCACTATTAATCTATGCAATGCTTACTTCAATGATATTTTGTTTATAAATCTATACGGCTTACGGAAAGTGGTCAATGTAAACATAGCGAATAAAAATTAAGTAACCATGGCGAATGTGCGAACTATCCAAAAATTTGATACTATACTAGATATAATAATTAGATTTAAATATATTTTATTTATAATTTTATTGCCAATAATAATAAATTATTACTAATTTAATAATTAATATATGCATGCTAATATAATTTAAATATTTTTTTTTATAACTTTAACACTATTAGTATCAAACAAATGATGATAGACGTGCTCAGGTACATATTTTCAAAAACTGTAATTTGCAATTAATTTTGAAGCAAAACCATTAAGTTCTCCTATATACAGGGTAACTAGTAATTCTCGGCAATCCAATAAGAGGATGTAGAAGAAGTCATTTACAACCAAATGACCTCTTATGACTCTCATGCAAATGTCAACCAATTTCCGAGTAATTTAACATTATATATTTTTAATAAATTCATTTTAAAATGGATCGTCGACCAAGAACCCTTTAAATTGTGAAGGCAAAAAACTATGCACGGTTTTCAAAAACCTGTTCGGCTATGTTATTAGTTGATATTTTTCTGACAAATCAATCACAACACCTAACATGAGATTTACTGAAGCTACAGTTGCTAGAAGAGCGATGGCTGCCACATAACGGCCGTCATGAAAATGATTGCAGCGGGGTTTGACGTTACGGTGTCAAAAAATGCTCTCAAGGAAAACACACCAACTTTCATAAATAATGTTTCATTGACATAATTTGACTGTAAATTACGGACGCTATATGGCGGCCAACGCATTCTTAGGAAACCCTAGCTTAAGACTGCCTGTCTACTGAAGCGGAGCGAGGCAGCGGAGCGAAGAAATGTGCCAATATTAACCAATAGAAGCGGAGGTCTGAAGCGGAGTTAAGATTCTATTAGTTAATATTGGCACATTTCTCCGCTCCGCTTCAAACAGGCAGCCTAAGAGACTTAATAGGCCCTTCAAAACGCGAGATCTTTTAAAATGACTTTATGCAGTAGCTTTAAAAAGCCGTTCAAGGTTAAAACATAAAAATGTTCTTTACAAAAAACATCTACATTGACCACAAACCGCAATATTGTGTTTATCATTGAATAGTTCTACAAACGCTCAGGTCCTATACCATAACTGTTGAGCAAAAATTCACTTTGTTTTTTTAGTATTTTATAGGTTTTAATGGTACAGTAGACAGAACCAAGCAGTAATATCATATAATTAGGGTTCCGTACCCGAGGAGTGCCAAACGGAATCCTATTAGTAAGCCTTCCGCTATTCATCCATCCGGTTTTTTTTCAGCGTTATTTGCTAAATATTGTACGGTCGTACGGAACCCTTCGTGTGACTCACACTTGGCCGGTTTTATTTTTTAAATTGATGTAGGGACTGAATATGAATTACTCTTAGGCCCGATTTTTGGAACGAAAATCAACATTCGCTAAAAAATTGTCAAGCGCGAGTAAACTTCTGTGATTGGTTGAATGATCAACACAGCTTGACTTGATTCATTTCGACGCGTCATTTTCGTTCTAGAACCTGGGCGTTATTGTAATTTACTTTTTACTTTACGAACAGCTGAAGTATAGCCAGTTGAGTTTTTAATATCCCAGCTAGCCAGAACTACTTTTTTAATTACTTCAGGTCCATATTTATGTGTTATACATACTTTTTTTATCTCAAGAAGCAACGCGCGCTTTATTTATGATTACCAAGTGTACAAACTCGCTGTGAATGTGTGTGTAAGCGCAGCTCTTGGTACCGTACCGTGTGTGTTACTTGCTAACGCTACTCGTCTCCACGCACACATTCACAACGTGTTTGTACACTTGGTTAACACAAGTAAAGCGCGCGTCGCTTCGTGAAATAAAAATAGTGTACCAAAATGTCCTTACTATAGTGCTGACAGTGTCCAAATTGAAATCAACGTAGGTAATTTGACCTTTATTCTATGTATAACAAAGTGGTTGAAGTATTAGGATTACAATAAATATTTTCTGTCTGGCTACCTTCATTAGTGTATTGCAATGATTTACTGCTTGGCCGTCAATCGCATAGTATATTGCACTCGCAGGAATGTCTAGCTGTTTTCACTATTGTTCTGTTCGATGTGGGGTATACAATCTACTCTAAATGTATGTCTATAAAACTATTCCTTATTTAGTGGTATATATCTTGGTGTCGCTGTAAATTGTTGAATTTCTGTTGAAAATGTTGGCTGTGGGGAATGGAAGTTTGGGTATATTTTTAATGATGTTACATTTAAAAAAAAATCTGTACAAATTCTTCATGTGAAGGTGTTTTTTCATGTCTAAAATTAAACCCCTTATTTATAAACGTTGCTTAAAGTTAAGTAATGATTAGCGTCTGAACTATAAATTTTTGACGTTTAAACGTCTCTTAACTTTAATCAAAGATTGTAAATAAGGTGGTTTGTCCAAGTTTATTCAAAATTAGTCTATTCCGAAGATCAAATGGATTCATGCATTCTACAACATGAAATAGTAGTTAGAATCAAGCAAAATCAGTTCTATAAAGGAAATAAGACTCGAAAGAGCTCGATATTTTCGTATGCAAAACTTGCATCATCAATTCATCACGAACCGTCTATTTTTTTATAAAAATTATAACCATTAAAAACTCCTTTACGTTGCTTTAACCCACTACAATCCATTCACCATGTCAACACCCCAACTACAAACATGATATGTCTTCAGAACTGTCAGGAGATAGTGTTGCCAGCGTTAAGGACCTGACAGTCAGGAGGTTGTATTGCCAGCATTAAGGACCTGAGTAAAGGCGGGATGACACTAGTGCCTCCTCCGAGAAGACTTACGTTCACAGCCGAAGGGTTTCTCATTGTCGCCTGGGACTTCGTAGGGTAGAGTGCCTTGCGCGCGTTTGCCTCGACCTCGCCCCTGCAATTATAACGTGGGTTGAACTTAAACTGGAAGCATTTATTTCAATTATATCATTTAAAGGCACTTTTGAATTGTTTAAAGAGTCAGTTATTCTGAAAGTTGAAACTAGTTGCTCATTCCAAAGCGTAGTAGGTTCCTAAAGAGAAGAACAGGCAAGAAACTCCATGGACACTCTTTTAAATTATATTGTTACAAAATATTACACCAATACAATTTTTTAATCAATGGTTGACACAGGCCACTCCCAAATTTTCCGCGTACGCCTCAAGTCGGTCCCAGCAGCCAGGATCTTCCTAACCTAACCAAGTCGCGACTTCATCATCTGCCTAGCCTTTTCCCATCTAAGTTGAGGTCGGCTTCCAGTCTATCCGGATGCAGCTGAACTCAAGGACTGCTCTATAAACATTATGATATAATTCTGTAACTAACCCACTGCCAGACAAAGATCTCTCCTTTCGTCTCAGACAAGACATGAGCATTGATCACCTCTTTGCTCTTGTTGTCCTATAAATGCCACTACTACCACAATGTATTCCATCAACCATGTTATAAATATGACTGCCTTGTTAAATTAGTAGTCGCAAGCAGGAATGTCGAACATGGGGAACTTATTTCAATCCCTACCTCGGGATTGAAATAAGTTAGGCCAGTGTTATTTGGATTTTTCTACAGGATTTTTTTGTAGCAGCTCAGTATGGATTTGTGACTGGTTTATGGCGATAGGTTCGGCTCCTTTTACATGCTGGCAATATGTGGGTGTGCCTATCACTTCCAGGAATGATTTTCGTGAGGTTATATTACGTGTTCAAGCACTTTTTTGCACAAAAAATAATTTAAAAAAAACGAAGTAAAAAAAACAAATGAAATGAAATTAAATGAAATTGTTTATTCTGTAAATAGGATATCGGAATCACTTTTACAAGTCATATAATTTTGTTTATTAAAAATAAGCTATATGAGTTGTATTGGTTAGTCTGTTTATGCAAAGCGAAGGGTCACTCATTTACTCGCTGACTAAACAGATAAATAAAACTGTCATTGCTGATGGGGAACCGTTCGCGTTCTGTGGAACACTTTTTAATCTAAGAAGTCCCTGGACTTGGTGGCAAAAAACGAAAATACAAAACCAAAGTTGTCAACTTCGAAAAAGAAACGTATTTTTCACTTTGAAGTGTTTTTTTGAAGTGAAAACTTCTTTAGGCGCGTTGGGCATTTTTGAGATGGGACTTTAGTGGTATGAGGAACAGGGTGTAAAGTTCACTCATCCACCATAGAAAAGGGAGGATCCTCCGACCAGACGGGTGTTGTGTCTGGCGGGCAAGCAACTGCCCATCGGTTTGAAGTTGAAATCTTGTATGTATGTCGATCGTTCGGTAAACTCTAACTGCGCGATGCAGGATTTGTGTGACGTCATGTCTTTTGATGCGTAGTTCGTATGTGGCGGTGTAACTGCTACAGGACTAAAGCATTGATTTCGCGACACTGTAACGACACCTCATTTTTGTAAACGCGATTGTGCTCTTTATTTATATTACGTTACGGATCAATGTTTTATGCAAATATTTTTACTTTAAAGGTTTTGTAAACTCGATTGTGCTCTTTATTTATATTAGGTTACGGATCAATGTTCTATGCAAGTATTTTTACTTTAAAGGTTTTGGAAGTTTTTTTTTTTTTTGTAAACGTGATTGTGCTCTTTATTTAGATAAGGTTACGGACCAATGTTCTATATAAGTATTTTTCTTCCACCTAGGCGATGTTATTCAAGTTTTCACTTCTGTCGGCACTCCCTGAGTACCACTGTTTTTTTTGGTGTGAAAGTTTTTTTTTTAGTCTTTAATGCATTCTCGTTGACTAAGCCAGGCTCATTTGGTCTCATTATACACTTCTATATCTATACATATTGTAAATTAAAGTTACTTTTCGTGTCTGTGTGACCGCATTGTTCTTCTAATTTACGCAACAGATTTTGATACGGTTTCTCCATCATTCAGAGAATTTATTCCGAAACATATACGTATATAATACACTAATATTAATCTCACATTCAATGTGTAAAAAAACCATGTCCGATCCGATAAGGGCACATAGGTACTGCAATAACATTACCAAAAAGTAATAAAAAATCATATTATTATTGAAAATAAAAAGTTATTGCTATTTAAAATCACGTTTTTAGTACCAAAATTTACACAATTCCATTAAAAATTTGCAATTTTTTAACAGAGGTCATAAGTTATGACTTGTAGACACCCGCTAAACGACGGCCGCCCACGCCCCATGTATTATACCGGTAAAATACCCCTTTGAGAAAACATGCGGGGTAATTTCTCGTTTTCTTTTTGCCTGAAAATTTCCACATAAATAGGCTCTCAGTACGATACTTAACAACACCCTCACGGATCGGACAGGGTTTTTTTTACGCATTGTATAATAAGCAAAGAAATCTAAAAGTTTTGTCAAGTCAAAAAAACCAAAGCAGTGGCGCTTCGCTATTAATTTGAAAAATCGGAAGTCCCAGAACAGATATCATACTCACAGCTCTCCCTCTCTTAGGGGGCGTGTCATCCGGCTGCGATTTCCTCGTCCGGCCACCGCGCGACCCCGGCCCGGATGGCGTAGAGCCGCCCCGACGTTTGCGCCGGTTCGCATACGTATCGTCGAAGTAGTCCTCGTCCGATTCCGGGTCCGGTTCCTCGCCGGTTTCCATCTCTTCCATTGCTAATTCGTCGTAGAACCATTCCTGTGGAAGCTGAGAGTGTAAGTTTTATTTATTTCCTGCACGCGTAACATAGTATGACCATTTCTATCTCAACGGTCGCGTCCTAACCAAAAACGATCATCGAGCTCTTTTTCATATGAATACTAGTGACCCGCCCCTGCTTCGTTCGCACGGAGCGCCACTTATCGTGTCCTTAACTATCCTATCTTTCAAGCTGGAGCCAGCCATACACATCCACAAAACTTCATTGAAATCGGTTGGGTGGTTTCGGAGATTAGCGTGTACAAACATAGTGACTCATGATTTTTATACAGGGTGTTTGGCAGAACGTTGAACATACGAAAATGGTGGATAGGTGGGGTCATCTGCTACTTACTCAGCCCTAGTTTATTTGGCCTTTGTTTTTTTTAATGCAAGTTGAAATTAAGATTTAAGTATTTTTTACATCTTTCTGTAATTTTGAGGACTCATAACTTTTTTTCTAGCTAACATCTGAATAAAGCAATAATATATGATCAAACGAACTTCATAAGCGAAGTTCGATCAATATTATATGAGTCGCTTCATTCGAAGATATATTATAACCAGGTAGTCCTTTTAATCTACAAGATAACATGCACACTTTTAGAGATTTATGAAAATCGATATAAGTATCGACTTTTACAATTAAATCGATTCTATACCAACCATAACCACACCACTAGTCTAGCTGTCATTCTTTTAGAGATAATTAAGACAAATGCAAAACTTTATCACCGGGATTGGGTTGGGAGGGAACCTATATCTTCGAATGAAGCGACTCATATAATATTGATCGAACTTCGCTTATGAAGTTCGTTTGATCATATATTATATTTCTTCGCTTCATTCTTCAGATATATTATAACCAGGTAGATGTTCAGAGAAAAGTTTTGTGTTTGATAATTAAAAACAGATATTTTGTAAGAATACAATGGTTTTAATCAACATATACATAATAGTTAAGAATAAGTATCTAACTGAACATGTTTTTATTTCGAATATTAATAATAATTTGTAGGAACATAATATCTTTAATATTAATCTCAAATCTATACTAAAATTAGTTACTCGTTAACTAGATCATGTAAAATAGCTTGAGCAAAGTTATCGTCGTTTATAATTGGACGATGATAATATTGGGCAAAAACCTTAGACGCATTAGTCCATCCCGCGGCTTTCCTTATAGTGTCGACAGAGACCCCGGCCGCGGCGGCCGCGGACGTGGCGGCGTGCCGCGTGCTGTGCGCGCTGAACGCCGCCACGTCCACGCCGCTCTCGGCCAATATCTGCTTTATCCATCTGCTTATTGACTGTGCTGTCGCGCCCTTGTAGGGGCGCTTCACAGTGATTAAGAGATTGGATACGTTAGCAGGTCGGTCTTTGTCTGTGAAGTGGAGATAATCTTCGAGAGCAGTCACGGGGCAGATGCGAAGGTTTTCTCTAAAGTACGGCAGGAATAAGGTCGGTTGATCACGACCTGCCGCGGATGTTTTTATAATATATTTGATGGCTATGTTTATACCGTTAGATCCTACTGTTATATTTTCAAGTTTTATCAAAGATAATGTTTGAACACGTTGGGCAGTACTTAAAGCTAATAAAATTACCACTTTTTTCGTAATTTTTTCCCTACTTAAGGTTCTATTGGGGTACAAATTAGAAACATAATTTAGAACAATCTGTGGGTCCCATGTAGTGCAGTACTTGGGGAAGCTAGGTTTTAATTTAAACGCTCCTTTGAGCAGCCGTTTAATTCGGTCATCAGATCCGATATTACTGCCTAATAAAAGAGATAACGCAGATCTGTGACTATTTAGAGTTCCGTACGAACTTCCCTTATCAAACTGTTCACTTAAAAAGCATAATACTATTGGGACAGAGCAATCAAAAAAGTGATGATTATTATTTACGCAATATTGCCACCACAATTTGAACGACACGTTATATTGCTGCATCGTGTTCTTTGACAATGACGCCAGCATCAGGTCCAGGGCTGATTCGGGGACGTCGCGCAGTGAGAACGCCTGCCTGAGAGTACTGCGGCACCCAGGATAAGGGGATTTCTGTAACATGATACGATATGATGTTCGTTAGGGTATATCCATATTATATCGGAAACTATTGTTTTAATTAATTGTGGATACCAGGCTTGAGATGGCCAAAAAGGAAAGACTAGGATACCAGTGGCACTTTCCTGTATGATTTTGTGAAGACACTTAAGAATAAGTGGAAAAGGGGGAAAAGCATAAAAGAACATGTTCCAGTTCGCTGTAAAGGCATCTATAGACAGAGCGTCAGGATCCTTTCTCCATGACATATAATCCTGACATTTGGCATTGGCCCGAGAGGCAAATAGGTCGATTTCGGGTTTACCGAGACTTTTTGATATTCGTTCGAAGGCTAAATAGGAAAGTTCGCATTCCGTGTCAGGATTTAGCCTTCGAGATTCTTCGTCCGCTTCATAATTAGCCTTGGTATTAATGTACGAGGCAAATAACCAGATGTTTCTCTCTTCAGACCATTGCCAAATTTGTCTAGAAAGATCATTCAAATGGGGAAATTGGATCCCCCCCATCCGATTCACGTAGCTGATGGCTGTTGTGTTATCAACACGCAGTAGAACGGAACAATCAGATTTTTTGCTTGCGAAAAACTTTAAGGCTAAGAAAACGGCTAACAACTCTAAGTAGTTAATATGTTGTTCAAGTTCACAATTTTTCCAAGCTCCATGAGCTCGTTCGTTGTTACACACAGCTCCCCAGCCGGTACGTGAAGCGTCCGTATAAACCTCTAGTTCGAAGTTAGGCGTTTTCATAGTGTTTTTAGAATTTAGCACATTCATTTGCCACCAGTTTAAATCGTCTAGAATTACAGGGTGGGGTTTAAAATGTCTATCGAAGCTAGGATAATTTTGTAAGGCTAGAAATTTTTGCCTTTCTAAAATTTTAGTATATACCCAACCATATTTGACCGCTGGGCACGCGGCTATCAAAACTCCTATTAACTGAGCAAATTCTCTAACTGAGCACCGAGGCAATTCTGAGAATTTGTCAACTAGGTGCATAATTTTTTGTTTTTTGTCGGATGTCAAAGAAATTGATTGATTTACTGAATCGAACATAAATCCCAGAAATTTACAGGTTTGTTTAGGCACAAGAGAACTCTTTTTATAATTCACTACGAACCCGAGACATTCTAAAAGGTTTAAAGTAGCTTTAACATTTTTTAGGCATTCTTGATAATCATCACCGATACAAAGCATATCGTCGAGAAAAATTACATTTTTGAAGCCTTGATAGCGTAAATGCGAAACCACTTCCTTCATGATCTTAGTAAAGGTTCTTGGAGCTACCGAAAGGCCATATGGCATACAATTGAACTCGTAGGTAATGATGTTTGAGTTCTCATTTTCGAATTGGAATCTTAAAAATTTGCGATCAGATTTACGAATTGGTATAAGGAAATATGCTTCTTTTAAATCGATAGTGGCCATAAAGCCATGAATCGGTAATAATTTTGATGCCGTTCGGTAGTCTTCCATTTTGAAATGTAATTTTGAAACATAACGATTTAAGTTTTTTAAATTTAAAAGAAATCTTTTATCACCGTTAGACTTTAAGGCTAAAAATGTTTTTGAAATAAACTGGTCCTTAGTAGGTTTGCAAGGGCTTACCGCACCTAACGTTAACAATTTTTGTATAGCTAAAAACATGTCGACTTTTTCAGTTGCTGACATTGAAACGTAAGGTACAAGAGTCTGTGTCACATTAGAATCAAACGGTATAGGAAAACCATTTCGTATCCAATTTAAAATCACAGAATTAGATGTTATGTTGAGCCAACAATCATAAAAATGAGATATTCTACCAGCGTGTTGTACCTGAACTATTGGCGCGTCGCAGGTGGCCTGGACTTGTTCGCGGCGGCCGAGCTCGACGTCTGCTGAGGTGGCCGACGGCTCGTGGTGCTGTTCGCCCTGTTCGGACCTCTCCGCCCCCCCCTGTTCTGTAGGAACCGTGAGGGGCCTGTCCAGTTTCCCTGGTAGGCACCTGGTTGTCGGTATTGATACTGGGAACGTGAATTAGATGTCGTTGGTTCCATCGCGAGGTTACTTTTCTGACCTTTTGGACCTTTTTTAATCGACATGCCTTGCTTTTCGATTGTTTTGGAAGCTTTAATTTTTTCCCCTAATTTGTTGCCATATAAGGTTTCGTCCCTTTCGCAATCCTGAACGACGTTTAGAAAGGGTTTGGCTAATGCGTAATTGATGACACTAATTCGCGATTGTGTTTCCTGATAATGAAGATCACTCAGGATACGACACCCATCGCTCATAATCCTTATTGCTTCAATTTTGTTGTCGCTCGTAAGCATTATTGTCAAAGCTTTGTTTATGGCTGAGACGCCAGCACCCAATTGCTGCTGTTCAGCTTCTTTTCTCTTATCTCTATGACGAGATGCTTCAGAAATAGCCGCCGAAACTTCGTTATTCAGTTTGGGTGCTTGAAGCAGAGTGCAGTTTTCAGGCACAAGATAATCTTTGAACAACTTATCTTTTGTTTCCTTCGATAATCCCTTCTTGAGGATAGGTTCCCATCGCTGAGCTAAGCTGTGATGAATTTTATCACCGAATTTTGGAGTATTATCTGTTTCCTCTCCGAGTGCTATCAATAGCTGTGGATCGAGCTCTGGGCAGGTACTATCTTCCTGACTAGGAGCTGATGCTTCCGCCATCGGCATGGGAGCGTCGTCAGGGATATCATTATGTTCAACTTCAGCCGCCGTCAGAGTTTCTTCTACGTTGGCGCCAGGGGCGGAACGTAAGGATTCATTATCGTCTGAAATGTACAAGACGTAACTTTGAATTCCACATTTTTGTTCTTTGTGTTAACTCACGGTTAACCGCTAGAATTTTGGATAAAACGGCTAGGTTTCATTCTTGTAGGTCATCATTTAGATTGTAATAATTATGTACGTAATCGATCATAGTATAACCATAGTGTTAACGCTCGGTTAACCGCCAGGCGAGATAATCTCACATGTGTTTTAAAATTCATAGCCTTCGTGTTAACTCACGGTTAACCGCCAGGCAAAAAACCGTGCTAAATGAATAGCACATAAGCACCATAAGCATAATAGGTATCACAATATAACAATGCGCCTGTAATCCTAGCAGGATTAGGTGGCGCCATAAAATAATTTTTAATTGAGGGTAGTTGTAAATACAATACATACCGGAATCAGATGAAGATTCTACGACGTTTACGTCGTCGTTCATCTTCCAGCTTCTTGATTTTGCGTCGATAGTCTTCAATTTCTTGAGAATATTCCCTTTTCTTCGGCATTTTTAATAAATAGTGAGCGCGTGTGTGCTTGCTATCGTGCACGAAAAAAGAATGACAGCTAGACTAGTGGTGTGGTTATGGTTGGTATAGAATCGATTTAATTGTAAAAGTCGATACTTATATCGATTTTCATAAATCTCTAAAAGTGTGCATGTTATCTTGTAGATTAAAAGGACTACCTGGTTATAATATATCTGAAGAATGAAGCGAAGAAATATAATTTTATAAGAATCTGCCAAAATTAAAGATTAAAAAAAAAAAAAAATATTGCCTGTTTTACCAATTTTTAATAAAAATTACACTTTAAAGTTAAGAAAGTGGTGAAACTAGAAGAAAGCAAACAATTTTTTTTAAACATCCAGGAGTCCAGGGCCAAATAAATTAGGGCTGAGTAAGTAGCAGATGACCCCACCTATCCACCATTTTCGTATGTTCAACGTTCTGCCAAACACCCTGTATACATAATAAATTTGACATAATCACGTGATCTATCAAATCGAGTATGTACGTCATTATTCAGGTAAACGACTACGTATTCGCGCGACGAAGACCACTTTTGGTTAGGATTAGGACGCACGGTATGAAGAATAGATGTAGAAGTATCTTGTTCTATTCACTAACATTTATTTTCTTCGCGCCAATCGATAGATTTGACAGATTGTAAGCGTATGCTGAGACGCAGGTCCACGCAGCGCAGGGCAGAGCAGATTTTGTAATGCATGAACGTACTGACAGCTGCGTACGCTGCGGCGCAGGCACGTGTGACGCAGACATGTCTGTCCTGCTCTGCGTCTCGTAGAGCCGGCACAGATTTCTGCGCGACGCGTGCAGGTCGTCACATGTTTTTTACCACTGATGTTTCAATGACAGATTGTTTTTAGTAGCTAGGACGCGAATGACGCAGACGTGACTGTCCTGCTCTGCGTCTCGTTTAAGAGCCGGCACAGATTTTTGCGTGACGCGTGCAGATCTTCACTTATTTTTTACCACTGATGTTTCAATGACAGATTGTTTGTACTAGCTAGGACGCGAACGTGTCTGTGTAGCTGCGTCGCAGCGTGCGCTCGCGGCCTGTCTGCCTCATCTACCCTGCAAAATCTGTACTGTGCTGTGCCACGGTTCAGCATACGCTTAGCCTAAATCTGCCATTTAGTCTTCCGTTTCTATGGTGGTCAGTCATGCTACGCGTGCTGGTGTAGGTATAAGACACGAAGATGGGATTAAATCTGCCTAGCCTTTTCCCAACAATGTTAGGGTCATCCACCTGTCTGACTACCCATAGTAACTGTCAATGATCTACGAATGACAGCCGGAACAAAGCGCTTAACGTGCTTTCCGAGGCACGGATTCTACATATGGATGGTCACCCATCGACGAACCAACCGCGGAAAGCGTAGCTTAACCTTCGATCAACTCGTGCGGCTGTTATTATTTGAAACACGAGCGACACGAAGATGGGATTATGATAATTAATTCTTGCATCAAGAATTTCTCCTAACCTAGCTTTATTGGCTTATGTGGCTCAGTCTGAAAGATTATCTAAGCCTTCTTACCTTAGGGTCATCCTTAGTGGCAGTCTGTGACCCGTCTCTACTGTCATCTCCAGCTAACGCGTCCCCCGGTACTCCGGAACTGTTTTCTCCTTCACCGGTGTTGTCTAAACTGTCCGATGCTCCTGTCCAGCCCCATCTCGTTGATGACATTGTTAAGTACTGGCGGCGGGCTTTGCGCCATCTGGGTGGAAACACAAGTTATTTAGTACATACTGGAAGTTATCAAATAACCTCCTTAACCTGTAGTTAACTCTGCAATCGGCATTTTGTTTTTTTTTAATGTTTGTGTTGTCATTTGCCAATGTTGCAACAATAATTACGCAATATTTTCTTTGGTCCGTGGCCTTGATATCAACTAATGAACTAGTGTTATTAAGCTATGAACAACATTGTCACTTTTTTTGATTGAATACGAGGCTTTTGGCTACTTTTGTTTTGTGTGTGTTTTATGTCTAGTTTTTTTTTAATATGCGTTTTGTTTGTGCAGAATAAACAAGTTTTCTTTCTTTTCTTTTTTTTCCTTTTTTTAAGAAGTCGGTTAAAAATTAGTCTTCATTCCTCTTCCTCCCTGCCTCTTACTGCCAAAGACTACTTGTCACTACAATGTCCTTTCTTTGGTATTGTTCGTCGAGACGTTAAGCTCCTAAGTTCCAAGTTGAGCTACACGATTACTGAAAAATGCTTGCACTCACTGGACAGGTTCACTCAAATCTGTGTGGTTCCTTCCTCAAAAGACCATTTCTACAACTATCTACATGGTCCTCTCATGATTTGACCAAGATTATGTCTCGACTTTAAAATTGACTTTGACCCCAGTTTGTTTCGCTTTTTCTTCTCAGGGATAGTCAGATAGGAAATGTCGACTCCATGAAGCTTTTATTTTTTATGACGTGTTATAGTGATTCATCCCATTCCATTTACAAACTTGTCTTCTGACAGAGCCAGTCCTAAGACCTACTGGGACTGTATAATGAAGACTCAAAGTCATCAATGCTCGAGTGCAAGAAAAGAGAAACTGAACACTGAACTGAGAAAATCATGTAAGCTATGAGAAACTTGCAAGTCTGTCAATGAGTCTTCCGGTGTCACGAAGAGTTCCATACCGTATAAAGATAGAGCAAAAAAACGTCGAAAAAAGTAATTACGGCCTTTAATTATTAACTACATTAAATTGTAATTATTTGTTGTTTTAAATAAATAGGAATACACAATCTGTGAACTAGCCTGTCTACCTATTTTGGTTCATGAGACATCTGCTAACAGACAGACATACGGACAGCGGAGGATTGGTAATAGGGTTCCATTTGCTACCCTTCGGGTATGGAACCCTAAAAAACTATAAAAGATAATTATTTCGAAAATGTTTCCTTGGTAATCTTATACTGTGACTGACTGATAGTTCCACACTCTTCATGTAAAATTTTGATATTTCTGAAATGATGGTTCCTATAGTAATTACGCTTACCTCTGTGCAGGGTATGTGTACACTTGACCTTCTTTCTGGCCGGGCATGCGTTGTCTCCTCGTCATAAATAAATTGCAGTGGCTTTGTGCAACACCTGTAGCAACAAAATGTCATTGATCAGTGAAAATTTTTTGTTTTTACTAAATGAATAAAGGAGCTTCCTGCCTCCCAGTTACCAGATGCAACTGAATACCAGTATTTTACATGGAGTAACTGCCTAACTGACCTCCACAATCCAGTTACTTACCCAGTAACTGGGTACCACCTGGTAAGACTGGTTGTTAGTTTTGAGCTTCTGACTAGCCATAACATTAAAAACTGTCAAAAGATATACAAATGACAGCCAGGCCCAATGGCTTTCTAAGGCCCGGACGGTCTTGATATGTAATTAATGGTCACCCATCCACAAAGTGCCAGCAGAAAGCATAGCTTAACCTTCTACGACCCATGCTGGCTGTTATTCTATCCAAAGCTTAAATTTGCAAGTTGCTCCATTGCATGTGGTGCCACTAAACTTACTAGCTGGCAAATATGGGCAGCAGAGCATGAGACTTGAATTTAAAAGAAATAAATTTAATTCTCCATTTAATCAGATCACTGAAACAGAAGTTGTGATGATGCACAAGCAGGCGTACCCACGGTGGGGCAAGGTGGGGCAGATGCCCCACCCTGGTCCCTGACTTGAAGCAAAAAATTTGTAACAAAATTAATAATTAATTTGGTAAAATTCAAAATGACCACACAAAACAATGCAGTATCGATGAATCGAGTGTGCAAGCATGCGTAGTTATAGTTTTATCAAGAGAATTTTCTACTACATATCAAGTTTATTTACTTCTGCCCCACCCATAAAAAAACGCTGGGTACCCATAAAACAATACATCACTTAGTGATTTACATTATTTCACAGTCTGAATTCACTTCAGCTTAGTTTTTATTGATTATACTATGTGGTTCTTTCCTCAAAAGATCTTTCCTCAGAGACTAATCTGCATCATCCTCATATGGCCTGACCAAGAATATGTCTGGACTTTAATAGAAACTGTGACCTCTAAGTTTGTTTCGGTCTTTCTTCTCGGAGTAGTCAGATATGAAACACTTAACTCATCTAGTTTTAAAACATAATTTAATTTTGATATGTAAAAGTGTGAACAAATTTACAGAAATAATATCGTTTAAGGTGAACGCGCACTTATCCGAGCTGAACGCAAACGAATCGAAGTCAACGGAACGGAACGGGTAGGAACGGTCTTCCGAATTCGGACGATTCGACGAGGGCAGGTGTGCGAGGTTTCGACCAGTGGGTCGTCTTAGCCGACGTTCGCACGTACGTAATAAAAGCGCGGCGGGATTTTCAACTCTCGGTGTTAACCCGAGCGTTGAGAATCAAGTGAGCGTTGAAATCCGTGCGTACGTGGGCTTAGAGGCGGTAGAATTTCATATTAAGGGGGAAGCGTCAGGGTAGCCCGCGAAATTCAAATTTTCTTACGTTTTTTGCATTTTGCAGGTCAGTGTCAGGTTTTATGTTGATTAAAATATGATTCGCGTTCGTAACAAATATAGCTTTACTCAATTATAATCATTACAATCAGCAACAGTGATTATGAAAAAATAAAGGTGTCAAATCATGATTCATGAAATTATGACATTTGACACCTTTGCTAACTTATGGAGTTGTATTGCTGATTGTAATGATTATAATTGAGTAAAGCCATATTTGTTACGACCGCGAATCATATTTTAATCAACATAAAACCTGACACTGACCTGCAAAATGCTAAAAACGTAAGAAAATTTGAATTTCGCGGACTACCCTGACGCTTTCCCCTTAACAATTCTAAAATTAGTTTCGTTCGGTTCGTTTGACGCGAATAGAATAAGTGTGCGTTCACCTTAATCATTACTTTTTATTTTATGGAGAAAGCCTTACTCCATAAAGTAAAAAGTACCTTACTCAGTAAGGTACTCTATGCTAGTACCTATACCTACTTAATTACAGTAGGTTGTGATTGTTTATGTTCACCTTTCATTTAAAATAGCCTAGTAGTACTCAAGATATTGAGATCTAAAACAAAGATTAGCATTTGATTGATTTTTAGAGAGGGATAGTCAGATGTGAAAGGTTAGATGTGGAAAGAGGACAGAAGGCTTTTAAATTTTTGATAACACTCAAGGATATTATCGAAAGCACTGCCAATGGTAAATATTGCGTGACTATCTACGAAATAGGCCGGCAATAGATTAACAACGATAAAGCTGCCCGTTGTTTACATAAAAAGCCGATGTTTTGAAAATTACTATTGTGGTAATGGGCGTAGACGCGTTGACCATTAGTGACAAAAAATCGATTTCTTACCGGTCTGTGTGTCGATGAACGGCATACGCATCCTTCTTTCCGCACATAGTCGCGAATTGAAGGTCGAAGAGTTTTCAATAATCTCTTTATAACTTGGATCATTGAGAAAACTGAAACATTCAATCGAAAACAAACATTAGAATCGAACACTTGGTAAATACACTTAACACACCGAGACACGCCGAACACGTAACTTTTTGCATTTTATTGTGCACATAACTGAAAATTATACACTTTTGACCGAATAAACTCGATTTACCTTTCAATTTTCGTTAAATTAGAAGGATTCACTATCTGAATCTCGGCCGCCGCCATTTTCCTATCAGACGCTACTTTGGTGACGTCAACTGACGTTTGTTTGTTTCCGGCTGTGTTACCAAATAATTTTATGAAAACTTACCATGTGCAAGTTGCTCACAGTTTCCTTTTTTAGGATTCAGTAGTAAAACAAGAAACCATTATAGTTTCGCAAAGTTTGTCTATTCGCGGTTTAACTCAGAGAGTCATCACGTATTAAATCACGCCTACAATGTTGTGAAATAAAATCTAGATCTAAACATTTTTTGCGTACCCTCCCTATCTTGTACCTAGTTACCAACTAATACTTTACGCTTTCCTTCGCGGGGTAGGCACAGAGGAAGAACGAGCATATAAGCTTATGTACGTAATCCCATCATTTATAAAAAGATTATGATTATTCTAGGTGACTTTGCTATTAAGCGCGTTCATTCTAAAAGTTGGCAAAATCGCAAATAGCTGTCAAATATTTACCTGTTTTGATTAATTTAGTAATATTACTATATGGTAATATGAAATATCGTTATCTAGTGAACTAGAATATTCTAAAGGCATTTGAAAAGATTCCAAATATTTTTTTTACATCTAAAACTAAATATTCGGTGTTATGATATTACTTATTGCATTTCATAATCAAGTACAGACACCAGCACATCAAGCTACCCGAAACTGTCAAATTTTCCCAATCAACTTTGAACCTTATATATTTCAGCGATAAAGTTGAAAATCTATTAAATAAATTTGACAGATTGTAGTAGCTTGATGTGCTGGCGTCTGTACATTAATTGGCCATATTTCATATTTCCATACAGTAATATTGCTAAATTAATCAAAACAGCGAAATATTTGATAGCCATTTTCGACGTTGCCCACTTTCAGAACAAAGTCGATCATCTTTGAGTTTTTATTTTAGAAAAAACTATGAAATACAAACTTATTTTTGCAGTCCATGAAATCAATACTGTGTGAAATATTCATTTCAACTACGGAACCCTTCACTGTGCATGGTCCGTCTCGCACTTGGAAAGTTTTTTTTAATTCTTAAATTATGATGCTAATTTTTAAAACAATACATAACATAACATATATAACATCACGCTTTGTTTCCCCGAAGGGTTGGGCAGAGGTGTACCTGTAGTAGGTACACCCACATTTCGCTAGTTATACATACTATAATAATACCAATTAATGTGTATTATACATACATTATACACATTAATAAATATGGTTAATTTGCTCACATTTTGTTTAGCTGTTCAAAAAAATAAAATGTTTGTTTTAGAAAAAGAGGTGTGTTGGTAGATTTTAAACTTGAGCAAAGTATGGTAACACAAACCACACGTCAAGCTTGTGACTGGTCATCGGTGGACGAATCGTGTGTCGGGCGCATTTTCAGTAATTGTTGATTGGAGATCTCCAAATATTACACTGATTATTGGTTACTGTGTTTTTATTAACTTTGGAAGCGGTTACTAATTTTCTAATCGCGGTTTTCTAATAATTAATTTCGTTGAAAAGACTTTGTAATTTGTGAAAAGCTGAGGTCGGCGTGTCGTTGGTTGTGACACAAGATGTCCGTGTGTTTCTTTGTGCCTGCGTAAGTTCCTCTTTCGATAATAAATATTGCTGTTTTTATTATGTTTATTAATAAATCGTCAGTGTTTTTGTTGCTATTAATTATTTTTGTGATACTTTTGTAACACCTATTTAATTACAAATAATGTCATACCTACAAGCTTAATTTTGTTGGTATAATTTTGCGCCCCAGGTTTGCTTGTTGTTTTATTGTATTTTGTTCTTATCAGATTATTTATAAAAATAATAAACGCATCGCAATGTAATTATGAATATAAAATATTAGCCCCATGCCTTGTTCGAAGAAAGGATATGTAAGGCTGTATTAATTTTGTATCGCAATTTATCAAAAAGTTACGGCCGAACACCCAAAGTAGAATTAAGTCCCTAGACTGCCAGTAAAAATTGTATTTCCTAGAAAAGCCCAAAAGCAACACACCTACAGTGGCTGGGAAGTGAACCTGGCACTTCCCAGTCGGCACTTGTAACCACAAAACCATTATCGTATGATCGTCGATGACTATTTATACAGTCGGAAAACCGCATGTCCTTCTGTCCGCGTCTTCCCTTGATTTTACTCTTAGCCGACATTCGCATATCGCGGCGTGATTTTATCGCGCACTGGATTTTCAACTCTCGGTGTTAAGCCGAGCGTTGAGAATCCAACGCGCTGGGACGCACTCTCGACCCCGCGCGTTGAAAAAACACTGTTGGGTTTTCAACTCCCGGCGCAAAGCAGAGCGTTGAAAATCAAGTGCACGAAAAAAAATCGCCGCGATTTTATTACATCCGTGCGCACGTCGGCTTAGGGTACAGGTATAGCTTGATATGTAGCCATGTGTACTACCAGATTATCTCTGACTATCCCTTCGCGGAATGCTGGCGTGATGTAATATGGTGTGTTACCAGATTTTTTATTAAACATCGTCGATGGGAAATCTGTTTTACTAAATCGGAATCTAAACTAATATAATAAAGAGAAAAGATTTGATTTTTTGTATGTTTGTGTGTAATTTAATATACTCAAAAACGACTAAACCAATTTTGAAAATTCTTTCACCAATAGAATGCTTTATTATCACTGAGTAACATAGGCTATAATTTATAAAGAAATCACGCGGGCGACGCTGCGGGCAGAAGCTAGTAATTTATAAAATGCACAAATAAAGTTGTGTGTATATTTAAAGGAAAATTTTGATAATTATAAATGTGAATACTAACAAAATACCTACGACGGCGACGTGATAAGCCAATCACTACCCTTGAACGTGATCGTAATACAAATAGGTACCTAATACCTACTCACATTCATATAGACACATACATATATAAACTCACACCTTCCCATGGGGTAGGCAGAACGCCACCTGCTTCGATACATACTCCTTTGGCAAGCGTATGCTGAGACGCAGGTGACGCAGCACAGCACAGTACAGATTTTGCAGGGTAGGACAGGCAAGGCAGACATAGGCTGCGAGCGCATGCTGCGACACAGCTAGACCAACACATTCACGTCCTAGCTAAGACAAACAATCTGTCATAGAAACAAAATTATGAATCAGTGGTAAAAAACAAGTGACGACCTGCACGCGTCGCGCAGAAATCGGTGCCGGCTCTACAACGAGACGCAGAGCAGGACAGACACGTCTGCGTCACACGTGCCTGCGCCGCAGCGTACGTAGCTGTCAGTAGGAGTGAGGCGTATTTATCGTAACAGATAGAAATAACAGATATTTAAAAATACCAAATAACAATTGTTCCTAACAATATAACTTATCTGTTACTTAAAATAACAGACCCTCAACTGTTACCGCGGCTGTTACTGTTATTCATTATAACAATCCCCGCACTCCCACTGTTACTACGGCTTTTACTTACATACACACTCACACAAAAGAAGAAATATTGCAAGGTTATCAATGTCTCTCTCTTCCTCATTAAGGAATGATCCTTACTGAAAAGAGAAACACCTATTATTTATTTCGAAACATGTTTACTTCTCACTCTTACTATAGCGGTTAAACTACGTTAAAAAGAGAAGCACTTAGTATTTATTATTCCTAAAAATACAGTTGGTGGTCTTACAAAAACAAACACTTACGAAAAAGTGACTTCTAAATTAAGTCGTGTTACCTGTTATCTGTTACTGACCAGTTGCCATTATAAAAAAACTTAATACGAATAGAAATAAAGAAGATATTCAATTGATATTTAATACGTATTTATCGTCCGTACAAAAATAACAGCCTGTTATTTAATAACAGATATTTGGATCTGTTATTTTTGTGTAACAGTAACAGTGATAACAGATATCGTGTTTAACCTGTTACAACCCATCTCTAGCTGTCAGTACGTTCATGCATTACAAAATCTGCTCTGCCCTGCGCTGCGTAGACCCTGCGTCACCTGCGTCTCACCATACGCTTAGCCTTTTGCTTCGTTTACGTTCACACACGCAGATTCAAATAATTCTACAATATTAGCGGTGGGGGCCGTAGCTCCGCCCCATCGCCTGCGTAATTTTTCGGTGATCGAAAAGGGTAGGGAGGGAGCTGTCAAAGTGCAGTACCTACACTCTTCGCCGGATAAGTGAAGTCCCGAATTTTTATGTAATAGGTGCGAGCCGGATTGTCGTGTTCCGAACATTCCAGGATGTTACTAAACAAATTGTAATGTAAACCCCAATAATTCAGGGATCAGAGCCATAACTTCATGCTTGGCAGTTAAGACGCTACTAAATACCGGTGACCTTGAGTGATTAGCTTGCGTGTTCTGTGCTGAGCTCACGCAACGCGTCGTACGTCCAGCCAGTAATAGGACTCGCCCATCAAGGATTGCTGTCCCAAATTAAATGCATTATTAATTTTTTATACATAAAACAAAAGGTATTTGAATAAAACATGTATACAGAAAGATAAATATTTAATTTATCTTTAAAATGGTGAAGGTTTCAGAAAAATACGCTTGATAGTTTTTGCGTGATTCTCAGTTTTTTATCCGCGGAAGAAATAACTTTACAAATTAATTACACTATGTAATATAAACATAGGAGCTCGTGGCTAAGTACTAACAGCCGCACGGGGCGATCCATCAGGTTAAGCTACGCTTGCCGGGGTTGGTCCGTGGATGGGTGACCATTTCTACATACCGAGACTCATCCGTGCCTCGGAAAGCACGTTAAGCCGTTGGTCCCGTCCGTCATTCGTGGATCTTTGACAGTCGTTACGGGTCGTCAGAAGCCCGAAAGTCGACAACCAGTCTTACCAAGAGGTATCGTATTACCTAGTTATTGGGTTGTGGAGGTCAGATAGTCAGTCGCTCCATGTAAAATACTGGTCTTCAGCTGCAACCGGTTAGACTAGAGCCGACCTCACCAACATAGTTGGGAAAAGACTAGGCAGGTGATGATTTGAAGACATTATAGCTATCTGGAAATACAATGATACAATAGATGGTTTTGTCACACAGGGACCAGGCAGGTTCTTCTAACGTCTCCGAGGAAGTGGATGGAGACATCATAGGAGAAGAGAATGCCTCAGCGGAGTCACCACAGCAGAGTCTACAGCAGTTCTGGTGTAAAGTTACCGATGATATCAAGAAGGTCAATTTGGTAAGTGCCCCTTGTAAAAATTTGTATAGCCGGTATTTGAGAAGTCAGGTAAGTTGAGGTCTTAAGAAGTCTGCCATGATATCCCAATTGCAGGGATTAAAACTGTTTAATACATTGTGGATATAATAAATGGATACAGTTTGTTCACTCCGGCTGGCGGGTTCGAATCGCAACCTGAATGTTGAATGTGAACAAGGGTGGTAAAATGAAAAACTGATGACTTTCCTTTGCTATCTTGATGTAATGTATTAACCATACACAATAGACAGTAACTTGAACAATGTTTGATGTGGACTTCCTCTTAAAAAGTTACAATGACCGGTTGACTCCTTTCCCCGAGCCATCGACAATAGACAGAGCCCAGCCATAGAGTTTTACTCAAAAAGTATGAAGTGTTGCAAATAAAAGTTTCGACACAAAATACAGATAAAATATAATTAGATTATTGAATGTTACATGTTAATTTGCGTTAACACAGTTGTTATAAAGAACAGTACCCTAATTGGTTAACACACTTTCAATCACAATTCGAGAGTTTTGAAGGATATTGCTAATCCGTTGCTTCGTAAGTTTGAAAAATTTGTCGGCTCAGTAACGTAAATAACGCAATGGACGTGGATGTACTGTCAAAATGAAACCCATTGCGATCAATTGTCATTTTATTTGTGTTACGCAATTACCCCGCTGTCTTTATAATGATTGTGCACATATCGAAATGAGAGAATCTATGCATAATTTAACGACGAAAAAATATTAAAAAAAAAACTGTAACCCGACTACGGGAAAATAAAAATGATCTAAAAAGTACGAAACAAGCAAATATTTCAGACAGAAATCAAGACATAGGTACAAAAATGGTCAAGGTAAAGCCGTGGTCGCATGACTGTATACCATGTGGGTGCCAGGAACACCTACAAAATTATAATGGCATGCGACGACGGCTTTACCTTGACCATTTTTGTACCTATGTCTTGATTTCTGTCTGAAATATTTGCTTGTTTCGTACTTTTTAGATCATTTTTATTTTCCCGTAGTCGGGTTACAGTTTTTTATTAAACTTTATTTTTTTATTTTATACTTTTCCGGTTTTACACTTGATAAACGTAAATAAGAGAACAATAGTTCAGTAATTAACCTATTTTAAATTCCAATAGCAGTGCATAGTGCTTTGGACGAAACCATAGAGCGATTTATTTCAACGCCAACATATATCGATATCGAGCTTCGAAGAAATCCAAAATATAAATATTTCGTTGTACTTGTTTTTCTTCATAAGAGTGGAATTACAAATCGTTACTATTTATTAAGATTTGATTAACTGCACGTTGGTAACATCTTGCGATACCTACTACGTAGCGCAGTCTCACTTTTGCTTGTTTTTAACGATTAAAACATATTTATTTACTTTGAAAATATAATATTATATACATATTTGAAATGTGCTCGTCAAGACCTTTCTTTTGATACCAAACATGTCATGATCATCCTATTTTAATTTTTTTCGAGGTTAGAAATTTACGAGTAAAGTCCACCAAATTAAATTTAGGGAAAAATTATATAGCCTACGTCACCCGGACCATTATTAAAAATCTATTGATACCTCATTCATCAAAATCGGTTCAGTAGTTTAGGCGCTACGGTGGAACACACGTAAAAACATACATACATACATACAAACATACATACATACAAACATACATACATAGACTGCTAAAATCATAACCCTTCCTTTTGGCTTTGCCGTAGTCGGGTAAAAAATCTATTGTTTAATTTATTTTATGAAAAATAAAAACAGTGGCACTCCGGGAGTGCCGACAGAAGTGAAAACTTGAAAAAAAATCGGCTCCACAGTAATCAACGCATTGATGTGTTTTACTCCACGCACCGCGGTAATCAACGCGTTGATGTCTTTTACTCCACGGTGTCGGTAAATTGCGTTACAGTGTCGCGAAATCAATGGTTTAGTCCCATCTCAAAAATGCCCATCGCGCCTAAAGAAGTTTTCACTTCAAAAAACCCTCATTTCGATATGTGCACATTATAAAGACTCTCACTGTATATGCTAGTCGTGCGGTAAACTGCATGCGCGATGCAGAATTTTGCCTGATGTCAGTGTGGTGAGTAGTTCGTATGTGGCGATGTAGATACACAACATCACACAGGCACTTAACGATAATTTAAATTTACCTAAATTTTCAGGATGACTTCAAATCCCAAGCGCTTCCTCTAGCACGGATCAAGAAGATAATGAAGCTAGACGAGGAAGTGAAAATGATATCGGCCGAAGCCCCGGTGTTGTTCGCGAAGGCAGCTGAGATCTTTATACATGAGCTTACTCTTAGGGCCTGGGCGCATACTGAGGACAATAAGAGGAGGACCTTACAGGTATGGAACCTTCGAACGAAATTTTCACGAAACTCGATCTACAGAGGCCCTAGTGTGAGTTTCTATTAACCATCTCGACCTTGGTTAATAGAAACTCACACTAGGGCCTAGCAGTGGTGGCCCAGTGGTAACGGCCGCGACTTACGAGTTGTAGGTCGTAGGTTCGAACCAAGACAGGCGCTTTACTTTGTGTAAATTATTTCATTACCACTGCTCTCAAAACGGTGAAGGAAAACATCGTGAGGAAACCGGCATGTCCTAGAACCAAAAATTCGAAGACATGTGACATCTACCAACCCGCACTGGGTCCGCGTGGTGGATTACGGCCCACTCCCTCTCACAGAGAGGAGGCCTGTGTCCCAGCAGTGGGATCATTTATAGGCTGATGATGATGATCTCGACCTTACGCATCGACCGCGTTCGGCGCTCCGATTGGCCTTTCACCAGTGAAGGCCAGTGAAGGGCCAATCGGAACGCAGAACGCGCTTGATACGTAAAGCCGAGATGGTTAATAGAAACACACTAGGGTCTCAGTTTACTGACTACTTACTGAGATACCTGCGTTTAAAAAAGATGCATAAATTCGCAGATTTAGCACAGAACTTATTTTTTGTTTCACTCAACGCCCAACCATCTTTGATTAAGATTCCCCTTTCAACGCCACCAGGTGGTAAATGTCCTAGCGTTGACACTATGGAACACAACACAACACAACATCACGCCTGTAATCCCCGAAGGGTTAGGCAGAGGTGTACCTATAGTAACACCCACATTTCGCCAGTTAGTCCCATGTAATAGGGGGCGACCCTTCTCCCATCAACCGGGCACAAATCCAAACTCCGGGCTGGTACTGAGAGAGAGAAATTCAAGATGGAATAACTCAATAAAACTTTCCTCGACCCGGGAATCGGACTTCATGCTCAGCAGATACGCTTGCGACCACTAAACCAACAACTATAAAACTAAAAGAGTAATATTAGTGCTAACCTAGTTTCGAGCCATCAATCTAGGTGCCTGCGAAGTTCATCCTTCCTTACACATTCTCTTGCCATCACAGATTCACTGGATGTAGGTTGACGATGGTACGCACTTGCCTAGATCCCAGCTAGCAGAAAACACTGACTGCAGCTAAGACTTCTTGACACTCCTTCATATGCCACATCATACAACCAGCCTCCTGTGGAGTTTGTTGGGAAACTTATTCTTCCCAGCTAAGGCACTAGAAAGTAGTGAAGGGCGGGCGTTTTGGGAAACTGTCAGACTGTCTGATGTAATTCTGACGTTCAATTTGAAATTCTGATTTGTGTGGAAATTGAAAATTTGTGTAAAAACTTTTTTACAAAAAAAAAACAACGACTTCCAAAAAAAAAACACTACAAAGCGAAAAATAACTTTAATTTCGGTAGTCGGTGTCTTTGGTTTTGAATTTTCGTTTTTTGTTACCGACTTCCGAAATTAAAGTTGTTTTTCGCTTTGTAGTGTTTTTTTTTTTTGGAAGTCGGTTGTTTCTTTTTTGTAAAAAGTTTTTATTTTTCAGTTTTTAGTTGTGGTACCTACCCCACACAAATTCGAATACCACTACCTGCTATATAAATAACAATAACAGGAACTTAAGATATCATCCATATACTAAGTAGGAAAAAAATATGTATTATTGAACCCAACTCAAAAACCATCCAAGCAAAGTTAATAAAAATTTATATGGGACCACACGGCGGGAAGCACCGCTTTCAAATAAAAAAAGAATCATCGAAATTGGTTCACCCAGTCGAAAGTTCTGAGGTAACAAATATTTAAAAAAAAAAGCGACCAAGTGCGAGTCGTACTCGCCCATGAAGGGTTCCGTAGCAGCAAGTAACGATAAGTTTACGATTTATGACGTATTAAAAAAAAACTACTTGCTAGATCTCGTTCAAACCAATTTTCGGTGGAAGTTTACATAGTAATGTACATCATATATTTTTTTTAGTTTTATTATTCTCTTATTTTAGAAGTTACAGGGGGGGGGACACACATTTTACCACTTTGGAAGTGTCTCTCGCGCAAACTATTCAGTTTAGAAAAAAATGATATTAGAAACCTCAATATCATTTTTAAAGACCTATCCATAGATACCCCACACGTATGGGATTGATGAAAAAAAATTTTTTGAGTTACAGTTCTAAGTATCGGGAACTCCAAAATTATTTGTTTTTTTTCTATTTTTGTGTAAAAATCTTAATGCGGTTCACAGAATACATCTACTTACCAAGTTTCAACAGCATAGCTCTTATAGTTTCGGAAAAAAGTGGCTGTGACATACGGACGGACAGACAGACAGACAGACAGACAGACATGACGAATCTATAAGGGTTCCGTTTTTTAACGGAACCCTAAAAAAATACAGTCGAATTGAAAACCTCCTCCTTTTTTGAAGTCGGTTAAAAAGTGCAATTTAAATGAATGACTGTCTCAAAAACTAAGCTTTACACACACCACATATTATTGTCATTACAGCGCAACGACATAGCAATGGCGATTTCCAAATGCGATCAATTCGACTTCCTGATCGACATAGTGCCGCGCCATGAGGTGAAGCCCAACAAGCCGCGGTACGACCACGCGCCCAGGAGCAACCATGCTGATCAGGTATAACCTTATTGGTACTAAAACTAGATGATCCGATATAGAATTAAGAGGTTGTAGTCGACATGACCCACGGAATAAGCAAGCTGAAATGGACATCGGTGAACTGATGACTGATGAACTGACCATTAAATTGGCTATATTCTTGTAAGAGATTTCGTTAGTCAAATTCTCGATTCGTTGCTCCATGTTCCCCCCACCAAGGGAGCGTTCAAGTATATAAAATAATGTAATGCAATTTGGGGGGCGGGGGGGTCTTCTGAAACATTACGATGCGTTACGGGGGGGGGTTGAACTACGCGTTACGTAACATTGTTTAGACGGTTTTTTTTCTCAAAATATCATATGTAATGACCACTTGAAATTTTTTTTACCTTCACAAAATTTCTTGCTTGCTTTACAGGATAGTGAATAATTATTCGTATTTTTTTTTTTAAATCCATATGTAAAGCAAAAAAAATGTTTATCAACAGCTTGTACTTTATGCCACATAAAGGCTCTTACAAACAGGCGTGACACGCGACGCGACACAAAGGCTCCGTAAGAGCCTTAATAGTGACTTTCAGGTAAAAATGGTCACTTGGTGGTGGTTACGTAACGTTTTACTAGGGGGAGGGGGGGAGTAAAGAAAAACGTTACGGTGCGTTTGTTCGTTTCGCGGGGATGGGGGGGGTTCAAAAATCTCCAAAAATTGCTTTACGTAATACTTGCAACTCCCCAAGCATGATACATTTTACTCACTCCATTTCAGTCACATTTTGCTGAGTTATATGAACATATTTATGTATGTATGGGAATCATGCGAATAGCATACAACGTGCCCGCGCAGCGGCGCACGGTCTACTGAGGAGATGCGCCCGCCGGTGTCAATAATATTTATACGGTGTGCACAGACGACGCTATACGTCGCGCACGCGCCAGAGCGAGATGGGTGCCCGTTCATCGTGGATCATTGCCGCAGATTAGTTTTAGGAAATCAGTGTTCTCCCATTGGTCAATTAAATATTTTAATGTAGGTGAGCCTAGATACTGAATGTATGTATTAAAATATAAGTACGGATCTTTTTCTAATAAAATCGAGCAATTATTCCCTGCAGTATCAGGAGTTTCATTTATATTATCCTAGTGACCCAACATATGGAAGAGCCAATGTTTTTTCCCGCAATTTCAGGATTTTTCGTGTTAATAACGATGACTTCAAAGACCCCTTTTCGGGTTTAGAGTTCTTTTAATAACACCTTGCGTCTGATAAATATTGACTGATATTTATTTCTGTCATAAATCTGTCTTCAGGTGGCACATCATCAGGTTGCAATGCAGAACGCCACACAGTCATCACAGCAGCAGATTGTGATACAGCCATGCGCGCAGGTGGTACAGGTTATACATAATTTTATTTTTTTATGTATGTGGCTATAGTTTGACGGTTTAGTTATGTGCGCGGCGAGCAGGGCGGGCAGTGCAGGCTGCTCATTCGTCAACGCTCACGGCGCGCAGCGTCCCGTCCGCCGCTCATTCCTCAACGCTGCCCCCCGCCCCGCCGCACATTCCTAAGGCGTGGTCTCGGTCAAACTATAACAAACACATTTCCTCCTTTGTGTGTGACAAAATTCTTCGGTGGAGCATGTTTTAGGAGCTTGGCAGTGGGTTATGTCCAGTGATGAGTTGCAAAAGGTTTCTGTTTAATCATAAGGTTTAAAAACATGCCCATACCCAGTGATGTGGCCATTGACAAAATCAAAATAGTGCAAAAAAAGAACTTTATTTCGCTTTCCTGCAAAGTAATCGCGTACGTCTTTCGATCAGAGGGCCTACCACCAGCTCATAAAGCAGTATTATTTTAATATTACTTCAGTGGGAGAAAGAGGTGGAGCTATACGTCCTGTAGAGCTTCGTCTCAGTATCGACGCCTTAGACTGAAAACCTCTTAAGTGTAAAAGAAGTAACTTTTCAGGAGGAAGAAAAAACTTCGTGCTGTAACATTTTGTACGGCGTATTTTATGTTCGCAGTTCTGGATATAAAAGCAGGTTAAATTTCCATATCAATTAATAAAAAAACATAAAAGACGCCGTACAAAAATTTTACAGCACGCAGTTTTTTCTTCCACCAAAGAAAAGTTACTTCTTTTACACTTACGAGGTTTTCACTCTAAGGCGTCGGTATGTCGCTTATGTGGGCACAGTCAAAATATTTATTAGTCTGCGTGTATATTAGGGAAGAAAATCGGTAAATCACTTAATTTTGAAAATCTAGTAGTGATATTTTATGTACTTATTGAATAAATGTTGATATTTTCAACTCGTGCATTACAGCAAGCAGCAGCAGCATCAACATCATCGTCATCCAACACCGTGGTGTCGCAGCAGCCGGTCACGTTGGTGCAGCAGGTGGTCACGCCGTCCGGAGAGCTACAGCAACTACCGGTCAGTTACTGCATTACGATCTTTATGGGCATTACTTCACGTCACTAATAACTGGCTACGAAGCATGTAGGTGAATAGCTAGTTTCGAGTCAAACTGTAAACGTTATTTTGTATGTAGCTACAAAAACTTATTCGTTCCAAAAACGTGTTATGTATACGTAGGTAATCAGTTACATTTTCGTTTCGCAAATAACTGTAATAATTCGATAGAATCACCGTGATGAATCAACGAATAGAATTTGAAAAATAACTAGTTACTAAAATCACGTGTCCGGTGTCAAAACAGGTGACGCCTGGCGAAGTCACTAGTAAACATTACGTTTCGCGAAAATCACGTAACGACCCATCCCTAGATCTTATGATAGAATCAATGGAGTAACTTCGAAATAGCAGCAGATTTACTGATAAGCGCCATAATTGTGTAACACACTTTCAATCACAATCCGAGAGTTTTGAAGGATTTTGCTAATTCATTTCTTCATTGGTTAGAAAAACTCGTTTGCTCAACAACGTAAATAACGCAATGAACGTCAGTGAACTGTCAAAATCAATCCCATTGCGATCAATTGTCATTTTATATGTCTTATGTAATTACGCAGAGCTGTCATGAGACTTTCCGTGGTTAAATCCCCTGTCAATTTATGTCAAAATTGCGGTAAAATAAATAAAATTGGTAGTACAATAGTACTTGAAGTAATTCCGGACGTAGGTTCACAATAATAATATAATAAATAAAATCGTTTATTTATAAAAAGGGGCACATTTACAATAAGTAACTTAATAATTAAAATAGAGCACAGTTGCTTATTTGCCTGAACTAGGTTGAACCTGTGTTTCAGGCTAGGAAGTGCAAAAATTCTTAATGTAATAAATTAACTATGAGTATAAAGTAAATTAAAATTAGGTAAATATAAGTAAAATAGCATGTTAGCGGTTCTATTTGCAGACAACAAGTAGATCTTCTGTCTGTGCATAATCTATGGTTATTAAATATTCAATTATAAAATAATTGAATCCTCACGGGTCGTTTAAAGAACCTACTTTTTTCAAGTCGGTTAAAGATAACTGCGTGCAATAGATATTATAGGAAACTAGCTGCGCCGCGCGGTTTCACCCGCATAAATCTCAATCCCGTGGGAATATCGGGATAAAAAATATCCTAAGTCATGGTCTATCTAAGAGCCAAATTTCATCTAAATCCGTTCAGCCGTTTTAGTGTAAAATCGTAACAAACAAACAAACTCACTTTCGTATTTATAATATTAGTTAGGATTAGAAAAGCTCGTTGATACCTATATTATAAAACGTCCTTTGTATAGTCCGCGCAATCCACGAAGACGCGCCCCACTCCGCTCCGCGCCGTACTAGCGTTCAGCTTACAGTACAGTAATCGTGGAGTGGGGCGCGTCTTCGTGGATTGCACGGACTATAATATTGTATTTAAAATTTCAGATCCAGCTGACCCAAGCGCAACTGAACATGATCCGGCTGCAAGTGCAGAACAACCCGAACCAGCCGATCATCATACAGGCGCAGTCGCAACAGTCGCCACAGATTATACAGGTAAATAACATCTTTAAATAGCACTTCACTTGGCGTATTTGTCAAAATATTTGCGACCTGGGGTTAATACAAAATATACCCTATGGTATTGGAATAAAGTTCATTTCGTATTAACGAAATAACGCGAATATTGTATGCCAGTATAATGGGGGATATCGGCTAGTAAGGAAGATGATAGCGAAAAAAAGTGGTAGCACTCCGGTAGTGCCGACAGAAGTGAAATATTAAAGATCGCCTTGGTGAAATAAAAATACTTGTGTAGAACATTGGTCCGTAACCTTATCTAAATAAAGAGCACAATCGCGTTTACAAAAAAAAAAAAAAAACTTCCGAAACCTTTAAAGTAAAATACTTGCATAGAACATTGATCCGTAACGTAATATAAATAAAGAGCACAATCGCGTTTACAAAACCTTTAAAGTAAAAATACTTGCCTAAAACATTGATCCGTAACGTAATCTAATACCTTTAAACGAGCAGTTCTTGTATATGTCGCAGGGATATTGTCAAACCAGTGATATTATAATTTCACTAGTGAAATTATAATTGCACGAAACTTTGTCAACCGCCTCCATTTCTCACAATTTAACACAAAGCAAACCAAATAAATTCCCTGCATTTATTTGGTTTTGAGTTTTAAGGCTATTTTAGCTCTAAATAACACATAACATAACATCACGCCTTGTTTCCCTGAAGGGTTGGGCAGAGGTGTACCTGTAGTAGGTACATCCACATTTCGCCAGTTATGTTTAAGTCCCATGTAATAGGGGGCTAGCCTATTGCCATCAACCGGGCACAAATCCAGACTCCGGGCTGCTACTGAGAAATTTCAGATAGAAAAAACCAATAACACTGCCCGCCCCGGGAATCGAACCAAGGACCTCACGCTCAGCAGTAGCGCTTGCGACCACTAGACCAACGAGGCAGTCAAACAACAACATTGGAAGTGTATTAAATTAATCAAAGTACTTCTCGTAATTCCTTAAAAATTCCTTTGTCTTCGAGACTGATATTATGTCGAAGAGAGCTGAAGTGAAACATGTTGGATTCAGGCCAAAGAAAGTCCTTTTGGTATGTTGTCATGAGTAAAACGATTTACAACAGCACAACACTACTGCAAAGAGTTTCCAAAAGTAAACGATAGCGTGATTTAATTACGTGATTCGATCTCACTGCCATGAAGTTGCGTCTTTGGTACTAAATCCGTAGGCAAAAATGAAGAACAGATTAAACTTTTAATGATTTTTTTTTCGTTGTCCGAACCAAATAAATCCTCTGCATTTATTTGAGTTTTAAGGCTATTCTAGCTCTAAATATTTAGAAATATATCTTTAAAAAAGCCCATACATAGACCTACGGATTTTTTTAGAGGCAATCCACGGATTTCTACGGACATTTCAGCGTGTCACCCTACCTCTACGGATGTTTTAAAATCGGATCTGGCAACACTGCCACTTACCGCAGTTGGCCCGATTGTTTGTGTCACTGAACAAATTTTTTTTTTAAATATAATTTCCATTATTTCCCAGGTCCAATCGCAAGCACAACACCAACCCCAGCAGCAGGTCTTCCTGGCCCAAGTAGCGACGTCTCAGGAAGACTCCTAGTACCAAGATACCGGCACTCAGTGTTCAGTGCTCAGCGACTCCGATTCTGACTAACTGTGGATCATAGTTATCTCTGTGCTGTGGATAGTGAAGTGATATAGGACAGTGCAGGCTAGATATTTATGATCATAATACGAAACAAGATTTAGTTAAAAGAACCATATTTTTTAATAAGGTTCTTTGCCAATAAGTAAGTAACCAACGAGCTATTTTTGAATTAACAACCTTATTCCGAAAAATTTAAATACTGTTCGTTGGTAAGCGCATCACTTGAGAACGGCTGGACCGATTTGATTAATATTCTTTTAGAAAAATTATTTTTAGTCCAAATAAGGTTGTCAGGAAAAAAAATTGGAAAAGTTGCCCAGAAAAACGGGAAATACTGGAAATGGTGTTTTCTATGGGGTTTTAATATGAATTATTGAAATTTTGACAGGACAACGTCTGTCGGGTCAGCTAGTTCTAAATACAAATTAAACTGATTTTAAGGGGGAAGCGTTAGGTTAGACCGCGAAATTCAAATTTTCTTACGTTTTTTGCATTTTACTGGTCAGTACGCGGTCGTAACAAATATGGCTTTACTCAATTATAATCATTACAATTAGCCATAGTGATTAAGAAGAAGATAAAGGTGTCAAATGTCATGATTTCATGAAATCATTACATTTGACACCTTTGCTAACTTATGGAGTTATTTTGCTGATTGTTATGATTATAATTGAGTAAAGCCATATTTGTTACGATCGCGAATCATATTTTAATCAACATAAAACCTGATACTGACCTGCAAAATACGAAAAACTTATGAAAATTTGAATTTCGCGGGCTACCCTGACGCTTCCCCCTTAAACCGAAGTCTAAGTTGTCTATCTTGTATTGAGAACTTTACGTCAGTCATAAGGCGTGTACGCGCGAACTAACAAGAACATTGTGAACATGAACATCGAACACTGTTCGTCAAAAATGTCCGAGGCGATCCAATATGGCTACTAAAGAGAGCGGAGCGGTTGAACGCGAACATATAGTAAATATAGTACATACACACATAGAATATACATATAGTAGATATAGTTAATCAAATACTAAACTTAATCATGTAAAATCTTTATGAACTAGAACAATAACCAGAAAAACATTATGGACTTTGCTGACATTGTAACACTCGGATGGACTTTGCGGTTTTTGTTGCAAAAACAACATGGACTTTGTTGGCTTTGAAACATACCTATCCTGGCCTAGAATGATTGAACCATATTGATACTTTGTACTTGAAATAAAACTATGATTGTTTTATGAGAAGTTTATTAGTTAGACAAAACCGATGTTAAATTATAAGTAATGGTGACTCTTCTTGTTCTTCACATACCGACTCTTCAAGGAAATCGATATCGTCAACCATATTTTCGTCCGGTATTTCCTGTGTTGATGGTACTACTCTGTTATAGTACTCCAAAATCTCTAAATCACGCCATTTATCCCCGAAATGAGTAGATAACAATTTATTAACGTCCCTAAATTTTAACGGTTTTACTTGTGCGCCCTGTGGAATAGCGGTTGGAGAAATCATAGCCGTGTTTTTACCTTTTTTGCACACGCTTTTATATTGACCTGATTCAAATCTGTAGTGGAGTTCTCCTCTAACTCCAACCATGTCATTGCTTTTACTGGCTCGCTTCAAATAAAACCTTTTGCAGTTAGAAAAAGGTACATGCCATTTTGTAGTTATCAAAAATATATCTTTAACGACGGTTTTCCAGTTGCATACTTGAACCGTAGTAGCAACGTTTATGGCGGTAGAATGTTTTTCCACTACATCAAAGTATTCTTTCGGTTTGATTATATTTTCAAGTTTCCGTAACTCCTTTTCAATACGAGCAAATACTCTGTCCGGCGGAAGAAATGAGTGTCCCACAACTAGGAAGACTACTTCTACCAGATGTATTTGGGCTGGTGCATCTTTTGTTAGCCAACGTGAGAGCATTGCTATAAGCATAGAATTTTTGTTTTGACCGGTGCACCCGTCGGCCATAAGTCGAACTTGATTACATTCTGGTGGAAAATCTGTATTGCAAAGCCGATGGTAAACTGAAGACACTATGAGATTTGCATCTTTTGCAAATTCATCCTCTGTCCAGCAATAACTGAACACATTTTCTTTTGTTAATGCTGATTTGGAGTTACCTTCCACAATAGTAAAATTGTAAAAGTACAGTTGACGAGAATAGTAGGTACTCTGGTCTGGTATTTTGGGCAGCGGCATGTTTTTCTGGCAGTCAAAACTAATAATCTTTATTTTACGGTTGTCTTCTTTTAACATTTTGAAAAATTCATTAGCTCGACGTTTGTGTACTATTTTCTCAGCCATCAGCGTAGCTTTGTCACTATCATTTTGAACAATTTTTAGTTTTTCATTAAGCTGAAGACAAGTTGAGCACACGTCAACCCGAGGACTCCCAAAGCCCAAATTAAAACTAGTATTGAAAATGGCTCTAAAATACAACTTTTTCACTTTGAGGTTTTCTTGTGCTTGATCGTTATACATTTTGGCCATTTTATTAATACTTAGCTCTGAAGGCAAGTACATACGTCTCGAATTGCCACGACAGTAATGAGCTTCTGAACACTTAAATGTCTTTATGAATTTAATCACATTTTCTTTTTTGTCCTTGAATTTGTGGGATATACGGTCACCTCCGCGTTTTTCAATAGGAAAATTGCCATGTAGGTGATAATTCTTTATAACATTTTCTACGCGGTATCTTTTAATTTGCAACACCTGAAGGAATGCTTTTTGGCAAACTTGCATCATTTTAAGCTGTGATCTACAATATATCATATATTTCAGCTGCAAGCCTCTAGGTTTGTAATTTAAAGATTCAGATCTTGGACGACGACGTTTTGTTTTTATACCTTTCACATGTTTCAATATAAATGAGTCTTGTTTTAATTTGTCTTTCAATCGGTAAAAAGACTCATGGAGTTTGCGTACATCTTGCAGTGGAATTTTAGAGCATTGTAACTTTTTACATTTATGTTCACAAGTCGGCTTAACAGGCAAATGTTTAGCTGCATACCTGAAAAAAAAATTCCTTGTCATTTGGGTTTTTAGTTATTAACAGTGGTCGAACATTCCGGTGTAATCATTCATAAAGTTGCGGAGCTTGCAAAATAGCCCAATAAAACAAATGTTGCTTCCACTATACTAATATAACTGCTATGTAGGATGAAAACAGAAATAAAGTGATATGTTAAGGAATATTATGATTTAAGTGAGATTGAGATTACTCAATCTCACTTAAATCATAATATTCCTTAACTTAACTTTTTATTAAAAATTAAACAAATTCATAAAAGGCTTTTATGAATTTGTTTAATTTTTAATAAAAAGTTGAATAAAAAGATTTCAATCATCATCTCGTACATACATAACTTTTTTGGGCATTAAGGATACAATATTTATGTTTGTAAGACTTTACCCTATAGGTACTTGTAGTATCCGGGCGACATATTATATACAAAATTTCATCACAATCGTTAGAACCGTTTCCGAAATAAATATACAAATAAGATTACTATAATGTTCCAAAAATCCAAAAATATAATAATATGAGGTGGCCCCAAAGGCTTACATTCTTCCTAAAAAAGTGAACAGGTAAAAAGTATCAAGACATAATCATCATAGTATACTCACCGTTGTTCTTTAGCACGATTCTTTGTCCAATTTGCAGCATTTACTCGTCGTTTTCGCGCCTGTTTATTGTCAACAACTTCAGGGTAACACTCCATGTCTCATATTTTAATAAACTTATTCCGAATTAATAACTTTTAGCACGAGAAAACTAAAATAAACCGAGCGCAAACTCACGACTGCACACAATAAACCGCCATATTGAAAAGCGTGACGTGATTGGTGGATAGGGACTATGCGTAATTTGATACAAACAGGAATGGACAATGCTGTTTTTGTAGCAAACTAAAAAGTTTCACAGCCGTTTTCTATTGGACTAAGTGGGTTTAGGTTCATACGACTAATATAAAAATGATTTATTTTGTCTATGGATTTTTGTACAATAGCTAATTCATTTTTACTTTTCTATGGACATTGCGGTTTTTGTAACTAATAGACTCAAATGTTCCGTGTTCTTCGTGTTCACCATACTTCGTTCGTGCGTACACGCCTTTATAATAACTGGTTCGAAATACAAAAACTGGCTGAAAATTTCTCAAACTTTTGTGTTGACTTCACACTGCAACTGCGAGTACCAATTTATAGAGTCATTGTATGAACTTGGATATCTAGTCTCTGGTGCGGTGCAATGACTTTTAATTTTGATGACAAACAATACCATAGTGTTTCAATATAAACAGGTAGTTTTTAATTATTTAATCATGTTTACGGTTTACTCCACAGTCGACCATCCAATGTTGTATGTCTTACGTACCAAAGGGCTCCGTTCGAGACTGAAAGAAATACCTTGAATTAAGTATGATAGTGAAACTATAAACAGGAATAAACATCAAAGTATTTCAAGAAGGATTTTAGTGTTTAAATATACTCCCGGACTCTTAAATTGAGCCCCACTTTTTTTAGAATTAAGTTTTTTTAAATGTTTCTGAATTCAAACTTGGAACAATGATGACATCAAAATGATGGCCAGTATTTCGACTTCAAAACTGCATTAAATTTTCTTTGACTCATCATTATTTTGATGTTTTAGACCTTTAAACCTCACATGGAATTGCACGGTGGCTCAATTTGGGAGTTTAGTATTAGCAGCAATAGAAATATCACTGCCACATACAACGATTATATTTAAACACCAAGTTTGCCTTTTATTATGTAACATAGTATGGGTAGATATACTTACTTTTGAGACCAATTTCACAGCCTACAGTCCTTTCACAGCTTCTTTACTCAAATCGCTTTAGCATGGCAATAGCGGTCATTGACCCACCCACATTCTATAGCATACTTTATTTTAAAAACTGAAACAAAGTCCGCTATAGATAGTGCCATCCACGAAGACGCACCCCACTCTACTTCCTAATCCCTTACTATTAGGGTTATCATTTCGAAATTTGAAAAGTCCTGACAAAAAGCCTGACATTTGCAAAAAAGTCCGGATATTTAACTTTTTAATCTTATTTTTCAGTAATCATTTATCTTTCTTAAAGAAAATCTCCTTAAATCGAAAAGTCAAAAAGCCGGACATGTTCGGACAAATCCGGACGGATGGTAACCCTACTTACAAGTATACAACATACCGCTAATGTTTTAGTATCGTCGAGTTTACTAATTTACCCACTCATAGGTAATTAGTGTGTATCGACAATACTAAAACACCAGCGGAATGTTGCACTCTTGTACTGTAAGCGTTTAGGAAGAAGAGTGGGGCGCGTCTTCGTGGATGGCATTATCTGTAACGTCCTGAATCAATATATATAAAGAAAGAAAAAGTATTTATTGAGACTTGCACAGGAAACCACAATCGATATATCGTGATCTTTAACATGTTCCAATTATGAAAAACTATACATAGTTTATTGTTTGGGTTACTACGGAGAGATATTAGGGGAAGGGCAATGACCGCTGTTGCCACTCTAAAGCGATTTGGGTATAGTCAATTGTACGTCGATGGTAGCAGTTTGACATTGACAGCGCCACGTTTCCGTGTGGGTGGTTTATAGTCGCGAGCCCCTTTATTTTTATGTGAAGATAATAAATGGCCGCGACTGGGCTTATGGTCAATTTTGCGATAGTATTTAAGGTAAATGTACAAATAGCATACACATCACATAATAAGCCGAATACAATTTATACACTGAATTATAAACCTTACTTAGTTTCTGATATTATTATCTCTTTCTGATCTTATTAAAACAATAAGAAAATAAATAGCATTAATGTATAAAATGTAAATAGTTTACTAGCATAACATAACACTTTTGTACTGATAAATGTCTAATAATCAACATAACGCACAGGTCAGTGAGGTTATCTGAAATGACGTTCGCTAGGTGGCAGCACTGAGACGTCAGGTCCGACCTGTCAAAAATGTCAAAGCGCCTATATTTTCTTAAGTCGTGACTGAATGATGAACGGTATCACACGTTTTATAATAACTGGCAAAATGGAAGACCTTTTGTCAAAGTGGCGCCCACTGGTGGCGCATATTTTCATGTAAACCCTCATTATGCTCTGACCACACTGAATCCCGCACGGAAAGCGACTGCACGCATCGATTGGTTTAATGCTTAGGAAGTCACGCAACTATTCGTGCTAATTTGGACACCTCCATACAAGTTATACTCCATTTGAAATAAGATTAGACATTTAAATAAACCTCTTTTACGGTCCGTTTAACCAATTTTGACTTCTACTGCGTTGGTGGCATGACAAATGGCAGCTGCAGAAACAGTTGGTATTGTAACCACTTTTTTGCTTTTAATGCCATCCTTATGCCTCCGGTATAGAAGTCAAAATCGGTTGAACGGACTGTAAAAAGATTTGTTTAAATGTCCAATCTTATTTCAAATGGAGTATAGTTGACACAATCGGCGTGAGCGCATTTCGTCTAGCAACTCACGCGGGATTTTATTCAATTTGGAAAATGTTTTATAATTGCAATAGCAATGTATTCATAGAGGGAAAAAAAATAAGAAAATTAACATCAAGCTTTGTCAATTTTAATCGATAATCTTGTAAACAGAATGATTTGCAGTAAATGTTCCGGCTGTTATTCGTAGATCTTTGACAGTCGTTACGGGTCGTCAGAAGCCCGAAAGTCGACAACCAGTCTTACTAAGGGGTATCGTGTTACCCAGTTACTGGGTTGTGGAGGTCAGATAGGCAGTCGCTCCATGTGAAGTATTGATATTCAGCTGCATCCGGCTAGACGGGAAGCCGACCCAAACGCAGTTTATTTGGGAAAAGGCTAGGCAGATTGATTGACTGATGGTGAAAATTATAATTTATACAATAGTTTCTTTGCACTGCACTGCATGTTTAGCATGACCACAATAGAAACGGGTTTTGTCGACGGAAGAATAGACAAAATGATAAACAAAATTTCAATTTGTCATTTTCTCCGTTCTCTCGTCGACAAAACCCGTTTCTATGGTTATCATGCTACGCGTGCTGGTAGTAAATACAAATGGGCCTATATCTCTACCTCCGGAAAGGTTTAGCTAAATTATTGTTCTTAAAAATTTTGTCCTATTATATGTCTTGTTTTTTTATTTGGTCTGATTCAGATTCAGTTTCAGATTCGTTTATTTGCAAAAACATGTGTAGATAATATACATGGTATGATGCTTATTATAGGTGTCACAAAGTATTAAATAAATACTACAAAAAACTTGCTACTAATACTTATTATCAATATGGGTACACGTTATAATTTTCACAATTATTTGACGAATTTAAAAGGCAGAAGAACCCACGACTTGAGAAACTGGGCCCACACTCCACACAATTAACTAATTTTACTGATTGTCTAGTACTATCAAAAATTAAATCACTGCTAACCATAAATCCTCGATTTTTTTTTTTAATAATGCAAAAAGCTATCATCAGTTTTTAAAGTATTAAGAAGTTGGTTGTTATTTAGGTGTATATTTACATAAGTTATTAAATAAAACTGGTAAAATTAAAATATTTAGTTTTATTATTTCCTTTAAAAACATTAACTGAAAACTGCATACCTTATTTGATATGAAATGCTTAAAAATAAATAAAAAATAATTAACAATCACCATTGGCATTAATAGAATTAAACATTTGACAAAACTAACAAATTGAATTATTATAAAATACTTGCGATGTAAAAAATAAAGATGTGTTGACACGGTACGACAATGGTTCAATCAACCAAATCTATTGTGATTGAAAAACGCAGAAATAAAATGTACCTACAAAATATGTCATTCTTCTGAAAGTTGCCAACATCGCAATTAGCTTTCAAATACTTTCCCGTTTTATTTAATTTGCCAATATTACTGTATGGAAATATGAAATATCACTTTATGGTCCGTAAAATATTGAATTTGAAATTATCATAACACTGAATATAAATTTAAAAACAAAAAAATTGGAACCTCTCCAAATGCCCTTTTTACACCTAAAACTGTTACAACATCAAATTCCGTGTTATTATTGCAATTTATAATTAATATTTGAGTGCACTACATAGCGATATTTCCATACAGTAAAACAAGTAACTTTTTGAATGCACGCTCATAAATATTTTTATGTTTACAAGATGAAAAATGCTTTCAAGACTAGTGCAAAATAGCAAGCGTACTTTGTCAACTCAACTTTAAGTTTTAAAGGCGAGTCCACACCGCGAGCCTCCGAAGCTGAGTGAAAATTCAAAAATAACGGTGCTCATCAATATTAGTTCGCAAACACATGGTTGTTAGTACAGCTTGGCAAAAAAGAGACTGAACAAAATGAGGGCGCCACTATCAGAATTAGGTGACTTCAAATGGGAAATGAGTAAAAGAATTTAAATAAGTTGTTATAAACACTGCTTGTGGGTGTCTCAAAACCTACCAGCACTTGTGGGCAAAGTAGTGCCATCATCATAGTTCTGCATTACTTAAGTAAAATATTTTGTTCTAAATGTCACCACGTCAAACTCTTTTATAACTACAACAGACGTGGATATATTTAGTAACCTGTTCCGCTTAGCTATTTCTAAAGAGCCATAAAAACTCCGGAAAGAAATCGGCACGTGTTGCCACATCGCCATGTTCGGGTTCGCGACAAGTCAATCGTCATCCTGACGATGCCTCGTTGAGAGGTGAAACTCGTGTGGACTTCTTTCAAGAGTTTTTTATGGCTCTTTAGAAACAGCTAAGCGGAACAGATTACTAAATATATCCATGTCTATTGTATTCTATAATAGATTTCCGCAAGGTAACGCCTGAATCAATTAACTATCTTTTATAACTTAAATACTTGTTATATTCAAATAGGTCGACCTGTACTATTATTTATTCAATGGTTTGGTTCACAACGATAGAATCACTCCGACATGTTACTGAACGGGACCAGTGTGGACACGCCTTACTAAATACATAAGCAGACTTTACAGTGGTATATACGGACCACGTAAGACAAAATATAAAGAACATTCAATTGATACAACAAAAAAATATAATACAGACATTTTTACACATTACATACAGTACACTGGTACTCTCACAAGACCCGGCAGTACGTACGCGCAAGTATAATAATTTTTGTGATTACGATAGCTAATTTTATTAGTAAACGACCACTAGGTACTTATCTAGTATTTCTTACGATACTATATAATAGGCCTCGTAAACACGACGATGATCAGTACGATATTTTCGGTAAAAGCTAGGAATCACACGTCAACATCCTGTTAATGTTGTGCTAATGTTCAATAAGGAACTGCATTGTGATCCGGCGAAACTTAACAGATGTCGGCATCGATATCCGAAAAAGAAAAAAAAAAAAACAGCCTCATAATTTCAGCTACTACCAGCGCCCGTTGACCCCGTACTCATCTGTAGTTACTCGAAATAAAGAGTTTAGAAAATCTTGAATTTTTTTTTTTGAAGTAAAAGCTTCTTTAGGCGCATTGGGCATTTTTGAGATGGGACTAAACCATTGATTTCACGACACTGTGACGACACCAGCTTTTGACCGTTAAAAAGACATCAACGCGTTGATTACCGCGGTGCGTGGAGTAAAAAACATCAACGCATTGATTACCGATTTTTTTCAAGTTTTCACTTCTGTCGGCACTCCCGGAGTGCCAGTTTTTTTTCTTATGTCACAGGATACATGGATACAGGATATAATTATTTGGAATGAAGTTCCTTAACGCGGCCTGCGGTAGGAGTTGACTGGTGGAAATCGTCACGTACGCAATAAAGCGTGATGCCCCTCAATGCGACTTTCCCTCTCTCTCTCTTTCTATTATATACGAGTGAGTGTGTGTGTACGTGCGGAACTTCGTTCCTGACGTTTTGTGAATCTCATATGCTTATTGCTATTTATTTTTTATTTAATCGTCGTTTCGCCAGCTAATTTAAAAAATATATCGTACTGTTCATTGCTGTGTGAACGGGGCTTTAAGAGCGTTCATCCTAAAAGTTGACAACGTCGCAAATAACCGTCAAATACTTACCTGTTTTGATTAATTTGGCAATATTACTGTATGGAAATAGGAAATATCGCTAAATAGCGAACTAGAATATTAATAATGAATTGCAATTATAACATTGAATTTGATGTTGTAACCGTTTTAGGTGTTAAAAAGGCATTTGGAAAGTTTCCAAATACTTTGTTTAATCAATATTTTAGTTCACTAGTTAGTCATATTTCATATTTCCATACAGTAATATTGCCAAATTAATCAAAACAGCGAAATATTTGACATCTATTTGCGACGTTGCCCACTTTCAAAATAAACGCTCTTAAACTCGCGCGCATGTCATGTAATAACACCTCACAGAGTACCCTGCCTATCCATATGGTCGAGTACGGCTTGCACATCTTCCTTCAAAAGTCGCACCATAGCTTTCGTATGCTTGCAATCCTCTCTTATCAGGTCTAAAGAACGCTCCTTGAGCTGATACATGAAGTCATCGTCTAATTCTTGTAATCTGGAGACGAAAATGAGTATTTACATCATTACCATATTCTTTCTCTCAGGGCCGGATTTAGGGCAGGGCAACAGGGGCAGTGGTGGCCCAGTGGTTACGGCCGCGACTTACGAGTTGTAGGTCGTAGGTTCGAACCCAGACAGGCGCTTTACTTTGTGTAAATTATTTCATCACCACTGCTCTCAAAACGGTGAAGGAAAACATCGTGAGGAAACCGACTTGTCCTAGAACCGAAAAATTCGAAGACTTGTGACATCTACCAATCCGCACTGGGCCCGCGTGGTGGATTACGGCCCGCTCCCTCTCACAGAGAGGAGGCCTGTGTCCCAGCAGTGGGAACATTATAGGCTGATGATGAACAGGGGCTCTGGCCCCGGGCCTCCACAAGGAAGGAGCCTCCACAATTTGTATTTTTAGATAAGAAAAAAAAAAATTACATCCTTTGTGTCAATCAAAGAGAAAAAAGTTTACATTCACAAAGTTTCACCTTTTTTATTTTCTTTTATGTCCTACGTTGTTAGTTGATGATGAAATACGTTGAATTACTATGGACCCAAAAACCGAATTAAATAAAAAAATTGATGTCAGCGCCCAGCGTCGGTCTATACATAATGAAAAAGTAACTTTGAGTCTCATTTCCCACAAAATGTATGGGAAAAGTTGCGTTTTCTGACTTTTCTTGTACCTACACAAACTTCAGTTGGTCCGATAGTTTTTTGATCCTCATAAGAAACAGGATCGATGCCCATTTCTTTGCTGACTGTATTTTTTTTTTTTCTAAAATCTGTGATTACAGATCAAAGTTTCTCAAAAAGTTATGCAGTCTCCTAGATGGTTTTCTGTAGGTACAACGGTTAATACCTATTTACTACCCACCTCAAAAATCCACCCTGCTTATAAATGATTGATAGCTGTGACCAAAAATTCGTCTTTCCCAAAAAAATCGGGGCTTCCAATTCTTGGTTGCCCCAGGGCCTCGACGCCTTTAAATCCGGCCCTGCTTTCCCTTATCCTAATTTAATTTGGGTCAGCGGAGCATATCTTTTTCGCCCATAATTCTCTAATAGTTGTCGTATGAGTAGTCACCCCCCGTTCTAGCCATATCATCTGTCACAGTCCATCCATCACTTCTTTGGTCTTCCCTTACTCTTATAGCCATCCATATTCATACAATACTGCCGATGAATCATGGCCGGCCTCAACTTGGCGCAGAAGGGTGCACAATAACATTTTTTAGGAACCAAACGGTGCCACGAGGCGAGTGTGAGTGAGAGTGAGAGAACATGCGCGAAAGTTCGGAGAGCCTATGTTCAGACCGGCCAGGATTCATTGTGCTCAAAACTTGTTAGTGTTACTATCAACCAAATTGATACACTTTGGTTGAACGTCGCAGAAATTAAGGGACGTAAACGTTGCTTAAAGATAAGTGTCGTTCAAACGTCAAAAAGTCGCTAATCATTATTGAAGTGAAAACTTCTTTAGGCGCCTTGAGCATTTTTGAGATGAGAAAAACAATTGAACTCGTGACACCGTTACCGACACCTCATTTTTGTAAACGCGATTGTGCTCTTTATTTATATTACGTTACGGATCAATGTTCTGTGCAAGTATTTTTACTTTAAAGGTTTCGGAAGTATTTTTTTTTTTTTGTAAACGCTATTGTGCTGTTTATTTATATAAAGTTATGGACCAATGTTCTATACAAGTATTTTTCTTCCATCAATTTCACTTCTGTCGGCACTCCCGGAGTGCCACTGTTTTTTTTTAACTTTAAGCAACGTTCATAAATGAACCCCTAGAGGTATAAAGAGAAATATTGATTGATTACAAGATTTAATTTAATTGCTTTATCCGATTTGAAAGGAGTTTACCGTTGAGTGGAGGAAGAACAATGAAACAATAGATGATTGTATGAAAGGTGACAGAATAATAGAAAGAAAGGGAGTGACTCAGGATATCACGGCTGATAAACCAATTTGTAAAAAAACGTAAGAAATATTGAATTTCACCTTGCCGCCTTGACGGACCCCTTATAAAATGTTGAGATCCACGTCCGCGGATGTGAGCCACCAAAAATCCGCGTCCGCATGCGCATCCGTGGATGACTAAAAAGTCTGCATCCGCAACATCCCAGGGGCCTACCACAAGCTCATAAAGCAGTATTATTTTAATATTACTTCAGTGTGGGAAAGAGATGAAGCTCTACAAGACGTAGCAGTTTTGTGGGGCAATGTAACCTAGCTTTAGGAATTTTTTAAGTTAATAAATAAAATAAAATAATAAATATAGCTCCATCTCTTTCTCCCACTGAAGAAATATTAAAATAATACTGCTTTTGAGCTGGTGGTAGGCCCCCTGGTCTGTACCACACTTTTAAGGGCCTATACTACCTCAAATTGCTTAGCATGATCCTCAGTTATATCGAAAATACTGCAGCATTAATTTTGAAATAAATATATGTTAAAGTTAAGGATTAATGTAAAGCACTATGTTAGACGAAAACACGATTCCTTAAAATTATCTCGATAGAAAAAAAATCCAAAGTTACCTCCAAACCGAACAATAAACCCGCTGGTGTTAAAAAAAACTTCAAAGTTGATCATGAAACTTTGCGTAATAACTGAACTAACTATAAAGCAGCGACTTTGTTTTTTATTATTTAAATTATCATTATTTTCTCCGTAAAAAGCAATTGCCTAAATTATTGGCGCCTCGGAGCCGGAGAGAGATACAAAGTGAATTTGAGCTGAGGTAGTATGGGCTCTTAAATATGACCATACTTTTCTGATGCATGCTGCGTTGACCCTAAATAAATTGTGATAAGCGCAGGACGTTGATGAAGTGAACCGTATAATATTGTCACAACGTTAACGTCCATAAATATGCTAACGTTTGTTGTTATCTTCCGTCGAATTTGTCTGTAAGCGACAGGTTAAATGGAGTGGCTACACTGTGTTTTGAAGACTAATGCGACGCCAAAACATGCAATTGAACAATAATGAGACGGGCAAGTTTAGCCACAGCTACGCAGCAAATATTGCGTTGTTCCCTTTGATAAATTAAAATACGTACATACAGGGTGGCAGGGACATCGACGCGAAAACAGTCACCATGGATTCAGTACATGATTCTGAACCCCCCTGTGCGTTGAAATTTTTGTTGGTTATTTAAAAAAATATCTACTGTTTAACCGACGAAAAATTTCAACGTAGGGGGTTCAAAATCATGTACTGATCCATGGTAACAGTTTTCGCGTCGATGTCCCTGTCAACCTGTATAAAGGCTCACACACATTTGGGCGGGCCGCGTCACATCGCAACGCATTGTGAAAATTCTCCTGCGTGACTTTAGTAAGTACATTTTATATGAACCATCGCGCATCGCACATACAGGGGGGCCGCATCCCAACGCAAAACAGTAGCCGGAAATATACAAATGTCGAGAGATCCGCCGCCAGTCCGTTGCGATGCGGCACGCTTGTTGTGTGCGCTGGTTCATACAAAACGTTTTAAGGTCATTCAGGATTTTTGCAATGCGCGAACCTCATTGCACTAGAGTGGAAACAGTTCAAATTCAAATTTGAATCTGTCTGAAACGATTATTACTGCGTTGTAGTGCGGCATGCTGCAGTTATGCGCTAGTTCAGACATAGCGGGAACCGCCCGGATTGAAACCGGAGCTTATTATAATGACATCCTTGCTAGACGTTCATACTACACCGCGCGGACTATGTATACGTGCGGTAGCCGCCTCTCGACCGCTAGGTAATGAATTCGTGCGGACGCCGCGCGGGTCTATTTACTTGACATGCCTAGAGCGCGTTCAGCGTTCAGTTGGTCCGTGGAATCCGTGAGTATCGGTCGTGTGACAATGAATCGCTTCGACACCGAGTTATTCCACCTTGAACTTTGTTCACTGATCATTCCAAGTAATTCATCAAATAAATTTTTCGACATTCTCAAATACATAAAGAATTTAGGCTCATCATCATCATCATCAGCCTATAGCAGTCCACTGCTGGACATAGGCCTCTCCAATTGCACGCCATTCAGCTCGATTCTCGGCAACTCTCATCCAGCTGCTACCAGCCACCCTGCGAAGATCGTCACTCCACCTAGCCTGAGGGCGTCCTACCTTACGTTTGCCAATTCGCGGTCTCCACTCAAGAACAAGTGTACCCCAACGGTCATCGGTTCTACGGCTGATATGGCCGGCCCACTGCCACTTCACCTTGCTAATTCTGTGAGCTATGTCGATAACTTTGGTTCAAACTCCTTAATTTTGGATATAAAGTCATAAAAACTGACCATGGGTGAGCCGATCACGTGAAATTGGATGCACCCAATACTACCGTTTTCTTTTTATATTTTACGGAGCAACGTATTGCTTCTTCGACTTCCATTATTGGAATGGAGCGGCTGTCACCCTACCTCACTCTGCACACACATCGCGCTTGTCTGAACACTTTTAATCCTCGCGGATTGGAACCACGCGGTTTGAATACGCGCGGATTCCGCTATATCTGAACTAGTCCTATATGTGCGCTTAGCTTAAGTCATCAGAGTAGGTAATCGCTTATTAAGTAAGAAAAAAAAACTGATGCGTTTGCGTCGAAGCTATACTATAAAACCGCAAAGGGTTCGTAAGATTCTTAAAAATCTACTCCAAAAGGTGAAAAGGGGCGTTGAAGTTTGTATGGGATAATAGGGATGAAGCCTGGGTAAAAAAAAGAAATTATATTTAGTCCGTCAGTCAGATAATAAAAAAATATTAGACACGTATTTTTTCTTTATCATATTAATAAAAAATTACTTCGATAAAACGCATTAAAGTTGGGGAGTGGGGGCTCGCTACATCACAAGTATAAAATCTACATACAAGTGACGTCATGGCACATTTCAACTCAATCATCATCTGCCTAGCCTTATCCCAACTATGTTGGGGTCGGCTTCCAGTCTAACCGGATGCAGCTGAATACTAGTATTTTACATGGAGCGACTGCTTATCTGACCTCCACAACCCAGTTAGGTACTGGGTAACACGATGCCCCTTGGTAAGACTGGTTGTCAGACTTTCTGGCTTCTGACGTCCCATAACAACTGTCAAAGATCTACAAATGACAGCCGGGACCAACGGCTTAACGTGCTTTCCGAAGCACGGAGGAGTCTCGGTATGTAAAGATGGTCACCCATCCACGGACCAACCCGGGCAAGCGTAGCTTAACCTGTTGGATCGACCCGTGCAGCTATTATTACTTAGCCACGAGCTCCTCCACATTACATATCATTACATACATGATACATTTGAACTCAACGTATCGCCGTAACCTTTTGATTACGTAAAAAAAGAAAAAATACGTGTCCATTTTTTTATAGTCTTCCTGACGGACAAAAAAAAATTAAATTATCGTCCCTACTCGCTATCCACGTTGACGAAGTCGCGGGCAAATTACTAGCTAAAAATTCCAAAGTATTTTCTCACCTCTTGTCTAGACCAGCAAGCTTACTGTCCATGATCCTCACTACTTCGCTCAGTATTTCGGACGCCACCTGACTGTACATGCCGTGCCGTTTCTCTTTCAACTCACTCAAATGCTTCTGAGCGTCCGTGAATAGATGCACGAATCTGGAAAATACTGACACTCAGCCGACGTTCGCGCGGACGTAATAAAATCACGGCGGGATTTTATCGCACTGGATTTTCAACTCTCGGCGGTAGGCAGAGCGTTGAAAATTAAGTGCACGAAAAAAAATCGCCGTGATTTTATTATGTCCGTGCGAACGTCCGCTATGACAAATGTTTTGATGTATAACATTTTTCCTCTCGCTTTCCTGCACTATTTGGAGTGGGAAATCTGTGGAAGTGATTTCGTAAAAAGGGACGGAAGTGTATTACAGGAAGTCGGGGAAACGCGCGCCATTTGACTTGACCAATAAACATGCGCGGTGCTAGAGTTGGCTGTCAGAAACGACCTTGACGAGGCCCCACCCCTTTAATGTTGCTTATTACCAAGGTGAGATTTTATATACATCATATGCGACTAATGTGAGGCTCGTTCGTTTTATATTTTTACATGAATTGGCCCGTTTTATGACAAACGCCTTCAGATGGACACTCACGAGCATAAATATATTACTATGGACAGTTTGGCAATAATATCTGATTTCATGATTCATCCATTAATATCTGTCGTCAAGAAGACGGGTGTGATCATTGTGTGATATATAGGAAAGATTTTTAACCAGTGCTCAAACTTAAACACGAAAAAAAATCAGCTGTTCCCTACATTTTGACAAGTTATGCGAACAAAAATGTAGAGAACAGCTGATTTTTTTTTCGCGATTTCAGGTTTGGTCCAATAGTAAAAGTTGTTCATGATGATGAGTAAAATCACGTGTTTAAGTTTACGCACTGGTTAAAATTTTACCCTGTATAATTCAAGTGGCAGCACAAATATGTGACATCGAAGGAACACCAAAACTATCTGACGAGATATGCGACGCCAAAATATAGGATACTGCATCCTCCTTCGTCATCTTGACGACAGATATTAATAGATGAATCCTGAGGTCAGATATTATTGCCGAGCTGTTCAAAGTAATATATTTATGCTCGTGACTGTATAGAGCAATAACTAAAGGGAATTCATCACTATATTTTCAGCATAATCAGCCTACAATGTTCCCACTGCTGGGACATGGCCTCCTCTCTGTGAGAGGGAGTGGGCCATGATCTACTACACGGGCCCAGTACGGGTTAGTAGATATCATGACATGTCTTCGAGAATTTTTGGTTGTAGGACATTTTCAAGGTTTCCTCACGATGTTTTCCTTCACCGTTTTGAGAACGATGGTGATGAAATAATTTACACAGAGTAAAGCGCCTGTCAGGTTTAGAACCTACGACCTACATACAACTCGTATGTTGCTATTGGGCCACCATTTCAAACTTAGTATTAAAAGACTTAAAAGTCATTTCATTACAATGTTTTCGAAAGTCAGCATCAGCCAAAAAACGTCCATTGCTGGACATAGGCCTTCTATAAACAAAGCCACAATAACCTGTTCTGTGCTTCCCTCGTCTAGCATAATCCTACGACTCTCTTGGTGGTCGACTCGTCGGTCCACCATGGTTAGCGTATGTGAATCTTGAAGATCACGCGCACTAAATGGCCACGACCACAACTAGTGGTCGAAGCGACCAGGTAAGCTATGGAAATCGATACGAATCGCGCACTTGGTCGCAACGGCCAAATAGCCGCAGGCCTTACTATACCACCAGACGGCCACGACTGGCCGGATTCGTGGCCGTCTTAGTGCGCGAGATTCCTAAATTACACTTTAAAGAATACCATTGATCTTTAGAGGTATGAGGAACAGGGTGTAAAGTTCACTCATCCTTTATAGAAAAGGGAGGATCCTGCGATCAGACGGGTGTTGTGTCTGGCGGGCAATTGCTCGACGATTGATGTCGGATAGTCTTATATATGTCATTCGCGCAGTAAACTCTAATTGCGCGATGCAGGATTTTGTGTGACGTCAAGTCTTTGATGCGTAGTTCACATGTGGCGATGTAGATAAACACCTAGATTAGGGACGCACGGAGAAGAAAGGGGAGGCATATCCCAGCAGTGTGTAATTCTGGGCTAAAATGATGATGATGTCAGATCCCTGCCGAATAGGTACGTACTTTTTACTAGTATTCCTGTTTATTTCTACGAGCGTGGTATCCAATTTCTCCATTACTTCTTGCATGATATGTCTGGTTGTCGCATTTACTACTTCAGCTGAAAGATTTAACGTTGAATTAGCTTCAATAACACTGCCAGACAATGAAGTATTTTTACTATTCAAATTAAATTTTGTTTTAAACTTTTAATTGTAAATAAGGAAAAAAGTAGAAGAAAACAGTAAAGATTAACTACACTATTCTATTTTCATTTTTTTTTTGCTGCTATATATTGTATATTCTCCTGCGGATCTCTTCATTTCTGATTCGATCACGTAGGGACAAAATGACATAAACAGTTACAATCTATCATTTTGTCTATTCTTCCATCGACAAAACCCGTGTCTATGGTTGTCATGCTACGCGTACTGCTACGATACTCAAAATCATATTCCTTTTGCTTCGTTTACGTCCATACATCAGCTTATACACACGCTAGTTGCGAGTACTACGCACCTGACCTTTCTGAAGAATACTAACTAAATAATCAAAATCACTTGATTCTATTGAAAAACTGTAATAAAACTCACTTCTGCTATTCTCCGGGTCCATCCTCCTGAACCAATCATCAACGCTGGATACCGTCACTCCACTGGACACCAAACCCTCATTATTATTATTCACCTCCACTCTTCTCTTCTTACAATCAACTGTTTCTTCCTCCAATCTCCTTTTCAAAACCCTACCGGAATCTTCTATTTTCGTTGACGTACTTATTTTAGAAAAACTAGAAGCTGAACTGATTGATTTTGCTACTTTTTTCTGCGCAGTTACTTTCTGTCGGGTCTTTTGTTGAGTCGTTTTAGTTTTTGGAAGATTTTCGACTTGCTTTTTAGATAATGTGTGTACTATTTCTTTCATATATTCTTCGTCGTCTGATAGTGAAGTCTCCGATTGTTTATCAGCGTTAGATATAAGTTCGTCAAACAGTTTTATAGGTGAAATTATGGATGCTCGCTTTGGAATCAGCGTTACTACTTTTTTTTCTATAGATTTAGCCTCTTTTTTCTTAGGTTCTACAACTTTAGGTGTTCTTTTTGGTTTTTTAGTCATTGGTTGTATAGTTTCACGGTCACTTTCCGACTCAGAATCATCTTTCTTTTGCCCGCTGTTCTTATTTATTTTTATAAGTTGTGAATTTTGGAATTTCAATCGTAAAGAACTTCTAATTGTCTCATTAATTTCAGAAACCTCTGAGTCATTATCGTCGTGTTTTTTTTCTAATGTTTTGGGACGTTGGACTTTCGCGACAGCAGTTTTACTGTTTCGTTTTATCACTGACTCAGCACTAACATAAGATCCTTCTGAATCCGAATTACGTCTTGAAGGTAACCATCTACTGATATCGTCAAAAGACAGCCTCTTTACAGACACTATAGGAGAATAAGACTTATTACTATTGGCTTTAGAACTGATTTTACATAAATTATCATCTTTAGAACCACTGGAACCCTGATTATTTGACACATTCATTTCCTTCGTGAGTTTATTGAAATACTCCTTTAGAGAATGACTAAGACCTTCAACCTCTAAATTCCGCGGTTCAAGACTTTTATTTATTAAGTTGGGACTAGGAGGAGCTTCTTCTAATTCACCGTGACCAGTAATTCCAATCGTTTCTATAGACTTCTCTGATTTTACAATAGTTATCTCAAGTATGTTATCTTTCGTTTTAGGAGTTTTATCTTTCTTAGTATTTTTAAGTACAATGCTATTTGATTTCTTCTTTTTTATACTCTTTTTTATAGGCTTTGGCTCGTCTTTGCTTTGTAAATCCTCAATTTGTATAACATCTTCAGTAGTATCAACATTTGGAGGACTATTGTTAATTCTTTCAAGATCTGATAGTAAATTCTGCGTAGTATTAGACTCGTTAATATAATTCTCTGGGCCTTCCTGACAGATTTTCCTGAATTTATCAACCATAGTCGCTGATATATCGTTAATATCCTCTTTGTTGGCTGTGACTGGTTCTACCAGAAGCCCTGGTAATGGACTTTCAGTTCTATCTTCATCGAAATTGATCACTTTTTCGACTACAGCCTTAGTTAGTACTCTTTTTGGACGTTTAGATTCAGATGTTTCTACTTTAATCTTTTTTGTTTTCTTTTTCGATTCTGGTTTTTCATTACTCTTTTCTTCAATGATTTCCATTTCAGGAGCGGTTTGAAGAACTAAATCCGGTTCGGTAACCGTGTTCTTAGTGTTCTCAACTACCATGGAAGTATTGAATACATCTTTCGGCTGTCTCATCCGTTCGTCAACTAATTCGTCTTGTTCGACGTTGATCTTCTTCTTCGTTCTAGGTTTCCTGTTAACTTTACGTTTAATCGTATTGTTTTCATCTGAAGACTTGTTATCAGTGTAATTTATTTTTTTAAGGGCTCGTCCCCGCTTGGACACTGTGGATTGAATACTAGTATTAGTAGTAGTACTATTTCTTTTAGATATTTCAATTTTTTTAACCTTGAAATCATCTTCGCTGTCACTCGTAAAGTTATAAAAGTCAGCCTCGAAATTATTTTCAACAATTTTAACTTTTTCGCTGTTAGCCGATTTCTTAATTTTATCGAACATGTCGTTCATTTTCTTAGTTCTAGGAGACGGCGGTGCGGAGACTTTAGATTTCCTTGCGCGTGGCATTCGGATTCTTTGGCGGTCTTTTTCTATATCTTTGTAGCAAGTCGCCGTGGATTTAGGGGTCTTTTTAATTTGTATTAATTCTGATAGTACGGTATCGTCTTCCGGGGGCTGGGGTGATTCTGCGACTATTTCTGCGTCTTTTGGTGAGTAAAGTTTACGTTTTCTACGTGTTAAAGGTGTTTTTGAATCACCCGCATCAATGGGAGGCGATTCTTCTTCAGTCCGTGCTTTTATTTTTTCCTCCGGTTCAGGTGATTCTTTGTTAGTCTGTGCTTCAAATTTTTTTTCCGGTTCCTGAGTTTCCGTTGGAGCTTCATGTTCAATGCTCTCAGCAGCGCTCTCTAGACCTTTATCTTCGATTATAGTTGACATTTTAAAAGTAGACTGTAATACAAGCTTGTTCTTTCTTTTAGCTGCACGAGCTTTAGTCTTTTTAGGAGTTTTAATCTTATATTTCAATTTGATCTTCTTTTTCGCATCCGATTTCTTTGTAATTGATTTTTTGTTGGACCCGATATCTTGAATCGTATTTATGATATCCTTTAAAGGTATATTGTCTTCGATAGAGTCGTTAGGATCTGCGGTTATCTCATCTTCTTTATTCAAATACTTGGTGCATTTATCGAATTCGTCGCACACTTTATCTACCATGCTATTAAGACATTCCAAAACCTCGATATTATTAAAATCGTAAGGCAAAATATCCTCTCCTATACCTTCCTCATCTAAATTTAAATTTTCACCAAATTGATCGCTAATTTCCGAACTGGTTTCATTGATTTTCTTAGCCAGTGTTGGGCTAATGACAATTTCACAAACTTTGTTTTCAGAGATATGTTGAGAGAAAAATTCTTCAACCACTTGTTCATCAAAGGAGTCTTTTGGTACAGGATCTTTTAATTCTTTCATATTCCTCCTTCGCGTGCTAACGAAAGACGGCGTTTCAATAACAGCTTCTGTATTAGACTCATCATCCGTTGATGAAACTACTTTAGGTCGTTTAGGAACTTTGTTTAATTTAATTTTATCAATTTCTGGCGTATCATCAATCGTTTCACAAATTTCATTCGTATCTTCAGATTTCTTTTCTCCTGTGTTTATTCCGCTGTCAGATTTATCCTTATCTTCGTTTTTGGATTGCAACGCCTCTTGTACTAACAAATCAACTATATTTTCTTGATTATAATCTTTAGATTTAGACAGCCGTTCTACAGTATCATTAATGACTGAATCGTCAGCTGAACCTATAGTAGCTACAAGCAAACAGCTTGTTGTATCTTCATTAACTATAGGAGACAGCTTTCTACCCTTCTTAGTCTTTCTAGAAGATTCCGGATCGCTTTGAGATTTCCTACTCTCAACCTCTAGTCTATTTAGGTTCTTATAGCAAACGCCGTATGGTTTAAATTTGAGTGTAGTGTTGAGGCTTTGTCTGTCGTCTGCCTCGCTTAGTTCAGTGACTATGGATAGTTCGGGGAGAGCGCAAACGCTTACTGGCTCTTTATCGTAACGGTATCGAGGCAATGCTGCTAGCTTTTCATGGAGCTGAAAGATAATTACTTCTAGTTATGATTTTGTGCTTTAGAATCTAATGCAGCAGAAAAAAACCGACCAAGTGCTATCTATAAAAACGGTAAAAAAATGATGTCTGTTGTGTGGGAGCCCCCTTAAATATTTATTTTATTCAGTTTTTTTGTATTTGTTGTTATAGCGGCAACAGAAATATCTGTGAAAATTTCAACTGCCTAACTATCACGGTTCATGAGATACAGCCTAGTGACAGACGGATAGACAGACAGACGGACGGACAGCGAAGTCTTAATAATAGGGTCCCGTTTTACCCTTTGGGTACGGAACCCTAAAAATGGTCGAAGTTCTAGCTCATTTTTTATAACAAAACACAGTTTTCACTCATATCGCTATCATTTACCTTCATTAAAATTCTAAGAAATCGTTGCACGTTTGTTGTAAGACCTTTACACTGTTTGGCCACCGCACCGTGAAAGAGACGTCAACGAGAAATAAGATTACGCGTCCATAGTAACTGTACTGTCGCTACTTCAGCGTCGTCATCTCCTCGTTGACGTCCCGGTCATGGCACGGTGGACAAACGGCCTTAGGTAAATAGCCTACAACCTACTGTTGTGTATAGTCCGCGCAATCCACGAAGACGCGCCCCACTCCGCTGCACGTCGTACTGGATTTCAGCTTACAGTACAGTCATCGTGGAGTGGGGCACGTCTTCGTGGATTGCACGGACTATATAATTGTGCAAGTTTCTATAAAAAAAAGAAATAGTAAACCTGTAGTAATGAGCTCGTTGACGCCGTAGACGGGGACATGCACGAGATGGGTTGACGCGGCTTCACTATGTATCCTGCACAGGAAGAAAGGTGTTAATATTAATCCAATCCAGCCTGTCCCTTGCTGTCCTCAGAGCTGGGCAAAATACATGCTTTGCTTTAACTAAAATACAAATTACAAAATACTATCCCGCACGTATTTAAAATACGAAATACAAAGTATTTTTAAGTCGTGTATTTGAAATATAAAATACAAAATACAGTATTTTAACTATTTATATTTAAAATACAAAATTACTTTAAAGATTGACATATTTAGCGGTCGCCATTTTGCTTAGGAAAGCTATCGAGGGCAATTTTTTGGAGAACACACCCATTAATAAGATCGCTAAATGTATTTATATCAAATGTATTTGGAAGCCATAAGTATTTGAAATACTAACTACAAAATACCTCAGCATCAGGTATTTGAAATACCAATTACAAATTACATTTTTAAGAAGTAATTGAATTACAAATACTAAATACGTATTTGTATTTTAATTACAAGTAATTCAAATACTGCCCAACCCTGGCTGTCATCCTAAGCCGAGCGACGCCCTAAGCCGAGGTCCGTACCCCACAGGGGGTGCTCTTAGCGTGTATAGTCGCTTAGTTTATAAGTTTTATGCCCTGGCTGGAGGCCTTAATTTATTGAGGCAACCACAGGAAAGTTCGGTTAAGCAGCCGACAACCTCTTAGGTTGACCTGCAAGATGTCATACAAAAAAAAGTGAAAATCACCAAAACGAACTCAGTACTTGAGTGCTTGTCGATGTTTTTACAATGTTTTTATGTTGTCCCACTAACATAACAGCACGCCTGTATTCCTGAAGGGTTGGGCAGAGGTGTACATAAAAGCGTACACCCACATTTCCCCAGTTATGTTTAAGTCCCATGTAGTAGCCTAATTGCCATCAACCGGGCACAAATCCAGCCAAAAAAAAGAATAACAAAAACTTTTTACAAAAAAAAAAACAACCGACCTCCAAAAAAAAAACACTACAAAGTGAAAAATAACTTTAATTTCGGAAGTCGGTGTCTTGGGTTTTGTATTTTCATTTTTTGCCACCGACTTCCGAAATTAAAGTTATTTTTCACTTTGTAGTGTTTTTTTTTTTGGAGGTCGGTTGTTTTTTTTTTGTAAAAAGTTTTTATTTGTCACTTTTTAGTTTTTAGTACCTACCCCACACACATTCAAATACCACTACCTGCTACCAGTGACAGAAACTTATCATATCATCTACATATTAAGTGGGAAAAAAATACGTTTTTTGTAGCTAACTCAAAAACTATCCAAGCAAAGTTAATAAAATTTATATGGGACCAATTCCAGAGCACACCCTTTCAAACAAAAAAAGAATTTTCAAAATCGGTCCACAATTGACGGAGAAATCGGTGGACATACATAAAAAAAAAAAAAAAAAAACAAACATACGCGACGAACATATAACCTCCTCCTTTTTGGAAGTCGGTTAAAAATAGTTAAATACACAGTTAGTTTTCTTTGAAGCAATTTTTTTTTTTTTGGGTGGGAAATTATCAAATAACTCCCGCTCTGAGCGGAGCGGGAGGGCGTGTCAGACTCTTACTGACTAAAACCCACCCGTGTTCCTTCGGTTGCCCTGTTGCTGGGGGCCACGATGTCCCTATCGGTTTTCTTCGAACCCCCGGCAGGCATTGGCCCTAGCGGACCCCGTCAATTCTGCTGACATCTCTTTGAGGCGCGCGTGGAACACAACGCGCCGTCGACCCGGGCTTGGTCCTTATCGGACGGCAAGCTACCCATTGCTCACCGTCCGCAAGCCCGCGCCTACGGTGGCCGGAAATTGGCTCACGATTCCCGCCCCGGGCGTCTCCTCCTGCGGCGGTAAGGGGCGCGAGGGACAGATCATAGTTAATTACTATGCAAAGAAGCCATGAAAAACTATAATACCTATTTGTGTAAATGTTAAAATATCCGGCGGTCTAAAATTTGGTTCTATTATGAAACTAAGTTTACAACACAATTACGTTTACATACACATACATAATCACACATAACACAATCACACATAATTCTCACTTAAATTAAAATAACATTAATAAATTACAAACATACCGGAATGTTTACGGCGTTTCACTTCAACTGGATGCGAAAACCTCGGATCTTCATCCTACACAAAGATTTGTTTTAAATTATTCGACTACCCACATTTCAAATTCATCAAATTGACAGCTGTGCATAATTAGATTGTTTTTTTTTTAATTTCATTACCTGGCTACTGAGGCCTGTATGTCAATCATAATGATACAAGAACCAAAAAAACTTTTACAATAAATACAACCGACTTCCAAACTACAAAGTGAAAAATAACTTTAATTTCGGAAGTCGGTGTCTATGGATCAGTATTTTAGTTTTTTGCCAGCAACTTCCGAAATTAAGTAAAGTTATTTTTCACTTTGTAGTTTGGAAGTCGGTTGTATTTTTTGTAAAAAAAATAATGTTTTTTCACTTTTTAGTGGGTTGGTTTGTAGTTGATCTAAGTTACAATAGCCTAATGTCAACTCCTCATCACCTTTTACAAAATATTGCTTTTCCCGATGCAGGGACTTTAATTGCTGACGAGTTCTCCAGGTACTTCACCATCAGCTCCACTGCACCATATGAATTGTGAGAGCATCAATTGCTTACCAACCATATTAAAGTAATCGAATCGCAACCAATACATATGTATTATTGAGTAGCTCCGGTGGTCATCTGTGTCCTTCATCATCAGTTCCACTTTACCAAATGGTGCTTTCCGAGAGTTGCGGGAAAAAGGTAGTTTTCTGAATAAATCCAGACAACACAATAGTGACAACAAATTACAATTTACTTTTCAACAAATTCTGCCTTAAAACTTACCGAATCTTTAGTATGGTTCGAATCTTCAGCTCCTCTAAGCGGTGATTGCTCCAACTGTCTATCCAAGTCCAGTGCCAACTAAAAAAAAATTGGACAAACGTTTGTCAAAGTTGGCATAGATAAACTATTTAAGGCGACGATAACCTACTTTTAATGATTTTATACTAAAGATCACGTCTAAACGAGTAGTGTTTATGATTTGGAAAAAATATATGTTAAATTAGAGCATTTTCTTAATAACTTAATATATAAATATTTTAGATTATATTTATATTACATAGTGAAATTAATTTGTAAAATTATGTCTAACGCGGATAAAAAACTGAGAATCACGCAAAATCTGTCAAGCTATTTTTCTGAAACCTTCACCATTTCAAAGATAATTTAATTATTCATCTTTTAGTATACACGTGTTTTATTAAAATGCCTTTTATTTTATGTATGACAAATTAATAATGCGTCTAATTTGGGACAGCGCTCCTTGATGGGCGAGTCCTACTACTGGCTGGACGTACGACGCGTTACATGAAATCAGTACAAAACACGCAAGCTAACCACTCAAGGTCACTGGCATATATCTGCGTCTTAATTATTAGTTATTATCAAAGTTGTTACAGTTAAATTATTTAACGTAGTCCTGCGGGCTAGTTGCGTAACACACATACAATGGCAACCGATCGCAATGCCTTTCATTTTGAGAATATTAAGCCTTGTTCATTGCGTTATTTACATTGTTGCGCAGAATTTATCAAACTTAGGAAGCAATACCGTTTTAAGGCCGTTACGACACATAATGTACAGTGAAATCATACGCTACTGACGAATAAACATTTTTATCTTACTTTAAAAATTTATATAGGATAGGTGCCGATTCCCTTGTTCATAAAATAAACTAAATTTAAGTTTAGTGCATCTTTTTCTTTCTATTTCATTAGGAAAAGGATAGAAGATAAATTTTAGTTTAGTCCTGTCAAATTAATCAGCGCTTGACGTAAATTGACGTAATTTTAGTAGGCAAGTTTTTAATCACGTCTAAACTTGTATGGAGTAGTGACAGGCGCTGATTAATTTGACAGGACTAAACTAAAATGTATCTTCTGTCCTTTTCCTAATGAAATAGAAAGGAAAAGATGCACTGAACTTAAATTTTGTGAACAAGTTAATTTTGGGAGACTGTCTCAAGTAATTTTGACGTTCGAAAAGTGCTGATTCTCAGCCTAGTTTAAATAAATGACTTTTGAATTTCATTTTTTTTTGATGATTATAATTCTTTAAATAAATATTTGAAACGGTCGCTAACCATATTTAGATCAACATACAACTTGATACTGACCACAGAGGAAAGTAATATATATCGGGTATAAAGAGTCCCCTCTCAGAATTTACTGAAAACGCTAATGTCAATTGATCGGATAAATAGTGCCATCTATTTTCGCCATCCACAAACTTGTGCTAAGTATAACTTTAGGTACTACCTACGCAATAGTGCCTATACTTTAGCTTCCTTACTAATTTGCTTGTTTTTAATTTTATAAAGTTTTACTTAATTAAAATTTTCTCTTTTATTAACATAATCATAGTTAAACTTTATCAAATTAAAAACAAGCAAATTAGTAAGGAAGCGTCAATTACAAAAGGTACACAGTGGATACATAAAAAAAACAACTTTTCTTTTATAAAATTACTTATTTATTTGTCTTGTTTTATTTGTCAATCTTTACAAATTGTTATAAATCGTTCTTATGTTTTACTTTGGCAGCAGCATCAGCAGTCTTTGCTGGTTCTCCAGGCTTATTTATTTTTCCTTCCAAAACTTCAGCTCCGCACAGTGTGCGTGGCTCTGCACACTGTTTCGGTCCTATATCTCCAGTGCTTGAAGTTGTTCCCATTTAGGTGCACTATTTGTACCTTTGAGGCTTCAACTATAGCCTTATCCATTTTCGATGGATTTGTCTAGGTACCTACACTTTCTCGCAACTTTAATCTCTGCACAACTTCTATCCTAACCACGCTCTGCTACCATGTTAAAGTTAAATGGAGAATATAGAAAAACAGTTATTATGAGAAACGATAAAACTATGTTGATGTCAAAAATCAGAATAATACGAATGACATTCATCAACAGTAAGTATTGCTAGGCAACACAACCATAGAGTATTAAAAAGGAGTATGTATTCCTCAACAATTATTATCTACACAAATATAAGCAAATAATTATAACCCGTGTTAAATAAAATGATTAGGTAATTAAATTAATATTTAATTTATTAATTTTTTGTCACAAATTATATTAGTATCGATGGTGTCGCCATCTGCAATGACCCAAAGTAACTAACCGCTTTGGATGGGAATAACAGATGGCGCATTTTGAAAAAATTACCCCAAATCTGTCAATGTATGGAATTGTCCTACCCCTGATACTGACCTTTAATTTCGCGGGCTACCCTGATGCTTTCGCCTTAAACGGAGTTAAAAAAAAACTATTATGGTACTAAATCACTATGTGTAGCCCTGAGACAGCTAGAAGGTGTCGCGGCAGACCCCGTAGAAGACGGGGGGACGAGCAGGACCCGTGGTCTACATTAGCACAGGATCGCAAGCACTAGACGTCATGGGGAGAGGCCTTTGCCCAGCAGTGGGATGATACAGACTAACAGTAAAGGTAGCAATATATTTGGCTATCTTCCAAACCTTCTACGTATGAAGTTAAAAATAAGGTTCAAATTGCAATAACTAACAGCAAACTTAGCATGACCACAATAGAAACGTGTTTTGTCGATGGAAGAATAGACAAAATGACAGATAAACAACCACAATCTGTCATTTTGTCTATTCTCCCGTCGACAATATCCGTTTTTAGGGTTCCGTAGTAAACAAGGAACCCTAATAGTTTCGTCATGTCCGTCTGTCTGTCTGTCCGCGGTCTAGCTCCGAGACCCTTAGTACTAGAAAACTGTAATTTGGCATAGGTATATATTTTAATTACGCCGACAAAGTGGTAAAATAAAATTATGAAAAACATTTTTTTTTAGGGTACCTCTCATACACGTAAAGTGGTGATGTTATTTTTTTAACCCATAGTGAGGGGTATCACTGGAAAGGTCCTTTAAAAACATTGTGAGTTTGTGAAAACCATTTTTGGATTCAGGGATCCGTTTGCAAAGTCAGGGTCAGGATGACTGGATCAAGTGCGATTTTTGAAGTTTGAGCAATACCAAGTTTTAGTACCAATTTGGTACTATTTGGTACCAGACATCAAATAATTGGTACCTCGCTCCAGAGGGAAAATTATTACGAGGAAAGTGGCCAGCCATTCTGAGTTCAGAATGGCTGGACCAAGTCGGCTGCACCTAGTTGTAGGTGTTATAACTAGTTCATATTTTCATTAAAATTTAGTACCTCATTGGTACCTCAACATATGTTTTTCTTAATTTTGGTCGATAAGCCAAAAAAAAGTTACACCTAGAAGAAATTTTGCATGTAATCTATGATGTGAAGAGAACAGCTTGTGATTTAGTTAATGATTTCAAAATAGTCCTGTATTTACTGTTCATTAGTTTATCCTTACTTCCGCAAAACTTCTGTTATCTAACTGTTTATGTAGTAATACTCAACATATTGATTTATTATTAAACTACTCAATACGAGCATGCATTATTGCATTTGTCATTCAAGTTTTTAGTAAGTTAAATTTGATGTAGATAGTAAAATATAGTCAGACATTATTTCTAAAAATGATGTGTTTTCATAATTATGACAATAACTTTAGTTCGTACTTTGTCATCGTTATTACATTGCTCCAATAAATTTGTTTTAAAACGTTGTTCGGAAGTGATTATGTGATTAGTGTTTATCCTTAATATTATAAATGCGAAAGTAAGTTTGTTTGTTACGCCTTCACGCTAAAACGGCTGAACGGATTTGGATGAAATTTGGCACATATATAGATGATGCCCTGGAAAAGAACATAGGATACTTTTTTTTTCCACGGGATCGAGACTTATGCGGGTGAAACCGCGGGGCGCAGCTAGTTTTCTATATTTACAAGATGAAAAGAAGAAGTCGAAAATGTGCAGTTCCGTTACACAAACAAAAGGAAATTTTTGTAAAGTTCGAGAAATTTTTCCGTCGTAAAGATGATATTCCTTCGCCATGTGACCCGGTGTTTAAAGATATTAGCCAAGAACTGTCATACAAAATGTCGGATAAATCACTATACTTATCACTTATAAGAAATTATGAATACTTTTATGACCACAAAGAAGATACTGGCTCTGAATCTAAAGAAGATACTGGATCTGAATCTGCTGAAGAAATTATAACAAAACCATCTGGCTGCGAAACATTAGATTTTTTTCTTGACGTTTATCAATAGAACAAAATTAAGCCCATTGATCGTTGCGTGAAGCGCACAAAACGCTTATCTGATTTTCGCTGTAAAACATTGCTGCCAAAGCACCAGTGGGCTAACCTTCTAAGAGAGGAAATTTGGAAAAAAATACGTTCCCCGTGCAGTTGGACATTTCAAAACTACTCAATAAAAAATGAAGTGAATGTGAAGTTTACATGAACTGTGAATGCAATGTTGCATATATATTTGAAAAAATATTGTTAGAAAAAATATACAGTGCAGACATAAAAGAATCCTGTACAAATGTGGACTGTCCTTTAAACCAAGTTAGTAGGAAATGTGCCTTTTTGCCACTTGATTTGAACAAAAACACCTTAAGTGAGTCTGCAAATTCAATGCTAAACAGTGACAGAAATATGTCGATTTGTAGACTTTCTGGTTGTCAAGGAATAAGGTGCTTAGATTATAATTTGAAAGATATTGCTGCTTTTGAGCCCATGTCTGACGTCGAAATTTGCATTAATGATTTACCTAAAAATATAACATTAAAAGGAATCGAGTACCACCTTGTGTCTGTTATAGAATTTGTACCACCTCCGACTCCGAAAGGCGTGGGACATTACAAATCACATTGCCGCAGAGGGTCCAAATGGCAATGTTACGACGACATGTCAAATAGAATCACAATTACTAAAAACAAAATGTATGCACACTGTTATTTATATGCAAAAAAATATTAATGTTTTAATCAATGAATAAATATGTTATACGTAATATTTATGTGTGTTATGATTTATTTTCGTTAATTTTGTTAGTACAAAAATAAACATTATGCAAAACTTCTTGTAGGTGTAACTTATTTTTGGCTTATCGAAAAAATCTAAGAAAAACATATGTCGAGGGTCCAATGAGGTACTAAATTTTAATGAAAAGATGAACTAATTATAACGCCTACAACTAGGTGAAATCAACGTGCTCCAGATTACATGCAAAATTTCTTCTAGGTGTAACTTTTTTTTATCTTATCGAAAAAAATTAAGAAAAAACATATGTTGAGGTACTAAATTTTAATGAAAAGATGAACTAGTTATAACACCTACAACTAGGTGCAGCCGACTTGGTCCAGCCATTCTGAAGTCAGAATGGCTGGCCACTTTCCTCGTAATAATTTTCCCTCTAGAGCGAGGTACCAATTATTTGATGTCTGGTACCAAATAGTACCAAATAGGTACTAAAACTTGGTATTGCTCAAACTTCAAAAATCTCTCTTGGTCCAGTCATCCTGACCCAGACGTTTGCAAAATATTAAGCTTTAAAGTGCTAATTTTTGTTAGAGTCAAGTGTCGCCCCCCCCCCCCTGCCGGCTAAATGATTGGTTTTGGGTGTGTGAAAAAAATCACAACATTAGTTTATATAACGAAATTAAAAGGAAAACTATCACAACTAAGTAGGCTCTACAAGTTAACGAGTAATAATCGACCAACTTAACTTTGCAGTTGCAAAAACATTTTTCCCATACATTTCGTAACTACAAAGTTAAGTTTATTTTTGGAATTAATTCATCCCAACTACGGAACCCTTCATTGTGCGTGGTCCGACACGCACTTGGCCGGTTTTTTTTATGGTTGTCATACTACGCGTGCAAGAATCCGTGAAATAGACAGAGTATACAAGGTGATTGGTTATATGTCGGCAATCCAATAAGGTGATGCCGGAGATGTCATTTACAACCAAATTACCCCTTTTGACACCTATGCAAATGTCAACAATTTTCGAGTCATTTGACATTTAATATTTTTATTTCATACATGAGAATTACCTCTCCCATATTTCATTTGACGAATCGCCGTCATATAACCAATAACACTGTATATTTTGTGAAATGTATCACAACACAACCACTGTTAATCAAAGTTTACCTCATACTTATCCTCAAAGACCTTTCTCAGCGCGTCATCCAGCCGTTTGACGTCACAGCGCGTAGAGACGACCGCGCTGACGTCACAGCCCACGTCAACGCCGAGGCTGACACACGACGGCAGCACTTGCGGTGGCGTGACCGTGCGGATTGATAGGAGCAGCTGTAGCGACTCCCTGGACGTTGTAGAGTTGAGAATTAGGTAGATTTAGGTACTATCGAGGTAATCTAACCAATTTGAAAACAAAATCCCGTACACACGACCCTTTTTTATCGTAGGTAAGCGATACTATAGGGACCGAGCGCTGCAAGCAAGAATAGTCCTTACAGTATACAGATATGCGTTTTTTATAGTACAGACGCCAGCACATCAAGCTACTACAATCTGTCAAATTTATTTAATAGATTTTCAACTTTATCGCTGATGTCTAAGGTTCAAAGTTGATTGGGAAAATTTGATAGTTTCGGGTAGCTTGATGTGCTGGCGTCTGTACATCATAATATCATGCCTTTATTTCAGGAAAGGATAGGCAGTGGTAAGTATGTAATTTATTCGGTAGAAACTCAGACCAAATAAAAATCAAGACATAGCGCTGTTAACAGTGAAGTGAAGCCGGGTTTCGTAAACAAATGTGAGTGTGTGTGTGTGAGGTGTAGTTTGATTGTAAATGTGTGCGTGTGAGCGTGTATGCACAGAGTGGAGGTGTATTTTTGGCATGCTTCACTGTATTGTTTGCAGCGTTAATTTGGTCTGAAGGTAGAAGAATACATTTATTTAGCACAAGACTAAAAGGCACACAACAAATTCTATTAAATACAGCATAATCACGTCTTTATTCCAAAAAAGGATAGGCAGAGGCATGTAATACATCTACATTTCACAAGATAGGTATGCCTAAGTCCCATGTATTTATGTACAGAAGGCGAGCTTGTTGGATCAGCCTAACAAGAGGCGAGCTTGTTGGATCAACCTAACAGGAGGCGAGCTTGTTGGATCAGCCTAACAGGAGGCGAGCTTGTTCGATCAGCCTGACAGGAAGCGAGCTTGTTGGATCAGCCTGACAGGAAGCGAGCTTGTTGGATCAGCCTAACAGGAGGTGAGCTTGTTGGATCAGCCTAACAGGAGGCGAGCTTGTTGGATCGGCCTAACAGGAGGCGAGCTTGTTGGATCGGCCTAACAGGAAGCGAGCTTGTTGGATCAGCCTAACAGGAGGCGAGCTTGTTGGATCAGCCTAACAGGAGGCGAGCTTGTTGGATCGGCCTAACAGGAGGCGAGCTTGTTGGATCAGCCTAACAGGAGGCGAACTTGATGGATCAGCCTAACAGGAGGCGAGCTTGTTGGATCAGCCAAACAGGAGGCGAGCTTGTTGGATCGGCCTAACAGGAGGCGAGCTTGTTGGATCGGCCTAACAGGAGGCGAGCTTGTTGGATCGGCCTAATAGGAGGCGAGCTTGTTGGATCAGCCTAACAGGAGGCGAGCTTGTTGGATCAGCCCATAATGTTACCAGTGCAGGGCTGGGACACAGGATTCTTCTCTGTAAGAGGTAGTGAGTGGGCCCGTGGCCCGTGAGCCGTTATTGCGGGTCGGTGGATGACATTTATCTTCAAATCGCTGGTTCTAGGACATGGTCACGTGGTCGTTGGCGTTCATTTCATACTAACGTTTAAATAAATTCAATATTTGTTTATGATATCTATATATACCACTGCCATGTTCCCCGTTTTGTTTTTTGGCGTAATGATTATGTTAATTTTACAAAAAGAAAAGAAAAAAAAATTGGTCTAGGTACAGTGCAGTGCAAGCCTATCGAGCAAGACCTTATTAGGTACAGTGGGTGAGACAAAATTATTTCTAACGAAAAAAGCATTGCCTGTCATGCATTATGTACCTACATGTTGTCTGTCTACTGTTTTAAAGTGATAAACTTGATTATTTTTACAAATTGGATATCCGTTCATTAGGAAAAGTAGTTCTTTTTCCTTCTAAATAAAACAACAATGAGTCATTTGAACAAAAATATCCCTAAAACAAAAACACCTGATCCATTTCATAATGAATCAACAAAGTACGGATTACGAGCTGCGGTAATTTTTTATATCGAGTTTTTAGATAAACACCGATAAAAATGATAATACTGAAGTGGTAGATAAGCCATTATTGGAAAAATGTGTTTATGTACTCTATGAATCAGTATTTTATCAATACGGTCGAAACTTGGAATGCAACGAATATTAAAAACAACAGACAAAGGCCATTGATGAATCAGAAAATTTGTAAGTAGATGATAGGTACGTAGAAATGTACAAGACATGTCTCACGGACTCCTTTTACGTCAAAGGAAGGAAGTATTTCATAAAATTGATCAGAACTACGCAGATTTTACGCATACCTAATCCTTGTTGGGGACTCCCAATAAACGCAAGCATTTAAAGGTTTTGGAGTTGAAATAAAAAAATAACGAGCGAAGAAGTGTTTTATTCTATTTTGAGCTTCACGCCAAAATGTATGAAATGGATTTGAACGGAATTTGGAACTCGCTGGAGAAGGACAGAACAAGCAGGACATAATTCTGTACCTTCAGTGAAAAGTGATGTAACTAGAAAAACATGATTTTGAGAAAATTAATGTTAAAGTTTTAAAAAAACTGACTCTTTGTCTACTTCACTAAAATGAGTACTGTTCACCGACATTGGTAAACAATATCTTAGAGCACGATTTAGTGTAAGAAGAATGGAAGAAACAGATTAATTTATATAGTTTTTTATAATTTAAAAATAAATCCAGTTGTATCACTTAACACAACATATATTAACTAAACTAACTAAATTTTAATTCTCTCGAGGTAAGGCGTAAGTGCTTCCTGCTTATCACTGCCTGCCGTATTATGCGGGGTGAGTCCGATTGTCAGGAACTAGTGGAGCAGTTAGTAAGGCTTTTTGTCCCTGTTCTGCCCAAACATCAACTCAGGCCGCGAAGTCACCGGCTACTAGCCGTACCATCAGCGCGCACGGTGTCGCGAGCTAACTCGCCCCTCGTTCGGGCCCTTACTATGCTCAATGCTCTTCTGACATCAACACCGGAATGTGACTTGTTTGCTGGGAGATGGATCGATGTGTGTCGTGAATGTTTAAGTTTTTGTGAGAGGATGGATGAAAGATAATTTTTTTTTATATAATTTTTTCTTCCTCTTGATTGCAGTTTGTTTGTTTATATAATACGAGTGTCTATATTGTTTGTTAATTTTGTTATTTCTCGTGTTTCATGTTTTATTTTGTTTTTTTTTTTTGTTATTTACATAACCTACTTACGTAGCTATGTGTGTAATTTTTAGTTTGTATATTGTTCTGTACAACGCCTTGGAAATATATTCTGTTATGTTGTGCATGAAAACTTAAATAAATAAATTAAAGTCGTTTTATGTGTAAATTAATTTAAAATGAACCATTTTACACATTATTTATTGGTTGGTGTTGGATGATTATGTGTAGGTAAATATATCAGTTTGTACTAATTCACATAGATCGCGTAATAAGAGTCACATACATTTGTATTAATATACATTAAGGTACTTGAAATATTTGTTCAGTTCACATTGATATTATTTAAAATGTATTTTATTACAGATTAATAAATGTAAAAAATGCTTAGTTAGAGCACTTTACACCAAAATAAGCTTGCTCAATTTTAATCTTAGAGGGGTACCAATAGGGTTGCCAGATCGGAAGACCAAAATATCTGAACAAAACTTGAAATGTCGGGATTTTGGGATTGCTGTCGGGATTTATTTTTTAATAGGTTTCAAAAAGACTTAACATTGTTGACACATAACTAATTTAAGTAAGTACTGTGAGGACTTATCATTGGAATTCAACCTCACACATTATGCAGGCTGGCAAGAACGCTCTATGGTATCCGAACATTCGAACATTTTATATTTAAATTAGGATTTTCGTATGGTGGGCATTTGTTGTAAGAAAAAACGAGTTTAGCCCCTGGCGTCGGTCGCGTAATATTGTCCTTTGCTTTATACTGTTGGTTTAATTATAGTCTGTTTCTCCAAAAGTTTCTTTAATTTCTCACACTATACACGATCCCGAGTGCCGCAGCCAAGTTAGTTGCTCACAAATGGTGGAGGCGCCTTTCTAAAGCTAGTCGTCACATATGGTGCTTACATATGGTGGAAGCGCATAATTCCGGAGAGCTGAAGAAGATATCGAGATACGACGACTAAAGTCCGAAGCTAAGTGGTTTTTATTATTATTTTATATAGAGCGAGATGGCGCATCAAATGCAGCCCTTCTCGGGGATCAACGGCATGTGCCTAGAGAATTTTATTAAGAAGTTCAGGCTTGTGGCCACCGAAAACGAATGGCAGGAATATGATTTGGCTCTAATATTACGTGCATTTCTTGTGGGGCCAGCAATGTATTTCCACAAATATACATACCACGAGGGTATGAATTTTCAATCTTTGTGTAAAGAATTATGGGCAGAATTCCCATGCAAATGCCACAAAGAATTAGCGGCATATAGGGGACAAGAAACAGAGATGTCCGATGAAAGCGGACAGAACGACATGAATTTAGATAATCATACCAATTTATTTTCTAGTGGAAGACAGGACCCACTGGAAGAACTGCAAAGCTGCCAAGAGGGCAGAAATGAAGATGACGATGATGATGATGAAGACGGCTCAAGTCAAGTGTTCGAAAAGGAACACATGAAAGAAACCACAAAATCGGGTCAGTCCAGTCCATTTATTAAACCATTCACCTGTGTTTCAGAGGATCAGATTGTGTCCTTGCCAAAGGAAATTATTGGTCACGATGAGGAAACTCAAACTCATAACTTCGTCGTTGATCAAATTAATAAAGATATATCCAAGGATGACGTGGAGTCATGTACAGTCTTAGAGAAAGAAAGTGATAGTGAAGTAGTCGTTGATTGTGCCAAACATGTCGAAAGTCTTCAAATGGCCGAGACCACAAATGTTCAAGTTTATGTTACCCATAAGGAACATAAATGTATAAAAATTCTGAATGCCACATTTCGACAACAACGTGCTAAAAACAATTCAAGAAGAGCACCAAATAAAAATAAGGAGTCGTATGTGAGAATAATTAAAAACTTCGTACCGAAAATCAACAAATTTAAAAGAAGGTCGAAAGTTTATAGACATTTTATAAAGAAGTTTTACATTTTAGAATACGAGTTTTTAAAATTAAATAATAAGAAGTTCAGCGATTTTGCCCCTATCAAATTAAAACCTTTTCATAGTAGAATTTAATTATTAGTTTTTATGTCATTTATTTTACTGTCATATTATCAATGTCATTTAGATGTAAACATCATTTGACACATTATTTTAGTGATGAATATGAAATATGATTTTAATGCGTTATAATTTGTTTCTCGTTACATGTTATGGGGAGCAATCATCGGACGCTGCCGGGAGCGAGTGAGGTATTGTCACTCCTCACATCGCTGAGAAGTCGGAGGGAATGAGCCAGTGTCTGCGTCTTCAATGTTATGTGTCGTCTCGTCTAAATTAGCATGAACGTACTCCAGAATTTATTAATGCGAGTTAAAAGAGGCAAATATTTTTTGGAAACTGTGATCCCTTCAGGAGGGAGGGGAAGTACTCTGTCTTGGTTGACACCAGCCTCGCTAACGGGGGCATAGCCCTTGCAAGGTGTGTCTAGTTGACACAATTGGTTCAACTTATGACTGAGGTCTCACAGTTTAGTCAGAGCTAACTGACACTTGGTAAAGATTGAGTCTTGTGAGGATAAAGTGAGGTTTTGAGATTTTTCCTCTGGAGTATGGTCGTGAGTTTTTAATGTTGTTGAGCGCTTACTTCTTGATCCTTCGTTCCCTCTGGCTCAATTATGTCCGATGGAGTTAAGGCTTAGGATGTAGAGTTCTTTATTTTCATAAACCCCCTCTGGGTAGATGTGAACTGTCACATCTGTTTGTTTGTTGTCAGAGGCTTGCTGTATCTTTTTCGGTGGTTTTGGTACAGTGAGGTTTAAGCAGGACTATGTTAATTTTTTGGGTGCATGTTAGCACATATTGTCATTTAACTTGGCTGATACCTAACCTGGTATCAGGACTTTGCGATTCGTACGTCCTGACTTAAGCCTTCTCTTGCAAGAGAAAGACCTCACTTTGTATTTTAATTGCCATCGTTAGGTAACGTTTCTGTTAGGTATAGGCAGGAAGGGTACGATTGTTCAGATACTTTGAATAAAGGTCTCTGCCTGATCCCTTTATTCAAGTGGGGCGTAGCTCATGTGAGGACTTATCATTGGAATTCAACCTCACACATTATGCAGGCTGGCAAGAACGCTCTATGGTATCCGAACATTCGAACATTTTATATTTAAATTAGGATTTTCGTATGGTGGGCATTTGTTGTAAGAAAAAACGAGTTTAGCCCCTGGCGTCGGTCGCATAATATTGACCTTTGCTTTATACTGTTGGTTTAATTATAGTCTGTTTTTCCAAAAGTTTCTTTAATTTCTCACACTATACACGATCCCGAGTGCCGCAGCCAAGTTAGTTGCTCACAGTACCTACACTTAATTTTTAGTTTGCCACATGTAGGTATTTGGCATTGGACTTTACTGAGTCCACTAATTTGGATCCTTTAGGAGTACCTATTCAGAAAATATTTAAAATTAAAACAATTTACTTCAAAGTTCAGTCTAAATAATAACCCAGCTTTTATTAAATCAAAGGCCATACGATTTCTCTCTTTAATATAGAAATTATTTAGAAAACTAAACACCCTTGTACAGTACGCATTGCTTACTGGAATTATCAACACAAATGATTTTTTAATTTTTTTATTGCTGAAGTCGTTTGCTTTTTTTTTAAATATGCCTAAATTTTGTCATTCGACATTTTTTCGGCATTCGGCTTTTGGAAGATGTTGATATATTTCTCCAAGACAACAGTAATCTGATTATAAGGCATCTTGGTCAATATCGTTTAACTATTAAGTACGTCGGGCAATACGGATAGCTCTTCACTCGTAAATAAATTTGCACCTTTTAGACAATACGAGTTTTTTTTTTATATAAAAAGTTCTCAGAAAAATCATAGCGTTCTTGCAAGTATTGAATAGTTCCGAACAGCTCGTTTTAAAAACTGTTCAGCTTCGACGCAAAAAAGGTTTTTCTCAAAATCGAAAACATTCCATAATAAGGTTCTATTTCTATTACCTACCAAAGAATTTGTCATCATAATTATTCATCATTATCATTTTGGATATAAGTTTCCGAGAATCTGTTTTTCTGGAGATATTCAGTTTTGTCGGGAGTCTGGAGATCATTTAAAATGTCGGGAGAATCCAGAAGAATCCCGACCATCTGGCAACCCTAGGTACCAATTAGACCAAAAAACTGCATTTTTTTTTACTGTTAAACTTAGTGTAAGAATATTAAAACTGATATAGGTCAAGATATATCACTTTTCACTGAAGGTACAGAATTATGATATTTTTAGCACTACCTATCTTAGTGTCCCGGGTGGGGCACAACCGTGCCCCAGATAAATTACCTGTGCAACTTAGCGCTGTGCGTGTTCTGCTGCGTCACGACCAGCGTCTCGAAAGACTTGTGGTTGTTGGAGCCGAAGCTCTCCAGAACGCGCGGGTCTAGCAACACCGACACACAGCCACTCACCAGGTTTATGTCCAGCCAGGATTCTTGGCGTTCTGTACCCTGAGGAGAGGAGAGTAAAATGAAATGGAGAACATAATATAATTCATGCTCGTAATTCCCGAAGTGCAAAGCAGAGGTGTAGGTTACCTATAGTTCACCCACATTTTGCCAGTTAGGTATGTTTAAGTCCATATAGAATGTGATTCTTCATAATGTGCACATATCGAAATGAGGGAATTTTATCGACGGTTTTTTTTTTAAATAAAAATTCTTTCTTTTTTGTTATCTTATTGATAAATTTTACAATTATTGTAAAAAACATGTTTATTTTCAATTGAGGGTAGTTTTTTTTCTCAATTTTCATTTTATGAGGACGCCTAATTACTTCCAATCATTATGGAGTTTGTATCATCGCGATAGATGATTTAGTTTAAAAGTTACACCGTTTTGTTACAATTTTTTTTTATCCCATAAATAATATATTTTTTTAGATTTTAAACATATTTTTTGTCGTTAAAATTAAGCATAGATTCCCTCATTTCGATAAATGTGTACATTATAAAGAATCACAATGTATATATATAATAGGGGGCGAGCCTATTGCCATCAACCGAGCACAAATCCAGACTCCGGGCTGCTACTGAGAAATTCCTGATGAAAAAACCCAATAACACTTTGCCTGACCTAGGAATCGAACCCAGGACCTCATGATGCAGCATGCCTCATGATTAAGCTTGGAATTCGTACAGCAGTGCCGTCATATTACGTCCGCAATGTCGGCTGTAGAGCTGTAAACATTTTGTTAGTGTAATGTTGTCTCGCTGGGTTTTCAAGGTTGGATAGGCAGTCGCTCCATGTAAAATACTGGTATTTAGCTACTTCCGGTTGGACTGGAAGCCGACCCCAACGATGAATGTGAAATACCTCTTAAAAAATCGGTGTCTTGGAGGTCATCTAGGGTCAATATTCTACTAGTTACCGAGTTCATAGCCTATGCTCAAGACAATAAGAGAGCTATGGCCGAGAGCCAAAAATGTTGCTAACCCCTGAACTTTGACCTTGAATTTGAACACGAATAATTATAGCTTCAAAATATAAGGCAGGTGTAGTCAATGGCCCTAAATTGTCGGCAATTTAACGGGGAAGTCTAAGTACCCATTAGGTTAAGTTGTTACCAACTAACAACATACCAACTTCTATACCAAATATTTCAATCTAGTAAAACAGTCAATAGCCTTAATATATTAAATTAGATACCTTACTTAGGTACATACCTACATTAATACTAAACCATACCAATATTATAAATACGAAGGTAACTGTCCGACCTAAGGTCTAAGGCTAAATTTCATCTAAAGCCATTCAGCCTCAAGGACAATATCTTCTCCCGCTCTGGGCGTTTTGCTTCAGTTGCCTGTATGTTGCCAGGGGCCGCGGTATCCCTTTCGGACTTTCGCCCTTTCACCCCGTCAGTTGTGCCGACATCTCAATGAGGCGCGCGAGGAACACAACGCGCCGTCGACCCGGGCCTGGTCCTTATCGGACGGCGAGCCATCCATTGCTCACTGTCCGGAAACCCGCGCCTACGGTGACCGGGAATCGGCCTGCGATTCCCAACGCCCAGGGCGTCTCCTGCGGCGGCTAGGGGCGTGAGAGCACGAAATTTGCCTCTCCCTCACGTTGCACACGTAGCCTAAAGGTGCGTTTCGATCAAAATAGTTGGCGATTCCGGCCACCGGGATAAAGCGGGCTGAGCAGGAATCGATTAATAACGGTTGAAATCCTCATCGCGTCTCTCATTTCGTCTGTGATTGGAACAATTCCTGCACGTCTCCGTTCGTCTCCGCTTCAGGCCTATCGCCTGAAGGGCTTTGGATAAAATTTGGCACACATGTAGACCATGGCCTACGTTTCCGTGGTATAATTTCCGACCTCTATGAGGGCAAAGCCGCGGGCAAAATCTAGTAGGTAATTTATAAACGTTTTAACTTACCGAAATAATAACGACTTTGCCAACAGTGAGTTTTCTGCACACAACTGATGTTACAAAATCATGCCTTTGGTTGTGCGCGTTCAAGAAGTCTCTTGCGTCCTAGAACAAAATGGGGAAAATCTAATTCATCATAACATCACGCCTGCCTCCGAAGAGCTAGGAGCTAGTGTGAGGCACACCACCCTTTAGCCACAAACAAATACTGATTGTTCACCCCACAAAATCATTTAAATAAAAAGCTACTCTTGTTACAACACAATAAAGTGCAATTCAGGTCGCACAGCGCTAATTACCTACAGTTATATTCACCTAGAACTCCTAGAAGTTGCCTCTCTTTCTATCGCGTAACTCTTATATCTTCTGACTACGCTACACTCACTGAATTGGCCCGACAAGACGGGCCTAGGGATGGCGATTCTTTCCGAAAAAGATCGATTTTTAAATCGATTCGAATCGTAAGCTGATGTATCGATTCATAAAAAAATCGAGGTCTAAAAGATCGATTTCTAAAAATCGATTTTTTTTCAAGTTTGCATTTATAATGTAAATATAAATCCATTTTATGAAAAACAAGAAAGAAAACCATAATAAATGATCTTTTATCAGTCAAACCCGTTTTTTTTAGTTGTGGGAATTCGATAATAACAATTAATTTTTTTTACCGTATCAAAGTCATATCAGGTATAAGACTTTTATTACATGAAAAAGTTAAAGTTCCCAAAACTTCATCTTTAAAAAACAAAAAAAAATCGAATGGCGATTTTTAACGGTGATATATCGATTCACTGAATCAATTCAGTACTGCATATCGATTTAAAAAATCGATCTTTTGGGCCTGTAAAATCGATTCTTCGATTAATCGATCTCAGATCGCCATCCCTCGGGCCCGCCGCGTACTTGTAGCTTCATACCTAACATGCGGAGTGAACCATCAGTACCTACCTAATCCATCTATGCTTTTGCTAAAAAATTTGCAATCATTGGGAGCAAGGGGACTACATCGCTGAACACCGATGAATATAACAAAATAAATTTGTTTCATTTTATGCCGGCGCCACACATTGGCTTATGACTTGGATCCAAGCTTGGCTACGAATAGAATAGCCAATAATTGTAACCAAGGTTGCGACCTTACATTGGCTCCAATATAATTTGGCAAACACAAGCATTGGAAAGTTGGAAGTTTGAGCAGGTTTCATTATTGCTAGCAGGTCATGTCGGACGGGACACTATTCGCTCTGGCACATTGCGCACATATTATTATTATTTAACTAATCAAGGTCAGCCTGCAGTAAGGAAAAAGAAACCAAGGAAAAGGCGTACTGATGCACCCAATGTGTGAATCGAGAAGCGACGTTCGACCCAAGTTGCCCGCCCGCCTACACCCTTCACCAGTGACGGGGCAAGATCAAAATTTGATGTGGGCGAGCTACATTTCGCAAGGCCCTCTGCACGGGTAGCATGACCACCGTAGAAACGAGTTTTGTCGACGGAAGAATAGACAAAGTGACGGATTATGATTGTTTATTTGTCATTTTGTTTATTCTTTCGTCGACAAAACTCGTTTCTACGGTGGTCATGCTACGCGTGCTAGTGCCGCAAGAAGACGAAAAAAAAAAAAAATATAGTTGAACAGTTGTCAAATTTTTAGATAGATATAGGTCGAGGTATAGGATAGGCCGTTCAAAAATATTGCGGGTCTGTGAAAACAATTTTTCTATTCAGGGATCCGTTTGCGTAATATTAAGCTTTAACACTTTTAGTGCCGGGAACCCTCCTGGAGGGCTCATGTCAATATATTTATCATTTTAGGACGAGTAAAATTTTTTCGACGCGTTCACGGCTTTTATGTAATGCATAATAAACCTTCGAGGTGTGAGGCCCCTCGGACCGCGAGGCCGTAGGCGGTGGCCCACGTCGCCCACGCCTTACGCCGCCTTTGCCCTTCAGTCCCCTCGCCTTTGAACGTGTACAAAAAACCGACACATAGCGGGTTGACATTGGCTATTGGACGCAAAGTTTCGTTTATGTCCAATAACTGTCCAAGATCGATCTACACATTGGTGTATTGGATCCAAGAGTATAACTTGGAGCCAATATATCCAATGTGTGGCGCCGGCTTTACACCAATCAACTCGGCCAACATAAGCAGGTTGAAATGGCACTGGGCTGGCTGGTCTTAGAGCAGGAAAAAATTGCAGTTTAACAGCTTTTTTAAGGAAAATATGTCAATTTATTCTTTAGATAAAAATTATTGGACTATTGAAAAATCAGCCCTCAATTTTACAAAATCATACCAACCTGAAAGAAATTAACCCAAGATCTCTCCAAGAAAATATCTACATCTCTCTCAGCATACTTTGCTGTTGGGAACCATTTGGCTGCCGACGTGATCCTGAGGGTCCTGTCCTGACGGGGCAGTAGCCAGCGGAGTAAAGTCTCCATGATGCTGTACTGGGTTGGAAGGTGACCACAGGATGCCATGTAGGTGGAGAGTTTGATGCTAGGAAATGGAGAGGTTTTTCAGAAATGAGTGATGACCAGTGACCGGAGTAGGTAGAGTGATTTGGGGTCAATGCACTGGCACGTATATATTAGTATGGATATGCCTCCGGAATTCCGGGATTTACTTAGACTTTTTTAAGGAATTTAAAATGCTGTAATGTGTAGAATAAAGAATACATCAATATGAATAAGAAATATTTAACCCTTTTGCTGTCTTTTTAATAGTATATAAGTAGGTGATCGGACTCCAAGAAAAGGATAGGTATACTATAAAAACAATATAATAATATAAGTAATATATTTTAAATGTTTATCTATCGCATTCTATAAATTTCTAATGTAGTAGTTTAAAAATCCTTACTTTAACAATATTTGATTCAATCCCGTAAGTACCAAAATGAAATCCCGGAAAAAAGGCTTATCCATGTCCATGTTATGATTTCTATGACTATTCATGATGCGAGTACATAAAATCACTCTACCTACTCCGATCACTGGTGATGACAACCAGTCTTACCAAGGGGTATCGTGTTAATCTGAATTCAGATAGGCAGTTGCTCCATGTAAAAAAAATGTTTGATCTGTAAAATTATTTGTACAAACCCACTTACAGAAATAAATATCAATTATTTTAAATATAAATCAAACTTTGGGTAAAAGACATTGTTCATTATTATTATTTATATCCCATAGTTCTACAGTCTAACCAGTCTTACCAAGGGGTATCATATTACCCAGTAACTGGGTTGTGGAGGTCAGATAGGCAGTCGCTCTAAGTAAATACTGGTATTCAGCTGCATCCGGTTAGACTGGAAGCCGACCCCAACATAGTTAGGAAACGGCTAGGCAGATGATGATCTTCCATAGTTCTACATCATACTGATCAGAGCGTTGCAAAATCAGTTACCAAGTAGTAAGTGTCCAATAGTAATTTTCACACTGAAATATAAAATAAAAGACTTGTACTCACAAATACTGCCCAAACTTATTCCTCAAAGCAAATCTGATCTCCCGGCTGGATTCAGAGCAGTACATGTTGAAACAGTGTAGGATCTCATGTCTTTGATAGGCATCCGGACGGCTGTTGGTGGCCAGGTCTAGGAGACCTTCAGCAGTATGCTCCACGAGGATGTTGGGAAGTGAGACGTCTTTCTGGCGGATTTCCTGTGAAGATTGGTGCAGTTTTAACGTAGTGCAGGTTATGTAATGATAATTTATAGAATTAATTTGAATACTATGTATTAGTTATGAAGTTTCTATTGCTAAATTAATGCAGGCATTTCATATCCATTGAAAAATTATATTATTAATTTAATTAATTAGGTAGTATGAATAAATAATATTCTTATCATCTTATTTGCGCAGAATAATCAATTTTTCCTTTTAATTTTTTGTGCCTAGTAATGTAGGGTCCTTACCTTTACAAATCTGAGCAGCAACTTCAAAAAAGTCCACCATTGTAAGTTGTGCCTAACTAAATGTTTCCTTACAGCATCCAACCAGTATTGCAGCAAGTTCACCAGCTCCTTGCTCAGCACGCCCCATGTTTTGGAAGGCGGTAAACTTAGCATACGCTCGAATATCAGGCACGCGATGCCATTTTCCTCACATTTATTGAAATACTAAAACAAAACGAATAATATAATAATTGTCCTTATTATATGCGAATAACTAGAATGGATTTAATATTGAAAGTATAATTCTTTGTATTTAATCTGAATCATAATAAATGAACAGACCTCGATTTCAAGAGAACGTATTTTCTTGAGCGCAAGAACAGTAGACATATTCAATTGAATTCTTGAGGTTTTACATTTTTCAGAAGCATCTTGAGTAGTTGAAATGTATTCGTTCAAGTTATGTACGTTTTTCAATAGTTTTCCAACATCCATAACGAAGAAATAGTTATTCCATCACAAACAAAAATAAAATATACTAAATTGCCGCGAAACAATTTGAAAAGACGCAATTTTTTTTCTTATTTGACGGCTTTTTCTGTAAGTTGGTATTTCCTGTTTGTTTGGGACTGTTTATTCAAAGTGCCAAATCGATAACGTTGCCAATAACGTTCTCTTATGTGTCACTTTTTGAACATTCCATAATGTTTGGTTGAAAAAGAAATCCATACGTTAGCCCACCATAAGCCCAGCACCCTAATTGCGTAACTTATTTTCGTAAACGATTATGACAAATTTGTTTCATTTTGACAGTTCAACATTCATTGCGTTATTTACGTTTTTGAGCAGATTTTTTTTCCAACTTATGAAGCAATGAATTAGCAATCTGTTTCAAATCGAAACAAATTGTGATTGATCGTGTAATACACAATTAGGGTACAGGTCCGCACGGACGATTTTTTCCCAAGGCGATTTTTTTTCACATTCTGGATTTTCAACGCTCTACTTGGCGCCAAGAGTTGAAAATCCAATAGTGTGTTTTTCACCGCGCTGAGTTCCACAAAATCAAAACATTTATTTTCATATAAAACGTCGTGTTTGCATAGACAAATGTGTTTGGCCACGCCTCTATTTTGCGATGTTTTTGTGTAAAAACACGCGCAGTAGACCGACAGAGGCTTATGTACAGACGCCAGCACATCAAGCTACTACAATCTGTCAAATTTATTTAATAGATTTCAACTTTATCGCCGAAGTATAAGGTTTAAAGTTGATTGGGAAAATTTGACAGTTTCGGGTAGCTTGATGTGCTGGCGTCTGTACACGGCCGCTAAGTACAAAAAAGCAATACTTCTTTCGAATTTTTTCTTTTCATTGTTTCCATTCGTACCAATGTAAAACTTTCGTTCCTAAAACGAACACACCTACAACAAAGGAGATCGATACTAGATTACGTTTTGTTTCTATCTATTTTAAAGAAAAAAAACTCTTTTATTAGTTTCATTCGTTTTACCTTTCAAGGACAAAATAATTTATCATTATCATGATAAAACCATTACAGCAAAATAGATTTTATAAAATAATAAAATATAATTATCTTGGGACGTTTCAGATGTGATTTATCTTTCGAGGTAAAATTAAACGCTAATATTATTCTGCCAGTATGTTGGCAGCAGTGACGCTTGAAGTTTGTCGTGTGAAGGATTTTCGATTCGTCTCTGCGGGGTTCAGCCGTTTGATAAAGGAATTGATTGCTGGAACCTGTTCGAAATGATAAAACCCTAGAGATAACGTGATAATATAAAATGTTGAATCATTTTACGGAGTGTTCATTCTTCACGTTAAAACTTTTTTATCGTACGTTCAGTTCAGTGTTATGATCGCGTCATAGCGCACGTCTCCAACAAGAAACCAGTCGATATTATGCGGCCCGAACGCGACAACTACTTAAGGATACAATTATGATGCCTATGGTGTATACAGTGTATGGTTTTGCCATATTTTTCATTATCGCGTGGGTGTGTCTGTTGATAATTCACATAATGGCTTACTCTTACTCAAAGTGGAAGCTCCATCGGACAGTGGACCGGTCGCCGCCTGAACAGCCGTACCCCGGTGTGTCAATCATGAAGCCGCTCACCGGGGTGGACCCCAACCTGTTCTCCAACCTGGAAACGTTCTTCACACTGGACTATCCTTTGTACGAGTTATTATTTTGTGTAGAAAACGAAAACGACCCTGCAGTGATGTTAGTGAACAGTCTTATTCATAAGCATCCACACATAGACGCTCGTTTGTTTACGGGTGGTCTGCGAGTCGGCGTTAATCCGAAAATCAACAACATGCAGCCGGCCTACTTGGCGGCAAAGTACCCGCTGGTGCTGATCAGCGACGCGGGCATCCGGATGCGCGACGACTCTCTCCTGGATATGGTGCAGCACATGAGGGACGACGTCGCCATCGTGCATCAGATGCCCTTCGTGTGCGACGCTGAGGGCTTTGCCGCCGTGTACGAGAAGGTGTTCTTCGGTACGGCGCAGGCGCGCATGTACATGTGCGCCGACTTCATGGGCATCAACTGTCACGTCGGCATGTCCTCGCTGGTGCGGCGGTGCGCGCTCGAGGAGGCGGGCGGCCTGCGAGCCTTCGCCGACTACCTCGCAGAGGACTACTTCATAGCGAAGGACATCACGTCACGCGGCTGGAAGATGCGCGTGAGCTCGCTGCCCGCGCTGCAGAACTCTGGCACGCGCTCGGTGGGCGCCATGCAGGCGCGGCTGCGGCGCTGGGCGCGGCTCCGCATCGCTATGATCCCCACGACGGCCATGCTGGAGCCGCTCAGCGAGTGCATCCCGCTCGGCGCCGGCGCCGCGTGGGCCGCGGGACAGTTGTTTGGCGCGGAGCCGCTTCCGTTCTTCCTGGTGCATGTGTTAGTGTGGTTCCTATCGGACTGGCTGATGCTCCGGTCAGTACAGAACGGCTCGCCACCGTTCACCAAAGTGCAGTTTTTGCTCGGCTGGGTGTGGAGCGAGTGCTGCGCGCCGTTCGTGCTGGCCGCGGCGCTCGTGAGCCCCGAGATCTCGTGGCGGACTCGCAGCTACCGGCTGGACTGGGGCGGGCGTGCCCACGAACTCAATCCTAAACTCAAGTTCTGAGACCCATCCCTCCCTCATACTCGAAAGCTTTAATTTGGTGAATGTTTACGTTTTACCAGTGTTTCATAGTCTGTTTGAAAGTGACTGAATTTCGGATGTGTGTTTATAGTTAATATATTATTAAGTTTTTATTTTAATTGCTATGATGTTAGTTTTATAATGAACAGTGGTTGATTGTTGCTTTTGTTTTAGAAAGATTTGTAAGTAAAGTACATTTGTTAGTTTAAAGTTACACATATGTATTTATTTTTGGTAATTTATTTTTACTGCAACTGGTTTGTCATTTCCTGCATTGAATTGTTTGTCGTGACAAGATCGTGGTTGCGTAGAGTACAAGTATAGTAAAGTGAGTCATTGCTTATCAGAAACATTTGGCCCTTCTGTTGTGATTCATGTTTTCACTTGAATCTTGTATGACAAATGATTAGATGTTTATTGAAATATTAATTAATCTCAATATGGAAGGTATTTGTTATTGTAATTACAAAAGGTATTTGTTATTTTAATAACAGATTGCCATTCTACGTACCTTATGTAAAATAATTGAAATGTGATAAGGTCTAGTTATAGTTACCTAACTAAACCGCATGATTCTGAAACTCAATACGTACATATTTGTATCATACCTATGTTTAATTCCTGCAATCAATAAATGTTGTATCGTAATACCTAAGTCTAAATACAAGAAGTACAGGGTTATACTCTAAAGAATACATTATGATCAACTTATAATATGTTTCATTTAACGTGTACCTTCGGAATTAGGCGAAGGCCGGCGATAACCGCAGGCGTGGCAAAGGCGATACCTAGCTATTATCTTTATGGGGTGATTGGCGATATCAGTTAAAAAGTTATAATAATAATTTTAAAAATATGATTAGGATTATGACTCGCCTTCGAGGGGCCTTAAAGGTATTTCAATCTGATATGTTGCAAATTTCTATTACTAAAATAAATAAATAAAACTAAAAATAGGTGCTAAAAGGTTACAACTTTCATTGTTTCATGGAATAGACGCTCCCCTCTAAGACTTCAAACATTAAACTAAATATGGTTAAACAACACTCAACACCTCTGCTCAACCTATGGGGACCAAGCGTGATGTTGTGTATTTGATTGTTTCAATAAACCTATTCTGGGTGATTTTTTTTACCGTCTCGAAATTTTTACAGGTAGAACAACCTGTAAAAATTTCGAGACGGTAAAAAAAATCATCTGGTATATCTAAATGTACCGATAGTACATTAATAAATACAATATTATCTAAAAATGTTCTTGTGGATAGGAAAATGAATCTAAGTATCCTCATTATATCTGTTAGTACACTTTTCCATTGTATTACTTTACATTACATAATGTAGGTAAACAATGTCTCAGATTATTATGTGTAGGTATAACTCGTTAATACGATACCTATTACATAAAATCACTGACCATAAATAATAGATTAACCATTTTTTTACCGCTCAATTTGGCCTCTATGCACTTAAGTGCGAAATTTTTTAATGCTATAGGTGTGCACTGGGCTTAAAAGCGTTCAAAACTTTTAAAATCTCGATTTGTTGTTTAAATATTTTGTATGTTATTCCGTGAAATATGCAGACCTCAGAAATGTAATTGTAGAGAAAGAGTTTGCCAACTTATTTTCTATTTCTATTTATTATTAATTATAAGCCTGTATTGTCCTATTGCAGGGCAAAGGCCTCTGAGTTTCCACTTTTCCCGGTCTACAGCATTTTTTTTTATGTTAGTCGGAAAATATCCCAAAGCAACGTAGTACCGGTATAAAAAGGATTCCATGAGTTAATCCAGGTTATTAACTATTGGGCACGCCACAATTGTGGCTATAAGACCCCTCTTTGAGGAGTGGCTAGAGAGGCGCCACGGCGTCCTCACCTTCCGCCTGACACAGGTGCTCACCGGACACGGCTGTTTCGGGAGGTACCTGTTCAGGATAAAGCGGGAGGAAACGCCCGGTTGTCATCACTGTGTGGATCGCCCGGAGGACACGGTGGAGCATACGGTGGAGATCTGCCCTGCTTGGGCAGGGCATCGCCGTGTCCTCGGAAGCGATCGGCGGCGGTGACCTCTCGCGTCCGGCCCTGATTCGGGCCATGCTACGGAGCGAGAGGAAATGGGAAGCCGTCACCTCCTTCTGCGAAGCAGTAATGCTCGCGAAGGAGGAGACGGAGCGCGTGAGGGAGAGGCAAATTTCGCGCCCTCGCGCCCCTAACCGCCGCAGGAGGAGACGCCCTGGGCGTCGGGAATCACAGGAAGATTTCCGGCCACCGTAGGCGCGGGCTTGCGGACGGTGAGCAATGGGTAGCTCGCCGTCCGATAAGGACCAAGCCCGGGTCGACGGCGCGTTGTGTTCCACGCGCGCCTCAAAGAGATGTCAGCAGAATTGACGGGGTCCGCTAGGGCCAGTGCCTGCCGGGGGTTCGAAGAAAACCGATAGGGAAATCGTGGCCCCCCTGGCAACACGGCAACTGAAGGAACACGGGTGGGTTTTAGTCAGTAAGAGTCTGACACGCCCTCCCGCTCCGCCCAGAGCGGGAGAAGTTATTTGATGATTTCCCACCCCAAAAAAAAAAAAAAGGTTATTAACTATGTGTGTACAAAATTTCATCCAAATCGGTTCAGCAGTTTTTGCGTGATTGAGTAACAAACATCTAAATACATATTATTTCATAGTTAGGATAGGATATAATAATAAAATAGTAGTATTAAAACGTTTTGAAAATGTACTTTAAACCTACACTTTTTTATCTATAAAACACTCATTTCGATTGGTAGTTGATAAAAATCTCAATGATAAAAATACTGCAAAAAAAGTATAGAGAACTGATAAAAATACTGCTTTTTTACCTAACACTACCTAATTGAAAAATATTTAAAGGGTATTGACCCTATTTCTTCCGTTGGCGGATATTCGATAGCTCCCTGCTTATTCCGGGGCCCGTAACAACATACGATATCATTAGGTCACATTACTCAACGACGTGTTCATATACGGAATAACAATATCGAAATCCAAATCGTACGATTCGGTAACGGTCGATAACCTAACTTGACACGACTCGAGAAGTTTTCACACTGTAAATGGTGCCGATTCTCTTGTTCACAAACTAAACTAAATTTAAGTTCAGTGCATCTTTTTCTTTCTATTTCATTAAGAAAAGGACAGAGGATAAATTTTAATTTAGTCCTGTCAAATTAATCTGCGCCTGTCGCTCTCCATACAAGTTTAGACGTGATTAAAAACTTGCCGACTAAAATTACGTCAATTTACGTCAAGCGCTGATTAATTTGACAGGACTAAACTAAAATTTATCTTCTATCCTTTTAAATAGAAAGAAAAAGATGCAGATGATGCTGTAGATTTTTGAGGAGCGAATTCGAATTATTAAGATCTCATGTAAAAATGTACCAAAAATCACACGAATAAATGAATTTGACTTTGAAATTTGAATTTGAACTTAAATTTAGTTTAGTTTGTGAACAAGGGAATCGGCACCAACGACTTGTTTTATTGAATTTTTATTGTTTATGTTTGACATTTACTCAATTCACGGACATTTTATTATTCATAGAATTGCAAATATTATTGAGTTTTATATGTTTATTTTTACAGTTTTATAAACGTTTCGAGACTCCTATACCTTTTTTTTTTTTTTTTTTTTTTTTTTGGGTGGGAAATCACCAAATGACTTCTCCCGCTCTGGGCGGAGCGGGAGGGCGTGTCAGACTCTTACTGACTAAAACCCACCCGTGTTCCTTCAGTTGCCGTGTTGCCAGGGGGCCACGATTTCCCTATCGGTTTTCTTCGAACCCCCGGCAGGCATTGGCCCTAGCGGACCCCGTCAATTCTGCTGACATCTCTTTGAGGCGCGCGTGGAACACAACGCGCCGTCGACCCGGGCTTGGTCCTTATCGGACGGCGAGCTACCCATTGCTCACCGTCCGCAAGCCCGCGCCTACGGTGGCCGGAAATCCTCTCGTGACTCCCGACGCCCAGGGCGTCTCCTGCTGCGGCGGTTAGGGGCGCGAGGGCGCGAAATTTGCCTTTCCCTCACGCGCTCCGTCTCCTCCTTCGCGAGCATTACTGCTTCGCAGAACGAGGTGACGGCCTGCCATTTCCTCTCGCTCCGTAGCATGGCCCGAATCAGGGCCGGACGCGAGAGATCACCGCCGCCGATCGCTTCCACCAGGACACGGCGATGCTCTGCCCAAGCCGGGCAGACCTCCACCGTATGCTCCACCGTGTCCTCCGGGCGATCCACACAGTGATGACACCCGGGCGTTTCCTCCCGCTTTATCCTGAACAGGTACCTCCCGAAACAGCCATGTCCGGTGAGCACCTGTGTCAGGCGGAAGGTGAGGACGCCGTGGCGTCTCTCTAGCCACTCCTCAAAGAGGGGTCTTATCGCCGCAATTGCGGCGTGCCCAAGACTCCTATACCTAAGGTTGGATATTATTCAATTAGGTTACTGCCGTGTCTACTAAGGAGCTCGTGGTTTGATAATAATAGCCGCACGAGTCGATCAAAGGTTAAGCTACGATTGTCGCGGTTGGTTCGTGGATGGGTTTTTTTTTAGTTATGGCATCTCGTAGTTGACCCTGAGATCATGACTACTTAACCGGGCTTTCCTGTGGCTGCCTTCTTAAAACCTCCAGCCAGGGGTTATTCAACTATGCTAATTAAAACTAGGTGAATGCTCGCTATGGGCACCCCCTGTGGGGTACGAACCTCGGCTTAGGGCGTCAACCAGAGGGAGGACATTAAGGATGGGACGGGCTGGATCAAAATTTGATCATGATTATTAGTCTGGGAATTTAAAGCTACGTGCTCAGCTGCAACAACTGCTGGCACCTCGTTATCGAGCAAGAGTCGGGGGGAGTATCATTTACTCGGGGACGCGGTCGCGATCGCAAAGGATCTCGGCGGCGAGGACGGAATGACGGGAGGCATCTGTTTTTGTACACTGTGCTGGTTTCCCTACTGCTCTCCTGGAGGAGGGTAATGGGGTCGTCGGGGTCGGTAAGGATTCGCTTAGGGCGGCGAGTTCGATTGACACTAGAGGGAGTGTAACTAGCGGCCTCGACACCTAGAGGGTTGCGATGTTTGGCGGCAGTATTGAAACCGTGGATGGGTGACTATCCATTAAATATCGAGAATTCGAGACCCCTCTGTGCCTGGGAAAACACGTTAAGCCATTGGTCCCATGTCCCATCTGTCATCCGTAGATCTTTAACAGTCGTTACGGGTCTCACCAACCAAGGGGTATCGTATTACCCAGTAACTGGGTTGTGGAGGTCAGATAGACAGTCGCTCCATCTAAAATAAAATTAGCTGCATCCGGTTAGACTGGAAGCTTTCCCCATCACCACTGGGAAAAAAGGCTAGAATATTAAAATAATGAATTGCAATTATAACACTGATTTTGATGTTGTAACCGTTTTAGGTGTAAAAAAGACTTACCTATGGAAAGTTTCCAAATACTTTTTTTAAGTACATCTAAAACTAAATATTCGGTGTTACAATATTAATTACCTTATGGTGCCGATTCTCTTGTTCACAAACTAAACTAAATTTAAGTTCAGTGCATCTTTTTCTTTCTATTTCAATAAGAAAAGGACAGAAGATAAATTTTAGTTTAGTCCTGTCAAATTAATCAGCGTTTGACGTAAATTGACGTAATTTTACTCGGCAAGTTTTTAATCACGTCTAAACTTGTATGGAGAGTGACAGGCGATGATTAATTTGACAGGACTAAACTAAAATTTATCTTCTGTCCTTTTCTCAATGAAATAGAAAGAAAAAGATGCACTGAACTTAAATTTAGTTTAGTTTGTGAACAAGGGAATCGGCACCATTGTATTTCATATTCAATATTTTAGTTCACGAATTAGCCATATTTCTTATTTCCATACCCATTGGTGTCGATTCTCTTGTCACAAATGCCTCTCTAAACTAGACTAAAAATCACCAAAATTTTGTTTATACCTGTCAAACGACGATTTACCATTCTGAAATAGACTAAAGTGACACAACTATATTTTAGTTTGACAGCACTAAGATGGTACCAGTATAAGCTGACCTCGCATTGTACGGAAATCTTACACAATGCGAGATCAGCATAAACTGGAAATATATAGCTTGATGTGTAGCCGTGTGTACCAAGTACTCTGTGGATGGTACTGAGATATTAATTTAGTGAAAATGGCAATTTTGCTATTCTGAATTTGACGTTTTTCTCCTAAAATTTAGATTTTCGTACTAAATCTGACTATTTTTAATCGCGACTAAAAATTTTAGTGATAGTTTAGTTAGTTTAGTTCGGTGTACAAGAGAATCGGCACCAATCTGTAATATTCCCAAATTAATCAAAACAGCGAAATATTTGACAGGTATTTGCGACGTTGTCCACTTTCAGTATAAGCTAATCCCACGTACGCACGGACGTAATAAAATCGCGGCGATTTCTTTTCGTGCACTTGATTTTCAACGCTCTGATTAGAGACGAGAGTTGAAAATCCTTCAGTGTGTTTTTTCGCACTCTCGTCCCAGCGCGTTGGATTCTCAACGCTCGACTTAACACCGAGAGTTGAAAATTCAGTGCGCGATAAAATCCCGCCGCGATTTTACTACGTCCGTGCCAACGTCGGCTAAACGCTCGGCGAGTCCTTACTTTAAAATGTACTGTGCTAATACTAACACCTACCGATAAAATATATGTATTTGACTAACTAATCTTGCGCCATTTTGACCTTCGCAAACACAGTTTCTAGGAAATAGTGATAACATTCGTTTCGGTCGTTAGATCATCTGGCTTCTAGGGCCAATAGTAATAAGTAACGACTGGTATAGTTAAAAAAGATTAAAATTAAAAAACGGTCACCCATCCTTTAACTGACCGCAGTTAGCGTAGCTTAACCTGGCAGATCGATTGTTACGGGCTGCTGCCTTTCAACTATAAAGTAATAACGTATCTTTCGAACAGAATCGTGTTCTTACAATGCAATGTTTGCAATCTTAAGCCTGACCTACTTTCGAGTTTAGGCAAACCTGTTAGGGGCCATCCATGAATTACGTCGCCGTCGCGCGAGTTTCATGATTTTTGGAACTCGGTCCTCGTCATAGATGGTCATATTTGTGTGACGTCCCCCACTCCCTGGTGTGACATCACATATTTACAGAGTTGGTAAAATTTTATCTTTTTCGTTAGCGTTGGAAGTTTTGAGTTTTAATAAGTAGGTAGGTAGGTACTTTAGATTAATTAATACATGTCAATCTGCCTAGCCTTTTCCCAACTCATCATCATCTGCCTAGCCTTTTTCCCAACTATGTTGGGGTCGGCTTCCAGTCTAACCGGATGCAGCTGAATACCAGTATTTTACATGGAGCAACTGCCTATCTGACGTCCCCAACCCACTGGATAGCACAATACCCCTTGTGAAGTCCGGTTGTCGGATTTTTGGGCTTCTGATGACCCGTACCTAACGAATATCAAAGATCTATGAATGACAGCTAGAAACAATGGCTTAACGTGCTTTCCGAGCCACGGAGGAGTCTCGATATGTAATGGATGGTCACCCATCCACGAACCGACCGCAGCAAGCGTAGCTTAATCTTCGATCGACCCGTACGGCTGGTACTATTTCCACAAGCCCCTAATAGATTTATACATGTGACGTCATGAAACTTATTTGACCCTCCCCTTTTGTCACACGATCTCACTATGTTGATTCCCTCCCTCCCCCTAAACTTAAACGTGTGACGTAATTTATGTATGGCCCCTAGGTAGGTAGCTACCCCAGTTTTTATACCTAAGTAATTTGCTTTAACTTTTACAATAATAATGGCTGATTCTTCGAATGACTCAGTGAACTGCATTCAAAAACACGCGACACTTATTATGGTTCGGTTAGTGGCTCATTTGCTGTGCACACGATGGATGAATGGGCCAATTTGGTTTTCTCGACGTTTGTGACAGCGGTTTGCGACACACAGCCAGTCGTTTTTCTGTAATTTTCTTGTCACACCTCCATAATTTATGAATGTTATACCCTACCTGTATTTGAAGAGTGGAGTTAATTTACGACTGACTGGACTACCTCAGCATGCGTAGCATGACAACCATAGAAACGGGTTTTATTGACGGGAGAATAGACAAAATGACAGATTGTGATTGTTAATCTGTCATTTTGTCTATTCTTCCGTCGACAAAACCCGTTTCTATTGTAGTCATGCTAAGCGAGCTGGATTGCCGAATCAACCTACCAGAGGGCCTACCACCAGCTCAAAAGCTGTACCTATTATTTTAATATTACTTCAGTGGGAGAAAGAGATGGAGCTATACGTCCTGTAGAGCTTCATCTCTTTCCCACACTGAAGTAATATTAAAATAATACTGCTTTATGACTTTTATGAGCTGGTGGTAGGCCCCCTGGCCTTTTCCCAACCATGATGGGGTCGGCTGCCAGTCTTACCTGATGCAGCTGAATATCAGTATTTTACATGGAGCGACTGCCTATCTGATCTCCATAACCTCATACTTTTGGGCTTCTGACTACCTGTAACTACTCGAAAGATCTACGAATTACAGCCGGGACTAACGGCTTGCTTTCCAAGGCATGGGCTAGCTAGGAGTCTCGCGATATATAAGTAATGGATTTACGCCCATCCACGAACATACCGCGGCAGGCATAGCTTAACATTCGATCGACCCGTGCAGCTGTTTTCATCTAGCCATCTAGCCACGAACACTATTCCTCGAATAAAATAAAAAAAAATTACGATACAATTCTTGTAATTAGAACAAATTACTTACTTACTACCTCTAGTTTATTGATAATGTTAATGAGTTGGGTAAGTACTTAGTTGGCAAGTACAATTTAATTTAACTTTATAACTCGTGTGATGTGTGTACGTGTGTGAATTAATTTAAATAATTTTCCGATTATTACGTAGGTACCTCCTACAATTTTTTTTTTCTTTTATTTGCAAGCATAATATTCAAGGTAAGTAAATATAATATTAATTTTTTGGGAGTGTCTCAGCTGCCGGCGCCGTGTCCCGGATTGGCTGTCCCGCCGGTTGCTGAACTGGCTGCCTTTGGAAAAAAAAAAGTGGTAAATGGGGTTGGCAATTTGGCACATGGAGTAGATAGGTGGGGTAAGCATAAATAAAAAAACATTTGTGGTTATATATTATTTTTTTCCCATTACATTTCCAAATATGGAACCGAACTAGTTAGATTAAGTTAAATATTTATTTACTCTCAAAAAAAGATTAGGTTAGGTTAGGTTAGAACTGCGACCCCATACCTAGTGCCAAAATCGACTAGAATACAGGGTTATTGGTTATTATGTCAGCAATCCGTGGGGATGTAGAAGAGGTCATTTGCAACCAAATGACCCCTATGCCAAATGTCAACCGTTTTCGAGTACTTACCTAATTTGACATTTTTAATCGACTTCCAAAAGGAGGAGGTTCTCAATTCAACTGTTTTTTAGGGTTCCGTAGTAAACAAGGAATACCTTAACCCTTATAGTTTCGTCATGTCCGTCTGTCTGTCTGTCTGTCTATCTGTCTGTCTGTCTGTGTGTCTGTCTGTCTGTCTGTCTGTCTGTCCGCGGTCTAGCTCCGAGACCCTTTGCACTAGAAAGTTGTAATTTGGCATAGGTATACATATTAATTACGCCGACAAAGTGGTAAAACAAAATTATGAAAAACATTTTTTTTAGGGTACCTCTCATACACGTAAAGTGGTAAAGTTTATTTTTTTTATTTTTTTACCCCATGGTGAGGGGTATCATTGGAAAGGTCCTTCAAAAATATTGTGAGTTTATGAAAACCATTTTTGGATTCAGGGATTCGTTTGCGAAATATTAAGCTTTAAAGTGCTAATTTTTGTTAGAGTCAAGTGTCCCCCCCCCCTGCCGGCTAAATGGTTGGTTTTGGGTGTGTGAAAAAAATCACAACAGTAGCTGATATAAGGAAATTAAAAGGAAAACTATCACAGCCAAGTAGGCTTTACAGGTTAACGAGTAATAATACCAACCAACCAACCAACTTAACCAACTTTACAGTTGCAAAAACATGTTTTCCCATACATTCCGTATGGGAGAACATATTTTTCAGCTACAAAGTTAAGTTTTTTTTTGGGATAAATTCATCCCAACTACGGAACCCTTCATTGTGCGTGGTCCGACACGCACTTGGCCGGTTTTTTTTGTATGTTTGTTACGCGATAACTCGGCCAATTATGAATTGATTTTAATGATTCTTTTTTGTTTGATAGGTAATACTTCAGAGGTGGTTCCTTATAAATTTTAATAGATAACTTTGCTTGGGCAGTTTTTGAGTTAGCTTCAATAATACGTATTTTTTCCCACTTAGTAGTATGTGGATAATTATGTTAAGTTCCTGTCACTGTTATTTACATAGCAAGTAGTGGTATTCGAATTTGTGTGGGGTAAATACCACAACTAAAAAGTGAAAAATAAAAACTATTTCCAAAAAAAAACAACCGACTTCCAAAAAAAAAAACACTACAAAGGGCAAAAAAAAAATTAATTTCGGAAGTGGTGGCAAAAAACGAAAATTCAAAACCAAAGACACCGGCTTGCGAAATTAGTTATTTTTCACTTTGTAGTGTTTTTTTTTTTTGAAGTCAGTTGTTTTTTTTTTTTTTTGTAAAAAGTTTTTAATATTTTAAAATTAATGAAATAAAAATACAAAATGTCAAATGACTCGAAATTTTTTACTTTGCACATCATCAAGTTAGTCATCATAGTTTCAGTGCACCTAGCTTCTGACGTTTCATAAGTGCCTGCCCATGTAGGTTTATGTGAAATAAAATATTTTGAATTGAATTGAATCAGCTGAAAGATGTCCGCATGCCTCTCCAAAGCATTAAATTATGTTTTGTGTAATGTAAATTATTTTGCATACTATTGTATAGAATAAGTATTTTTTGTGTTTGTACTGTGCTGCTGGGGAGTTTGTTGCGCCACTTCTTCTTCCAGCTCAAGGCACGTGGAAGTGGTGAAAGGGTGGGCGTTTTGGGGGACTGTCTTATGTAATTTTGACGTTCGAAAGGTGCTGATTCTCAGCCTAGTTTGAATAAACGACTTTTGAATTTTGAATCACCACAGCGACCAGTCTGCACTATCGGGATCATCAGATTCCTACGACCTTCCTACGATCTTCGGTCCGCCGTTGAAGGGGCCTATCACAGAGCATGGAATCTTCACTCCGAAAGTACGTTGAGCAATTTCTGTCATCTTCACCATTCAAGGCCGCCAGTTCCTATACGTCATTTGTGACGTAGTGTAGTGCAAGAAACCGGTGACATGCTTGGTTGGCTTATTTTTTGTTGAGGCGATTCGCACGAAATTAATTTATTTGTATTATATTAGCCTAAATTAACTTTAGTGCGAATCGCCAAAAAAAAATTTTTTTATTGTTTCGCCCGTTTCGAGCGAGTAAAATTCGGGCGAATCACCAATAAGCTGCTTTGGTTTGTATGGAAGATATTGACCGTGCCGACTCTAGGAGCGGCCGCTGGCGCCGAGGCGTCTCCGTTCTCTGTGGGGCCTACCCACGTGCGCGGTCCCCACATCAGGGGGTCAACACCCTATTCAAGAAATCCATAGTTTCGGCCAAAGATACGGGCGTTTCTTACTCGGTACCAATTACGAACCTAAGATTAGTTCGGTGCTCGAACTAAGAATGAATGGCAACACGATTTGACAGTTGTCCCTACTTCCGATGTGTTTATGCCCGTCCGAAAAAGTCAATTATTTCAAACTCAAAGCATTTATTTCAATTAAACCATTTACAGGCACTTTTGAATTGTCAAAGAATCGGTCAGTTATTTAGAAAGTTGAAGCTAGTTGCCCATTCCAAAACGTAGATCTCTATGGAGAAAACGAGCAAGAAACTCCAAGGATAATCTTTTAAATATAGTTATTACAAAATTCTGGGTACATTATTCTGTAGGGTACACTTTGAAGTGTCGAACTACTTTCGGACGGGGTCGTATGTTCGTTGACGGACTTAGAGAGTAGGCCCCCAGAACCTTTTTGGCCCGTTCTGCGAGCAATGTGGTCTGCCTGCCCACTGCCACATAATTTAGCAATTCTTCGGGTAATGTTTCAATTGAAGAATTTTGTTCAAGTTGTTTTGCAATAAACCGGTGAGACTTGGTTTGTATGGAAAGTGTTGACAGTGCCGCCGAGGAGTCTCTGTGCTCTGGGGTCTACCGAGGTGCCAGTCGCCATATCATCACATCAGAACCTCTTCGATCCATGGGCCATCCCCATCCGTTCTTCAAGCAACGTGTCCTGCCCACTACCATTTATAGTTTACCAATTCTTCGGATAATGTCGGTTACCCTGGATCTTATCTTAAAGGCACGCAGGTAGACGCGTTCAAGGCCAGCTGTAAAACAAGAGTTTGAACGTCCGTGCAAATAACCGTTTAGATTTATACTCCATTTGAAATAAGATTAGACATTTAAATAAACCTTTTTTACAGTCTGTTCAACCGATTTTGACTTCTATTGCGTTGGCGGCGTGACAAATGGCAGCTTCAGTAAACAGTTTTTTGCTTTTAATGCCATCCTTATGCCTAAGGTATAGAAGTCAAAATCAAATCAAATACGATACTCCATTTGAAATAAGATTCGTTATTTCAAATGGAGTATAGATGCACGCGTGATTTATGTACTGACTGACTGACCGACAAAGAATCTAGATCAATCTTTAATCTTTACCTAACTAGTCATTTGTAAGTTTATAGTTTGCTGATACTATCACGCTTGTAATCCGCGAAGGGTAAGACAACATAATTATGTTTAAACAAAGGACGAAGTTTTATCACAAAACTAGACACAGACAGGGAGATTATAAAAAATATATTTTTTGTCCGTCTTGTAGATTATTAAAAAATATTGGACACAATCATATTTTGTCTTTTTTTTACATTAAGAAAAGATTGCGGCGATACATTGAGTTTAAATGTACCATGACTGGATATTGGAATGTTCCATGGTATTTTAGCTAAGCCTACGTCTGAAGTAGCAAAAATATTATAAGTATACTTTTTAGATAAGAAATTTGTGTGACTAAGATTCATTAATTAATTAATTTATTAATAAATAAATAAGATTAGTTAATTTAGTTGAGGAGTTAGTCGCTATTTGTACAAGCACGATGGGATTGACATCGTCGCATATGTGTACAAAAATCCCATGACTAAATAAAGATTTAAAAAAATAAAAAAATATTAAAATGCGCCATGACGTCACGAATATGTAGATTTTATACTTGTGACGTAGCGACCCCCACTCCCCAACTTTAATGCGTTTTATCGAAGTAATTTTTTATTAATATGATGAAGCAAAAAATACGTGCCTAATATTTTTTTATTATCTGACTGACGGACTAAATAGAATTACTTACTTTTTTTTCTTCTTTCTCTTTCTTTCTGAGTGCTCAGTACCGTGTATTTTCTTGCAAATAAACAATTTGATTTTTTTAAATTTAAATAACTTTTATCTCACTGGCCATCGAACCCAGTTAGCTATGTATTTTTGGCAGAATTAATGCTTCCATTTTTTATGATGCATATTTTGTATCCACTTCTGACCGTGATTGTGAATGTGACATTGTATTATTATATCTAACTACCACGCAATTACAATTTGTCCCTCAAAAAGACATAATCATGTAATTTGGTGATCATTAATATTGTTTGTGATTCGAATGAGTTATTTATGAATTTCCATTGTACCTATTCAAAAAGGTAGAGCTGACGGTTCCGGCAATCCGAAAATTCCTAAAATCTGGCAATTGGTAGTCAAGTAGGTACACACGGCTATATTTCAAGCTATACATTTCCAGTATAAACTAACCTCTCATTGTAGGGAAATCCTAAACAATGCGAGATCAGCTTAAACTGGAATTGTATAGCTTGGTAGCCGTGTGTATACAATCTATTCATACATAAAAATAAATAAAATTGAAGTGTCTGTTTGTATAATGTCAAAATAAAAGATTTTTACTAAATGCATATAAAAGTATAGGTACATATACGGTACTTATAACAAAAAATCGATTTTTTAAATTGTTGTCTGTCTGTGTGGCTGTTTGTTCCGGCTAATCTCCGAAACGGCTGCACCGATTTTGACGGGACTTTCACTGGCTGATTATTATTATTCTTGAGTAACTAAGGCTACTCAAGAATAATAATAAATAACCTCATAAATATGGTAATGACTACCTCAAGAAAAAATTATTTTATTATCTATATTTATACTAATATTATCTATACACTAGCTGACCGAACAGACGTTATCCTGTTTCCTATAACTCGATCGCAGCGCCACCTACCGGGTCCAATTGTCAATCTAAACCACCCAGGGACTCATTCAAACACACACCAAAAATTTCATCAAAATCGGTTCAGCCGTTTAGGAGGAGTTCAGTGACATACACACTCACAGAAGAATTATATATATAAAGATATACTTATACTAGTATATTTATACTATAATATTCACAGATTTTCCCCCATTTTGCGAGGCACCTTATAACCAGCAAAATATGAGTGAAGCCAGGCCATGACAACGAGTTGCGATAATCATAAATTCATAACATAATATTATAAAGAGGAAATATTTGTATTTTGTATGTAACGAATAAACTTCAAACAACTGGACCGATTTGAAAAATTCTTTCAGCAACGGATAGCTACATTATCAGCAAGTAACATAGGCTATATTTTATCCCCGTACTCCCGCGGGAACGGGAACTACGCGGGTGAAACCGCGTGACGTCCGCTAATATTAAATAAAAATGTCGATTCGCTTGTTTCGGGCGAGTAAATTCGTGCGAATCAACCAATAAGCCGTGCGAAGCCGAGGCGGTTGCTAGTTAATATAATAATAAAAATAAAAGCTATTAAATTGCCAATGGCAATGTCAATGACTACTTGTCACAGTTGTCACATGGGAATTACCGCCATTGTTTTCTGGGAAACTGTAAAACAACAGCAACATAACATCACGCCTGTAATTGCTGTAATCCTCGAAGGGTTAGGCAGAGGTGTAGGTACACACGGCTACACATCAAGCTATACATATCCAGTATAAGCTGACCTCGCATTGTACGGAAATCCTATACAATGCGAGATCAGCATAAACTGGAAATGTGTTTGATGTGTAGCCGTGTGTACCTATAGCCTTATTAGTACATTCACATTTCGCCAGTTATGTTTAAGTCCCAGTAGGTAATAGGGGGCGAGTCTATTATATAGCCGGGCGGACAGAATAGGGATGATGAAAAAAAAAATTATGTCCGTCTTGTAGATTAAGTATTAAAAATTATTGGACACATATTTTTTCTTTTTTTACATTAAGAAAATATTACGGCGTTATATTAAGTCAAAATGTGCCATGACTGTAGATTTTAAATGTAGGATACTTACTTGTGACGTAGCGACCCCCACTCCCCAATTTCAATGAATTTTATCGAAGTAATTTTGATAAAGTAAAAAATACGTGTCTAATATTTTTGTATTATCTGTATGACCGGACTAAATGGAATTTCTTTTTGAAGTGAAAACTTCTTTAGCATCGTTGTGATTTGAAAGTCGATGAAACGAAAAAGCGACAGTAAAAAGAGAGACACAAATTCATAAGATTTAACGTGGGAGAAAATGAGATAGGAAGCATTATAGTGTTTCTTATGTTCGTGGTTCTCTTTGTGCTCTGCTTCGTACCCCCTACACTCATTCTCATTATATTAAAGCCAACATTTTTGAAGGTTTCACTTCTACCTCGTGTGAATTGCACACGTTTTTTTTTTATCCAGGCATCATCCCTGATCCGGACTCCGGGCTGCTACTGAGAAACTTATGATGAAAAAACCCAGTAGCACTTTGTCCAACCTGAGAACGTATAACAAATAAAACAGTGGCACTCCGGGAGTGCCGACAGAAGTGAAAACTTGAACTAGATCGCCTTGGTGGAAGAAAAATACTTGTATAGAACAATGGTCCGTAAACTTATCTTAATAAAGACCACAATCGCATTTACAAAAAAAAACTTTAAAGTAAAAATACTTGCATAGAACATTGACCCGTAACGTAATATAAATAAAGAGCACATTCGCGTTTACAAAAATGAGGTGTCGGTAACGGTGTCGCGAGTTCAATTGTTTTTTCCCACCTCAAAAATGCCCAACGCGCCTAAAGAAGTTTTCACTTCAAAAACAATCTGTGTAGCCGTTTCCTAACTAGGTTGGGGTCGGCTTCCAGTCTAACCGGATGCAGCTGAATACCAGTATTTTATATGGAGCGACTGCCTATCTGACCTCCACAACCCAAGTAATTGGGTAATAGGATACCCCTTGGTAAGATTGGTTGTCAGACTTTCAGGGTTCAGACGACTCGTAACTACCTATACGAAATAGAAAAAAAAACAACCGACCTCCAAAAAAAAAACACTACAAAGTGAAAAATAACTTTAATTTCGGAAGTCGGTGTCTTGGGTTTTGTATTTTCGTTTTTTGCCACCGACTTCCGAAATTAAAGTTATTTTTCACTTTGTAGTGTTTTTTTATGGAGGTCGGTTGTTTTTTTTTTGTAAAATGTTTTATTTTTGACTTTTTAGTTGTGGTACCTACCCCACACACATTTGAATACCACTACCTGCTACCAGTGACAGGAACTTATCATATCATCTACATACTAACTCTAAGTGGGAAAAAATACGTATTTTGTAGCTAACTCCAAAACTATCCAAGCAAAGTTAATAAAATTTATATGGGACCAATTCGAGAGCATACCCTTTCAAACAAAAAAAGAGTTTTCAAAATCGGTCCACAATTGACGGAGAAATCGGTGGACATACATAAAAAAAAAAAACAAACATACGCGACGAACATATAACCTTCTCCTTTTTGGAAGTTGGTTAAAAATAGTATTTTAAGCCAATCGAGGCTGTCGAACTACCTTGATGGCCTACTAATTTAATTATATCGTCGTACGCTCGTAAAACTTTCTTGATGACTTGTCGATTTCAGTTTCAGACTCGCTTATCAAATATTTACGAAATAAAGGCTCAATTTCGTTTGTGTGAGAAGGTATGTACACACGGCTACACATCAAGCTATACATTTCCAGTATAAGCTGACCTCGCATTGTACGGAAATCCTATTATTATTATTTTTTATTTATTTATCTTTATTCACATAATGGTAAATGCAACTATTATGCTAAGCCCCACAAAACCGTAGTAGTGGTTTGACTGTGGGGTCGGTGAGTCTCTATACATTAAATAAACTTTGTACAGACGTCACCACATCAAGTAACTACAATCTGTCAAACTTTAACAGATTTTTAACTTAACTCTAAAGAATAAGGTTCAATGTTGATTGGGAAAACCCGACAGACTGGAGCAGGTTGATGTGCTGGCGTCTGTACTTAAAACTAATTATTATTTATAGGTAGCATAAACTTTAACATGTTTAAGATAGGTAACTAACGTGTTTAACATGTTTCTAAATAATATTTTTTAATTTATTTTTAAAACGATTTTTGTGCAATGCGTAATCAGCATAAACTGGAAATGTATAGCTTGATGTGTAGCCGTGTGTACAGTCGCACCTGGATAAGCGAGAGTTCAAGGGATCACGATCTCTTTTTCGCTTATGGAGATTTCTCAGTAACTCGAGTTTCTAGCATACAGAGGGACAGCAGCGCGTTTTCTCACTTATAGAGGTTGAGGCTGGTTGGGTAGAGGAAAAAAGCCTATGTTATTTCCACGAAAATTAAGAATAAGTCATAAATCGCAGATGTTAAATTACACTCGACTGTCGCTTATAGAGGTACAGGAGTGGCCTTTTTCACTTATAGAGGTTGAGGTTGGTAGGGTAAGGTAGAGAGAAAAAAAACAATGTTATTTCCACGAAATTTAAGAATGCGTCATAAATAGCAGATGTTAAATTACACTCGTCTGTCGCTTATAGAGGTACAGGAGTGGCCTTTTTCACTTCTTTTTCTCACTTATAGAGGTATTACACGGTTAAAATGGCGGGACAAGCACCCTAATTGCGTAATACAACACAATGATAATTTGTTTCGTTTTGAAACAGATTTCTAATCCATTGCTTCATAAGTTGGAAAAAAAATCTGTTCAACAACGTAAATAACGCAATGAATGTTGTTGAAATGTCAAAATGAAACTAATTTCGCGAAGTTGTTTACGAAAATGAGTTACGCAATTAGGGTACAGGCAATTACTCTCATTTATAGAGTTTTCTCGATTACCCAGTTTTCACTTATCCAGGTTTCACTGTATTTATATTGCAACACCCTGTATACGTTACCTCGTTACCTCGGAGGAGCTCGTGGCCAAGTAAGCCGACGTTCGCACGGACGTAATAAAATTACGGCGGGATTTTATCGCGCACTATATTTTCAACTCTCGGTGTCAAGCCGAACGTTGAGAATCCAACGCGCTGGGACGCACTCTCGTTCCAGCGTGTTGAAAAAACACACTGTTGGATTTTCAACTCTTGGCGTTGAAAATCCAGTGCACGGAAAAAAATCGCCGCGATTTTATTAAGTCCGTGCGAACGTCGGCTAATAACAACCGCACGGTTCGATCCGTCAGGTTAAGCTACGCTTGCCGAGATTAGTCTGTGGATGGGTGACCATCTTAACATACCGAGACTCCTCCGTGCCTCGGATCCCGGCTGTCGTTCGTGGATCTTTGACAGTCGTTACGGGACGTCAGAAGCCCGAAAGTCTGACAACCAGTCTTACCAAGGGGTATCGTATTACCCGGTAACTGGGTTGTGGAGGTCAGATAGGCAGTCGCTCCTTGTAAAGTAGGTACCGGTATTCAGCTGCATCCGGTTAGACTGGAAGCCGATCCCAACATAGTTAGGAAAAGGCAGATGATGATAATGTACTTACCTAATTTTCGAGGGAAATCTATTTAGGTAAATTCTAAAATTATAGTCCTAAAATAGTTTTGCTGATGACCTCATGTTTCGGACCCCTTTTCATAAATAGTTTATAATAAAAGTACACCAATTAACTCACAAATAAACTATATCTACTACTTACTTATTTTCCTTATGACGCATTTTATTATTATGATTTAGCATAAAATGATTTGTGGTGGGTTTTAGTTTCGAAGTTTCCTACACACGTTTTAAATTAAATCAATTTGAATGTTTGTAATGACGTCGCCGCCAGTTGTACCTATTAGAAATATGAAAGAAAAAAAGAAAGAAAATTCGTTTATTTGTGGTAAACATGACGCAAAGAAAGATAAAAAAACACGTAAATGACAAATTGGGGAAAAATATGCGTCACATCCACGCAAAACGGCCATCGCTCAGCATAAAGCTGCGACCCTATGTGAGACAGAGCCCCAGCGCTGGTTTTCAGCGACAGCCGACGATGCCAGTTGTAGGTATTAGAACCCACGCGACGATGGCAAGAGACCGGACGGCATGTCTTTACTTCCATGGAAGGTGGGTAGGCCTTTAGTGTGGGACGCAACGTGTGTCGATACTCTAGCGCCATCCCATCTTCCTGGCTCAGCGTGCTGTGCTGGCGCTGCCGCTGCGGCTGCGGAAAACCTCAAGCGGCGAAAGTATAATAACCTTACAGGTCACTCACTATACACCGTGAAATTTGAATCACAGATTTGCAAACGTTACAAACGTTGTCCAATAAAAAAAAACATAATTGGTTTTTGAAAAAACTCAAAAAAGACAAAGTTTAAAATGTCAAGATTATCTACTGCTTACTTATTTTCGTTTATGGAGGTACATTTCCCTGTAGACAATGCTGTGTCCCGTGCGTGGTATCTGTGTTGTAGGGAGTAACCATAATCTTGACATTTTAAACTTTGTTTTTTTTGTTTTTTCAAAAACCAACTATGTTTTTTTTTATTGGATGCTGTAGAATGGTAGTAGACCATGGTCTGAACAACGTTTGTTCTAGCAAAACTGTGATTCAAATTTCACGGTGTATTTTCGAGCCGTTTGAGTTTGAAACCCTAGGGCCGTGGGGTCCGAGTGCTCATGGTCTGTTCAATGAAATCTCCAAACGACTGGTTGATACTTCCCATGACCCGAGGGCTGGCTTTTACCTTGGCCAGAGGCTAAGCATTGCCATACAACGTGCCAATGTCACCAGTCTCTCTTGGGTACATTACCAGTCGACAGCGATGCCGAGGAATATTTCGACGCCATATTTAGGTTAGGATATCATACTTTTAGTTTTATTACTTATTTTGTTGAATTAAAGAAAAAATTAAAGAGATTGTCACATTTGCCTATAAAAGTTTCACCAAGTGCCTAGCTCAGACCAAACAAATACCAAGACATAGCGCTGCGAACAATACAGTGAAGCATGTCAAAACTACACCTCCGCTCTGTGCATACACGCTCACACGCACACATTTACAACCATTTATTTACAATTAAACTACACCTCACTAAGTGCACACATGTTTACGAAACGCAACCTTACGTCACTTGACGACGTCCGCTAGGGCCGATGCCTGCCGGAGTTGCGAAGAAAACCGAAAGGGAGATCGTGGCCCCCGACAACATGGCAACTGAAGGTACACGGGTAGGTTTTAGTCAGCAAGAGTCTGACACGCCTTCCTGCTTGGAAAAAAAAAAGTATCCTATGTTCTTTTCCAGGGCATCATCTATATATGTGCCAAATTTCTTCCAAATCCGTTCAGCCGTTTTAGCGTGAAGGCGTAACAAACAAACTTACTTTCGCATTTATAATATTAAGGATAAGGATGGATTAGTATGGATAGTACTTTTACAAGACACATTATCGCAAGTTTTAAAAGTGTTAATAATTTCTATTTTCTTAATTATTATCGTTTGTATTAATTGCTAGACTAGCTGGACAACTCGACGACAGTAATGACCAATTGAGCGGATAAATTGATGAGTTTGTTATCGTTTTAGTTACGTTTGATAAAGAGAATTCATCAGTTTATAAATTCTTATAATTAACACGCCTGTATTTCGTGACCACTACTCTCAAAACGGTGAAGGAAAACATCGTGAGGAAACCGCCATATCCTAGAACTAATAACTCGAAGACATGTGGCATCTACCAGCTCGCACTGGGCCCGCGTGGTGGATTACGGTCAGGGCCGGATTATCCATTAGGCAGTACAGGCAACTGCCTAGGGGCCCCGCATTGGCTAGGGGCCCCGCGAACCGAGTTCTTTTTTTGAAAATGTTCATCGAGTGATAATTTTATTTGAAGACTTGTATCCTCAATGACAATATTATGGCCTTGTTTTTTATATTAGATAATACGTCATATTTCATAGAATGATATTCGATGTTTTCCCGGCTATTCCCCAGCTGTCGTTTATAAGCGACATCGGGGTCGAAGCCCCACTGTCGCCAAATTATGACAAAAATGTATTTTAGGAAGGTAGAAAAGGGTTGGGGCCCTGAGAATCCATTGCCTAGGGGCCCCGACATGGTTAATCCGGCCCTGATTACGGTTACGACCCACTCCCTCTCACAGAGATGAGGCCTGTGTCCCAGCAGAGGGAACATTGTAGGCTGATTATACTTTGCTATTCTTTGTACTTAGAGGTTCCTACACTCGCTACACTATAATACGGCCATACCATAGATATATGATTTTCAACACAAATATAATAGTAAAATACTTGTAAGTTTGTAGTTTGGCCTCGATTTTTACAAGAAACCACTGAACAACACGGCATTCTTAAATGTTGTCACGATCGCGGTCGAAAGCGCACTAGTTCGCGGAGACTGCCATTTTCCTATGACATGAGCATCGTGATCATGACGCGCGGACACAGACACGCCACTTCTCCTGTTGTTTATATTTCTATGGGCCATACAGTACGTCTACATTTCACCAGTAATGTAATAAAGGGGGAGCTTTTTGCCACCAACCAAGACAAGACTACTACTGAAAATTTCTGCTTATTTTCTTTTCAAGTCATTTATTCAAAGTAGGCTGAGAATCAGCACTTTTCGAACGTCAAAATTACATAAGACAGTCCCCCAAAAACGCCCGCACTTCACCACTTCCTAAGTGCTTTAGCTGGGACGAAGAAGTGGCGCAACAAACTCCCCAGCAGCACAGCTGTCTGTTCAGTTAGAAAAACTTGATTCTATACAGTAGTACTTATTCAAAATAATTTACATTACGCAACACAAAACATTAAATATGTATTTAAGCAGTAAGATCTAGGTATACTTCTTTACTTATATCATTTTATGCCTTGTGTCTGTTACAAGCGTTCAAGTGCTGACCTTGGGTTCGGACTTCGGTCTTGAATTTAATCCCCAGGTCAGATACTGCATGGCGTGTTGTGTTCCACGCGCGCCTCAAAGAGATGTCAGCAGAATTGACGGGGTCCGCTAGGGCCAACGCCTGCCGGGGGTTCGAAGAAAACCGAAAGGGACATCGTGGCCCCCGGCAACACGACAACTGAAGGAATACGGGTGTCGAAAGACGTCAGACGTCCACTGCTGGAGATAGGCAACCCTAAGCACCGCCACTTCGACCGGTTCTGTGCTTCTCGCATCCAGCGGATTACTGCGGCCTTCATAAGGTCATCGGTCCACCTTGTGGGAGGCCTTCCATAGCTATGTCTTCCGGTCGCCACTCCAGAACCTTTCGGCCCCATCGGCCATCTGTTCTGCGAGCAATGTGCCCTGCCCACTGCCACTTAAGTTTGGCAAATTATTCGGGGTAAGTATGTCGGTTAACTTGATTTTCTTACTTTGTTAGGTATAAGTATATACTTACCTACAACACGCATAGGTAGAGAAGTACTTACCTATCTAACTAACATAAGATATTTTGACATCAATATGATGAGAGGAAAACCATAATCTAATCTTGATTGCTTATCATATGTTTTTGAACAGGACAGTTTGTCAATCTTCAGATGAAATGTCATTCTTATCATATCTATTATAGAAAGTGCTGGAATGATGTGTTGAACAGACTAGGAGTTTTAATTAACTTCTGGAGGGAGGTGGGCTGGTTGGTATAACCACCAAATGGCCGCCATGGCCCACGTACAATGGTCCACCTGACGGACTAAGTGCGGAAACTAAACCCCATAACATAGAAGGAATACTTGATTTTTATTGACTTATAAACCCAAAATTCGTATTAGCCAGTCATGCCATCTTGCTGTCTGGCATAGTATGAACTTCATTTTCATCTGCCTAGTGTTTTCCCAACTATGTTAGGGTCAGTTTCAAATCTAATCGGATGCACCTGAATACCAATATTTTACATGGAGCGACTGTCTATCTAACCTTCATAACCAGTACCATAATTGCGTAACTTATTTTCGTAAACAATAATACCTAATTTGTTTCATTTTGACAGTTCAACAACATTCATTGCGTTATTTACGTTGTTGAGTACATTTTTATTTTCTAACTTATGAAGCAATTGATTAGCAATTTGTTTCAAATCGAAACAGATTGTGATTGTGTTGTATTACGCAATTAGGGTACCGGTTACTTGGTGGTAACTCGATATCCGCTTGGTAAGACTGGTTGTCAGAGTTTCAGGCTTCTGCGGGCTTCTGACCCGTAACTACTGTCAAAGATCTACTACAAATGACAGCTGGGACCAACGGCTATACTCACACGGTCAACAAGGTGGTGAAGTAATTATACAGGATTTTTCTGTTTCTAGAATTTGTTTGTCTGTGTATTATTCACAGTGCCGGATTAAGCCAGCGCGGGGCCTGTAGCAAATTCTACCTAGGGGTCCCCCTATAGTCAAATTTGGTTTATGTTAAGTTCTAAAGTTTGAAATAAACTAGTCAAATCAAAGTGTCTAGATAAATAGAAATGGAAGTTACTTTGTCGACTAATGTAGAAAAGTTCATGAAGGAAGAGAAATTAATATGAAAAAGCAAACGAAGCGATGTCAATTTATTTTTCAACCTCCGATTGGTTGGGTGACCTTTTCACCATTTATATTAAAATTATAGCTTATTCAAAAAACTTTAGGAATGAAGAGAAACTTGCAAGAAAATATGCATAAGCGAACGCAGCGAGCTTGAAAAATTTTCAGCACCTCACCACACACAGATTCATAATCACAATCTGTCATTTTATCTATTCTTCCATCGACAAAACCCGTTTCTATGGAAGTCATACTACGCGTGCTGGGGTTTGGATATGCGGGGCCCCCTATTGCGCGGGGCCCGTAGCAATTGCTACTCTTGCTACGTGGTTAATCCGCCACTGATTATTCACATGTATATACAGTAGTTACCATTATGTCTGTAATGTTGGGTAGAGCTTATAATATCCTATTTAGAAATTCTTTAAATCTAAGATGTATTGAGGCATAGGCAAGTAAGCACCTCAGACCAAATAAAAAATCAAGACAGAGCGCTGTCAACAGTGACGTAAGGCCGCGTTTTGTAATCATGTGTGCATTTAGTGAGGTGTAGTTTGATTGTAAATATGTGCGTGTGAGCGTACATGCACAGAGCGGAGGTGTAGTTTCGGCATGCTTCACTGTATTGTTCGCAGCGCTATGTCTTGGTATTTAGTATTTATTTGGTCTGAGCTAGGGCACTTGGTGAAACTTTTATAGGCAATCCAGTGTAACACGGTCATCTGTTACGGTTAGTTTCACTTTAGTGTGACCTTTGGCTGACCTGATTCGTGTACCTTTATGAGGGTTGATTAAATAATTATGGTACCTATACTTCTTTTTATTCGGTTTATCTGGAACAAAGAAGGTTATATTAAATGAGTATGGTTTAAGACATTTACTCCTCAAAAACAGAATACAATTATTCACTGGAATGATAAACACTGGGTAAGTTGTTTTTGTGTATAATCTATGGTGTATACCTAGGATTACCATCCGTCCGGATTTGTCCGGACATGTTCGGCTTTTTGGCCCCCCGTCCGGGCTATGTCCGGCCTTCTGATTTGTCCGGACTTTACAATTTAAGAGGATTTTCTTCAAACAAGATATAATTACTGAAAAAAATAAGATTATAAAGTTAAATATCCGAACTTCTTTTTCAAATGTCAGGCTTTTTTTTTTTTCAAATTTCGAATACTGTATACCTAAACAGAACAGCGGTCTCGGTAAAACTAAAGTCAATTTTTGGTCGGTCTTCTTAATAGTTTCTTAAACATTTATTTTCTGAGTCTATAGACTAGGGACTGAAATAGAGCCGTATTTTTAGCAGGATTTAAATCCAGAACACCAGATTTATTATTATACTTCTAACTCAGTAATAAATCTGGAATTCTTTATTTAAATCTTGACTCTCAAATCTTATGATCAAATCGAAAATCGAATCAAATAAAAAATGAGATGCGGGGTGACTCCACGAAAAAGGAAAATAACCTCAACCTCAATTTTGTACTCACCGGTAAATAATTTAATAATTTTGCAATAATGCATGGTTGAGAATTATTACAGTTAAGAATAATAACTATCGATAAATGACATGACGGCATGGTTGGCGCAGTGGTTAAGCAATTGGCTGCTGCGCTGCGTGTCATGGGTTCGATTCCCGCACGGAACAAATATTTGTATGACCTACAAGTAGTTGTTCCGGGTCTGGCTGTTTGTGTATGAGTTTTAAATGTTTGTAAACGCACTCACAACACAGGAGAAATTCCTAGTGTGGGGCAACGTTTTAAAATAAAAATAAATAAATAAAATAAATTACATCTAAAGTAGGTACCTACTTACCTACCGGTCGTATTTTCCACGATTAATTATGCAATGAAATGGCATTGTTTCAATTAATATTGTGAACTCCTTGATGGTGGACTGGGCTGAGAGAGGTACAGTTCGTGCCATTAAAGATGAGACTTGACACACCACGTGGTTTGACTTCTGCAGAAGACGATTTAGGCGATTAACGCACTGTCACGCACCACGCAGCGTAGCGCGTGAATGCGTGTTTTAACGTTGCTTGTAAGTATCTCCGTTTGTATAGAAAACACGCACAGAAAATGCATCCACGCGCGTTCATTCACATCGTTGACACGAAACATGCAGCGTGATGCGGTGCAGTGTGATAATCGCCTTATCGGTCTCTTTAGCGGTATGAGGCATAGACATAAGAAAGTTTCTATGTGTGTAATATACTACGTCGTACCTACGCTCTATCTACTTCCATACGATGACAAAACTGTATCAAATCCACACTGCATCGTGCTAAAGTGACTATTCTTTACCAGGGGGGCCTACCACAAGCTCATAAAGCAGTACTTATTATTTTAATATTACTTCAGTGTGGGAAAGAGATGAAGCTCTACAGGACGTATAGCTCCATCTCTTTCTCCCACTGAAGTAATATTAAAATAATACTGCTTTTGAGCAGGTGAGGGGGCTTGTGGCTAAGTAATAACAGCTGCACAGGTCGATCGATCAGGTTAAGCTACGCTTGCCGCGGTTGGTCGGTGGATGGGTGACCATCTTTACATACCAAGTCCCCTCCGTGCCTCGGAAAGCACGTTAAGCTGTTGGTCCCGGCTGTAATTTGTAGATCTTTGACAGTCGTTACGGATAGTTAGAAGCCCAAAAGTCTGACAACCAGTCTTACCAAGGGGTATCGTGTTACCTAGTCACTAGGTTGTGGAGGTCAGATAGGCAGTCGCTCCATGTAAAATACTGGTATTCAGCTGCATCCGGTTACACTGGAAGCCGACCCCGACATAGTTGGGAAAAGGCTAGGCTGATGACTGCTTTTGAGCTGGTGGTGGGCCCCTTGGAATAAATACAAAATAACCTATCAAAAACACAAAGTATCAAATTATTTTTTCGTAGGACAGATGGTGTTGCCGTCTATAGATTTTCAAATTCCACCGTTTTTGACTTATACAGACTTAGCGTGGCCAGACACCAGCTTGAAATTGTCAACACACCAAAAACTAAGCTGGGTGATCAACGCGCTCCTAATTCTCTATACTCCATTTGAAATAAGATTAGACATTTAAACAAACCTTTTTTAGAGACCGTTCAACTGATTTTGACTTCTATTCCGCTACGCATAAGGATGGCATTAAAAGCAAAAAAGTGGTAACAATACCAACTGTTTACTGCAGCTGCCATTTGTCATGCCACCAACGCAATAGAAGTCAAAATCGTCTGAACGGACTGTAAAAAGGTTTATTTAAATGTCTAATCTTATTTCAAATGGAGTATAGGTATGAGAAGAGGTCTTTGTCTTGCAGTCGGCCATATCAGTAGCATACCTAGTTATATGCTTTATTGTTTTTAAAATAGGCGTAATTTTTCATGAATGAATGACGCCTATTTATTCAGAACAATGAGAGTATGTTCGATAATATTTATGCCGACTAAACAGGTAATTCATAGTTGTGTAGGTAGATACTAGAGTAGACTATACAAGGTTTGGCATGTAATAAATAAATCGTTCAAGTTCACAAGACGCGACTTTCCTATGGTTCCGTAGCTGGAAAACTATTAGGTACCGACTTATCCTTTTTTTTTTTTTGTTTTTGGGGGGAGACCTTCAAAAGGCGCCCGGGCTTTGGGGATAAGACCGAGGAGTGTGGGATTTTTACCTCACTAAAACCACCCCGGCGGTCACCATCTGCACATGGAAGGGGCACCGTTACCTCTCAAAAGACCAATCCGGAACCCCCTCTGTGCAGCGCTTGTTAGGGCACATCTCTGGGGAGACTGTAAAGGAATCTCCCCGAAACCTAACTGTACAAGTGTGCAAGGCAGCACGTGACCACTGTGCACCGTCTACCCTGAGGTCACTCAGTGGGCGGATAGAGTCCCCACTCTAAGCGCCCATGATCCCTAATTCCCGGGTACCTACTTATCCTACCTACACTGCTACAAATCATCCACAGATTTAGAGTAGATCACTGCTATCTTGACACTGAAATAACGATGACATGGGAGCGCCGTTGGTCAATATTAATGCAATTGTTTCATGAAACGTTTTGAAAAAGCAAAATGGCGGCATTAGTTCCGATTTTGACCACGCATCAAAATATTCTTGTGCAAACAAATGTACAGATATGCTGATAAATGAGTGCATTTGAATAAAGTCCTCAAACGCCAATCATGATGATCGCCAAAGTTAGGTTATTTGAATTATGTTCTAACAATTCGAACCTAACAATGACAGACACGGCAGCGACTGAGTTCAATACATTGTTTTCGGCCAGTACAATACGTAGCGTATAGTATCACTAAAATATTTACCGCCAGTGAAGGTCAATGGTTCGCTCGATAAAAAATGACATCATAATCATAAGATTTTAGATTTAGAACGATAGAATTATTTTGAATTGGACATTCACTTTTCAGCAGCGAATTAAAAATGGCAGCTTGATAAAGTTGTTGTGGATTTAAATTTGGCCAACAACTGGGTTTCCAGATTATGCAGAGATTTAGGAGATCTGAAGACGAAAAAACAAACTATGATGTTAGAGAAAAGTGGTAATTTAAAGGAGAAAAAGTTTTTTTTTTAGGTTTTGTAAAACTAAAAGTTCCACTGAGGTAGGTTTTAGCAAAGTAAACACTGAAAATGTTGAAAAACATGTTTTTGCAACCGCAAATGTAAGTTGGTCGATTATTACTCGTTATGTTGGAAAGCCTACTTAGCTGTGATAGTTTTTCTTTTAATTTCGTTATATATGCTACTGCCGTGAATTTTTTCACATACCCAAAACCAACCATTACGCTTGCAGGGGGGGGACACTTGACTCTAACAAAAATTAGCACTTTAAAGCTTAATACTTCGCAAACGGATCCCTGAATCCAGAAATGGTTTTCCCAAACTCACAATGTTTTTGAAGGACCTTTTCAATAATACCCCAAATGATGGAAAAAAAAAAAAAAATCACCTGTTTACGTGTATGGGAGGTACCCCAAAAAAAATGTTTTTCATAATTTTGTTTTATCACTTTGTCGGCGTAATTAATATTTGTACCTATAGCAAATTACAGCTTTCTAGTACTAAGAGTCTCGGAGCTAGACCGTGGACAGACAGACAGACAGACGGACATGACGAAACTTTAGGGGTATGAGGAACAGGGTGTAAAGTTCACTCATCCACCATAGAAAAGGGAGGATCCTCCGACCAGACGGGTGTTGTGTCTGGCAGTTGCCCATAGGTTTGAAGTTGGAATCTTGGATGTACGTCGATTGCTCGGTAAACTCTAACTGCGCGATGCAGGATTCGTGTGACGTCATGTCTATGATGCGTAGTTCGTATGTGGCGGTGTAACCGCTACAAAACTATAAGGGTTCCTTGTTTACTACGGAACCCTAAAAAGCACACAACATTTTACAAGCCTCCTCGGATATCTCGGTGAATATATACATTACGGCCAAACCGGGCAGAGCCAGCGTGACTGCGTGAGGGCAAAATTCGTCACGTAAACAAAACATCTTATAGAAATAAACTTAAAAAGGTAATAAGCACTTACTAAGTTAAGGATAATTGATGACAATTGTACATTAGGTAATAGTGTAATACTTACTAAAAAGTTTAATTAGAATAATGTATAATGTCACAGAAGAACTCAGACGCTTTTGGGGGCTCTTTGACGTTTGAGCCCCTTATCCCCCCCCCCCCTGGATCCGCTACTGCTTCGGAGAGTACAAACATGACGTTATGTATGTAATACCAACTTGTATGTAGGTGCCTATCCATTATATATATTGTCGCTGATTAAGGAAAAATTCCTGGAAAGAATAATTTAATTTAGGTATGTCTGAATATTAAATGAAACAAGACAATTTATGTAAATCATCTACCTAATCTAGCCTTTTCCCAACTATATTGGGGTCGACTTCCAGTCTAACAAGATGCAGCTGAATACCAGTATTTTACAAGGGCCGACTGCCTATCGGACCTCTACACTACTACAGACTACATCCCAGTTAATACGATACTCCTTGGTAAGATTGGTTTTCACACTTTCGGGCTTCTGACGACCCGTAAGGACTGTCAAAGATCACCAAAAAGACCAAAAAGATGGTCACCCAAGCGTAGCTTATTGTACCCTAATTGCGTAATACACGATCAATTACAATTCGTTTCGATTTGAAACAGTACCCTAATTGCGTAATACAACACAATCACAATCTGTTTCGATTTAAAATAGATTGCTAATCTATTGCTTCAAAAATTGGAAAAAAATCTGCTCAACAACGTAAATAACGCAATGAATGTTGTTGAACTGTCAAAATGAAACAAATTAGGCAAAATTGTTTACGAAAATAAGTTACGCAATTAGGGTACAGATTGCTGATCCATTGCTTCATAAGTTGGCAAAAAAAATCTGCTGAACAATGTAAATAAAAAAAAAGTTGTTGAACTGTCAAAATGAAACAAATTAGTCATAATCGTTTACAAAAATAAGGATACTGATTGATCGATCCGTGCAGCTGTTATAATTTAACCACAAACCCCTGTCCTCGCCCAGATGAAACTTTATAAAAATTAATTTTACCCGACTGCCCCAGAAGGAGGGTAATGTTTTTCGAGAGTAGTATGCATGTATGACTGTCTATTTCTTTGGCACGCTCTGTAGCCTAAACGGCTGTTAGAGTATAACGGCTTGATGGATTTTAACTTAGAGGTATCGTTAGATTCGTCTTAATCGTGGAAGTGACATAGGTTACTTATATAATATTTATATATTGCATCTGCAAATAAAAAAAAGGATAGGTTAAAAAAAAACAACAACATTATTGGTATCAAATAAAAGCCAGTAATGAGTTAATTCCATTAAAAATAAAAAGTTTGAAATAAAGCAAATTATTAAAAAAAAAAAAACAAAAAACCCGACTGCAAAAACACATAACTGAAAAGAGAAAAACAAGCATTATAATCTATAGAATTTTGGTATTGCAGGCGGGACAAACCATGGTGTTACTTTTGTTTGTGGCACGCCCGCAATACAAAAATTCTATTAGCTATGTGTAATTCAGCTATGAGTTTTTGCAGTCGGGTTTTTTGTTTTTTTTAAATAATTTGCTTTTTAATTAACAACACAACCTCAATTCCCGTAATTGTACGTTTTCCTTCCGTATTTCTTATACGAACAGGAATTTTCGAAAGTTCGCCGTTACTCTTTCTCAGAATTAAAACACCGCGCCGCGTTTCCTTATGGGAAACCCGTTGGAACGGTCATCTTTAGTTTACGAGTGACAGCACTTATTGATACAGGCTTTATCTTATGTATAAAATTCTCGTGTCACAGTGTTAGTTACCTTACTCCTCCGAAACGGCTTTACTGATTTTTACCAAATTTTATATGCATATTCAGTAGGTCTGAGAATCGGCTACTATCTATTTTTCATACCCCTAAGTGATAAGGGTTGTCCACCCCAAACAAATAATTGGCAAAACAACGTTTGCCGGGGTCAGCTAGTGTACCTATATATTTAATAATAATAATAATATAAAACTTTATTTCGGGTGGCATAGACCCATAGTAACCTTAACCTAATACATACATTTTATTTTATTTGCCATGACTCGCCACACCTATACAAGTCATGACTCATGACCCACTGATTTTGAATGGGACAGTCAAAACGTACAGCTATTGCGTTCAGAATGCTGTTTTTGCTACCCCGTGTACGGGCCAGCAGGGAAGCTGCTTTTTTGCGAATGATGGCCTGGAAACCATCAGTGCGCGCTTCAGCAAACATCCCAGACGCGCTGCATCGCCACGGCAGACCCAACAACATCCTGAACGCATGATTGTACTGAGTGCGCAGGGCTCTGTAGGCTCGCTGCGTATGTCTCACCCACAGGCCGCTCGAGTAGAAGGACTGGCAATACGCTTTGACACACTGATTACACACTCACACTTTGATTTACACTTCGCCCGCGACTTCTTCTTTGTCACCCCCTATATAAACTCTGAGAGGTATACCTACCTACTTTAAAAAAACCAAAAGTGACAAACTTTATTATTTACTGAGGCTTTGATATTGCCAAGTTTCTAGTTTAAAAAAATAAATCTTATTTGAATTTTCAAAGAATAAGATTTTTCACAAAAAACAAAATCCCCCTTTTCAACCCCTTCAAGGTCGAATTTTCGAAAACCACTTCTTAGTGCTCCTCTACATTATAAAAGGATGTTGTGTGCAGATGTCTAGTGCCTAGTCCCAGTAGTTTCGGCTCTGCGTTCATGTGTCGTCAGTCATTGAGTTTCTTCTTTCTACAAAATAATATGAAACAATTGTAACCAATTATGTACATAAACCAGAAAGCCAATTCTCGTACCTACTTAAACGTTCTTATAAGTCGCAATCTATCAAACTTGTCAAAAAATTTGCTATAATTATTGTATTTTTGACAGATTGAAAATGAGATTAGAATGCGAACGTTCTTAAAAATTACGAGAATTGCCCTTCAGAAATCTTTCCGTCAAATTACAACAGTACATAACTTGTCTATTACATGCGATTCAGCGAAGGTTAACATACATTCTACTGCATTCTTTAATTCTCGTCATGATTGAAGTCACATTATAATGTCGGTGTAATGCTCAGGTTGCACGAGGCTATATAGTTTTTGAAGCTAGGATAAAGATAGTGTGTAAACGCGATTACTGTAAGTACTCTAAGCTGTAGCATAAGCGATGGCACTACCTATAGCAAGATAGTGCTAATAAGCTAGCAAGCTAGTCACTTTAGCCTCGTGTGTAGAGAACTGTTCTGATTTTTAGGCTAAAAAGGTAGTAAGCTAACTGCGAATGTGCGATAACCTCGATACATGGTGGGTCAGAAATCGTGGATCAAACGAAACAGGATGATAGGGTTATGCATATATCCTATTTTCTTTGAAAAACACGAGTAAAAATATCTCTGTGGTAGAGCCCTAACTTGATCTCGTGTTTTTAAAAGAAAATACCGAAAAAATTAATAATAGGCAATTACCTATTTTAAAACAATAAATGATGTTTACTTGCTTCTAGGAAATGTATCATCAGTTCATCACTACAAAAGTGCTTTTATGACAGTGGGTACCATGAGTATTGACACTTTTAAAAATATCTTTGAAGTCTCATGAAAAATTATTTGTAAAATATTTATATTTTTACTGCAAATAACCCCAACTATCGCCCTGTTTCGTTTGATCTACGATTTTTTACCCATTCTGTATATAAAAGTACCTGCTCTGTGAGTTTAATAGGATGGGGTTCTATTTTTGAGCTAGTAGCGCCCCCCACCACTCATTTTACTTTCCTGGCTTGTGTATGGAACCTGGGAACCTGGGATTTCCTGACCTGGGATTGGAACCCATGAATGACCAAAAACATACACAACAGAACATAAATAGCGGTAATTTAGTCAATGGAAAAAGTTGGTAAATATTAAATATTTAGTAAGCGACGAGATGCAGTGAATCAAGGTGACACATCAGCATACGGAATCAGAAACTCAGGAAAACATTCAAGGTAAATTAGTTGCTCAGACAAGCGGTCTGCATCGAACGTGGTATGTGGGTATAAAACTGCATTACTTACATATCATATTGATTGAAAAGTTTATTATTTTATTTTATTCTTTATAAAGTGTGAGTCTTTATAATGTGCACATGTCCGAAATGAGGGAAGATTATGCTTAATTTTATCGACGGAAAAAATAAAATCTATTTTATTTTCTGATGGCGTCATATTGAGAAGTTTTACGATTATTATAAAAAAATATGAAACAAAAAACAGGCTTTTTCCAAAAATACAACTGAGGGTTTTAAATTTTTTAGATTTTTTAAATATTTTTTCCGTCGATAAAAAAGCATAGATTCTGGTTGGCAGACTTTCGGGCCTCTGACGACGCGTAACAACTGTCAAAGATAAATAGTTAATATCCTATCATATTATTATCTACATTGATAGCAGTTGTGGTTGTGACGATAAACCAAAAATCGACCAAAACAAAATACACATAGGTACCTTATCTAGATACAATACATGTCGGGATTGACCCAAATTAACTCGTCTATCATTTTATTATCTTCATTCATAGAGGAAGGTATTTATTTTTAATAGGTAGTAATAAACGCCCCGGAAAAAAATTAAAATATGTGCATACTCAAAATATGAAATTTACTGCTATGAATACTAAAAAATCTGTTCAACAACGTAAATAACGAAATGAATGTTGTTGAACTGTCAAAATGAAACAAACTAGGCAAAATTGTTTACGAAAATAAGTTACGCAATTAGGGTACAGAACAACACTCAGAACCGTGCTTACACACGACGAATCAACCGTAGTTTTTCACAGCAAAAAACGTGGCACAGCGGGTCTTTTAACCAAAAATCGACCATTTAACCACGGCACCAAAAATTACAATAAAAGTCGGGAATTACCCAAATTAACTATTCTATCTTTTTATAATCTTCATTCATAGGCAGGTACTTATTTTTAGGAAAATAGCAACTTAAAATGATGTTTTGGGATTCCCAAAACCAAAATTTCAAGTACCTAACTAAGGACGTTTGTTCACCAACACCACGGGACATCAATGAGAAACGAGATTATTCGAACCGAACGTGACGTCCCAGTGACAGCGATCGTTTGTCCACCGCGACCGAACTCGATGGTTCAATATGTTATGGTAGATAAATCTTCTGTCATTGCTTCATTTTTAATTATTTTTACCTCTTCTGGTATAGTAATCTTATTCCAGGTGCATAGACTTCACATATAATTATATATTTAATGTACACCAAATATTGTAAAACATTTTAAAAGAGTAACGGTGGAGTTTCTTGCCCATTCTTCTCTATACGAAAACTACCTTTTGGAAGGGACGACTAAAATCAAAAGTGCCTTTCATGTGCCTAATTGAAATAAATTATTTGACTTTGACTTTGAAATCAAAAGGCGTATTTTGTATTGCCGGCACACCGGCTCGTCAGAATCTCGGGATTCGCAGGTTGAGTTCTAGTGGTCGCGCCGAACTTCTTGAAAATTCGGGGGCCGGGATCCCGGTGCTTGGGTGACGGACATGCAGTGGGCACGCGGCCATAGTAATTGTATGTATCGCTACTTCAGCGCTACCATCTCGTTCTGTCGTCTGTGTTCTCGTTACGTCCCGTTGACGACGGTGGTGGACAAACGCCATTAGTCCTCGAAGCATCGCGAGACGAGTAAAAAACGTCACGTTTGAAAAAAGAAACAATTGTAAGTACACACCATTGTTGCTTTGTTCATGAACGAAAAACCTTGAACTCTAAACTGGCAGTTCAAAGTACTAAGTCATTAAAATATCAGGGTCGTATTGACCCAGGAATAGAAATATTGTTTTTTGTATAAAATGCGGTGCCTAACTTAGCTTGACTAGTAAACTAAATCAACCTTAAATCAACCTATCCGCTAACCAGTCCACTGCAGGATTGCGCTAGCGCAGTGGTCGGCAAACTCATTGGTCAATAGAGCCAAATATCAATACTATAATGACTAAGATTTCTAATGAGAGCCAATCCTTTCTGTGTGTCCAAACTGTCTCAATACACTTTTCTTAATCCTTAAAATTCCCATCCTGTTTCACTCCACAATGGTGCCGATTCCCTTGTTAACAAACTAAACTAAATTTAAGTTCAGTGCATCTTTTTCTTTCTATTTCATTAAGAAAAGGACAGAAGATAAATTTTAGTTTAGTCCTGTCAAATTAATCAGCGCTTGTCACTCTCCATACAAGTTTAGACGTGATTAAAAACTTGCCGACTAAAATTACGTCAATTTACGTCAAGCGCTGATTAATTTGACAGGACTAAACTAAAATTTATCTTCTGTCCTTTTCTTAATGAAATAGAAAGAAAAAGATGCACTGAACTTAAATTTAGCTTAGTTTGTGAACAAGGGAATCGGCACCATTGCTTCCTAAAATTAACTTGCTAAGAAGTAGGATGCCTTCATCATCATCATCATATCGGCTGATAATAATATGATGAAGGCATCTTACTTATTATCAAGTTTACTTTGGAAAACTTAGAAAGGTACAGGGTGACAATAATTCGGAACTAAATTTTTGAAACATAGTTTGAATTTTGAATAAAACTTGATATCTTGTTTAATGACCGAAACCCCTTCCCCCGCGCGTATCCACGCTCGCACTCATCGACATTTGTATAGAGCCGCACTCTATATAGGTCCAAAAGCCGCATACGGCTCGCGAGCCGCGGTTTGCCGACTGCCCTAGCCGCTTCGACGACTCGTCTCGTACCCTAACGTGTGCCCTAATTACGTAACTTATTTTCGTAAACGATTATGACTAATTTGTTTCATTTTGACAGTTCAACAACATTCATTGCGTTATTTACGTTGTTGAGCAGATATTTTTTTCCAACTTATGTATCAATGGATTAGCAATGTGTTTGAAATCGAAACAAATTGTGATTGATCGTGTATTACGCAATTAGGATATTAGTTAAAAAAAAACATGTGTGCAATTCACACTTGGTAGAAGTGAAACCTTCAAAAATTTTGGCTTTAGATAATGAAACGAATGTAAAATTCCACGCGGACGAAGTCGCGGGCAGAAGCTAGTAATCTTATATCACGCCCTTCCCCCTCATGCACATCATAAATGCGCGCGCAGTAGGGTAGACTGGGTACGGAAGTGACAATATTCATTTGACGACCAATAATTTTGTTTTTGTGATAGTTAGCTGTAAAAAAGAAGTTTTATATTGTGAAGAGTACATTTGCCTACGTATAAATACTAAAATTGTGTTTCTAAGTACTATGGTTAACTAACAGGAGCATGTTAGAAAAAAAAGAGAAAATGTCACAACCGACCACACCCCAAGGGCGGTTGTGACAGTACCTGGGGTCGGTAGTGACAGGTTAAAAAATACACCAGAATGGTCATCAATCACTTTTATTGCACCAAAAATCCAGTCTTCTCGAAAAAAATACGTTTACGTAACTACATCTACGTATTTATATTACGTAAAATCATTTAATGTTTATGAATAATAAGACACTGTAGCATCTATAGCTATTAAAATATATAGCAGTTTGATTGCTTATAACTAGTACTTTAATTAGTCGTAAATTACAATCAGACCAAAAAGCTAACTAAAAAGTTCTATTTATACAATACGGTAACAATGTCGAAATACAAACTATACTAAATATTCGTCACAACCGTACTCAAAGCACTCCTTCGCAAAAAAAGCAATTACTGTGGCCATATAATGTACGTACAAAGTAAGCACTGCTATTTAACCAATAATGTTTAACTAATAATGAAAAAGAACACTCATTACTGTATCTGTAAACAAATAACAACAATCATTAAAAGAAATCGAATTAAAATAGTTATTTTTGACTGTTAAAAAGTAATGGCGGCCTCTGCTAACATCAGCGTCGCGCGGTGGCTGACGCGATACTGTGAAACACGTTCAGACTCGCATAGCGCTCCTCTCTCTCCTTACAAACTCCCCGGTATTCCTTATAGTTTCGCTAATATTGCGATTGTCACAACCGTGATGATTTTTGCGAAACTTTAACCGTTTACGCAGCGCGCAGCGGAAGCTCTCAAAAATGAAAAATAAAACCCCCGATTTTGAAACATTCTTCATTGGTGCTCCACTCTTATTGGTCTTAGCGTGATGATATATAGCCTATAGCCTTCCTCAATAAATGGGCTATCTAACACTGAAATTATTTTTTAAATCGGATCAGTGGTTCCTGAGATTAGCGCGTTCAAGCAAACAAAAAAATTCTTCAGCTTCAGAGAACCACGAACATAAGAAACACTGTATAATCGGCAGACACGACTGCAGTACAACATACAAGTTAGTAAAGAGGAGTTTAGAAGTAATTGGTACCTAATTATCTCAATGTACAATCGGATTACGATTAAGGGGACGATAACTGACTTTTAATGATTTTATACTGAAGATGACGTCTAAACGAGTAGTGTTAGTGATTTGAAAAAAATACATGTTAAATTAGAGCATTTTTTAAATATTTTAATATAGCCATATTTTGGACTATGTTTATATTACCTACATAGTGAAATAAATTTGTAAAGTTATGTCTAACGCGGATAAAAACTGAGAATGACGCAAAATCTATCAAGCGTATTTTTCTGAAACCTTCACCATTTTAAAGGTAATTTAATTATTGATCTTTTAATATACGTGTTTTATTAAAATACTTTTTGTTTTACGTATAATAAATTAAAAATGCGTCTAATTTGAGACAACGCTCTTTGATGGACGAGTCAAACTTACTGTTTGTTTACTGGCTGGACGTACGACGCGCTGCGTGAGCTCAGTACTGAACACGCAAGCTAACCACTCAAGGTCACTGTCATATACCTGCGTCTTAAATACGTGAACTAAGAACCGAGTAAACCGTGACCAGCGAGTAGAACATGTTAAAAACTCAAAAGCCGCTTTGTGACTTGTGTCCTGGTCATGACGACCTGGGTGCCTAACATGGAATGGATTGCTGGGAGGTTAGAAAGTAGTGGGATGGCATAAACCAGTTATTTAATTCGATTATCACACAATTTTTTTAATATTTCAACAATTCGCAAATTCGACCTTTGCCAGCATTATCGACTGTTACATCAGCACCTCCAAATATTTTTGAACCTTTGTATCTCGTTAGATAGCTGATTAAATGAAGATGTCCTCCCCTTAATTTGTATGCTTCATGCTTCAGTAAAATTTTGAGATAACTGGTGTCAAAGTTCATGTACGTTGAATTTTTTTGAAAATGTTTAGTAAACTTCTGTCTCTAACTTTTAAGTATTTGATGTTTTGGGAAATTTGGTTACATCGAAAGGTTTGTTAAAGTGTTAAGTATCCAATCAAATAGCAATGAAGGCCATTTAATTTAAGAGTTTGGAGAAAAGTGATACTTAGCGACAAATTCTGGGAAATTTTCAAAAATTACTAAAAATTGGAATTTCTCGAATCCCATGAATTTTCGACAAAAGAATTTTTAAGAAAACCAAATAATAGAACAATTACCGGTGTCGCGTCGCGCCAGTCTGCACGAGGCCTTATAAGTTAAAGTTGCTTTTCGTGTCTGTTTGTGTAACCCACATTAATATTAAACTTTACATAATTATTATAATGAAATCTCGATGTTTTGTCAAGTCGTAAAAACCGTGCGAAGCAGGAGCGGGTCACGGGTCGCTAGTTGTCAGGTAAATTAAATAGGGCTCTAAACCGTGCGAAGCAGGAGCAGTCACGGGTCGCTAGTTGTCAGATAGATTAAATAGGGCTCTAAACCGTGCGAAGCAGGAGTGGGTCACGGGTCACTAGTTGTCAGATAAATTAAATAGGGCTCTAAACCGAGTGAAGCGGGAGCGGGTCACGGGTCGCTAATTATTATCAGATAAATTAAATAGGGCCCTAGTCTGACTGCTCAGTACGTACGCACTTAAATATCGTCACACGGGTAAAGTGTTGATTAAAATAATATAAAATAAGGAAAACCGAACGTTAATAAAACAAAAATATGTAAGTACCTATACAAACAGCTGACCATCTTCCTCAAATTATCTAAACCTACTTAATTATATTTTTCATGTAGGTATATTGTAATGGAAATACTGAATAACAATGACGTAATTAAACTAATTAACATAGTCTAATAAGGCAGCTTGCCTACACACAGAATGATAAATTGAGATGGGTCGGTACAGAAAACTCGGCAAGAGCCGACTCTGTCTCTACAGAGTCGGCTCTTGCCGAGTTTTCTGTACCGACCCGTGGATATTTTTCGACATCTTGTCTCTACAAGTAGTATCCTATGTGTTAATTCAGGTTATAAACTATCTGTGTGCCAAATTTCACCCAAATCCGTTCAGACGTTTTTGCGCTAATCCGGAACTTAAATACAGACAAACGGACAAAAATTCTAAAAGCTATATTTTTGTCATCAGACCTCGTAGCAATTACTTTTTTACAATAATACCATTTCAAAGTTTTGACTTCGTTTTCATTACTGTTTTTTATTAGGTATAATTATGTGTAGATTAGAGATATTTTTTTTCAGTGATAACCTTGTTGTGTGACCATCGGACTGCTAAGTTCGAACCCAAAGCACGCACCTCTGACTTTTCGGATTTATGTGCGTATTGTATAATTATCACTTGCTCCAAAAACGATGAAGGAAAACATCGTGAGGAAACATACCTGAGCGATATTTCTCGAC